>OV277868.1:78841833-80230643 GCA_922989275.2 Gari tellinella | reverse complement strand
CTAACCCTAACCCTAACCCTAACCCTAACCCCTAACCCTAACCCTAACCCTAACCCTAACCCTAACCCTAACCCTAACCCTAACCCTAACCCTAACCCTAACCCTAACCCTAACCCTAACCCTAACCCTAACCCTAACCCTAACCCTAACCCTAACCCTAACCCTAACCCTAACCCTAACCCTAACCCTAACCCTAACCCTAACCCTAACCCTAACCCTAACCCTAACCCTAACCCTAACCCTAACCCTAACCCTAACCCCCTAACCCTAACCCCTAACCCTAACCCTAACCCTAACCCTAACCCTAACCCTAACCCTAACCCTAACCCTAACCCTAACCCTAACCCTAACCCTAACCCTAACCCTAACCCTAACCCTAACCCTAACCCTAACCCTAACCCTAACCCTAACCCTAACCCTAACCCTAACCCTAACCCTAACCCTAACCCTAACCCTAACCCTAACCCTAACCCTAACCCTAACCCTAACCCTAACCCTAACCCTAACCCTAACCCTAACCCTAACCCTAACCCTAACCCTAACCCTAACCCTAACCCTAACCCTAACCCTAACCCTAACCCTAACCCTAACCCTAACCCTAACCCTAACCCTAACCCTAACCCTAACCCTAACCCTAACCCTAACCCTAACCCTAACCCTAACCCTAACCCTAACCCTAACCCTAACCCTAACCCTAACCCTAACCCTAACCCTAACCCTAACCCTAACCCTAACCCTAACCCTAACCCTAACCCTAACCCTAACCCTAACCCTAACCCTAACCCTAACCCTAACCCTAACCCTAACCCTAACCCTAACCCTAACCCTAACCCTAACCCTAACCATAACCCTAACCCTAACCCTAACCCTAACCCTAACCCTAACCCTAACCCTAACCCTAACCCTAACCCTAACCCTAACCCTAACCCTAACCCTAACCCTAACCCTAACCCTAACCCTAACCCTAACCCTAACCCTAACCCTAACCCTAACCCTAACCCTAACCCTAACCCTAACCCTAACCCTAACCCTAACCCTAACCCTAACCCTAACCCTAACCCTAACCCTAACCCTAACCCTAACCCTAACCCTAACCCTAACCCTAACCCTAACCCTAACCCTAACCCTAACCCTAACCCTAACCCTAACCCTAACCCTAACCCTAACCCTAACCCTAACCCTAACCCTAACCCTAACCCTAACCCTAACCCTAACCCTAACCCTAACCCTAACCCTAACCCTAACCCTAACCCTAACCCTAACCCTAACCCTAACCCTAACCCTAACCCTAACCCTAACCCTAACCCTAACCCTAACCCTAACCCTAACCCTAACCCTAACCCTAACCCTAACCCTAACCCTAACCCTAACCCTAACCCTAACCCTAACCCTAACCCTAACCCTAACCCTAACCCTAACCCTAACCCTAACCCTAACCCTAACCCTAACCCTAACCCTAACCCTAACCCTAACCCTAACCCTAACCCTAACCCTAACCCTAACCCTAACCCTAACCCTAACCCTAACCCTAACCCTAACCCTAACCCTAACCCTAACCCTAACCCTAACCCTAACCCTAACCCTAACCCTAACCCTAACCCTAACCCTAACCCTAACCCTAACCCTAACCCTAACCCTAACCCTAACCCTAACCCTAACCCTAACCCTAACCCTAACCCTAACCCTAACCCTAACCCTAACCCTAACCCTAACCCTAACCCTAACCCTAACCCTAACCCTAACCCTAACCCTAACCCTAACCCTAACCCTAACCCTAACCCTAACCCTAACCCTAACCCTAACCCTAACCCTAACCCTAACCCTAACCCTAACCCTAACCCTAACCCTAACCCTAACCCTAACCCTAACCCTAACCCTAACCCTAACCCTAACCCTAACCCTAACCCTAACCCTAACCCTAACCCTAACCCTAACCCTAACCCTAACCCTAACCCTAACCCTAACCCTAACCCTAACCCTAACCCTAACCCTAACCCTAACCCTAACCCTAACCCTAACCCTAACCCTAACCCTAACCCTAACCCTAACCCTAACCCTAACCCTAACCCTAACCCTAACCCTAACCCTAACCCTAACCCTAACCCTAACCCTAACCCTAACCCTAACCCTAACCCTAACCCTAACCCTAACCCTAACCCTAACCCTAACCCTAACCCTAACCCTAACCCTAACCCTAACCCTAACCCTAACCCTAACCCTAACCCTAACCCTAACCCTAACCCTAACCCTAACCCTAACCCTAACCCTAACCCTAACCCTAACCCTAACCCTAACCCTAACCCTAACCCTAACCCTAACCCTAACCCTAACCCTAACCCTAACCCTAACCCTAACCCTAACCCTAACCCTAACCCTAACCCTAACCCTAACCCTAACCCTAACCCTAACCCTAACCCTAACCCTAACCCTAACCCTAACCCTAACCCTAACCCTAACCCTAACCCTAACCCTAACCCTAACCCTAACCCTAACCCTAACCCTAACCCTAACCCTAACCCTAACCCTAACCCTAACCCTAACCCTAACCCTAACCCTAACCCTAACCCTAACCCTAACCCTAACCCTAACCCTAACCCTAACCCTAACCCTAACCCTAACCCTAACCCTAACCCTAACCCTAACCCTAACCCTAACCCTAACCCTAACCCTAACCCTAACCCTAACCCTAACCCTAACCCTAACCCTAACCCTAACCCTAACCCTAACCCTAACCCTAACCCTAACCCTAACCCTAACCCTAACCCTAACCCTAACCCTAACCCTAACCCTAACCCTAACCCTAACCCTAACCCTAACCCTAACCCTAACCCTAACCCTAACCCTAACCCTAACCCTAACCCTAACCCTAACCCTAACCCTAACCCTAACCCTAACCCTAACCCTAACCCTAACCCTAACCCTAACCCTAACCCTAACCCTAACCCTAACCCTAACCCTAACCCTAACCCTAACCCTAACCCTAACCCTAACCCTAACCCTAACCCTAACCCTAACCCTAACCCTAACCCTAACCCTAACCCTAACCCTAACCCTAACCCTAACCCTAACCCTAACCCTAACCCTAACCCTAACCCTAACCCTAACCCTAACCCTAACCCTAACCCTAACCCTAACCCTAACCCTAACCCTAACCCTAACCCTAACCCTAACCCTAACCCTAACCCTAACCCTAACCCTAACCCTAACCCTAACCCTAACCCTAACCCTAACCCTAACCCTAACCCTAACCCTAACCCTAACCCTAACCCTAACCCTAACCCTAACCCTAACCCTAACCCTAACCCTAACCCTAACCCTAACCCTAACCCTAACCCTAACCCTAACCCTAACCCTAACCCTAACCCTAACCCTAACCCTAACCCTAACCCTAACCCTAACCCTAACCCTAACCCTAACCCTAACCCTAACCCTAACCCTAACCCTAACCCTAACCCTAACCCTAACCCTAACCCTAACCCTAACCCTAACCCTAACCCTAACCCTAACCCTAACCCTAACCCTAACCCTAACCCTAACCCTAACCCTAACCCTAACCCTAACCCTAACCCTAACCCTAACCCTAACCCTAACCCTAACCCTAACCCTAACCCTAACCCTAACCCTAACCCTAACCCTAACCCTAACCCTAACCCTAACCCTAACCCTAACCCTAACCCTAACCCTAACCCTAACCCTAACCCTAACCCTAACCCTAACCCTAACCCTAACCCTAACCCTAACCCTAACCCTAACCCTAACCCTAACCCTAACCCTAACCCTAACCCTAACCCTAACCCTAACCCTAACCCTAACCCTAACCCTAACCCTAACCCTAACCCTAACCCTAACCCTAACCCTAACCCTAACCCTAACCCTAACCCTAACCCTAACCCTAACCCTAACCCTAACCCTAACCCTAACCCTAACCCTAACCCTAACCCTAACCCTAACCCTAACCCTAACCCTAACCCTAACCCTAACCCTAACCCTAACCCTAACCCTAACCCTAACCCTAACCCTAACCCTAACCCTAACCCTAACCCTAACCCTAACCCTAACCCTAACCCTAACCCTAACCCTAACCCTAACCCTAACCCTAACCCTAACCCTAACCCTAACCCTAACCCTAACCCTAACCCTAACCCTAACCCTAACCCTAACCCTAACCCTAACCCTAACCCTAACCCTAACCCTAACCCTAACCCTAACCCTAACCCTAACCCTAACCCTAACCCTAACCCTAACCCTAACCCTAACCCTAACCCTAACCCTAACCCTAACCCTAACCCTAACCCTAACCCTAACCCTAACCCTAACCCTAACCCTAACCCTAACCCTAACCCTAACCCTAACCCTAACCCTAACCCTAACCCTAACCCTAACCCTAACCCTAACCCTAACCCTAACCCTAACCCTAACCCTAACCCTAACCCTAACCCTAACCCTAACCCTAACCCTAACCCTAACCCTAACCCTAACCCTAACCCTAACCCTAACCCTAACCCTAACCCTAACCCTAACCCTAACCCTAACCCTAACCCTAACCCTAACCCTAACCCTAACCCTAACCCTAACCCTAACCCTAACCCTAACCCTAACCCTAACCCTAACCCTAACCCTAACCCTAACCCTAACCCTAACCCTAACCCTAACCCTAACCCTAACCCTAACCCTAACCCTAACCCTAACCCTAACCCTAACCCTAACCCTAACCCTAACCCTAACCCTAACCCTAACCCTAACCCTAACCCTAACCCTAACCCTAACCCTAACCCTAACCCTAACCCTAACCCTAACCCTAACCCTAACCCTAACCCTAACCCTAACCCTAACCCTAACCCTAACCCTAACCCTAACCCTAACCCTAACCCTAACCCTAACCCTAACCCTAACCCTAACCCTAACCCTAACCCTAACCCTAACCCTAACCCTAACCCTAACCCTAACCCTAACCCTAACCCTAACCCTAACCCTAACCCTAACCCTAACCCTAACCCTAACCCTAACCCTAACCCTAACCCTAACCCTAACCCTAACCCTAACCCTAACCCTAACCCTAACCCTAACCCTAACCCTAACCCTAACCCTAACCCTAACCCTAACCCTAACCCTAACCCTAACCCTAACCCTAACCCTAACCCTAACCCTAACCCTAACCCTAACCCTAACCCTAACCCTAACCCTAACCCTAACCCTAACCCTAACCCTAACCCTAACCCTAACCCTAACCCTAACCCTAACCCTAACCCTAACCCTAACCCTAACCCTAACCCTAACCCTAACCCTAACCCTAACCCTAACCCTAACCCTAACCCTAACCCTAACCCTAACCCTAACCCTAACCCTAACCCTAACCCTAACCCTAACCCTAACCCTAACCCTAACCCTAACCCTAACCCTAACCCTAACCCTAACCCTAACCCTAACCCTAACCCTAACCCTAACCCTAACCCTAACCCTAACCCTAACCCTAACCCTAACCCTAACCCTAACCCTAACCCTAACCCTAACCCTAACCCTAACCCTAACCCTAACCCTAACCCTAACCCTAACCCTAACCCTAACCCTAACCCTAACCCTAACCCTAACCCTAACCCTAACCCTAACCCTAACCCTAACCCTAACCCTAACCCTAACCCTAACCCTAACCCTAACCCTAACCCTAACCCTAACCCTAACCCTAACCCTAACCCTAACCCTAACCCTAACCCTAACCCTAACCCTAACCCTAACCCTAACCCTAACCCTAACCCTAACCCTAACCCTAACCCTAACCCTAACCCTAACCCTAACCCTAACCCTAACCCTAACCCTAACCCTAACCCTAACCCTAACCCTAACCCTAACCCTAACCCTAACCCTAACCCTAACCCTAACCCTAACCCTAACCCTAACCCTAACCCTAACCCTAACCCTAACCCTAACCCTAACCCTAACCCTAACCCTAACCCTAACCCTAACCCTAACCCTAACCCTAACCCTAACCCTAACCCTAACCCTAACCCTAACCCTAACCCTAACCCTAACCCTAACCCTAACCCTAACCCTAACCCTAACCCTAACCCTAACCCTAACCCTAACCCTAACCCTAACCCTAACCCTAACCCTAACCCTAACCCTAACCCTAACCCTAACCCTAACCCTAACCCTAACCCTAACCCTAACCCTAACCCTAACCCTAACCCTAACCCTAACCCTAACCCTAACCCTAACCCTAACCCTAACCCTAACCCTAACCCTAACCCTAACCCTAACCCTAACCCTAACCCTAACCCTAACCCTAACCCTAACCCTAACCCTAACCCTAACCCTAACCCTAACCCTAACCCTAACCCTAACCCTAACCCTAACCCTAACCCTAACCCTAACCCTAACCCTAACCCTAACCCTAACCCTAACCCTAACCCTAACCCTAACCCTAACCCTAACCCTAACCCTAACCCTAACCCTAACCCTAACCCTAACCCTAACCCTAACCCTAACCCTAACCCTAACCCTAACCCTAACCCTAACCCTAACCCTAACCCTAACCCTAACCCTAACCCTAACCCTAACCCTAACCCTAACCCTAACCCTAACCCTAACCCTAACCCTAACCCTAACCCTAACCCTAACCCTAACCCTAACCCTAACCCTAACCCTAACCCTAACCCTAACCCTAACCCTAACCCTAACCCTAACCCTAACCCTAACCCTAACCCTAACCCTAACCCTAACCCTAACCCTAACCCTAACCCTAACCCTAACCCTAACCCTAACCCTAACCCTAACCCTAACCCTAACCCTAACCCTAACCCTAACCCTAACCCTAACCCTAACCCTAACCCTAACCCTAACCCTAACCCTAACCCTAACCCTAACCCTAACCCTAACCCTAACCCTAACCCTAACCCTAACCCTAACCCTAACCCTAACCCTAACCCTAACCCTAACCCTAACCCTAACCCTAACCCTAACCCTAACCCTAACCCTAACCCTAACCCTAACCCTAACCCTAACCCTAACCCTAACCCTAACCCTAACCCTAACCCTAACCCTAACCCTAACCCTAACCCTAACCCTAACCCTAACCCTAACCCTAACCCTAACCCTAACCCTAACCCTAACCCTAACCCTAACCCTAACCCTAACCCTAACCCTAACCCTAACCCTAACCCTAACCCTAACCCTAACCCTAACCCTAACCCTAACCCTAACCCTAACCCTAACCCTAACCCTAACCCTAACCCTAACCCTAACCCTAACCCTAACCCTAACCCTAACCCTAACCCTAACCCTAACCCTAACCCTAACCCTAACCCTAACCCTAACCCTAACCCTAACCCTAACCCTAACCCTAACCCTAACCCTAACCCTAACCCTAACCCTAACCCTAACCCTAACCCTAACCCTAACCCTAACCCTAACCCTAACCCTAACCCTAACCCTAACCCTAACCCTAACCCTAACCCTAACCCTAACCCTAACCCTAACCCTAACCCTAACCCTAACCCTAACCCTAACCCTAACCCTAACCCTAACCCTAACCCTAACCCTAACCCTAACCCTAACCCTAACCCTAACCCTAACCCTAACCCTAACCCTAACCCTAACCCTAACCCTAACCCTAACCCTAACCCTAACCCTAACCCTAACCCTAACCCTAACCCTAACCCTAACCCTAACCCTAACCCTAACCCTAACCCTAACCCTAACCCTAACCCTAACCCTAACCCTAACCCTAACCCTAACCCTAACCCTAACCCTAACCCTAACCCTAACCCTAACCCTAACCCTAACCCTAACCCTAACCCTAACCCTAACCCTAACCCTAACCCTAACCCTAACCCTAACCCTAACCCTAACCCTAACCCTAACCCTAACCCTAACCCTAACCCTAACCCTAACCCTAACCCTAACCCTAACCCTAACCCTAACCCTAACCCTAACCCTAACCCTAACCCTAACCCTAACCCTAACCCTAACCCTAACCCTAACCCTAACCCTAACCCTAACCCTAACCCTAACCCTAACCCTAACCCTAACCCTAACCCTAACCCTAACCCTAACCCTAACCCTAACCCTAACCCTAACCCTAACCCTAACCCTAACCCTAACCCTAACCCTAACCCTAACCCTAACCCTAACCCTAACCCTAACCCTAACCCTAACCCTAACCCTAACCCTAACCCTAACCCTAACCCTAACCCTAACCCTAACCCTAACCCTAACCCTAACCCTAACCCTAAC
Organism: Gari tellinella; assembly: GCA_922989275.2. NCBI lineage: Eukaryota > Metazoa > Mollusca > Bivalvia > Cardiida > Psammobiidae > Gari > Gari tellinella. The sequence continues at coordinate 80,222,414 of OV277868.1, read as the reverse complement.
CCTAACCCTAACCCTAACCCTAACCCTAACCCTAACCCTAACCCTAACCCTAACCCTAACCCTAACCCTAACCCTAACCCTAACCCTAACCCTAACCCTAACCCTAACCCTACCCTAACCCTAACCCTAACCCTAACCCTAACCCTAATTAGGATAATCACCCCAACCCCAGGGTCCCCCGTAGTCCAGTCTAACCCTAGGGGTACTTCTAACATGGGGTTAAGGAGGGTTTTTAGATATCAAGTAGGGTTTTATATCTAACAAGGATCGTAAAACAGTCTGTGTTTAACCACGGCTTAGTTTGGTCATGGGGTTAAAAAAATATTCAATTTAACCCCATTGCTATTTAAGAAACGGGGTTATTGTTCAGATGTATCACGTTCGTAGTTAGATATACGTATCTCTAGACGTTTTTGGCGGCTTTTTGATATCTAGTTTCCCTAGAAAAAGTTAGAAAGTTAACCCAAAAAATGGGGTATAGGTCTAACCCTAGGTCGGTACTACATGAATCTCAGTATTATGTGGGGTTAGGGTCAACTTTGTTATTCTTGTGAGATAAGGGAAAACCTTTTGCAGGGATGAAATTAGGCGCAAAAAAAGGCTAACCATGTTTTAAAATCAGTGCTAGTGCTATTTAAAAGTGCTAACCCTAGGCAAAAAGTTTAGGGTTAAATTATAGGACTATAGGGGGGACCCGGGGGACCCTGGGGTTAACGAAAAATGGCCAAAAAGTGTCCTTTTTGGCGTTTTATTGCGTTGAAACCAGGATTACTTTTTTGAGCGTTAAAAGTTAGGGTACCCGTATTTTTTTACCTTAATCGTAGTCCCTCAAATAAAGGGTTAGGGTTAAGATTAAAATATTTTTTCAAAAAGTTGTAGTCCAGTCCCCCCTACCTAATATGGACACTCATATCTCTTGAACTAGGTGGAAATTCCATAATCTGAGTTCATATTTCTGGAAACGGAACTCTAAACTCAAGATACAGGTAGTAGCTCATGGGAACTCGGCGTTTTAGTCACCTAGCTTGACCTCCGAACATGACCAAAAAGTGACAAAAATGACTCCTTGACCCCTACCTACTTTGATTTTTTTTTTGAGCTCTGTTTAAAGCTTCATTGAGCTCAGGCTCAGAAGAACAGAAAAGAAGGCTTATATGTACTGATATGTGGTTAGAAAATCCATATTTAAGAACGTTCTTGGCCACTCTGTTATGTCTAACTCAAAACAGGGTCAAAATTTGGGTTAGGGTTAGTGTTTCGGATGTCATAACTTCGTTAAATGGAACATCTCGATATAAGTGAGACTTGCTGAGGCTAGAACAGACATTTTTGAGCAGCTTAGCGCTTATTTTAGAGCTCTAAGGTGTCTATAAATATATTTTTTTAATTTTCAAATAAGGTCACCCTATCTCCACCTAGGGTTAGGGTTGGGGTTACGGGGGACCCATAGTCCAGTGTGCTATATATATGTTATGAGATGATCTGGAGCTACACTGTTTGCTAATACCTACATAAACTATGCATTTCCTTGTAGCCCGGACCCTTCTGAACAACCTTTGTTCTTTCACTTATATAGAAATACGGCTCTAGGACAGGCTATACCAGCCCGAAACACACCACCCCCCTCTGTCCTGCATTCGGACTTAGGTTATTCTATGAAAACAGCCAAATCAGAGGGGGTGGGGCTTTTGGGACAAGAATACTGAGACTCACAGCCATATTTTTAATAAGGTCAAAGAATAAAAGTTGTTCAGAACATACAGCTCTACAACATATCTGAGGCCCGGGTACTTAGAACCCACCAACCGGGTCTTGCACGGGCTCGAACCTTGGTCTTTGACCATAGTGGCACCATAAACCCCAAAGTCTTTTGTTCTATTTTTAAGGCCTAAAGACACCTAGATAAATCATTTATACACCCCCTCTGAAAATTTGAGCGGTATCCAACAACCCCTTAGGGTCCTACTGGGGATCGGACTGAGGTCACCCCATATCATTTGGATCATTGGAACAAGGTTAAAGTACTTTTCGGCCACATTTCTAAATATATCAAAGAACAAATGTTGTTCAGAGAGTCAAACTCTACATTATAGTCAAAAACCGGGTTATTCTAACGCCTTTTTTTTTTTTTTTTTTTTGAGTCTAAGGGGTACCCCTTAGAGTTTTCTTGAAAAAAATAAAAGTTTTTCTAACAGTTTCTTTGGTTTGTTTCAAGTTCATATAGGCCCAGTAACCCTAAAAAACACTTTTAAAGCAAACTGTCTATTCCTTAAGGCGCCTTTTGCTTTACTTTCAGTCTACTTTATATAGGAAAAATCAGAAGGGCTTTGGGGACAAAAATAATGTGACCCACAGCCACATTTTTAATAAAGTCAAAGAATAAAAGATGTTCAGAACATCCAGCTCTACAACATATCTGAGGCCAAGGTACTTAGAACCCACCGACCGGGTCCTACAGAGACTCGAACTTTGGTCTCTGATCATGGTTGGACCATAAACCCCTAAGTATTTTTTTTTATTTTTTAGGCATAGAGTCACCTAGATAAATCATTTATACACATCCCCTAAAAATTTGAGCGGTATCCAACAACCCTTAGGGTCCTACTGGGGATCGGACTTAGGTCACCCTATAACGTTAAAGTACTGGTTTAGGGGTGGTCTTTTGGGGCAAGAATAATGAGACTCACAGCCACATTTTAAATAAGGTCAAAGAATAAAAGATGTTTAGAACACCCATCTCTACAACATATCTGAGGCCTGGGTACATAGAACCCACCGACCGGGTCTTTACAGGGACTCAAACCTTGGTCTCTGATAAGGTTGGACCATAAACCCCGAAGTATATTTTTTTATTTTTTAGGCATAGAGTCACCTAGATAAATCATTTATACACACCCCCTGAACATTTGAGCGGTATCCAACAACCCTAAGCGTCCTACTGGGGATCGGACTTAGGTCACCCTATAACGTTAAAGTAACTGGTTTAGGGGTGTTCTTTTGGGACAAGATTAATGTGACTCAGAGCCACATTTTTAATAAGGTCCAAGAACAAAAGGTGTTCAGAACACCCAACTCTACAATAATCACAGGCCTAGATTTTTAGAACCCACTAACCGAGTTGAACACGGACTCGAACTTTGTTCTCTAATCATGGTGTGAATATAAACCCTTTAGGCCGGTTTTTTTAAATAGGTCAAAGAACAAATGTTGTTCAGAACATCCATTTAAGGCTAACCATGTAGGTTTTAAGCTTAACCCTACGCTCAGGAAAAATACTATATCGCCTTTAAATTCCTTCTTTATTTTAATGGGTCCCCCACTAGTCCAGTCCAAAAACAACTAAGTTGGAATACAATGATAATGAGCCACATTTCTAATTAAGTCAAAGAACATAACATGTTCAGAACACCCAGATTAAAAGAAACATACAGGTTTAAAGCTCCCAGATACTCTCCAAAAAAATACTACATCACATTAAAATTCCTTCTTTATTTTAACGGGTCCCCCGCTAGTCCAGTCCAAAAACAACAAAGTTTAATTAACAAGTTTAGGAGCCACTTTTTTAATTAAGTCAAAGAACAAAACATGTTCGGAACACCCAGATTAAAAGAAACATACAGGTTTAAAGCTCCCAGATACTCTCCAAAAAAAATACTACATCACATTAAAATTCCTTCTTTATTTTAACGGGTCCCCCGCTAGTCCAGTCCAAAAACAACAAAGTTTAATTAACAAGTTTAGGAGCCACTTTTTTAATTAAGTCAAAGAACAAAACATGTTCGGAACACCCAGATTAAAAGAAACATACAGGTTTGAAGCTCCCAGATACTCTCAATAAAAATACTATATCACATTTAGATTCCTTCTTTATTTTAATGGGTCCCCCTATAGTCCAGTCTGGGTCCCCCATGCAGACCAGGGTCCCCCGCCTTAGACCAGTCGTGGGTCCCCCGCCCTAGTCCAGGTCCCCCGCCCTAGACCACTTTTGGGTCCCCTGGAAGTCCACTAACCCTAACCCTAACCCTAACCCTAACCCTAACCCTAACCCTAACCCTAACCCTAACCCTAACCCTAACCCTAACCCTAACCCTAACCCTAACCCTAACCCTAACCCTAACCCTAACCCTAACCCTAACCCTAACCCTAACCCTAACCCTAACCCTAACCCTAACCCTAACCCTAACCCAAACCCTAACCCTAACCCTAACCCTAACCCTAACCCTAACCCTAACCCTAACCCTAACCCTAACCCTAACCCTAACCCTAACCCTAACCCTAACCCTAACCCTAACCCTAACCCTAACCCTAACCCTAACCCTAACCCTAACCCTAACCCTAACCCTAACCCTAACCCTAACCCTAACCCTAACCCTAACCCTAACCCTAACCCTAACCCTAACCCTAACCCTAACCCTAACCCTAACCCTAACCCTAACCCTAACCCTAACCCTAACCCTAACCCTAACCCTAACCCTAACCCTAACCCTAACCCTAACCCTAACCCTAACCCTAACCCTAACCCTAACCCTAACCCTAACCCTAACCCTAACCCTAACCCTAACCCTAACCCTAACCCTAACCCTAACCCTAACCCTAACCCTAACCCTAACCCTAACCCTAACCCTAACCCTAACCCTAACCCTAACCCTAACCCTAACCCTAACCCTAACCCTAACCCTAACCCTAACCCTAACCCTAACCCTAACCCTAACCCTAACCCTAACCCTAACCCTAACCCTAACCCTAACCCTAACCCTAACCCTAACCCTAACCCTAACCCTAACCCTAACCCTAACCCTAACCCTAACCCTAACCCTAACCCTAACCCTAACCCTAACCCTAACCCTAACCCTAACCCTAACCCTAACCCTAACCCTAACCCTAACCCTAACCCTAACCCTAACCCTAACCCTAACCCTAACCCTAATTACGGTTGTAACCCTAACCCTCGTGGACACGTAGCCCATTTTAACCCTAGGGTACTTTCTAGTATAGGGTTAAGGAGGGTTTTTAGATATCAAGTAGGGTTTTATATGTAACAACGATCGTAAAACAGTCTGTGTAAAACCCTGGCTTAGTTTGGTCCAAGAGATTTGAAACCTTTGAATTTAACCCTATTGCTACTTAGAAAACAGGGTTAGGGAGGAGCTTTATTACGTTCGTTGTTATATTTACGTATCTCTAGACGTTTTTGGCGTTTAATTGATATCTGGTTTCCCTAGAAAAAGTTAGAAATCTAGACCAAAAAATGGGGTATAGGTGTAACCCTAGCTCGGTACTACATGAATCTCAGTATTACCTGGGGTTAGGGTCAACTTTGTTATTCTTGTGAGATAAGGGAAAACCTTTTGCAGGGATGAAATTAGGCGTAAAATACCCCTAACCCTGTTTTAAAATCGGTGCTAGTGCTATTTAAAAGTGCTAACCCTAGGCAAAAAGTGCTGTGGACTTTAGGGTCCCTCAGGGGGACCCCAGGGTTTACGAACAATGGCGAAAAAAGGTAATTTTTTGACGTTTTATTGCGTTGAAACCATGCTAACTTTAAAGAGCGTTAAAAGTTAGGGTATACGTATTTTTTTACCTTAATCGTGGTCCCTCAAATAAAGAAAATAAGTTAAGATTAAACTCGATTTTTCAAAAAGTCGTAGTCCAGTACCCCCTACCTAATATGGATACTCATATCTTTTGAACTAGGTGGAAATTCCATAATCTGAGTTCAAATTTCTGTTAACGGAACTTAAAACTGTATATACAGGTAGTAGCTCATGGTCACTCGGCGTTTTAAGCACCTAGCTTGACCTCCGAAAATGACCAAAAATTGAAAAAAAATGACTCCTTGACCCCTACCTACTTTGTATTTTTTTTTTAGCTCTGTTTAAAGCTTCTCTGAGCTCAGGCTCAGAAGAACTGAAAAGAAGGCTTATATGTACTGATATGTGGTTAGAAAATCCATATTTAAGAACGTTCTTGGCCACTCTGTTATGTCGAACTCAAAACAGGGTCAAACTTTGGGTTAACTATAGAGTTTCGGCTTACATAACTTCGTTAAATGGAACATCTCGATATAAGTGAGACTTGCTTAGGCTAGATTAGACATTTTTGAGCAGTCTAGCGCTTATTTTAGAGCTCTAAGGTGCCTATAAATATTTATTTTGAATTTTCAAATAAGGTCACCCCTATCTCCAGCTAGGGTTAGGGTTAGGGTTAGGGGGACCCACATCTCCTAAGCCTAATTCTATGTTATGAGATGATCTGCAGCTACACTGTTTGCTAATACCTACATAAACTATGCATTTCCTTGTAGCCCGGACCCTTCTGAACAACCTTTGTTCTTTCACTTATATAGAAATATGGCTCTAGGACAGGCTATACCTGCCCGAAACACACCACCCCCCTCTGTCCTGCATTCGGACTTAGGTTATTCTATGAAAACAGCCAAATCAGAGGGGGTGGGGCTTTTGGGACAAGAATACTGAGACTCACAGCCATATTTTTAATAAGGTCAAAGAATAAAAGATGTTCAGAACATCCAGCTCTACAACATATCTGAGGCCTGGGTACTTAGAACCCACCGACCGGGTCTTTACAGGGGCTCGAACCTTGGTCTCTGGTCATAGTGGGACCATAAACCCCAAAGTCTTTTTTTTTATTTTCAAGGCCTAGAAACACCTAGATAAATCATTTATCCACCCTCTCTGAAAATTTGAGCGGTATCCAACACCCCCTTAGGGTCCTACTGGGGATCGTACTGAGGTCACCCCATACCATTTGGTTCATTGGAACAAGTTTAAAGTACTTTCTGGCCACATTTCTAGTTAAATCAAAGAACAAATGTTGTTCAGAAAGTCAAACTCTACATTATAGTCGAAAACCGGGTCATTCTAACGACTTTTATTTTTTTATTTTTTTAAGTCTAAGGGGTACCCCTTAGAGTTTTCTTGAAAAAAATCAAAGTTTTTCTAACAGTTTCTTTGGTTTGATTCAAGTTCATATAGGCCCAGTTACCCTAAAAAGCACTTTTAAAGCAAACTGTCTATTCCTTAAGGCGCCTTTTGCTTTACTTTCAGTCTACTTTACATAGGAAAACATCAGAAGGGCATTGGGGACAAGAATAATGTGACTCACAGCCACATTTTTAATAAAGTCAAAGAATAAAAGTAGTTTAGCTGACCCTTCTGAACAACCTTTGTTCTTATACTTATATAGAAATATGGCTGTAGGTCAGGCTAAACCTGCCCAAAACACACCACCCCCTTTGTTTTGTATGAGGCATTTTCGTTAAAATTGTACCTAAGTTCGATACCTTTTAAGACCAAAAGAAGGTGTCTGATCTTCTCAAATTTCAAATAGGAATGTAGTACTGGATTTTCTGAACAACTTTTGTTCTTACATCTATATAGAAATTGGCCTGTTAGTCACATTATACTTGTCTCTATTTGTTCTTTCGTTAAAAGGTACCTAAATCTGAGCCCCTTTAGGACCGTAACACGGCGTTGGATCCTTTCCAAATTTAAAGGATATGTAGGGCTTGAGGTTCTGAACAACTTTTGTTCTTACACTTATATAGAAATATCGCTGTAAGTAACATTAATATTTGGTCAAAAAAGCCTATGTAACGTGGTGTTTCTTTTAGGGCGGCGCTTTGGGTATATAACTAAATAATTAAGCAGAGCCGTCGTCAGTCTAGAAGAGGAAGCCGAGGAGAGTAGAACTGGCAATCAACAGGTAAGAATTAATTTTTTTGGTGCAATTTTCGTTTTTGCATGTGCAGTCTGATGCAGGACCTACATTTGTTACACCTGCTTACAAAAGTAATCATATGCAAATGTGTAAATAATGTCACAAATAAATGCTCGTCCAGATAAGAATCATGCAAGAGGTGACTTAAGTGTAAATTAGATGTGAAAAGTGCTCGTCCAGATAAAAAATCATGCAAGAGGTGACTTAATTTTTTTTTTTTTTTTTTTTCAGAAAATGCCTCTAAAAGCAAGAAAGTACCGCCCATGCTGCGTGTGTGGGCAAATGCTAAAGAAGTTGGCATGGCACATGAGACGTGTCCATAAAATGAGCAAGGATGAGGCCTTAGCCGCCTCTGCTGAACTTGCACGACTGCCTCTACAAGCTAGGACGAAGGATGGCAGGAGAAGATGGAGGTGTGGGATGCAAGAGTAAGTTGATTTATTTCTTTGTGTGATACTTTACACAGCGAAGCTAGTCAGGATAAGAATCATGCAAGATGTTAACAGCTATCTCTGACTATCTGATACTTGTTCAGGCAAGACATTTATGGTTTTTATTTTTATTTTTCAGATGTAACAGAGTGGTGGTGCGGCGGCACCAACACCTCAAGCGGAAGCACGCGGATTACCAAGGGGCAGTGGTCACCCATTTCCGGGAGTATGTATTGGAACCAGAAGGGCAGTTTGATGAAGACGATAACCCTAACGATTCCGGTGATGACCATAACGAATCCGATGATGACCTTTTACTGCATTACAGCGATGCTACGGTATCGGAAGATGAGCTGCCTACTACCCATGGGCAAGTTCGAGGCAGGCTGCCTACTACCGATGGCCAAGTTTCAGGCAGGAAACGTCAGCTAGGAGATCAGAGACCTTCCACAATTGGAGTAAAGACTTCGACAGTGACTTATAGCATGCTACAGGAGGCAGGAGGTGATATGGACACAGGGAGTGTAGATCAGACATGTGATATGGACACAGAAAATGTAGATCTGACACGTGATATGGACACAGAAAGTGTAGATCTGACACGTGATATGGACACAGAAAGTGTAGGCCAGAGACCTTCCACAAGTGGAGTAAAGACTTCGACAGTGACTTATAGCATGCTACAGGATTCAGGAGGTGATATGGACACAGAGAGTGTAGATCAGAGACCTGGCACGAGTGCCGATGTGAACACTGAACGTGTGCCATTGAAATCTAGTGCTTGGGCACCAAGACTGAACAAATACAAAGAGCACTTGATGTCCCTGGCTGGGGGATTCAAAAGCGAACCAGCTGCCGCACAGCATCTCAGGCAGATTAGACGATTCATAACAGAACAGGACATTGGTTATATTAACGAAATTAACTCAACCAGCATAAACAAATTCATAATCTCATTAATGAAGAATCAGATGCCTGGCACAGTTAGATCGTACGTTTGTAGTTTGGTGAATTTTATTAGATACGCTTGTCCAAAAAGAATGGAAGAGACAATTGTGTTTTTGAACAATTCAATGCGAGGACTCGCAAAATTGCAACAGCAACGCCAGGTCGAGGTCGCGGACACAGCCGCAGAAGAACTACCGTCGGAAGAGGCTCGACAATACGTCAATAAAAGAGACTACATAAAAGATGTATACAAAAGATTTCAAGAGGAACCAGGCAAGAACTTCGCAGAATTCCGCAGTGCGTTAGTGTTATACTTAATTGTATCTAACGGCTTGAGGGTTTCCGCCATCTTTAATATAAAGATGGAGAAAATCCTCAAGTCGACAGAAACTGATGTCGAAGGAAAAAAATACCGAATAATAACGGTCACAAAGCACAAAACCTCTGATTCAAGGGGAGCTGCTACCATAGTTGTGAAACCAAGTGATTATAGAATGCTCTTGAGCATGCTCAATTATGTGAAAAGTGCTTTTGGAACACAAGATGACCGTCTGTTTAGGCAAAACTCCGGCATTCCCATCACTACCCAATCATTAGTGAACTACTATCTTCAGAGTGCCTGGCAGAAATGCGGTGGCGAACGGTTGTACGGTAGGCTTAATGCCAATAAAAACAGACAGGCCATGACCTGTCAAGGCCGGGCGAAGGACCCTAACATGGCTAAAGCAATAGCAGATCACCTTAAGCATAGGGAAACAACCGCCGATAAATTCTATCATGTTTTCAGGAGCAAGCAAGACAGTGCGAGGACGGTGCATGTAATAAATCAGACAAGTAATAATTCGGATAGTGACGAAAGTGACCAAGAACATGGGCCATTCACCAGGACCTACTCATTCCCGGGAATAGCCCATGATCTTACCAGAGACCAATTCAAGCTAGACCTGATGCTAGCCTTTACCTCGAGGCCGTATGGAGATTACCTCTGTGAAGCCAAAAGGTATACGGCTAGCAACAGGGAATTCACTGAAAGCACATGCTATGTTAGCATTCATTCGGCTCTAGAAAAAAAGTTGGAACGATTGAAGATAGATTTAAATGAGGAAATTCTAACAAACACTGGACTCAAAGACTCAAAAGAATCATTCACAGTTAGGACCAACCTTCTTTCGATTATCGCAGTCGAAATTGCAAGATTTTACGGTTGTGGGGCCAATGTTCACAAACCAATTTATAAAGACCAGCCAACTGTGCCTAAGACAGATCCATCGGAATCACAGTCAACTGTGCCTTCGAGTGGTCCGTCGAAGGCAGCTAAGCAGTCTGAATGTAAGAAAAAGAAAGGGTTCTTACTTCCTCCAATGAGGCAGAGATTTTCTGAGGAAAAGACTGCGAAAGTCGAGAAGGTATATAGTGATTTGTTGAAAGATGTCAGAGCAGGAAAGAAAAGAGTGAAGATAGCGGATGTTAGACCAGGGATGATTCATTTCCCAGAATACACACCACAACAGATCAGAGACAAACTGATAAATATGTCCAAAGGCTGAAAAGTATGATAAATGATAGTGGAGTGTGAAGTATGGGATTGTGCAATAACACACGAAGGGATAAATGACTCATGTGGTGTAGATATAAATAGGGCTAAGTGCAATAATCCACGACGGGATAAATGACTCATGTGGTGTAAATAGAACGGGTAATGTGCAATAGTTAATTTTTTTCACCTTGATTCTAGTTGATTTTTGTCTTTGTTAATTATTTTGTAATAAATCATTGTCAATCGATTTTGTTGTCATGGTTTTCATTTAGTAACTCTATTGCTTTGTCATATATTGCCTACGAAACTAGGTCACAAAAGGTGGTGACATGGTATCCTAGTCTCTATCTGACAAAGTTATACTTAAATGCCTATGTCTCCATTTTCTAACAATACACAAACAGGGCTGCAATAAGTTGACATGAAAAAAGATTTTTTTTAAATATTAGCATTTTTTTATGTCAACTTATTGCAGCCTTATTACCAATCGTACCTTTACCCCATAGCCTATTTCGACTTTTGTTGATACGTGACTACTTAAAGCAGGCTGGAAATTAAAAAAGAATATTCCTTAAGGCGCATTCTCCTTTACTTTCAATCTGCTTTAAGCTACTATGTTATAGAAAAAAATCAGAACAAATGGCAGCCCTGAAAAATGAAACATACAGTCACATTTTTAATAAGGTCAAAGAATAAAAGTTGTTCAGAACAGTCAGCTCTACAACATATGTGAGGCCTGGGTACTTAGAACCCACCGACCGGGTCTTTACAGGGACTCGAACCTTAGTCTCTGGTCATGGTGGGACCATAAACCCCGAATTATATTTTTTGACTATTTAGGAACAGAGACACCTAGATAAATCATTTATACACTTCCCCTGAAAATTTGAGCGGTATCCAACAACCCCTTAGGCTCCTACTGGGGATCGGACTTAGGTAACCCTATAACATTTGGGTATATATATGTTATGAGGTGATCTGGAGCTACACTGTTTGCTAATACCTACATAAATTATGCATATCCTTGAAGCGCTGACCCTTCTGAACAACCTTTATTCTTACACTTATAAAGAAATATGGCTCTAAGACAGGTTATACCTGCCCAAAACACACCACCCCCTCTGTCCTGCATACGGACTTAGGTTATTCTATGAAAATAACCAAATCAGAGGGGGTGGGGCTTTTGGGACAAGAATACTGAGACTCACAGCCATATTTTTAATAAGGTCAAAGAATAAAAGTTGTTCAGAACATCCAGCTCTACAACATATCTGAGGCCTGGGTACTTAGAACCCACCGACCGGGTCTTTACAGGGGCTCGAACCTTGGTCTCTGGTCATAGTGGGACCATAAACCCCAAAGTCTTTTTTTTTATTTTTAATGCCTAGAAGCACCTAGATAAATCATTTATACACCCCCTCTGAAAATTTGAGCGGTATCCAACAACCCCTTAGGGTCGTACTGGGGATCGGACTGAGGTCACCCCATACCATTTGGATCATTGGAACAAGTTTAAAGTAACTTCCGGCCATATTTCTAAATAAATCAAAGAACAAATGTTGTTCAGAAAGTCAAACTCTACATTATAGGCGAAAACCGGGTCATTCTAAGAACATTTTTTTTTCTCTTTTTTTTTCGATAAGGGGTACCCCTTAGAGTTTTCTTGAAAAAAATTAAAGTTTTTTTTACAGTTTATTTTGTTTGTATCAAGTGTATATAGGCCCATTAACCCTAAAAAACACTAACCCAATATTCCTTAAGGCGCCTTCTGCTTTACTTTCAGTACTTTATAAAGAAAACAGTACTATAAAATGGCAGCCCTGCAAAATGAAACATACCGCCACATTTTTAATAAGGTCAAATAATAAAAGTTGTTTAGAACATCCATCTCTACAACATATCCGAGGCCTAGATTTTTAGAACCCACTAACCGGGTCAAACACGGACTCGAACTTTGGTCTCTGATCATGGTGTGGATATAAGCCCTTTAGGCCGGTTTTTTTAAACAGGTCAAAGAACAAATGTTGTCCAGAACATCCAGATAAGGCTAACCCTGTAGGTTTTAAGCTTTCAGATACTCTCAGAAAAAAGACTATATCGCCTTTAAATACCTTCTTTATTTTAACTGGGGACCCATAGTCCATAGCCTAAAGTTCCGAAGTTGGATATAAAAGTTTTGAGCCATATTTTTAATAAAGTCAAAGGACAAAACATGTTCTGAACATCCAGCTTTAATGAAACATACAGCTTTAAAGCTCTCAGATACTCTCACAAAAAATACTATATCACATTTATATTCCTTCTTTATTCTAACGGGGGACCCAAGGTCCATAGCCTAAAATTCCTAAGTAGGATATAAAAGTTTTGAGCCATATTTTTAATAAAGTCAAAGAACAAAACATGTTCAGAACATAGAGCTTAAATGAAACATACAGGTTTAAAGCTCTCAGATACTCTCACAAAAAATACTATATCACATTTATATTCCTTCTTTATTCTAACGGGGGACCCATCGCCCATAATTTCGGGGACCTATAATCCAGTCGGGGGACCTGACAGACCGTGGGGGACCCATATAGTCCAGTGGGTCGGGGGACCCCTCGAGTCCATGGGGACACTACAGACCAGTGTTACGTGTCCCCCAACCATAACCCTAACCCTAACCCTAACCCTAACCCTAACCCTAACCCTAACCCTAACCCTAACCCTAACCCTAACCCTAACCCTAACCCTAACCCTAACCCTAACCCTAACCCTAACCCTAACCCTAACCCTAACCCTAACCCTAACCCTAACCCTAACCCTAACCCTAACCCTAACCCTAACCCTAACCCTAACCCTAACCCTAACCCCTAACCCCTAACCCTAACCCTAACCCTAACCCTAACCCTAACCCTAACCCTAACCCTAACCCTAACCCTAACCCTAACCCCTAACCCTAACCCTAACCCTAACCCTAACCCTAACCCTAACCCTAACCCTAACCCTAACCCTAACCCTAACCCTGTTATGATTGCTGAACACAACAAAGTCATTTTCAGCAGTAGGGTAATGGGGGTTATGGTCATTGAACCCAACGATGTCGTTACAGCAGGTGGGTAATTGGGGTAATGGTTGTTGAAACCAATTAAGTCATTTTCAGCAGAAAGGTAATGGTGATTAATGGTGAGGGATCCCTACCGGAAGTTAATGATGATGGTATGCAATTAGAACAAAGGATTCTATTTTTAGTAACAGACATAATTCTGGGTAAACCAATTGCTAAAAATAGAACAATTATAATCACGTGATACATCTACTACTGATTTAATATCATCATGTGACTAAGTCATATGATTTCTATTTATAAGTATGGACATGTCCACAGTGGACAAGTCGTCAAAGTGCTTATACCCTAACCCTAACCCTAACACCCTAACCCTAACCCTAACCCTTTTTTGTAATAGATCTAGTAGATGTTGCACTTTCACGTACAGCGTAAATGTAGACCTATATCAGAAGACTCCATTAGAAGCAATATGATCTGGCTCTACACTGTTTTCACATGACAAGTGTACTCTTCAGCGGTAGGCAGGGTTTGTAAAGAATAAGTAAACACGTCGCTAGGGTTCAATCAACTTCAATTTGCATACTCTTCACCTACAATATGCACTGATTTCATATAGTCTGTTTCACAGTTTATCAACTCGTTTGCAAGTGCTTTTAAAATGTAATTAGCTAGGTTATAAACTTGAACATAAGTGAAACAGCTTGGATCCTGATCAGACGCCGAGTAATTTGCTTCTAATCTAGATCCAAACTGATTGCATATTATAGATCTAGTTCTATCGCGACTAACATGCAAATGGTTAACCAGAAACGTGACCCCTAGGACAGACAGGGCGGTCAAAATATCCCAAAGAGGGCGGGTTCATTTTATTTGGAAAACCTTCATTGTTCATAGTTGCCTGCATAAGTATGAATAGTAGGTGTAAGTCACTGTGCTTAAGTGCTTCTTCTTAGTGAACTTTCATTGAAATGATTCATCATTGAAAATAATAAATACGAAAGACTCAAGCAGGAAACGTAACACAAACAATACACCCACCTCTCAAGCAGAACACACACACAGTCATACCACAACAAACACACAAACACACGCAATACCATTCCATCACGAAGAACTGCCTTCATTTGTTAAGCGACATCTGATGTGTCCAGATCTGATTCACTACGTTTTAAACGTTAGGGAAAATGGACGAGTATCTGTCCATTCCCTGAAAAATAATGGGGCCGGGTCTTCAATATTTCTCAGGAACGGACAGATACTAGTTCATTCTCCCACTTAAAATACACCTAAAATACAACTCTCTCCATTCCTTTTGGAATGTCGTGTACAGTGAATGTTTACAGTGTGTTAACTGGCCATTTCGTGTAAAATCATCATAGACAAAATCTTTCCCAGGGGATTTATAATTGTGCATGTGTTTGTCTTGCGGTAATTAGCTTGAAGATGTCTTCTAATTAATAGTTGTCAAACATCTTAGATCCGGGCCCGTCGTCAGCGCACTCAGCATTTGACCTGGATCTAAGTTGTTTATTCATGTTATTATGGTCACAATCGTCAGGATAACGCTTAAAATCTTTACAAGACGCCATGAATTTAAGTAGTCGGAGGAGGTTTGAACAGGCTTGGAGAGGTTTGGGGTAAATAGACGCCCGTACGTCTAAAAACAACAAACCTCTCAAAACCTCTACAACCCACTTAAAACAACCTTAAATACTTTATTTCTTTAATAAATAAATCACATAAAGCTTATATTAGCGAATTTAAGCCCAAACAACACAGACGGTGAAGGGTTTGGAGAGGTTTGGGGTAAATAGACGCCCGTACGTCTAAAAACACCAAACCTCTCAAAACCTCTACAACCCACTTAAAACAACCTTAAATACTTTATTTCTTTAATAAATAAATCACATAAAGCTTATATTAGCGAATTTAAGCCCAAACAACACAGACGGTGAAGGGTTTGGAGAGGTTTGGGGTCAATAGTCGGACAGATGTCTATTGACCCCAAACCTCTCAAAACCTCCACAAACCACTTAAAAACAACCTTAAATACTTTATTTATTTAATAAAAAAAATATCAAATAAAGCTTATTTTAGCGAATTTAAGTCCGCACATTCACCGTTTGTGTTTTTTAAAGGGTTTGGAGAGGTTTGGTGTCAATAGTCGGACAGACGTCTATTGATCAAAAACCTCTTCAAACCTCCACAACCCACTGAAAAACAACCTTAATTACTTTATTTCTTTAATAAATAAATCCAATATAGCTTATACATTGTGAATTGAAGCCCAAACATTCACCTTCTGGGTTGTTTTAAAGGGTTTGGAATTGTTTGGGACGGACGTCTATTGACCCCAAACCTCTCCAAACCTATCCAAACCTCCTCCGATTACTAAAACATCAACACAAACTACTTTATTTCGTTTATCAATCAAAGAAAGCTTATACATTGTGGATTTCAGCCTAAAATAATAATAGAAGTTCCTGAAAAAAATGAAACTACGATTTGATTGACAGACAAACAGACATAGTTCATACTAGCACCAAAGGGAATTAATTGTACGTACGTGTTCTTCAGTTTGGTACGAGTAGCTCCCCTTGAATGAAAAAATTCGTAGATTTAATTTTATTTGCATATTTTCCTTATTTTAGCCTAAGTTCACAATTTGTAAACCTTATTTGCTTAGATATTAAGAAAATAAAGTAGAATAAGTGTTTTTTAAGTGGTTTAGGGAGGTTTGAGAAGGTTTGGGGAGGTTTGGGGTAAATAGAAGGACCGGGTCCGTTGCATATCTAGCTCAGAGGAGCAAACTTAGATATTTTCAATGTAAACTTCAGCAACTTTCTTGTCTCAAACCACATGGCCCCGACATCAATATTTATTCATGATATGACCGGTTCTGTCGAGACAGGGCGAGAATATACTGACGATCAGTTGTACCCCTTGTCTCTATATATACCTTCTGACGATATTTTCCCTAAAAAATCAATCGTTTCGGATCCCTGTTTCTCAAACCACAGGAGACAGACTCCCTATCACGATTGTTAAAGCTTAGGCATTTAAGTAAAAAGGCAACGCACTGGGGGTTAATGTTTTACATAGAGTAAAATATTGATACATCATGGCTCCGAAAGAAAAGGTCCTTTACAAATAGTGCTGAAATCGTTCCAGTCTGTAACATATAAATACGAAAGAAGACTCAAGCAGGAAACGCAACACAAACAATACACCCATCTCTAAAGCAGAACACACACACAGCCATACCATAACAAACACACACACACACACATACACACACGCAATCCCACACAGAAAATACGCAAGACAAACATAAAGCAAAGTGAACATAGGAGCCCGCCTTGGTACGGTCAGCAGCAATCAATAATTAATTATAAATTAACCATTAACAACCACTGGGGGGTTAAACCTGGGGTTAGGGGCGCCCAACCTCACACTTATCTCCTATATTCACCTATAAAGACGAATATCTACATCACAGAAGCTAAAAATGTTTTTTTCAAACGAAAACTTCTAAATGTGTTGTCTAAAATAAATAAATACGAAAGACTCAAGCAGGAAACGCAACACAAACAATACACCAACCTCTCAAGCAGAACACACACAAAGTCAAACCATAACAAACACACACACACACACACACACGCACAATCTCATTCCTTCATCTACACACTAAATAGAAAACAACACGCAAGACAAACATAAAGCAAAGTGAATATAGGAGCCCGCCTTGGCACGGTCAGCAGTAATCAATAATTAATTATAAATTAACCATTAACTAACCCTAGAGCATAATCCACAGCTCTTCTCTCAAGTTTAACACATTATTCCTTTTTAGTAAAATTGACCCAGCAAAGGGTGTTTATCCAGGTGAGCAATTTTGGGCCCTATGGCCCTGTTGTTTCATTAAAAGAGGTTAAAAGTAAATATCATTTCAATTTTACATAATTTGGTATCCAGAGCTGTTGTGGGACAGGAAATCTATACAGGACAAGCTTTTTCTATAATTGAAGTCAACGGTAAAGGTCAAGGTCACTGTAACCTGGAAATGATTTGAGACAATCCGATATTCCGAGATGTACTGACATTTCGTATCTTTATATGATGTGGTATAGGAAATAATTGTTCTTCTCTAAAAGAGGCCAAAAATCAGGTTCAAGGTCACAGTGATCGAAAATTGGTATGCTATATTCTAAGATATACATGTACTTACACGCTACGTTTAGTACCCCAAACTAATTTGGTATAGGACATAATAATATAGACAACATTTTTTCTATAGTTAAGGTCAAAGCTCAAGGTCACATTGCCTGAAAATTGTACATGTAAAGTCACACTCAACTATTCAAAGCTTTACAAATTTGGTGGATGATTTTGTACAGGAAATATGCTCGATTTTAATCTAAGTCAGTCGAAGGTCAAGTCAATTTCACAGTTACTTGGAGAAGGCAGACGCCATGTTGCTATTCCAAACTGTATTAACACCTGAATGTTGAAACCCGTGGCTGATGTGGTAAAGAAATCATCCTCTGGAGAGGATTTTTCTATTTTCAAGTTCAAATGTCCAGTTTCAGATCCCAAATACCATACATTATAATGTTACACCCTGACATGCTAAGATGTACTCATGTCCTCATAGTTGGTATCCGTAGCTGATGTGGTATAGGACACATAATACGGATAAGAGGCCCGTATTACGAAACGTCGTACGACAAAACCGGTCGTAGGTCAAAACTTTAAAATAAATATAATTTCTGATTTCTCCTTCTAATCAGGCCTGGTGACATCTCTTTGGAATCGTCTTTTCAAGACAATTCCAAAGAGATATCATAAGACAGGATTAGATGGAGGAATATATAATAATTTAGAATCTTAGAATACGACTTACGAAAATATTTGTCGTACGACGTTTCGTAATACGGCCCCCAGGTGTACTCGCATGAAACGAACGGGCGGAGGGACTGACGGACTAACACAAGCATCTCTTTATGAAACCAAAACAATACTTTGATGGATAAAAGAAACAAACGATTTCCAAAGAATAAAGTATTAATGAGCACGTCCAATGATTGAAACTCAGTTCCAATGAGACCAGCTATTCTACGTTTGAGAATGGTTGAATGCCTCCCATCCCTGAAAATATAAAAATGTAAAACATGTACGTAAAACATTTTAAACCCTCACTGTACAGAAGAACTCAGTCAAGATCGTGTCTAGTGGCACAAGTCAATTTTATATGTATCTGATCTGATATTTACTGTTTACCGCTCGTAGTAATATATATATTTCTTACATAACTACCCCTGTTTTGAAAAACGAACAGCGATTGCGTATTTCCTTGTCTCCAACATGTGTGAGATCAATTTCATGACGTCACTATATAAATGCATTGTTTATAAAGGCATGATTGCGTCACAGGCATTCCAAAAAAGGCCTACTGGGTGTTTTTTTTCTTCAAAAATAGCTTAAAAGCGTTGGCTATGTGAGAAAAGGATTCTGTCACTCGTCGATGTTTGAGACAAGCTGATCTCAACCGAGTCTAGAATTGAAATGTTATTAAGCGAGCATTGGCGAGCTTAATAGCCATTCTATTCTAAACGAGAATATATATATTTCAGATTTCTAAGCTAAACATTAACTCATACACCTCTAAACATTGTTATGGACAATCTCGATTTCCAATTAAGTCTAGTCCATTCATGACTATATTCATGTATAGGGTATTTTCTGCAATATATATCAAATGGAAGAACAGCGCAGACCCTGACCAGACCCTTAAGGAACCATCTGATCTTGGTCTTAACTGTTAGCATAAGGCACCTGTACTCTTCACAGGTTCACTGTTTGTAAATGACGAATCACTATGGTTTAGTTTATTGATATACAGGTGTCAGTGTTACGTGGACGACAATCTGGTTGTGGAATATTGCAGTACATGGCTCCCTACATATAACGGCTCTCCGGACAACGATTCCCTCCTTACAATGATACTTGCCGCTGTTCCCCTAAACAAGACAATTATGTATATCGCTTTTACTGCTGCAATATCGTCTGCTTAAAATTGTCGTTCGCTGTCTTTTTCTCAGTAACATATTGAACATTTTGACAGAAGAACATAAAACTAGTAGATCTAAAAACGCATTAGACGGTGTCTGATCTGGGTTCACGCTGTTGGCAAATGTAAGCCAATTCATGCTTAACACTGTAATTGTATTAATTTCCCTCCCTATAACAACTCCCTGCGAAAACCACAAGCACTTGTTGTATTCCAGTTGGTGAAAGGTTTAATGGGGGGGGGGATTCAAGTTTCAAATTAAGTTCAGTCCAGGTTGTTAATAATTAATTAATTTATAGTTGGTTGTTGATTGCTACTGACCGTACCAAGGCGGGCTCCTATGTTCACTTTGCTTTATGTTTGTCTTGCGTGTTATTTTCTATTTAGTGTGTAGATGAAGGAATGGTATTGCGTGCGTGTGTGTGTGTGTGTGTGTGTTTGTTGTGGTATGACTGTGTGTGTGTGTTCTGCTTGAGAGGTGGGTGTATTGTTTGTGTTACGTTTCCTGCTTGAGTCTTTCGTATTTATTTAGGTAACCATGTGCCGGTCAATCTCCGCCGGTAAACCTCTATCATTATCTATGTGTATTTGCTTTAAGTTCGTGTACTCTGATGTTGTATAGTGAACGCTTCTGATCTTTATAACTCGCTACCGATCAAGTTCAAATAATTTCCGTGTATATGTGTAATTATGCCGGTGTTTAAGTACTTTGTGTGTTCAGTGTTTTCGCCTTCATTACTTGCTGCCAATCAACCTTTACCAATATCCGGATGTATAAGTCGTTTTGCTCGTGTTTTATGACCTTGTACAGGAAAGTGTTCTCACCTTTAATTTTGCTATCGGCCAACCCCCACAAATATTAAAGTGTATTAGTTTTTAAGCTCGTGTATTATGACCATATTTTGTAAATGGTTCTCACCTTCATAACCTGTTTCCGGTCAATCTCCACCAATATCCAGGTGTATAAGTCTTTGAGCTCGTGCTTTATGACTTTGTACGTTAAACTGTTCAGCCCATCCTTGTCTATTCGGAATACTGCTTTTGCGAGAGCGACCCCCCTGCAAATAAAAATTATATTATATGCGTTCCAAGGACAGAACATTAGAACACATTTTCATTAAGTCGTGTGTTCATTAAGCTTTAAGAGTATTGGCATAGAAAGTCGAAGGCTTCCAGTCCCAGTTAAGTCATAACTTTTGACCATTTAGCGTACATATGCGTGCGTTCGTATTTGATTACTTTGTACCACGAAGTGATCGCACCTTCATTACCTGCTCCCGGTCAACCTCCACCAAATTTAAAAGTGTACGGGCCTTTAAAATGATATTTCATGACTTTGTATAGTAAACGCCTCTCTCCTTCATTACGTGATGTCGGTCAGCCTTCACCATTGTCCAAGTGTATAGGTTTATAGGCTCGTGTCATTTGACTTTGTTTAGTAAACGCTTCTCACCTTCATAACCGCATTCCGGTCAATCTCAACCACTATCCAGGGTGTATGTGTCTTTGAGCTCGTGTAAGTTTACTTTGTAACGCTACTCACTTTCATAACCTCATTCCCGTCAATATCCACCACTATCCAGTGTGTATGTGTCTTTTAGCTCGTGTAATTTTACTTTGTAACGCTACTCACGATCATAATCTCATTCCGGTCAATCTCCACCACTATCCATGGTGTATGTGTCTTTGAGCTCGTGTAAGTTTACTTTGTAACGCTACTCACCTTCATAACCTCATTCTGGTCAATCTCTACCACTATCCAGCGTGTATTTGTCTTTAGCTCGTGTAAGTTTACTTTGTAACGCTACTCACCTTCATAACCTCATTCCGGTCAATCTCCACCACTATCCATGGTGTATGTGTCTTTGAGCTCGTGTAAGTTTACTTTGTAACGCTACTCACCTTCATAACCTCATTTCGGTCAATATCCACCATTAACCAGGGTGTATGTGTCTTTGAGCTCGTGTAAGTTTACTTTGTAACGCTACTCACCTTCATAACCTCATTCCGGTCAATCTCAACCTTTATCCAGGGTGTATGTGTCTTTGAGCTCGTATAAGTTTACTTTGTAACGCTACTCACCTTCATAACCTCATTCCGGTCAATGTCCACCACTATCCAGTGTGTATGTGTCTTTGAGCTCGTGTAAGTTTACTTTGTAACGCTACTCACCTTCATAACCTCATTCCGGTCAATCTCCACCACTATCCAGGGTGTAATTGACTTTGAGCTCGTGTAAGTTTACTTTGTAACGCTACTCACCTTCATATAATCATTCCGGCCAATCTCCACCATTATCCAGGGCGTATGTGCCTTTGAGCTCGTGTATGTTTACTTTGTAACGCTTCTCACCTTCATAACCTCATTTCGGTCAATGTCCACCACTATCCAGTGTGTATGTGTCTTTGAGCTCGTGTAAGTTTACTTTGTAACGCTACTCACCTTCATAACCTCATTCCGGTCAATGTCCACCACTATCCAGTGTGTATAGGTCTTTGAGCTCGTGTAAGTTTACTTTGTAACGCTACTCACCTTCATAACCTCATTGCGGTCAATCTCCACCACTATCCAGGGTGTATGTGTCTTTGAGCTCGTTTAAGTTTACTTTGTAACGCTCCTCGTGTAATTTGACTTTGTTTAGAAAACGTTTCTCACCCTCATAACTTTATTCTGGTCAATCTCCACCACTAACCAGTGAGTGTATATTTTGATTTTGTGCAATTTGACTTTGTTTAGTAAACGCTTCCGACTCTCATAACCTTATTCTGGTAAATATCCCTCACTATTTAGGGTGTATGGGTCTTTTGTTCTCGTGTAATTTGACCTTGGTTTGTAAACGCTTCTCACCTTCATAACCTGCTACAGGTCAGTCTTTACCAATAGCCAGGGTATTTAAGTCTTTAAGCCCGTGTTTGATGGCTATGTGTTGTAAAAGTGTTCTCACATCCATAACCTTCAGTTGGTCACCTTCCACCAACATCAACGTGTATATGTCTTACAGCTCACGTATCATGACCTTGTGTGGTAAAGTTTCCTCACCTTCTTAACCTGCTTCTGATTAATCTCCATCAATATTCAAGAGTATAGGTCTTTAAAAGTTCAGGTTTTGTTACTTTGTATAGTAAAGTTTTTTCATCTTCATAACCTGCTGTCGGTCAACATCACCTTAATAACCTGTTGCCGGTCAATTGCCACCAATATCTAATATCCAAGTGTAAAAGTCTTTAAGCTCGTGGTTTTATGAGTATAAATTGGTTCGAGTAACTTTTATTCTTGACTTGTTTTACCCTTTCACTCTCAATGACGCCCAAAGGCGCGTTTGTAAACAGTTTGGATCCTGACCAGAAGCCGCGAATCGCTGTGTCTTATCATGATCCAAACTGTTTGACATTTCAGTCAAACGGCCTTAAATTTAAGTTTGAAACGATATTGCAGACAACAATATTGAGCCAGAAGACAATAAAACGGTGACGGTGGGGGGGGGGGGGATCTCACGATTAGCTTGGAAGCGAAAGAGTTAACGCTTTTCTTCATTTTGACTTACCGCTTTGGGTTTTTTGGGTTTCCTTTGTCAGGTCCGTGCGGCAATGACTTCATAGCTCCTATACTCATTGGAACTCTTCTAATCTTTATCCTACGATGTTGCAACCTAGATAAAATAACATATGGCATTTATCGTTTGCAATGACAAATAGTAAAGCCAAAATCCAGTTAAAGACGATCGCTGCAGTTTCGTCTTTTTTTCAAAACATTCAGATTTTTTTTAAAGTATGTGTGATGCTAGTATATACATGTACCCTATAATACCAGAATATCAAATAAAAATAGAGGGTCCCCGAACGCGTTTTTTTTAATAGGGCCTTTTGGGATACACCCGTAATTAGTACAATATTGCACCTTAACCTTATTGATGCTGTTTCATATAGTCTATCACAAAATTTAGAATAAGGCTCTCCAGCTCTGCAATTCGCCTGATATGTTGAGTTATATTCCCATTTCATAAAATACAAAAAGGTAGGACATCTTTAAAGGTTTTAAGCACTTAAGCCATGGGCGGAAAATATTGTCTTTGAAAAAAAGACAAATTCAAATAGTAATATTTCAAAGTGTTTTTTACATATCTGAAACATTCAGATTTTTCCGATTTTTTTCATAAGTAGTGCTGAAGCAATACATTACTAAAATCACACATAAAATTAACAGGTACCCGAACTCGTTTTTGTTGAAAAAGGGAAAATTCATATTTCTGCATGTAGAAAATAGCATATTTTAAAATGACATAGAAACGCTTTTGAAAAACTTTACAAATACTCTCGTCATAAACAATTAAACCTAGAGATTGGATATTTGGCATGCAGAATCAGCTACCAAACGTTTTTAACCATAGTCATGTGGTCATAAGAGGCCCTGCCAAAAGGGTCAACAATTTTACATAGAAATACATAGGAATCTTTTTAAAAATATCCTATTGCTATTGATGTTCTACCAAAGTAATTCCAACAATGGGCAATGTTTTCTCAAGAGGTCCCACCAAAAGATCTAAATACATGTACTTTACCTAGAAATACAATGGGAAAACTTTTTAAAAAATACCCAAATCATGAACCACAAATCCTAGAGCTTAGATAGTTGGCATTAAACATCAGCTAGTGTTGATCTACAAAACTAAATCTAATCATTGTCATGTGGCCTAAAGAAGCCCTGTCATAGGGGTCAAATAGTAAACCTAGGAATATAGTGGAGTCTTTTTCAAAATTACAGATTGGTACATTTTCTTATAAAAGGCAATGACAGAGACTGTCATAACTCTTAACCCTTTTACTGTTAATGACGTCATAAAGCGCCCTTGCAAACAGATTTGATCCTGATCAGACGCAACGTAACGTTTGCTAATTTATTTTGAAATTACGTCAGTTATGAGCAGACGACAATATGGCGGTGAAACGGTAAAAACATTACTATAAGTTTGATCATGAAAGGGTAAAGAATAAGTTGCGCCCAAAGTACAGCGCTCCCTCTCTACAACAACACAAAATGGGAGACAAATATTGTGTTTGTTGTTCGGAGGGAGTCGTTAGAGAAAGGGAAACAGCTTGAATCCATATCAGACGCCGCGTAACGACGGAAGTTGTCATCCTGGCCACCCCAACCAAAGTAAATGTGGCTGTAACCTTTAGCCTTGTAGAACCGGTCCCTTGTCACAGCTACAACCCCTCTCAGATACGTACCTCTTTTGTAAGTCGCATCCTGACCATCCCAACAAAAGTAAAGATTACTGAAACCATTAGTCTTGTAGAACCGGTTCCTTGTCACAGCTACAGCCCCTCTCAGATTATCACCTCCTTTCGGAGTCATCATCCTGGCCGCCGCATACAAAGTAAAGGTTACTATAACCATAAGTCTTGTAGAACCGATTCCTTGTAACAGCTACATCCCCTCTCAGATACTAACCTCCTTTCGAAGTCGTCGTCCTGTCAACCCCAGCCAAAGTAACGGTTACTGTAACCATTAGTCTTGTAGAACCGGTCCATTGCCACAGCTACTTCCCCTCTCAGATACTTACCTCTTTTGTAAGTCGTCATCCTGAGTACCCCAGCCAAAGTAAAGGTTACTGAAACCATTAGTCTTGTTGAATTGGTCCCGTGTCACCGCTATAGACCCACCAATATATCCCGGGTATTTCACCCTGAAATAAATATGTAGAAACTGTCCAACAAACAAACACGTGGAGAAGACGTTTAAACGTAAAAGAGGGCAAGCACGATGCTATAAAATGTACACAAGAACAGTGTAACAGTAAGTGAAAAATGTCCCCAAGGTGTTTTGTCACTGACATTTTCCCATTTGACTGTAAAATAAAATCGAACAGCAGGTATGATACTGAAGAGCTTCTTGAGTTAAACATACATGCTTATTGTAAAGTTTGTATCACACGTAATTTAGAAAGTTCTTGCCAAATCAAAATTGGCCAGTTTGATCTCTAAATATTGACCTGACCTGGGCATGATCAAAGTTGTACTGAAGTGAAGAGCATCTTGAATTGAGCACACATGTAAATTATGAGGTCTGTATCACACATAGTTCCGATGTTCTGGCTAATTATATCTCTAAATGACAGGCATAGAATACGTTGTACTGAATTTAAGAGCTTCTTGAGTTGAGTACACATGCCAAATATGAAGTTTCTACCACATGTACTTCTAAAGTAATGGACAAGGTTATAGTTGTAGACAGACAAACAAACGGACAAACAGACAGACAAACGAAAACACTATACCCCGACTATGTCATGCGGGGGACATGAAGATAGTTAATGTCTTGGGGTGTTAACGGTTAATCGGTTAACTGGTTAACCTTTAGAACATTGGTTAATCGGTTACACCTTTCCTTCAAAAGGGTTAATCTAAAATAAATGGAATGTGCATCATAAAGTTTGTTTATGTACACAGCATATGACATATCCATAGCTCGCTGAAACTGCCTTGACATCTCGTCGAATTACCCAGCCACCAAACCAGTGGGATGAGACAACTGACAGATCGCCAATTAACTGGTTTTATTTTTTTGATTTTAGTAGATTAAATTTAGTGCCTTTTGTAAAGAAAGGTGTAGAAAATATAACTTTTGGGGGGTTATTTGGGTGTATCGCCAGACAGAACGATCCTGATATGCTTCGATTAATTAAGCGTTTCAACAATTACATGTGTGAATTATTTTTTCTAATTTTTTTTAGCTTAGTGGCAAACAGTTTGGAGTCTGATCAGACTCCTGGTAAAAATAATCATGATGTCGCTCTTAGGAGAGCAAGCCAAATACGTTGATACATTTTGACATTTGGTATGGGAATGTTGCTAGATACATGTTTGTTAACATGTGTCCTTTTAATCCGTTACCCCATAGCATAGTTTTAGTTTGGAGTGCAGGCAACAACTTAAAGCAGGTTGAATTTATTCCTCCACTGAAGAAAAAAGTTCCAATTTATATAGTCATGAATATATACTCACGGAATTTAAAAACTGTGCATGGTTAAAATTTATTTCAAATGTAAACGTTTTCAATAAGCTCACGTAAAAACGGTTTGTACAGCTGATTAAAGTGTGTAGAAGGTATTGGTTACCCTTTTCGTGAAATGTACGTTAATTTTGCGTGTCAAAAAACGTTTGTCTATATTTGCATAAATTAGTCAGAATACTCATTTGTACAGTACATGCAACACGTTTTCAATGTACACTGGTTGTTTTGGCAGTAAATCATCGGGAAAACAAGTTAGATTTGTTTTATCAACCACGACGGCTATGCCACGGCTGTCTGAAAATGCGCGTTTACGTTCAGTTAGCATATTAGAGGTTGGATTGAAAAATTAATGATGTCGCAGGCCGATTTGGTCTTCATCTTAACATCATGTTGTCATTATGGAGACGTATCGACAAATTGGCAATGCTCGCGAGAACCTGCGACCAACGATATCGCTATTAACGTAACGTCGACAATATACGTATTTTTCTGTTACACATGTGCGTGGTCGTTTTCAATCTTCAAAATTTACGGCTAGAAACATTCGAGGGGTTCGTCTAATCGGCCGAAGGACAGTGCTGAAAAGAATACGCTAATTTTTAATCAGTCCGTGATTTCCTACTGAACGTCCCGTTCTGACGTCAAACTCGCCATATTGTCTTAAAGCATGGCAGCGCTCACCAACACGTTGCCAGCGTGCGTTGTCACGGCCTTCATACAGAACGAAAACATCGAGGCCAATCAGGTCATTGACTGGCCCGCAGTCATATCCGATCTCACGCTAACTTGGCACGTTTAGAATGAGATTGTGCGTCGTTTGCGAAGTCTATCGAACCAGCCTTTGACGTTGGAACAGTTGGTTGATTGTTTAGTCATGGTAAGGAATAGCATTCATTAGCAGTTTTTCGCAGCGTTGGGGAGGCCCACTCGACGCTGATGCCGTGTTTCCTTTGATGCAAGCGGAGGACACATGCGTTATTAATTGTGTGACATGGATTTTGACCCCTAATTACAAAAACGCTTGGCAGTACAATACTGATTGACATCACACATTAATTACTCTTATGAACTGTTAGATCGATGTTTAAATTAACACTATAACACGGTCAATTTATATCTGATTTATTATTCCTTTTATTTATAAGGCTATTCCCAATGCACAGTTTTTAAATTCCGTGAGTATGTATAAGAAGTTTTCTCTATTCCTTAGCAGATTGTGGATTAAATCAGGCTGAAAGTAAAGCCGAATGCGCCTTCAACCTGCTTTTAGTGATCGAATATATTCAAAACTAGAAACATGCTAAGGGGAAATGCGTTAAATTCGAGAAAAGTACTCTAGTCTTATGCAAACAGTGTAGAACCTGAAAAATCAGATGGCTCCCTCAGGAGCTACAGTGTGTCTACAGTGTATGTCTTTCAGACAAATTACTGTGTGATAAAAGTAATGGATTTAAATTAAAGGATAACAACAGCAACAAGGGTCAACGCTGTTTGTCATTTTGCAATATATTGTTGAAATGTCCAAAATTACCTACACTTAATTGGAATCTGGAATTGTCCAATTAAAGTTTTTTAAGGGCTGAAACATTTAAAGTCGACTGTGCTGTTGATATTGTTTGCCGATAACTTTTGAGCTTTCACACTTATCCCGCATACAATCATTTTATTAACTTCTTCGACACGGTGGAATAAAATATACTCTTTTCTTTTGCTTACAGTGTAAACCAAGATTAGAGGGCTCCTATTGTAGCCCTCTGAGCAGGATCTACATTTTGTACTAATTAGAGCTGTATTTATTATATTTCTCAGAATTCCAAGTAGACAGGTTCATGTTTAGGTAACTTAAATATCCTCAAGGGAAAATTCTAACCAACAATAGTTATTTAGTGTTGAAAGAGTTAAACAAACAAACAATTTAGAAATTTGTACTTGTATCCGTATTTGCTGTTATTTGGAGCTAGGTGTACAACCATCTTGTCGTCACATTTGTAAAAGTTGTTTTCATTGGTTGGGAGTTGGTCGACGTCATTGATTATGAAGCACGTGAAGTTATCCGCTTTGTCCGCTGTGACAAAACCAATATTTTGCATGATACCAGCATTAAATGTTGTGGCATTGGTCTGTAAGTGAAACAAAATCATTGACGGTCAAATATAACACCACCAGAATTGTGCACTGAACAAACAATTGGGACATATCAGCCTAAACAAACAGTGTTGACACTGAGCATATTACCTACTCGGTCTACAGTATTTACTATTCAGTTTATATATTTTGGACACATTACTGTATGATAAAAGCATACTTATAATTGGAATGGTATCAAAATTTTAATTATTTTTTATTCAAGAATCATGAAGATAAGGTGTCTGAGAAGTACACACGGTTTTTTGAAAATCAGAGAAAAAGCCAGTGTACACCCTATAAAAAGCTTATATGTTACTTTATAGCTACAATTTGGAAGGTTTTATTCTTTTCCAATGCCACAATATTCACATGCGCCTTGTACACTTTTTTTTGGAGAAAAACAAATATCCTGGGATCCGTCTTACGAAACGTCGTACTACATGAACAGTCGTAGATTTTAGTCAAAACTATAAAAAACACACAAAAAAACTCCACAAAAAATCCATCAAATTTCAGATTCCTCCTTTTAACACTGTCTTGTGACGTTTCTTTGGAATTGTATTTTCAAGACGATTCCAAGAGATGTCATAAGGCAGGATTAGATGGAGACATAAATAATAATTGATAAGTTTACAATCTGACTTATGACAATAGTTATCGTACGACGTTTAATAAGACATGCACCTGGACATTCTGACGGCAAAATGTAAGTGAAAGAAAATTCTATTTCGGATGAAGGTCGAAGAAACGTCAAGAAAAGCCAATTGTTCTACCTGGATATGGAGTGACGCTTATAAATGTGAGAATATTGGAAATACAGTAGAACCTCTCTATTACGACCACTAAAAAGAAGGTTAATTGTCTGTATAAAAGACAGGTGACAGCTTAAAGCAATGTGAAAGTGAAACAGAAAGCTCCTGTAGGAGCTTTCTGTTTTACTTTCACATCGCTTTAAGTATTCACCTGTCTTAAACGACTAATATTTGAAACAATGTAGTGGTCGTAATAGAGAGGTTCTACTGTACGTAGGAAATACAAGTACATGTACAGACATGTGTTTATGGATGTACTTAGTATCGTTGTCCGCTTCATTGTAAAGTTGAAGAATTATTGACCCGGGATTACTATTTTTGTAGAGCAATTTCCCTTTACTTATGAATCATCAGGGCTGAAAGTTGTGTAACGTAAATGTAACAGCTAAAATTACGTAACCACTGCCATTGCTTCCGGTTTGGTGTCTTCTCCGGGGATATTATTTTCATTTTTATTTTTATTACTAAGTGTGTGTAAGTATCGAAATAAAAAGTTCTTAGCTATGCACTATCGTGCCGAAAGGCCTCGTGATCTTATAACTCCACATCTCATCTTCTCACTGTGATTTAATGCACGATAGTGCACAGCTACGAATTTGTTATTTCTTAAATATCTAACATAAAACAAAAATGCTCGTGTTGGGACACTGGCCTACTACGTACCATTTCGGCAACAAACACTCTGTAGTGAAGTTGCTGTTTCTTCAAAAATTGGTGAATATGAATAAGAAACTTCCTCAGGTGTTCCTTTCTGTTCCTGAAATCATACAATGGTTCATGTAGTATAGTGCTCACTCTATGCAACAACACCCAATGGGAAACCAAGATTGTGTATGTTGTTCGTAGGGAATCGTTATAAAAAATTATGGAGGGTAAATTAGACTTGACTTACATTTGAAAACAGTTTGTATCCTGAGTAGACGCCGCGTAACGCGGTGTCTGATCTGGATTCGAGTTGTTTGTTACTCGTCATAATATCATTCTATCCAAATGCCCACTTTGTGCAAAAACAGCAGACGGCAATTTTTAGCAGACGAAATTGCATTAGTGCAAGCGTTAGACATATATGTCCTGTTAAGGGAACTGCGCAAAGGGTCGTTTTCAGGAGGGAGTCGATATTGGGAGGGCCGTTGTAAGGACGGGGCACTGTATTATTTCACTGGCGTAATATCGTCTATATGAGATTTATGTCTAGTTTATGTTTCGTATTATAACCCCCACCACTACCACCAACAAAACACACACACACAACGAAGTGATACGAAATGATCCTTGAGTCGGGTTGCCTATCCTACAGACTGGATGTATAATGTTATAGCGCTGTCCGTCCGTCCGTCCGTCTGTCTGTCTGTCCGTGAGTATATGCTTGTCCGCTCTCTAACTTAATCATTTCACTCTCATTGACGCTTTAAAGCACGTTTGCAAACAGTTTGGGTCCTGATCAGACGCTGCATAACACGGAGTATGATCTGGACCCCAAACAGTTTGACACTCTTATCGATATTTATTTAATCTAACTTTGAAACGTGACAACAATGCTGAAGCAGACGACATTAAGTGGTAAAAGGGTACAAATCTCCCGATTAAATTATCATCAAATTGTAAAACAAACGTGCTCTAATCAAATCGAAACTTTGTCAGCATGTTAATCGCCCAAATGTAACGGCCAAATTCGATAACCAGCAAAATTCTCCGAGAAAGAACAGAAGTATGCACCCTTTATCTTCAAAAGTGAGCATTGTGGTGTAAGACCAAAAAAAGAGTTCTGTTCATTTTCTTTCCAATATGATTTGGTGATAAAAGAAGTGAAGAAATTTGACATAAATAACGGGTTTTATATGTGACTGTTTATTTTCAGAGATATGTCCCCTTTTTCGTTTATTACGTTGGCTTGATAGTTCTCTTATTCCTGTATTTATCAATTCATTATAATGAAACTTTCTACGAATAAACGATACCACAACCTCTCTAAAAAGATAGTGGTGCAGAATGTTTGCAGAGTTATTTCCCTTTATTGCAAATACAGTAAAACCTCTCTATTACGACCACTTAATTATGTTAATTATTTGGGTGTTTACGATAGGTTGCCGCTTAAAGCAAGGTGCCAGTGAAACAGAAAGCTCCTTAGGAGCTTTCTGTTTAACTGTCACACTGCTTTAAGCTGTCACCTCTCTATTAAACAATCAATTAGCCTTCGTTTTAGTGGTCGTTATAGCGAGGTTTTACTGTATAGGCATTGTGTAGAAAACGGTAATAACTCAGTTCCATTACTTTAAGATTTGATATGGCGAAACGAGAAATAAAGCGATCGTACATACATTACTGGTTTTAACATGTGACCCCTTATATTTAGAGTTATGCCCGTTTTCTCCTTTTTTAATTATACCTCGTTATAGCTCACTTCACTTTACTTTAAGACCGGCTTAATACTTACCACGATAACTCAAACGAGACCATGTATCAGAATTTTGCGATTATTTTAACAGTTTTTGCCCCTTTGATATCCAATTATGTCTTATGTGTAGAAAAACCAAGACGTAGTTAATTGTATGTTCAATTCCTCTCGAATTTCATTGTTTGTTACAAGATTTAACATATATTAAGTTTGTCGTATTCCTGTAACCCTTAAACTTGATAATGTTTTTTCAATACGTGCTTTTAGTATCGCTACATTTTATGATGAATGTAACAAGTGTATCATGCTTTAGGATTATGTTTTACTTTTACATATGTTTCGGCATTTCTTCTACAGTTTTCATCAATTTCGCTTAAACCTTTCATTGAATACTTTTTACTATGGGAAACAGTATACTTGTAAGTTTGAGTACACTACGACAAATATTGCTAGATTTACAGTCCGTTTAAAATATTACAGTGTTCTTTGTCTGTAACAACACACAATGGTAGACACATATTGTGTGTGTTGTTTAGAGGGAGTTGTTTAGGAGGGAAAATTAATACATTTCTGTTTCTTCTGTAAGTATGTCCAATATGTAACTTTGATAAAAAAAAAAAAAAAGAATATGACAATTATACGCGAACGATATTTCAGCAGTGAAATTGTTAGATATAAATAATTGTCTTTTATGGGGATTAGCGGCAATCATTGTTGTTCGGAGGGACTCCTTGTTTGGAAGGCCGTTGTAAAGAGGTAGGCTTATATTATAGTAGTCCTGTATTAGGTTGTCACTTGTCAATACAGATCTCCAATCTAATCTAATTACTGGTCGCGTAATACAATTCATGTACTTCTTTCGAGTTTCAAACAATATTAATGGCTCAGATATGTCTGAGTTTACCTGTAAGGTATTATAACGGCTGTGTGTTGTTTGGCCCGGCAGTCATGGGGTTTATACGAACCACCCAACTGCACGCGCTGTGAAATATATCTGCACTTACATGTAAGGTATTATAACGGATGTGTGCTGTTTGGCCCGGCAGTCACATGGTTGATACGAACCACCCAACTGCACGTGCTGTGAAATATCTGCACTTACATTAAGGTAATATAATGGATGTGTGTTGTTCGGTCCGGCAGTCACTTTGTTGATACGAACCGCCCCCACTGCACGTGCTGTGAAATATCTGCACTTACCTGTAAGGTATTATAGTGGCTGTGTGTTGTTTGGCCCGGCAATCACGTGCTATATACGAACCACCCAACTGCACGTGCTGTGAAATATCTGCACTTACCTGTAAGGTATAATAACGGCTGTGTGTTGTTTGGCCCGGCAGTCATGTGGTTCATACGAACCACCCAACTGCACGTGCTGTAATACTGAAGGATCGTCTATGAAGGCGTTAAACCGTTCCTCAGGTTGCACATTGTTTCCTAAAATTGAAAAACAATTACAGTAAAACCTCTCTATTGCGACAAAAATAGTATTACACTTTAAGGCATGCATGCTTGTACTCAATTCTTTATGATTTGAGAATTCGTACCCCGATTGATGAAATATAATACAAGTCATTATATCAAATTAAAAAAAAATGTCCCACTAGCGGATCATACTAAATTAATGAAAAGATTGCGAAAGCAAGCAGTATTTTATATTTATTTTACACAATAATTTTCCTCTACCGGTTTCAATACATTTTAAAGAGGAAGTAATAAAGTTGTTATAGTAACGACGTCGCTGACGCCACGTCACAATACAAGGGACGCCATTTTTAGCGGCGTCATAAAGCTAATTCAATTTAGGTTTAAAAAGAGTTATGAGTTGCTTTTATTTTAATCTTCTGGCCTGGTTATTGTCATTGTTCATTTTAAAAATTAGGAATACGCTAAACTTTGGTTCGTTGTGAGTACAGTTGTCGATGTGTTCACTTACATGTACACCCACAATTCTAAATCTAGGGTGTCTGATGTGACTGCGGTGTGTGTTCATTCTCTTACGTAGGTCGCACGTTTCTCATATACATGCATGTTCCTCTTGGCATCCATTGCATGTTATTAAATAAACGACGTTTTGAACGGTACTTCTCATATTAACGTTGATTTTATGTTATGTCCTGATTTTGTAATGTAGTTGTCTTCTTCTTTGTTATGAACACATACTGCACAGTTTCGACGTCTGCAGCGGATGATTCGTTCGGGATCTTCATATTTTTCGCAGAATTTGGTTCTTGTAAAAATACATTTCAAGTTTAGAGGTTGATGGTTGCTTTTATAATGGTGAACTTGCTTCAGACATTTCGCATGCTATCATCTCTCCCTAAAATATTAAAATCGTGGTGTAACTGGGAGAAAACTTCGGGATTGTTAGGGTTGTTGGTGTTGACATATAAGATTATTTCATTTCCGTTGGGGTCATGTATCTCTTTCAGAAGATTCTCGCGTTCCATGAATCGGGCCTTTTCGATTTCAGCTTTTATGAGATTTGGAGGGTATTTTTGTTTTTGCAGAAAGGTTGTCAATTCCATCGCTCGCTTCTCAAATATGCGTGGTTTAGAGATCATTGTTTTGAGGCACCGTGCTAATGAAAATGGGCTACTAATTTTCGTGTGTTTTGGATGGGATGAGTGAAGTAAAAGGTACGTTTTACTGTCGGTTGGTTTGTAGTAGATATCGGTTTCAAGCTTAGTTCCTTCTTTCAATACGAGACAATCTAAAAATTGTAATTTATTTTGGCTTGCATCCAGTGTGAATTTGATGTCATTCTTGAGGTTGTTCAATATCTGATGTTGTGTTCTAAGTCGGCAAGTTGTTGACCATAACATTGAAACATTTTACGATCAAGAATTGTATGAATGTTTAAATGTACATACTGACCGATATACTTTTGTAATTCATGAAGGTCGCAGGATGACCACACCCTACATATATTTGGTATGGTTTAAAACAGATATAGTCAATGATAAAAGAATGCCTAAAACACAGTCAAACAAAATAATCCAGTTATATACCCATCCCTTACATTGAGTTATAAAACTGAGCATCTGACAACTGTCCGTAAATCATCTTCAAAAGTTTTGTGTTCGACGTAAACCAGTGAGCTAACCGGGCAAACGTTTACAGTACTTCTAATGCACCGCTTTAAATGATAGTGTAAATGGGTTTTTTTCAGTAACTTTTGACGATGCAAAAGCATAGTAAACGGTTAACAACCAATGTAATATCAATTATAATATATGTTTTGACCTTTCCACACTAACATCACATTTGTTTCTTTATCCTGAACTTTTGTGTTTGTCAATAATTGTCAATTTCTGAAAGCTCTATATTAAGGTATATAACTGATATTACTTAAATCGGCTTATAATGTGTCTTGTCATGTCTAAGTACGTGTTTGAAATTGGAGTGACTTGCGCTTTTAATATTTTGGGAAAACGTCTTTTTGTGCTGCAGCGATATAATTATTTAGTTTGTAATTTATGCTATTGTAATAGCAGGTAGTTTAAGGAATCGTGTAATGGGACCGTCAGAAAAATATTACCATTTTTTGTGTCAAGAGGTCTTCATTATTTTTCGACGAATTTCTATGTGATTCGTGTTATTATATATTTAAAATTACTCGCAATATCCTTTATTTTTGCACAACTGTATAATATAGTTTCGTTAATAGATTTTAAGAATTCCGCAGGGCAATGGTATTTTTAATATCGATGCAAAATATTCATTGAATATTTTGTCACAGATGGATGAATTAATCATATAACACATAACAGTCTGTTTGTAGATTTGATTTTAAAACGGATTGACCTTTTTCATAACAACTTAGGATTGTGTCATTCAGATTCTTCATAATAGTGTTTGTCAAATACTAGAACTTCCTCTTTTTGTCTCAAGCTTTTATATCATGAAAGTGATCTCTTAATCTTGCACCATCCAAACTTTCATCTTTTACCCAACCACGATGATTTACCCTTTTTACTCGTCTCTTCAGTTACAGAGCCTGTTTATTAAATACTGTTTTGAACATATCAATGAAAACTTAAACTAAACAATTAATATATATCTATAAATATAAATAATATCATCTATTCTATTGCTGCTTTAAAAATTAATCGGAATCTATTTATATCTCGAACTCGCTTAACTCGAACTAACCGATATTTCAACACATGAATTACATTATTTCATGTTCGGTCCAGTCGAACATACCCGTAGTTCAAAGTTAAAACGTGGCTAAGCCACGTTTTAACTTTGAACTACGGGTATGTTTGACATAACCGAGTTCGAGATATCGAAGTTCGACTGTAGTTTTATTCAGTTGTTGAGGTTACGCTTGTACAAGATTGATCTCAAACACCCCTGAAACTTTTAATAAATTCCGATTTTCAATTAACTCTTTCATTGCAAATGGCGCCAAAAGGCGGTTTCGTAAATCAAATTGGATCCAGATGAGACGCCGCGTGATCAGAATCCAAACTGTTTGACACTTGTATCGATATCTCTTCAGTCAGAAAACCCCTAACTCTGACTTGAAATATATTGCAGACGAAAGTGTCAATGTAGACGATGTTTTGGTGGTAAGAGCGTTAAAGTAGATTATTTAACCCCTTCACTGCCTTACCCCGAGTGCAATTGTTATTTGCAAACAGTTTGGATCCTGATCACGTAACGTGGCGTCTGATCAGGATACAAACTGTTTGACATTCATTTCAATATTTCTTAAATCAAAATCGCTAAAATTTAATTTTGAGAAATCAAAGCAGACGACAATTGTTAAAACTTGATGACGTCACGGCAGTGAAGGGGTTAACTTGGCAGTGAAAGAGTTGAGTCTTGATATTTACAATATACAGTAAACCTCACTATAACAACTACTAAAGTGTGATAATATATTAGGTGTTAGCTCAGAGCTTTCTGTTTTACTGTCACCTTGCTTTAAGCTTTCATCTGTCATTTATACAATCAATTAGACTTCATTTTAGTGGCCGTTATAGAGAGGTTTTACTGTATTGCAAAATGACCAATCGTGCAGAACCCGATCAGACGGCTACTTTAGCACCCCTCTTTTTTCTGGATTTATATTGTTGAAATAGGACACAAAGTCATGTACTTTTCATTTGTATACTATATAGCCGGTCCGTCTAAAGACCAAAAACCTCCCCAAACGTCCCCAAACGTCTCCAAACCTGCCCAAACCACTTTTAAAAACAAAGTTTTCCATATTCTAGAAAATTGTAGCTTAAAGCAGCTGAAAATAAATCAGAATGTGCCTTAAGGTGCACTCTGCTCTACTTTCAATCTGCTTCATGTGGTTACCTGTCTTCCAAACCAGAAACAGGTTATTGGGAAATGGGTTAATTTTTAGTAGTAAATACATATAGCTATCTTAAGTTTTATACGAGTTGCTCCTCTTAAAATGAAAACCATCGTAGATTTATGTTTAATTGAACATTTTTTCATAATTTTAGCCTTAATTCGCCATTTGTAATCTTTGTGTGATTAGATATTAAGATATTTCAGTTATGGTTGTTTTTTAACTGATTTGAAGAGGCTTGGAGTGGTTTGGGGAGGTTTTGGGTCTTCAGACGGCCCCCTAAATGGCAATTACGAGTATACTCGTCGCTAGTGTTGATTGTGTTAAAAAATACGAACATTGAGTTGCGCCACTAAAAGTTCAAAGGACAATTCCTTCCTCAAATAAAGGCTAGTCAGTGTTTAACTATAAATGGTTGTTTTTACAATTTACAGTGCTCTCTTTCCTAACAACAGTGCTTGCGGCTGTGTCCAAAGAAAGAAACATGTGATGAATAACCGTTTCACTGTTGCAATATCGTCTGCTTAAAATAACCTTCTGCTTTTTCTTAAAGTGACAAAAAATCATAAAGACGAGTGGCAAACAGCTTGATCTAGATCAGACGCCGGGTTATGCGGTACCTGATTTGAACTTAAATTGTTTGGCAAATGTAAGCCAAGACGTGCTCAGCACTCTAAGGATATTATTTTCTCTCCCTATCACGACTCTCACAAAACAACACACACAAGCGTTGTCTCCAATATTTGGTGTTGTTTAAGAGAGGGAGCACCGTACCCTAAATGGCCAGAAAGTGCAAACACTGACCAGAGAGATCTGGGTACAAATAAAAAAGCTTTTGAGTTTAGTCTGAAATCGTTTTCAAGCATTTGATTTGGTTAGATTTGAGTTTTTGCCGGTCTGACCAAACAAATGTTTAGAATGATTTCAGACTCAACTCAAAGGCTTTTTAACCTTAGGGTCTGGTCGTCATTGTATGCACAGGACATGTGAACTCTTTGCAGGTACACTGTTTTAATGACGAGTATGCTCTTCGCTAGGGATCAATGACTTAACATTAACATGGATATGTTATTGAGAAAAAATAATACAAAATAACGTATACAGCAACACCATCATCATAACCATCATCCCATCAACACCAATAACAATTACATCAACAAGAAACTTCTCTATGATAATGAGTAGATATACGTACTTAAACCCGGAGGAACGTCTGGGCAGAATGACAGATTAACTCTTTGATGCTGCCACATCGTGTCATCCTTGGCATTTCCGTACGACTCTCTGGGTTTTACTGATACGTTTATAGCGATAATCTTTGAAATTAATATTATCGACGTAATTCCATGTACTAAACACAACACTATAATTGCTGTCTTATTTGCTGCATTCATTCTAAGTATTAGATTATTTCCTAATATTCTATATTAGCATAAAGCGAGGTCTCCATAAGGGCAATATTTTTACTAGTTTAAGTTTAACCCTTTAAACTGTGTCCTTGCCAAGGTGGTTTATTGTCTGCTTTAACCCTTTTACCGCCAAAACATCGTCTGCAATGGTTGTGTTGTCTGCAATAGTTTCAAAGTCAGCTTTACCACGTCGATACTTGTGTCAAACAGTTAGGATCCTGATCAGACGCCGAGTTACGCGGAGTCTGATAAGAGTCCAAACTTTTTGAAAAGTCGCCTTTTGGCGCCGTTGGCAGTGAAAGTGTTAATTACAGCGCTCCCTCTCTACAACGGCCCTCCCAACAACGACTCCCTCCTTACAACAACAGTTGTCGTTGTTTCCAAAACAAAACAAATGTGTCCAACCTTATCACGTCTACTATATTGTCTGCTTGAAACTGTCGTCTGCTGTTTTCCTCAAAGTACATAATAGACATTTTGACAGAAAAATAATTAATGACGAGTGACAAACAGCTTGAATCCAGATCAGATGCCGCGTCACGCGGCGTCTGATCTGGATTCAAGCTGTTTGCAAATGTAAGCCACTGTCCCTCTCCATAACGACTCCCTCCGAACAACGAACACTTGGGTGTCGATGTAGATGGATTGCTGTAAATCAAGCTGTTGATATCACATATAAACATGTATATACACTTCGTTCCGGCATGAACAGATTAAAACAAATTCTTCCTCCAATTACTTGTTCGTAGATATAAGTATTTCCCTTGCTGTCGTGAAGGCTCATATACAAGTAAACAACGATCAGTGAACCATAAATTTAGCGCAGTACACTTTTGAGGGAACTCAGCATTCCTTTAGAATATCTGCAGCAAAATTAATCTTCTTAACGCTTAATATCTATACTTGATGTCGTAAGATAAAATAGCGCAGTTGGTAGGGTTGACGATTTTTAGGTTGTGTTCAGACGTTTACAATACGGGTAGGAATTGAGATGCGTAGTAATTAAATCACGAGACCGAAGGCCTCGTGATTAAATTACCAGCATATCAACGACTGTGTTTATTTCACGATAAAAAACTGGTATTAATTATTCTTTCGATTCTAACACTTCAAGTTAACCACAATTTGCACTAACATTTATTGGCGAACGCCTTTTCGAAGCCATATGACTTCACGTTAAGACGTTACAGTGCGTGTGTGTTTTATTGAGAATTTAAACACAGATACGTTCCTTCTTTATTTATATAGGGGCGCCATGTGTATTTTCAAGCATAATTATAATACATCTCATGATATTCAGTTTTAAGTTTCTCCCTCGCTTGCTGTGTCAGTGGCCGAGTCTACACAAAAATATATCTTTATATTGCATATATATTTTTTTATTTTTTGTTATAAAAAGAAACCTCAGTCAGGATTCGAACTCACTAACCTTAAGATAATCTACGGGAAATACCCGCGGCTTTACTACCTCGGTTCACGGTTCACTTCTCGTTGTTTACCTATAAATTGTTATATTAAATTGTTTAGTATCTATGTATCTGTTTAACCGTCAGCCAATAGAAAAGTCACTGACGTAAGTACATGAAATAAGTATGCATATGGAGTAAACTATCTTTGGGTAGATCTTAGGGTTAACACAATTACCCCTTCTGCTAGGATGAGGAAACGTATTTCTTATGGAGTAACAAATTAAAAACTTAAAAAAAGAACGTATGTACAGAGGAACGGATTAACATCTTTGGACCGTTATGGTTTATTTAAAAACAGACATCCGCTTGCAATACAAAAAGCCTATGTAGCAACCTTAGATGAAATAAAAACAGGAATTGTAATAATTATTACAAAGTCGGTTGTTATTTCATCTAAGGTTGGCATAGTCAACAGGAAATGTAATAAAACTAAAAGTGTTATAAATTTTTGACAGATGGGTTGGATCAAGATCACGTATATATGAGTACACCCTACAACTCTGTATTTTACAACAAACTTCAAATATTTGATTTACATCATCCAAGTGTCGATCATGAATGGTTTATTACCATTCTTGTTTTGTCCATTTATTACATTTCCTGTTGACTATGTCATCTGAAACAGAAATGCAAACAGGATTTGTAATAACTGTTACAATTCCTGTTTTTGCTCAATGCCTGTTGACGGTAATAACATGAATTGTAATAATTACAGGCTTTGAACTATAATTTTCAATTATATGTAAAAGATGTGTAGTTGAAAATTATGGACCATATAACTGTTCCATTAACTGTTCTGCTTCATCACAGATATAGTTTGACAGGAAATTACATATGTGATATTTAAAGTACAACCTATCAGTGCATTTCATCATCTGTTGGACAACACAAGCAAATTTTGAAAAGACGCCTTTTTACGCTTTTAATTTATTCCTCCGCTGAAAAAATAGTCCCATTTTAAACAGTTACATTAAAAATATGTTTTATATTCTAGCAGATGATAGCTAAAAGTAGGCTGAAAGTAAAGCAAAGTGCGCCTTAAGGCGCATTCTGCTTTACTTTCAACCTACTCTAAGTGATCACCTATCTTCAATACTAGATAAAGGCTATGGAGTAATGGGTTAAGGTCAAAGTTATATTCGCCATAAAATGATATGTGACACTCTGCTATACAAAGATGATTTACATGCCAAGTTTTACATGTCCAGCTGATGTGGGGTAATACGTATGCTCCTGATCAGTTTATTGTATAATTAGGTCAAAGGTTAAAGAGAAAGGTCAAGGTACGTTTCTCGAGTCAAGGATGTACTCATACGACAAACCTGGTACCCTAGCTGGTTTTGAATAGGATATATTACCCAGACAACCTTATTTCTTATAATTGATGTCAAAGGTCATGGTCAGAGTGACCTGAAAGTAATACGGGGCAACGAGTATTCCAAAGATGTATTCA
The DNA here is from genome assembly GCA_922989275.2 of Gari tellinella. Lineage (NCBI taxonomy): Eukaryota > Metazoa > Mollusca > Bivalvia > Cardiida > Psammobiidae > Gari > Gari tellinella. The sequence continues at coordinate 80,180,643 of OV277868.1, read as the reverse complement.
TACATAGAATAGAAATTATGCCCACGCACACACCACAGTTTAATCACTACATGTACATAACGCTAGATTAAGGGACGCAACATGTATTGTAATTAAATCGCTCTTGGTCGATACTTGAATAATGTAAATCAAATTTTCGATATTTTAGTGAATTATAAAGTTGTAGGGTGGGATCAAATACACGTGATTTATCCTTTTAATTTTTCCTAACATACTCTACAGCTATACTATATCGAAACATAGATCATTCAACAATAAGTCACATGAGATTAAGTAGAAAACCTGTTGTCCAACAGATAATAAAATACACTTAGAAGTTGTACTTTTAATATCCAGCATGTAATTTCCTGGCAAACTATATCTTAGATGAAGTAGAACAGTTCATGGAACAGTTATATGGTACATAATTTTACACATACACATCATTTATATATAATTGAAATTTATATTTCAAAGCCTGTTATTATTACTATTCCTGTTATTACCGTCAACAGGCATTGACTATGTCAACCTTAGATGTAATAATAACAGGTTTTGTAATAATAATTACAATTACTGTTTTTATAACATCTTAGGTTGCTACAAGCGTATACGTTGATGCAATATTGGTACAAAATATAGGCCCATTGTAGTGAATACGTGTATAACTCTTTGACCCCTGAAACTTGAAATGGACTCCAATTTCAAATTTAATCTACCAAATATTTGACTAATTGGGTTTGCTTTCCCAACATTATGACAAAAGACAAACAGTACAGACTCTGATCAGATACTTCTTCAGGAGACATCAAGATCCGTTCTTATAAACCATTTTAGTATAGTCCGGTATCGTTCTCAAGCTTTTGATTGGTTAGTTTTGAGCAGATGCTCCAATCTGACCAACCGAAAGCTAGAGAACGTTCTAAGACTCAACTCAACTGCTTTATAAGCGCTGGGCCAGATCTAGATCTGTTTGCAAAGAATAAAAGGTATTTTTCTCAGACGCGCTGTTTATGAGGGATGGATATGGAAATCGGACGATATACAAAAAAAAATACAGTACAAAACAAATATTATTTATATCATCTTAGTTTACAATTTCATGCAGACAAATAAGACAAGTAAATATATTTAAGTGATCTAGCATTGACGTATGAGAAGGACATGGTAGAACCTTTGTCAAATAGACAACTTACTCAAAAAGTAGACACTGCGTTCCTAAAAATCATGTGACGGCCTACCATGCCTATGACAAGCAAAACACACAATTCCTTTTGCAGCTCTCTGTGGCACGAACATCACCAGTCCAGCCGTCACCCGTCCACAACAGCGCCAAATATTACTACAGCGCTCCCTCTCTACAACAACATCCAATGGGAGACACATAGCGTGTGTGTTGTTCGGATGGAGTCGTTATGGAGACGGACAATTAAGACTTGGCTTACATTTGCAAACAGCTTGAATCCAGATCAGACGCCGCGTGACGCGGCGTCTGATAAGTATTCAAGCTGTTTGTCACTGGCCAATATCAAAATCTCCACTTATATGTAACTGTGAGAGAAAACAGCAGACGACAATCTTAAGCAGACGATATTGCAGCAGTAAAAGTGTTAGACTTAATTATCCCGTTTAGCGAATTACGGCGAGTGTCGTTGTAAGGAGGAAGTAGTTGTTGGAAGGTCCGTTGTAGGGAGGGAACATTGTACCTTCTTTGTCCGCTAAAAACAAAACAAGTATAGACTACTGCTGTGTCTGTCCTACACGTGTTATACTGTAGTTTGATAGCAATTATACAGTGCTCACTCCCTATAACGGCCATCCGAACAACGATTCCCTTCTTACAACAATGCTTGCCCCTGTTCACCACCAACATTTTTAACAATGTTGCAATATCGTTTGCTTAAAAGAGTCGTCTCCTGCTTTTTCTCAAAGTTACATATTGGATATTTTAACCAAAAACACATAATGACGAGTGGAAAACAGCTTGAATCTAGATCAGACGCCGCGTTACGCGTTGTCTGATCTGGATTCAAGCTGTTCGGAAATGTAAGCAAAGTCGTGCTCTGCACTTTAAGGATATTAGTTCCCCTCCCTATAACGAATCCCTACAAACAAAACACACAATATTTGTCTCCCAGTTGGTGTTGTTGTAGTGAGGGAACACTGTTTACAGTTAATCGCCAAAAATATTTCGTTTATTTAAGTCAACATTGTTTTCTACGCTCATTTAGTGAACACACATCAAGACATCATTATAATAATGCCTTTTCAACAACAACAACAACAGTTCACATTTCTTGGCAAATCGGCAAATTATGCCTTTGGCCATTTACAGAGATACATAGTTATGGCTTAGGCAAAACGATATTAAGAATAAGACACTGTGTCACAAAGTACTGTATTGGCATATAGCTACAGTTTATTGTTGTAGGTACACCTATAAATATACACTACATTAGGAAATGGTATATCCTAAGATATACTCACACCCTAAGTTTGGTATCCCTAGCCAATGTTGTGTAGTAATCCAGAAATATGCTGCGCGTTTCCTTACTTTCTTGTTTCACTCCGCTATTCCAAGATGTACTAACACATACTATTTGGTATCCCTAGCTATCCCTAGCTAATGTGGTATAGGAAATGTACCATGGATCATATGTACACGCACTAACGGCAGGTTGGACGGACAGACAGACTTACAGGGTTAGGGTTAGGGTTAGGGTTGCATGCTTTAATCCCTATTCGACACCTAAGAAATCCAAACAGAACGGAGGAATATTCATCAAGACAAAGATTTTTTCACTCAGTTCCAATGTGTACCGCTATTCTACTCGTCACTCCCATCCCTGAAATAGAAAAAATGTCAAAACCTGTATGTAATACATATCAAACAATCATTAGAGCAAGCCATATTTTATGCGGACGTAACATGGCCAAGATTTTGTCTAGTGGCCACTCGTAACATCTTATCACGTAAATGATTTCATCTTGACTGTATTTGGCCTCACGGTTTACCGATCTTGCCACAGTTCTGCTGCCAAAATACAAAAAAAACTTCCTTTCCGAAAAAGATTGTCGCCGGTTTTTACACAATTCATTAAAGCACTACACAACAAAATGTAATCGTTTTATTTTATGAACAAATCGGTGTCTGGTATTTTGGTTTGAATGGATTAATCCAGGTGACAGCGTTTAATGACAGCAGAATAAGGCGAACAAATTTCCCTTGCAAAAACACCAAAATACTTACTTTCCAAAGAAAGTTTGTGTTCGTGTTTTTCGTCATTCATTAAAAGACTTAACAATCATATGCAATCGATGCTTTTTGTGAAGAAAACGATGATTAGTTTTATTTAAATTCATCAAACAAGCTGACGTTGTTTTCGACAAAAGATTAACGGCTAAGAGAAATAGAAGTATTGATGTTTACAAAAGCCTAAAGCGGTTAAAATATGCTTGAGCTGAAAACATAGTCCAGGTAAACAATGCAGTGATTTCAACGTCAAGACCCAAATGACTTTCCGATTCACGTCGTTGAGGAACCCATACGGCCAGCATATATTCAGTCGTTACTATTCGGAATAAAACGGTGAGAAAACCTACTTGCTTAAGTCATTTAAAAACTTCCAAACATAGATCTAGTAGCTGTTTTTTTTATGAAAACAACAAAACGATTTTCATATTGATATACAAGAAAGAGAAAATCAATAGAAACTAACAAGATAAGGGTTGGATTCTCGGAGTACTGTGTACTTTCTCCGAGTGCCAATTAACAAATGATTACGTATGGTTTGCCGTTACAATGGTCAGCGTTACGTAACAGGAGTGCGGGAAATAATTAACCCAGTCTAAAGTATTCAACGCTGAACCTATGCGGTAACGACAGGTGATGTTGGTTGCTAAATAGAGTGTTGTTGACCTGCTACTGAAATAGTAAAATGCCAGGCCTTCAGCGCTTTTATGCGCTTTGATTACACTTAAAATAATGCTTTTTCAGATACCTAAGTTTAGAATCATAATTATATTTTACATGTGCCAATGTAAAGACGATATTCTGGCTATGGAGTAATCAACCGGGAAGCAAAAAAGTTCTGGTGTAAGTAATCACTTCACTGTCATGACGTTTTATTTGTAAAATTTAAAGTTAATGTATTTTGCGACGTCTAATCAGGAGCCAGACTGTTTGCAAATAACAATTGCTCTCAGGATAAGGCAGTGAAGGGGTAAAATTTAGAATACCTTTATACTCATATATCCCTTATTATTGTACCTCAATTTCATTTACAATGTTAATCTCGCATAGGCCACCGTGATATAAACAAAATACTGTCAGACCCAGCGGGAAAATTTACTGTCATTAGGTAAGCATCTACATCAGACAAAACCCACCACTTCATGTATAGAATAGATTTATCTAGTAAAGCTACAATTCATGTGCAATAAAATCCATGTCAAGTAATCCTTTTATATGACAGATGAAAGGATTGAGTTAATTTTATTTAAGTACATTGATCTGTTTTATAATACCTGCCTTAAACGGATTTTGGATAGTTGGCTTCGTGTGGGAAAGTTATCGATTTATATCTTCTTTCTACACTGTTAATAATCATTTAAAAATTACGACTTACATGTACATTTTATACGTGTTTTGAATACTGTGTATAAATTAGTTAAAACCTCTTCATCGCCACATTGCATGCTTTAAAAACGTCTTCAGCACTTTTGTTTCATCTGTAGATTAAGACCGTTTGATTTATTTTGTCAATTATCAATAGACATTCAGATCAAGTTTAGATAGTTTACCTCGTACAAAACCTATTTGATATGTTTGTAAGTTATAATAAATGTCAAAGGCTAAATAAAAGCAAATTGCATATTAACAAGAATGATATCAATTTATATACAGCGCTCCCTCTCTACAACGGCAGCCAATGGGGCACTAAGAATGTGTGCGTTGTTCGGGGGGAGTCGTTATAGGGAGGGAAATTGATTTACATTTTCAAACAGCTTGAACCCAGATCAGACGCCACGTAACGCGGCGTCTGATCTGGATTCAAGTTGTTTGTCACTCGTTATTGTGTTTTTTCTATTAAAATATCCAATATGTAAATTTGAGAAAACCAGCAGACGACAATTTTAAGCAGACGTTATAACAGTCATAAAAGCTTCAGATACTGTTGTCTTGTTTGGAGAACAGCGACAATGGTCGTTGTAAGGTGGGAGTAGCTGTTGGGAGGGCCGTTGTAGGGAGGGATTACTGTATACCCTAATCAACTATTGCGTATATGTAGCCGGGTGTTCTTATAAAGAAACACCCGCTCCAACCCTGGTTTGAACCCGGGTCGCTAGGTTCGGAGTCATGCACTCTACCACGTCGCTCTAAAAGCGCCCTTGTACAGCAGACAGTAAAAGGGATGATAAACCTACACACTGTGACATACTCCCCCCGAAAACTTAAAATTCGTCTCGAATTTCTATATGGGTATGAGAACGACTGTGGGTCGAACTCGGAGCATATACAGTCACAGAAACTATGTTGGGCACCAAATGTAGCCGGGTGTTCTTATAAAGAAACACCCGCTCCGACCCGGGTTACCCGGGTCGCCAGATTCGCAGTCATTCACCTTACCACGTCGCTATAAAAGCGCGCTTGTACAGCAAGGCCGTACAAGTAATTATAAACCTACACACTGTGAGATATACTTAATGACTACATGTATATTGCTAAATACATTTTTACAACATAATAGGTTGAACCTAGTGAGATATATTAAATAAACAGTGTCCTTTTTATGAGAAAATTCGACATATGTTTTATGTATTCCAATGAAAACTAGTTATTTAATATAATTCTATATAAGAGAGTAAAACCTTTGTTATGTTATACCCAACATATATATCATTATTAACCCCTTCACTGCCTTACCCCGAGTATACTAGTAATTTGAAAACAGTGTGGATCCTAACGCGGCGTCTGATCAGGATACAAACTGTTTTACACTCATTTCAATATTTCATAAGTCAAAATAACTGAATATTTAATTTTAGAAATAAAAGCAGACGACAATTGTTTAAAATTTATGACGCCATGGCAGTGAAGGGGTTGAAGCATCATGGTATCGTTAAACTAGGTAACTACGGTGGTATTTTACATATCTATTGTATAAGCTTCCTTTACATATGGATAGAAACAAACCAATTGGTTAGGCGATAGAATACAAGGTGTTTTATTGAATAAGATCTATAAAACAATAATAAAATGGCAATTTCCCTTAAGGCAATAATAAGTGTCTTAGTTAAAACCAATATTAGAAAGTTCTTGTTTTGTATTGACGTAAAACACAACTCAACCAGTCAATCAAACGATATTCGGAAGAGATCAGAGCGGTGTATTTCCCCCAAGCTCTCAATATACAGCGCTCCCTTTCTATAACGACACCTCATGGGAGACAAAAAGTGTGTGTGTTGTTTGGATGGAGTCGTTTTAGGGAGGGAATTATTTAACATTTGCAAACAGCTTGAATCCTGATCTTGATTCAAACTGTTTGTCACTCTTCATTAAGTTTTTTTTTTCTATCAAAATGTCCAATGTGTAAATTAATAGGTAACCAGCAGACGACAACTTTAAGAAGATGCTTTTATAGCCGTGAAACCTTTAGATATGATTGTCTTATTTGGGGAACAGCGGCGAGGGTCGTTGTAAGGAGGGAATCGTTGTTGAGAGGGCCGTTGTAGGGAGGGAACACTGTAGTTCACGCTAGAGATACGTATACATTGTAGTTTGATTCTTCTTCTATTTCACTTCCCTCCGATATTGTCAAAGGAAATTTGGTCACGGAAAATATAATATATTCTTGCTCACACTGTGGTGTATGAACACACTGTTATAGAAACCATTCTAGCCTTACACGCTTGAACTGAAAGTGATGTGACACCCTTCCTCTCTAGTTACATCAAATAGTCTGCATGAAACATCTTTGCAGAGCATCATGGATTTCTGCGAAGCTTTATAAATGGACATCTAACGGAAACAAATGCTAAAAATTTGTCTGAAAAAATGTAAAATATGGAACGCCTTGCAGTAAAAACTTAATAGCTTCATCATCTGTTAACCCATTACCCCATAGCCTGTTTATAGTTTTGAAAATAGGTGACTACTTAAAGCAGGTTGAAAGTAAGGCAGAATGCGCCATATGGCGCATTCTGCTTTACTTTCAGCCTGCTTTAAGCTTTTTCCGGCTAGAATATGGAAAGTATTAAATATGACACATATTCATTATGGTATCTATTTTCTTCAGCGGATGAAAAAAATGCATGTGCTAAAAGTCGCTTCTATAAGGGAAAGGGTTAATAACACAATGCAAATGCAAGAATAATGTCATGGATTGTTGCAAAATCTTCAACATGCAGATATTACGGAAGAAATTGATATGGATGCAGAATATATGTTGGAGAAATGTTAATGTGGAACACTTTTCTTCAGTTAACCCTTTACCTTATAGAAGCGCCTTTTTGCGCATTCCCTTAATCTTCCGCGGAAGAAAATAATTCCAATCTATACAGTCATGAATATGTTTCAGAAGGAATACTTTCTTAATTCTAGCAGGTGGTAGCTAAAAGCAGGGTGAAGGTAAAGCAGAATGCGCCCTAGGGCGCATTCTGCTTTACTTTCAACCTGCTTTAAGTGGCCACCTATCTTCAAAACTAAAGAAGGCTATTGGGTAAAGGGTTAACAAGGATCAATCTCTTCTCTTTATCAATATATATGCACCAGAGTCAGTCTTAACAAGTGTTGCACTATCATTATATGTGAAGGGTTCACATTTCCAGGCAATAGTGTGAAGTGAATACCAGGGACTTTCCATGTTCATGCTATTGACACCTACTGTATACAAGTCGTATTTTAAACTGACTGTATGTAACTACAACACTGACTGTATGTAACTACAACACTGACTGTATGTAACTACAACACTGACGGTATGTAACTACAACACTGATTGTATGTAACTACAACACTGACTGTATGTAACTACAACACTGCCTGTATGTAACTACAACACTGACTGTATGTAACTACAACACTGACTGTATGTAACTACAACACTGACTGTACACTGACTGTATGTAACTACAACACTGACTGTATGTAACTACAACACTGACTGTATGTAACTACAACACTGACTGTATGTAACTACAACACTGACTTATGTAACTACAACACTGACTGTATGTAACTACAACACTGACTGTATGTAACTACAACACTGGCTGTATGTACAGTACTGAACCTTATTAAATTAAATTGATAATCGCAAGCGAATTGCCATCGAATTGCCATCGAATCGGGCGCTTCAAAAAACAAATCCTACGTTTGAATACTTTAACGCGAATTTTCAGAAGCGGTTATGACAAAAATGGAATCGAAAAAATTAACGAAGGCATATTTGCGAACATTTGTGAGATACACCACTCAAGAAAACTTATCCGAGGGTAAATTAGTATTTTGAAATCGCAAGCGAATCGCCATCGAATTGCCATCGAATTGCAAGCGAATCGCAAAAATTGTTAATTTAATAAGATTCAGTACTGTAACTACATTTACAACACTGACTGTATGTAACTACAACACTGAATGTATGTAACTACAACACTGCCTGTATGTAACTACAACACTGACTGTATGTAACTACAACACTGACTGTATGTAACTACATGTACAACACTAACTGTATGATTTTAAACTGTAAGTGTAGAATGTCCCGTATGCTTTCATCATCAAAATGCTTTTCTAAGGATAACGACAAGTGTCGCTACGAATAGTAACTGTATTTGATTGCATGACAAATTAGTCTGTTTTCTATTTTATATACCGGTTAACAAAACAGCGTCTGTAGATGACAGACATTTGAAATGCAGTATGTAAGTCAACATTTCCAAAATCAGTTATTTCCAACAGTTTATTGAACTGCGAAGGCATTTAGTTCTGTTTAAACAGGAAATAATACTGTTTCCTCTGTAATAGCAGTTAATTGCATATAAGAGAACAACTTAATGATAATTGTACTCAACTTTAAATGCCATGTATACGGTTGTATGGTTAAAATTTAAGTAAGTATGCTCCACCAATTTAATTTTGCTTTTTTGTACCTTAAAATAATTCTGCAGTTTTTCACGAAGTCCCATGTATCCATATATCAGTGCTATGCACTAAACCCTTTGCCTGCTGGTCGCGACTTTATTGATTTATGCAAACAGTTTAGATCCAGATCAGACGCCGCGTAATGCGGCGTTTGATCTGGATCCAAACTGTTTGACACTCGTCTTTAGGTTTCTTTACTTAAAAAATCTATACATCTAAATTTAACAAATTTTGCAGACGAAAATATCGAAGCAGGATGACATCACCGCAGGATAAGGGTTAATATGTGGAAGCACCTGAGAGCAGCTTTATTGAACAAGAGTATGGCATTGCCTGGGTACCTCTGTATCCGTTGCTCCTCTCTCTGTGACGTCCAATTATTCCAACGTTTGCAGAAAAAAATAACAAATTAAATAAATAAAACCAGTTTTACACTTTGGTCTTCATAAAATCAGTTTTAAGAGATTGACCGGGACATTTATGTCAATGTATGTTGTAATCAGCCATGTGGTTCAGGGCTGCCATAAATTGACATGAAAAATCCTAAGATTTCCAATTTTGCATTTTTCAAGTGCGATTTTACGAATCGTACCTTTACCCCATAGCCTGTTTCTTGTTTTGTTGACATGCGACTACTTAAAGCAGGCTGTAAGTAAAGCTGAATGCGCCTTAGGGAGCATTCTGCTTTACTTTCAGCCTGCTTTAAGCTACCATATACTTGGAAAAAATCCGGAGATTTAGGAAAAATCCGGAGAAATGGCAGCCCTGGTGGTTTATGCGATGGTGATGCAATAGCTGTAATTGATCCCAGAAAGACTTCAAAGAATAACGAAATTTAGCTTTTGGGTGGCTATTTTGTTTTTTGCCATCTTTAGGCTTTCAACATCACGGGAGATAGTGGCAGGCGACATAAATACATTCACTACACTTTAATTATGATAACAAGACACAATGGGCTCTAAGTCGCTCACAAGAGTAAAAAGTTCCCAGATTAAACTAGACTTTATCACTTAAGGTGAGAAGAGAACTAGAGGGTTACTTAGCCATTTTTTGATGATTTGACCTAATGACCAACTTGTTTACCTTACATAACTCATATTCATACATTACCTAGATTTTGTCAAGGTGATTATTTTGAGCAAGTTTTGTGAATTTTGGGCTAAAATTTTGGCCCCTAAAGTGTTCAGAAGCCTTTTTTATGACTTGACCTACTGACCTACTTTTTATTCAGACATAACCCATATGCATAACTGACCTATATTTTGTACAGGTGATCAACCTGAAGCAGTTTCATGAAATAAGGGCAAAAGATGTAGGCCCTAGAATACTTTTAAGCTTTTCCTATGATTTGACCTACTGACCCACTTTTTTACCTCCAGTAATTTATATTACTACATTGCCTAGATGTCCTTAATGCCCCTATTCCACACCGACTATGAATCCCACGAATCGCTACGAATTGGAAAACTCTAGGATTCGTAACAAATTCGTTGAGTTCTTACCTGATTCGTAGTCAATTCTTGCAATTCGTGGGCGGTCGGGGATTCGTGGCAAAAGTTTTGAGCTGGAACGATGGGTAGTTAATTCGTAACAAATTCGTAGTGCATTCGTAGGATTCGTAGCTGATTCGTAGGATTCGTAAACGGCTTTTTTGGCGTTCGTGGTATTCTTAACTCATTTGTGGGATTCGTGAGTACTAGTTTGATACCTTCCTTCTGTAGCCAGGAGTCTGAGAGTCAATGCCAGCTTCACTCCGGCATATATATTTGGTCTCACGTGAGTATCCCTCCTCTGCATGGATGACTGCCCTATAATCCTGGCATTCATACATGCAGCGCTCCCTCTCTACAACGACACCCAATGGGACACACACAATATGTTCGGAGGGAGTCGTTATAGGGAGGAAAACTTAAGACATGGTTTACATTTTCAAACAGCTTGAATTACTTGAAGATCAGACGCCGAGTGACACGGCGTCTGATCTTGATTGAAGCTGTTTGTCACTCGTCATTTTGTTTTTTTCTATAAATTTGAGAAAACCAGCAGACGACAATTTTAAGCAAACAATATAGCAGGCGTGAAAAGGTTGGACATATTTGTTTAGGGTTGGAAAACAACGACAAGTGTTGTTGTAATGAGGGATTCGTTGTTGGGATGGCCGTTGATGGGAGGGAACACTACATACCTTCAAGAATCCCACGAACCGTCAAGAATCAAACTTCATTCGTAGCTGATTCGTAGATGCATTCGTCATATTCGTAACTAATTCTTAGCGTTCGTGCAGTATTCGTAGTGGATTCTTGTAATTCGTACTAAATTCTTGACAGTATTCGTTAGATTCGAGCCGAATCCCACGAATATTCTTAACTCTTTCGTAGCCGATTTGTAGACTGTCACGAATGAGATAGAAAGATTTGCCGAATTCCACGAATCCCCACGAATCATAACATTGATCAATTCGTGGCGTTTCGTAGGATTCGTAGTCGGTGTGGAATAGGGGCATCAGGTGATCATTCTGAGCACATTTTATGATTTATAGCTTAAAATATGGCCCCTGCAGTGTTAAGAAGTTTTTTCTATGGTTTGACCTATGGCCTACTTTTTAACCTTATGTAACCAATATTCACACAAAATGTAGCTTTTGTCAAGATAATCATTCTAAGCAAGTTTTAAGAAGATTGGGCTAACAAAATGGCCTCTGGAGTGGCAAAAGGCTTATTCTGCGATTTGACCTACTGACCTATATTCCAGTATGACCTAAAATTTATCAAGGACATGTAACTGACAAAATTTCATAAAGATAAAGCCAACAATATGACCTGTAGAAAGTTTTTAACTTTTAACTCAATATTTCTGAAACGCAAAAAATGACCACGCCTTCTGGCGGCCATGTTTTTAGACCGATCCAAATTCTTTTAACAGCGTTTGAAGTCTATCCATTGAGAAACAATTTGGTGAAAACCAAATTGAAATCGGAACAGTAGTATCGGAGAATAAGATGTTTCTACATATTGTGCACGGTTGCCAAGGCAACAAGACCATTGGCCCCACCCACTTTCTTTGAACAGCTTTTGAAGCTCAAACCAACAGCATGTGGCTGACCAAGTTTGGTTTACACTGGGGCTATTGGTTATAGAGAAGACGTCGTTTGCAATTGTTGACGGACAGACAGATGGACAGACAGACGGACGTTCTAACATTTCAGGTTTATGTGACTTTCCCATTGTTAAAAAGGTGTGAAAAACCACATAAAGAACCCACATAAACCAAAAAAGGGCCACATAAACCCAACATGGACTAACGGAATGAACAGCTATATTGTTTTCTTTTGTTCTATGTTATGTCACCTAGTCCCATGTACCCAAAATATTAGCGCGGACAGACAGACTGACGACGGACGCCGGACAGCAGGAGTATCACAAAAGCTCACCTTGAGCACGTTGTGCTCTGGTGAGCTAAAAAGGTGGTTTGTCAACGTTTACCCCCAAATACCTCTAGTTTTTTAAAGAAGCATATTTATAAGATTTCCGACTAGTCTAACGGTATAACTTTGAAATACGGGTATGTTCGACTTAAGCGATATCGGTTTATTGAAATTCAACTATTAAATACTGGTACGATCGACTTAAGCGTGTGCAAAGTATCGGGTTATGGCTGAATTTATTCAATTTTGACTCTGTAGCAGACTAAAAATTGTATATAATATTTATAACTGCACTTGAAAAGTGTTAATTCATTATGGCTCATCGATTACATTGATTCCGACTTCAATCAATTTTGTTCCGGTCAATTTCCTCCAGTTTCCGGTTGCATGTGTGTTTAAATCCGTGCTTGATGACTTTTTGTTATAAATAGACTAGTTCTAACCTTCATTACCTGCTGCCGGTCAACCTCACTTACATTCAGGGTGTGTAGATCTTTAAGAGCTTGATTGAGTGTTTTGTGTTGTAAGGTGTTCCCTCCTTCATAAATGCCGGTTTAACGAAGTAAAGTGACACCAATAAAGTTATGCCCCCCGAGGTGATCCTTTCTTGTTATATTCACCAAACAAAATAGAAGTAGCTTTGTCCATTAGGTCAAGAGGATAAATAGGAAACATGGACACTCTCTTAACACATTCAACCCTAGCGACGAGTATACTCGTCATTTACGAACAGTGTACCTGTGAGTTGTACACTTGTTCTATGCAAACAGTGTAGACCCTTATCAGAGAGCTCCTTAAGGAGCCCTCTGATCAGGGTCTACACGGTTTGTCATTTTGAAAATCTGCCCTAAAAGTCAGAAATGGACTAGACTTGTTATGAAATTGGAAGTGTCCATTAAAAGTTTCAGGGGGGGGGGGGGGAATGAGTTAACAACAAAACTGCTCCACTACGTAGTACCGACATACCAGGTCCGTAGGATAGTGATCTCACTGATCTGAATGCAGTAGACATACAAACAAGGGAAACAAGGCGATGGCAATACCAAACGCACCCACACACTTGCAAAGATTCATGGCCAATATCCGCCTGAGACCTGGACCAACGTTAAATATATACTAGGCCAAACTTCCAACGCAACACCCCGGATATTCCCATTGCTTCCAATGTTAAACATGGCTTAAGTTAGTCTGGTCAATTCTGTAATGTGTGCATATCCTGAATAGATTTCTTCTGCAATTCATAGAGTGATCAATGGACAATACTCTTGGTAAACAAAAACAAAATGAATTGGCATTTGGCCCCAAAAATATGGAATTTTGTGATAACAAGTTTTCAGAAATCTCATTCCAATGCATTTTCAATGGGGAATGTTAACCAGAAATTAGCTATACGTTTGGATAGATGGTTATTATTCGTCAGAGGTGTCAATGAAAATTAGTTGTCAATATTAACAACTTTGAGGACAGTACATCAATTTTAAAAACACAAATAAAAACATCTAATAATTTTGTGTCATTTTTTCCATCGATTTAAAACACCCTCTCTGATATGAAAATAGAAGGGAACTCGGAGGTGTTGCGTTGGCAGTTTGGCCTAGTATAGATGGATCAGCAACCTATGCTGGAATTGTCTTCTACCACACTAAGATAACTTCACATGTGCTGCTTCAGGCAAGCATTGTACAAACAGAAGGCAGAGACAATGCACTAGAAATTATGAAAACCTCTGCAGACAACATCCCATCAGTTGCTTTCTTCACTGATGCTTTGACAGTTTTGGAATCACTCTCTAGTAGCAAGCTACCGCAGCTAGCCAAGGCATTGCACCAACTCAGTGGAGTTTTACCCATTGTGAGTAACAGGTAATGAAAGTTTCATACAAACTTGTAAAAAAGGGTGCCCAGACAGATCAGCCAGACAAAAGTGTTGAACTACCAGCAGAATCGAGCAATCATCAAGGCACATTTCAAGGCTCAGTTCAATGCAAGACAGGAGAAAGACGATTATCTCCTTCTAAGCACACGGGGGACCAACTAGGTATTACGATGAAATGTTACTCTACGACAACCTATATGGGTATTATAACAAATTTGTATAGCTACGAAGGCAACTTCGTCTTTCTCACTGTATACACTGACTTCGTAGCAATACACATCTGTTATAATACCAATATAGGTTGTCGTATAGTAACATTTCATCGTAATACCTAGTTAGTCCCCCCCCCCCCCCCCGTGAAGCAGGCCTGCACAAATTGTGATGATAAGTAATCTCAGGCCAGGGCCCAGCAGACTGAACGAATACATTTTAGAACTTCAAACTAGCTGCATCACGAAGAAGACGAGACAACAGCGCATGTTCAGACTATGTTCATGACAGAAAAAATAGTAATTGAGTATTTCATAAACTGACTTATGACATTATTTGTAGTACGATAGTTCTTAAACGGGTCCTAGGTGTATAGTTTGGGTTTTGATGGAATTTGTGTTGTAAAGTGTTCTCACCTTCATAATCTTCTGCCGGTCAAACTTCACCAATATGTAAGTGTAGATAAGTATTTAAGCTCATGTAATAAGACTTTCATATAGTAAACGTTTCTCACCTTCATAACCTGCTGCCGATCAACCTCCACCAATATCCAAGTGTATAAGTCTTTAAGCTCGTGTTTTATAATTTTGTACTGTAGAGTGTTCAACCCATCCTTGTCGATTCGTTTTAAGGCGGATAAAACATTGGCAGAACTGCAAATGAAAAGGTTACCATAAACCTCCTTAAACATGGGACTACCTTAATTATCCTAAAATTTGAAAAGAATGGCTTGTATATTACAATAATTTAATATTATTTGTTTTCATTACATTTGTTCAGCTGTGATTGGCTGTAATTTTTCTTTCATAACTCCATGAAAAAAATTAAATTCAGGCCACGCCTTTTCGGGACTACTTTCTCTTAGTCCAACTGCTCTCCACAAGCGCTGCATGAAGCAGGACGCCAAATGACGTCATTGACGTCGACGTTACTACAAAACAACGCCGCGTTTTGGCGGAAAATATATATGGCGGAGGGACTACAAATAACGTTTTAAAAGCGTTAAAATGAACATTCGCGTCAGATTCTCTATTCAACTTCTTTTTTAAATTCATTGGTGATATTAAATTATAAGGAATAATTCGGAATATTTATTGTATTCATGGAGGTATGAAAAAAAACCCTGGGCACACTTTTGTATGAAACCGCTTCGCGGTTTCATACAGTGTCACCAGGGTTTTTTTCATACCTCCATGAATACAATAAATATTCGAATTATTCCTTAAGTAAATATGCCATAATTTTACAGATTTCCATCATGTAAACTGATCTTGCTGTTATCGGTATTCAACGTCTATGGTGGCATATATCTGACACCAGTTAACCATACTAGTCGTTTAACCCTTTCAACCCTACAGCCCTCTGTAGATATTACTGATTACATATGCAAACATTGTAGTCCCAGATCAGAGGGCTCCTATAGGAGCCCTCTGATCAGGGTCTGCAGTGTTTGATATTTTCATTGCTTTTTGTTGTTATACCAAAAATGCAACAGTAGACCGGTTCAAAATACATATACTAGAAGAGTCCAAAAGGGACTATAAATACTCACAAGAGAAATTTATGGTTGGAAGGGTTAAATTTCAATACAGTTTTTACCAATCGAGGGCACTTAATTTTTTACGTTATTCTTATAGCCCGTATGGACGATATGTTGTTTAACCCTTTCATTCTCAATGACGCCATGTAAAGCGCGTTTGCAAACAGTTTGGGTTCTGATCAGCAACTAAACTGTTTGTCACTCTTATCGATATTTTTTAAGTCATACAACCTTCAATATAACTTTGAAACGTATCTTGCAGACAACAACAGTGAAGCAGACGACTACAAAGCGGTGAAGGGGTAAAAATCGCCCAAATAATTTGATCATGAAAGGGTTAACCAATCATATTAGACGTCACTATCGCATTGTTTTATCTGGCTTCGTGTTTTATTATACTGCAAAGTAAATTCCTTACTTTTCATTGGTCACCGAGCCGTAGACCTGACACGAAGTACCCTGTGAGCTGACAGGGTACTTGGAAATGCAGCTGTTTTCATTGGCTGACAGGTCCCTGAGTCTTGCTTTGCAGAAAATAAGATGGCCGATTTCTCGACAGGATTGAGTGCATTCAAGCGTGCAGCTTCCGTTTTAAGTCCATTTCGGCTAAGAACCAATCGGTGTTTGGATCTTTCAACAGTGGCATTATTTCTGGGAAAGTTTGACGCCGAAATATGCCGAGTATTTTCTTGTGGATAACAACCATCAGACGTGACGACATGACGTCATTTACGCTCAACGGTATCTGCTTTGGCGCGATTTTGTTATAGTTTATTATGAGCGCTGTACACGACTAATTCCTAAATATTTCGTTTGAACAGCGAAAACTTTGCAGTATAATAAATTCGTTATACAGTTTCTTCACAGTGTACATGAGGATTTCTTCCCGGCTGGTAAAATCATGTAACCCTCGCCTAACGGCTCGGGCAACATGATTTACCTCAGCCGGGAAGAAATCCTCATGTACACTGTGAAGAAACTGTATAACTAATAATGTAACGTTGTACAAAGTTAGATCGTGGATTGGTCAATATGCATTGTGAGTGTGATATTCTCTGATATACTTCTATCTCTTATTATTATCATTATTATTGTTATTATTATTATTACTTTATTATTTTTGTTATCATTATTTTTATTAAAATTATAACTTTATTATTATAATTATTATTATTATTATTGTTGTTGTTGTTTGATTTTTCTCTCCATGACTTACCGTTTCGGGTTGATCTGGTTTCCTTTATCACGTTCATGCGGCAATGCCTTTACAACTCCAATACTCATTGGAGCTTTTTTAACTGGTATCCCACGGTCTGAAACCCTGAAAAAGAGCAGTAGCTCATCACATATCGCTTGGTATTATAGTTGAGTCAAATAATTAATAAATGAACTGAATTATTTCGGTGTTTAAGCGAAATAAACGACAGAAATTATTCGCAAATTCCATGAATCGCGCGAGCGATTCATGGCAAATTTGCGGATCATTTTCTGTCGTTTATTTCGCTTAAACGCCGAAAATATTCAGTTCATTTCTTATATTTACATTATATTTCTGTTGTAATTTCTAATATCAAATGAACATTTTATTAGTATGTACATGTTTGTTTAATCCATATTAGAGGTTGTTAACACGAATAGTGTGTACCCTGAAAGGAACAGCCTAAACGACGTTACTGATGCAACGCAACAAAATGATTCGTGGAGAGCAGTTCATAAGCCCGCCTACAGAGGTAGTCCTGTACCTGGCCTGAAGACGCGTTTGCAAAATGGTGTTGAGAGAGTTTTTCACTTGATGTGAGTTAACGATACCATAGACATCACACATCACACGGTCACGAGCCCCACAATATCCAAATCCAATATGGCCGCCGTCAGCCATTTTGGAAAAACTAACTTTTTGTTTTTTGGAGAATAAACAAGTGTAATACCTCTTAATTGATTGTTTTTTGGTGTGGAACTCATTTCAGTTGCCCATTGTGCAATCTGGGGTGTCTTTGATTTATTTAGAAAGGTCAAGTCTCACATTAGCCAAATCCAATATCGCCGCCACAAACAATGTTGGAAAAGCTATTTTCGTTGTTTTTTTTAAGAAAAATCAAATATAATACTTCTAAATTGATGATTTTTAGAGTATAACTCACTTCTGATGCCCTTTATGTAATCTAGGATGTCTTTGATTTTGAAAGATCAAGTTCCACGATAGCAAAATACAATATGGACGCCCCAAGCCATGAAAAAAAGCTAACTTTTTTCTTTTTTTGGAGAAATAACCGATGTAATACCTCTTAATTGATAATTGTTGGGTTTGAACTCATTTCTGGGGCCTTTTGTGAAATCTGGGATGTATTTGATTCGGAAAGGTCAAGTTTCACAATAGCCAAATCCAATATGGCCGCCGCAAGCCATGTTAAAAAAGCTACCTTTTTTCTTTTTTTGGAGAATAAACAAATGTTATATCTCTCAATTGATGATTTTTGGGTGTTGAACTCATTTCTGATGCCCTTTGCGAATCTGGGATGTCTTTGATTTAGATAGATCAAGTTCCACGATAGCAAAATCCAATATGACCGCCCCAAGCCATGTTAGAAAAGCTAACTTTTTCCTTTTTTTGGAAAATAAAAGAATGTAATACCTCTCAATTGATAATATGTGGGTATTGAGCTCATTTCTGAGGCCTTTTGTGCAATCTGGGATGTATTTGATTCAGAAAGGTCAAGTTTCTTAATAGCAAAATCCAATATGGCCGCCGCAAACCATGTTGGAAAAGCTAATTTTGTTGCTTTTTGACAAAAAATCAAATGTTATACTTCCAAATTGATTATGTTATAGAGTAGAACTCATTTCTGATAACCTTTGTGCAATCTAGGGTGTCTTTGCTTTGAAAAGATCAAGTTCCAAAAGAAGCAATATCCAATATGGCCGCCGGAAAAATAGTTTTCTTTTTTTGAGAATAATCAAATGTAATACCTCTAAATTGATAATATTTTGGTGTGGAACTTATTTCTGAGGCCCTTTGTGCAATCTAAGGTGTCTTTGATTCAGAAAGGTCAAGTTCCACAATAGCAAAATCCAATATGGCAGCCACAAACCAAGATGGAAAAGCAAATTTTTAAAAAAAATAAGTAAATTAAGAAAGATCAAATATACATGTAATACATGTATATCTTAATTGATCATTGCGTGTGTATAACTCATTTCCCTCTCTGAGGTCCTTTGTTCAATATGGAGAGTCATAATGGTTTGAAAAGGTCACGTTCAAATTCTTTTTGATTTTGATACATCAACGACCTTGGAATTAGCTTGAACAGAAGCAGTATGTAAACAAGAAGTAAGTAAATGGAAACTCTCTGACATTAGACAGAGAAAAACGACAGTGAGCGGGACTCAATCCTACGTCCTGAGGTGAGAGGCTGTTATCAAAACCACAAAGACTTCCATAACCCCATGGACAAACGGTAGGGCCGGGACAGAAATACATGTATAACACATTGTTCCACATGCATGGAAAGGTACATCAATAAAGCATCAACAATTGATTGGATACACATGTAGTTCCAAAGTTATTCCGTGACGGGTTTTCACAGGGCGAAGAAACTGAAGTGTCCAGTTTTCCATGACAAAATGTGTTGCAAAAGGTACCTCTGTAGCACGGCAAAGACACCACCGAGTATCACACGTCTCTGTACACTAATACAATGTGAGCAGACTCTATGGTAAAGGCTTAAGGCACTTTGAGGGCAGCAGAGTACCAATGTACTCCTTACCACAAGGAACCGACCAATTGATTTGGAGGAAAAAAATCGTCAGACGGTATATATAGAGAAATGAGATAAAACTGATTGTCAGTTTATTCTCACCCTATCTCGACAAAACCGGGCATATCATGATGAAATATTGATAAAATGACACGTTTGTTGCATTCCTGTCTTCAGTTTCTTCACCCTGTGAAAACCCGACACGAAATGACTTTGGAACTACATGTGTATCTAATTTTTTATGCTTTATTGATGTACCTTTCCATGCATGTGGAACAATGTGTTACATTTCTGTCCCGGCCCTACCGTCTGTCCGTGGGGCTGTGGTAGACTTAGTGGTTAGGATAACAGCCTCACCTCAGGACGTAGGATTGAGTCCCACGCACTCTGTTGTCATTTACTTACTTCTTGTTTACATACTGACTTCTTCTGTTCAAGCTTAGCCCAAATTCGTTGATGTATCAAAAAGATATTGAACTTGACCTTTTCAAACCTCCATATTGAACAATGGACCTCAGAGAGGAAATGAGCTATACACAAGCAATAATCAATTAAGATATACATGTATAACATGTATATTTGATCTTTCTTAAACTTTTTTTTAAAAATTTGCTTTTCCATCTTGGTTTGCGGCTGCCATATTGGATTTTGCTATTGTGGAACTTGACCTTCCTGAATCAAAGACATCTTAGATTGAACAAAGGGCCTCAGAAATAAGTTCCACACCAAAATATTATCAATTTAGAGGTATTACATTTGATTATTCTCCAAAAATGAAAACAAATAACTTTTTCAACATGGTTGCGGCGGCCATATTGGATTTTGCTTCTTTTAGAACTTGATCTTTCCAAAGCAAAGACACTCTAGATTGCACAAAGGTAATCAGAAATGAGTTCTACTCTAAAAAATAATCAATTTGGAAGTATAACATTTGATTTTTGTCCAAAAAGCAACAAAATTAGCTTTTCCAACATGGTTTGCGGCGGCCATATTGGATTTTGCTATTAAGAAACTTGACCTTTCTGAAACAAATACATCCAAGATTGCACAAAAGGTCTTAGAAATGAGTTCAACACCCAAATAGTATCAATTGAGAGGTATTACATTCTTTTATTTTCCAAAAAAGGGCCTCAGAAATAAGTTCCACACCAAAATATTATCAATTTAGAGGTATTACATTTGATTATTCTCCAAAAATGAAAACAAATAGCTTTTTCAACATGGTTGCGGCGGCCATATTGGATTTTGCTTCTTTTAGAACTTGATCTTTCCAAATCAAAGACATCCCAGATTGCACAAAGGGCATCAGAAATGAGTTCCACACCAAAAAACAATCAATTTAGAGGTATTACACTTGTTTATTCTCCAAAAAACAAAAAAGTATGTTTTTCCAAAATGGCTGACGGCGGCCATATTGGATTTGGATATTGTGGGGCTCGTTACCGTGTGGCAGACAAACACCTCGGTGATTTGTGATGTCTATGGTATCGTTAACTCACATCAAGTGAGAAACTCTCTAAACACCATTTTGCAAACGGGTCTACAGGCCTAGTCCTGCACTACTGCGGAAAGGTATACACAATTCACGCCCCTAGAGAAATTCCGTTTATACAAATTAAACGTCACTTTGTTCGATGTTATTAAATAAGCTAATTAAATATGTAAATATTTAACCCTTTACTTTATAGATACTCATTTTCACGCATTTAATTTATTCCTCCGTTGAAGAAAACAGTTCCAACTTATACAGTCATGAACATTATCATAAGTTTTTATTTTAAAATCTTACCCGTTGGTAGCTCAAAGCAGGCTAAAATTAAAGCAGAATGCGCCATATGGCGCATTCTGCTTCAGTTTCAACCTGATGTAAGTGGTCACCTGTCTTCAAAACTAGACACAGGCTATGGAATAATAGAATAAGGTTTAGGTATTTTCCTCACATACTTTAGGAAGGTGCTTTTTACGTTATGCCATGCATTAACCTGCTATCCGTTTAAAATACCACATTTAATAACGTGCCTGATTAAAAGGGGATTTAAACCTTTCACTCTCAATGGCGCCATAAAGCGCGATTGCAATTTCAGGTCTTGATCAGACGCCGCTGTCTGATTAGGACCAAAACTGTTTGACCCTCTTATCAATATTTACTAAGTCAAACATCCTTAAATCTAACTTTAAAACTTGTCTTACAGACAACAATACTGAAGCAGACGACAATAAAGCGGTGATGGGGTGAAAATCTCCTGAATAATTTGATCATGAAAGAGTTTAATGTGCCATCTTATGCTAACACAGAAATGGTATTGATATGGTAAAATTATTTAAGCTTTACGGTACTTTCAACCTGCTTTAAGTGGCCATCTGTCTTCAAAACTAGAAATATGTTATGGGATATTGGGTTAATTTTTTTCACCTCAAGGACTCAATGTTTGTCTCAAGGACTCATTGTTTTACTGAATGTGCATTCCGAGGACTCATACATCTGATTTCTGATCTGAGTTAGCACTGCGTGAGCCGAGCGTTACGTAGCGTCTAGTCAGGATCCAAACCGTGTGCAAATTTAAGTGTTGTTGGTATGGACAGTGAAAGGAAGTCGTTCTCAAGCATTTGATTGGTCAGATTTGAGCCTAGGCACAAATCTGACCAATCAAATGATTGAGAACGTTCCTAGTGAAGCAAATTTTATGACTTCATTGACATAAAGTCGATTTCCAAACAGTTTGGAACAAGATCGACTCTGCTAATCAGGGTTCAAGATATAAAGAGTTTGAGCTGAGTCTGAGAATGTTCTCAAGCATTTGATTGGTCAGATTTGAGCCTAGGCTCAAATCTGACCAATCAAATGCGTGAGAACGACTTCAGACTCGACTCAAACTCTTTATAACCTTGGGGCCAGGATCCAAAGTGTTTGTCTTTCGAAACAATAAACGTCAAAAAACATGAAATTGCCGATGAGTACTTTTAGACGACCATATAATTATACGAAAAAAAGGCTTGCCTTTTTTCCGTTCTTAAGTAATGCATGATAAAATCAAAGGTATTCCAATTTTATTCAATCACTGACAGACTTTGAAAAGTGTTTGATTTGCGCGTGAATAATTTTCTCAAAACTAGGCAACTACAAAACATGGGGGCTGACATCTTGGATGATGACGTCACGGCTTTTACGAAGAGTTGTGCGTGATGTTTCGGAATTCCCGATTTCGGTGCTATTTTTAAACCATTTTAAGTATGAATAACCCCCAACACTCACTTGAAATGATTTTCTCCAAAGGACAAAGCTTCAAACAGTTCAATTTCTACCCTTAAACGCTTAAATGAACGTTATTTACAAAAATCTACTTCTCAATCGAACCGATAAAAATAACGGATTACCAATACGCCATCAATATAAATAATGACGTCATTATTGGTGGTCGTATGACTTCCAAAAATAGTTTCAGATTGCATTATAGGTGTACGGAGGAGTTTTAACTTTTAACATTGTATACACGGGTGCTTATAGATCTATTTAATTATTTGGTTTAACAACATATAGATCTTGTCCCAAACAATTTAGGTATATAATAAAAGTTCGAGTCGGTTGTGTAATCCAGATCTCAGTGACGAGAGGCGTAGCCTCTAGTGTGATCTGGAATACACAACGAACTGATACAAGAGCGCTGATCACACACTGGTGATAGATCTATTCCGTTTTCATTAGTATAATTTTGCTTTTTTCCGTCCATAGGCAAAGCCTAAATACATATTATTGTCTGTCAAATGATTTAATCAGACGAACAAGACACCTTGTTCAACATGGAAAGGGTTACACTTTGGAAGACGTAATTGTTTCCCAATAAACTCGTGAGGTTTTTACCCCTTCCACTCCATATTGTTGCCTGCTTCAATATAGTTTTCTGCAAGAGTGTTGCAAGCATGTTACGAAAGTATATTTAAATTAGTATGACTCGGGAAGTATCGATACGAGTGTCAAACAGCAAAGATCCAGATCAGACGCCACGTGACACCGCCCCACCCCTTCCCCACGAGCCACGAGTACAATACGCTGATAATTACTTTCAAACAGTTTGAATCCTGATTAGACGCCGCGTAATCTGGCGTCTGATCAGGATTCGAATTATTTGTCACTCTTATCGATGATTCTGAAGAAAAAACGCATGAAATCAAAATTTGAGATCTAAACGTAGACTACATTTGTTTAATCCTTTCAACCCTAAATTAATCTTGTGGGTATTTATAGTCCTTATGGCCTCTTCTAGTACAGAAATTTTGAATCGGTCTACTATTGCATTTTGGTATGACAACAAAAAACAATGAAAATATCAAACAGTGCAGACCCTGATCAGAGGGCTCCTATTGGAGCCCTCTGATCTTTGTCTACACTGTTTGCATAGTTATCAGTTGTATCTACAGAAGACTATATGGTTGAAAGGGCTAAAACAGATGACGTCACGACATAGAAGGGGTTATACGGGAAATAACAACGTCTTCCCCACTATGAAAACTTTAGTTTGCATATATAAAACCTAAGTTCAAAGTCGTCATCCTGGCCACCCCAGCCAAAGTAAATGTTACTGTAACCGTTAGTCTTGTTGAACTGGTCTCTGGTCAACGCTATTGCTCCTCCAAGATATTTGTCGTAAAGCGGCCTGTGAAAAAAATATACAGTGGAGAAGACATTATTTGTATCATTTAAACGCATACCAAACGCATATAGATATTCAATAAAACGTAAAAAATGAATACTTTGAAAAGCATCTGAGTTGCAAAATGTTTGGAGCCTGATCCGACGTCAGGTATTCCGAGGTCGGATCAGGCTCCAAACATTTTGCAACTCAGATCTAGCTGTAATCTATTTCAAATAGAACTAATTGTTTTAGCACAGAAAGGATCTCCGCTGTAGTTAAACAACGGGAAACGAACTATTCCAGACAAAAACGTTCAATTAAGGGAATTCTAAGGGTCATTCTAAAGAAAATGTATTTGCACTCCTGTAATACATGCGATAGCTTCATACACAGCAGCACAAATACAGAAAGCTCCTTTTTGAGCGTTATGCATTACAGTTGTCCTGCATTTACAGTGCTCCCACCTTATAACGGCCCTCCCAACAATGGTTCCCTCCTCACAATAACCCCTGCCGCTGTTCCCCGAAAAGACAAGTGCGAACAATCTTTCACTTCCGCAATATCGTCTGCTTAAAACTATAATTGTCTGCTGTTTTTCTCAAAGTCACATATTGGACAATTAGACAGGGGTAATGACGGGTGACAAACAGCTTGGATCCAGATCCAAGTGACTTTTAAAAACAGAACATCAATTTTTGCAGCGAGCTCTCAAATATGTATACATTTGATTTGTCCTGCGTTCATTAGTCATCTGTCTGATGGACTTTTTTATTTTAAATCACCACTTTACTTCCCTTTTCTTTTTCGAAAACATCTACAATTTCAAATAAGTTCTGTTACTTCCGAAAATCGAACTGCCCTGAACGGAAAGTCTCAGAAACCGACGCTTCTTTGGTCCAAAAACTGTTGACCATTCACTCACATATTCCCGAAATACGCAAAAGTTCTAAAGCTTCCAAAAACTGGACCGCTTAGATTGATTGAATGCTAAAGCTTCCAAAAACTGGACCGCTTAGATTGATTGAATGTTGAAGCTTCCAAAACTGGACCGCTTAGATTGATTGACTACGAAGCTTCCAAAAACTGGACTGCTTAGATTGATTGAATGCTGAAGCTTCCAAAAACTGGACCGCTTAGATTGAGTGCATGCTGAAGCTTCCAAAAACTGGACCGCTTAGATTGATTGAATGCTAAAGCTTCCAAAAACTGGACCGCTTAGATTGATTGAATGTTGAAGCTTCCAAAAACTGGACCGCTTAGATTGATTGAATGCTAAAGCTTCCAAAAACTGGACCGCTTAGATTGATTGAATGGTGAAGCTTCCTAAACAAAACTGGACCGCTTAGATTTATTGAATGGTGAAGCTTCCTAAACAAAACTGGACCGCTTAGATTTATTGAATGGTGAAGCTTCCTAAACAAAACTGGACCGCTTAGATTGATTGAATGGTGAAGCTTCCTAAACAAAACTGGACCGCTTAGATTTATTGAATGGTGAAGCTTCCTAAACAAAACTGGACCGCTTAGATTTATTGAATGGTGAAGCTTCCTAAACAAAACTGGACCGCTTAGATTTATTGAATGGTGAAGCTTCCTAAACAAAACTGGACCGCTTAGATTTATTGAATGGTGAAGCTTCCTAAACAAAACTGGACCGCTTAGATTTATTGAATGGTGAAGCTTCCTAAACAAAACTGGACCGCTTAGATTTATTGAATGGTGAAGCTTCCTAAACAAAACTGGACCGCTTAGATTTATTGAATGGTGAAGCTTCCTAAACAAAACTGGACCGCTTAGATTGAGTGCATGCTGAAGCTTCCAATACAAAACTGGACTGCTTAGATTTATTGAATGGTGAAGCTTCCAATACAAAACTGGACCGCTTAGATTTATTGAATGTCTCTGAAAACCTTACCAAAACTCTTGACTACTCTCTCACAAATAACTTCTTCAACGAAGAAGTAAAAATAATAGGACAGACTAGACAGACGTTTCAGTGATCACTCTCTACAACAATGGGAGAGAACGACTGTGTGTGTGTTGTTCGGAGGGAGTTGTTATAGGATGGGACATTGGCTTATATTGCAAACAGCTTGAATTCAGATCAGACGGCGCGTGACGCGGCGTCTGATCTGGATCCATACTGTTAGCAAAGTCGACTTTATACGACGTCGGTATGGAAAGGGTTAAGGGTTTAACCAATACCTGTTTTAAAGTTCGGTTGGAATTCCTGCTCAGATTAAAGAATGCAATGTTTCCAAATAATCATTTGAACAGTCACAATGGCTCTGAAAACTATGATATCAAACAAACAAAAGAATCAACTTAATTGTGTACTTGTATTCGAATTTGCTGTTATTTGGTGCTAGGAGTACCACCATTTTGTCTTCACATTTGTAAAAGTTGTTTTCATTGGTTGGGAGTAGGTCGACGTCATGGATAATGAAGCACGTGAAATACTCCGAGTTGTCCGCTGTTACAAATCCAACATTTTGCATCAAGCCTGTGTTAAACTGTGTGGAATTGGTCTGTAAATAAATACAAAAAACAGTGATGGTCAATTGTGTTCCTGACTGAAATAATAATTTGGTTCAGCAACAACTGTCATAATTATATAAACATGTATTTAACCCTTTCACTCTAAACGACGCGGCGTCTGATCAGAACGCAAACTGTTTGACATTTTTATCGATATCTATTAAGCCATACAACCTTCAATCTAACTTTGAAACGTGTCTTGCAGACAACAATACTGTCGCAGACGACAATAAAGCGGTGAGGGGGTAAAAATCTCCCGAATAATTTTATCATGAAAGGGTAAAGAATAATGAAGACTAGGTTTGGACAAGTAAATTCATGTTTTGCAAATTGCAAACTAGAGAAAATGACAATATGCTAGCCATAAAAAGGTATATTTGACACAATGTCTACAAAGGGGAAGGCGTACTTTTTTCTCAATAATCGCGTTTATGCTATAATATTTACATTCGCCCGTTTTAATAAATAAGAAAGACTCAAGCAGGAAACGTAACACAAACAATACACCCACCTCTCAAGCAGAACACACACACAGAGTCATACCACAACAAACACACACACACACACACACACACACACACACACACAAACAAACACACGCAATACCATTCCTTCATTTATACACACTAAATAGAAAACAACACGCAAGACAAACATAAAGCAAAGTGAATATAGGAGCCCGCCTTGGTACGATCAGTAGCAATCAATAATTAACTATAAATTAATTAACTATTAACAACCACTGGGGGTTAAACCTGGGTTTAGGGGCGCCCAACCTCACACTTATCTGCTATATTCACCTATAAAGACAAACAGTGTACATAAAATATATACCCTGTTCCACAACCTCACAATCAAAAAGACCGCCAGCACAGTAAGTAAATACATGTAAAACATTTAGCAAAAATTCTATGACAAGATCATTAGTAACATGGGAAAGAATTAAACATTCAAGCCCGTGTTAAAAATAACCCACTATGGCAACGGTCAAATTGTACTCAAGCGACTAGTCTGTAGTTACGAGTAACTGTAAGACATGGAAGGGTCCAGGGTACGACAGAGAGGGAGAGAAAAAACAAAGCACGAAAATCCGACATAACTCTCCCGGTTAAGGACGGCTTTAAAGATACATCATCATGTAGTGCTAAGCCCTGTCTGTCGTTGCACAACCAAAGAGGAAAGCATAGTTATCAATTGTAGATTGATCGATAACCAAACGTGAAGTGCGCAGCAATATAGTTGGATCATAATCTTTTTTGAGGAAAAATCTAATACGTTTCACAAATAGGTTTTGAAAATGTATATGTCCAAGAATCTTACGAAGTCTGTAAATCACATCACCATAAAACTCCGGATGTGAAATACCTTGCCGCAGAAAAGACTTTAAGTTACATTTATACTTGTTAATGAGAGGAAGATTTCTATAAAAGAATTTAGAAAATGTTTTACGAAGTTTATGAAATCTGTACCCCTGTTTAAGAAACTTTTCAGTAATAGTTTTATTACGAATGTGGAAGTCCTCAACAGAGGTACAGGCCCTAGCAAAGCGAATAAGTTGTGAAATATAAACCCCATAATATGTGGAACGGGGAACATCGCCATCTAGATGAGGATAATTTACAATACTAAAATCAAAATCATCTCGTTTATCGTAAATCTTAGTAGAAACAATTCCGTTATTTATAAAAAGATCCAAATCTAAAAATGGTGCCGACAAATTTGACTCGTTTGTTTTATTAAGGCGTAGTTCTTTTGGGTAAATAAAGGGAAACAACGTATCAAAAAATGGGTTGTCTATATTAAAAATATCATCTTTGGGCAATTTGGATTAGCAAAGTATAGGGGTACAAAAGGGGGTAAATCCAAACTGAAACGCATTTGGGATACAAATGATGGCATTCATCATGACATTATTACAGAATTACCACAGTCAATAGAAGTTGTTTCCAGTACTTGTCAAACAAATAGTAAACTTGAAATCTCAGTTGAACCTCCTAAAGCAAATACACAAAATCTCATTCATGTAAAGTATGAACAGCCCATGTCCACCAAACCTCAAAAGCAAATTAACGTCTGCAGTTTAAACCCAAGATCAGTAAAAAATAAAGCTTTGGCTATACATGACTATATAATCTCAAATGATATTGATGTAATGGCCGTCACTGAGACCTGGCTTGGTAGTGCTGCAGATAAACCGTGCTTAGGTGAACTGGTTCCTGACAGCTATAAGATCAAACATGTTCCTCGCTGTAGTGGAAGCCGGGGTGGTGGGGTGGGGCAAACGGTCTAAAAATCTTAGACTTTCTTGACAAGGAATGGCCACTTTTCTTATCGAAATTTTCAACCATTGATAAACAAATCATCATTGTAGGGGATTTAAACCTTCATCTTGATATCTCAAACGATAGTAACACTGTCAATTTCGTCAGTACAATGGATTCATTTGGTTTTCAACAGCATGTCAAAGAAGCCACTCATGTCGGGGGCACACTCTTGACGTTGTTATAACAAGAGATAACGAAGACTGTGTGTCAAATATCGAAGTCACTGACCCTGGACTATCTGACAGTAGTGGCAAAATCTCAAGAGACCATTTCTCTGTGTCTTTCAGAGCAAAGGCAGAAAAACCTCCGCCCATCAGAAAAACTGTTTCATTTCAAAAGCTTAGGGACATTAATGTCGATTTATTTAAAAGAGATATCCTTAACTCAGATTCAATTAAAGAAATTCTGAAAATGACAGATATTGACGAAATTGTCGGTGTATACACACATGAACTTAAAGCCCTGATCAATAAGCATGCACCATTGAAAACTAAGACCATAACTCTCAGGCCATCATGTCCATGGTACACCCAAGAACTTCACGATGCTAAACATTTAAAGCGTAAGCTGGAACGAAAGTGGAAATTATCAAAACTCATAATTGATCATCAACTGTATCGAGAGCAGTGTGCTAAAGTAAACAAACTATTAGCAGAGTCAAAGGTTAATTTTTACACAGAAAAAGTAGAATCCTGTCAACAGGACTCGAAGAGTCTTTTTAAAGTCACTAAGCATCTCCTGGGTGCAAACAGTGAAATTGCACTGCCAAAAAATGGGTCCTCAAAACAACTTGCGCATGATTTCAGCGACTTTTTTTATTGAAAAGGTGGACAAAATACGAACAGGCATTGCCTCTGAATCAATGTCATGCACCCCAGTCATCACAGAAACGTTGCATTCAATGAATTCTTTAGAAAGCTTTGACTCTGCTACAGCAGCAGAAATTGGGGAGATTGTGAAGGCATCCCCATGTAAGTCCTGTGAACTCGACCCAATACCTACATGGCTTTTAAAGTTATGCCTTGACGAGCTCCTACCGTCGTTAACAAAAATTGTGAACTCTTCGCTGGAACCTGCGTATGTTCCAAAAGAATTCAAAAAGTCGCATGTAAGACCTCTTTTGAAAAAACCTGATCTCGATACAAATGATCTTAAGAACTACAGGCCTGTATCAAATTTGCCATTTCTCTCAAAAGTATTAGAAAAGGTAGTAGACAAACGCATTGAGTCCCATTTGACCACAAACAATCTGCATGAACAACATCAGTCAGCATATCGTAAGCATCACTCTACAGAAACTGCTCTTCTAAAAGTTCAAAATGACATCTTGCAATATCTTGATAAGAATGAAATCACAATTCTGGTGATGCTTGACCTATCTGCCGCATTCGACACAATTGATCATGAAACATTACTCAATCGCCTTGAAAAAGACTTCAAAATTATTGGAAACCCACTAAAGTGGATGACCTCATACCTGACCGACCGTTACCAAACAGTCGCGGTAGATGGCGAACTATCTGCCCCAGTTCAAATGAAATATAGTGTGCCACAGGGGTCAGTCCTTGGGTCGAAGAACTACATCTTGTACACAAAACCTGTCGGCTCAATTTGCAGAAATCATCAGCTGGATCATCACTTCTATGCAGATGATTCACAGTTATACTTGTCATTTAAGCCTAAAGATACATCTTGTCAACAAGAAGCCCTTTCAAAAGTCGAAGGGTGTCTAAAAGACATAGTATCATGGATGCACCAGAACATGTTGAAGCTGAACACTAACAAAACTGAGGTCATACGGTTTCATTCAAAAAAAAAGTTTAACGTTCCTGAAGATTTTCACGTACAAGTGGGAAACTCTAAAATCAAACCATCAGTATGTGTGAAGAATCTTGGTGCTAGATTAGATTCCCAAATGGATATGACACAGCACATTAACGCTGTGTGCAGGTCTGGCTACTCACAGCTGCGGCAGATAGGTCATATTAGACAGTACCTTTCTCCAGAAGCTACAAAGACCTTGATCAATTCTCTGGTCACTTCAAAAATTGACTACTGCAACTCACTGCTGTATGGGATTCCCCAAAACTCATTATGCAAACTACAGCGTGTGCAAAATACAGCAGCCCGCATCATTACCAGGACCCCTCGGTACAATCACATCACTCCAGTCTTGAAGGATCTTCACTGGCTTCTAGTTCAACACAGAATTGAATTCAAAATTCTGACACTCACATACAAAGCCATGTGCAATGATTCTCCAAGGTACATTGTCAATATGCTTGACGTGTATAAACCTCAAAGAGAGCTGCGGTCTGCGACTAAATCAGTATCGCTGGTTGTACCGAGGAGTCGTTTGGTGAGGTTTGGAGACAGAAGTTTCATGCATGCAGCCCCAAAGCTCTGGAACAGTCTACCATCAGACATCAGAGATGCGAGCTCAGTTGCAGTCTTCAAAAAACGTCTGAAAACTCACTTCTTTAATATGTATTATTAGAACACTGCTACCTATGCGATATGTTCTTGCTGTAGATGTTGTGGGTTTAAATGGGAGTTCTGGCGTATTATCTGGTTTATGGTCTCTCAATTAGAGAAATTTTTAGTTATTGTCGCATGCTATTTTTCTTAGTTATATTGCATTGGGCGGCCTTCATTTGGCGTTCTGCTATTGTTTCTATTGGTCGGCAATCATTAGCCGGTCGGTTCATTGCTGATTAATGGGGGTAATGTAATCGCCGTTTGGGGGCTGTCTTTTGTATGTTTATTTATGATTATTTAAGATCTAATTGTAGTTCTTTGTCTTTTCTCGGCGGCCTGCATTGGGCGCTTTACTATTATTTCTATCAGTCGGCAATCATTAGCCGGTCGGTTCATTGCTGATTGATGGGGGTAATGTGATCGTCTCCTGGGGCTGTCTTTTGTATGTTTATTCATTTTTATCTTAGATAATTGTAGTTATTGTCTTTTCTCGACGGCCTGCATTGGGCGCTCATCTATTGTTTCTATCAGTCGGCAATCATTAGCCGGTCGGTTCATTGCTGATTGATGGGGGTAATGTGATCGCCGTTTGGGGGCTGTCTTTTGTATGTTTATTCATGTTTATCTAAGATCTAATTGTAGTTATAGTCATTTCTCGGCGGCCTGCTTTGGGCGCTCTACTATTATTTCTATCAGTCGGCAATCATTAGCCGGTCGGTTCATTGCTGATTGATGGGAGTAATGTGATCGCCGTTTTGTGGGGCTGTCTTTTGTATGTTTATTCATGTTTATTTTAGATCTAATTGTAGTTATTTTGTCCTTTCTCGCTTTGAGGTACTTTTGTGTAATCTTATGTGAAGCGCTTTTGAACGCACTACCCCTGTGTGAAAAGAGCGCTATATAAATCTGGTATAATAATAATAATAATATCTAGATAGCGCGATGTATTGTTAAAGGCTTCGATAATATCTGCCTGTGTATCAGGTTTTAGACTAAGCATAAAGTTTATTTCGTTTATTAGCAATTTATCTAGGAGCGGGACTTGTGGATCTGCTCTCCGCGAATCTTTTTGTTGCGTTGCCTGAATAATGCAGTTATGGCTGTTACTTTCAGGGTACACATTTCGCGTGTATATGCATATAATAAGATGTTCATTTAATATTATAAATTATAGCAAATATAATGTAAATATAAGAAATGAACTGAATTTTTTCAGAAATAACGACAGAAAATGATCGGATAATTTACCATAATCGCTAGCGCGATTCATGGAATTTGACGATCATTTCTGTCGTTTATTTCGCTTAAACGCCGTCAAAAATCAGTTTATTTCTTAATCAATTATAATCATTGAGTAACTTTCTAGTCGTCACATACAGACGTGGAGACTTATTTGGGATTTTAATAGCATGGATGTGAGTGAGTGAGTTGAGATTTACTGGGGCCCGTTTCATAAAACTTCGTACGAAAAAAACGGTCGTAAGTCAAAATTTTAAAATACATTTAATTTCTACTCTTTCTATCGAATCCTACCTTGTAAATCTTTTTGGAATCGTCTTTTCAAGACGATTCCAAAGAGATGTCACAAGACAGGATTAGATTAAGAAATAAATAATAATTGAGACTTTTATAATCCGACTTACGATAACATTTGTCGTACGAAATTTTGTGAAACGGGCCCCAGCACTGCAACACTGCGAAATGATTAGATGACGTGATGATGATGACTGATATATGTAAGATGATTTCGGCATTTGATCAAATCCACCGACATGCCTAACTTTCAGTACTTGGCAGATAGAGGGGATAATCTCTGTCAAACAAGAAAATCCCCAATGAAAATAAATCACCACAAAAGCTGCAAGTTATGAAAATCTTGGGAGCGTGGATGTACAGTGATCCCTCTCTACAATGACCCTCCCACAACGATTCTCTCCTTACAACGACGCTTGCCGCTCTTACCCCAAACAATACAATTATGTCCAACCTATTCACGACTGCAATGTCTTCTGTTTAAAATTGTCGTCTGCTGTTTTTCTTAAAAAAATCATAGTTGACATTTTGACGCGGCGTCTGATTTAGATTCAAGCTGTTTTAAAATGTAGGCTACTTTCCCTCCCTATAAGGACTCTCTCCGAACAACGCACACAATTTGTGTCTCCCGTTAGGTGTCGTTGTAGAGAGGGAGCGCTGTATTACGTCACAAACTCAACTGCTTACTGCAAAACAAAACCGGCTCATGTTGATAAATATGCCTACTACGTACCATCTCGGCTACAAACACTCTGTAGTGAAGTTGTTGTTTTTTCAAAAATTGGTGAATATGGATAAGAAATTTCCTCAGGTGCTCCTCTCTGTCCCTGAAATCAGACAATATTTCATTTACTATCAACTAACTGGCACAATATCGAGAGAATAATATGCTGCCAGCTCTTGACTCGAACCCGGGACCCCTCGCTTGCTCGGCGAGTTTTCTCCCGATTGAGCTACAGGCCCGCTTACTCAGACCGCTCAATAGTATAGCTTACTAACAGCTTCTGACCTGTCAGAGTTGTTATAAAATTGTTTTTATCTTTTTAATCTAGGTAGCAAACAGGTTGGAGCCTGATCAGACGCCGGGTTACCCGGCGTCTGATCTGGCTCCAACCTGTTTGCAAAGGACATAATTGATTTTAGCATAAACACGTTTATTGAGAATGAATAACATATCAATAAAATTAGCACAGTTGTCTCGTGCTGCACGAGGATCATGCTTATCTCAAGTTGAAAAGTGTACGACTATATAGATCCGATGTTACCCTGTTATCTATTTACCATTATGAACTATTCTGTTCTAAAAATAACTCTGACAGGTCAGAAAAATCGGATAATACATACTTCATAGCGAATTTGGAATTCGCCCTCTGATTCACACGGCAAACAAAAATACTATGTTCTTGAAAACATAGACTGGATAAGTATATTGTAATGGTTTCTCGTTGGGCGCCAAATGTAACCAGGTGACAAAAATATGTAGTCAGATTGAGACCCGAGCCAGTAACACCTTGCTTACACAAATTTTTCATCAGTTTGAGTTACCTATAGACCGTTATACCCTTACAGTCGAAACTCGATACTTCGGACCCGCGTTATTTCGAACAAACCTATACATGTATTTCAAAGTTAAAACGTGGCTTAGTCACGTTTTAACTTTAAAAGACGGGTATGTTCGACTTTAGGGAGATCGACTTATCGAAACTGAACTATATAATACTGGAAAGCTCGATTTAAGCGAATTAGAAGAATCGAATTTCGAATGTATATGGTTGGCATCTGTTTAGTTCTTATTCCATTTGTACTGGAGGTTCGACTCAAGTTAATGCACAACGATATGAGTGTACGGGCGTATAGTATGAATAGGACTACAGTGTTCCCTCTCTACAGCGGCCCTCCCAACAACGATTCCCTCCTTACAACGACCCTTGCCACAGTTCCCTTAACAGGACAATTATGTCTTACCCTTTTATTTCTGTAATATCGTCTGCTTAAAATTGTCGTCTGCTTTTTTTCTCAAAGTTACATAATGGTCATTTTGACATAAAAACCTTAATGTAGAGTGACAAACAGCTTGAATCCAGATCAGACGCCGCGTTACACGGCGTCAGATCTGGATTTAAGCTGTTTGCAAATGTAAGCCAATTTCCCTTCCTACAACGATTCCCTCCAAACAACGCACCTTTTTTGTCTCCCATTGGGTGTCGTTGTAGAGAGGGAGTGTTGTACTTGTAATATCGATGTGAACCCTTTTGTTGTCATTATGACCAACTCGTCTAACGTATTCTCTGTTGTAGAGAGGGAGCGCTGTACTTGTAATATCGATGTGAACCCATTTGTTGTCATTATGACGTACCAACTCGTCTAACGTATTCTCTGCAATATTAACCCTTTCACTCTCAAAGACACCATAAAGCGCATTTGAAAACAGTTTTGATCCTGATCAGACGCCGCGTAACGCGGTGTGTGATTAGGATCAAAACTGTTTGCTACTTGTTTTGAAATAACGTTAGTTATGTTGACTTAAATCTACCTTTGAAACGATATTGCAGTCAACAATATTGAAGCAGACGACAATATGGCGGTGAAGGGTTATAAAACTCACGATAAATTTTATCATGACAGGGTTAACGTCTGCTTATATTTTCATTTACTTTTTATAAATGTATATATGTTACAAGGAATAAGTGTAATCATGGAATACGTGAAATCCCTGAAACATCACGGATTTCACGTAGTCCCTAAATATCCCAGGTAAAAGGCGTAATTTTGAAGCTTTTCGTTGATTTTTTTTTATAAATATTGAGCAGTTACTTTTGGTTAAAGTAATGAATCTTACCTCGTTTCGTTCATTAAGTTCAAAGGCAAGTACCACGCTATAAAATATGTTGTTCACCTTATTAACAAGTCAGATGTCTTGGCTTTTTAATTGTCCTGACTTAAATAAACACTGTTCACTTATTTTTATTCACTTGTGCGAGAAACTTTGTATGGTCGTTCATT
Organism: Gari tellinella; assembly: GCA_922989275.2. Taxonomy (NCBI): domain Eukaryota; kingdom Metazoa; phylum Mollusca; class Bivalvia; order Cardiida; family Psammobiidae; genus Gari; species Gari tellinella. The sequence continues at coordinate 80,144,209 of OV277868.1, read as the reverse complement.
AGACCATGATATGTCAAGAAAGCATGATGTTTAAAACCAATAGTACAAATCTATTAATTTGATGAAAAAAGGGACATTTCATCAATTCCCTAAAACGCCCAGTGATTACGCGTAATCCATAAAAAGTTCATGGATTATAATAATAATAATAACGACTTTATTTCATGTGGATTACATATTTGGTATAGAACAAACAAACCAATTTTCAATATGGTCCACAAACAAAATTAACATATATACAACATGAAGGAAAACAATTACAAATCAGTATTTTTAAACCTTTGCAAACAGAGTGGACCCTGAAAAGACAGTTCCTGTAGGAGCTCTCTACAGGGACTACTCTGTTTACTTAAAGCATTTTAAAGATTAAGCTGAAAATGATAATGCACAAGTGTCATTATGAGAATTCAGGATTTGTTATCTATACATGAATATTGAATAGGTAGAGGCAATATAAAGCCAAAAAAACCCGACGATTTGACAAATAGCAAAGATCTAGATCAATGAAATTTCATAACAAACGGGAAGGAATATACCAAAGATACTTCAAACCCTTTACTCCATGGTATATTTCTAGTATTGAAGAAAGGTGATCACTTAAACCAGGTTGAAAGTAAATCAAAATGAGCCTAAATGTGCACTCTGTTTTACTTTAAACCCGCTTCAAGTCACCATCTACTAGAGAACATAAAACATTTTTCATGAAACATATCTATGTAGTAAAGGGTTAAAGCAACATGTAGGTTTTAATCAAGATCCATATTTATATCATAACTTATATACATAGAAGCCCTTATAAGCAGCTAAGGCCTTGCTCAGTCATTAACCCTTAGCTCAACGCATATTCAAAAAATTACCCCTCATTTTATGGATACTATTCAAACCATTTATTTAAAAGTAGAATACTATGAATTTGAAAACTTAGAATGTTGTCTATTTCAGAATAATTTCTTCTTCTAGCAAATAATGTATACTCTGATCAGAGAGCTTCTTAAGGAAGTATCTCATCTGGGTCTACACTTTCAGCAAAAACTACTATCGACATAATTAGCGGGCTAAAGGTTAATAGTGTAACAGCCGGTCAGGGGTTCAGCAGCAAAAACAAAGCCTACATGAAACCATCGCAACATTAACCCCTTACCGCACATGGCATAGTTCAGTTCAAGTTTTGAAGACAGGTGATCACTTAAAGCAGGTTGAAAGTAAAGCAGAATGCGCCTTAAGATGCATTAACCTTTTTTCAGCCAGCCTTAAGTTGCTAAGATATAGATCTAGCAAATATTCTTATTTAACTTTTTGTAAATAATTATGACTGCACAAATTGAATGCGCTTAAAGGCGTTTCGATATATGGTAACGGGTCAAGGAAAGCGATGGTTAGACTGGCACCTTAGGAATAGTGATATAAACCCATATTAAACGTAAAGAACAGCTTACTTCAGCTGCAAACTACAATATGCGGCGTATAGAAACCTTGGCGCCTTGTAATAAATTTCATGTACAGTAATCTACCTTGTTTATATAAATTTAAACTATAGTGGGAAATGAACTTTCACCCCTGAGCAGCAAATTTTCATCACTATACATGTATTACATTTTGAAGCATTATGAAGCATAACAAGTGACTACACTATCTGTCTAATTTAACCCATTTAAGGTATGAAGTTTTAAATGAGGCAAGTGATTGAGCATTTCTTATGTTCAAAGGCAAGTTATTCCAAACCATAGCTCCAGAATAGGCAAACGACCTCCTGAAAAATTCAGACTTTGGTCTGGGAGAATATAACTGAGAATTTGATGAAGACCTTAAATTTCTATCATGCACATTTGACTTTAGTGTGAACAAATCATATAAATATACAGGTGCCAAACCTTTGAATACGTTGAACATTAGAGTAGCTTTGTGAAATGTAACTCTTTCCGGAAAAGTCATCCAATTAAGTTCTTTGAAGAGATCAGCTGAATGGGCAGTTTTATCTTTATTAAGGATAAGCCTTGCTGCACGTTTTTGAAAACGAATGATTTTTTGTTCTTGCGATATTGAACAGTTTCCCCAAATAACGCAACAGTAGTCGAGATGAGGTAAGATGTAGGAGTTAAAAAACATTTTTCTCAATGGTATAGTTAGAAATACTTTGATTCTTGAGAGGAGGTATAATAAGGAGTTACACTTTTTAAGTATGTTATTGATATGGCTATCAAAAGATAAAAATACATCAAAGGTGACACCGAGTAACTTCTCCTCACGACTGCAATGGATTTCTTCATTTCCAAATGGGATTGGCAGAGCAATATTTTGAATGCCTGCAGATTTAGATCTTGATGTAATGTACATGGATTTAGTTTTTGCAACGTTAATTGACATTTTGTTCTTTTCACACCAATCATTAACGTTAAATAGATCTTTACTCAACGAGTTTGCTACAAAGTTGAGAGAAGCATTATGTACTGACAGCGTTGTGTCGTCTGCAAAAATGTCTGCAACAGAATGTGTACATGCAGATGGTAGGTCATTTATGAATATCAATTACACTTAATCTCTGTAACATATATAAGAAAAAAAGGTTAATGTGTTTCTTTACTTTTGAACTGTTAATATGAGTGTCAAAGTGTTTGGGTCGTGCTCGGACGTCGCGTGACGCGGCGTCTGTTAAGGATCTTACCCGTTTTCAGATATTAGTGGTGTCACTTTTGTACCGGAAATGTTAAAAAGGATTAACGAAATAGATAATCAGATGGTGATTTGACAGAAAATAATATTTGCAGAGACAGGCGAGATATCCGTGAAGAAAGCACTTTATTCCTTTCCCCGCCATTAGCGACTATAGCCGACTTTACAAACAGTTTGGGTCTAGATCAGACGCCGTTGAACGCGATGTCTGATCAGGACCAAAACTGTCTGGCACTCATATCATTGTTTCGTCAGGCAGAACTTCACCGTATAATCGAATTTGGCATAATCCAGTGATCTCTCCCTACAACGACCCTAGAAAAGCTAGAACGATTCTAAATTAATGTTCAATAAAAATCAACTAAAATTCTTCCATATGAATATCAATTGTAGTCAACATAAGTAACTTTATTGCTCGAAAAGCTTAAATATTACTAAAAATAGCCATTTGTGCGGCCATTTTGGATTTCAGTGAGTCTCAATCTATCCTAAAACATTTTCAAAATTTGTATTTAGGTAAACTGCATTGATAATTGCTAACAAAATACCACTTTTAAATCTGTAACACATGAAATAAAAGCCTAATCAGAATGTCATTTTTGCTTAAAATTCCAAGGGCAAACAACTTTAACCTCAATTATCTCCCCTTATCACTACCTAAATACGCGTCAGACGATTTTTTCCGAACTCCTGAGAAAATTTGCTATAAGATAGTACCAAAATGTTGTACGTATGTTGCTTTCACCGCAAATAAAAGTGGTCTACAGCTTAGACTATAGGTAAATGAGTGTCAACAGTTTGAATCCAGATCAGACGGTGCGTAAGGCATTGAAGGATCAAAAGAAGACCGTTTGGATCTTTCAGAAAAACTGATGGTTAATGCGATTTAAAATAATGCAGGGATTTCCAAAGGGAGCTATCCGCATAATTTTTATCTTGTATTAGGTAGTCACTTTTCACAAGAAACCTCAATTCTACTCTAGTTAGTGGTCGCGTAATACTAGATTTTCTGTACGCCTTTTTTCGTTTCAAACAATATTTTAACCCTTTCGCTCTCAATGACGCTTGAAAGCGCGGTGGCAAACAGTTTGGCATTCGTTTTGAAATTTCTGCAGTCATACTGCCTTTTTTTTTAACTTTGAAACGACATTGCAGAGAACAAAATTGAAGCAGACGACAATGAAACGGTGAAAGGGTAAACATCTCACGAAAGTTTTGGTAGTTAAAGGGTTAAAAGACTACCGGTACCACTCGTCTCAGTTTACCTGTAAGGTACTAGAATGGATTTTTGTGGGTGTGTCCTTGGACACATCCACAGTGTAGTTCAGAGAAAGTTTACTGACGGGGCTGCACAATACATCGAAGCATTTAGCTAGTCAGGTTTCCGGATGTTTGATTATTTCCTAATCGGAGTTAATAGGAGACAGGGAACCAGACTAAGCATTTAGCACGCAGTGCTACAAAGCAGGTACCGAATTACCACTAAAAATAAAGGGCGATGTAAATGAGTCTGTGTGTTATTAACTATGGCCTTACACCTAGTGAACCCGATTTTCATTTGAAACTTAGATCAACAAACGTTCTAACTTAATCAATGGAAAGGATGTTGACAAGCAGTTGTTAAACAAGGGCTGTAAATATTTTCCTTACGCGCAAGAATACACGGCTTATTCATCTCGGTCACGTGGTACAAATTCGCTTTCTATGTATAGATTGCGAATTATCTACATCTACATCATACGTCACAGTCACACTTGACTTTATGCTTAGGGTGGTTTGACTTATGGACCTCAAATTTCTTCTTTATTTTGACTGACAAGGAAGTCAAAACTAATTGCATTCTATTCCTTCGATAATTTTGTGACATGACCTTTTGTCTCATTTCGCTCAAATGTGCGATTCGCCCCCATTAAAAAAATCTGTAGAGTGAAGAGTTTCACGGAACTTTTTGTCAAAACACTAAAGCGCTTTTACGCCTATCATAGCTTTTGTTTTTGTATTATTGGAACTGTATATGGATCATTTATAGTCAGATAAGTACACTTTAATTCATGCTTTCTCTGTCTATCGAACATTTTTACCGAAAAGTTCAAGCTAATTACATTGTCGTTTGACCGTTTGCAGGTCAAAACGCCCACAAGTCAAAACGCCCCATAGTCAAATTTGACATATTTCTGTCCGATGTCATTTTGTACACACGACATGACGCACTCCTGCGTGTGTTGCTAAAATGTATCCGTTGAGTGATGAGACAGCCATCATCCTCCAGAGATAAAAAACAAAACCTTTTTGACAATTTAAACTATATTCTGTACTTGTAGACAGTTAGGTTGTCAATGTCAACACTTTTCTTATGCATATGTGGTTCTGCATGATTCAAATGTAAACAACATTTTCTGTTGCACACCAAACTGTTCAGGGTCCAGGATCTCTGTTAATGTTATTCTTTCATTGTTTTGTAGTGTAAATGTCCATCGACAGAATACATGTGAACCACCCATCCCAAAATTTTAAGTTTCTGGTTGTTTTGAAAAGCTTTGTGAGGGCTATATAACCAAATCCGTGTATACACGGTGTTGAAGGTTTCAAAATAGTCATTCTCAAGGTTGTCAATTTTTTTGTCGCCCTTAACGCCTGTGTAGTTTATTTGGAATTTGGAAGAACCCCCTCCAGACCTTGTCACGGAGGGAGGTCTTGGTTCGAATCCCAGCGCACGGCTATATATATGCATCGATAATAGCTTCCTTCAATATTTTTAATGAACTTAATTTATTAACAGCCATTTTTGTATCATAGGCTGGTACCGGTAAAGATAGCAGGTAAACCGGGACACTTTTATGAAAAGTGAATTGCATTCTCATATTCCCGGTGTCTCCTCCCGTGGACCACGGTTATGAAGCCCAGATCTCCCTGGACTATCCAGGTTAGTTCCCGGTTTGTCCGATGTAATTACGGTTCAGTGCCAGCCTGTTGCCGGTTAATCCTGGTATAACAATTAATGGTGTAACCATCACAATGACCACCGGTGTCGTCCCGCTTGGAATAACCCCTGTTTTTCACTGGTGACGTACCCCGTGTTCGCCGGAAAGGACATAAACGGGGGGAAAGTATTTAGTGTTGTTCTGATTGTCGCTAGAAATTGAAAACTATCGGCCGAACATAAAGTTGGCGACAATCGATCACGTTTTTTTTCACTCTCGATTATTTTCGGTACTTTTCATCCTTTCCGTAACTTGGCTTTTTTTTTTATTAATTCGGTCTTGATTCCCGTAATTCGGTTCATGAATTAGTGCGAGTATTCCAAGGTAAAACTCTCTCCGTTTCTCGTAAGCAATCAATCATAGACGATGTCAAAAATGAACTATATCCCAAACTGGGCGAAGTAATATTACGGGTATGGGAATACAAAGGACACAAAGTCTGAAAGGATACAACATGTGCGTCCTTAAGGACGCATCGTCATACTTGCGTGAACATATTACAGAACAGTTAATACTTTAATGTGCAGCAAGTTTGTAAAGGCGTATTTGGCTGACGTAGGTGCTAAATTGTTTTCGCAGACGAACATGGTTGCTAAAGATTTGAATATATTATGATGATTAGGCCAAAATAAAACATTAGAGGAATATAAAAAGTCGGCGCGGGGAACAATGAACTCTTCATATACTGGCTAATAAAGGTTGTGCGGTCAAGGTTTTAGACCTAGCCTATTTACACCCAAAATGGTGAGTATCGGACTTGACAAGAATCGCCCCAAAATTTGAAAGATTTAGTGCAAAGTATTTGATTATTGTATGATGTGCGAGCGAAGTTTGTGTATCTTATACGTCATAGAATAAAACGACGGGGGAGAAGAGTCGCCGTTAGTTATATACTCAGCAAAACTGCTAAGTACCCCAACATAGATATAATTTGTTTTTTTAGTGCATCGAGATTTTTGATCGACTGAAACTGGTTTAAGTTGTGTTCAGTCAACCGTTTCGTGCAGGCGGTGCACAGGCTCGAACCAGGGTAAGTGGCACGTGCAGCACGGGCTGTGTTATGTTTCATAAATTTCATTTGAAAATTGATTGCATTGACTGCGACAGTTGGAAAAAACAAAAAATGGGCCGGATGTCTCTTGAAGAACGAGGTAGAACCATAGGATTTTTACAGAGAGGGCTGACCCATGCTGAGGTAATTGAAAACGTCTTTCATTGTAACGTCTTCATCACGTTTCTTTATCTGTTATGATATGATACCAGCATTATCTGCCCTAGTAGAGTACATTTCATCAACGTTTGCTCGCCGAACCAATCAAATATCAAGCTTATGGCAAGGTACCACAGAACCGGAAGTGAAGCTGATTTGCAAAGACATCCGCAATCCATTGACACAACATCATCAGGAATTGCATTACGTCTATGAGGGCTCGGTGCATGGCTGTAGTTAGAGTTAATGGCGGTCATACACATGATTGTCATTGCTTCAAAAATGTAACTTTTTGATTGGCACTATGCTTAGTTCTTCAACGTATAAAAGCATAATTCTCTCACAAACATTGTTATGTTTTTCATAAAATAATTAAAAACTGTTTATATTTCAGAAATCTGAAAAGCCCTTTACGTAATCACGGTCCATGAAAAAGGAAATTTCAACATAGTCCCTGGGGTACTTAGCAGTTTTGCCAAGTATATTATTGGCTTTGATATCGTAAGGCGGATACCGCCATAGGCATTCGGCCCGTTGGCTATGACACTACCCCTAGTTGCTATAACCCCCCCCCCCTCCACCACCACCAAACGTGGATAAAATACCCTAAAATCTATCCATACATTCAATAATTATCATAGAAGAACATTTCCTGAAGTTTCGTGAAATTTAAAAAAACATTTTTTTTTTGCTAATTTATAAGTAAAATAGTAAAGGCTGCCATGAAAAAGCGCCTTGCAGAAGCAACCCTCAAGTTCCCAACCCTGTCATTTTGTCAAATCTTGGACGATCTGGACAGATGATGGCTCATTGTTTACAGCAAACAGTTTTCTTTGACGATAATTGGTAAACAATTCAAAGCAATCGGCGAACACGCGCATGGGGACTCGAAGGGTGGGGAGACCCCTTAGTCGGAAACTATATGTCACGCAAAATTTTCCCAAACAAACGACTGGTTGCCCAGTCAAACTATTATCATTCTAGCGAAACCGAGAACCAGCTTCAAAGCAGGAAATGACGCAAAAAGTCAAGCGTCTCAATTGGTCGTATTCGAATCAGGACAACTATCGCGTGAATTGGAATAGTTGTCAACAAAACAAGTTCTATTCGAATCATCACTTGATGTTTTCCGTTGACAAAATGTTGTCAAACCATCAAATCTTTGACCACAATTTCGATTCGAGTCGGGTCAAAATTGTTGTCATCAGTAAATCTTCGCGCATTTGCTCCGCCCAGTTTCGTTGACAACAAACTCGATGATTCGAATACGACCAATGATCATATACGTTTGTCAACAGAACTTGAAAACGAAAGTTATCTAGAAATTTATTTCGTAACAGAAATGCTCATTTACCGATAATTCAAAAGGTATTTATTATATATTTCATTTTCTATTAATTACCCGTACCATGGTGTAATACATGGTCGCAAATGCACTTGTTAATCGCTGAATGACGAAAAAGTCCAAAATTTAAGGTGAACGAAGGATTCCGATATAAGGTGCCTATCGAACTTTTTTATTTCTTCACTTGTGCTCGTCTCTTGCTTGGGCTGTGAGCTAACTTTCTCTGAACAGAACTGTTAAATGTAAATAATAAGCCATCATTTGTCAAAATCGGCCCAAAACCGACAAAATGACAAGGTTGGGAAGTTGATGGCTCTGAATACACATCTACCTTTTCATTGTATACAGATCTGATACAAGTCATGATACGAAAAAAAAATTTTTTATTGAAACTTCTTGAAACTTTTTGAAACATTTGTTAAGGATGTTTGTTGAACATATGTATGTATTTTGACTCATTTTGAAAGATTTATGGGGGGGGGGGGGGGGTTTAGCATCGAAGGGGGGAGGGGGGGGGGGAAGTCATAGCTTACGCGCCGAAAACCTGTGGATACCGCGTAGGGCTGACTTGAAAGATTGCACTAGTAGTTTTTGTGCAAGATTTACGAAATATATGCGAGAATCGGGCATCATAGCTGCAATAATATTTTAAGTATCATTTGATAACAAACATATTTCTATGCATAATAAAAGTAATTTTTTATTGCTGATTATTAAATGCAATATTGAAGTTCAAGATAAGAATTACAAAATTCGTAATTTCACTCAATTTGACTATTTTATTCAAATATGGTTTATTCATATGGTTATAAAAGCACAATTAAGTGGCATGGTTATTATTTACATTAAAACTATAGTTTGTTAAAGAAACTAACACATATAGTACGCCTAAGCATCAAGGTAAACATTATAAAAATATGGTAAAATGGTTACCATAATGATCGACTTACTTGAGAGGTGGGTGTATTGTTTGTGTTGCGTTTCCTGCTCGAGTCTTTCGTATTTACATTATAGTAGTAAACAAACCGATTGTGCAATCGATTATCAATCGGTTGAGGGTTTCCGCTTTTTTTATTGTGATTCAATCTCCGTCCGATTCCCAACACTAAACGTACGTGGACAGTAGCATCAATTCTCTTTTGTCTCTCAGGGTAAATGAGACGAAATGAAAACGTAATGCAATAAAGAACATTTGTAATGTTGTAGACTGTTGAAATAGCACAGAATGCCCATCCTCGCAAGATCTTACACGAATCGCGTAAAAATTCAAGCCTGTACACCATTCTGATGAAGTGCTCGGGTACATGCATGCAAAACGGGAAATGTATTAAATCTGTTGATAAAAGGTAAAAAAAAAAAGTAAAAAGAAACTGTGAATGTGATTATATACGAGGGTTGTTCGGAAAGTTCGTAGAATTTTGTTATCAAAATACGTGTGGTCGTAGTTTCATGCTAAACATTACGTTAATATTGATTTCCGTATCTGTGTTACATAGCCTGTGAAAATCAGCATGATATACTAATACACATTTTTTCTATGCATATTCCAATGCATATACGAGGGGTGTTCAAAAAATACGCGGACAGATGCTGCCATTCTCTCAGATTTTTACTGAACGGAGCGAAACTTGCACATAATGATGCCCAAAGAATTCTGTACCAAAAGTGTAACTTTGCCGACAAAATCTGTACGCATGATAAATGTATGGTTGTTATGGTAACGTCACCTCGTAACACCCGGCCCAAAATGTAACAAAATGCAAACTTGTGTCGCTCCGAAAATGACGTGTATCACTTTCGTCTGATCCAATATCGTCACCAAATTTTAACACAGTATGGCGCCAACTCTTGACACGACGTCCGTGACGTCACATCAACGTTTGACGTAATTTGAGCGTTAGCGGCCATTTTGTTTGTAGAAGGTGCATCAAAATGAGTGTCGAACAGAGAACGGCGGTTAAATTTTGTGTTCTCAATGGAAAAACCAGAAAAGAGACTATGGAAATGTTAGTCAAGGCATACGGCGATGCTGCAATGAAGAGGACGGCATTACATAAATGGTACTCGCGATATGAAGACGGACACGAAAGTGTGATGGATGAACATCGTAGCGGGCGGCCGACGTCAATAACGTCGCAGAAAGTTAAGGAAATCCAAGAACTCCTGGATAAGGACAGACGCATCACGATAAGAGAAGTTAGCCAGCGGGTAGACTGTAGTGTTGGGGCAGTTCATAATATAATTCATGACAGTTTACATATGAGGAGATTATGTGCGAGATGGATCCCTAAATTGCTGTCGGAGTGTCAGAAAGCTGAAAGGGTGGAGTCGTGTCGGCGTTTTGTTCAGCGATTCGAACGAGAAGGAGAAGATTTTCTCAGTAGGATTGTGACCGCAGACGAGACGTGGATCAGTCTATATGAACCGGAATCAAAAGAACAATCTACTATGTGGAAAACTCCCGGGTCTCCATCACCCAAGAAATTTAAAGTCAGTCGTTCAACGAAGAAACAGATGTTTATCATGTTCTTTGACATCCACGGCGTCATCCTTAGCCATGCCGTTCCGCAAGGACAGACGGCCACAGCAAATTACTACTCAAAGGTGAGTTTGAAATTAAACAACATTTTACATTTATAGAAAATAGTTTATTATAATATGGAAACAATCGATAACATGTTTAATAGATTGTTTGTTATGGTTTACATTTCTTACCAACAGGTACTGAACAGAGACCTTCTTCGAGCCATGCGGAAGAAACGAGCGCCCCAGTTGTCGACCATGCTGTTTCATCATGACAATGCACCTAGTCACCGGGCTTCTACGACTCAGGAAACGATCGACAGACGGTCAATTGAAGTGATTGGTCATCCCCCGTACAGCCCCGATTTGGCTCCCTGTGATTTCTTCTTGTTCCCCACACTGAAGAAGATTCTGCGAGGTCGACAATTTGACGATGTTGCCGATTTGCAAAGGGCGGTACAGTCCGCGATCGCTTCCCTTGAACCATGCGCATACAATAACTGTTTCTATTCATGGGTTAAAAGGTGCAGAAAGTGTATTTCATTCAAAGGGGAGTACTTTGAAAAGGACGAATGCCTTTAGACAGATATTACGGAAAGGTATGTGAAACAACAGTCAATAATCACTCTAGGATAACTCGACGTCAATGTGACGTTGAATGACGTTGGGCCGGGTTTGACGACACCACGTTATAACGCATACTCGGAGCACATCAGCGTCGACGTTACGTCAAACGTTATGTTAGTCGAGCGAACGTCGAACTCTCTCGACATAGTCACCCGCTAGCGGTCATTATTTTATGATAGTGCCCGCTAATAGTGCCCGCTGAGCACGGTTGACGTCATACGATGACGTCGTGATGATTGCGTAATGAATTTTGAAATAACTGCTTATAAATGGAAGTGTTACCGTCACTTTTAGCAAATATTAGCCATGTCCAAGTAGATATTCTTGTAAATAAAATGTGAAATGTATTTTGAATTGAAATGATAAATATAAGACTCATAGACATTAGTTGTGACTTAAAGAGTTGATCTGTCTTATAAACGTTTAAATAATTTATTTATTTTTTTACAAAACATTAGCTTTGATTGTTTGCGATTTGATCAAAGATCATACAATAATTTTAAAAATCAATTTTACATTATAAGTTTCATAATATAGAAAGTGAAGATTCAAGTATACATAAGGAAGCTTACTAGTTACTACCGATGCAAAATTTTATTAAAGGGAGGTAATCAATGCACATATATACTTGTACATTACTTGACAATACACAGAACTGTTTTGATCCTAATTAGAAGTGCGGTATACTATAAGAAATAGTACAGCCCACTTCGGGCCTCCTTGGATTATAGTGACCTCCCAGTCAGCCCCAACTATTTTGAGGCTGACTGGTCGGTCACTATAATGCAATAAGGCCTTCAGCGGGCTGTACTATTTCTTATTTGGGGAAACTGCTCTACGGTCCGGCGCATTATCCCTGATGTAGAATTACACACTCAAGATCCATGTGGTCGCTACTTTTGTAGCTCATCCGCAGTGAGCACTCTGTCCAAATAATCGTTACTTTCGGCATCGTAGCGGCTGATAAACATCTTAGAGCATCGAACTCGGTTCTCCTTTTCCTTGCCCGTGAGCAACCTCTGCACCCAGCGTGCACTAATATTAAACATACCAATTTCATCTGTTAATATACGGTAGAGCACCAAACACTAAGTTCATCAGACATATTTCTTATTGTTGTTCTTCTGTCCGCATCAACCATATCTTACACATGGATGATTGTCTCTAGTGAAAGCAGTTACGATGGATGGTCGGGCTCTACTAGGAACGTCCTGGATGGATTCTCTTCTACTTCTTAAAACGTAAATTGTCATTTATAGACGCGGAGCTGCTCTTTTTGTCACATTTTCCTGTTGATTTAATCATTTTGAGAGTTTCTATCCGCGATTTATCTAGAGCAACACAAAATTTTACAGCAATTCGCAACTCAACGTCATTGGTCGACGTCGTTTCTTTTCAGTTCGCAATTCCGCTATCTGAAGACTAAACACTGTAGTTTCTGTTCAAACACTGCCAATGATTTTGATTTTTGAGCAACCAACGTCATGACGTCATGTTACAATCAGACCTTTTCGCGCTTTTCTTGAGTCAATAGAACTGAGAGAAATTTTCGAGCTTCTCCGGGTCCGCATTACTGCGTTGCTACGGTAACCTGCATATTTGGTAAAACATATTTGTTTCATTTCTCTCTTTGAAAATACTTAAACAACAAGGTGAGGTACATACATACCCAATTTCAAATTGATCAAATGAAGCTTACCAGAGATATAACAAAATTCTACGAACTTTCCGAACAACCCTCGTACTTAAATAAATTCTTTTTAGATGAAAACGCGATCAAAAACAGAAATTTGGATGCCATCCCAGCCCTGCGTTCATTACCACGAACTCTACAGAACCTCTTGCCACGGTTCGCTCGCTTAAGGGCGCTCACAGGTTAACGTGCCTACAACATTACATGCCTTTGTCGCTCTCCATTTGTCACTCCTCCTTTGTGCGCCCTGAGACGAGCGGACCGTGGAGAGAGGTCCTGTAGAGTTTGCCGTAATGAACTCAGGGCAGGTATCATGAATCGCATGATATGGGTACTTTAGTATTATTGAAATGAGAACATAACTCTAGCGTACCAAATTGTGTGGAAATTAAATTGATAGACTAGCTTGTTTAGAGTTCTTCACGCCATCTGCAGGAGATAACCAAAAGCTGACAGAATAAAATATCAATTCATAAATTGGGCCTATTTGATTAATAATTATTTATTTATTTATTTTTTGTTTGTTAACGTCTGTTTCTGCCATCTATGGGCTAATTGGACGCCCCGGAGAGAGGGAAGCGGATACAGAGAACCCGGGCGCGAGGCCCTACTCTGATTATCAAAAGAGTTCTCTGGCTCTTTTAGATACCAAGTATAAAGCACTCATACATCGGACCTCGGTTTATAAAGTCTCATCCGAAGGACTTGGTCCGGCGGGGGATCAAACTCACAACCCCTGACTTCGTAAGTGGTTGTTTTACCCCTCCACTACATCCACCGGTGAATAATTATTTAAGTGTAGTTAAGATTAAGTTTAAATTAATATCGAGATTTCAATGTTCTACCTGGTGCGTTTGCTACCCTTTTTAGCTCACCTGGCACCAAGTAAAAATCTTTTTTGCGAAACTTCTGGTCTGATTTAAGAATGATTTGAAAGAAATTATTTGTGGGTGACCCTTTGCCAGTTTTCTTAAAAAATCTTCCTACCTCAAACAATGGCGGCGACATTGGGTGGCGGTGATATTACCTATGATTAGACTGATAGTGAAAACTGGTGAAGACCGATTACTGGTCCAAATTGAAAATAATTTTATACGAATGATTCATAATAGTGACGGTGACCCACTACCAGATTTCTTAAAATAATTTTGCTAGCTTAAAAACATGACTGTGGTCAGTGGCTTTTTAAGGTTTTCCTGATATGGCTGAACAAAAGATAAATACAAATCTTCTTTTCCCAAACCACTTGCCAAATTTGACGTCACCATGACCGTAACCTAGGGTACCAGGTGAGCGATTTAGGGCCGCATGCGTTTCTTAGTGTTACCGTAGTGATGGAAAAACACCCATTTCAAACCGTTCCTTAAAAGTATCACTTATTTCGGATAACTATACTCTTCGGACACTATATTAATACATGGTATTAATATCATGGTCGCTCGTTAAGTTACGAAATCTGTGTTTAAGTTTCGAAAAATGCTTATAGCTCCAATGACCCACGAGATATTGCTTTCATATCTTGTATGAATGTGTATATGGACAAGTCCTTACCATGCGCACAAACAGTTTTACCCCAGTGACCTTGACCTTGAAGTAAGGGCCTGCATTTAGGTTTCAAAATCTGTGTTTAGGTTTCTCAAAATGCCTATAACTCCCATGTCCATTGAGATATTCCTTTCATATTCGGTATGCATATATTTCATATGTCCCTTGCGGTATTACTTTCATATTTGGATAGCATATGTAAATTGACAAGAACACAAAAATGTTGACCCCTCTGACCTTGACCTCCGAGTCTGCTTTTCAGTTTCTAAATGTGCCGTAGTTTGTTGACTCTATGACAAATCTCGTTTCTATTCCCGCTCTGCGAACGGGCAATCATGGTAACCCTTTTTAGCTCACCTGAGCTAGCTCAGGGTGAGCTTTTGCAATCCTTGAATGTCCGCCTTCGTCGTCCGTCGTCATCAATTTTAGTGTTTACACTCTAGAGGCCACACTTTTAATCCAATCTTTCTGTAATTTGATCAGATTAAATATTACCATAAGATTTCGAATGAGTTGGATGATGGTTGAGATCAGACAAATAGATCAAGAGTTATCTACCTTTGAATTGCTGAAAATGCCATATTTAACAGTGTTTACACTCTAGAGGCAACAATTATATTTTAATCTTTCTCAAACTTGCTCAGATTGTATAAAACTAGTAGAGTTTGAACGAGTACGATTATAGTTGAAATCGAATCAATAGGTCAAGAGTTATCTACCTTTGAATTGCTGAAAATGCCATATTTAACAGTGTTTACACTCTAGAGGCCACACTTTTAATCCAATCTTTCTCAAGCTTGCTCAGACAATATATTACCATTAGAGTTCGGATGAGTTTAATTATGGTTGAAATCGGATCAATAGATCAAGATTTACCTACCTTTGAATTGCTGAAAATGCCATATTTAACACTTTTTATCCAATCTTTCTTTAACTAGGTCAGATTATGTATTACCATAAGAGTTTGGATGAATTTGATTATGGTTGAAATCTGACCAATAGGTTGAGAGTTATCTATCTTTGAATTGCTGAAAATGTCATATTTAACGGTGTTTACGATCTAGAGGCCACAATTTTTATCCATTTTTTCTCAAACTTGCTCAATGATGACTATAAGAATTCAGACGAGTTTGATTATGGTTGAAATCAGACAAATATGTCAATAATTATCTGCCCTTGAATTGCTGAAAATGTCATATCTAACGCTTTTTACACTCTTGCAACTACAGTTTTCAATGGATTTTAATCATACTTGCACACAATGTAAATAGCTATAAGTTCTCGAAGGAGTGCAATTCTTGTTGAAATCTGACTATTGTGGCAAGATTTATCTGTCCTTGATTTACTTTGAAATGATAGAAAAGGCTTTATTTAAGTATTATTAAGGCTCTAATTATCTGCCCTTGATGTACTAAATACTATACTAGAGTAGTTCATATTCCAATGTTGTTTGCATGCTTTACTACAAATTTGAATGGATTTAGAATAAAATGTGTGAAATTCAAAGGTAAAGCTATCAGGCTTCATAATAACAGGTGAGCGATATCAGGGCCTTCAGGCCCTCTTGTTATTAGCTCACCTGGCGCGTAGTATGTTTGTCGTCCGTTCGTCGTCAGCAATTTCTTTAAACGACATCGTCTCAGAAATTACAGGATGGATTTTTACATAACTTGGCCTGAATGATCCTTATATGCTCCTCTTTCAAAGTTGTTCAAACATTTCCGGTCCGTTGCATATCTAGGTCACATGAGCTAAACAATAGATCGTTTCAATGAAACTTAAAAAATCTTCTTGTCAAAAACCACAAGGGTAAGAGCTTAGATATTTAGTACATGGCATCATCTATATGTCTTCTATCAAGATTGGTCAAAATTTGCCCCGCCCCTGGGGGCATCGTTTTACATAAGTGTTATATAGTGAAATCTTCAATCTTCTTATTCTCTGAAACTAAAGTGGCCATAGCTTTAATATTTGGCATGATGACACTTTTAAAGGCCCTTTACCAACATTGCTGAAACTGATTTGGTCTGTTGCATATCTAGGTCACAGGAGCTAAAAATAAAAAAAATTCATTGAAAACTTAAAACATGTTCTTGTCAAAAAACCATAAAAGCCAAACATGTTCTTGTCAAAAAACCACAAAAGCCAGAGCTTAGATATTTTGTACATGGCATCATCTATAGGTCTTCTATCAAGATTGATCAAAATTTGCCCATTGGGTCAAAATTGACCCCACCCTGGTGTTCACCGTTTTACATAGAGTTATAAAGTGAAATCTTCAATCCTCTTCTTCTCTGAAACTTATTTGGCCAGAGCTTTGATATTTGGCATGATGACACTTCTAGAGGCCCTTTACCGACAAATGTTGATACAGTTCCAGTCGGTTGCATATCTAGGTCACAGGAGCTAAAAATAGATTTTTTCGCTTAGATATTTGGCACAACACATCATCTACAGATGTTCTATTAAGATTTTTCAAATTATGTACCTGGGGTAAAAATGACCCCACTCTAGGGGTCACAGTTTTACATTATGATAGTTATATAGTGAAATCTTCAAATATATTTTTCTCTGAAACTAATATGCCCAGAATTTTGGTAATTGGCCTTGTGACGCTTCTAAAGGTCCTTTACCAATGTTGTTGAAATGATTCCGACCAGTTGCATATCTGGGTCACATTAGCTTAAAATGGTTGGGTTGTTTTCAATGAAAAGTCTTCCTGTCTGAAACCATGTACAAAGTCATGAGCTTAGATATTTTACAGAACACTTCATTAGCAGGTTCATCTGCAAGATATTTTAAATTATGTCATTGGGGTGAAAATGATGCCATCCAAGGGGTCATGTGCCCGTTGCCTGGGTTTTCCCAGGTGAGCGATATTTAGGCCCGCATGGGCCTCTTTTTTTTCAAACTTGGAAAGCTTACTGTAAATATTGCCAGTCACTCTCTCTTTATCAACTACTTCTTTCATCCTTTAACACGAACACACCCACTTCAGTACTTTCAGTGCTTTGATTATAGTAAACGTTCTTAGGGCACAGCTATCAAAGGAATATTTACCCAGAAAGTTTCGTGAACTGGACTGTTCACTTGATCACTGGCGACTGAACTGTATTCGAGGGGTGTTACCTCCCTTTGCTACTAACGGATGTGGCAGTAAACTAAGGGTTGTAAACCTTGCTGAGTCGGAACGCCCCCTGGTCCCTGTTCATCACGCTGGGGTTAGCTCGGATCTGGATAGCCTCCCTTATCTGACGGGTGCGCTGATCACTTTACTTGTCTGAAATATGTGTGGAGCCCCAATCGATCACGTGATTCTCCTGTGCCACATGATCAGTTATTATTGCACTCTTGTGGAATTCAGGTTGTGACTGTTTCAGGGCTGCCATTTCTCCGGATTTTTCCTAAATCTCCGGATTTTTCCCCAGTTCATGGTAGCTTAAAGCAGGCTGAAAGTAAAGTAGAATGCGCCGGAAGGCGCATTCTGCTTTACTTACAGACTGCTTTAATTAGTTGCATGTCAACAAAGTAAGAAAAGGGCTATAGGGTAAAGGTACGATTCGTAAAATCGCACTTGAAAATTGCAAATTTGGAAATCTTAGGATTTTTCATGTCATCTTATGGCAGCCCTACTGTTTCCTTTCTGACCGAGTATTTGTTCTGCTCGGGTTGGCTTCCACGTCCTTTTTTGTGTTCCCCGAGTATCGTTTTAAACTTTCTGCCTGTCATTCCGACATAGCTTTTTGTACAGTTCCCACATTCAATTTTGTAGAAAATGCGACTCAGCAAGGTTTACAACCCTTTGTTTTATGTCACTTCCGGTTGTAGCAAAGGGAAGTAACACCCATTGACTACAGTTCAGTCGCCAACGATCGAGTGAACAGTCCATTTCAAGAAACTGTCTGGGTAAATATACCTTTGTTAGCAGTGTCTCAAGAACGTTCACTATAAAATATAATACCTGCTAAATGAACCTTTTTGCAAAACTATAAATGGCAGTATGTTTTTCTGCCCGGCAGTCACGTGGTTTATACGAACCACCCAACTGCACGTGCTATGATATATCTGCATTTACCTGTAAGGTATTATAATGGCTGTGTGTTGTTTGGCCCGGCAGTCATGTGGTTTATACGAACCACCAAGCTGCACGTGCTGTGGAATATCAACAATTACATGTAAGGTATTATAACGGACGAGTGTTGTTTGACCCGGCAGTTACGTGGTTGATACGAACCATCCATCTAGACGTGCTGTAAAAATCTGCACTTTCCTAAAATGAACTATAATGGCTGTATGTTGTTTGGCCCGGTAGTCCCGTGGTTGATACGAACCGCCAAACTACACGTGCTGTTAAAATCGGCACTTACCTGAAAGGTATTATAATGGCTGTGTGTTGTTTGGCCCGGCAGTCACTTGGTTTATACGAACCACCCAGCTGCACGTGCTGTAAAACAGACGGATCTTCTTTAAAAGCCTTCCAGCGTTCCTTGGGTTGCACATCGTTTCCTAAAATTAAAACAAAATGGAGCCATGTCATTAGAACACAAGCCATACATTGCAGCAGAATGTCAGAGCTACAGATAAGTCGAGTATTTCTCTTCGAGACAATTCTAATGAACAGTAACACCATAGGATTTGGTGCTGAAATGAGTGAGAAAAAGTTGGATTTGTTCAGTTTACTCTCTTATATGAAGCCCTGGTTCCCGTTTCATAAAACTTCTTACGACACATGTTGTCGTAGGTCAAAACCTTAATATACTTTTAATTGCTGATTTCTCTATCTTATCATGTCTTGTGACATCTTTTTGGAATCGTCTTTTCAAGACGATTCCCACAATATGTCACAAGACAGGATTAGATGGAGAAATAAATACTTATTGAGACTTTTATAATCTGACTTACGACAACATTTGTCGTAAGAAGTTTTATGAAACGGGCCCCTGGAATGTAAACCGCCCTCTCATATTCGGTGTATGATCAAGGTCAATATTGTTTATTAAGTTGGTAACGCAGATACTTGAGATACTGATCTTGTCAAACAGGAACACAGACTGGTTTCAATCCACACAGTTTGCAATAGGTCTGGTTTTCTCATGAAATGGCTGAAAATATTTACAAGAATGATTATGTTAATTCTTATCGAGAAAAAAATGATATTTTATCAAAGCTTTTATTGTTAGCTGACGATAAGGTTAATCAAGACTTGTACGAAGGTTTCATCTTAGGAAAATGCCCGAGATTGGACATCGCAAAACGGGAAAGACTCACGTAAATATTACGACATCTAACGTTCACCAATACTCTTCAATAATAACTCATTGCGCCCCCAAGTTTATTAACTTTTCAAGTTTACGAACGATTTATGTACAAATCGGAATAACACACGCAAAAGTGTACTAATTAACTAAAATGCATTAATTTTACCGCATATAAAAATCAGATTTAGCTGCTCAGATGTAAGCTGCTTTGTTTGATACATTAAGTATCGGAAAATGTTGGTTTATTGATGAGAAATTAGGTCGGACTGTTGGCTGGTTTTATTAATTTCATTCGGTCGCCATTTTATTTTCCTTGTTGGCGATGGCTCACTACCTGAGTGTCCTCTGAGGCCGTTCGTAATCGGTAACAGCCAAACGGTCGTTTAAGTTAAATTGTTACCGTTTTCTGATGCAATCGATGCAATCGATATGGTACTTGAACGCGCTACTGATAGAACAGTTCTGGAATTGGGTTCCGGACCATTCGAAGTCGATTCCGTCAATCCCGTCAATTCCGGACTGGTAGTCGAACACGCCCTTTAAGTACGACGGGAACCGGACTAATGGGGCACACACTGTAGCGTGTTCAAGTACCTTATCGGAAACCAGTTACGATAACCGATGCAAACAACCCTCATTGTACGACATCTAACGTTCCCCAATACTCTCCAATAATAACTCATTGTGCCCCCATGTTTATCTACTTTTCAAGGGTACGAACGATTTATGTACGTATCGGAATAACACACGCAAAATGTACTAATCAACTGAAATGCATCAATTTTACCGCATACAAAAATAAGACTTAGCTGCTTAGATGTAAGCTGCTTTGTTTGATACATTAAGTATCGGAAAATGTTGGTTTATTGAAGAGAAATTAGCTCGGGATTGTTCGCTGTATTTACAAACTCATTTGGTCGCCATTTTGTTTTTATTGTTCGCGCTGGCACACTACCCTCTGAAGCCGTTCGCAATCGTTATCGTGCAAACAGTCCGTTTTAGTTAAATTGTTACGTTTTCTGATGCAATCGATACGGTAACTGAACGCGCTACAGCTAACCTAAACAACAAACAGTGGTATTTATAACTGACCACGCTACAGGATACAAACTGTTTGCAAAAGGTAAAATTGATTCGTTGTTCGGGTATATACTGGTCCGCTGTACAGTACTGAAACTTATTAAATTAACAATTTTTGCGATTCGCTTGCAATTCGATGGCAATTCGCTTACAATTCGATGGCAATTCGCTTGCGATTCAAAATAGTAACTATACCCTCGGATAAGGTTTTTGAATGGTGTATCTCGTAAATGTTGGCAAATATACCTTCGTTCATTTTTCCATTCCATTTTTGTCACAACCGCTTCGGAAAATTCGCGTAAAAATATTCAAAAATAGGATTTGTTTTTTGAAGCGCCCGATTCGATGGCAATTCGCTTGCGATTATCAATTTAATTTAATAAGGTTCAGTACTGTAAGCGTACAGAAGTAAACGCTGATACCCTGATTAAATGTTGGGACTTTGTATCGCACTCAGACGTCGTGAAACGCGGTGTCTGATCAGGATCAAAACTGTTTTGTCACTTGTATTGAAATTACGTCAGTTTCACTGCCTTAAATCTAACTTCGAAACGATATTGCTGACAAGAATATTGAATCAGACGACAATGTGGCGGTGAAGGGAAAAATTTCTCACGATGAATTATATCATGAAATGGTTACACATGATTATAGGGTAATGCAGTGCAGAGCAGGGTTGACACAACGCAAAATGGCAAAGCATGGTTGACATGGCATAACTTTGAACTACTCGTTTTGTTATTGAAATGAGTGATCACAATTGATATGGTAATTAATCAGTAGGCTCATGAAATATTTATTTAATGTTAAGTTGTTTTATGGCTTGCTTGAAATTAGATCTATTACTCACCATTTCCCTGCCTGACCCCAAGTACAAATGTTCTTTGCAAACAGTTTGGATCCTGATCAGACGCCACTTTTACGCGGCGTCTGATCAGGATTCAAAATGGTTGAAGATCATTACTATAATTCTTAAGTCTGAAAAACCTAAATTTTGAATTTGAGAAATAAAGCAGACGACAATTGTTTAAAATTGATGACGTCATGACAGTAACGACGCATAAAGACGTGTATAAACCTCGAAGAGAGTTGCGGTCTGCAAGTAAATCAGTATCGCTGGTTGTAGCGAGAAGTCGTTTGGTGAAGTTTGGAGATAGAAGTTTCATGCATGCAGCCCCAAAGCTCCGGAACACTCTACCATCAGACATTAGAGATGCGAGCTCAGTTGCAGTCTTCAAAAAAACGTCTGAAAACACACTTCTTTAATATTTATTATAACACGTTAGGAAATGGATGACTGCTATATACCCCGGGCTATGTTCTGGCTGTAGATGGGAGTTCTGGAATTGTACCGTTTGCCTGTGCCTGTTCGGTGGATCTTGATGGTAGGGATTGCCCCTGATCTCTTTGAAACCGACTGGCTTGTGGTCTGCGGTATAATTGTAGGACAGCTTCCTATCTTTATGTTTTAAAAATTAAGGGTGTAATTTCAGCCATGACGCATGTAGGTCCCGCGGGTGTGAGGTGGAGAGGGTAAATGACTTACCAAGGGCTGTGTTCATTCTGTATATGTTATGGGTCTATTTTTTAGTTCTGGGGTTGTACCGTTGACCAATGCCTGTCTGGCGGATCTTTGATGGTAGGGATACAACTCTTGATCTCTTTTGAAACCGGCTGGCGGGGTCTGTGGTTTAATTCTTGGACAGCTTTCACCATTTTTAATCATGTCATTGATCTTCTATATAGTTTTAGTTGTGGTCGCATGCTATTTTTCCTAGTTATGTTACATTAGGCGGCCTGCATTGGGCGCTCTGCTATTATTTCTATTGGTCGGCAATCTTTAGCCGGTCGGTTCATTGTTGATTGATGGGGGTAATGTGATCGCCGTTTTAGGGACTGTCTTTTGTATGTTTATTCATGTTTATTTTAGATCTAATTATGGTTATTTGTGTTTTGTTGATGGCCTGCATTGGGCGCTCTACCATTATTTATATCAGTCGGCAATCTTTAGCCGGTTGGTTCATTGCTGATTGATGGGGGTAATGTGATCGCCGTTTTGGGGACTGTCTTTTATATGTTTATTCATGTTTTATTTCAGATCTAATTGTAGTTCTTTTGTCTTTTCTTGATTTGTAGGTACATATATGTTATTTCATGTAAAGCGCTTTTGAACGCACAACCCCTGTGTGAAAAGAGCGCTATATAAATCTGGTATAATAATAATAATAATAATAAATATACATGTATATACACAAGAGTCTCAATCCTTTCCGTACGTATCATGTAACTACCACTAAATAAAGTTAAAATATTTGTGTTTATCGCAAGTGACAGTTTAAAGCAAGATGAAAGTAAATAAAAAAGCTCATTTATCAGTAACAACAACAGAACAATAACAATAACTACAAGTAGTTCAACAACAATATCAGCAGCAGCAACAGAAGCAGCGGTAAATAACAATAATAGCAATAACAACAAAATAAGAAGCAACAACAATATATCAACTTCAGCAGTTTCAAAAGCAACAATAGCAGCAACAGCGAACACATCAAGGATAACAAAAACCATATAAAACAATACATTTAACTATGATAACATGTAGATACACTTACTTAAACCTGGAGGAACTTCTGGACAGAACGACAGCGTATTATTTTGTTGCTGCCATCTCAGGTAAGCCGTAATATTTCCATGCCAGTCTCTGGCTTTTATCGACAACGGTTTGTCCTTGTAATTCTTTACAAGCATCATTTTCGACGTAATTACAATAAATGTTACTGTTACCAGTACACATAACAATAGCACCACTTTAATCTTCATGGAATTCATTTTAGGTTTTAGATAGTTTCCTAAATGTCCACAATTAACATTCCACGAGCTCTCAATATACAGAAAAGCTTAATATTAGTCCAAACCTCTCTGCGCTGAATATTTCATATGAACCATTCCACTTTATCAAAATGACAAGTTTACTTGCTGATGTGAGGGTTGTTTTCAGAAAACTTTTCAGAGCCTTATGGAAATTCAAACAGCGCACACCTTGATCAGAGGTCGCATTTGGTAGAACTCTGATCAGGGGCCACACTGTTTGCAAAAATAAACATATTCTGGTTTCCAGCATTTAAAGGGTTAAAACAAAGTCTTCATACAAATACAATGGAGAAGATCTTATTCTTTCCCAGTAAACAGGCTCCAAACTGTTTTCCACTCAGATTAAAATAACTCGTGAGAATTGTCGAAAAAAGGTAATTTATTCTACATTTTTGAGCATTGCGTTTGCGTTTAACCGGGAAAGAATAGCATCTCCATTGTACCTGATGGTAGATATAGTTTTCGTATTGTTGTCTTATAAAGAAGCTTGCATTAAACCAATCGTTTACGATCTTTAATTGTTTAACAGTCAAAAGAATTACCGTTGACAAAATTAACCCATACATCCCTGGGTATTCAAATAGACAATTAAAGTTTCTGATTACGTCTAGTCCATTTTCCAATATTTTGGATATATTTTAACAAAACATTGCAAAATGACAAATGGTGGGGGGCCAGAACCAGAGGGGGTCTTAATGAGCTCTCCAATCAGGGTCTGCAATGTTTGCATAAGTCCATTCTTCTCCTCACTTGACCAATGCTTTTAAATGAGTCAACGTGTCTCTATAGGGTTGAATGTGCTTAACCCCTCCTCTGCCTTATCCCAAGTTCAATACATGTACTTATTTGCAAACAGTTTGGATCCTGATCAGACGCCGCGCGACGCGGCGTATGATCAGGATCCAATCTGGTTGACACTCATTTTAATATTTCTTAAGTCTAAACACCTAAAATATGAATTTGAGAAATAAAAGCAGACGACAATTGTTTACGATTGATGACGTCATGGCAGTGAATAGTGTTAATATTTGTGCATGCTAACCAAACTGTATCTTACCTTCAGCATGCTTCCTACAAATCTGATATTACATATGCAAGCAGCTTGGATCAATATGAGACGCCGATCCAAACTCTTTGACATTCTTTTTGAAATGTCTTCAGTCAAACTGCCTTAAACTTAACTTTGAAACGACATTGCAGACAACAATATTGAAGCAGACGACAAAGAAATGGTGAAGGGGTAAACTATCTCACGATAAACTTGATCATGAAAGAGTTAAACAAAGCAACCATTAAACAATCACAGCAATAATTAATCTTGTTAATCTATCCGTGCCCACTAACAATGACCCAGTCACAGGAAGATCACGGTCTTTATTGTTTAACCCTTTACTCCATAGCCTGTTTTAGCTTTAAAGATACATGTAGGTGACCACTTAAAACAGGTTGAAAGTAAAACATAATTCTCCTAAAGATGCATTCTGTTTCACTTTCAGCCTAATTTAAGCTACAATTTTCTGGGATACAGAAAACTAGTTTTATGGTATACATTCATGACTGTACTCGTATAAGGTGGAGATTTTTTATTAAGTGGGTGTAAAATTTAAATATGTTAAAATGAGTATATATCTATGAAGTAAAGTGTTAAGATATTGAACCCCATTGCTGCGTATACACATCCATTGCAGTTTACTTTATGACATTTTTATATACTATGGTAATTTTAATACAGTGCTCCCTCTCTACAACGACACCCAATAGGAAACACAGAGTATGTGTGTTGTTCGGAGGGAGTCGTTATAGAGAGGGAAAATTAAGACTTGGCTTACATTTGCAAACAGCTTGAATCCAGATCAGACGCCGCGTAACGCGGCGTCTGATCTGGGTTCAAGCTGTTTGTCACTCGTCTTTATATTTATTCTATCAAAATCTCCACTTATATGTAACTTTGAGAGAAAACAGCAGACGACATTTTTAAGCAGACGATATTGCAGCAGTAAAAGCGTTAGACATAATTGTCCCGTTTCGGGAATTGTGGCAAGTGTCGTTGTAAGAAGGGAGTCGTTGTTGGGAGGGGCCGTTGTAGAGAGGGAGCACTTTATATGCGCCATGCCATGAGAAAGGCTTTCAAACTGTGTACATCAAGGCCAGCCGCCGCGACAAAGACTGATATTGATCTACACTGTTTGACATCTACATACATCTAAAGCATTAGATTTAGCATTGCATTAAGAAGTATTGTATGTACGTGGTATTTGGCAGTGTAGACCAAACTCAGATACATAGCCTGAGATGACAACTGTTCTTCGTCCGTATAATGTTGCATTGCAATAAGGCAGGTTTTGTCATGGCATGTCTCATATGTATTTGTTGTTATACTACACTGAAGTAGCTCAATACTGAAAATATATATCTATAAACCTGTTAGAGCACACTTATTATACGAAAACAGTGTAGACCCAGATCAGGGGCTTATGTAGGAGCCCTCTGACCAGGATGTGCAGTACTTGTCATTTCCATCAATTATATGAAAATTTGTTTGACAGTCATAAAATTGTTAGACAACCCCTTAAATGTCAAAATTTGATTCGACTCAATTGGAAAATTGAATGACCATTTGAACTTTAAGGGTTCAATAAGTTCGGTATACAAATGTACACTAAATGTTACCCTTGTGTGCTTTGTTTTCCACGGTATATCAGATGTCTGTTTATCTATTTCACTGCCAAGTATTATCGTCTGCTTTAACCCTCTTACCGCAAAAACATCGTCTGTATTGGTAGTGTCGTCTGCAATATTTTTTCAGCCAGTTTTAGGGCTGTTTTGACTGATGAAGTGTCGATACGAGTGTCAAACAGTTAAGATCCTGATCAGACGCTGCGTGACGCGGCGAATGATCAGGATGTTAACTGTTTGCAAAGTCGCTTTTGGCTCTTAGGCCTTACAGTGAAAACAATTGTTATTTGCAAACATCCTGGATCCTGACGCGGCGTCGGATCAGGCTCCAAGTTGTTTGACACTCACTATTAAAACTCTTAAGTCAAAATAAATTTGAGAAATAAAAAGCAGACGACAATTTTAATCTAATTGCGTCTCGGCAGTTAAGTGGTTAACAAAATATCTCGATACATTAAACAGCGTTCCCTCTGTACAACGACACCCAATGGGAGACAAACAATGTGTGCGTTGTTCAGAAGGAGACGTTATACGGAGGGAAATTGGCTTACATTTGCAAACAGCTTGAATTCCGATCAGACGCCGCGTTACGCAAGCTGTTTGTCACTCGTCATTAAGTTTTTTTCTGTCAAAACGTCCATTATGTAACTTTGAGAAAAACAGCAGACTATATAGCAGTATTGAATAGATTGGACATAAATGTCTTGTTTGGGGGAATAACGACTAGGGTCGTTGTAATGAGGGAATCGTTGTTGGGATGGCCGTTGTTGGGATGGCCGTTGTAGGGAGGGAGCACTGTATTTTTTTAGATACAGTAAACGTCGCTATAAGAAATACATTTACCCTTTCCTCCCTGAAACCTCATATGGACAAATCTAGTTCTCAATTTAGTCAAGTCCATTTTTTACTTTTAGGGTTGATTTTTACATTTTATGTCAAAATGACAAACAGTATAGACCCTGATCAGAGGGCTCTTTCAGGGGCCCTCTGATCAGGGTCTACATTGTTTGCAAAGGACAAGTGTAGTTCTTATAGGTGTGTTGTTTGCAAGTGACGTATATATGCGTGACTAGGGTTCCAAGAGTATCTTATTTAGCCCATGAAGCATAAAAATGGGTGGTTTCAGTATCCAAAAGAAAGTATTTAAGACAAGGGTCAGCATAATGCAGGACACAAACAATGCAGAGTATCTTCCAGAGCTTTCTGCATTTTTCCCTGCCATCTAGAATGAGTTTCGGTAATATCTGTCTTTATAAGCCTTAACTTATTGAGTCCTAGTGACGCATATGTGCATCCTTTACCAAATATGTACCTGTGAAGAGTACATTTGTCCTATGCAAACAGTGAATTCCCTGATCAGAGGGCTCCTGAAGGAACCCTCTGATCAGGGACTTCACTGTTTGACATTTCGCAATTTATTACAAAAAACAACCCTTAATAGTCTAAAATGGACCAGCCGTCACTATAAACTGGAATTGTCCACTGAAAGTTTCAGGGGATAATGAGTTAACGGAACCCGTAACGGTTTCACTCTCAATGACGCCAAACTGCAAATTTCTAAATACTTTTGATCCTGATCAGATACCGCGTAACGCTGTATCTGATCAGGGTCCAAACTGTTTGACACTTGTTTTGATTTAATGAATTTACACCATTCACTCTGCCTTAATTCTCACTTTGAAACGATATTCAAGACAACAATATTGAAGCAGACGACAATGTGGCGGTGAAGGGGTAAAAACCTAAAGACAAATGTGTCAAAGTAAGGGTTAAATTTAGACCCAGGGCTATGAGTTTTACTTCCTTCGTAGAAGTCCACTGGTTGACACTAAATAGCAATTATCTAAATTACGAGTCTGATTGATTTTATGAGAAGGTTTTTCAAAGTCTTTAAGGGTGTATCAATCATGTCATGAGCCATTTTTTCAAAGTATTAAACTTTTTTTCTATGATTGTTTTTTTGGAAGAGCTATTTATGATGAATTAAAAACTGAAAAAAAATATATATGGTGGTGTCCTTTTTTTTGAGCTACAGCGATTTGAAAAAGGTATGTCAAATTTGGAATTTTTTTCTTCAAATTTTACCCATTCAGAGTACAAGCTTCAGTAAAATCTATTTCAAAACAAAACAAACATGGTAATTTGGGTTTTCTTTATTTATTTCATGTCTATGGTGGTATGTTCACATATATAAACCAAATTTAGACAAAGCAGGCACCAGGTTTGAACAATATGGATCCTTGAATATCAAAAATATGCTATATATAGGGCATGATTTTATTAGATTTTTTATTTTATGAAAAAAAGTAAAAAAGTTTGAAAATGAAATAGTTCTAGTATTTAACTTTTTCTTATATTCTACCAGATGAAAGCCCATGCTAAGGCAGTTCAAAATATGAAAAGAAATTGAAAAGTCAGTGTTGAAAATTTTGAGTTAATAAAGTAAAAAGAGTTATCGCCCCTTACAAAATTTACAAAAAAGTACCATACCGATGATATTTAGAGCTTTATAAATTCTACATTTGGTGCCTTTTTTTTCTTAAATTAGTTTTTGTATGAAGAAATACTACCATAGATAGGAAATAAATAACACAAAACCAAATCATCATATTTGTTTTCATTTAAAATGGGTTTTATTGAAGCGGGCTGTTTGAAAAGGACAAAATAAGAGGAAGTGGGTGGGGTAAATTTTACATGGCCGTAAGCCAACTGTTGTTCACCAAAATGTACACTTTTTCTATTTTTTCATTCATCTTAAATAGCTCTTCAATACAAAACCATCATAGAGTGTTTTCATATACTTTGAAAAGTTCCCAAAGTCATGACATTGATACACCCTTAAATTAAAGTAAATGCTAAACTGATGACCCTAGAGCGGGGCAAATTTTACCAATAAAACATTCTGCCATTAACATGTTCATTAAAGTGAATAGGGTTAGGGTTAAAGTTAGCATCTAGATCATTCCATTCCAAAGTTAGGGCAAAAAGAATAAATCTGTTATGTGGCTAGCCAAGCAAAAGGAAAAAAGAAAAAATTAATAGCCACTTAAGTAGATCTACCGGCTTGTGGGTTTATTCGTCCGGTCGTTCGTCCGTCTGTCTGTCCTTGTACATTTGGTCCGGATTGTGTTTGATATATCCCATAAGCTAGGTACACCAGGCTCAGCGCTAATAAAATCTTTGGGTGAAGTCTGAGTTCGTTCACAAGCATTTGATTGGTTAGATTTGAGCCTAGGCTTAAATCTGACCAATCAAATGCTTAAGAATGAGTTGAGACTCAACTTAAACGCTTTATAAGCATGGACCCAAATTTGGTGTCTTAGTAGATCCTTGGATGACGAAGTGTTACTTAGCTTTTTAAAGATCTGTACATATGTAAACAGGACAATGATAAATCAATCAATTTGATATGTTTCCATAACAGTTCTCCTTCCCCACAACGGCCCTCTGAACAACGATTCACTCTCAAGTTATCAACTCGTGTTGCTTGTCCTCATAAAAAGACAATTATATCCAACGTGACCACTGCTGCATTATCGTCTGTTTAAAATTGTCGTCTGCTGTTTTCTCTCATATGCAAACCATAATTGACATTTTGACGGAAGTAAACATAATGACGAGGGACAAATAGCTTGAATCCAGATCAGACGCCGCAATACGCGGAGTCTGATCAGGTTTAAAGCTTTTGGCAAACGTAAGCAAATGTCCCTGCCTATAACAACTCCCTCTGAACAACACACACATAACACAATCCTTCTCTCGCATTGGGTATTTTTGTAGAGAGGGGAACTGTATAGTAGATAAATCAATCAATTTAATATGTGTCAGTTATTTGGCTTGAAATATACGACAGTAAAACATGTTTTGAGAGGGGCTACTCTTTGACCCTTTCGCCGTTAAATTAATCGTGAGGGTTTTACCCCTTCCCCGCTTTGTTGTCTGCGTCACTATTCTCGATATAGTATGCCTTAATAAATGTCGATACGAGCGTCACGCGGCGTCTGATCAGGATCCAAACTGTTTGCAAAGTCGAGTTTACGCGCCTTCGACGCAGAAAGGGTTAAATAAACATCGTACACTCTAAAAAACTAATAGACTAAGGGTTTTGTAAAATACATGTAATAACATAGTTTGACTTTTTTCGACTTATTTCTCATACTGTAATTCCAAGAAAAATGTTTTTATGCTGCCGTTTAGATTCACAATTATTTAATACAATATTTGTGCTAGGAAGTTATTATTTAACATGGGCCCATTGTTTGATTTACAAGTACTGCATTAAGAAAACACACCTTTTCTACATATTCTGGACTGTTTGGGAATAATTCTTTATCGTGCGGCCATCAGTATTTCAGTAATATGGCAACGGATTCTGTTAGAGACGTATTAACCCATTACCCCCTAAATACACCTTTTTACGCCTTTAATTTATTCCTCCATTGAAGAAAATAGTTCACTATTATACAGTGAAGAATATGTATTATAAGATATATTATCTATATTCTATCAGAAAATAGCTTAAAACAGGCTGAAAACCTGCTTTGAGTGGTCTTTCTTTAAAACTAGAAAAAGGCTATGGGGTAATGGGTTAAGCTACAGTGGAGAATCTGTTATTCTTTCCCGTTTAAACGCACGCAAACGCAAAGCACCAAAACGTAGAAAAGAACAACTTTTAGACAATTCTGATAATTCATGTTTATCTTGGTGGCAAACAGTTTGGAGCCTGATCAGACGCCGGGTTACCCGGCGTCTGATCTGGCTCCAAACTGTTTGTATTGTAAATAATAATTTTAGCGTAAACGCGTTTATTGGGAAAGAATAACACATTCCCCACTGTACCATGATGTGATATCGCCTTCGAAGACACATGACACGATACCCCACCAAGTCGCATATCGGTCATATTTCGAAAAGTATTAGCTAGGAATTAATCCGTGGCTTGGAATCGAACGGGCAAACGTCCGTACAATAACAACAATTACAATAGCATCAACAACAATTACAACAACAATACCAACAACAGCACTTACAACAACATCAACAATAACATCAATATCAGCAACAACAAGCACAATTACAACATTAAACATTATGATAATGACAACAACAACAATTACAACAGAAGCAACAATTACATCTAGAACAAACTACAACATGTCTCTAGATAAGGGGGACACAAACAGAACAAATCCAAAAATAATCACTCATTTTAGCACCAAATCCTTTGGCGTAACTACTCATTAAAATCGTCTCAAAGAGACTATTCTAATGAGTAGTGACACCCAAAGGTTTAATACAGAAATAAAGATTATGCTTTCCTTATCTGGAGTTCTGCTACAATATGGTACATGTAAATATTGGTTGTACTTACGTAAATCTGGTGGAACTTCTGGGCAAAATGGTAAGTTTACCCTCTGTTGCTTCAACACTTGGTAAGGCGTGAAATTTCCTTGCGAAACGCTCAATATATTTGAGAAGAGCTTGGCGGAGTAATCCTTTGAAAGATATAGATCGGTTTTCGACGTAATTACTATTGTCACTATTATTACAATACTTAAAACTAGCATAGCTGTATACGTCATAGAGATCATTTTAGCGTTGTATGTTTTCTTCAAATATTCCATATTAATATCCTTTTTGATACTGACAACTAGTGTATGCGCATTTGGCACACAATGTCGATCTTGTTTAGACGGTCCCATAAGGGTTTCTGCCATTTGCTTATTTGACCTTTGCTGCAATATCTTCTAAAATCAGTAACAATTCAACAACTATTCATTTTTCAAAAGTGGAATCATACATATGAAAAATAGCATAGATTAAGTTAACTTTCTGGTTAATTTTAAACTTTAATTGTGTGTACGCTGCGGCCCAATTTATTTAAACTTCTGCAAATAAATTATATCCAGATGAGACGCCGAGTTAATCGGCGTCTCATCCGGATCCAAATTGTTTGATAATATGCAGATATATTCTGAAAGAAAAATGCCATCGGTTCAATTTAGAAAATTGTTGCAGACTAAAGAGTTTGCAGACGACAATGACGCTGAGTGCAGAAGGTCTAGACGATTTGCAGGTAAACGTCGTGGCAGTTTGTAGCAGTTACAGTGGAGAATCTGTTATTCTTTCCCGTTTAAACGCAAACGTACGCAAACGCAAAGCACTAAAACGTAGAAAAGAACAACTTTTAGACAATTCTGATAATTCATGTTTATCTTGGTGGCAAACAGTTTGGAGCCAGATCAGACGCCGGGTAACCCGGCGTCTGATCAGGCTCCAAACTGTTTGTATTGTAAATAATAGTTTTAGCGTAAACGCGTTTATTGGGAAAGAATAACACATTCTCCACTGTATATCAAAGGCTATCATGACAATTTATTTAGACATTTGTTGCTGAATTAAACCCTCCGCCGTTCAGTTAATTGCTCGTGTGATTTATGTTCGATTATGTGAACTCATTCGACCCCTTGAACTTTAAATGGACATTTCAGGTTCCAGTAAGGTCTGGCTCAGGGGCCCGTTTTATAAAACTTCGTACGACAAAAAATGTCGTAAGTCAAAACTTTAAAATACATTTAATTTCTGATTTCTCTATCTAATCCGGTCTTGTGACATCTCTTTGGAATCGTCTTTTCAAGACAATTCCAAAGAGAAGTCACAAGATAGGCAAATAATAATTGAGACTTTTATAATCTGACTTACGACAAGACAGGATTAGATGGAGAAATAAAAAATAATTGAGACTTTTATAATCTGACTTTCGACAACATTTTTCGTACGAAGTTTTATGAAACAGGCCCAAGGTTTTTATTCCTTCGCTTTGTTTTGTTTCTTATTTACTTTTTCATGGTTGAATTTTACAATACATTTCAAAATTACATTCAGTGTAGATCCTTATCAGAGGGCTCCTTCTGATCAATGTCTACTCTTGATACATAGGACAAGTTTACTCCTTACAGATACACTGTTTGCGAATGACGAGTATGATCTTCGCTAGGCTTGAATGTGTCAACCACTAAGCTTACGAGTAAATTTACGAGTCCGCGGGATATCGGTTCTCCACTGGAGAGTTTTGGCCCATATTGGCTACGATTCTAAAATTAGGCCTGAGATAAAATTGAAAGTTTGGAGTTACGTCGGCTTATACTCGTATAATCAGATAATCTTTTTCAGGGACAAACGCGCTTATATCAGGTAGATCCACTTAGAAGGAGTTGTCTGATCATATCAGTCAGATCCAGTTATCTGATCTGGGTCTACAATGTTTTCAAAAAGCGTCAATATACATTAATAGCAGGAGAATGATTAACTGTATATTGAAATATATGTCTGCCAACGGTGACATGTCTTGCATTGGCAAGAACTTTAACCAATACACATGTTGTTTATAACATTAATGACAGGTGATCACTTAAAGCAGGTTGAACGTAAAACAGAATGTGCCTTTGGTTTACTTTTAGTCTGCTTTAAACTACCATAAAAATAGTTTATGGTGATAGTTCATGAGGGTATAAACTGGAACTATGGTCTTGAGCGGAGGAATAAATTACACGCTTAAAGTCGCTTCTATTGGGAGATAGGGTTAGGCTGTTCGTGCGCGATTTAAACATAAAATGATATACGCCAGTATTCCCGGTTGAACCAAGCAATCATTTCGCCGTGTGAGTATTACAACATTCTATCTACCATGTTGGTTGTTTTGCGAAAATCGACTTTAACCCTTTTATTACCAAAATGTCCGTGCGTTTTTTACCCCTTTTTTACCCCTTCACCGTTTCACTGTCGTCTGCTTCAATTGTATTGTTTGCAAGATCGTTTCAAAGTAAAATTCAATGTGCATGTAGTATGACTTAAAACCTATCGATACGAGTGTCAAACAGTTAGGACCCGCGTTACGCGGCGTCTGATCAGGATTAAAACTGTTTGCAAACGCGCTTTCAAGCGTCATTGAGAGTAAAAGGATTAAAGATTTTGACCCAATAAGCAGCATATTTTTTATGGATTTGAAAACACTATATTATAGTATTGGTCAAAGAACATTAATAATAAATTTGTATCAGAGAAAAACTCCATGAAATGAACATTAGTTTATTAAATTTCCTTACATGTTTCGGCCTGTGGCCTCCTTCAGAGATATACAATAAACAAATAATGGTTATGACGTCAGAACATTGTAAGACTCAAAAGATAGTTAAAAGGTGAGATAGACTATTGTAATACTGGCGATAACTTCAAACATACATCTTAGATAAACATATGGTTTGCACCAAGAGATAGCAATTGACATTAGCTTTTTAATGGTATATAGAACTCTGTTTGTTTACCAAACGGACATAGAACGTTGTAAGATACACACGACGATTTCAATTATCAGTACGGCAGGTTATTGATTGATTTCTGTAGACAGACGGGTCTGCGTATAGTAAATGGCCGGGTAGGTGAAGACCGTTTACACGGGAAATGTACATTTGTAGGCGCAAAGGGCAAAAGTGTTGTTGACTACGTGTTATCAAGCGAGAGTTTTCTCCCTTTCATTGAAAGCTTTGTTGTATACGAACCGAATATTTTGTCTGACCATTGTTTGATTAGTTTTAAAGTTAAAGCTGTTATACGTCAGGAATCAGAAAGAGGGGATATTAATGATAAGCACTCTGTATTAACAAATGTAGAATATAAGTACAAATATAATGAAGATAATTTAAACTTGTTTACGGAATCGATAAATTCGTCAGATTTCGTAAATACAGTTTCAAACTTGACTGAAGAATTTGGATCTGTTGTTGATCCAATTCAAATTGATGAGAATTTGGAAAATTTTAATTCTGTGTTACAATCAGCATGCGAACCAGCATTTAAAAAGGGGGTGTTTTCCCTGAATCAAAATGACTCGACTGGCACAAATCAAACCGAAAGTGCAAATAAGCAGCCTTGGTTTAATGAAAATTGTGATGAGAAAAGACATGTATTTTATTACCATTTAAATAAATACAGGCGTGAGGGCACTGAAATGAATCGTATAGAATTAGTACAAGCTCGGTCTGTCTATAAGAAAACACTGCGATTAAGTAGAAAAAACTTTAATAGAGTGCAGACGTCTCAACTATTATCTGCAAAAACCAAAAATGCTAAACTTTACTGGAAAATGTTAAAAAATGTAGCCATACACAATAAGCCTAAGAATTTAGATGTTGTTGACTTTGAATTTTACTTTAAAGCTATAAATGATCCAGACAGCACGTTCTTCCAACCAGATGATGATGTTTTACTTTTTAATACTAGATATTTAAATGGTGAGTTACAGGTTATGTTTGATGAATTGAATGAAAGTATCTCAAATCCTGAAATCGAAAAAGCTATAGCGGAGCTTAAAAACGGAAAATCTGGCGGTCCAGATTTCTTTATTAATGAAATTTTTAAAAATAGTAACAATATAGTGTTAAAATATTTATGTGAATTGTTTAACAAACTTTTTGAATTTGGGCATTTTCCGCCATGCTGGTCAGAAGGACATATTATTCCAATTCACAAAAAAGGAAGCATAGAGAATGTAGAAAACTATAGGGGAATAACGTTACTTAGTACATTAGGGAAACTGTTCACCAGAATATTAAATAACCGTTTAACAGAGTGGGCTGAAGAATATAACATTTATATTGAAGCTCAGTCTGGCTTTAGACGAAATATGGGTACAGTTGACAACATTTTCTTATTGCACTCGGTCATAACACATCAAATTAATACAGGCCGAAAATTATTCTGCTCTTTTATAGACTTTACTAAAGCTTTTGATTATGTTGTACGGGAAAACCTTTGGTTGAAATTATTGAAATTTGGTATACGAGGTAAAATGTTTAATGTTATAAAATCAATGTACACTAGTGTGAAATCAAAAGTGAAATATGATAACGTTTTAAGCGAACCATTTACGTGTTATTTGGGTGTAAGACAGGGAGAGTGTCTCTCCCCTTTTCTGTTTGCAATGTATCTGAATGATTTGGAGCAAGAATTTTATGTTAAAGGTCTAAAAGGTATAGAGATCGATATAGTTAAACTGTTCTTGATAATGTATGCAGATGATATCGTTATACTATCCGAAACAGCAGACGGCCTTCAGGAGGGTTTAGATTTATTAAATGATTATTGCCTTAAATGGAAACTAACGTTGAATACTAAGAAAACAAAATGCATGATATTTAGGAAAAGAAATGTAACCAGAAGGGGTATACAGTTCTATTTTAATAACATTGAACTTGAAATAGTTAATACTTTTGTGTTCCTTGGCATTGTTTTTTCATCTAATGGTTCATTTTCTGAAGCACAAGAAA
Organism: Gari tellinella; assembly: GCA_922989275.2. Taxonomy (NCBI): domain Eukaryota; kingdom Metazoa; phylum Mollusca; class Bivalvia; order Cardiida; family Psammobiidae; genus Gari; species Gari tellinella. The sequence goes on along the minus strand of OV277868.1, from coordinate 80,107,405 downwards.
CGCTATGTGGTCAGGCGCAAAAAGCAATATTTAAACTTCATAAATATCTTTATAATTTTGAAAATATACCATTAAAACATTATCTTGAATTATTTGATAAATTAGTTATGCCTATACTATGCTATGGCAGCGAAGTGTGGGGCTTCTGTAAAGCAGATAAAGTAGAAAAGGTTCACCTTCAGTTTTGTAAAAGATTGCTAAACGTTAAGGTTAGTACACAGAATGACCTCATATATGGGGAACTTGGACGATATCCGTTACAAATTAACCGTTTCTCTAGGATCATTAAGTATTGGTTAAAAATAGTTCAATGTCAGGACACTAAATATATTAAACTTATATACAATACACTAGTAAATGATCTTGTAATTTCCCCAGAAAAGAAAAATTGGGCACTTTTAGTAAAAAATCTACTCTCGGAATTAGGGTTTTACGATGTCTGGTTAAACCAGGGTGTTGGTGACACTAAATTCTTCATGTTCCTTTTTAAGCAACGTTTATACGACACTTTTAAACAGAATTGGCATGCAAGACTAAGCGAGTCTCCAAAAGCACGTTTTTACATTCTATTTTCGTCATTCGGTTTTAAATCTTATTTGAATTTGATAAGCATAAAGAAATTTAGAATAGCCCTTTCTAAATTACGGTTATCTTCACATTGCTTAGAAATTGAACGAGGTCGCTATAAAAAGCCACAGTCTACACCAATTAATGAACGAAAATGTATCCATTGTGATAAATTGGAAGATGAATTCCATTTTTTATTCGAGTGTAATATATACCATGATTTAAGAAAACGTTACATTGACAAGCGTTTTTGGCAAAGACCAAACATTCCAAACTTGATAACTCTTTTAACAACAGATAGTCCAAATGTAATAAGGTCTTTAGGTAATTTTGTATTCAAAGCTTTCCAAAGAAGAAATGATACTATGTTATAATTTGGAATGCACACCGCTTTTGTAATTTTGTAATGTTTGAAATTTTCTTTATTCTTGTTTTTATCGATGGTAACCTAACATCTTGATTATGTCCTTTATAGAATTATGCCATGACATATTTGTCATTATTAGGTGTATGTGGACGCCAAAAGTAATGAAATATGCACAGATATAGTTTGTTGCGATTAAAAGCGCGAGCGATCTTACTAAAAAGGGAGCTAATACATAAGAATTAATATGAATCTTATAGATTACTTCCCCTTTTCAGCCCAGCTTAGCTTCATAACTTTGGATTATTATTATTATCATTATCCAGTTTACAATTACCTCCCTTTTTAGCGAGGACACCTACTGTATAATTGTACTGCATGCTATGAATACTATTGTGTAAGAAGCATGTCAAAATGATTGCCTGCCATACAACTTGTTATTGCATGTTATTGCTCATGGACATGTTATGTCTTTTGCTGAATAAAACTTATCTATCTATCTATAAGCCCAAAAGAATATTGCAATAAAATTAGGCCATCGATTTTCTGTATTGAATTAAATATTACCACAATTAGCGATCAAACAGGGATCAAACATAGTCACGACCTTCGTAAAAAGAAAATTACAGTGTAGAAGACGTTATTCTTTCCACACAAAAAACCGCGTTAACGCTATTTAAAGCTATTATTTTTTATTGAAAATAGCTTGGGAGTCATAGTAGACACCGGGTAACCCGACGTTTGATCAAGCTCCAACCTGTTTGCGAGTCAAATAAAAAGATAAAGTCATAATTGACAAACAATTGTCCATTTCAACACCTTAATGCGTTTAAACTGGAAAAAAAAATAACGTTTTATACACGTTGGCTGTATAGACCAGTAGTACGTTCAGTTAACATTGTTTGCTGTTCAAGTTAGCAGTTTGTGCCTCGTATGTAGCGTGCATGCAGAGTACAGTAGATATACTGTTTTCTTTCCAAATCACCCGGGTTACGCTTAAGCTATTATTTAAATATTGCAAACAATTTGGAGCCAGATCAGACGCCGGGTAACCCGGTTCCTGATCAGGCTCCAAACTATTTGCCATTCAGATTAAAACTGGTAGTCAGAATTGTCAAAATATTGTCATTTTCAATATATCAATGCAATGCGTTTGAACGAAATAATTGCGTTTTCTCCACTGTATTTCAGACCGGTAGCCAACTCGCAATCGATGGTCAGCGATTTCTTTACTGAACACGCTACAGTTCAGAATGTTGTATCAAGAGAGGTGCATTATGAGTAAACAATGCTTGAGTGGGCAGACCGGTCGCTTTAGGCATAAACAATAGAACCCCTCCAAACCGGAACCTCTAAATACCGGAATTGTCTATAAACCGGACAAAATATTGGTCCCGTTTCCAACCCTCCTTTACTTTAACCCATTACACCATATAACGCTTTTTACGCCTTTGATATCCTACACTGACGAAAATACATTCATAAATATGTATAATCATAATTAATTTCTATATTCTACTAGATAATAGCTTAAAGTAAGTTGAAAGTAAAGCAGCATGTGCCTTAATGTGCATACTGCTTTACTTTTAATCTGCTTTAAGTGGCCAGCCATCTTTCATACTAGAAACAAGGTATGGGGTAATTCGTTAAAGCCCTTCTAAACTGGAAACCCCTCTAAACCAGAAATGTATGTTGTGCCCACATATGTCCGGTTAAGAGGGGTTTCGCTGTAACTATAACAGTCTATGGGTTTTTTTTAATTATGCGAGCATCAAAAGTTGATATTAACTTTGTAGTTTAACCCCTGCACTGCCTTACTCCGAGTACAAAGGTCCTTTGAAAACAGTGTGGATCCTTATCAGACGCCGCGTTACGACGCGGCGTCTGATCAGGACCCAAAATGTGTGACACTCAATTCAATATTTATTTTCTTAAGTAACAAAAAGAAGTTTTTAATTTCGAAAATAAAAGCAGACGACATGTGTTTAACTAAGATGACATTATAGGATTAATCTAGATAGTTATGTGACAGTGGACTTAAGATTTTAGAAATAAAATGGACATGTTACGTAGCCCTGTTACGAAGTTTCGTTCGTTTGGTAAGATCACTTGACATTTATTTATCTTCCATAGAAATAAAAACAACAAGTGAACCATTCGATAACGTCCACTAAAGATGCTAAATAATTAGGTTAACTCTTTCACTCTCAATGATAAAAAAAGCGCATTTGCAAACAGTTTTGGTCCTGATTAGAGGCCGCGTAACGCGACGTCTGATTAGGATCAAAACTGTTCGCCACTTTTTTTAATTTTAAATACGTCAGTTATACTGCCTTAAATATTACTTTGAAACGATATTGCAGACAACAATATTAAAGCAGACGACAATATGGCGGTGTAGGGGTAAAAAAAATTCGCAATAAAATTGATCATGAAAGGGTTTAAGCAGTGTGTAAGAAAACTGGATAGAACAAACGTTGCGGAAACATTGTAGATTTTTTTTATCTTTATTTGATTAAAAGAACAACACCCTCACTCGGGTACATTAATCGATGTGCCATACATGGTATACAAACAAATAATATCTGAACATATCCGCTGACCTGTCCAGAATATATTTATCATATGCACTTTGCGTATTAACCCCTTCACTTCCTTAGCCCGAGCACACTAGTAATTTTCAAACAGTTTGGATCCTGATCAGAATCAGAATCCAAACTGTTTGACATTTATTTCAATATTTCATTAGTCAAAATATCTAATTTTTCTATTTGAGAAATAAAAGCAGACGACAAATGTTTAAAATTGATGACATCATGGCAGTGAAGGGGTTACAGGGTCCAAACTGTTAGCAGTTCTTTAGGCAAAATAATAAAAAATATATAACCTGAAAAGTAGCAGAAGACGGCAGTTTCAAAACCAACGCCGTAAAATTGATATTTCGAACATACCCGTTTTTCCAAGTTAAAACGTTCGATTAAGCCAAATGCATGTATGTAAACAAGAAATTTTACCGTAAAAATACGAGTATTTGTTAAACACGTTAGTTTGTAATATCCAGATTCGACTGTTTTAATCTAACATTAACAATTTATTTCATAATAGAACATTATGTAATATAACATACAAAAACAAAAAATTACGAATCGTACCTTTACCCATAGCCTGTTTCTAGTTTTGTTGACATGTGACTACTTAAAGCAGGCTGGAAGTAAAGCAGAATGCGCCTTATGGCGCATTCTGCTTTACTTTCAGCATGCTTTAAGCTACCATGTTCTAGAAAAAAAACGAAGATTTAGGATAAAACCGGAGAAATGACAGCCCTGATGATATCAAATATAAGAATATATAACACAACATTCCGTTAAATAACGTGACAAAATGTGACATACATGTAACATAGCAAATGACACATAGTATTATATAACAAAACGTACCAAAGCAAAAAAATAACATTACATGACATAACAAAACAGAAACTTTATTCGCCATAGAGTTGCATAAAACACATACATAGCCGTTTATGTGTATAGTCATATTATGAAAAAGGTATAATTATTATATTATTATGTCAAAATATTATAAAAATATAAACAACACAAACCTTGTCCAAAATAAGATCTCTATTTCGTACATTTGCAGAGAAAGAAAGAATGGAGTATCATTTACATTAACCATTCACTGCCATGACGTCATAATTTTTAAACAATTGCCGTCTGTTTTTATATCTCAAATCTAAGTTTCAGGGTTTTTGACTTAATAATTATTTAAATGAATGCCAATCAGTTTGAATCCTAGTCAAACGCATCGCAAAGCGACGTCTGATAAGGATCCAAACTGTTTGCAAATAACCATTGTACTCAGGGTAAGGCAGAGAAGGTTTTTTAAAAAAAATGGATTGACATAGATAGAACCTTTTAAGGTCTTTCAAATCCTTGGCCTTAAAATTGAGGCAACGTTTATGAATTTGTTAAAAATGTACCGAATCTGTAACTTACATGACACAAGTATTCAATGTCGACCGGTGACAAAAACAGTGCATATAGTATCTGACAATACAATAACGAAAATTAAACAATTATACGATAACATAGAATAATGATTAAAGCTAAACATATGCAACATTTCAGTTAACAATATAAAAGGGAAAATAGTAAAATATATGCAAAAAGGCAAATAAATAAGCCGTATTACGACAAAACCTGCTTTATTGCATTACAAACAGTGTAGATCAAGACCAGCCACCGCGTCTTTGACGGTGTTTTGCAGTGTAGACCAAAATCAGAATCAGAGCCTTGGATGACAACGGTGCTCGGTCTGTGGATGTTTTGGTGAACCCAGTCCGGAGCACATTGATGAATAATTAGTATGCTCACCAGCACCCTGCTGAGTTCGTAGATATTCCTTTTTATGTTTTTGATATCTTGTTGTTAACGTCAGGGTCCAAGGTCATAAAGCTTTTCAGTTTAGTCTAAAGGCGTTCTCAAGCATTTGATTGGTTAGATTTGAGCATATCTGACCAATCAAATGATTGAGAACACATTCAGACTCAGCTCACATCCTTTATAACCTTGGACCCATGAGCATAGCTTCACTCATTCAGGATTCAACCCTAGCGACAAGTATACTCGTTATTACCAAACAATGTTCCTGAGAATATAATGCAAACAGTGTATACCTTATCAGAAGGTTTCTGAATGAACCCTCCGATTAGTGTCTGCACTGTTTGTAATCGTTCAATGTATTGTAAAATTTAATCTCAAATAGTCAAACATAGACTTGATCGAATTAGATACTGTTTCAATTAAATGTTTCAGGGGTTATTGCGTTTAGTAGATCTAGAAATAGTCCGAATTTGTTCATTTGCAATTCAAGAACTCGAGTACACTGAAGTTGAACATACCTTTATAATACGGGTATATTTGACTTACGCAAGCTCAAATTATAGATTTTAAACCGAGGATGGCGGGTAGGTTCGACTTAACCCATTTATGCCCACGATCCCATATATGGGACATGGGCAAACAGTGTATACGCTGATCAGACGCCGCATTATGCGGCGTCTGATCAGAGTGTACACTGTTTGCTGATATGAATGTCAATGTAAAACAAAATGAAATGAAAATTTTGAAAAGGCATCCCTTTGATAATAAATGGACTAATCCAATATATAAACATGGAAGAATCCACTGGGCGTAAATGGGTGAATTCAATCAACCATGAAACAGTAAATGGATACTTCCAGTTTCCAATCAAGTATAGTTCTTTTTTTTTACTATTTATGGCCGTGCCTTACCAAATACTGCATAATCACAGAAAGTACAGACCCAGATCAGAGTATCCAAATTTGCGTCCACTGGTCTAGATCTGCACAGCGTATCCGTGCCCTATTCACATATACATTATTAGTTAATGACGAGTTTACTCATAGTTAGGGTTTTGCGTTATTTTGGGTGTTCGAGTTACATAGATTATACCATTTTCCCCGATATTCCTTTGCCTGCAAATACCTTGTCACTTGAATGTTTGTTTGCCTCGTGTTGGCTCTAAGACCCGCTTGCTATTGATGGCATCTTGTCTTTGCTCAAAGTACTGTGAAGTTCTTAGAATAAGTTGATTTTCTTTAATCAGGCTTTTGTGAATAGCACAGAAGTTGTTGATTTCTTCCTATTTTCTAAGTTAGTGCTCCCTCTCTACAACGACAGCCAAAGGGAGACGAATATTGTGTGTGCTGTTTGGAGGGAGTCGTTATAGGGAGGGAAAATTTATACCCTTGGAGTACATATGCAAACAGTTAGAACCCAGATCAGACGCCGCGTAACGCGGCGTCTGGTCTGGGTTCACACTGTTTGTCACTCGTCTTTATGTTTTTTTCTGTCATAATGTCCAATATATTACTTCAAGAAAAACAGCAGACACAAATTTTAAGCAGACGATATTGCAGCTATAAAAAAGTTGAGTATGATTGTCTTATTTGGGGAACAGTGGCAAACATCGTTGTAAGGAGCGAGTCGTTGTTGGGAGGGACATTGTACGGAGGGGACACTGTAATGTGAAGTCCTCAGAAACTATGAAGTTCTCACATTTTGTTGATTTCTTCTTCCTTTATATCTTTGATCTAGACACTGCGAAGTTATCAGACGTTTTATGTCCATTATTTTACTGCAAATCCTTCATTTTCTATTGATTACGTTTCTTGATCTAGCCACTGTGGGGCATTAAAACTTCTTATTGGGTTCTTTTCGTTGATCTAGCCGCTGTGAAGTTCTCAGAGATAATTGACTTCTGGTTTGCTTTCTAGATACTGTAAAGTTCTTAGAAATGTTTTCTTATGTATATCCCATTCTTTGGCAAAGCGGCTCCTGTTTTACCATCCCTAAAAAGACATTAAAAGATTATGCTACAAGTATAACACTTCTGGATTCAAACTGTAAGCGCTATTGAAGTTGACTGTAATCGATAAAAATCGTACCACTTTTTAGGAAGTTTACGGTACTGCTTCTGAATATTCGTAAAAGGAGCGATTTGATTGGTCATTACATTCGAATCTAGATATCTCGAACTCTCTCTCGAGTAAAATGCTACCCGGTCCAGCGCTTATGAAGCGTTTGAGATGAGGTTGAGTTCGTTCAAGCATTTGATTGGTCAGATTTGAGCTTTGATCAAATCTGACCAATCAAATGCTTGAGAAAGATTTCAGACTCCACTCAAACGCTTTATCAGCATGGACTCAGAATTTTCTTCAGTCGAATTTCGATCACTCGGGCTTGCTTAACTGTTTCCTCCCTGAAACTTTAAATGCACAATTCCAGTTTCCATTTTAGTCTAGTCCATTTCTGACTTTTAAGGGTTGTTTTTGTCAATGTTTTGCATTATAACAAACAGTGAAGACCCAGATCAGAGAGCTCCGTAAGGAGCCCTCTGATCTGGGTATTCACTGTTTGCATAGGACAGTTGCACTATTCACATGTATACTGTTTGAAAAGGACGCCTATATGCGGGACTAGGATTCAAAGGGTTAAACTTTTCACTGCCAAGGCATCATCAGTTTTAAACAACTGTCGTCTGCTGTTATCTCTCAAACTTATGTTTTAGATCCATGCACATGTATATTGAATTCAGAAATGTTGCAATAAGTGTCATACAGTTTGAATCCTGATCAGAGGCCGTGTTACACGGCGTCTGATCATAATCCAAACTGTCTGCAAATAACCATTACACTCTGAGAAGGCGGTGCGGAGGTCAATTCGGAACATGTTAGTATTCAAAGCTTTACCATAGCCGTACAAACATGTAGTTTACCTACATGACCTTGGCTTGGTCCACATCCTCCAGCACCAAGGTGTACACGTCTTTCAACTATTGCTTTACAACTGTATACATTATATTGCAAAGTATTTAGGCATTACCTTCATGATATTGGCTTGGTCCACATACATCAGTACCCAGGTAAAGAAGTATTTCAACTTTTGTTTCACAACTGTATATTACACAGTGTTCAGGCCTTACCTCAATGACCTTGGCATGGTCAACATCCACCAGTACCCATGTGAACAGGTCCTTCAACTCTTGTTTTACAACTGTATATTGCAAAGTGTTCAGGCCTTACCTTCATAACCTTGGCTTGGTCAACATCCACCAGCATCCATGTGAACAGGTCCTTCAACTCTTGTTTTACAACTGTATATTACAAAGTGTTCAGGCCTTACCTTCATAATCTTGGCTTGGTCAAAATCCACCAGTACCCAGGAATACAGGTATTTCACTATCGTTTTACAACTATATATTGCACCGTAGTCAGGCCTTACCTTCATAACCTTGGCTTGGTCAACATCTACCAGCACCCATGTGAACAGGTCCTTCAGCTCTTGTTTTACAACTGTATATTGTACCGTAGTCAGGCCTTACCTTCATAACCTTGGCCTGGTCAACATCTACCAGCACCCATGTGAACAGGTCCTTCAGCTCTTGTTTTACAACTGTATATTACACCGTAGTCAGGCCTTAGTACCTATGTGAACAGGTCCTTCAGCTCTTGTTTTACAACTGTATATTACAAAGTATTCAGGCCTTACCTCCATAATCTTGGCTTGGTCAACATCCACCAGTACCCATGTGAACAATTCCTTCAGCTCTTGTTTTACAACTGTATATTGCAAAGTGTTCAGGCCTTACCTCCATAACCTTTGCTTGGTCAACATCCACCAGCACCCATGTGAACAAGTCCTTCAGCTCTTGTTTTACAACAGTATATTGCAAAGTATTCAGGCCTTCCTTCTTCATCCTCTGGGCTGCATTTCGCGTAAATTTGCCTCTGTAAAGGATACAGCGAAAAACAAGATTATTATTTTCTATATATACAGTGGAACCTCTCCAAACCGGAACCTTTAAATACCGGAATTCTCTCTCAACCGGACAAACCATTTGGTCCCGTTTGCAACTTTTCTTTATTTTAACCCATTACACCAAAACTACGCCTTTTTATGCCTTTGATTTATTCCTACACTGAAAATACATATTCATAAATATGTATCGTCAAAAACAATTTCTATATTCTAGTAGATTCTAGCTTACAATACGTTGAAAGTTCTAGCTTACAGTACGTTGAAAGTAAAGCAGCATGCGCCTTTATGCGCACCCTGCTTCTCTTTCAACTTGCTTTAAGTGGTCAGTCATTTTTCATACTAGAAACAAGTTATTGGGTTATTCATTAAACCCACTCTGAACTGGAAACCCCTCTAAACCGGTAATTGATGTTGTCCCTTCACATGTTCGAAATGAAACATACTCGCAAAATTCCTTCTCTATATCAACATTGTATGTCTATAAGGAAACCGACCGGAAAACATAGTTCTATTATAAAAGGATTTGGTCGGGACATAATGAGTAATTGAGTATAGAGGCCATCTCCTCAACTCTGATGAAATTACAAAGGTAGAAAAATAATTATATTATCTAGCCACAGTTGTTTGCGGAAGGCACTCTTCTTTTTCCCTTTGTTGTTTTAGCACATGGCATGGTACAAGTCAATGCCGAATCAGTGTGCATAAACGATTAAATATCTTTATAAAATATATAAAAATCAAATATCTGGATAAAAACCTAGTTTCAAACAAATGTGCATTAAGTACTGACGCGAGTCGGTCATTTTAAAAACGATTACTTAATTCTTCTTTTTTAAAAATCGGTTAGAACTTTGAGTCTGGACATATTCGTCCAATATGCATCGTTTTAGTTCACTTAAATGACACACAATATATTGCGATATATATTGCAATAGAGTGATGGATTTTCACAATATATTGGAATACAAAATTTCTGGCATTATCCATAACTACAACTTACCGCCCCTTTTTGGCGTGATTTCATGTGACATCGCCTCGACAACACTTATTTTCATTGGATTATATCTAAACTTTACGCCGTTGGCCATAATACATTGTACTTACCACCCCTTATTGACGGGATTTCCGGTATCCCTCTCGTGTGATATCGCCTCGACCACATATATATTCATTGGATTATATCTATACTTTACGCCGTTGGCAATAATACATTGTACTTACCGCCCCTCATTGACGGAATTTCCCGTATCCCTCTCGTGTGACATCGCCTCGACAACACGTTTATTCATTGGATAATATCTAAACTTTACGCCGTTGGCAATAATACATTGTACTTACCGCCCCTCATTGACGGGATTTCCCTTATCTCTCTCGTGTGACATCGCCTCGACAACACTTATTTTCATTGGGTTATATCTAAACTTTACGCCGCTTGCCATAACTCTGGAGAAAAAATCGAAAGCTTAATTAAACCATTTATGTCAAGTGAATTATTCAATCCTACTATAATGGAGAGCAGATTTTACTTAAGGGGTACCCGATTTAAATTTTTAGTTTATTTTCCTTATAAAATGTTTGTCTGCAAACAGTGCATAGTAATATCAGACACCGCATTATGCGGTGTCTGATCTGAGTTCGCACTGTTTGCCTGTGTCATTTATGGGATGCTAATTGGTTAAATAACACATAACCTTAGTGTCTGCTGCACACACCTACAGGTGAAAAGATGTTATTCTTTATCGTTTAACTCTTTCACTGCCAACGGCGCCAAAAGGCGACTTGCAAACAGTTTGGATCCTGATCAAACGCCGCGAAATGCGGTGTCTGATCAGGATAAAAAACTGCTTGACACTCGTATCGATATTTCTTCAGTTTATACCGCTCTACAGCTGACTTTTAAAGTATTGCAGACGACACTACCAATGCAAGTGATATTTTGGCGGTTATAGGGTTAAAACAGATGATAAAACTTGGCAGTGAAAGAGTTAAATGAAACCAAGTACAAATAAGGTGCAATCAAATATAACAGCCTTTTTAGGATATGCAACTGATTTTGGAAATTAAAAAAATAAATAAACATTCAACGTTCGTCCTTTCAAAATATCTTTTACATGAGTCGAGATTTTAGAGTTAAAATCGGACGGCAATTTGCTAGTGAGCGGTCCTGTTAATTATCTGTCAAACATCATAACTGAATTGAAGCATGTTATCTGGAGAACGAAAAAATACAGATTTTTAATCAAAATCATCTAATAATTACAACGTTTTTTGTTTGTGTGGTGGGGTTTTGAGGGATTTTTGTTGGCTTTTTTATTTGTTTGTTTTTGTTACAGGGCTGTTTTTTGTGAGAGAAAATAATAATAATAATAATCAGAAATGGCGTAAGCCTTACCCCGGCTTTGGCCCAGCCACATCACTTGGTGAGGTTGGGACAAGACCGACGTGAGGTTTAGGTGTTTTTTTGGACATTATTTCATGTCTGTTTGTGTGTATACTGTATACTATGTCATTGTGTGTATAAATGTTTGTATTGTTGTATGCATGTAATTTCCTCGGAAAATCACCGTAAGGTTGGAAATAAAGAGAATAATAATAATAAAAATCTAAACGCAGTCATTTCCATACAATAAACTATATCTTACAGATAAAAAACAAGAGATTGTCCAAACACTACTGAAAATACTTTCTGGATATATCATTTTCTCAACAAAATGAAACTCTAAAACAACCATGAAAATAACATTAAGAATAAAAATTAGAAGTGTAACATGCACATATTTTGGACACATTAGACAGGTACCCGATATTGATTTAATTTACTAGACAAGCATCGTCAAAATACAATGTAGATTATTTTTATGTACGAATTCTTTGAATTCAGACAAAGGTTTAACCAATATTAATTATTTCCCTTAAAAATGCGAGTATGATTACTACGTCATTACCGCTTCCAATGTATTTCGTAATCACAATTGCAGTAAATCACACTCATATTTTAAGGGAGATAATTAGCCAGTGTTAAACTTTTTTCTGAATTCAGGTACAGTGGAGAATGTGTTATGCTTTCCCAATAAACGCGTTTACGCTAAAACTAATATTTCCAGTGCAAACAGTTTGGAGCCAGATCAGACGCCGGGTTACCCGGCGTCTGATCAGGCTCCCAACTGTTTGCCACCATGATAAACATGAAATATCAGAATTGTCCAAAAGTTGTTCTTTTCTACGTTTTAGTGCTTTGCGTTTGCGTACGTTTTATGTTTAAACGGGAAAGAATAACAGATTCTCCACTGTAATTCGTGTACAGTGCTCCTTCTCTACAACAACATATAAAGAGAGACACATGCGTTATAGGGAGGGAAGTTGACTTACATTTGCAAACAGCTTGAATCACGATTAGACGCTACGTAAACGCGGCGTCTGATCTTGATTCAAAATGTGTGTCACTCGTAATTATGTTTCTTTTTGTCACGACGTCCAATACGTAAGTGAAGGACAAAACAGCAGACGACAATTGCAAGCAGACATTAGTGCAGTGTAAAAGAGTTAGATATAATTATTACGTTCGTGAAACACCGAAAAGCGTTGTTGCAAGGAGGGAATCGTTGTTCAGAGGACCATTGTAGGGAGGGAGCACTGTTTAAAAGCTGTGCTTCTCATAATCACAATAGTCGAAGTAAATGTTTTGTACTAGCGAACCTGCAACGAAACACTACTGATCAGTAGCATGTTCAGTTACCACTGTTTGCGGCTAAGTTAGCATTTTGTGCCCCGTTTGCAGCATGCAGAATACGTACAGTTGAGAAAACGTATATTCTTTTCCAATAAACGCGTTTACGCTAAAACTATTTTTTCCATTGCAAACAGTTTGGAGCCAGATCAGACACCGGGTAACCCGGCGTCTGATAAGGCACCAAACTGTTTCACTCAGATTAAAACTGGTAGTCAGAATTGTCAAAAAATTGTCATTGTCTATATTTCATTTACATTTAAACGAAGGAATAATGTTTTCTCCTCTGTATTTCAGACCAGGTAGCCAACTAAAAATTGATTGTCAACGACGGCCAACGATTTCGTTACTGAACTCATGGATTGCATTCTTACTACGGTTAGCACACTAGCGATTAAAGAGTTAATCCTATGGTTTACCTGGCTTTGAAATCGTCGTCTTGACTTCCCCAACCAAAATAGAGGTTACTGTAGCCATTGGTACGGCAATACTGTTCTCTTGTCAGTGCCACAACTCCCCCGAAATACCCCTCGTAAAGCTTTCTGCAATAAACACAACCGGCTCATGTTGTAAAACAGTGGAGAAACCGTTATTCTTTCCAAATCAACGCCTTTTAGCTAAAATAAGTACATGTATTTTCATTGCAAACAGTTCGGAGCCAGATATGACGCCGGGTAACCCGGCGTCTGACCAAGCTTCAAATTGTTTGCTACTCTGATAAAAATAGTTCGTAAGAATTTTCCAAAAGTTGTGATTTTGTACATTGAATTGCAATGCGTTCAATATTGCTGTCTGCAATATCGTTTGAAAGTTAGATTTCAGGTAGTATGACTTAGAAATAGCGACACGAGTGTCAAACAGTTGGATCCTTATTAGACACCGCGTTAGAGGCCGTCTGATCTGGATCCAACTGTTTACAAAGTTCACTTTAGGCGACTTCGGCCAACAAACGGTTTTAAATAATGCTTTTTGTACCATATAGAGTGGTTGTTTTGTGAGAACTCCTGACATTGGTCCGTCTCTCCTATCCCCTAAGCGATTTGTGAGCAGAAGGTCTGGTATGCAATCTGTGGCAGTTTACTTCTTTTGGAATAAGTCGCTATTTTATATTCGTGCACTTGTGGAAAAAAATGTTTACAATGTACCAATCGCCATTATGCCATACCACTTTCCCTGATATTCATATACATGGACTTATGATTGTTATACTATTGCTCATGTAAGAGCTATTACGTAATAAAGGCTAACCCGTCCACTGCCAAACACCGATGATACTGACATTTGCAAACAGTTTGAATCCTGTTCAGACGCCGCATAATGATCAGGATTCTAACTGTTTGACACTCATATCAATGTTTCTAAAGACAGAAACGCTTAAACTTCTAAAATTTCATTGATAACAATAGACGACAAATTCAAGTAAACAATATTATATCAACGTCTGTGTTAGACAGGTTTTTATGTCATAATGATAGCGAAATGGTTAATATCCATTCATTGTAATTTTACATTGTATTCTATATAATTCCAAAGTTTATAAGTGAAAGCAGACACAAAATATGAGCAGACGATAATATTGCAGTGGCTATGTTAGACGGGCTATCGCAGTGAAAGGTTTAAGATGTATTGCACAATTTTATTATTTGTAATATTTACACATCAGGGGCTCGTTTCATAAAACTTCGAACGACAAGTGTTGTCGTAAGTCATATTATAAAAGTAACAATTATTATTTATTTCTCCATCTAAAAGTGTCTTGTGACATCTTTTGGGGATCGTCTTGTAAGACGATTCCAAAGAGATGTAACAAGACAGGATTAGATAGAGAAATCAGAAATTAAATGTATTTTAAAGTTTTGACTTACGACAACTTTTGTCGTACGAAGTTTTATGAAACGGGCCCCAGTACCTGTATTTATATTTGCTGTTATTAGCTGCGAGGTGTACAGCCATTTTTTCATCACATTTGTATAAGTTGTTTTCATTGGTTGGGAGGAGGTCGACGTCATGGATTATGAAGCACGTGAAGTTGTCCGCCTTGTCCGCTGTTACAAAACCAACATTTTGCATCATACCGGTGTTAAATGTTGTTGGGCGGGTCTGTAAAACAGGAGACAAAATGTTATAGATTTAATACATGTATCCTCATCCGAACAAAATTCTCGACATCTGCAAACTACGTGTATGTAGAATCAGATCAACAATCGCTTTTTGAAGCGGTGGTACCTAATCGAGATCAAACAGTTTGACATTTTATACCGTAAACATAAAAATACAGCCGTCGCTGCTAAAATGGGGTAGGTGAGATATTCTTTCCCGATTCACGGACAAAAAACGCATACTGCTATGCACATGTAAAAAACTACAAAGTTAGACTCCAAAGTATTTGCGATGTTCGTACTAGTTTTAGCATAAGAGCGTTTCTCGTAATAAGCAGGAATAGCAAGCATCAGTAGGAAACTCAATACAATTGAAACACTATACAATGTTCAAGGAATCGTTCGAAATGGAAACACGTTCTAAATAAATTTTCTTTACGTATGCATCTTACACGATCTCGTATTTCCTCGCATAATTCGACTATAGATTTGGATTTTGATTTGTTATGGCTTTACGTCGCTTTAACAGTATTTCAGCCATATCGCGAAGTTCAGCTAAATACAGGTGGAAGAAGACACCAGTAGCCCTTTATGCACTGTTTGAGGCACAAATGGGCAACTGGGTAGAAACACCGACCTTCCGCAAGCCAGCTGGAAGGCTTGCCCACACGAAAGGTCCGAGTGCCCAGACCGGGAATCGAACCCACAAGGGCGAGAAGCTTAGTGATGTACGTCGCAGTGACTATACCACTATTCGACTATAGAAACTTGACGATATAATAATATTGATTGTATAAACAAAGTATTTATGTTTTGTAATAAAAATGTTATTGGAAATTTTTAAAACACATTTCCTGTTCCTCACTGGATAAGCTGATAAACATACTTTCTTCAAAGAACAAAAAGTACAGTTAAACATAGAAAAATGTATCAAAATTGCAATGAATATATGAAATAATGTAGTTGCGGATTAATATACTCATTGCATAGCATACCTTAAGTGTCTTAAATATTATTACATGTAATAAAATACTAGTAGTACACTTAAATTTTTATTTGTATGTTTTTTACTTGTATATGTCATGGTCATATTTCACGCAAATTAATCTATTGGGCATAGCAAATGACACTTATGTTGCCGATTGCCAATAAAATCCAGTTGAGTGTTGATTTGTAAGACAATACCGATGCCATCTTCTCCGCCGTACTATGCAAACGTAGATGTATATTGTGTCTTCAAAGATCAAGAAATCTTTGGAATTCTTGACAATACAGTCAAACTTCGATATCTCGAAATCGCTTAGCTCGAATTATCCGATACTTTGAGCTACAGCGATTTGAAAAAGGTATGTCAAATTTGGACTTTTTCTCTCAAATTTTACCCTTTCAGAGTACAAGCTTCAGTAAAATCTATTTCAAAACAAAACAAACATGGTAATTTGGGTTTTCATTAATTATTTCATGTCTATGGTGGTATTTTCACATATAGAAACCAAAATTAGACAAAGCAGGCACTAGGTTTGAACAATATGGATCCTCGAATATCACAAATATGCTTTTTAAAGGGCATGATTTTATTAGATTTTTTATTGTATGAAAAAAAAGTAAAAAAGTTTGAAAATGAAATAGTTCTAGTATTAAACTTTTTCTTATATTCTACCAAATGAAAGCCAATGCTAAGGCAGTTCAAAATATGAAAAGAAATTGAAAGGTCAGTGTTGAAAAGTTTGAGTTATTAAAGTAAAAAGAGTTATCTCCCCTTACAAAATTTACAAAAAAGTACCATATCGATGATATTTAGAGCTTTATAAATTTCACATTTGGTGCCTTTTTTTGCTTAAATTGGTTTTTGTATGAAGAAATACTACCATAGACAGGAAATAAATAACACAAAACCAAATTATCGTATTTGTTTTCATTTAAAATAGATTTTATTGAAGCGGGCTGTTTGAAAAGGACAAAATAAGAGGAAGTGGGTGGGGTAAATTTTACATGGCCATGGAGCCAACTGTTGTTCACCAAAAGTACACTTTTTTATTTTTTCATTCATCTTAAATAGCTCTTCAATACAAAACCATCATAAAGTGTTTTCATATACTTTGAAAATGTCTTAAAGTCATGACATTGAAACACCCTTAACAGAGTCGAGATATCGAAGTTCGACTGTATATACGTATTACTTACCATCTCGGCAACAAATATTCTGTAGTGAATCTGTTGTTTTTGCAAAAACTGGTGTAAATGAATAAGAAGTTTGCGCAGGTGCTCCTCTCTATCCCTAAAATAAAATAAATGAAGCTGTGTTAACCCTTTTCCCAATAAATACCGCCTTTTTACGCCTTTAAGTTTATTTCTCAATGAAAGAAAATAGTTCCAACTTGTACAGTAAATAAGATATACCATAAAATATGTTCTTAATGCTGCCGATGGTAGCGTAAAGTAGACTGAAGTAGAATTCTTCCAACCTGCTTTATATTGTAGCTTATCTACAATACAAGAAACAAGCTATACGGGGTAATGGGTTACTATCGTTGTGAAAGGGTTTATGGGTTTCACTGTGTTGCTTGATAGCTCAGTGGTTAGAATATTGGCATTGTAAGCCCGACTCCCTGTGTTCGAGTACTAGTTTGGTCACAGCTTTTTCACCATGTTACATAAACAAAACATATCAAAATAAGATATATGCCATACAATTCCGTTTAAACGAATCTAAATGCAAACACAATTGCAATAACAAGAACTGTTAGAAAGCTGCAAAGTTCGCCTACTGCAAAACATTTGTAACCCTTTTCCCCATGGCAAGTTTCTAGTTGTGAAGACCGATCACTACTTAAAGCGGTTGAAAGTAAAGCAGAATGCACCCTAATTTGCATTCTGCTTTACTTTCAGCCTGCTTTAAGCTACAATTCTTATAATACATATTCAATACTGTATAAATTGGAACTATATTTCCTCTGTGGAAGAATAAATTAAAGGCGTAAAAAGGCGTATGTTTAGGGAAATTGGTTAAATAAGTATCTATCAGTAGAAAAGCGTACTAGTACCGACTACAGTCCTCGATTACTAGTGATGACAATATTGTTTTAAAAACTCTTTCAATCACACATCTAAGACAGGCGAACATTTTTCAGAAAAAATTGTCCAAACGCATGTACAAGAGAAATTGTGACAAAAATTCTAAGTATTTTTTTTTAATCTTAACTAGGTTACATCAATGATCTAAGATCAGGGCACTTTTATTTCAAATACCAGCTTCTTAGTACAAATATTTCATGTATAAAGGAATTTGAAAACTAAGCCCAAAACTTGAACCTGATGATTTAAAGTCATTAACAGGTATAAGTATGTAAAACTAGAGGGATGCCTTTGTCTGTAAGACAAATATGTTGCACCCGACGGCAAAAATTGACTAACTTCAACTGACTGTACTTTTAAAAAAATTAAAGCAAATCAAAAGTCTGTCCACATGCACATTTATGCACTCTGCTAAGTTATAAGGTTGTAGCTTGAAACCTTTAGGAGTTAGCTGGACACAGTATGTACTGTGTGTGGGACTGGCGAACAGACAGGGGTAAAATAGTATTCCCCCTGACTGATCATTGCGGGGGCATAATTTATCTCCATTCTAAATATCAGTTTCCTAGGGCCAATATTTCTTGTAGTATTTGAGCATCCAAACACTTACCCAAAAATGTTAACCTTAACCTTCTGTTCTAATTTCAGTTCTCTTGAAGCAGCCAGTCCCATCGAATAGATTCAGGTTTTTTGTTGTTGATTTTTATAACATTTTATTGCTCAATAAATTTCACATATCCGTACAAGCACCATGCAACTTGTACGCACTGGGCATCCCAAAGAACCAGATGGCTCTACAGGGCTTCCATAAATTGATAAAAAAAAAAACCTCCTAAGATTTCAAAATTTTCAATTTGTCAAGCGCGATCTTCCGAACTATACCTTTTACCCATAGTCTGTTTTTAGTTTTTAAGGCACGTGATGCTTAAAGCAGGTTGAAAGTAAAGCAGAATGCTTTACTTTCAGCCTGCTTTAAGCTACCATGTACTGGCAAAATTTTCCGAAGATTTAGGAAAACATCCGGAGAAATGGCAGCCCTGACACTATCGAAAAAGAGTAAGGCATCGCGCGGACTTTTCTGTATCCTCTTTCCTCTCTTTGGGATGTCCATTTAGTCAGAAAGTGACAGAAACGGACATAATTTGGTTTAAAGAACCACTCTGCAGTGAAATATCTGCACTTACCTGTAAGGTATTATAATGGCTGTGTGGTGTTTGGCCCGGCAGTGCCTTGGTTGATACGACCCGCCCAACTGTACGCGCTGTAAAATATCTAAACTTACCTGTGAGGTATTATAATGGCTGTGTGTTGTTTGGCCCGGCAGTTACGTGGTTGATAAGAACCACCCAACTGCACGTGCTGTGAAATATCTACACTTACCTGTGAGGTATTATAATGGCTGTGTGTTGTTTGGCCCGGCAGTCACGTGGTTGATACGAACCACCCAACTGCACGTGCTGTAGGACTGATGGATCGTCTTCGAAGGCCTTCCAGCGTTCCTGCGGTTGCACATTGCTTTCTGAAAATAGAGCAAGAAAATTCGCGTTACTAACATCATGTTTAGTTTAATTAATTACTCCATAAACTCGCCTTTGTTCTATTCCTGAACTGAAGAAAATAGTTCCACTTCTAACAGTCATGAATATGCACCATAAGAAGTATTTTCTATATCCTAGTATAAAGTATTTTTAAGCAGGCTGATAGTTAAACCGAACGCGCCTTCAGGCGCATTCTACTTTACTTTCAATGTGCTTTAAGTGATTACCTGTCTTTAAAACTAGAAATAGGTAAGGGGGTAAAAGCTTGAGATAAGTTATTTAACATTGACAGCTTTATGTTATAGTTAGAACATAAATATCTGAAATATTAATGGTTAAGAAGGTCAAAGCGAGCGCCCAGCGAGCGTGACCCTTCTTAGCCATTAAGATTTCACTTAATATGTTCTAACTAACTTAGAATATAACCTATATTTCGATTGGCCCATTCAAAAACTTCTAGTAAACATTCTGGTTATGAGATCGCCAAATATGGCAGTGTTTACAATTAGTTGCTACGAGCCGGAGCTATCTTATAGCGCGCGCAGACACCACGCGGCGTCGAAAAACAACAAAATTCTTAATGATTAAGTGCCGTACTTAATGGGTAGCAAAAGGCAGTTGATTGGTTTAAAATGTAGGTTATATTCTGATATTATTTCTTTTGCAAATTAGCCATCGACGGATTTCCCTCAATAGATTTATAAGCAGTCAAAGTTCTGGGTATCTCAAACTCGTCTAAGTCGAACTTATCCGTATTTAGAAAATAACCTACATTTTAACCAATCAAACTGCCATTTGTATTACATTAAGAAGGTCACTTAATCATTAAGGATGTTGTAGTTTTTCGACCTCATGTGGTGTCTGCACGAGCTATCATTGCTCCGCCCACTCGCAACTAGTTGTAAGCACTGCCATGCTTACAACCAGAATGAATTTAAGCCGATGTGTGAAGTGATGTTAGCGCGCGATGTTTGTTTACTAGAACCGTGGGAACAATTTATCCTGGGTCCAATTAAAATATAGGTTATATTCTAAGTTAGTCAGAACATATTAAGTGAAATCTTAGTGATTAAGAAGAGGCTCGCTATCTTCGTTCGCTTCGCTCGCCCCGTCCCTTCTTAACCACTAAGATTCCACTTAATGGGTTCTAACTATAACTTCAGAGATAAAACGTGGCCTTGTTTTTAGATGGTTCGTTGGTATCGTATCAAATGTCATATGAACCTTAATCGAAATGAACGGAGAGTGAAAATAACTAAAAGAAGAAAAACATACACTTTCTAACCTTTCCTTTTTGACAAAAAGTCCTATTTCTAATAACAGAAATAAAAATATCATGAAATGATAAAACGCAGTAATTTCCATACAATAAAGGATACTATTGAGACAAAACAAGATAATGTCAAAACAAAAATAATCTATGACATGTTTTCTAGAAATATCAATGTTGAAAAATATTGAAACTCTGAAAAAGTCACCGAATATAGAATAACACACACACGAGACTCTTAGAAGAATGTAACATCCAAATATTTGGGTCTTATCAGACCGTTATTTAGTTATCACACAAAGACAGATAACTCAAGTTACAAATGTAAGTGATGTTTTCTATACCAGTTGTTTCCCTTGTTGGACTAGTTTTGGGCAGGTATATTTTTCCATTTCAACTGTTTGATTACTTTTATTTCTGAAATACGTTTGTTAAAAACCTATACAATCAACATAAACTGGTCATTTTTTCCGAAGTGAGATGGTTTATTTGAAAACAATCCGAATAAAAAGGGTGTATATACTTAACTCAATCACCCCTGAAACTTCAAATAGACAATTTCAGTTTCAAATCAGGTCTAGTCCGTATTTGGTTTTAATGATGTTTTTTAATTATTGCAAAACGATAACAGATAAACCCCTGTTCAGACGGTTTCACTCTTCTGTCTCTCTGTCTGTCTGTCTGTCACCCACTTTCACTCTATTTTTTCTCTCTCTCTCTTTCTCTCTCTTTCTCTCTCTCTCTCTTAATCTCTGTGTGTCTCTCCATGTTTGTCTTTCTGTCTCTCTTTGTCTGTCTGTTTCTGTATGTCTCTCTCTGACTCTCTCTCTCTATGTCTCTGTATATGTCGCTCTGTCTCTATCTGCCTCTCTCTCTGTTTCTCTCTCTGTCTGTCTCTCCCTATGTCTCTTTCTGTGTCTCTTTCTGTCTTTCTCTCTATCTATGTATGTTTCTCTGTCTCTCTCTCTGTATATTTCTATCTCTTTCTCTCTCACACTCTCTCTCTTATTCTCTGTTTGTCTCTCCATGTATGTCTTTCTGCCTCTCTGTGTCTGTCTGTTTCTGTATGTCTCTCTCTGACTCTCTCTCTATGTCTCTGTATATGTCGCTCTGTCTCTATCTGCCTCTCTCTCTGTTTCTATCTGTGTATCTCTCTCTCTTTCTCTCTCTCGGTCTCTCTCTATGTCTCTTTCTGTCTTTCTCTCTATCTATGTATGTTTCTCTGTCTCTCTCTCTGTATATTTCTATCTCTTTCTCTCTCTTACACTCTCTCTCTTAATCTCTGTTTGTCTCTCCATGTATGTCTTTCTGCCTCTCTGTGTCTGTCTGTTTCTGTATGTCTCTCTCTGACTCTCTCTCTATGTCTCTATGTCTCTGTATATGTCGCTCTGTCTCTATCTGCCTCTCTCTCTGTTTCTATCTGTGTATCTCTCTCTTTCTCTCTCTCGGTCTCTCTCTATGTCTCTTTCTGTCTTTCTCTCTATCTATGTATATGTTTCTCTCTCTCTCTCTCTGTATTTTTCTATCTCTCTCTCTCTCTCTTACACTCTGTTTCTCTCTCTCTCTCTTACACTCTGTCTCTTTCTGTCTCTGTCTTTCTATGTCTGTCTCTCGGTCTTTCTGTATATGTCACTCTGTCTCTGCCTCTATTTGCCTCTCTCTCTCTCTCTCTGTCTATGTCTCTCTGTCTCTATCTATGTCTCTTTCTGTCTCTCCCTCTCTATGTTTGTCTCTCTGTCTCTCTCTATGTCTCTCTATGTATCTCTCTCTGTCTGTCTCTCACTCTCTTACTCTATGCATCTGTCTCTCTGACCCTCTGTATATTAGTCTGTATATTTGACCCTCTGTATATATGTCTGGATATCTGTATCTGTCTCTACTTCCCTCTCTCTGTCTCTCTCTGTGTATATCTCTGTATCTGTATCTGTCTCTCTATCTCTCTCTGTTTCCCTGTCTCTATTTATGTATGTATGTCTGTCTGTCTCTCCTCTCTCTCTCTATCTCTCTTTCTCTCTATCTCTCTTCTCTCTCTCTCTTTCTCTCTCTCTCTCATATATATATATATATCATATTAATGCATTAAACTCAAAGCACTAAGTGGTCAATTGCTTCTTGGGTCACTTGTTCCTCCAGGCATGTGTGTGTCCCTTAAGAGATGTTGCACTTTATTTTGACGTAATTATTTTCCAATAAACATGTGTATGCTAAAACAACGTATTACATCTAAAAACCTGTTTGCCACACACAAAACATAATAAATCGTTAGAGATTTCAAATCAATGTTTTTTCTTCATTTGCGTTTAAATGGGTAATATAATATCATCTCCACTGTATCTCTCTGTTTGTTTTTAATTGAAGACCGCGGAAACCTACCAGTGGTATTCAGTAAACCGAATGAATTAGCCGTAATGTGACTGTAACAGGACGCATTGAGCCATTTTCGTAGACAAACAATGGGCAAGATGCTTTTATAACATAACTTGCAATCTAGGAGTGGAATAAAGCCATTATATACATATCGTAATCCACTAGTGAAATATCGTCTTTTGGGCTCCGGCCAAAATCGCTGCATGTAGCGGGACACCAAATGACGCTGTTTGCAATCAAGGTCAGGTTTTGGCGGAAAATCTATATAGCAGAAAGACTACAAACTCCGGCTTCGATTGATTTAAAAGATATTTAGAATTGATATGTTATAAAAAGAATCTCTCATTCGTGTTCATTACTTATCATTTTTAATAAACTCGTTGACTAAAATTAATATGACGCTCGCCAAGGCTGGTGTCATATTATTCTAGTCAACTCGTTTATTAATGATTAATAATGAGCACTCATGTAAGATCCTCTATTTCTTTCCCGCGTTTAACTCTTTCCACACAACTTGCTTCTAGTTTTGAGACAGCTGACTGCTTACAGTAAAGCAGGTTGAAAGTAAAGCAGAGTGCACTTGAAGGCGCATTCTGTTTTTCTTTCAGTCTGCTTTATCATCTGCTAGGCTATAGAAAATATTTCTAACGGTAATTTCATGTCTGTATAAATTGGATATATTTTCTTCAGTGTATGAATAATTTGAATGTGCTAAAAGATGCTTCTGTGGGGCAATGGGTTAGACTACCAAGATGGAGATAGGAACTGCACATGAAGTAGTGGGTTATGTATGTATGTTTTGACCCAGTAAATTATTTGTTCCTCATGTATTCATGTAAAATTATGAACTGAGAGTAATAAAAGGATTTGTATTTGTATTGTATTGATTGGCGGGTCTTGTATGCTTATTAGCAGCAAATAACTACAAATTAGTACGTCCTCGATAGTCTATACCTGTCAACACCTTAGATCTAAATCTTCTTAGTGGCAATGTAGTAGTAGTCGTAGAAGTAGTAGAAGAAACATTAATAGTGATAGTAGTAAGTGTTTTGTTATTTTAGTATAGTAGAAAAAGTTGTTGTTGTTGATGAAGTTGTATAGTAGTAGTGGAAGTAGTAGTAGTTGTTGTTGTTGTAGTTGTAATAGTTGCAGCAGTAGCAGCAGTAGCAGCAGCAGCAGCAGTAGTGGTATTAGTAGATGTAGTAGAAGTAGTGGATGTAAAAGTAGTAGTAGTAGCAGCAGTAGTAGCAGCAGTAGTGGTTGTTGTGGCAGTGGTAGTAGTAGTTATAGTAGTAGTAGCAGAAGTGCAGTGCTCCCTCTCTACAACAACATGCATGTACCCTTAATACTAGTTGAATAGTTAGTATCTGTTGTTGTAGTAGTGGTTGTTGTAGTAATAGTAGTTTTAGTAGTAGTAGTTGTAGTAGTTGTAGTAGTAGTAGCAGCAGTAGCAGCAGTAGTAGCAGCAGTAGTGGTTGTTGTGGCAGTGGTAGTAGTAGTTATAGTAGTAGTAGCAGAAGTGCAGTGCTCCCTCTCTACAACAACATGCATGTACCCTTAATACTAGTTGAATAGGTAGTAGCTGTTGTTGTAGTAGTGGTTGTTGTAGTAATAGTAGTTTTAGTAGTAGTAGTTGTAGTAGTTGTAGTAGTAGTAGCAGCAGTAGCAGCAGTTGTAGCAGCAGTAGTGGTTGTTGTGGCAGTGGTAGTAGTAGTTATAGTAGTAGTAGCAGAAGTGCAGTGCTCCCTCTCTACAACAACATGTATGTACCCTTAATACTAGTTGAATAGGTAGTAGCTGTTGTTGTAGTAGTGGTTGTTGTAGTAATAGTAGTTTTAGTAGTAGTAGTTGAAGTAGTTGTAGTAGTAGTAGCAGCAGTAGCAGCAGTAGTAGCAGCAGTAGTGGTTGTTGTGGCAGTGGTAGTAGTAGTTATAGTAGTAGTAGCAGAAGTGCAGTGCTCCCTCTCTACAACAACATGCATGTACCCTTAATACTAGTTGAATAGGTAGTAGCTGTTGTTGTAGTAGTGGTTGTTGTAGTAATAGTAGTTTTAGTAGTAGTAGTTGTAGTAGTTGTAGTAGTAGTAGCAGCAGTAGCAGCAGTAGTAGCAGCAGTAGTGGTTGTTGTGGCAGTGGTAGTAGTAGTTATAGTAGTAGTAGCAGAAGTGCAGTGCTCCCTCTCTACAACAACATGCATGTACCCTTAATACTAGTTGAATAGGTAGTAGCTGTTGTTGTAGTAGTGGTTGTTGTAGTAATAGTAGTTTTAGTAGTAGTAGTTGAAGTAGTTGTAGTAGTAGTAGCAGCAGTAGCAGCAGTAGTAGCAGCAGTAGTGGTTGTTGTGGCAGTGGTAGTAGTAGTTATAGTAGTAGTAGCAGAAGTGCAGTGCTCCCTCTCTACAACAACATGCATGTACCCTTAATACTAGTTGAATAGGTAGTAGCTGTTGTTGTAGTAGTGGTTGTTGTAGTAATAGTAGTTTTAGTAGTAGAAGTAGTTATAGTAGTAACAGAAGTTTTAATAGTAATTGTAGTAGTAGTAGTAGTTTCCGAAATTGAAGTAGTATAGTTGTGTTGTTGTTATAGTAGTAGTAGTAGTAGTAGTAGTAGTAGTAGTAGTAGTAGTAGTAGTAGTAGCAGTAACAGAAGTTTTAATAGTAATTGTAGTAGTAGTAGTAGTTGTAGTAGTAGTAGTAGCAGTAACAGAAGTTTTAATAGTAATTGTAGTAGTAGTAGTAGTTTCCGAAATTGAAGTAGTATAGTTGTGCTGTTGTTATAGTAGTAGTAGTAGTAGTAGTAGTAGTAGTAGTGGTAGTAGTAATATAGTAGTGGCCGTGGTGGTAGTTGTACAGTTTTGTAGTAGTACAGTGTTCCCTCCCTTCAACGACTCCCTCCTTACAACGACCCTTGCCGCAGTTCCCTAAACAGGACAATTATGTCTAACGCTTTTACTGCTGCAATATCGTCTGCTTAGAACTGTTGTCTGCTGTATGTTCTCAAAGTTACATATAAGTGGACACTTTGATATAATTAATATAATGACGAGTGACAAACAGCTTGATTTTATATCAGACGCCGCGTAACGCGGGGTCTGATCTGGATTCAAACTGTTTCAAATGTAAGTCTTAATTTCCCTCCCTATAACAACCCCCGAACAACACACACAACAGCTGTCTACATTGGTTGTCAGTGTAGAGTAGTATAACAGTAGAAGTAGTTGTTGTTGTTATTTTAGAAATTCGGTTTGGAAGATTTTCGATAATGAAAACAAAGTACTTACTTAATCCGGGTGGGTTTTCCGGACATAACGGTAACTCAGCGTATCCCTTGACCTCTGTCTCTTGTAAAGTCTTTTTTGATGATGTAACAAATACATTTCTATCCAAAACCCTGCGCTTGATTGCTGGTATTTTATTTGTAATGTCCTTGGAAAATATAACCAAGGACGCGAATCCAATGCCAGCTATAAATAATGTTACTTTCAATACTAACTTGCTTTTGGAACCCGACCTAAACATTTTGGTCAGTTTTCTTTAACACAGTTTTACCTAAGTATTACGATACCCCTACACGTATAGACACATTAATCCTTCCATACCCAAAGGTTGCCTTCTGTTTTAACTCTTTGCATGCTGGGTAATTCTTTTCGTCTGCAACAATCGTCGTCTGCTACTGTTTTAAAAGTAGAACTTTACAGAGTCTTTTTTTTCAAAACAAGAGTCAGATTGTCAAACAGTTTGGATCCTGATGAGTATCGCGGCGTCTCATCAGGATCCAAACTTTTGAAACTTTGGTAATCATATTTCAACCGCTAGAATAAACAATGACTAACACTTTCGCCTCTATTGTAACGTTTGCTTTGAACGTATAACAATTGTACTGGCTATAAATATACCATTGTCCTTTTTAATGCCAAATAAAGAATTGTTATGTTTAACCCTTATCTTGCTTATTAGGAGCGACTTGACTAAATGTTAGACCTAGATCAGACAACGCATGATGAGGCGTCTGATCTGGATTCAAACTGTTTCGCGCTCATTTAATTCATGTTCATTTTTTCCCCGTTAAAACGCATGAAAAATATTGAAAAATATTGTTACGTTTTTTTTTTCATTGACGAAATATTTGAAGCAGACGACAATTCAGCATGATAAGGGTTCATACTTTTCACCTCGATCATAAGTATCCTCTGCTTTAAAATGCTACTTTTATTTCAAAAGAAGAGCTTTAACAAATTGACCAAAAAAGTAAAAATACGTGCGTAACGCGGCGTCTGACCATGATCAATACTACACAGTGGACTTAAGTCGCTAACGGCAGTGAAAGGGTTTAAAGCGACGAATACAATGAAACCCCTCTAAATCGGACATCTGTGCGGACAACAAAAAGTTCCGGTTTAGAGGGGTTTCCAGTTTAGCGGGGTTTAAACCCATTACCAAATAGCTTGTTTCTAGTGTGGAAGATAGCTGAACAATTAAATCAGGTTACAAGTAAAGCAGAATGCGCTTAAGGTACATTCTGCTGTACTTTCAACCTCCTTTTAGCTATCATCTGATTGAATGTATAAACTATTTTATTCAGTATATGAATAAACCAAAAGACGTAAAAAGGCGTTGTTATTAATTTATGTAATGGGTAAAATTGAAGAAGGATTGGAAACAGGACCAAAGCTTTTGTCCGGTTTAGAGAGAATTCCGGTATTTAGAGGTTCCGGTTATGAGGAGTTCCACTGTATACTCTCTTTAACAAACAGTGCGCCTGAGAAGAGTACACTTTTCCCATGCAAACAGAGTAGACCCTGATCAGAGGACTCCTAAAGGTGCCATCTAATCAGGGTCTGCACTATTTGCCATTGTGCAATATAGTGTAATATTGTACATCACCCCTAAATAATCAAAAAATGGACTTAACTTAAATAGAAATTGGAACTTTCCATTAAAACTTTCAGAGGTGAAAAGGTTTCGATATTTACAAGCAATTTATATCACTTTAATCCGAGTAAAAGATACTTGACATACATTTCTTGACAGTTTGGATTCAGACCAGACGCCTAGTAAATTGAAAACTGAGTGACTCTCCGTGTTGATGGTTGGTCAGTTAAAATGCAAACTAAAATAAACTTTTTTCTATTTTTCTGACCACAAATTTAAAGCAGACGTCATTTCAGCGGGATATGGGTTAAATACAATTGGTCAAGTATGACCAGCGCAGTGTTATAAACGTTTGTATATGTATAGTTGAACAACAATTCGAAACCACCGAACCGAACAACGTTACGACCTAACTTGTTTCTTTTAACCTGTCACTGCCATTACGTCATCAGCTTTAATCAATTGTCGTCTGCTTTTATTTCTCAATTTTTTTTTTATCTTTTTGACTTAAACTACAGTAAAACCTCTCTTTAAAGACCACTATGAAGTAAAATATTTTGTGTTTCCACAGGTGGCAGCTTAAAGCAAGGTGAAAATAAAACGGAAAGCTCCTTAAGGAGCTTTAAGCTGCCACCTGTGTATCAAACAAACAATAAGCCTTATTTTTGTGGTCGTAATAGAGATATTTTACTGTATAATTGAGTATCAAACAATTTGAATCCTTATCAGACGCCGCGTAACGCGTCGTCTGATCAGGATTCAAACACTATTGTTCTCGGGGTAAGGCAGTGAAGGCGTTAGCCCGTTTCTACCATAGATATGTATCATAATAAATTATTATACAAGTACGCTGTTATTGTCATCTGCAATACTTTGTCGTCTGTTAAAACTCCCATAGTTAATAGATAGTTAGATAGATTTATTCCAACATAAAATGTACAATAACATGGTAATATGTTATTAAAAACATACACAATAAGCAGTACATGTAAGCAACAATATGTATTATTTAATACAGCCATGTCAGTCAATATTATATGCCAAGGATAACACAAAAAAAGAATAAGAAATAGTCTTATTTCCATTATGGTCCTTAACCCTGTCATGATCAAATTATTCGGGATAGTTTTACCCCTTCACCGCTTTATTGTCGTCTGCTTCATTATTGCTGTCTACAAGACACGTTTCAAAGATAGATTTAAGGTTGTATGACATATTAAATGTCGATAATAGCGTCGAACAGTTTGGTTCCTGATCAGACGCCGCGTTACGCGGCGTCTGATCAGGACCAAAACTATTTGCAAACGCGCCTATTAAGAATGAAGGGTTAAGATATAGCATTGTATGACATAGGAAGGTATCGCAATCAAATTCAGATTCACATCATGCTACTGAAATGTAAGACCAGACCGTTAGGCAGAATATTGGACACTCAGGTGGCTCGCTTGCTCTCATTTTAGCGCATTAAAATAAGAAGGGCACTTTTACATAACTAGTAATAATTTTTTTTTCTGGACAGATATCGTTCCTGTGCAAACGGTCCGTGTTAGCTTAATCATCTTTCTTTATGATGAAATTTGTTTTGAAAAAATATTTTAATAAGATTTTGGTCCTTTTTTAAGTTGAAAAAGACATGTCTTAATCACATTAAACAAAGAGTAAACTGCTGAAAATAAGCCTCGACACGGTTAATATAACACGACCTTGTGCATTTATACAAATCGATATCAATTGTGTGCAAACGGGCTCGTATAATTGAATAATTGTTCTTTCTTTTGATATAAATTTAAGAATTGTAAGTTAATGTTAATTTGGTCCTTTTTCAAATTGAAAATAAAATTAATATACCTCGTATTCAAAGAGTCGTCGGGAGTTTCCGTAAATACCGAGCGATTGCGGAAGCAAATATCCGGTAAGAGCCGAACATTGACGGGCTCACAAGCTAGCGTAATGAAGTCATTATGTGGCGAAGTATAATTGCGTGCAGCTGCCTCCCCTGGAGAGACAAATGTACCCAATTATGATTCGGTCTAATCAATCACATGCATGCATCATGCATGTCGAAATAGTATAATATAATTTATAACTTAACAGACGGCGTGAGCGTTGAATAACACCCGTTGTTTATTTTTCATATAGATAGATAGATATGATTTTATTCTTCCTTTAGACTAACAAGTCCATGAGGCATGTTATACATGTACAAACAAGCATAGGCATGTAATACATATACACACAAACAGTTATGACAATAAAGATGTATTTAGCGGAGAAGATGTAAGTAAAGAAAAAATAAAATTATGATTTCAGTAATATTGACTTTAATCAGAATTGATGTCATTATCACCATTATCATAACTTAATATTCTTAAATCGAATATCTATTATATTTGTATTAGAAAATACTGATGTTATAAGAATAAAATATATCTTTTACTAATAACATTTAAACAATTATTGGAACTCGAATTTAAACTAAAACATTCATTTGCACCGAAAACTTATACTAGTAACATTTAAACAACTATTTGAACTCGATTTGCATAGAACATCTTTACACCCCAGCAAACAGACTAGACGTAGACTGAACTACTCCAAACAAGCAGTTCAACCTTGTACACTCCTTTTGCATGTAAGTACATGTACATGTAATTATAAAGAATTTGAATCATCTTCATCATAACTACAGTAATAGTCATCAGATCAAAGAGGTTTAGCTTGAAATGCATAGTGAACAAACATTGATAAATTTCTAACAGTCTTAACATCAAAACAAGTCATTAATTTTGTAAATTTCAACATACTTGGCCTTTTCCAATAATATTCTGGAATATATTTTATTCTTAGATCTTGGAATTGAATACATTCTAATACAAAAGGAAATTCGTCTTCCAAGGTGGAACATGCATTACATTTTCTATCATTGAATGCTATTGGCAATGGTTTATTCCATCTCCCTGTTTCAACTGCTAACCTATGAGAAGATAATCTAAGTCTACTCATTGATGTACAAAACTTCCCTACATTAACAATATTTAGGTATGGCTGTATTCCAAAATTGGATATGTTTCTGTAACACAGAGCTCTACTTGACTCATTAAGCCTAGTATTCCAGTTCTGTACAAACTGATCATTTAACCTTTGTTTTACAAGTAATATAAACATTTTTGCATCACCGACAGTTTGTGATAACCAAACGTGGTAGAACCCTAAGCGACAAATAAGATCTTTCAATAGAGAACACCAGTTCACATAATTATTTATTTCATGCTCATCTTTCAGCAAACGATATATTTTTGTTATATATTTATCTTCTTTTGTATGTAAAATCTTAACCCAGTATTTAATAATATTTAAGCATCTTTTAGTTTGGTATGTAAATCTTCCTAGCTCTCCATAAATGAAATCATTTTGAGTCGTTTGTTTTACACCTAAAAGTTTTTTGCAAAATTGTAGGTGGGTCCTTTCGATAGAAGGTGCATTCGAGAAGCCCCATACCTCACTACTATAATTCAGTATTGGACTTATTAGTTTATCAAACAGTTCTAATTTGTGAGATGGGCTTATATATGTAAACTTATGTAAGTATTTATTCAGCTTAAATATAGCCTTGTGTGCTTGACCTGCTAACGCATTTTGGGTATGCTGAAACGATCCACCAGATGTAAAAGTAACCCCTAAATATGTGAATTTGTTAATGATTTCTATTTCTGTACCGTCATAATAAAACTTTTGATGAGAAGGTAGTTTCCCGCCTTTTCTGAATACCATTATTTTTGTTTTATTTGTGTTAACCTTTAATTTCCACGTATTGCAATATTCTTGAAGAATATTTAATCCTTTTTGTACCTGCGATGCATTTTCTGCAAACAGTACAATGTCATCTGCGTATAGCATTAAAATAACTTAAATAAATCTATATTTAAACCGTCTATGCCACCTTTGATGTATTCATCTTCTAGATCATTTAAAAACATTGAAAACAGAAATGGCGACAGACTCTCACCTTGTCTTACACCTAAAGTGCATGACATAGTATCACCAAGCTTATTATGGTATTTTACTCTTGATTTAACACTTTTGTACATCGATTTTATTATGTTAAGCATATTCCCTCTGACGCCTAATTTTATTAATTTGTACCACATATTTTCACGAACTACATAATCAAAGGCTTTTGTAAAATCAACAAATGTACAAAATAATTGCTTTCTCCTATTAATGAAACTTGATATAAGACCATTTAAAACAAAAATGTTATCTACAGTACTCATATTAGCTCTGAACCCAGCTTGGGCTTCAACATATACGTTATAATTTTCAGCCCAGTTTTGCAATCTGTTATTTAGTACTCTAGTAAATAATTTTCCGACGCAGCTTAATAATGTGATTCCTCTATAATTCGTTGCATCATCTGGATTCCCTTTTTTATGCAGTGGTATTATATACCCCTCAGACCATCTGTCCGGAAAAATACCCAATCTAAATATCTTGTTAAACATAGATTGGAGAACAGGCATGAGAATTTGCTCTGCATTTATTAAAAATTCATTGAGTATTAAATCTGGACCTGCCGAACTGTTTAATAGCTTTATGAATCTCTTCATTCAAAATATCCTTATTAAGTTCATCAAACATAATATTAAATTCATCTTTTTCATACCTTTCAATAAAATGAAGTACATCTTCATCTGGAGTAAAGAAAGTATCACTAGGATTGTTAATAGTTTTGAAGTACTTTTCAAATGCTGACAGTGGAATATTTGATATATAACTATATATATATCTTTATTTCCTCCAATTTCTGGAGAGTCATATGTAAACATAACATTGCAAAATGAGTAGTAAATGGCTACATATACGAACATGCAAATAAATAGGCAATACAAACACATACATGAGAAAGAAAATACATACAGAAACATGAGGGAAAAGTCTAAACTTCATCTGTCATGTGTTGATGTCAATGCAAAACAGGTGAGACATACTATCCTCTCCATTCCGTTATATCGTATATGCACACACAATCAGTCATATCAATTGCAAGCAGCTTTGATACCAAGTCAGATGTTCAATAAATCGACATCTGACCAGGCTTTATACTATTTGCCATTTACAATCAATGAGAGAATAGTAAAATTCCACTGCAACATATTTATATACCAGTACATCAGTCCTTCAAACATGTTTCTCTGAAGCGAAGGGAACAATACTTGAAAGACAGACACACGGTTATTTCTTCGGATATAAAAGTAATTACTAGGGGGTCCCTAATATCTTAATGTGTTTCTCGAAACCGAAATGAAACACATTAAAAGGGAAGCACTAGTTTACCTAACTGGTTAAGACATAGAGTCCAGACTGCATGGACGCGCGTTCTCTAGAAGCAATACATTTGCAAAGATTGCACTTGTCCAATACAAACAGCGCATACCCAGAACAGATGGCTATCTGACCAGGGTCTGCAATGTTTGCGATGTATTGCAAAATGATATAGTTGCGAATGCAGTACATTTTTGTAGAGATTGGGAGTGTCCGTTTGCAGTGTCGGGACTCAATGAGTTAAACATTCGTGTTCATAATATATTTTATTTATCAAACTAGTCGTTTATCGTTTTCTTAAAGACTCGTTTAATAAATCCAATAAATTATGAACACTCCAGTAATATCCTATATACATGCATACAAGTCCAACATCATACCGGTAGTTTCAAACATTTTAGGTTAAGATGAGACGTCGAGTATCCATCGGCGTCTCATCTGTATCCAATCTACGTTTATTTGTAAAAGTTATTACAAAGTCGCACGTAGACTATAAAAGCTTTAACACATTAATGTTGAAACCACTAATGAGATCGGACATATGTTAGTCAATATAGGTATAGGTCGTTTGCTGTTCAAAAAAACACGATAAATTTCAAACATTTTTCTAACAAGACAACGTAGACAAATGAAAGTGTGCATAGACTTATGATATACCTATACCAACTCTGACAAAAAAGAATTATTATTTTCACTCCGTATTAGAAATGTTTTATTCATAACTTCTATGTGAAGTTTACACTTCTAAAGGACTGTTTTCCGTAGGGTGATTTTAAGTTATTCAACAGCCTTTTTTTCACGACTCCATAACGCCTCACCGTTAGAAGCTGTCGCATACCATAGTAGTTCACAACTGACTGAACGAAACCCTCACTGGGGTACGTTAAAAGTATTAAACAACCGTACTGTCATTTGCAAACATGTTGTATCCTGGTCGGACGCCGGAGTCAATCGGGGTCTAATCAGGATCCAAAATAGTTGCCACTAATACAGACATTTTATTAAACTAAAGGCAAAAAAATCTAAATGTGACAAATACCAGAAGACATGTTCATACCAGAAGATATACGTAAAGGTTTTAAGATACAGACAATCTCTATACCAACTTACAATTGTCACGTTTTCAACAGAATGTTTCCAGAGCAGTTCGAAAAATGTTATTTGGTCTAATACAATACAACTCGAACACTGATACAGATTATGTAGGAATGATAGCGTTTCAGTTTGAAAAGCAATGCACTTCTTTTTATTTCCTGGCGAAGTGTTCATGAATTTAGCAAAGTAAAAATGTAATCGGGCCTCACAATTAATTTTGCCCAATTGCAAAATCCAATATCTGCACGGGATTCACCTTTCAGACAGAAGCAACAATCACGAGATTTTACCTAGTGATGTTCTCCCATGTAAACAAACGTGATAAAGGTAATAGCCGATAACACCCCACGCAAATGACCATTTTAGCGACACAAACTTTATATAAAACAAAGAAGAAAAGATTTTAGTCAGTCTATCAAGAATTCTGATTTTTCTTGTCAGAGTTGGTATAAGCATATCAGTGTATGCAACATTTAATTTAAATACGTCCACTAATTTTAAAATAATCTCCGATTTATCGTGTTGTTTTTTTAACTGCAAGCGACCTATACTCATCGGAGAACGATCGACCATTCTCGTCAAAGGTCGACTCGTTCCAAACCATGCTAAAGTATGATTCAAAATGAACTGTCACCTGATGAGGTTTGTGACGTACAGTAGAGGTGGCATGACAGGTAATAATTAATAAAGGGAGAGTACTCGTGAAAGTTTTGTAACAACTTACCTGGGTTGTCTCCCATAAAAACCAGAAATATCGGGGACCAACTAATTTCGCCGTAGATACTTAAAGAGGCTCGCAACCGGATTTAGCATTGAAAATAGTAATTTGTAAATATAAATTGGTAAGATTTAGTTTAGGATAATAAATTCTGTTAAAAATGCATTTCAAAAAAAAAGAAAAGAAGAAGCTCTGGTGGAAAAACCAAACCAGTTACCCTCTATAAAACATTTATTGGGTACTTATTTATTTATTAAACGGTGTTAAATTCGAATAATATAAAAATAAAAATATATATAAAAATGATAGAATCGAAAATCGAGTGATCTGGAATCAATCATTCGCATGTTTCTATTCCGATTTTAATTGATTTGCAAATTCTATGGAATAGTTCCATACAGTTCTAGAACGATAATCGAGTGCACTTTTGGTAACGGATTTGTCCCAAAAATGGTATAAAGTATGAAAAACTGTGCGGACCCTGATCAAGGGAAACTCATTCACGAGCCCTCTGTATGGAATGTTATTTAAGTAAAAATTACATCGTGCTTTCTCCACCTCTCATCTTGCATTCTTGCATTTCTATCACTCTATCTGTCATTATTGTTGTTATACTTACATCATATTCCTTCTTTTATACTTTCATCTTCTCTATAGTATAGAGCCAAACTGTTTGCAAGTAACCATTTTTCTCGGGGTAATGCAGTGAACGGGTCAACCACATTTCCCAATTCGGTAAATCCTATCGAACCGTCCTTTTTAAACCCAACAAATAATTAGTACAAAGAATTATTATCATTAACAAATTTCGTAACAATGCAATGCAGAGTAAATAAAGCATCGACCGTCTCTGTGCTCTTTTGAAAACCAGATTGTCCGCCTGATTTATTTTCATTGTTATCTCAAATCAATCTCATTCACAGAGAGTGTTTATCAATTCGTTCCTCAATATACATCTCTTCTTCTTCTTCTTATTCTTGATACTTCTCTCCATCAAGAATGATGAATATGAGAAGGCGCTGTATCCTTAAATATTATTTACAAATGTGAAAGTGATAAATATACAGTGAATTGATAACAAAATAAAATAAAAGCAGTATAGTAGTTTATATCAGATCTACTATAAAGGGTATGGTGACAATTGTCTTGAAATCAATAACTGTTGGTGCCATTTGGGCTGTCACAAGCTTCAGCTCCAAATACCATTATTCTTGGCATAATTTTTCAAGTATAATTTGTCAGCAGGGCTTCCATGAGTTGATTTTGAAAAAATCTAAGATTTCGAAATTTTATATTTTTTCAAGCCCGATTACTTAAGGCGCATTCTGCTTTTCTTCCAGCCTTAGAAATTGGACAATTTCGAAAAAATCCGGAGAAATGGCAACCATGTGTAAGCAATAAAACACGCCGACTAGACTTAGTAGTTTGTTTTGTGTGTGTACAGTACAAGATGTCAACTATAATAGTATCAGTAGGACAAAAATGAAATATTAACCCCTGAAACTTTAAATGGATAATTCCAGTTTACAATTAAATTCAGTCCATTTTTGAATGATTAGGGTGGTTTTTACATTTAACAATATTAACAAAATGACAAGCAGTGTAGACTCTGATCAGAAGGATCCTTAATGAGCCCTCTGATCAGAGTCTACACTGTTTGCAGAGGACAAGTATACTCTTGATAGGTATATGCTCTGTTCATGACGAGTATACTCGTCGCTAGGGCTCAATGTGTTAAAGACAAAACTTAGAGTTATTTCGTGCATTTTGAAAGTAAACCTGTTGAACCATTTGATGAATTTCATATACATATACATGTATTTATCGTAATGGTACACGGAAAACAGCCACACAGCCACTTAAGACTCAAAGTTTTGCTTATTTGAATGTTTTTGACAATTATAAGAAATAATAAATTCAAATCAGTGTATTATCATGCAATAGAGCACGGGTAGGAGTTAATATGCGTAATTAAATCACCGGTTTAAATTCGATATACCGGTACATGTATATTTAAAAATAAAATACTCTCAACATGATTCATAAAATGAAATTAAACTTAAACAATATGGATAATTTAACTCAAGCGAGCTCGAGATATCGAACCTTATCTTACTTAATTTGTCTGAAATTTTATTTGCAAATAGTTTTTGTCATAAATTGACGCTAAGCATTGTCCATACAATTTCACCTGATGTTGACCTTTATGCATAAATAAATAAAAGTGAGATGACGCAGTTGAACTCATTAATCGCCAGCGAAGTGTCTCGGAAATTATGCTAATAGAGGTCACCAACGTTAGGTGAATCTGTCTGGACTATAACGTGTAGTTTATAGAACATGAACCTGATTTTTAGTTAAATCGCAGACGACAATTCTAAGGCAGACGACAAACAAGAATGGTACTTTTAAACTGCTGTT
Organism: Gari tellinella; assembly: GCA_922989275.2. Taxonomy (NCBI): domain Eukaryota; kingdom Metazoa; phylum Mollusca; class Bivalvia; order Cardiida; family Psammobiidae; genus Gari; species Gari tellinella. Next base: position 80,069,628 of record OV277868.1, on the reverse strand, counting down.
GAACTTGATCAGTTTCGTTAATTAACCCTTATAGAGCTAGAGCTACTGAAAAATTACATTTGAAAAAAAGTTTGGATCCAGATCAGACGCTGCGTCATGAGGTGTCTTAATTGGTTCTTAACTGTTTGAAATGCATTTTTAACTTTTGCCGCACTTTTAAAAAGCTTAAAACTGGAGTACATGTATATTTTTCTGCAGACGATATATTTGCAGCAGACTACAATTCAGCATGATAAGGATTAATCCATTCATTGTCATGTAGCCATCAATTTTAAACAATTGTCGTCTGCTTTTATTTCTCAAATTCAAATTTTACATATTTTTTTCTGAAAAATTATTGAAACAAACGGCAAACCGTTTTGGATTCTGATCAGAGGCCGCGTAACGCGGCGTCTGATCAGGATCCAAACTGTTTGCGAATAACCTATTGTACTAGGGGTAAGACAGTAAAGGGGTTAAAACAATGCATATTCCGTTGACACAGCGCGCTGTCCAATCTATCATTCAATCTTTCCCGGTCAAGTTTTATCGTCTGCTGTAAATCTGAATAAGGGGAGATCCTTTGAAAGCACAGAAAACAAAGCAAATACTGAAAATTGCAGACTCGGTTTAATTGAGTCTGTTCATGAGCAATACTGAAATATGCAACAGTGCTCACTCCCCCTAGCACCGGCTTAAGCGGAATTCAACTTTCAACTGTCAATGCGCTGAAATCTATGATTCCAAAGGACCAGAAAGTATAACAACACTGAGAATGAAGTACGGGGCGACTTTTTAAAGCCGCCACACAAGCACTTAACATCTGCTGTTGTGAATTATATAAATCTGAATAAGGGGAGATCCTTTGAAAGCACAGAAAACAAAGCAAATACTGAAAATTGCAGACTCGGTTTAATTGAGTCTGTTCATGAGCAATACTGAAATATGCAACAGTGCTCACTCCCCCTAGCACCGGCTTAAGCGGAATTCAACTTTCAACTGTCAATGCGCTGAAATCTATGATTCCAAAGGACCAGAAAGTATAACAACACTGAGAATGAAGTACGGGGCGACTTTTTACAGCCGCCACACAAGCACTTAACATCTGCTGTTGTGAATTATATAAATCTGAATAAGGGGAGATCCTTTGAAAGCACAGAAAACAAAGCAAATACTGAAAATTGCAGACTCGGTTTAATTGAGTCTGTTCATGAGCAATACTGAAATATGCAACAGTGCTCACTCCCCCTAGCACCGGCTTAAGCGGAATTCAACTTTCAACTGTCAATGCGCTGAAATCTATGATTCCAAAGGACCAGAAAGTATAACAACACTGAGAACCCTCTTACCGCCAAAATATCGTATGCATCGGTAGCGTCGTCTGCAATATTCTTGTAAGTCAGGTTTAGGGCTGTTTTGACAGAAGAAATGTCGATACGAGTGTCAAACAGTTGGAATCCTGATCAGACGCCGCATCACGCGGCGTCTGATCAGGATTCAAACTGATGCAAAGTCGCTTTTTGGCGCAGTTGGCAGTGAAATAATTAAATCTTCAATTGCTATGCAATTGACGTCAGTAACATTTGTCGTCTGCAACAATTCACCGGGTGAATTTTATTATTTTCAGAAAACATAACCAGATTGTCGAACAGTTTTGATCCAGATAAGACGTCAAGTTATTCGGTTCTCGTTTTGATCCTAAACTGCTTGCAGAAAATATGACTGATTCGCCTGTCGCATGTGGAATGTTGGATACAGTTTAGTTAAAACATTTTACAGTCGAAACACGATACTTCAACCTTATATCGACCGTACCATATTGCATGAGTTAAAGTTTGATAAGTCGATCTTGCTTAAGTCGAACATATCCGTAATTCAAAGTTAAAACGTGTCTAAGCCACGTTTTAACTTTGAAATATGGGTATGTTCCAACTAACGCGAGTTCGAAGTATAGAGTTTCGACTGTACATTTATCAATGGGTAATACAATTAAGATCCTAAAATATTGATTGAATGTAGCCCTCTTTATAAGACAACAATACGAGAAATATATACCTACCATCAGGTATTGGTTAATAGTCTTTGTTTTAACGTTTAACCCTTTTATGCTGAAAACCAATATACTCGTGTATTTTGTAAACAATTAAGATCCTGAGTAGAGGGCTCCCTGATTGTCCCTTGATAATGATCTGCAGTTTGTTTCGTCTTAGTTTCTGAAATGGGTTTTTTTAAAAACTGCCCTCAAATCAGCACAACCTGTTCATTTTGATATTATTATCATACACCTTTTGTCATTCAGTTTATACCTTTTGGATAAATGACTGTGTGATAAGAACAATTCGTTCAAGTTATAGGATAATTACTGTAGTTGCATGTATACAGCGTGTTCCATTTGTAAGGATTTTTTTGCGGTTAACTAGCCGGTGTAAAGCGCTTGTTTAGATGTTAATACAGGATATTAGAAAACTATCTAAAAATTAAAATGAATTCCGAGATGTTCAAAGCGATGCTAGTGATATGTATAGTATTGGGAATTACGTCGACAATAATGCTTTCAAAGTATTACACCACCACCGTGTTATCAATAAAACCAAGGAAATTGCATGGAAATATCAACAACACCAAGCTACAGCAGCATCAACGAGTCAATATGTCGTTCTGCCCAGACGTTCCTCCAGGTTTAAGTAAGTACAATATGGCCTCTCTATTACGGCCACTAAATTGTTATAATTACTAGGTTTTTTACAACAGGTGACTGCTTAAAGCAAAGGTGACAGTAAAACAGAAAGCTCCTGAAGGAGCTTTCTGTTTTACTGTCACCTTGCTTTAAGCTATCACCTGTCATCTACTCGTTATCGTTGTGATGTTTTTGTAAATGTTTTGTTGTTGTTGATGATGATGATGATGAAGATGGTGCTGCCGTTGATGTTGTTGACGATGATCATGGTGATGATGTTTTTAATGATGATGATGGTGTTGTTATAAATACTATTGATGAGAATGACAATGATGGTGCTGTTGATATTGTTGATTATGATTATGATGATGATGATGATTTGATGATGATGGTGTTTCTGTATATAATGTTGTGTTGTTGATGATGATGACAATGATGTTGCTGTTGATGTTGTTAATGATGATTATGATGATGTTGATAATGATGATAATGATAATAATGGTGTTGTAATATGTACTCTTGTGTTGTTGTTGTTGATGATGATTACAATGATGTTGCTGTTGATGTTGTTAATGATGATTATGATTATGAGGATGATGATAATGATAATAATGGTGTTGTAATTTGTACTCTTGTGTTGTTGTTGTTGATGATGATGATAATGATGTTGCTGTTGATGTTGTTAATGATGATTATGATTATGAGGATGATGATAATGATAATAATGGTGTTGTAATTTGTACTCTTGTGTTGTTGTTGTTGATGATGATGATAATGATGTTGCTGTTGATGTTGTTAATGATGATTATGATTATGAGGATGATGATAATGATAATAATGGTGTTGTAATTTGTACTCTTGTGTTGTTGTTGTTGATGATGATTACAATGATGTTGCTGTTGATGTTGTTAATGATGATTATGATTATGAGGATGATGATAATGATAATAATGGTGTTGTAATTTGTACTCTTGTGTTGTTGTTGTTGATGATGATTACAATGATGTTGCTGTTGATGTTGTTAATGATGATTATGATTATGAGGATGATGATAATGATAATAATGGTGTTGTAATTTGTACTCTTGTGTTGTTGTTGATGATGCTCATGATCATGATGATTATAATTATGATGATGATGTTGTATTTACTATTGTGTCGATGATGATGACAATGATGTTGCTGTTGGTGTTGTCGATGATGATCATGATGCTGATGATGATTATTGTGGCAACATTGTTGTAATTTGTACTCTTGATGATGATGATGACGATGGCATTGATGACGCTTTTGTTCGTGGCGTTTACACTGTGATGTGTTATTTTCTCACTAAGATTACCGGGGAATGTTTACCATTATTCTGCTGATCGCGATTTGACAGATACAGTGAAATCCTTCTAAATCGGACATGTGTGGGGACAACAGCAATTTCCAGTTTAGAGGGGTTTCCCGTTTAGAGGGATTTTAACAAATAGCTTGATTCTAGTATGGAATATAGCTGATCACTTATAGCAGGTTGAAAGTAAAGCAGAATGCACCCTCTTTAAGCTATCGTCTGCTAAAATATAAACTATTTTTGATGATAAATATTCTCCAGTGAAGGAATAAATCAAAGGCGTAAAAAGCCATATTTAATATATAATGGGTTAAAATAAAGAAGGGTGGTGAAACGGGACCAACGTTATTGTCCGGTTAAAAGAGAATTCCGGTATTTAGAGGTTCCGGTTTAGAGGGGGTTTACTGTACTTGCAAGCAGTTTGGTCCAGATCAGACGCCCGGCGCGATAAGCGGCGTCTGGTCTGGATCTAAACTGTTTGACACACGTATTTATAGGTTGTTTTTTCTAAAAGTAGAAAAATCTTAATTGAATGTGTTGTACATGACAATTTATAAGCAGGTGATATTACTGCACAATAAGTGTTGATACATATATAGGCAGGTGATATTACTGCAGTATAAGTGTTGATACATTTATAGGCAGGTGATATTACTGCAAAATAAGTGTTGATACATTTATAGGCAGGTGATATTACTGCAAAATAAGTGTTGATACATTTATAGGCAGGTGATATTACTGCAAAATAAGTGTTGATACATTTATAGGCAGGTGATATTACTGCAAAATAAGTGTTGATACATTTATAGGCAGGTGATATTACGGCAAAATAAGTGTTTATACATTTATAGGCAGGTGATATTACTGCACAATAAGTGTTGATACATTTATAGGCAGGTGATATTACTGCACAATAAGTGTTTATACATTTATAGGCAGGTGATATTACTGCACAATAAGTGTTGATACATTTATAGGCAGGTGATATTACTGCACAATAAGTGTTGATACATTTATAGGCAGGTGATATTACTGCAAAATAAGTGTTGATACATTTATAGGCAGGTGATATTACTGCAAAATAAGTGTTGATACATTTGTAGGCAGGTGATATTACTGCAAAATAAGTGTTGATACATTTATAGGCAGGTGATATTACTGCAAAATAAATGTTGGTACATTTGTACAGTCCAACTTTCATATCTCGAACTCGGTTAAGTCCAACATACCCATATTTCAAAGTTAAAACGCGGCTAAGCCGCATTTTAACTTTGAAACACGGGTATGTATGCCTAAACCGAGCTTGAAATAAGGCATTCATCTTTCGAAATATCGGTTAGTTCGAGTTATGTGAGTTCGAGATATCGATGTTCGACTGTAAAATACATTTTCAATAAAAAAAACTTTTTTAACCACCATTTATCTGACAAAATCACTTAAATATTTGAGAATAATGAATAAAAATTATTCTTACTAAAAGAAACAATACTAATAATTGTATTTTAAGCCATTGACTCAGAGAATATTGATTCATACATTGTCTTCTCAGTGTTTTGATGAAGGCTTTGTGATAAAGCCGACATATCCAAGGTATGAATCAATTTGCTCTGAGTAAATGGAGTACATGTACATTACGAATATGGATAGTCCAGAGCAAGAGAACAATCTGCATTGTTTCACAATACTAATAGATTAGCCCATCTGTGTCCACGGTCCAATGTAAGGGACATAGGAATACAGCATAGACTCTGATCAGACGAAGCAAACTGATAGGTTTTTTCCATACAAAACAAAACGAAAATGAAAATTTAGACAAGACACCCCTTAGATAAAACAATAGACTAATCCAATATATAAACATAGCAGAATCCACTTGGAGCATATGGGTTAAACCAATAATAGAAATATTAATCATATTTATCACGTTATCATTGCCAACACCTCACAATATAATCGACACTTGATTACGTAATTTCTTTCAAATACCATTGAATTAAGTCGAGTCTATCTATATTTACCATAGATATTTTTGAAAAATAAAATAGATATATTTAAGATATCTATGATTTATACAATTGGATTTCGATAACCCGGACCAGCTTAGCAACCCGTACTTCTGCAGACTCATATACTTTGGGGCCCAAATTGGGACGCCAATGGAATAGACGGAAAATATCGAAGCTCTGGCCGAATTTCCGAAATCAGGGTCTCTTGCAAGATGGGATTGAGATTTGAGATTTAATTTTTATTTGAGTCTCATCATGATAACATTTCATATACATATATACATTCTATCACGTTTCATATCACAACATGTAAACCATACCATTTTTAAAGAATTATAAGAGACTATTATCACCATATAACACTATACATTTTACATTAGATGTTCAACATATAAAAGGCATGCAGAACTAGCTAATCCTTCAATCCAATGGTTTTGAAATTATCTTTGAAACTATCAAAACGATTGTTTGTTAAGAACTGCTTTAAAATGTTACTTAAGAATTGGCCGAACAAAAAATACGCTAATAAAGCAGGTTGAAAAACATGTTTTTAAGAAAAACTATAGCATTAACTATACAGCTATACGGTAGTGCAAATAAAACGTCATATCCGAAAAGGGAAAACCTATGCCAGTAATCTTATAACCTATGCATGTTTATTTGTATAATGAGGAGATACAGCTTAGAGTTTCCTACAAATTGCAATATTTTATAATCATTGCATTTCATAAAGAATCACATGCAGATCTAGTAACATTCATGATTCCAGCCAGCTTTGGGGAAGCTCAAGATTTCCTGGTTAAAGCCCAGAATTTCGGTATAATATTACATGTCTGACTGGGAGAGTATAAAAATGTCAACTATCGGGAAAATACTGTCAACTGAGGCATCGGTGGATAGTATTTGTCAACTTTCGGAAAACAACTATCAACCGAGGCCTCAGTTGACAGTATTTTCCCGTAAGTTTACAATTTTACTGCCGCCCTGTCAGACATGTAATTTTTATACAATTTTTCGTCTACGACCTTATCACATTGCAAACATCTGTTTCTCCCGAACACCGAAAGGCAACGTCAAGTCTTGCAAATTCTAGGATGGGATACCGAGTGCAGTACGTAGCGTTTTTCTCATTCACCCCTAAAAAAATAATGGACAATTCCAATTTCAAAGTAAGTCTAGTCCACTTTTGACTATTTAGGGTTGATTTTAAATATATATTTCAAAATGACAAACAGTGTAGATCCTGATCAGAGAACTCCTTAAGGAGCCCTCTGATCAGGGTCTACAGTCTACACTGTTTGTATGGGACAAGTGTAATTCTCACACATACACTGTTTGTAAATGACAAGCATTCTCGTCGCTTGGGCTGACTGTGTTAATTAACAGTGTCTTTGTTTATTCATTGATTGGAAATAAAAACAACTGCCGCATGCGGTCCTTAATAATGTCCTCTGGTGGTTTCCACAAAGGGGAGATATGAGTTGTGGATTTTGCTCCGTGGTTTTTACAAGACAAATTTTATCGAGAGAAAAAATCTGTTTTAGCTCCTGTGACCTAGGCTAGATATGTAATAAACCAGAATTATTTCAGCACTACTTGTAAAGGGTCTCTAGAAATGTCACCATTCCAAATACCAAAGCTCTGGCCAAACTAGTTTCAGAGAAAAAGATGTTTGAATATTTCACTATATAAATGTAATATGTTAAACCGTGACCCCCAGGGCAAGTCGATTTTAACCCAACGACATAATTTGAACAATCTTGATAGACTACCTGTAGATGAGGATGTGTATCATTTACTAAAGCTCAGGGTACTGCAGTTTCAGACCAGAAGATGTTTGAAGTTTTCATTCAAAAAAGCTCTTTTAGTTCCTGTTAGAGGAATATATAACAATTCATTTTAGTATTGTTCAATATTTTGTTTAATTTGGTTTAACAATTGATACTACTATGTTTCAGATATCTCCATCATTCTAGATGGCAAGTCAATAAATGTATCAAGAAACAGTAGACCTATTCAATTCTCATAAACCTCTGACCTAGATATGAAACTGATCATAACTATTCCAATATCGATAAAGGACCTTTAGAAGTATCACCAAACCAAATAAAGCGCTCCTTCTCTACAACGACACCGAATGGGACACAAAAATTATGTGCGTTGTTCGGAGGGAGTCGTTATAGGGAGGGAAACTGATTTACATTTGCAAACAGCTTGAATACAGATCAGGCACCGCGTAACGCGGCGTCTGATCTGGATTCAAGCTGTTTGCCACTCGTCATTATGTTTTTCTGTCTAAATGTCCAATGTGTGTCCTTGGGAAAAGCAGCAGACGACAATTTTAAGCAGACGCTATTGCAGCCGTGAAAGCTTTAGATATAATTGTCTTGTTTGGGGAACAGCAAGGATCGTTGTAAGGAGGGTGTCGTTGTTGGGAGGGCCGTTGTAGCACTGTATCTCTCTCTACAAAGCCTACCAGTCTGTGCAACTCAAGACACATTGCTATAAAGTTCTTCTTATATCTACAAGCCTCTACTTATTCTCTACGAATCTCTACCGAGCTTATTTCCTCCATATAATGAAGTACATTTCGATGTCTTTATTTTTTATACTCATAACCCTTAACACATAGCGTGTGTCTGGTGTTTAAGTCTGGTGACCACTGAAAGCAGATTGAAAGTAAAGCAGGTGAGCTATAGAACTATTTTTTTCTGTGGAGGAATATATTAAATGCGCTATAGAGCGAGTCTATTGGAAAGAAGAGATATATGGCAAATATGTCTCAGCCTCAGACAGGATGCACTTAATTCTATCACAATTATGGGTTTTTTTAAATACAGAAAACGATGTGCAACCCGAGGAACGCTGGAAGGCTTTCAAAGACGATCCGTCTGTTTTACAGCACGTACAGTTGGGCGGTTCGTATCAACCATTCGACTGCCGAGCCAAACAGTACACAGCCATTATAATACCTTACAGGTAAACTCCGGCTTGAATAAGGCTTTCAGTTCCATAGCATATTTCTGAGTTTAGTTTACTTTAACCCTTTCGTGACCAAATTTATCGTGAGGTTTTTACCTCTTCGCCGCCATATTGTCGTCTGCTTCAATATTGTTGTCTGCAATTTCGTTTCAAAGTTATATTTAAGGCAGTATAACTTACGAAATTTCATAACAAGCGGCAAACAGTTTTGAACCTGATCAGACGCCGCGTTACGCGGCGTCTGATCAGGATCAAAACGGTTTAAAATTGCGCTTTATGGCGTCATTGAGTATTAAAGGGTTAAAGTGCAATGTGCTTTTGCAGTTTTGACTTAGAACTATTGATACTTTTTGCAAAGTCGTGGTAAGTCGCCTTTAGATACTACGGTCGTGAAAGATTTAAACATGGTTTTAATTCAGAAATTACAAATTCGAGGCTGTGCATTTTCTTGCATGCAGTTGGGTTGAGATGTAGAGTCATCAGATCACAGGGCCGTATCCAGAGACTAAAAATCACCGAGGCACATCTTTTCTAGGGGGGTCCGCGGGCATGCCCCCCCCCCCCCCCCCCCCCCCCCGGATACTTTTTTCGAGGGTGCGATTTGGCGTATATTTGGGGTGTTCTTTCTTAAAATGCATACTTTAAATTCTAAAATTTTCTTGTAGTCATCATTCATCGGCGCTATATGATCTATTTTGTGTCAGTGCGGTAAAACACAACTCATTCATCCTGTAAACCAGAGATTGTATCATCAATACAGTTTCATAAGGAAAAGTAACAGCGATAAATGCGTGTGATCCCCGAAGTCCTTTTTCGCTACAAACAAAAATATCGCTATTTACCCTTTACCTCGTGGCCTGTTTCTAGTTGAACACTTAAATCAGGTTTAAGTAAAGCAGAAAGCGCTTAAAGGCGGGGGTCCGGGGGCCTCCCCCGTAAAATATGAAAATCTGAACTGAAATGGTGAGCTCTGAAGTGTATTTGGGGCACTGAATGCGATCTATCTGATATCACTGAACCATACAATTTTGTTCAAAGTTCCTTTATATTAGACGTAACATAATTGTATGACGAACATTGTTTTCTGCTAGAATTATTCAACTTTTAGACGTACGAGAGGTACCGTAGGCACCGTAAATTTCCGCTGCCAACTCTGTAGTCAAAATGACCCCCCCCCCCCCCCTTGTTGAAATGGGGCCCTACCGATATACAGAGTAGACTGGTATGACAGATTCAGTATAAATTGATAAGCTCAAGCTCTCTCTCTTTCTCTCTTCCCCTCTCTCTCTCTATCTGTTTCTCTCTCTCTCTCTCTCTCTCTCTCTCTCTCTCTCTCTCTCTCTCTCTCTCTCGCAAGCAAGCAAGCAAGCATAATTCAAATTTGTATTTTCGAATATATACCTCGCAAGCGTTTCGAAAGAACATTTGTATTGAATTACAATGTTGACGTAACACAAATGTCGAACGAGGAATAGTGTCGCCACGTTGGCAGTAATGTGACGACCTCGAAATAATTTAATTTCAGACAGTTGTAAAATCATCTTATTCAAATCATATAACCATTGTATAATGAAAATGTTTGTGCATAATGATTTGATGTCACAGGTGGTTTTATTGCATTCAATTTCTATTACATTATTAATACATGCTGGCGTTGCATGCAATATATAATGTACACAAACACAATAAATTGTAAAAAAACAATTTTAACTGCACTCCGCTATTGAAAACCAAAACTTGATTTAGTTTATAGAGAAAATCAACAGCATTCCCTTTTTGTCCCTATGGGTAATTAGATGTAACAGCTTAGGAATCTCTCTCTCGTTCCTCTCTGTCATTTGTCTCCGTGTGTGTCTCTCTGTATATCTCTCTTTCTGTCTGTCTGTCTGTCTCTTTTGCATTACTTTCTCTGTCTCTCTCTCCATATAAATACATGTATCTGGATTCGTGTTTGTCTCTGTCTCTCGCTTTATTTCTCTCTCTCTCTTTCTCTCTGTCACTGTCTCTGTATAGCTCTCTCTTGTCATTCTGTGTATGTTTCTCTTTTTGTCTTTTCTATCTCTCTCCCTAGTATTTTATTCAAGAGACAGACTCTATGAATCCAGCATTTTTGCAGCCTGATCTTGAATAACCCATTACCCCATAAAAAGCCTTTTTATGCCTCTAATTTACCCCTCCACTGAAGAAAATAGGCCCAATCACAGAGTTATACTTTTGTATAATTCCGTGGCCCAATTTATACAGCTATGAATATGTTCTATAAGAAATAGTTTCTGTACTCCAGCATGCAGATGGTAGCTTAAAGCAGGCTGAAAGTAGTAACATATTTTCAAAAATAGAAACAGGTTACGGGGTAATGGGTTAAAACTGTTTGCAATGGTCATCATTACTGGTGACTTAATCCATAATTAGTTATCAACCAAACCAGGTGCAGTATGTTTATTGATATAAACGCTATATACAGTACTGAACCTTATTAAATTAACAATATTTGCGATTCTCTTGCAATTCGATGGCAATTCGCTTGCAATTCGATGGCAATTCGCTTGCGATTCAAAATAGTAACTTTACCCTCGGGTAAGTTTTCTTGAATGGTGTATCTCACAAATGTTCGCAAATATGCCTCCGTTAATTTTTTCGAATCCATTTTTGTCACAACCGCTTCGGAAAATTCGCGTAAAAATATTCAAGCGTAGGATCTGTTTTTTGAAGCGCCCGATTCGATGGCAATTCGCTTGCGGTTATCAATTTAACTTAATAAGGTTCAGTACTGTACCCAACGCAGCATCATTAATGTCATGAGGAATCAGCTGACCGATGAGGTATAGTGGTTAGCATGCTGGACCGGCAATTCCAGGCCGCGGCGGCTGATTTTTCATCACGTCTTTTTCCGATATTTCTATCCAGCATTGAGTTCCCAAACATGCATTTCATATATAACCCATTATCGGCTTGTTCAAGCTGTCAATCATACTGGGACACTTAGGGTATGCTAAGGGCGGCTTCTCTGTTCGGTTACGTAATGCCACGTTATTTGTAATGTGTGACATGACAGGTACATTTTTACAGTCTTAACTCTTACCAAGCTTTTTAATCCAGATTAATGCTTGATTTTTATACAATGTACCTCACTATTTACTTGATCATTTTATTCTAAAGTAGAATCTATAAATAATTTATGTTCATTTGATTTATCGATGCTTTATAAAACGCATTTCCTATAATGAACGGTTGTGTATTATTAGGGTATCGGTCCTACGATTAAACTCTGAGTGATTTGAATACATTTTTTAATAGATTTTTAACTTAATTTTCGAAAATTTCTTCATTTTATTTTTGGTCACTTTTCAAAATTTCACCGAGGCAAGTGCCTCGGTGTGCCTCAGCGTGGCTACGGGCCTGGATCATGAGACCTTTAGACCAAGTGATCTTATTACCCACATCTCAACGACTAACTGTGATTTAATGCACGATAATGCATAGCAACTGAAGTTTTGTTTCAATTTAAACACTATATTTTTTTAATAAAAATACATTTTCCGGAGAATACATCAAACCGGAAGCGTTGTCATTTTGGCTTTTACATTTGCTTTACACGACTTTCGCCCTGATGTTTAACATGTAAAGGACAATAGCTCAACAGAAACAAAAATTCAAAGTCGATAATGCTTCATCTTTCACAATGAAGCGAACAACGATACCGTTTACATCATGCCTGGACATCTATATGCTAGAGCCATAGATCACAGTTAGTCGTTAAGATGTTAGTATAATTGAAATAACACATTCGTAGTTGTGCATTATCGTATGGAAATTAATCGTTGGGTTGTGGGTAAGAAGATCACTCGACCTAAAGGTTTCGTTATCTAATGACTACATATCTCAACTACTAACTGTGATTTAATGAACGATAATACACAGCTACGAAAGTGGTTTTTCTTCAATTAATTTCATATAAAGAGTTTTCAGATGCCCACACAATAAGAGTACTCAACCAGGACATTTCTTATATAGACAATATCATGTCATACATTGAATAGATAGTACAAGGCCCCCGCCCCAAACCCTATCCCCCAAACGGCCCTCCCAACAACGAATCCTTCCTTACAACATTACAACAATGCTTGCCGCTTTTCCTTAAAGAAGAAAATAATGTCTAATGCTTTTACAGGTGCAATAAAGGTCTGCTTAAAATTGACGTCTGCTGTCACATAATAGACATTTTGACAGGAAAAAAACATAATCACGAATGGCAAACAGCGGCGTCTGATCTGGATTCAAGCTGTTAGCAAATGTAAGCCTATACCCCCTCCCTATAATAACTCACTCCCACACAATATTTGTCTCCCATTGGGTGTTGTTGTAGAGAGAGCACTGTGTATATGAAACATTTTCTGATTCCAGGGACAGAGAGGAACACCTGAGAAAGTTTCTTATTCATATCCACCAATTTTTGAAAAAACAACAGATTCACTACAGAGTGTTTGTAGCCGAGATGGTACGTAGTAGGCCAGTGCAGGGCTGCCATAAGTTGATTTTGAAAAATCCTAAAATCTCCAAATTCATTATTTTTCAAATGCGCTTTCTTAATGCAGGTTGAAAGTAAAGCATAATGCGCCTTAAGGCGCATTCTGCTTTACTTTCAGCCTGCTTAAAGCTACCATCTGATAGGATAAAACTACGAAGATTTCGGAAAAATCTAGAGAAATGGCGGCCCTGTCGGTATCTCGACTTGAACCTGGTTATTTGTATTAACTCTTATCCCTGAAACTTTTAACTCTTTCGCTTTAAAATTAATCGTGAGATTTTAACCCCCTTCGCCGTTTCTTTGTCGTCAGCTTCAATATTGTTGTCTGCAATATCGTTTCAAAGTTAAATTTAAGGCAGTATGATTAAAAAACTCAAAATGAATGTCAAAAAGTTTGAATCCTGATCAGACACCGCGTTACGCGGCGTCTGATCAGGATCCAAACTGTTTGCAAACGCCTTTTTTGGCGTCATTGAGAGTGATAGTGTTAATGGACAATTCCAGTTTCCAATAAAATCTCGCCCAATAGAACATTTATGGTTGATCTTAGGGTTTCATGAGCCTTCTGATCAAGATCAACACTGTTTGCATATGTCAAGCTGTACTCTTTACAGGTGCAACGATAATGACGAATATACTCGTCGCTAGGGTTTAATGTTTTAAATAGTTTAGTTAACATTCTGTGTCTCAACATAAGCTTGGTCTATTTGTATTAAATATTTGAGTTTACAATAGACGATACTTTAAACGGTAAAGAGGCGTATGCCATTTGGAATGTAACGTGACCTGTCTGCCATTTGTAAGCAATGCGTGAATTATATGTGAGCCGTGCCATGGTAAAACCTGCCGTATTGCACTGCAACATGGTACAGACCAAGCTCCGTTGTTATCCCAGTCTCTGCACCTGAGTTTGGTCTGCACTGCCTTATACCGTATAGAATACTGCTAAATACAATGCTTTAGATGCATGTGTGTGTTAAACAGTCTTTGACGCGGCGGCTGGCCTTGATCTACACCGTTTCAATTTCAATAAGGCAGGTTTTCTCATGGCGCGGCTCATATGTATATTTTATTTGATATGTCAGGATTTACCCTACTAATTGCACATTTCATTTTTGGGGTCATATTTAACATTTCATTTTGTGAGGTCATATTTAACATTTCATTTTGTTAGGTCATATTTAACGATCAATGTTTTCGGTTTACAGACCAATTCCACAACATTTAACACCGGTATGATGCAGAACATTGGCTTTGTCGCAGCAGATAAGGCTGACAATTTCACGTGCTTCATAATCCATGACGTCGACCTACTACCAACCAATGAAAACAACTTATATAAATGTGATGACAAAATGGCGATACACCTAGCACCTAATAACAGCAAATTCGGATACAAGTATATACGTTTAAAATGTTTCTTTCGATGGTTTTTTTTCCAACAAGTTCCCCATAGCTTGTTTTCAGTATTGAAGACAGGTGGTTGCTTAGAGTAGACCGAAATTAAAGCAGAATTCTCCTGAATTAACATTCTGGTGTACTTTCAGCATGCTTTAAGCTACCATCTGCAGGGTATATGAAAATGTTTCTTATGGTGCATATTCATGACTATAAAAAGTGGAACTATTTTCTATAGTGGATAAAAACATTAAAATCGTAAAACGGCGGGTCTGGGCAATTAGTTTACAAATTGGTACCTAGCGTCTTATAAAAAGAAACATGGGCAAACAATGTAGACTCTGATCAGACGCCGCATTATGTGACGTCTGTTCAGAGTCTATACTGTTTGCTAATATGAATTACATTATAAAACGAGACGAAAATGAAAATTTAGACCAGACACCCATTAGATAAAAAAACACGACTAGTCCAATAGCGCAAAATGAAAATCGTTTTCAAATAACATTAAAAGTTCTTGGCAGCGCAACGTAATTTGATTTTTTTTTGTTTTATCAAATTGGGTGGACAAAGTGCTAATATTGTGCTGATTTCACAGTTTGAAAAACACGAATTTCTCCCCTGATGTTTTACTTGTAAAGATGAAAGGCTCAACAGAAATAAAAATAGAAGCATACATGTATATACATGTATATTAAATACACTGCTAAATAAAACTACGTTATTATGCATATACTTTATGTTAGTTATATATATAATTATTATTGATTAATTGTAATTGGGTGATTTCACGAATTTTGGTAATTGGCTGTCCCTCACCTTTCACGTGGTTTAAAAATCATAAAAAATACTTTTAAAGAATATTTTATCTTTGCCTTTGTAATATGACATATCTTAGTAAGTATATAGTGATAACCAGTGAGAATTTATATTCATTATCTTGGAATCGACTTTCAAATATGAAAGGGGTGTGTAGAACCTTATATGTCACAAAACGTAAACGTCAAAATTGTGACATATACGTGCGAATTCATCACAATGAGGGTTTTAGTATGTCTGCACATAATAGAATGAAATGTCTTAATATTAAATCATCTTAAATTTGATAATTTTTCTTTATTGATAGTGTCAGTATATTATCATATAATGAATAAATACAAAATATAGCTGTTAGTTTAATCGTTAACGGCTTTTTGAGCTGCTGACCTTTGTCTCTCGTTTTCCTGTCAGTACCGAAACGGCATGGTTTACCGTGTATCTTAGAATTGAGGGAAATCCCTTCTGATGTCATCAGACGGTTTTCCCCGTGCAATCATATAGGGTACACTTCGATTTAGCAACCCCGGTTATACTATAAGAAATGGCCTTCCAAACATCTATTATTTGATGAGTATGCTTTTAGGCTGTCATCAATGTATGGCCCTTAGGGGAGGGCCTTTACTAATGTTGATAGAACTTGTGGCCCAACCCATTTACTTATATTCATACTTTGTGGTGTTACACGTTTTGTAAATATGTCAACTGTATTACATGTATATATGAGTAATAAAATATGTTTAAAGTAGGCCCTTAAACCAATCAAGCTCAACTATAAATTCATTTTAATAGACCTTGTTGTATACGCTGTATGTACACGATGCTTAAATGCATAAAATAATTGAAACATGTACTGGATAAATGCTTGAAATTATGAAAATTAAACAAAATTGTCATTATCGAAACGGTCATTACCGCAACGACCTTTGCTTCGGTAATGACATAACCCTTAAATATGTTGGTATCTAAACAACTGTTTTGTGACAATGCGACTTTAACTTGCATCCAAAAAAAACCCCAACAATATTTCTGAATAGTTTTGGTTTTTTTGCTGTCATTACCGCAACGTCATTAGCGAAACGCTTTTAATTCATTTTATTGACATTTGTTTTACATTTGATAAAAGTTGAGCGGTGGAAATGCTTGAATTGTATACTTTTCTGATAAAGTAGTCCTAAAGGTAGTATAAGGCGTGCTTTTTGTTAATTAAAAGAAATGTAGCAACACTTTGGAGACAATTTCTATACATCAAAATCTTAAAAATAAGCTTTTTTATCATCTTAAAGGGACTCGCAACCGGATGGTGTACTTGTCAAAATAAAATAAAATACTCAAATAAAAGCAAATTTGTGGCATTATTTGGCTTCTGACATTAAAAAAATATGATCAGTCCAAAAAAAGTCTCAAGAATCGTCACCGAATCTTAGATTTTTAGATATTTTCCATCGTTTTTCTATACCGACTAGTAGACGGTATAGTTGTTGTTGTTGCTTCTCTACACGGGCTCAGACATAAACACGAGCCGAATTACGAAGTTGTATGCACTTTCGATCGCTACACATTGAAATACGTTAAATCGATCCGAGATAAACGGATAGTTCTGTGGTCCATTGGTCTAAGCGGTTTCCCCTATTTTGCCTTCTGTCCGCCAATGCCGGGCCCCGGGTTCGAATCCCACCAGAGACCAATATTTTTTTTTATTGAAATACATTTTTTTAAACAGAATTTCTTATCCTAAACTAGTTCTTTACCATTTATATAAGCGTTTGACACATCTTTACAAATTACTATTTTTAATGCACCATCTGGTTGCGAGTCGCTTTAAGAGAAAATGTATGATTTGGCAAGATGCATTACAAACAGAATTACGTTATTCATATGCATAATTTGCACACATCTTGAACGAAAAACAAAACTAAATATTTAGATACAACGAGCTCCTGCGGTAATGACATTTTCAGGTCATTGGCAATTTATAAAATGTAAAAAATATATTAAGTTTTCTAGTGAAAAATCAGCACGGTCATTACTCTTTATAAGACATAAACTATGGTGGCACGGTTCTGACGCCTGTTACTACTTAGCTTTTCTGAGAAAAAAACCCAGTTAATATCTGACATAATTATCTAGTAAGTGGAAAGTGGATTTTTTTCGTGAATACCTGATAATTATCGTAACTCGACAAAATGACCTGTTATATTAGTGCCATATACTGTCACCACAATTTAATATACCCCGGATTTTGGTGACGTTCGGCGATATTCATTGCAATAATCACCCTCCTTCTCTGAAGAGTCATATGAGTCCTAATAAAGGTTCTACACCACTAAAATGCACTAATGATATTCATTAAGTATATACAGAGGAAAAAATGTTATTATTTCCCAATTAAGGCTTTTACGCTAAATCTATTATTTCCTTTGCAAACGATTTGGAGCCAGATCCGACGCCGGGTAACCCGGAGTCTGGCCGGGCTACAAACTGTTTGCCTTCCCAGTTTAAATTAACATTCAGAATTGGCAAGAAGTAGTCATTTTCTACATTTCATTTGCCTTTAAACGGGAAAGAATAATGTTTTCACAGCTGTATCTGACCTATGCAAACATTGTAGATCCAGACCTCACCTGATTAGGGGGGGGGGGGGTTGAAGGTAAAGCAGTAGCCCATGAGCTTTCTGATTTACTTTCATCTTGTTTTAAGCTGTCACCTGTGTTAACTCATTCGACCCTTGCGACGAGTAGACTCGTCCTTCACAAACAGTGTACCCTATTGGACCGAGGTCTACGCTGTTTGTCATTTTGTAAATAGGCCTACATGTGTATTTTTCAAAAGAATCCGAAATAGTCAAAGTACGAATACAATGTTTCTATTTTTAGATAACTGGTAACACGAAACTTTTCTAGTTAATTATCTAGTTAAGTAACTAGATACATGTAAATTCGTTAAGTGGTGGCGGTTTAAAGCAGTATCATGACAAAGTTCGTGTTCAGATATTTATCTGGTTATCGTGAAAAGTTTCCACATTCCACTTACCCGATACTTATCTGAAAACTAACGCGAAAGTTTTCTAGATAAGTAACTAGTTAAATATTTATGTGAGATATTAATATCTATCATGATAATTAAGTGGTTAACTGGTGTCAGAAATATGCCACCATAATAAACAGATCATAGTTACGGTTTACATGTTAAGCAAACGCTTTATAAGCAAAACTATTTTGAAAAATTTGCAGGCAAAATTACCAATTTTTGTGGAATCGCCCAATAAGTGTAGTGATATGAAGACATTCTAAAATAACACAATACTGTGATTGGTATGATTTCACAGGCCGCTGTACCCAACCTATTTTGGAGGAGTTGTTGCGCTGACGAGAGACCAGTACTACAAGGTTAATGGTTACAGTAATATCTACTTTGGCTGGGGAGGACAAGATGACGACTTCGAAGCAAGGTTTCTTTTACAATGGTTTTTATAACAGCTGAACCGCGATATCTCTAAGTCGCTTTAAAATGTCGGACTTTCCCTATTTTTTAGATTTCAATTTACAGTGTTCCCTCTCTACAACGACACCCAATGGGAGACAAAAAATGTGGTGTGCGTTGTTCGGAGGGGGTCGTTATTTAGGAAGGTAATTTTGTTTACATTTGCAAACAGCTTGAATCCAGATCAGACGCCGCGTAACAGTTATAGTTATAGAGTTTTAGTTGAGGCTGTGGTCGTTCTCAAGCATCTGATTGGTCAGTTTTCAGCTTTTGCTCAAACCTGACCAAGCAGATGCTTGAGAACGATCTAAGACTCAGCTCAAAGTGCTTTATACTTTTGGGACAAGTTTATATGTGAAGGGTTCAGTTCACAAATACAGAAATTATCCAGCAAAAACTGTCCCCTGTGTTGTCAAACGATACATGAACATCAATATTGTCCAAAATCAGAGGCTAGCACTTAAATTGAAAATACCACACAGTGTTGAGGAAAAACGTACCAAATACCATTTAAGTACATTCGGGCCATAATATGTCCAAGCATATGGAAAGTTTCAACATACGAACGGTCTACTTTCGTGGTTATAACGTTTTTTATAAGACACAATTCTCTATATATAACCACTTAACTTTTTGTGAGTTTTATGACCACTTAGGGAAAATACCAAATAAGTCTCAAACGCTACAGCGTCAGTCCATTCATCCGTCCGCCCGCCCGCCCGCCCGCACGTCCGGTACCTTAACTGGTATTTTGTGAGTTTTGTCGTTTTACAATAAATTGTTAATATTAACCCTAAATATGTAAAACTGGACTATTGGAATTGTTCCTTTGAACTCTCAGGGATGAATGAGTTAACTCTTTCCTTGCCAAGTTTTATCGTCGTCTGCTTTAACCCTCTTACCGCTAAAATATCGTCTGCTCTGGTAGCGTCGTCTGTAATATATATTTTAATCAGTTTTAGGGCTGTTTTAAATGCAGAAATGTCGATACGAGTTTCAAACGGTTTGGATACTGATCAGACGCGGCGTAAAGCGGCGTCTGATCAGGATCAAAACTGTTGGCAAAGTTGCTTTTTGGCGCCATTGGTAGTAAAAGAGTTAACAAAAGCTCGGAGTACCCGAGTATCTACTTCGTGATTAAAGACTCTTTGATGCTGATCTATTTATCAATGCAAACTATACGACATGAGTTTTATTCTTATCCAGGGTTTCACATCGGGGAATACCAATTAAAAAAGTTCCATTTACTATCGGGGTTGTAAAGGCAATGGAACATAAGGGGGACAAAGGAAACCAGGTCAACTCGAAACGGTAAGTGACAGTGAAGAAACACGTGGAACACTTAACCCATTACCCCATAGCCTGTTTCTAGTATTAAAGATAGTAGATCACTTAAAGAAGGTTGAAAGTAAAGCAGAATGCGCCTTAATGCGCATTCTGCTTTACTTTCAACCTGCTTTAAGGTATCAGCTGCTAGAAAATAGAAATTATTTCTAATTTTAAACATTCACAACTGTATAGATTGGAACTATTTTCTTCAGCGGAAGGATAAATTGGCGTAAAAATGCGTAATAAATGAGGTAATGAGTTACGAAGACACGCTACTCTCAGTCTCGCACCCAATTAAACTAATATTTTTTTAAATTAATCTATGAAAAGCGAGCTCTTTCGGATGGTATGAGTTTATATATCTGACCAATCAAATAAAAGTTGTGTGTTTTGTAATCCATGACCAAAACCTGTTTTCTAGTACTAGCTGTAGTAGAAGTAGTAGTAGTAGTAGTAGTAGTAGTAGTAGTAGAAGTTGTAGTAGTAGTAGTAGTAGTAGTAGTGGTAGCAGCAGTAGAAGTAGACACAACGGCTGGTCTTGATCTAAACCGTTTATCACCCACATGTATCTTAATCATTATATACAGCATCGGTGCTTGGTCTGTACGATGTTCCAATGCAATAAGGCAGGTTCTGTCATGACACTGCTCATTTTTTACAGTTTTGACACTCTTTTAAACGTACTGTGTCCTTAAACGCGACTAGATATAATTTTTATTTGCAGTTTTGACGCTCTTAAGATTGCAAAATCCCGGATAGACAAGGAAGGACTGAACAGTTTACAGTACAAAGTCTTAAAACACGAGGTTAAAGACTTATACACTTGGACCTTGGTGGAGATTGACCGGCAGCAGGTTATGAAGGTGAGAACAGTCTTAAAACTTGTACACCTGGATATTGGTGGAGATTGGCCGGAAGCAGGTTATGAAAGTAATAACACTATACATTAGTATACAATACAAGGTCATAATACACGAGCTTAAAGACTTATGCACTTAGATATTGGTGGGTGTTGACCGGCAGCAGGTTATGAAGTGAAGAAACATTCATTGTACTACACAAAATGTGTTTCTATCTTGGAATGGGAAAAAAGAACTTTGTGACAAATGTAAAAATCTGGGCCCAAGGTTATAAAGCCTTTGACTTGAGTCTGGGACCATTCTAAAGCATTTGATTGGTCAGATTTGAGCCTATGCTTCAATTTGACCAATCAAATGCTTGTGAACGACTTCAGATTCAACTCAAAAGCTTTATAACCTTGGCGCCAGATAACAAATGCCACTAGACACGGTCCTCACTGTGATCATCTGCAGAACATAGTATTTGCTTATAATGATTGTTTTAAGGAATAATTCGAATATTTATTATGTTCATGGAGGTATGGAAAAAAAACCTAGTCACACTGTATGAAACATCATCGTCAGTGACGTCATTTGGCGTCGCGCGTCATGTAGCGCTTGTGGAGAACAGTTGACCTAACAGAAAGTGGTCCCGACAAGACGTGGCCTTATTTTGTTTTCATGGAGTTATGAACAAAAATTTACAGCTTATCAGTCACAGCTAATCAAAGGTAATGAAAAAAAACAATATTAAATTATTGATATATGCATTACGTTCTGCTTGACATTTTTTATATTTTTATTTTTTAGGGATGGGAGCAATACAACCATTCTAACAAGTAGAACAGCGGTGTACATCGGAATTGGGCTTCAATACTTGGTCGTCATGAATATTCATCATAGACAAAGGTTTTTTCTTGCTGGAGGATACATTCTGTACCACATTATCCTTTCACTACCAATCATGTCGTGAAATGTTCACCCCTTCACCGTTTCATTGTCGTCTGCTTCAATTTTATTGTCTGCAGTGTCATTTCAAAGTTTAAAAAAATGAGGCAGTATGAATGGAGATTTTCAAAACGAGTGTCAAACAGTTTGGAGCCTGATCAGCCGCCGCGTTACGCGGCGTCTGATCAGGATCCAAACTGTTTGCAAACGCGCTTACACAAGTTTACAAGCGTCTTTTAGAGCGAAAAGGTTAACTATGAATGCTGACTTTGGTGTGTAAGTACATCTTTGAATGGTGCATAGTCGCGTGCCATGTTCAGGTCAATGTGACCTTGACCTTTGACCTCAATATTAGACAATAGGGTCATGGTGACCCAAAGCGTTCACCTGGTAGGCCATGGTTGCGGTCGTGATGATATTAAAATCGGGCAAGTGGTTTCGGAAAAAGAAGATTACTATTTAGCTTTCATTTTAGCCATATAAGGAAACCCATACCCACCCACTAGCGGCCATCATTTTTCAAGCTATTCAAACCTCAATTTTTCAAGCTTTTACAAATCCTATATAGTGTCAACTATGGATCATTTGTGTAAGACAATTTTCAATTCGGACCAGTAGTTTAGACAGGAAGAGGTTGGTTTTTTTCAAGTTTTCACTATAAGCCATCATAGGTAAAGTTGACACATCCACTTTGAGCCATGTTTTTCAAGGTAGGAAAATCATTTTAAAAATATGGTAAAGGGCCAATCATTTGTGTAAAGTTATTTTCAATTCAAACCTGTAGTTTCAGAAAACTATATCAATAAACAGAAATATATTTATAAGGGAAACTGACCCTATTCACTGGTATTGCCACAATTTAAGCAAAGACACATATTTTAAGAAATCTGACAGAGTGTCATCCATGAAGTATTTGTGTAAAATTATATTCAATTCAAACCTGTAGTTTCGGAGAACTATACCAATAAACAGTAGTACACTCATAAGGAAAACTGGCCCTATACACTGACTGGTATGGCCCTATTTTAAGCAAAGAAACATATTTTTAGAAATCTGACAGAGTGTCATCCATGAAGTATTTGTGTAAACTTCTTTTTCAATTCAGACTAGTAGTTTCAGAGAACTATATCAATACAGTGAATCTCACTTAAAACGAACTTGGATAAGAAAAAAAACTGCTTAATACAAAATAAAAATAATTCCCGACTGCTTCCTTTTTTATTTCAATGGCCTCGTGTTTGCTTAAGAGGAAAACTGGATATAACGAAATATTGGATAAGACGAAAGGATTTTTAGGTCCCTAAACTTGATTTTACCTGTGAAAAGGTTTTGTTAATACAACATGCCGGTCATTATCACAGTTTGACTAGTGACTTACAAAGGTGACAGTACTTAATTGCTTAGCTGCTCATCACCTCCGTTAACAACACATTACCCAACCAACATGTTTTGTATATATGCTATTGATAGGATTAGATAATCAAACAACTGGAAATAATTAGTTTACTGTGCACATTATTTGTTTGGATCCAGATCAGATACTATTAACTTGGTGCCTGAACGGACTTCTTGCAGACACCCGTATTCTGAAAAAAGATAACAACCACTGATGCTATACCATCATAGTAGATCTAAATAAAAGCCTTTTTATTTTAATAAAGTTTACTTATTTAATATTCATAATAGGTTGAGTTTTCAATTAATACAAAACGGGGAACAGGTTAAGTTTTCAAAAAGAAAAATGGCATTTCTTATGTCATAGCCTATCTTAAATTGTTATTATTTATTCTATTTGGTACAATTAAAAACAACATTTAAGATTTTATTTCTATGCCTTTCTATCTTTCTTTTTTCTAATCAATTTTGTACTAAAAGTATGATGAGTAAAACTTTCTTTACCTGCAAACTATTGACAAAGAAATTTCGTTGTTTGGATTAGACGAAATAATTTGCAAGGTCCCCTGAATTTCGTTATAACTGAGCATCACTGTAAACAGTAGTATATTTATATAGCAAACTGGCCATATTCACTGGTATGGCCATATTTTAAGCAAGGAAACATATTTTAAGAAATCTGACAGAGTATCACCCATGAAGAATTTGTGTAAAATTATTTTAAATTCAAACCTGTTGTTTCAGGGAAGAAGCTTTTTCTGTGTTTCCTAAATACATGTAGTAGCATAAGGAAAGCTTTCCTCCACCCACTTATTTTTTTAAGCTGGGAAAATTATTTTAAGAACTTTGGTAGAGTGTCGCCTATGAATGCTTTAAGTGAAATTACTTACAGCCAGTTACAGGTCGAACTAGTGGTTTCAGAGAAGAAAAGTTTAGCCCATTTGCGCCCAGTGGATTCTTCCATGCTTATATATTGGATCAGTCCATTTTTTTTGTCTAAGGGGTGCCTGATCTAATTTTGTATTTTCGTTTTATTTTATATGGAAAGTCATATCAGCAAACAGAGTAGACTCATATAAGGCCCCATATTAAGCGCCGTTTAATCAGATTCTACTCTGTTTGCCTATATCCCATGCATATAGGATTAGGGACATAAAATGGTTAGAGTTTCCACTTATACAACCATAAAAAGAAAACCTGTCCAGCCAAATGGCAGACATGATTTTTTAAAGTTACCTATGGATCATTTGTGTAAAATAATTTTCAATTCGGATCAGTTGTTTTTGACAATAAGGTTTTGAGTTCTGTTTTGGCTAGCAAAATTTCAAATGGATGACAATTTATATTTGAAAAATAAAATAGGAGTATCCTACAAGAAACAATCATATGAAGTTTTAATGAAATTGACCCAGTGGTTTTCAAGCAGTTCTTCAATGAAAATTTTGACCACACACGGCGAAGGGCGACTGACGACAACAGTCACAGTGCAAATAGGTCACTTTGGAATTGACCCTGACCTAAATTATAGATAAAACACGTGTGGCCGGGTAGAGATTATGTTGAAATACTTTTCCTAGGTTTCAAGATGCTCCTCAAACGTTTTACTAAAAATGATTAGATCGTCAATGTAAACAACACAACTCCTCAAATTCAGGTCTCCTAGGCATTCTTGCATGAGCCTTTGAAATGTCGCTGGCGAGTTCGTTAGCCCAAATGGTAGTTTGTTGTATTCACAGAGACCATAGGGTCCTAAGGTAAACGCAGAACGTTCCTTATGTACCTCTTCATTCTCAACTTGATGGTAGCCAGACGTCATGTCGACCGTACTGAAGTATTTCGCACCATTCAGTGTATCAAAGATCTCTTCCATTCTGGGCAGCGCAAAGGAATCTTTAATAGTCCTCTAGTTCAATGTCCTGTAGTCGACACTTATTCTCAATTTGCCATTTTTCATCCTAACTAGTACGATGGGCGAAGCATAAGGCAATTTAGATTGCCGAATAATACCGCATGACTGCAACTGCTCTAGATGTTGCCGAACTTCATCTATCATAGTCGGTGGTATTCTCCGATGCCTAAGCTTGCATGGGTTTTCATCTAAAAGCTCAAGTCTGTCCTGTGAGTATTATTATGTCTACATAGCTAGTGATACTGAAATTGGTGTGTGTGTGTACATCTCGGGATGGCGGGTTGTCTCATACCGTTGCTAGGTATCTGTGGCATTGACAACAACTTTGATCTCATTTATAGAAAAAGTATATGTTCAGAGCATATCTCCTATACCAAATCAGTGTACACATGTATTTGATCTCTAAGCCAAAACATCACTTTGGTGGCAATTGTCACTTACTGACCCAGTGCTTGTTCCTACAGTGGAGGACATGTTATTTTTTCCCAATAAGTGAGTTTACGCTTAAACTAGTATGTCCATTGCAAACATTTTGGAGCAAGATAACCTGGCGTCTGATCAGGCTCCAAACTGTTTGCCACTTAGATAAAAATGAATCGGTAAAAGTTTCTTAAAAGTGACATTTTCTACATTTTATTACAATGCGCTTGCGTTTCGTTTTGCTGTTAAACGGGAAAAAATTAAGTATTCTCTACTGTTCTATTGTCAACCAGACATGTACCTAGTGGAATTTTGATGTGTGTTCACTAATTGACTGTTGAACACAATGTTGACCTACATAAACAAAAGTTTTAAAGTAAAACATATCTTAAATCGACCTCTTAAATTAGGCGAATTGATTGTAGATCTAAATGTATAATTTTAAGACAAGTGGCAGCTTAAAGCAAGGTGAAAGTAAAACAGATAACTCCTTTAGGAGCTTCCTGTTTTACTGTCAACTTAACCCTTTACCCCATATCCAGTTACTAGTTTTGAAGATAGGTGACCACTTAAAGCAGGTTGAAAGTAAAGCAGAATTCCGCATTCTGCTTTACTTTCAGCCTGATTTAAGCTACCATCTGCTTGGATATAGAAAATATTTATTATGGTATAAATGTATGTCAGTATGATGTGGAACTATTTTGATCAGCGGAGGAATGAATTAAAGGCATAAAAACGCGTAATTATTGGGTGATGAGTTTAACTGCTTTAGGTTGCCATATGTCTTATTAACAGCCAATAAGCCTTCTAATGTGTAGTCGTCATAAAGATGTTTTGCTGTAATTTACTCTATGCATTTGCAATCCTACTACGGTCTAATATGAGTTGATGGGTTAAAGGAAGGAGTACTTATTAATATAAGGCGCTGTGCTGGACGGGTGGCGGTTGGATGAATGGTGATAGTGACACAGAGAGTTGCAATTGGAATTATGTGCTTGGTTTTTTATCGGCATGGCAGGGCTGTCATTTTTTTTTTATTTATTTCGCCGGATCCACAGATTTTTTTCCCGACTCATCGGATTTCTGTTCTTTCTTTTCAAAATTTGGAATTTATTTTGCATTTTTTACTTAAAGGAAACATTAATGTGGGTATAAAACAGTTTAGATCCAGATCAGACGTCGCGTTACGTGGCGCCTGTTCTGGATCTAAACTGTTTGAATAAATATGTTAGTGTTATAGAGCCTGGCAGCGAAAGGGTAAAAGATAAATCTACGATACCTAAAATCACGCTTCATAATTTGGAAATCTTCGGATTTTTATGAGCAACTCTGATGGAAGCCCTGGCGTGGGCCGTCGTCTGTCTCCGGGGATTATCGTGTTTGCGATTTGAGTAGGTTGTCCGTTAGACATGGGTTCGAGTATGTGGTTGTAACATGTCAATACCAGAAGGGCGTTCTGTTTGCTTGCTTGCTTGTTTGCTGTTTAGGTAAGCAGTTTGTTCCCCGTGTGAAGCGTGCTGAGTACAGTAGATAAACGTTTAACCTCCAAATAACCGCATAATCGCTTAAACTATTATTTTCATTGCAAATAGTTTGGAGCCAGATCAGACGCCGGGTAACTCGGCGTCTGATCAGGCTCCAAACTCTTTGCCACTCAGATTTATACTGGTAGTCAGAATTGACAAAAAGTTGTCATTTTCTATATTCCATTGCAATGCGTTTGAATGGAAGAATAACGTTTTCTCCCCTGTATTTCAGACCGGTAGCCAACCCGCAATCGATGGCCATCGACTTCTTTACTGAACTCATGGCTTGTCACTAAATATATTTACTTGCCTCATGTACTCTTATCTTCGTGAAATTGTAAAGTGAGATGAAATAAATGATATGTGTAGTGTACTGTATTGTTATATTCTATATCATTTCGTGCGTATGTTCACAGGGGCGAAACTCTGTCACACAATAACTGGAAACGGGACGACGCTCGGTCACACCTGCACGACGATTAACATTGATAATTTTGTAAACACGCGCGGGGATTGTACTTTCATTTTGGCAAATGCAGTAGCTCAAGTCTGTCTGAAAGGCATTTTGTTCAATTGAACTTGATGAAATGTTTGCAATATTGTTTTAGAATAATGATATGATATAAGTGACAAGTTTAAAGGGATTTTGAGCTATGTTTAACAAAGAATGGCCTGTTAAAGTCATCGTTTATCTTAGAAATGTCTGTTTAACGTGTCTTTACTACAATAACTCAGCAAATTTCCTTTGGAAATAAAAAACATAGTTTAAGTAAGTTCATTCATGCAAATTACTCATAAATCACCGAGTTAACCGGTATTTGCTTTAACCAATAACGAGTAAAAGAGCATCTAATGAACAGCCAGTGAGTGTTGTGTATGTACCGCACACCGTAGACGACGTTTTTCCTTGTGTAACGCCTGCATGTCGACTCTGTTTCAGACACGGGACGATCATGAAAATCAATTTTGTTGAGGACGAAACACTGTGAACATACTACAGAATACAAATCTCATTAGATCTGCAAGAAACTTACTCAAAATGTTTGTCTCATTATTTTCTAGGTTAAGTTTGAATGTGAGATATGTCCGGTCAAATAGTAGATCATTTGGCCAAATAATTAAAAAAAAAACTTGTGAACACTCTAGAGGCAACAAACATCATTGGATTTTGATGCAATTTACTCAAAATGTATGTCTTATTAATATCTAGGTCAAGTTTGAATAAGGGTGTTGTCGGATTAAACACTATGCCACTAGGTCAAATTATCGAAAATCCGTGTTAACACTATATAAAGAGGCTACATATCTCATCAGATCTTCATGAAGCATAGTCAAAATGTTTGCAGCAATGATTTCTAGATCAAGTTTGAGTTTGGGTCATGTTGGTTAAAAAACTAGGTCGCTATGTTAAATCATAGAAAAACCTTGTCAACACTCTAGAGGCTACAAATCTCAAAATAAATTTCATGAAACTCGGTCAAAATGTGTGAAATATTAATATCAAGGTGACATTTTAATGTGGGTTACCTCCAATTAAAAACTAGGTCACTAGGTCAAATAAAAAAAAACTCTTGTTAACACTCTAGAATCTACAAATCTTATTCGATTTTCATGAAACTTACTAAAAAAGTTTGCCTTGTTAATTTCTGGATCAAGCTTAAATGTTGGTAAAGTCAGACCAAAAACTAGGTCACTAGATCAAATCATAGAAAACCTTGTAAACAACCTAGAGGCTACAAATCTCATTAGATCTGAGTAAACATTATTCAAACCGTTTGCCGTTTTAGTTTCTAGTTCATGTTGAAATGTAGGCTATGTCGGGTTAAAAACTAGGTCACTAGGCCAAATTATGAAAATGCATTGTTAACACTCTAGAAGCTACATTTCTTATTTGATCTTGATGAAACTTGCTCATAATGTTCGCCTCATGAAATCTAGGCCACGCTAAAATGTGGGTAGTGTTCGGTTAAAATTTAGGTCACTATAGGTCAAGTTTTACATGGTGTACCAGGTGAACAATATAGGGCCATAGTGGCCTTTGTTATTGTTGTTTACTCCTTTAATGAATTCCACCTTCATAAGCAACTAAATCCTCTTCATGCACTAAGCAGTCATAATTATGAAACATAGGTGATATTTTATGTCGTAGTGGGTGGTGCCTTAAAGCAGGATTAAAGTAAAGCAGGGTGCACCTTAAGGCGCATTATGTTTTACTTTCAACCTGCTTTAAGAGGTGACCTATATTAAATACTTAACACGGGCTGTGGGGTATTTGGTTTAGGTAATGGGTAAACCCATTACCCGATCGCCTGTTCCTACCTGGAAAGACAGGTGTCCATTAAAGGTAGATTGAAAAGTACATGCCACTTTACTTTCAGCTTGCTTATCATCTGCTAGGATATTCAATGTTTTTAATGTTGCACATTCATGCTAATAAAAACTTTGAATTAGAACTCTTTCCTTCAATGGAGGCATAGACCAAAGGCGTATTTAAAGGGTTAATAGGAAATACATATTTTAACAACATAAATACTTTAGAACCCATCTCCTATCATTAAATGTGTACTCTATTGAAAACTCAATGTTGAAAGTAAAGCATGTATTCCATCGTTTTAGTAGATTAAAACTTTATTTCTGTTGATCTTTTACCAGTTCACTAATTATAATAGGCTTAAAACACTATCATTTATAAAAAGTTTGGAACCAGATAAGATGCAGCATATATACTAACAGGCTGATCAGGGGTAGAACTGTTTCACACTCATATATGTTTTAAGTCAAAATTGATATCATGTTCTAAACTTTTATCAAGAAAGTAGGCAGTATTTTTTTAAAAATATTAACCCTTATCATGCTATTAGCATAATTGATCATTCATACGGTATTTTCCTTATTTAATCAGCTAAAGTAATAAATTAAATGATAGGTATTCATAGCGGGTAGGGTTTATGGTTGATTAACAGCAACCGGAATGTGCTATGACACATCCATGTAACGGGGTTTAACCCTTTACCCAATAGATGGTATTAGTTTTGAAGATAGATGACCCCTTAAGGCAGGTTAAGGTACATTCTGCTTTAAGCTATCATCTGCTGGGAGGTATAACATATTTATTGAGGTGCAGATTGATGACTTATTTTAATAAACATATGAATAAATGATATGCATAGAACGGTATATCTATGGAAGTTTTTGTAAGTTTTATTGTAGGTAAAGTAAATGCATGTCTTAATTCTATTTTTGAACAATATGAGAGATTGCGCTTTCAATAATGTATAGCCAGGTTCTACTGTATATAATATAAGCTCTACACTAACAAGCAGACGATCTCCTCAAATTCGTGTTTGAGGATAAAGGATTTTCGATACTATGTGTACTTCACTATTGAACCGGAAACAACCGCTCATTCAGGGGCGCTACTCTTATCACACTTTCCATGCGGGGTAACTCTGTATATCGGTAAGGCCCCATTTGAGCTTTCGATTTGATAAACCCTAATTTGACGTTTGATCACCTCGATGCCACTTTCAAATCGCCCAAAGCAAAAGGTGCATCAAAGAATTTTTCCTGAAACAGACAAGAAGCGTCGTCGCGTATCCATTACATTGAGAATGGTGTCGTCCCGGTGTTTGTTACAGCGTCGTCCTGCAAGCGTGACATTTTACTTTTGAAACTACTGCTTATTTACGCCATACGACTGATAGAAATTATCAACAAACTCAAACTTAATAGTGTTTATACATAATTTGATTAATTACATATCATTTCGCTACTTTAGCAGTTCATTGTTGAAGGTCAAAGTATAAAATGCACTATAATAAGGAATGTTGCAGTCAGTTTGGCATTTGTAGCTACAATGTGCCCTTTTTAACTCCGTTACCGTTTATGCTGACATTCATTTAAACTCAATGAATATGAATATACTAATTTCAAGTAATAATGTGGAATAAATAAGTACTGCAAACTATCTTAACGGTTCCTTCCACGTCCATAAATTGTTTTCCAACTCAATTGTATCGTGTTCGTTACCTAAATCGACATGCAGGCGTGACTGAGCGTCGTCCCGTTTCCGCGTCTGTGTGACAGAGTTCCTCCCCTGTGATGTTGTCGTCTGTTGTTTTTCTCATATATTGGACATTTCGAATTTTTTAAATAGGCGATTTCTTGGTTAACTTGATTTTTACCTTTCCGTCTAGTATCAACACAACTAATTACATGTACAATGCTTTGATAGGAACATCACCAATTCAACCATATTACCCGAATGCAATTATACTGAGAAAACAAATACCAAAACATTCAGAATACCGGTATATTGTCAAGGATGCCATCGGGGCATAATTGAGCGTTTATTGAACGCAGGCTTGTTCAAAGATTTGTTTGAAGTGAAATATACAAGTATTGTAGTTTCAAAACAGAAAACTCGTTCAGCATGAGAACGATTCGAAACTTTAGTGGACAAGTCTAGAAACTATTATTAGATCTACATTATAACAAAATAACAACAAAAACAAGTATTGTCCATTTGCGACTACTTACTTAAGATTTTTACAATTTATTTCAAAATTGACAAACAGTGAATACACTGATCACAGTCTACTCTGTTTGCATAGCCCAGTTGTACTCATCACAGGTACATTGTTTGTAAAAACGAGAACACCCGTCATTAGGCCTGATTGCTTTAAAGGGGCTCGCAACCGGTTTTAGCATTAAAAATAGTAATTTGTAAATATATGTCAAATGCTTATATAAATGGGTAAGATTAAGTTTAGGATAATAAATTCTAATAAAAAATGCATTTCAAAAAAAAAGAAAAGAAGAAGCTCTGATGGGATTCGAACCCATGACCCTCCATGCGGAGACAAACATGAAAAATGAGGAAACGCCTTTATCCCCTCGGCTACCAGCGCTCTCTATATATTAAGTAGCGAATAAACGTACTTCACAGGTAGCGATTGATGGTACTTTATTCGGCTCGGGTTTATGTCTGAGCCCGTGTAGAGAAGCAACAACAACAACTATACCGTTAGCTAACGCTATAGAAAAACGATGGAAAATGTCTACAAGGGCCACTATGGCCCTAAATCGCTCACCTGGTACACCATGTAAACTTAACCTATAGTGACCTAGATTATGACTGGACATGACCCACAATAAACCTTTAGAGTGTTAACAAGATTTTTCTACAATTTAACCTAGTGACTTAGTTTTTGACCAGACACAATCCACATTTGATTTTGACCTAGATCTGATGTAGGCAAATATTCTGACAATATTTCATTAAGATCTAATGAGATTTGTAGCCTCATGAGAGTAAACACTGTTTTTTCTATGATTTGACCTAGTAACCTCGTTTTTGACTGGACTGGAACCACATTCGAACTTGACCTGGATATCAATGAGGCAAACATTGTGACCAAGTTTCATGAAGATCCAATGAGATTTGTAGGGTATAGAGTGTTAACAAGGTGTTTCTATGATTTGACCTAATGACCTAGTTTTTGACCGGACATGACCCACATTCAAACTTGACCTAGATTTTATTAAGGCAAACATTGTGACCAAGTTTCATGAAGATCCAATGAGATTTGTAGCTTCAAGAGTGTTAACAAGGTTTTTATATGATTTGACCTAGTGACCTAGTTTTTGACCGGACATAACCCACATTCAAACTTGACCTAGATATCAATAAGGCAAACATTTTGATCAAGTTTCATTAAGATCCAATGAGATTTGTAATCTAGAGTGTTAACAAGGTTTTGACCTAGTTTTTGACCTGACATAACCAACATTCGAACTTGACCTAGATATCAATAAGGCAAACATTTTGATCAAGTTTCATTAAGATCCAATGAGATTTATAATCTAGAGTGTTAACAAGGTTTTTCTTTGATTTGACCTAGTGACCTGGTTTTTGACCGGACATGGCCCATATTTGAACTTGACCAAGATTTCATTCAGGCAAACATTGTGACCAAGTTTCATGAAGATCCAATGAGATGTGTAGCTTCTAGAGTGTTAACAAGGTTTTTCTATGATTTGACCTAGTGACCTAGTTTTTGACCTGACATGACCCGGATTCGAACTTGACCTAGATATCAATAAGGCAAACATTTTGACCAAGTTTTTTTAAGATCCAATGAGATGTGTAGCTTCAAGAGTGTTAACAAGGTTTTTCGATGATTTGACCTAGTGACCTAGTGTTTGACCGGACATGACCCACATTCGAACTTGACCTAGACGGACATCAAGCGATCCTTATAGCTCACCTTGGCACTTCGTGCCAGGTGAGCTAAAAAAAACTAAGATTCGGTGACGATTCTTGAGACTTTTTTTGGACTGATCATATTTTTTTAATGTCAGAAGCAAAATAATGCCAAAGATTTGCTTATATTTGAGTATTTTATTTCATTTTGACAAGTACACCATCCGGTTGCGAGTCCCTTTAAAGTCACATCAACAATTTGACAACCAGTTTCAATGTCTCCAAACTGTGCAGCCCCTGACAAGACATTTATTTATTTGTGGTCTACACTGCTTGCCATAACTGGTCATTATCATTATGATGTGCCTCAAAGAAAAACAACAAATATTTATGTACATGTATGCAACATTTATTGGTCATTATTTTCTCGATTATAATGTAACAGTAAGTACAGTAAAAACTGGGTCTGTCTGAAGACCCCAAACTTACCCAAACCACTTAAAAACAACGGAAACTACTTAAAAAACAACATAAACTACATGAATCCCTTAATATCTAATTGAATAAATATTATAAATGGCAAATTTAAGCTAAAATAATGAAGAAAACAAGACTGCACGTTCAATAAACGCTTATGCCCCCGGTGGCATCCTTGACAATATATTCTGAATCTTTTCTAAGTCCAAATTAGGTCAAGGTCAAGGTCAAACTGAGCTTGGGTATTACTGGTGGGTTGGTAATGGTCCAAGGCAATAACTGTATAAGTATTGAAGCATTGTAGTAAGTAGTGTTGATGCTAGACGAAACGGTAAAATCTAGTTAACCAAGAAATAGCCCATTCAAAATATTCTAAGTCCAAATTAGGTCAAGGTCAAGGTCAAAATCAAGGTTAGGTGATATTTGTGGATAGGGAATGGTCCAAGGCAACAACTGTATAAGTATCCAAGCATTGGAGTAAGTGGTGTTGGTGCTAGACGAAACGGTAAAATCTACTTAACCTGGTTACGGACGGACGTACGCATGAGACGGTACTTGTGTTTTTCACCCCACAAATAAGTACGGACGGACACCGTCCACATGTACATAGGTTGCATGTGAGGTGCTCACAGCTCAGGAGTACCTTCTGTACAAGTAGCTCACAGTTTATGGATATATTTTGTCCATATGGATAAAGACTTGTGCAAACATGTTAGTTGTATTGCACCCTCTACATCAGAGGATTCTTTTGAACAGGTGATGATTGGGGGGTGCAACCCATAAGTAGTGTTTTTCCCCACAAGTCTGTTTCATACACATGATGCAACTCACAACACCCTACCCATGAGTGCGGACGGACGGAAAGACGGACGGACGGACGGACGGACGGACGGACAGGACGATTACTATATGCTCCTGCATCTGTCGATGCCGGGGGCATAAAAATCAAAATTAAATATGCATATAAAATGTTGGGGTTTTTTCATTTAAGGGGAGCAACTCATACAAAATGTAAGAATATAGCTATATACAGTTACTTCCCTTTGGTGGTGGTGTTAACACCAGCACCAAAGGGTACTAACTGTATATAGCTATGATCTTAAGTTTTGTACAAATTCTTTTTGCTCTTTCTTTTCTTAATACATTATTTAAGTTTAAATACACAATTTAAAAGCTTTATTTGACTAGATATTATGGAATTGTAGTGGTGTGGGTTTTTAAGTGGTTTGGGGAGGTTTGGGGTCTTTAGACTGCGTACAAAAGCCACACAAATGATGTTGATAAATATGATGATGATGTTAGTCTTCTATAAAGGTCACAGCTTTCTCGAGGACAAAGGTAAGGCAGAAAATCTTCTAGGGGAAATTTACAATTTTAATTTTACTATTTCAACACTAAGTAGTTCCTTCCCATGTGGATCATTTTAGTAACCAAAACATGAACCAGTCTACCTGGAATTCTGGGTAGTTTAATACATACTGGTCTAAAGAAGCAAACAGTGCACACCCTGATCAGAGGGCTCCTATATGAGCCCTCTAATCAGGGTCTACACTGTATGCAAAATATGTAATTTGTATATTTAAATAGGCCATTGTATTGAAAGAGTTACGTAAGTGTACATTTCTTATGTGTCTTAATAAGCATTAAGTAAATGAAATGGCAGAGTTATGAGGAATAAATAGGTAATGGTGTAAGGAACAGGGTTGACCCCTTTCTGCTTTAACCCCAATACAATGGTTAACTACAGTTTGGGCCCTGATCAGACGCCTAGTTACTCAGCCTCTGGTCAAAATCCAAACTGTTCAACAGTCATCACCATGGTCCAAGGTTATAAAGTGTTTGAGCCGAGTCTGAGTGTGTTCTCAAGCATTTGATTGGTCAGATTTGAGCCTAGGCTTTAAACTCAACACAAAAGCTTTATAACCTTGGACCCATATTAGATCTACATTGTACTTAAATCATTTACCTTCAGTTTAAATTTGAGAAATAAAGTAAACAACAATTGTTTAAAGAAGAAGATGTCATGAAAGTGAAAGAATCTTACATGAGTGCTCATTACTTATCATATTTAATAAGGAAGTTCATTAATACACTATATTTAATCAACAAGTTTATAATAATGATAAGTAATGAGCATGAATGTGAGATTTGATTTATCACATAAACATTTTAAAAACTTATTTAGATAATTGATGCCATGGTTTGTACTCCCTATGTTGTATATATTTTCTGTCAAAACGTGAAGTTGTTTATGGTAACATCATCACAAATGACATCATTTAGTGTTCCGCTTTATGCAGCGCTTGTGGACAAACAGAACTATGCCTGTCGATAGTGAAATATTGAATAATTTGCCATAATACACTGCCAGAGACATAATTTTCTACACAATCACCCCAAAAAAGTTAACTCTTTGAACCCTAGTCCCGCAAATAGGCGTTCTTTTCAAACAATGTACATGTGAATAGTACAATTGTCCTGTGCAAACAGTGAAGACCCAGATCAGAGGGCTCCTTTCGGAGCCCTCTGATCAGGGTCTTCACTGTTTGTCATAATGCCAAACATTGATAAAAACAACCCTTAAAAGTCAGAAATGGACTAGACTTAAATGGAAACTGGGATTGTCCATTTAAAGTTTCAGGGAGGAAAGAGTTAAGGTACAATGTACATGCACCAGCTTTCCTAAGCACTTCAGTCGATGGTTAATTCTTTACAACAAAATCAACTTAGACCACTCTTGAGTCTACTTGTGGAAGACTTTTTTATTATGAAACATAATGGAACTGACAGTTGCAACA
This sequence comes from Gari tellinella, assembly GCA_922989275.2. NCBI lineage: Eukaryota > Metazoa > Mollusca > Bivalvia > Cardiida > Psammobiidae > Gari > Gari tellinella. The sequence goes on along the minus strand of OV277868.1, from coordinate 80,032,578 downwards.
CTAGCTCATGTTTTAAATTCTTTTTGTAATCAGGTCAAGGTCAAATTAATGTTGGGTGATATTGGTCATTTAGTAATAATAGAAGGCAACAGATGTTTAAGTAGCAAACTATTCTAAGTTCAAATTAGATCAAGGTTGAACAGTGGTTGGGTGATATTGGTGGATTTGGAATGGTCCAATGCCACAACTGTTTAAGTATCCGAGCTATTCAGAAACAAATCTAACAGTTTCTCACTTATTTCACCATCAAATCGTATGGTGTCACTACTCATTAGAATCGTCTCTGAGAGACGATTCTAATGAGTGGTGACACCATAGGGTTTAATGCAGAAATAAATTTTAGTTTTTGAAATACTCCCCCATATCTGGATTCTGGAGCCCTGTACACACGGACTGCTGGAAAGGAAAATCACTATAGGCCTGCTGCTATAGATGCTAGTCAGTAGTGGCATAAAATTCTATTATTAAAAGGAAAGGAAATGGGATGAATTATGGCCCCTTAAATACATGAACAAAACAACCAACATACTGTAAACAGACCTATACCTCAAATGTACAAAAATCCAGGGATCCAGCCCCTGGTTTACAACCTCCGTTTAACAGCAAGGGGCCAAACCCTCCTCAACCCCAGCAAATAACACAAAACAAATTATATTTCCTGAACTCATTCATTTGATCTGCATTACATAAAATCCATAGCTTCATGCTGCTTAACCCATTAACCCTATAAACGCTTTTTTACGCCTTTATTTTATTCCTTCAATAAAGAAAATAGTTCAATATTATACTGTTATTAATATGTATCTTAAGAAATATTTTCTTTATCCTAGTAGATGGAAGCTTAATGCAGGCTTAAGTAAAGCAGAATGCTCCTTAAGGCACATTCTGCTTTACTTTCAGCCTGCTTTAAGCTTCCAACCTGATTTAAGTATTTATCTGTCATCAAAACTTGAAACATGTTATGGGGTAATGGGTTAAACTTATTGGCTCCATAAAACTTCAAATGATTAATTCCATTTTTCTATGAAGTCCAGTTTATTTTAGACTATCTAGGGCTGTTTCTTAAATAACAGGTGACCACTTAAAGCAGGTTGAATGTAAAGCACAATGCACCTTAAGGCATGTTTTAAGCTACCATCTTCTAGAATATAGAAAATATTTCTGAAGATAAAAATTGATATCTTCTTCAAAGGAGAAATACATTAAATGTGTAAAAATGCCTATCTATGGAGTAAATGGAGCAACCATCTAACAGGATTTAGGAATCATTGGCAGCAACTGAGGAATGTATGACCAGAAAACAGTCTTTCTATTACCCTTCTGTTAAGAAAAATAACAAAAAATCTTAAACCAGGCAATAACAAATAATAATAACCATTACACAGAAATTAATTGGCTAGTGGCAAGCTTGCATCGAAGACAAGGCACTACATTTAATCTAATACAATGTCACTATTGAGCAGAAGATACGTCCTAAGTCTATACATGTTCCCTCCCTACAACGGCCCTCCCAACGATTCCCTCCTTACAACAATTCTTGCCGCTGCCCCCAAAACAAGACAATTATATCTAACACTTTCACTGCTGCAATACTGCCTGCTTAAAATTGTTGTAAGCTGTTTTTTCTCAAAATTGCATATTAATGGATATTTTGACAGAAGAAATATAATGACGAGTGACAAACAGTCGGAATCCTGATCGGACACCGCGTTATGCGGCGTCTGATCTGGATTCATGCTGTTTGCAAATGTAGGCCAAGTCTAAATTGTCAATCCCTATAACAACTCCGTCCAAATAACACATGCAATCTTTGTCTCCCATTGGGTGTTGTGTAGAGAGCGAGCACTGTATTCAGATCAAGGAATTATCACGTACACCTTTAGCTTGTTTTCAGTGTTGAAAACAGATTGTGGCTTAAAGCAGGATGAAAGTAAAGCAGAATGCTCCTTAACCCTCTATCCCAGAGCCTATTTCTAGTTTCGAAATCAGGTGACACTTAATGCAGGTTCAAAAGTATAGCACAATGCCTTAGGGCACATTCTGCTTTACTTCCAGTCTTCCATAAGCTACCATCAGCTAGAATATATATAAAATTTTCATTGCACATATTTATGACTGTATAAAGTAGTACTAACCGTACTATTACCTATAGTGGAGGTATAATTTAAAGGAGTAAAAAGTGTATTGATGAGGCAATGGGTTAAGTAGCATGCTGCTTTACTTTAAGTCTGCTTTAAGCTATTATCTATTAGGATACAGAAATATTTCTTAACCCATTACCCCATAAATACGACTTTTTACACCTCTGATTTATTCTTCCACTGAAGAAAATAATTCCAATTTATACAGTCATGAATAAGTACCATAAGAAATAATTTCTATTTTCTAGCAGATAATAGCTTAAAGCAGGCTGAAAGTAAAGCAGAATGTGCCTTAACCCTTTCCCTTTAGAAGCGCCTTTTAGCGAATATGATTTATTCCTCTGCTGAAGAAAATAGTTCCAATTTAATCAGTCATGAATATCTATTATAGAGAATAAGTTTTATATTCTAGCACATGATAGCTTAAAGTAGGCTGAAAGTAAAGCAGAATGCGCCTTAAGGCGCATTCTGCTTTATTTTCAACCTGCTTTAAGAAGTCACCTATATTCAATAATAGAAATAGACTATCAGGTAAAGGGTTAAGGCGCATTCTGATTTACTTTTAGCCTACTTTAAGTGGTCACCTATATTCAAAACTAGAATCAGGCTATGGGGTAAAGGGTTAAGGTGCATGTTCATAATTGTTTAAAATGGAACTATCTTCCACAGTAGGGGAATAAATTAAAGGTGTAAAATGTCAAATTATATATTTGTTGCTTAGATAGGCAAAAGGTCAAACACTTGTAATTTGTTAACTCTTTCCTCCCTGAAACTTCAAATGGACATTCCCAGTTTCCATTTTAGTCTAGTTCATTTCTGACTTTTAAGGGTTATTTTTGTCAATGTTTTGTAGTATGACAAACAGTGAAGACCCAGATCAGAGGGCTCCTTTCAGAGCCCTCTGATCTGGGTCTTCACTGTTTGCATAGGACAAGTGCACTTTTCACATGTATACTGTTTGAAAAGGACGCATATATGCGGGACTAGGGTTCAAAGGGTTAAGCATATTTGATGTGCATGGAGAATATAACCATAATATAGAATCCTTCTATTACAACTACTACATGAAGTTAGTTTTTCTATGTTTAACCCTTTATGCATCCTAGTCACATGAAATTGACTTTGCAAACAACTGTGTAATGCAGTGCTGATCAGCCATGCATTCAGTAAAGACATCAATGGCTGTCGATTGCGAGTTGGCTACTGGTTTGAAATACAGTGGAGAAAATGTTATTCTTCCGTTCAAACGCAAAGCAATATAGAAAATGACAACTTTTTAACAATTCTGACTACCAGTTTTATTCTGAGTGGCAAACAGTTTGGAGCCTGATCAGACGCTTGGTTACCCGTGGTCTGATCTGGCTCCAAACAGTTTGCAATGAAAATAATAGTCTAAGCGTAACCAGGGTTATTTGGAAAGAAAAAAAAAATTCTCTACTGTACTCCGCACGCTGCACAAGAGGCATAAACTGCTAACCTAAACAGCAAACAGTGGTAACTAAACTCACTCTAAACTCACTACAGGCTCCAAGGTTATAAAGCTTTTGAGTTGAGATTGAAGTCTTTCTCAAGCATTTGATTGGTCAGAGTTGTACCTAGGCTCAAATCTGACCAATCAAATGCTTGAGAACAATCTCAGACTCAACTCAAACTCTTCATTACCAAGGACTCAGGATACCCATTGTTTGACACTCTTATTGATTATCATAGGTCATACAACCTTAAATCTAACTTTGAAACGTTCTTGCAGACAATGATACTGAAGCAGAGGAAAATAAAGCGTTGAAGGGGTAAAAATCTCACGAATAATTTGACGCAGAAAGTGTTAAAACAGGCGACTGCTTAAAGCAACAAGTATATTATTGAACATGTACAGCAAAACATCCGTATTATTATATAACCATTTAAAAGATGATTAATTGATTGTATAAAAGTCAAGCAACAGCTTAAAGCATGGTGACAGTAACACAGAAAGCTCCTTAAGTAAAGATGGATAAGTTGGGTTTTACTGCACTGCAACACAGAATATGTCATATAGCGTCGATGAGATGATGAAGATGATGATGAGGGATGATTTCAGGAAGATGATTTCAGAGCTCAAGATAAGGGGAGTATTTCAAAAATTAAAATCTTTATGTCTGCTCTAAACCCTATGGTGTGACTACTCAATAGAATTGTCTCAAAGAGACAATTCTAATGAGTAGTCACACCATAGTATTTGATAAGACATAAGTGAGAAAATGTTGAATATCTTCAGATCCCTCTCTCTTATCTGGAGCCCTGTGATTTCCGCTAATCTCATTCGTTGCAAAGTATGGGATCAAAATCACCAATCTGCTGTACTTTTAGCTCTTGGCAAAGGGGATAATCTTGGTCAAATAAATAGAAACATCCCCTATGACAGCTAATGCTAAGAACCATGACAAGGTAGGAAGGTCTCTGGGGCTCTGGGCTTTTCTGTTTTACTGTCATCTTGCTTTAAGCAGTCACCTGTCTTAATACCTAATGATTCACACAATTTAGTGGTTGTAATAGAGAGATCTTATTGTAATTGAAGGTGTATTTATAAAGAAAGTACATGTAGTTGTGAAAAGGGATTACCCAAAATCAAAAGTTGATTTTACAGACGTATACAATGGTTAATACAGGGGTCAAAAATTCTGAAATGTGTCACTTGTCCTGCATAAAAGACGATGAAGAGAAACCAATAAATGCACTTGCCCTGCACATTAGACAAAGAAGGGAAAAAAGCATGCAGGACGAGCAGACAAGTGGATTTTTTACCGCTGGGTTTTTTGTGTATCAATGAGTAAATGAATATTGCTGGGTAATAAAATTGCAACTAATAAGTACACAACTTTTAAAGGACAATTCCAGTTTAGGTATAGACATACTCCAAGGTTTACAATATGGTGCTGTTTTGTAGTACATTGCAAAATGAATAACAATGTAGACCAAGATCAGAGAGCTCTGATCTGGGTCTACACTCTTATCATAGAACAAAAGTATTCTTTAAAGGTACATAGTATGTAGATGACCAGTTCACTCATTGCCAGGGTCCAATGAATTAAAGGAGGATAAAAGTAAAGCAGAAAGTGGCTTTTTAGCTTATAAAAGGAGCTTTCTGGCTTACTCTCTCCCTGCCTTATGCTACTTTCTGTCTTATCGGTGAATCTCTACTTGGATGATGGTAAAGGGAGATAACTGTACAATGAGTGTAATAATTCTAATTCATGATTTTACATCCTTAAGGATAAAAAAAATCCCGTAAAAATCCTAAAAATTGGGACACCAAGTGCAGCTTTTGTAATTATCATAAAGTTTGAATAAATTGCTTTTATCACAAAGTAATTTGACCACAAGGTGCAAACTGAATGCAAACGGTGTAGACCCTGATCAGACTGCTCCTTCAGGTGCACTGCAGTCTGATCAGGGTCTACACAGTTTGCTCAGGTCTGTCTGTCCCAATACTTAGGGTCATTACGGAAACAATAAGAAATGAGCTTCACAAAAGCAAGACAATCACAGATCAATGTCACATGATTTTGTTTTAACAAAGCAGGGCTCCAGATAAGAGGGAGTAAACTAAATAAATCCAACATTTTCTCATTCATTTCAGCACCAAATCCTATTGTGTTACTACTCATTAGAATAGTCTTGAAGAGACGATTCTAATGAGTAGTGACACCATAGGGTTTAATGCAGAAATGAAGATTTTAATTTTTTTGAAATACTCCCCTTATCTGGAGCCTTGTAACAAAGTACAACATTTAAAACTTAACACTGGTCCTACTTTCTAGGTGTGTTCAACAAGAGATTCTTTAAAGCAGAAACAAAACAATTTGAATTCATCAGAGCTCCAGATAAGAAGGAGTAAACTGAACAAATCCAACATTTTCTACCTACTTTCAGCACCAAATCCTATGCTGTTATTACTCATTAGACATCATAGAGTTTAATGCAGAAATAAAGATTTTTGTTTTTTGAAAATCTCCCCTTATCTGGAGCTCTGATAATCTGATTCATATAAATACAAAAACCTAATATTAAAACTATTGTTGTGTGCTAATTATATGAGGAAGTGTCATTTATAAACTATTTCAAAAGCTATAACTTTTTTAAACATAATAAATTAATAACCATCTTTGTATTTGAATTACTCCACTGAACCCATTACCACATAACCAGTTTCTATAGCTGTTGACGGGTGACCACTTAACTCTTTCCTCCCTAAAACTTTAAATGGACAATTCCAGTCTCCATTTTAGTCTAGTCCATTTCTGACTTTTAAGGGTTGTTTTTGTCAATGTTTGGCATTATGACAAACAGTGAAGACCCTTTTGGAGCCCTCTGATCTGGGTCTTCACTGTTTGCATAGGACAAGTGTACTATTCACATGTACACTGTTTGAAAAGGACGCCTATATGCGGGACTAGGGTTCAAAGAGTTAAAGCAGGTTTAAAGATACTTTACTTTCAGCCTGCGTTAAGCTTCCATCTTCTAAGATATAGAAACTATTTCTTATAAGTGCATATTAATGACTTTATAACTTGGAACTATTCTCTTCAGAGGATGAATGAGTTAAAGGTGTAAAAAAGGGCATATTCATGGAGTAATGGGTAAACAACAGCTATGCTGATCATTCAAATTTATGCTAGAAGCTTAACCTTCCTCCTTGATAATATAAAACAGCCCATTATGAATATCTAACATTTGAACTATTACAATGGCTTATAAAATAAGGTAAATTTTAAAAAATTGCAGACTCATTACCACATAAATACGCCTTTTTACGTTTTAACTCACTCCTCCATTGAAGAAAATAGTTCAAATCTATACTGTCATGAAAAAGTACTGTAAAAAATATTTTCTAAATTCTAGCAGATAAAAGCTTAAAGCAGGTTGAAAGTAAAGCAGAATGTGCCTTAAGGCACATTCTGCTTTACTTTTAACCTGCTTTAAGTCATTAACTATCTTCAATACAAGAAACAGGCTATGGGGTAATGGGTTAAAACAGATCATATTTTTATGAAAGTTGTAACAAGGCAAACCCTGATCAGACAGCTCTTTCAGGAGCTGTCTGATCTGGGTCTACACTGTTTTCAAAATGCATCAATATACGCTATTAGCACGATTAGGGTTTGTTTATAAGTTACCTCACAGACAACATCAAGGCAAGGAGCTTGAACTTTCAAGACGTAAAACTTATCAATTAATTAAAAACGTATTAATAATGTCATGCATAAGTCACATGACCTATCAATCACATGACTAGTGGAAAATATCACATGAAATCTACACCGTCTGTATGGGTGAAGTTTGATTCAGGGTCTCTAACTGCGTGTGATTCTCGAGTTCCGCTGCAATCTGTTGCAGATCCTCTAAGTCTCTATACGAACGTTCATATTTATGGCTAATTAGGCGACGATAAAAGTGTGCAGCGAATATGAGAAATATCACAAGCACCGGTACAACTATTGCCGTGGAAACTATGGCAGCATTCCTGTTTACAGCTACGAACTGCACCCAGCAGATAATGGTGATTTCCGCCAGAAATAAAATGATTCCCACCCCGGTCGAGAATGACCATGCCATTTGGATAAAGATCTCCATTTTCTCATGCGGTGATTCCTTGACGGCATTGACATTGTGTACATTGGAAACCTGAAATAGATACACCATGATACCAACTTAACCCATTACCCTATAAATATGCCTTTTTACGCCATTATTTCAATCCTTTACTGAAGAAAACAGTTCCAATTTATACTGTCACAAATAAAAACAAGAGGGCCAGAATGGCCCTTAATCGCTCACCTGTACATGGTGATGGGTCAGTGATTTCAGAAAAGAAGATTTGTGAAACTTTTACCCACGGGCGGGGTCACTTTTGACCCCAGGGACATAATATGAATGCTCTTGATACAGGACCTGTAGACGATGCGAACAGATTTGACAACATATGTGAAGGACCTCTAGACGGTACACCATGCCAAATATCAAAGCTCTGGACAAAATGGTTTCAGAGAAAAATGTGTTTGAACATTTCACTATAACTCTACGTAAAACAGCGACCCCCGGGGCGGGGCCAATTTTGGTCCCAGGAACAAAATTTGAACAACTTTAATAGAGAACCTGTAGACAATGCTATGTGCCAAATATCTAAGCTCAGTGTATTTTGGTTTCAGACAAGAAGATTTTTTAAAGTTTTCGTTGAAAAATCTATTTTTAGCTCCAGTGACCCAGATATTCAACAGACCGGAACCAATTCGTCAACATATGTGAAGGACCTATAGACATTACACATTGCCAAATATAAAAGCTCTGGCCATAATGGTTTCAGAGAAAAATGTTTGAACATTTCACTATATAACTCTATGTAAAATGGTGACCCCGGGGCGGGGCCAATTTTGACCCCAGGGTCAAACTTTGAACAATCTTGATAGAGGACCTATAGATGATGCCATGTGCCAAATATCTAAGCTCTGGCCCTTGTGGTTTTTGACAAGAAGATTTTTTAAGATTTCCTTATTTTTCACTTTGGTTGCCATAGCAACCAGACTTCTGCATTGTTTCAAATACTTTGAACAACTTTGAAAGAGCTTGACCCAAGGAACATTCCTGTGAAGTTTGGTTGCAATCAGGCATGTGGTTTTGAAGAAGACGTTTGAACATTTCACTATATAACTCTATGTAAAACGGTGACCCCCGGGGCGGGGCCAATTTTGACCCCAGGGTCAAACTTTGAACAATCTTGATAGAGGACCTATAGATGATACTATGTGCCAAATATCTAAGCTCTAGCCTTTGTGGTTTTTGACAAGAAGATTTTTTAAGATTTCCTTATTTTTTCACTTTGGTTGCCATGACAACCAGAGTTCTGCATTGTTTCAAATTCTTTGAACAACTTTGAAAGAGCTTGACCAAAGGAACATTCCTGTGAAGTTTGGTTGCAATCAGGCAAGCGGTTTTGAAGAAGAAGATGTTTGAAGAAATTGTTGACGCACAACGCACGACGCACGCCGGACAAAGACCGACCACAAAAGCTCACCTTGAGCACTTTGTGCTCAGGTGAGCTAAAAATCATAAGAAATATTTTCTATATTCTAGCAGATAATAGCTTAAAGCAGGCTAAAAGAAAAGCAGAATGCGCCTTAAGGCGCATTCTGCTTTACTTTCAACCTGCTTTAAGTGGGTCAACTTTCATCAAAACAAGAAACAGGCTATGTGGTAATGGGTAAAGAGCCAGGCAATGAGAGAAATATAGCCTGCTTGTATACCAAGACCAATTGTTGCATCAGGGTATAATGATCTGGGTCTACACTGTTTGACACACATCAATATTAACAGTATTTTGATAACTAGGGTAATTGTTTTGAAGACAGGTGATCATTTAAAGCAGGTTGAAACAGAAAGTAAATCCGAATGCACCTTAAGGCACATTCTGCTTTACTTTCAGCCTGCTTTCAGCTACCGTTTAATAAGATATAGAAATTGTATTTTATTGTACATTGTGTACATATTCATGACTGTATGCAGGAGAACTATTTTCTCAGAGAAGAGGAATAAATTCAAAGGCGTTAAAAGGCATTATATATGGAAAGAAGCCCTCTGATCTGGGTCTACACTGTTTGCCTAGGAAATCTATACTCTTTCACCCATTGATGAGTATACTTCAGTAACTTGTCATTTGCAAACATGCAGTGTACATGTGAAGAGTACACTTGTCCTATCGACTCCTATGCATACATGTAGTATAGACTGATCAGGAGCCCTCTGATCAGGGTCCACAGTTTTGTCATTTTGTTTTTTTGTAGACAACATCCCTAAATAAAAAATAGTCATAAATGGACTAGAACTAATTGAAAACTGGAATTGAAGTGGGAAAGAGTTAAACTGTCTGTACACATACTAAAGGATAAGTAATAACGGTTGAGGGCTCCTAATGAGATCGGACCAAAATCTGTACTCTATGGTACGTACAGCGATCTGCTTTTCTCGTCAACGGTCGACCCGTTCCGAACCATGCTAAAGCATGGTTCAGAACGGGTCAACCGTTGACAAGAATGGCTGATCGCCTTGGTAGAGTTTCTGATTTTGACCAACATGGCCTGATCTCAATAGCAGTCCTCATTCTTGTTGATACTCACAGCTTCTATATGTGGCAAGATACAAGTACTGATCATAAGAGCTAGCAAGTGGACTGACACAAGCAGTGTGGTACACAGGCTGAACAGAATCAACAACCCATCTGGAACGTTGTCATTTATGGCAATCTCCACCAACGCAACCTGTGAAAAAAAAGATGACAGTTACATTATAAGTTTTCACAGAAAGATGACAGTACTTTCTGTGAATACTACAGGGCTGTCATTTCTCCGAATTTTTCTGACATCTTCAGATTTTAATCCTAGCAGATGGTAGCTTAAAGACTATTTAAAGCAGGTTGAAAGTAAAGCAGAATGCGCCTGATGTCGCATTCTGCTATATTTACTTTCAACCAGCTTTAAGTAATTAAATGCGCTTGAAAAATAGAAATTTGTAAATCTTAGAATTTTTCATGATCAGCCTGGTTTCCATGAAAACTTGTATCTAACTTCCTGGTAATTACACACACATTCAAACTTGTTTTTAACCCTATAGCACATAGTCTGTTTCTAGTTTTGAGGACAGGTAACCATAATAGTAGGCATCCTTCAGACTATGGAGTTGTACCCGTAGAAGATACACAGGTAACCACTAACCACATAAAGCAGGCTGAAATTAAAGCAGAATCATGTGGCTGCCAGACTTGGTAGTTCAGTCAGTGGTTAGAGTGCTGGCACTGGGTTTGAGTCCTGGTTGGGCCACTTAACTTTCACTGGCCCTACAGTGTTGGCGCCCAACGTAACTTAGACCATGTTCATACTCTGGTTCCTTGTAAGATTTGGGTTTATTCTGAGGGGAATAAATAATTGCTTTACACCACTTTCGGCTATGTAACTAGCAGGGGCACTTGTGAGGTGCACCAGAGACTGAACCCGGCTGGTCACTTTATCCCGAAAACGACGAACCAGACGTAATGATAACTCAAAATCCTGAGCGTCAAGGAGGAAAGCCATTACTACATTTGTAAGTCTTCGGTTTGAATCGGGCGGGGATTGAACCTGCAACTTCCTGTAAAGTGTAATGCAAATGGGCGCCAAGATCTAGCTCCGAGCTATGAGCTTGTGACACATTCTTCGGCTTGACTACTTATTAGAATATTCTCTTCAAGATGAATCTAATGATCGAGTAGTCACACCATAGGGTTTGGTGCAGACATGAAGGACGAATGTTGGGGGGGGGGGGGGGGGGGGGGGGGGGGGGGGGGTTTACTCTTTGAAAGTACTTCCTTTATCCAGAGCTCCAGATAAGAGGAGTATTTGAAAAACTTATATCTTTATTTCTGCTTTAAACCCTATGGTGTCACTCTGTATCTATCTCTGGATACTGCCAACCCCTCTTGCGAGTATTAGAGGCAGGAAAAAGTGCACGTCGGAGTGTTAGTAAAGTGAAAGAGTAAAAGGACCTGGCAATAATTGTTGTCAGGAAAGAGTGAATCTAAAGGATCAACTATTCAACAAGATCAGTTCATTAAAATATTAGTTAAGTGAAGGTTCTTAAAATTGTGAAGTTAAAAACACTGCATACGAGGCTAATACTGCACTCCTACCACTGCCCTTTTAAACTGATTAAAATCAGTAAGGGTAGAAATATAGTAGGGAGTTGATTCCAGAGAGTGATGCTGTGGGGGAAAAACAAGTATTTCTGATAGTCTGAATTTACTTGAACTTGTTTTAATGTTAGAGGGTGCATGTGCCTTGTAAATCTGGTAGGTGTTTGTATGTATTGTGGTAGAGGCACAGCAACTAGGTTATAATAAATCTTGAAGAACATTATCAGTCTACAATCATATCTACGATGTTCTAGGGACCTCCATCCCAAACCCTCCTGCATAGTGGAGACACTAGAGAGAGGGGAGTAGTTGTGTAGCACCCATCTGGCTGCGCGGCGCTGGACCTTTTCTACCCTTTGTATGGCAGTTTTTGTGTAGGGGCACCAAACTGAAGAAGCATACTCCAACTGTGGCCGGACCAGGGACTTGTATGCCAATTCTCTTACCTTTTCATTACGTGTTGTGATGGTTCTTTTGATGTAACCGAGGGATCTGTTTGCATTATTGGTGATTCTGGTGATGTGATTATTGAAGTTGAGGTCTGAAGAGATATTTAGTCCTAGGTATTTGGCTTCAGACACAGGTTCAAGAGGTTGGCCATGGAGAAAGTATTTATGTTTAATGATGTTTTTATTTCTACTGATGTGAAGGACCTGACACTTTCCTGCAGCTTGTCAAGATCCTGCTGTAGGGATGAGCAGTCTGATAGAGAGTTAACAGTGAGATAGATGGCCGTGTCATCCGCAAAAAGACGGACTTGGGACCTAGAAACAGTAGAGGGTAGTTGGTTAATATAGATTAAGAAGAAGAGAGGCCCAAGGACAGAACCTTGCGGTACCCCAGAGGTGACAGGGACTTCAGTGGAGGAATCACCATCCAGTACAACTGTTTGGCTCCTGCCAAGAAGAAAGGAGCGAGACCAGTTCAACACTTGAGAGGAGACGACGCATTCTTGAAGACTATAAAGAAGTTTAAGATGATTTACCTTGTCGAACGCCTTGCTGAAATCAAGGAGTATGAGATCAGTTTGGCGTCCAGATGAGATATTGTTAATTAGGTGGTCAGTAAGTTCAATAAGCTGGGTTTCGCATGAGCGCTTCTGCCTGAATCCATGCTGGAGATCGTAGAGGATATTACGATTAGTGAGATGATGAGATAGGTGAGAGGCAACTTTATGTTCAAGAGTCTTACAAAAAATGCACGTCAAGGAGATAGGACGGTAATTTGCTGGGTCACTGGAGTCACCTTTTTTATAGATTGGACACACTTTAGCCCTGGTCCAGTCACATGGAATCTCTCCGGTTGACAGGGATTTCTGAAACAGGATCGTGACAATACCAGTAATCTCATGCCTAAGCTCTTTCAGTACCACTGGTCTGATTTGGTCTGGGCCTGCTGCTTTATCAGCCTTAAGATTGGATAGGAGTGTGAAGACACCAGATTCATTGACCGAGATGTCACTCATTGGTGGGTATCTGCTGAACTGCTGTGGGTACAAGAACTGCAACTTCTGCATGCATGTCTGCTTCAGGAATAGAGGAGTAGTGCTTGAAAATACTGACTGGAATTGTCGGTTTAAAATGTTCGCTTTTTCTTTATTGTTCGTCTTGAAGGTGCCTGTCTGTTGGTCTTTTCTGAGAATCTGGTTAAGCATCATCCGTACTTAGGAGTGGAGCTCAGTGACGATCTCAAGTATAATACCCATATAGACAACATCACGGGCAAAGCATCACAGACTCTTGGTTTTATTAAACGCAATTTGAAATCCTGCCCACAGTCAGTTACGGATAGAGCATACCAGACACTTGTTCGGCCCAAGTTGGAGTATTCATCAACAACATGGAACCCGACATACAAGACACAGATCAAGCAGGTTGAGCAGATCCAGAAAAACGCAGCCAGATTCGTTGCTGGACGCCCATTCAACCCCTTGGAACCGGACAGTGCCTCTGACATAGTCTCTTCTCTCCAATGACCACTCCTGAAGTCTCGCCGGCAGTACGCAGATCACGTCCTCCTATACAAAGTGGTGCAGGGATTAGTTGCAGTACCAGCTTCCTATCTGCCGCTCCAGCAATCGTCCGATCCACTAGACGGAGTAACCCGCTGAAATACATCCAACCACAGCCCAGTAAGAACTGTTATTTGCACTCGTTCTTTCCAAGAGTTATCCCTAGCTGGAACTTGCTGCCACCCGAGGTTGTGTCTGCCCTGAGCCTGGACGAGTTCAAGGGGGCCGTCCTGTCTCTCCAATCCCACCAGGCCTAGTGTGTTAGGCCAGGACTGTACAGTGTAAAAACATGTTTGACGTTATGCTATTTTAAACCCGTGCATTAATCCGCTATACACTCTACGCTGATTGCACATTTTAATCATCTTCCGTCGATGTCTTGATCAACATCAACATCAATTTCATACTCCCGAACAATCAAAACAGATTATGATTGGGAGGCGCGTTGTCTGGGAAAGACAGTGTTAGTAAAGTGTTAAATTAAAAGATCATAGATAAGAGATAGATAAAACAAAGTTTACAGAATGTACAGAAATAGGGTGCAAGGTTAAGTTAAAAGATAAAAGCAAGCTCTCAGCGTTTAGAATGTGACTGCTCCCAGTCCCACCCTAAAGGCATCTAGACTGGGGCTTGATTTAGTTTGACCTGGGAGGTTATTCCAATATGGTATAGTTCTGGGGAAAAACGAGTTCATGTGGTATTGGGTACGAGACTGTGGTATCAGGAAATTAAGGAATCTGGTTGGAGTGAGGTGGTGGTGATCGACATAGACTAGTTGGCGCTGTATTTTGTATAGCATAAGTAAGGAGTTATGAATTCGACGTTGTTCTAGAGTGTTCCAGTGAAGTGTAAGAATCATTTGTGACACGCTACTTGTATAATCATAGTCATTGAAAATGTATCTGGCTGCTGCACGTTGGACACTTTCTACCTTGTTGGTGAGGTGTTTTTGCCAGGGGTGCCAAATGACAGAGCAGTATTCCAGTTGGGGGCGAACATAAGTCATGTATGCAGCTTCTTTGGTCTTTTGTTTGGATGTCTTAACATTTCTTTTAATAAATCGTAGTGTGTTTTTTGCCTTTGCAACAGTATTGTCAATATGTCCAGTCCAGTTCAAGTCTTTGTTAATGTTAACCCCTAGGTACTTGGCATTGTCTGTGTCCTTTAGAACAGTGTTATGGAGTCTGAAGGGATAAATGACTGTCTTTTTCTTTCTTGAGATGCGTAAGACTTCGCATTTGTCCTCGTTGAAGTCCATTGACCAGTCCCTCTCCCACTGTTCTAGTCTGTCAAGGTCTTTTTGTAAGTCTGACGCGTCGCCCTGGGATTTAACCGTCAGGTACACGATCGTGTCATCCGCGAAGAGTCGTGCACGGCTTTTGATGCTGTCCGGTAAGTCGTTTATGTAGGCGAGAAAGAGACATGGGCCGACCACTGAGCCCTGAGGAACTCCAGAAAGAACTGGTGCTTCCTCGGAGAGATGACCTTCCACTGCAACTCTCTGTGACCTTCCAGTGAGAAAAGATCTAATCCATTGTAATACCTGTGTATTAACACCAAACTTTTTCAACTTGTATATTAGTTTATTGTGGTCTACCTTGTCAAAGGCCTTTGAAAAGTCCATGACTATTACGTCAGTTTGTCTGCCACTTTCCATTGAGTCAAAGACTTCCTGTGTGAAGGATATCAACTGTGTCTCACAGCTGCGCTTGGACCTGAAACTGTGTTGGTAGGGGGATAGAAGTTCATAATGATCAAAGTGATTCATTAGACTGGAGACAATTATATGTTCTAGAAGTTTGGAGGCGATGCAGGTCAAAGAGATAGGTCTATAATTGCTTGCTTTAGATCTGGGGCCTTTTTTGAAGACAGGTGCAATAATGGCCTTTCTCCAGTCTGAGGGGACAGTGCCAAAGTTTAGGGACATCTGAAATATTTTACTAAGTACAGGTGCTACCTCTTTGTGGAGCTCTTTGAGGAGTCTTGGTGAAAGTTCGTCAGGTCCAGAGGCCTTATTTGGGGAGAGACCACAGAGAAGTTTCTGTACACCATCTACAGAGATGGCGATGGGGGACATTTGGGTCCTAACAGGGTCTATCCAATCACTGCAGATCTGTTTGAGGCTCAATGGTTGTGGCTGGGTAAAGACCGACTCAAACTGTCTGTTTAGCACATTTGCTTTTTCAATGGGGTCTATGTAATTCCTTCTGATTTTAGTGGTGAAATTCCGAAACCTTCTGATTTATTGCGGTGGAACGAATTACCCAAAACCCCACAAACCCCACAAACCCCGGAATTACCCAAAACCCCATCAAAAATCAACTGAAGGGGTAGTTTACAGCCACAAACCTTGAAATATCTATTAATTATGTTATTTTAAGGTGATATAAGTTCAGATTATACAAAAAAAAAAAAAAAAAAAAAAAAATTGAAAAAAAATTGGAAAAAAAATTGGAAAAAAAAAAATTATTTATTTTTTTATTTTTTTCCCCCCCTCTTAAAAAGGGTTAAATCACACGAAATGGAAGTGATAATGTGGAAATATAAACAGACATTACCTTCGTAGCACATTTTATATGTCCGTGTACATCCCATTCAAACGAGATGTTAATCCACCACAACCCCATTTATTTTCACATCTCGACCACAAAGCCCGCCTACAACTCTTTATAAATGTTTTGTTAAGCAACACACACTAAAAAATTAAAGACTTTCTTCACCTGTAACATTTGACAATCTTTGAAAAGTGGCGTGATGCTGCAATTTTCGTCCATTTGAGCCGATTCTTGCCTGATCCGCACCGGCCCTAGTTATTCCACCACAAACCTCATTTATTTCCACATCTCGAAAAAACACCTCTAGAAGTCTTTATTAATGTTTTTTCAAGCACCACACACCAAAACATTATTGAATTTCGAATCCTGAACCCTATGACAGTCTTTAATAGCATTTACCATGACAGTGTGTGCATTTTAACTCTTGGAACACTCGTCACGTATATATGTGTCCTTTGTAAACAGTGCACTTGTTGAAAGTACACTTGACACCAAGTAAAACGGGTAGACCCAGATCAAAGGGCCCTAAATATCTCGCGATGTGATTTGGATCTGTTGTGATATATCGTTCATAGTCTCGTGAATTTTTTACAGAGTCTAGACTAGACAGCGAGAGAGAAGAGATATAATAGAGAGAGGGTCCGAGACATAGAAAAAGAGAGATATGACAAAGGTAAGAGAAATATAGCAAAGAGAATGAAGGCTCTTCTTTCTTTTTGCTATTTTCTGTCATCCTCGTCATATCTCTGTCTCTCTGTCTTTGCCTTTATTCTCACTCTCTTTTCTCCAGTTCTCTCGCACTCTCTATCTTGCGAAAGAGAAAGAGCGAGAGAGCGATAGAGAGAGAGAGAGAGACAGAGAAATTCAGAACAATGTCAACTCGCGATCCGCAGGATAAGGGTTAATTGCAACTTCAGGTTCACTGATCGTTATCTACATCTAACAACTACCCAGCTGTGTTAATTGGTTTGCAATGAACATTCTCTGATAAGGATGTGTGTATTGATACCAATTATCACAGTAGGGAACCACTACATATAGGTGTACAGTTTCCTGGGGCGAAACCTCTCATGAAAATATAACCCTCTTCACGAAATGGATTAAATTCAATCGTATACTGAAAAACACAGTAACTCTATAAATTTATGCGTATAAGCCACTTAAAAAAGTTGATTTGAAAAGTGGCGTGATGATGCAATTTTCGTCCCTTTAAGTTGAGTCTAGCCTGATCCACACCGGCCTTAGTAATTCCACCACAATCTCTATTTATTTTCACATCTCGATACAAAAATAAGACTTCTACAAGTCTTTATTAATGTTTGGACAAGCACCACACACCAAGACATTAATGAATTTCGTATCCGGAACACTGTTGACAGTCTTTGAAAAATAGCATTTTGCTACGATTTCCATTATCCTCTATAATCCGAAACATTAGGTGCCGTGTGTCCTTTGAAAACAGTGCACTTGTTGAAAGTACACTTGACACCAAGTAAAACGTGTAGACCCATTTCAAGGGCCCCTAACTGATGAAAGCGTATGTGTGTGCTCTAGTCACGCATACATATTTCTGTAAACAGTGTACTTGTTGAAAGTACACTTGTACAAAGAAAATAAAACATATGTCGTAGTAACATCACCGAAGTTCGGAAGGAGATACTTGTCCAGTATAGTACAGGTATCAACTAATTATGCTTGGCCGGCGTCTTCTTCCTCACAAAAATCGCCTATGTGATCAAATGTGCGCTGGAAACCACAATCTCCTGACTACATTCTTTCTATCTATCTATCTATTTGTACTGCCTTAACGCCTTTTTCAAGTATTAGCGGCACGAATCAGATCAGAATCTCATTCAAGAGCTCTCTATTCTAGATCTGCACTATTAGCAGCAAATAGTTCAGAAAACAAGCATAAAAAGCCCCCAAAGTATGGCCTCAAGACGGTACGTAATAATCAGTAATTGGTGACCTATTAACAACAACCGTGCTTTACCGCGACATAGGGCACTGTGCGCCGTTACATACGCAGCGATATCACATATGGCTTTCGCTCTGCGGGATACCAATTGCAATGTATATTGTACCCGCAGACTATATATGCACCCAGCACCTTAAATCACATGGTTTTTACAGGCAATGTACAAAAGAGAGGGTACCGCAAAAGAGATCAGATTTGATATGAATAGCTTGAATCCAGCTCAGCCGCAGTGTAACTCCTAAGGGCGACATGGGCAATATTTGCAAACAGCTTGGCTCCAGATCAGAAGCCGCGTTGTCGTGGTTTATAGCGACTTGGCTTACAGTTGCACAAGCTTGTATCTAGACCAGCGGAACAGAGACCACGTAACGCGGCGTCTGATTTGGAATATGTTATCAAGTTTAATTAAGATCCGAAATTAAATTTTGCTGCTTCCGACCCGAAATATTTTAAGCATACGACATTTCAGAATGATAAGGTTTGAAACGAAACTGAACTCCAAACTGTTTGCTACTATATTACTTTAGTCATATAACTCGAACATATTCAACAATAGAGACGAGTATATTTGTTATGTGTAAACAATGAACCATTAAAGAATACAAAGTGAAAAAGTCTAGAGTCGACCGATCAGGGTCTGCACTGTCCCATTATTCTTCTTATTATTATTATTGTTAGTCATTAACAGCAACCCATAAAAGTCATCAATGTAAACGCATTAATTGGAAACTGGTGTTAAGGGGAGATTTGGGTAAGTTTTAATTGAGAAATAAAAAAAAGCAGACGACAAAAATTGTTGGTCATATCTTGGGAATTTCATTACCAGTGATGGTCATGTGGAATAGCCTTCCAGCAAAAGATAAGAACAACTAGGTCAATGAGATTTCATATTAAGAGAAATGCACACCTGTGAACAGAACACATGTGCTCTACACAAACAGTGCAGACTCTAATCAGAGGGAACATTAAGAGTTGCATGGAATACATAATAATATCTATTAAATAATGTGAACTCTTGTCAGTTTATAGATTACACTTCTCTGTAAAGTTTGTTTACGAAACTTAATTTTCCATGTCCGTTCACTTACGTACAATGAATGTATGTATATTGAATTGTACATGTTTATTGATGGCTATGAATATACTTATGCTATTTTATGCCGAATAAAGCTCTGTATCTGTAAGGGATTGTGAGATGTGAGCGTGATAAAGTTTTAAAGAAAAGGAAGAACAAAGTTACATGTGTATTCTACTTTTCTTTCTGCTTTACTTATGTCCCATATACAGCAGTCAAGCGATCAATTTCAGTAACTGCTTAACACTTTGCCTGCTGATCGAGACTTCATGTCGTTTTTGCAAACATCTTTGATCTAGATCAGAAGCCGCGTAACATGGCGCCTGATCTTGAATCAGACTGTTGGAAGTGTTTTTAGGTTTCTTTACATACAAAATGTACACATCTAAATTTAAAAAAAAATTGCAGACGATAATTTAAAAGCAGACGGTATCACGGCATGATAAGGGCTAATATGGGTTTGGTTATAATATTAATTTTTTTTATCCGAGCCCAGTCCAATATTTCACAATTGTGCTTTAGAAAAGGCGATTTAAACAAAGATGTGAAGAAGATTGCTACTATACTTGAAATATATCGATAATTCTAATTAACCCAATTAAGATATTGGACGTTAACTTGATAACAAAATGATCAAGTAAATAGTGTGTTAAAATAATAAACTATCAATCTGGATCAAACCCGTTTATAACTTCCAGGTAAAGCCTGTCGTAAAACACAGGTCTACCATATCGCACATCACAAAGGAATATGCCATTACGCAACCGAACACAGAAGCCGCACTAGCCTAATAAAACTCTCCCAGCATGATTTTCTTATTGAACAAACCGATTGTCTATGAAGTAAATATTTGGGAACTGTTCGCCACAGGGATCCCGCCTTAATAAAATCTCAAAGCTACACATGTTGCTTGAACATGCGTTTTTGACTTCTGTGCCCGCATGCTGCTTTTGTTACAGGTCTACATACATTTTAAGCATAATAATAAAATGGGAAAAAAAAAGCACCTGGTTTGGTCGATGACTTTGGAATAACCCTTTCAACATTGGTCACCAGTATTGATGACTATTGCAAACAGTTTAAATATCCAGATCAGGTCTGCGCGTTGTTATCACACATATCTTAAACAGTATCCATGCATAATTTCTAAATGGTCATTTAACCCTTTACTCCATAGCCAGTTTCTAGTATTCTACAGGCTTAACGAAGGCTGAAAGTAAAGCAGAATGCACCTTATAGACACATTCTGCTTTTCTTTCAGCATCTGATAGAACATAGAAAATGCTTCTTATGATACATAATTATCCATGACTGTAGATATTGGAACTATTTTCTTCAGTGTAGGAATATATTAAATGTGTAAAATTGAGTATCTATGGAGTAAATAGTTATAACAAGTTTGACTGTATGAAATTGAGAAAAGTTGGTCAAAAGCTGTTTGAGATTGACTTTGGTACATCTAGAAACATAAGGATTTCGGTGTCCTTAGACCTATAACTGACTCTTTGCATGCTGGGTATATTTCCCGTCTGCAACAAGTGTTGTCTGCTAATTTTCTAAACTTCGAAGTTTCTAAATTTCTCTTCCAAACAATATCAAAGTGTCAAATAATTTTGATCCTGTTCAGATGTCGCATTATGCGGCATCTTACCAGGATCCAAACTCTTTGCACAAGTCTATATCAAGGTATTTTACTGCTACATGTAACATGCGAATATTAATTCTATACAATGTATATAGATGTTTCATAAACATCATTTGACAGAACTCGGTCATTGAAATTTCATTCTAAATATTTAATTTTAGAATTATAATAAGCAACATATTCAACCCTAGAAACGAGGGTAGATCTACTACTTATTTAAAAATGGCATACCTGTGAAAAGAAACTATGTCCAATGCAAACAGTGTAGACAGTAAAACTCTCTTTTACGACCACTTAATATATTTAATGCAGGTGGTTGCTTTAAGCAAAGCGGAAGTAAAACTCCTTCATTCGTTTTCTGTTTTACTTTCACATTGCTTTAAGCTGTCACCTGTCTATTATTAAAAGAATTGGCCTTCTACATATATTAGTGGTCGCAATGGAGAGGTTTTACTGTAGTCATAAATGGACCAGACTTATTTCGAAAATGGAATTGTCTTAAAGGTTTCAGCAGGGCTGCCATTTCTCCGGCATTTTTTCAAGTACATGATAGCTTAAAGCAGGCTGAAAGTAAAGATGCTTTACTTCCAGCCTGCTTTTAGTAGTCACGTGCCAACAAAACTAGAAATAGTATATGGGGTAAAGGTACGATTCTAGTAGTATCAGTCATGGAAGGTACAAAAAGATTCAGAGGGCAGTGGACAGCAAGCTGGCTGCGAAGCTACGACGTGATTTTATCCATCTGGCAAAGGATGTGGGTTCTAGTATGTTCCGCAAAGATGGTGTGCATCTCAATGCTACAGGGGACACTCGAGTGCTGCATGTCCTACGGAAAGTCGTCAGCCTGAAAAAAAGGCCCTTTTCAGGGAGGGCCAAACATTTAACGAGAAAGATATCTGAAAGAGTTTAACCCCCCCCCCCCCCCCACACACACACACACACACACACACCTCCATCAACACCCCACCCCCTTCAACAAAAAGGGCATGAAACTAACAAAAGAGCCTTTTTTCCAATTTCATAATAATAAGCGTATAGCATGTATATATACATGTAAATCAGTACAAACAGATAGTAGGACAATGACCCATTGGGACAATCCCCTCCCCTTTCCAGGGCTACCATTTCTCCGGATTTTTCCTAAATCTTCGGATTTTTTTTCTAGTATATGATGGCTTAAAGCAGGCTGAAAGGAAAGCAGAATGTGCCTTAAGACGCATTCTGCTTTACTTTCACTTGAAAAATGCAAATTTGGAAATCTTAGGATTTTTTATGTCAAGTTATGGCAGCCCTGCCTTTCCTAGGCATGATCATGTATTCTAACAATATACTTAAGCATTTAATGCAATATAAAACTTACAGTGTAGAAATTGTGTCACGCCAGTATTTCAGTTATGTGTGCAAACAAATTTGAACATAAACAGGACGCCATTTCTCCGGATTTTCCTACATCTCCGGATTTTTTTTCTTGTACATAGAAGCTTAAAGCAGTCTTAGAGTGAAGCAGATTGTGCCTTAAGGCGCATTCTGCTTTAATTCAAGCCTGCTTTAAGCAGCCACGTGTAAAAAAAAACTAGACAAAGACGATAAGGTAAATATACGATTCGTAAAATCGCACTTGAAAAATGCAAATTTGGAAATCTTAGGATTTTTCATGTCAAATTATGGCAGCCCTGCATACATTGTATTTAAGGATAATAATTATTGCTTGATCTTGAAAATGTCTGGTTGTCACCTATATTGCTATACATTTCCTATAAAGCCTAAGAGAGCTGAACACTTTAATAACTAACCAAAACGAGAGCACTGCAAGCGGTACATTATACGCCCACTGACAAAGAAATCAAAATCTATTCTAATTTGTAGACACTTAGAGATCTGAGCGTAAACGCAATTAGCAATAAAATGTGAAAATCACAGTTCATTGCAGACGTCGACAATTCGCTTCATAAAGTGTCCGGCGATTTGGAACCTGATCAAACGCCGAGTGACTCGGTGTCTCATCTGGATCCAAACTGTCTACGCTTGGCACCTTCAAACGGACCACAAGCCCATATTTTGAGAAAGGATTTCCCATGCAACAAGAACGCACATTTTACAGGTGGGCGTATAAAAAAGCGTGTTCCGGTTCAAACACCATGCTTTTTGACATTTGACCCTAATCCAAACTGTTTTCAATTGTAAACCACAGGGAGGTGGTAGCATTATTATTTTAAGGTATATTAATTACCTTACGCTTAGCTATATATGTATATATACACAACATTAAAATATGTTTAGACATGTCTACAGCCTGCAAATGAGAGCATTGCGACGACATGTACAGACAGTGTGGATCCAGAGATAACACCAAGTGACTTTCATCTGAAAAGTATCTGCACACCATCCAAAAGGTTATTAATGACATACAGTCACCAGTTCCAAGCACATAAATACCAGCAAAATTTACAATCTGAAAGTCCAAATCAAACACCCGGTAAATCGGCAGGTTGGAGGTAAAGCATAGTTCTAATCTTCTTCAAGGCGCATTCTGCTATACTTTCAACGGTATATGTGGAAAAAAGGGAAGAAATTTACTGACCAGTTACAACCAAGTATATATGTGTATGAACGGAATAGACAGGTGTTATTGCAGTCAGTTTAGAACCTGATCATTTCCAAAGCAGCTTTAATGACTGTTCCATTACTGTTTGCAAAAACACATATAATACTGTCTCTATTGTTGAATATGTTCGAGTTATATGACTAAAGTAATATAGAAGCAAACAGTTTGGATTTCAGTTTTGTTTCAATCCTTATCATGAAATGTTGTATGCTTAAAATAGTTCGTCTTCGGAAGCAGCAATACTTAATTTCGGATCTTAATTAAACTTGATAACATATTCCAAATCAGACGCAGCGTGGTCTCTGGTCCGCTGGTCTAGAAACAAGCCTGTGCAACTATTAGCCAAGTCGCTATAAGCCACGACAACGCGGCGTCTGATCTGGAGCCAAGCTGTTTGCAAATATTGCCCATGTCGCCCTTAGGACGGTAAGCGTTACGTTACACTGCGGCTGATCTGGATACAAGCTATTCATATAAAATCTTATTTCTTATGTACCTCGCCTGTAAAAACCTTGTGCTTTATGGTGCTGGGTGCATATATGGTATGCGGGGACAATATACACTGCGATTGGTATCCCGCAGAGCGAAAGCCATTTATGATAGCACTGCTTATGTAACGGCGCACAGATAGTGCAGACCTAGAATAGCGGGCTCTTGAATGAGATTCTGATCTGATTCTACACTGTTCTTTTCAGATAAATGCACTAAAATAATATTATGAAATAGAGGAGTCTACCTCGCTCAAAGCCATACGAAAATATGGTAAAGGATGTAGTAAGGCAGCTAAGTGGGGAGATTGTGGTTTCCAGTGCACATTTGTTCACATAGGCGATTTTTGTGAGTAAGAAGACAGAGGACGAAGTCGGCCAAGCATAATTAGTTGATATTTGCAACAATCATTTCAAAAGGGGACTTGAACACACACATATATATACCGGTAGTTCTCACAAAATAAGGGTGTTTGTTTTTTGTGACATAGGTGTCTAAGCTGAATCTAGACGGTTTGCGAATATTAACCATTGCATGCACGTGAGCACTAGTTCAAGAAAATATTTACAGCATTAGAGAAGCTAAACACAGCGCCCAACGCATCTTCATTATCATGTGCAGTCAGTGTTGCTCCGAATCACACATCGAGTAATTTGAAAGGCTGTAAATTGCTTCAAACAATTGTCGTCTCTTGTTTTTATTTCTCAATTTAAACTTGTCCAAATCGCCTCATTAACACCAGTTTCCAATTAATGCGTGTATATTGATGACTGTTATGGGTTGCTGTCAATAACTAACAGTGCAGATCCTGATCGGTCGACTCTAGACATTTTCGCTTTGTATACTTTAATGGTTTATTGTTTGCAAAAACACATATATATTGTCTCTATTGTTGAATATGTTCGAGTTATATGACTATAAGGTAATATAGTAGCAAATAGTTTGGATTTCTGTTCTGTTTTAATCCTTATCATTCTGAAGTGTCGTATGCTTAAAATATTTCGTCTTCGGAAGCAGCAACATTTAATTTCGGATCTTAATTAAACTTGATAACATATTCCAAATCAGACGCAGCGTTACGTGGTCTCTGGTCCGCTGGTCTAGATACAACTTTCAAGCCTGTGCAATTGTTAGCCAAGTCGCTATAAAGCACGACCTGGAGCCAAGCTGATTGCAAATATTGCCCATGTTGCCCTTAGGACGGTAAGGGTTAAAGGCCTATATTTGGCTCAGCAGGATGTCTTTTGGACGGTACACAATCGATACATCATATCATATTACCCAGAGGCACCTAGGGCATCATGGGTACTAGGTATTAATACAGGTAGATAAGGGATCTAGCTGATCCATTTCAACACTGTGATGTTGTTGTTTACATATAACGATAAAAATAGGCCTTCACAAAAAAACCAAAAGTTTGCATCTAGATCAATTCCTTTAATTGTCACATTGTCAAGTAATGAAACTTTTTTCTACACTTTTTAACATCTGTATTTTGTCAACTAAAAACTGTCGTATAAGATATATGTATAATTTTTTTTCTAGAAGATTAACCCTTGTTTTGAACACAGGTGACAACTTAAAGCAGGTTGATAGTAAAGTAAGCGGTGTTTTACATTCATCCTGCTTTAAGCTATCATAGGACCAATAATCTATTTCGTATACATATGTAGTACTTAATTCTTTGTTTGAATACAAGTGACCACTTATAGCAGATTGAAAGTAGAACCGAATGAGCTCTACTTTCAGCCTGCTTTAAGCTACCATCTGCGAGGCTAAACACTCTATTTAATGTAGTGCATAGTGTGATTTACTTTCAGCCTGCTTTCACTTACGCTTACATCATTTAGGAGCCCCTTGAATTGGGTCTACACGTTTTACTTGGTGTCAATAGGTGTACTTTCAACAAGTGCACTGTTTTCAAAAGACACACCTGACACGGCACCTAATGATTTCGAATTATAGAGGATGATGGAAATCGTAGCAAATGCTATTTTTCAAAAGCTGTCCTAATGTTCCGGATACGAAATTCATTAATGTTTTGGTGTGTGGTGCTTGACCAAACATTAATAAAGACTTGTAGAAGGTTTTTTTTTTTTATCGAGAGGTGAAAATAAATAGAGATTGTGGCGGAATAACTATGGCCGGTGCGGATCAGGCTAGAATCAATTCAAATGGACGAAATTTGCATCATCACGCCACTTTTCAAATCCGCTTTTTTTTAAAGTGGCTTATACGCATAAATTTATAGAATTACTGTGTTTTTCAGTATACGATTGAATTTAATCCATTTCGTGAAGAGGGTTATATTTTCGTGAGAGGTTTCGCCCCTGGAAACTGTACACCTATATGTAGTGGTTCCCTACTGTGATAATTGGTATCAATACACACATCCTTATCAGAGAATGTTCATTGCAAACCAATTAACACAGCTGGGTAGTTGTTAGATGTAGATAACGATCAGTGAACCTGAAGTTGCAATTAACCCTTATCCTGCGGATCGCGAGTTGACATTGTTCTGAATTTCTCTGTCTCTCTCTCTCTCTCTATCGCTCTCTCGCTCTTTCTCTTTCGCAAGATAGAGAGTGCGAGAGAGCTGGAGAAAAGAGAGTGAGAATAAAGGCAAAGACAGAGAGACAGAGATATGACGAGGATGACAGAAAATAGCAAAAAGAAAGAAGAGCCTTCATTCTCTTTGCTATATTTCTCTTACCTTTGTCATATCTCTCTTTTTCTATGTCTCGGACCCTCTCTCTATTATATCTCTTCTCTCTCGCTGTCTAGACTCTGTAAAAAAATCACGAGACTATGAACGATATATCACAACAGATCCAAATCACATCGCGAGATATTTAGGGCCATTTGATCTGGGTCTACCCGTTTTACTTGGTGTCAAGTGTACTTTCAACAAGTGCACTGTTTACAAAGGTCAAATATATACGTGACGAGTGTTCCAAGAGTTAAAATGCACACACTGTCATGATAAATGCTATTAAAGACTGTCATAGGGTTCAGGATTCGAAATTCAATAATGTTTTGGTGTGTGGTGCTTGACAAAACATTAAGAAAGACTTCTAGAGGTGTTTTTTTTCGAGATGTGGAAATAAATGAGGTGTGTGGTGGAATAACTAGGGCCGGTGCGGATCAGGCAAGAATCAGCTGAAATGGACGAAAATTGCAGCATCACGCCACTTTTCAAAGATTGTCAAATGTTACCGGTGAAGAAAGTCTTTAATTTTTTAGTGTGTGTTGCTTGACAAAACATTTATAAAGAGTTGTAGGCGGGCTTTGTGGTCGAGATGTGAAAATAAATGGGGTTGTGGTGGATTAACTTCGTCCGGTGCTGATCTCGTTTGAATGGGATGTACACGGACATATAAAATAAGCTACGAAGGTAATGTCTGTTTATATTTCCACATTATCACTTCCATTTTCGTGTGATTTAACCCTTTCTAAGAGGGGTAAAAAAAAAAAAATCATTTTTTTTTTTTTCAAATTTTTTTTCAAATTTTTTTTTCAATTTTTTTTCAAATTTTTTTTTTGGTATAATCTGAACTTATATCACCTAATAATAACATAATTAATAGATAGTTCAAGGTTTGTGGCTGTAAACTACCCCTACAGTTGATTTTTGATGGGGTTTTGGGTAATTCCGGGGTTTGTGGGGTTTGTGGGGTTTTGGGTAATTCGTTCCACCCGATTTATTGTGTTTAATAAAGGAGTAGAATTTCTTATTTCTACCTGGTTGTGAATCGCCATCAAAGATGACAGATTCGAGGTAACTCCAGTAAGATATTCTTGCTTGTTTCTGAATGGCTGCTTTAATGTCTTTGAATTTAGAAAGTAGTCTAGGGTCTGCGTTGCGTTTGTCCTTAATTTGTTGATAGAGTCTGTCTCGTCGTCTGATCTGTCGGATAATATTGGGTGTAATCCATGGCAGATCTTGTCTACTCTTGGTGACTTTACATGGTATATGAGTATATTTACATGGTATATTATTGATGGCGTGGAAGATTATGCCATTGAAGTTAATGTTGAATCTTGTTTTGAGTTTTTTAACAGACGATTCTAATGAGTAGTAACACCATAGGATTTAGTGCTGAAATGAGTGAGAAAATGCTGGATTTGTGCAGTTTACTTCCTCTTATCTGGAGTCCTGTTTATCTGGACCCACAACCTACCATTGCAAACCCGGCTAGCAGTGATGATGTTCTGCTGGACGCTTTCAGCTTGGCTCGGCTGAGGTACAGCTTTCTCCATGACAAAGCTGTCGTAGCATGTGCGTTGGACATATTATTAACAAACGAGCGAAATAACCACTCTTCATAGGAATTTTCCGTGGAAGCTGGCATCCGATCTGCAATTGCAGTAGTCAGCGAACTCTTATAAACAATGGTGCAAATTGTGTCATACGTTTTGTAGTGTTTTCGGCAATATTTGACAAGTGGGTAAGTGTATTTTACGAATTTACAAAATGTTAATTAAACGAAAATTAAACTCTGGATTATTTATTATTTTCATAAAAATTGTAATTTTTTAGCTTGCAACCTAATGAAACATTGGTTTATTATAAGTTTTCACGCTATGTTAATATATTAATTATTTATAATGTGTTTTCTTCGTAAGACATTTGTTTTAAGCCTTTCGTTTTCCTAATTGAAATAGGATTTTACGGACTATAAATTATATTTACATTTTATTAATTTTGGACGTAAAAAGTTTCGAAATCTAAATGTGCTCATTAATAAATATTACTTTTCCGTCACAATTACGTACTCCTGTCATTTTTCGTCGAATTAGAATAGCATTATTTCGTTTCTATAAATAGTTAGTAAACCTGTGTTTTCCGATGACCCATTGCACTACGTCACGTGATCCCTTTGCATGAATATACACACACTGAACGTTCACACCGAACGAACTGCAGTGCATATTCAGCAATAAACACAGAATTATAAATGTTCAATTCAGATTGTATATATTAAGAAATGACTGAACCTTGGGAAGGGCCTCGAAAATTGGTACGTAGAGCCCTAGATACTCTGCTAACACATGTCTTTCAGGTCATTGTTTTCTTAACAGAGCAGCCATTTTGACTGCAAATCGGGGAAAATTGCACGTATTGCTATATTTCAGACCATAAATGATTCCAAGCCCATAAGCATAGTTGTATCATATACGAAAACGTCCAGGAAAGCACACCGCAACTTTTGCCAGTGAAAAAACTCAGACCGGCTAACCGGTGTCAATGTTATTTGATTATTTCACCTGCCCAGTGTACTGCTGAGCAAAAATGATGCAGCTTGACATCGATATTTAAGAGGATAAATTGTATAAACTCTATGTTAGTGATGATATATGACAAATTTCTCAATACAGTTGTTTACATAAATATGTTTTTGTAATAATGAATTATTTTTTAGGTAATTATGCATTTAGATTAGATGTTTCAGTTACGTTTTGAATGTTTATCTACAGAAATTTATGTAATTTCTTTTCAGCGCACTTCTGTACAATCTATAACTTGCTTAAATATTCATATAGATCTACTATACTATATATATGCCCTCTAATGGTTCCTAAATTAATGAAACAATTAATCAAATACTGTTTATTTCTCAATAGCATTTTATTTCCCTCTTCTTTTGCATTGATTAGTTGGAATTAGGCCTATTGCGGATTGAAATATAGGCCTAAATGATTTTGTTAAAAAAAAATTAAAAGCACTCGCACTTTTAGTTCATGTTAATCTTGTTTTTTGGTTGTTTTTCTTCCACGATGCACAGCTTCAGTTTTTCCCTCATAAACTCTTTATTTTGATTAATTGAAATAGTGCTGTATTCGTTACTTTTAAGAATATTTTTTCTTTTTTATATTTTCCACTTTGGCTTAAAATTAAGTAAATATTAGACTGCGTATGTTAATTTGTCTTTAATAAGTTCCCTTTTCATCATTGGTCATTGCCGACAGTGCCTTTTTGGAGACATGAATTAACAACCACAACCACCATATGTGCTTAGATAAATAAATTCATACTGAACTTAAAATCAGTGTGAACAATATAGATCTATTTGTGCGATTTCAAACCCAACTTGAATGCTCAGTAATAGCTCTATACCATATTCATGTTCGATACTAGAAACGTAGAAATGAAAAGATTTCATTCTTTATGGGGAAAAAAACTTTTACATGTTCGAATATATTACTACATTATAAGATAGACATATTAGGCATACGCTTAAAAACTTATGGCCTAGCGAACAGTTATAGTTCTGAAATAATTTTCTTCATCGACGTTCTGTGAAAATACGGATATGGCCCGAGGTGATAAAATTCTGAGTTTTAAGCATGGAGATCATTTTAACATGCATAACATTGTGGCCATTGTCTTCAGTAGGCCTATATCGATTTAAATATGATGCAGAATTCACATACGGAACTGGTCCGGATACGACTCAACGTTGTACAACAAAGAATTTTATACATATCTGACGGGTACTATGCATCTACTTGGACAGGGTCCGTAAATTCAATAACCAACACTGGTTATCAAAATGCACGGTGCATACTGCAGAATATTTTTTAAGAGGAGTGAATATAAGGCCAATATAGAATGTGTCAATGTTGTGTAATGATGTAAATGAGCGAGTCGATTTTCACGTTTTGAGAAAACACGCAAGTCCGAACTTGAATTTTCATACCGAGTAGTAAACGCTGTAATTATAAAAAAAAAAATCTAAATACCTAGTGATAACATACATGTACAAGATCACTGATCTACACTATTTCAAAATAGGCATGATGTGTCCCAAGTTCCCAACAGCTTAATATCTCGTGAATTGTTAAGGTTGTAATGTCTCCGGCTGAGTTTTGTTTTAAAGTGCGGTTAGTTAGATTAAGTAGCAAAAACAAAACGACAACAACAACAAATTGAAAAAAAGAAGATGAACAAAAATTACTGAGTGCAGACAACGAAATTAATCAGTGATAATTTTAGAAATCAGATGAATGAGTCCTCGGGATGCACATTCTGTAAAACAATGAGTCCTTGAGAAAAACATTGAGTCTTTGACGTGAAAAATTAACCCAATATCCCATAACTTATTTCTAGTTTTGAAGACAGGTGACAACTTAAAGCAGGTTGAAAGTAAAACAGAATGTGCATTAAGGCACATTCTGCTTTACTTTCAATCTGCTTTAAGCTACTATAAAATTTGCTTATGAGTAATAGGTTAATAAAGGTCAGAAAAGCTATGGGTCCATGGGACTCGCAACTTTTGAAATAATGAGTCCTTGGCAAATTTAATGAGTATAGGACTCTGGATGCGCAGGTAAAATTATCACTGTTAATAATTGCCCGATTATCCAAGTAAACTAAAATTTAATTGGACCAACTGCATGGTGTTAGAAAGCATGGTAATCCGATGTCATAGGCCAACTTAGCGGATAGTAAAGTTTTCATATATTTTCAGCTTTACACTCAGCATCCTTAATATCTTTTTATAAGTTTTTAATAATCACTTTTCTAAAACAGCAAAACATCATAAGCATGAAGGAAATGGTAAATATATACCTGACACTATATATCGAGTATCATAAGGGAATGAGGAACTCTAGTATAGTCTAGTACTACCAATTTTTGACTGGAAAAAATCACTTTGAAATAAAGTTGTTGTCTAAAGAACGGCCGAAAATAAAAAAAAAGATAATTTTTCTGTCTGCGAGTGATGAAGTTCTATATACCCACGTTGTTTTAAATCCAAACATACATACAAACCCGACTGAATTAATTGGTGCTTTGCAATTAATTGGCATCTTTTTCTTCTTGAAATTCCATACCATTTTAAAGGTGATTAAGAGATGGTGCATGCAGTATTTATATCCCCTTCATTGTCACGTCACGTTTTAATCAGTTGTCGTCTGCTGTTATTTCTCAAATAAAATTCTGGGATAAGTTTACAGAAGATATATCGTACTGAGTGTCAAAACAGTTTTGACCGGTCACCCTGATCAGACGCCGAGTCGTTTAATCATCCAAACTTTTCACAAATTAGCCCTTTCACTCTCAATGGCACTTTAAAGCGCGTTTGCAAACAGTTTGGGTCCTGATCAGATGCCGCGTGACGCGGCGTCTGATCAGGACCCAAACTGTTTGACACTCTTATCTATATTTATTAATCCATACAGCCTTAATCTAACTTTGAAATGTGTCTTGCAGACAACAATATTGACGCAGGCGACAAAAAAGCGGTGAAGTGGTAAACATCTCCCTAATAATTTGATAATGAAATGGTTAACGTTGTATTCTCGTAGATACGGCAGTGAAAATGTTAATCCATCTCATGTCGTAATTTATCGTTAGAAATATGCGTCAAATTCAGTAGTGTATTTTAAGAAGGAATTTTTTTTAGGAAAAAAGTGGGAAATTTGAACAACATTCTGTGATCCATGGGCCCTTTCATAAAACTTCGTACGACACATGTTGTCGTAAGTCAGATAATAAAAGTCTCAATTATTATTTATTTCTCTATCTAATCCCGTCTTGTGACATCTCTTTGGAATCGTCTTGAAAAGAGATGACACAAGACAGGATAAGATATGATAGAAATCGGAAATTAAATGTATTTTTAAAAAATGATTTACAACCGTTTTTGTCGTACGGAGCTTTATGAAACGGACCCCAGATGGGGCTCCGAGTTAGTCGCAGTGGAACCTGGATCCACATTGTTTACAGATACATTTACAAGTTAAACCTTATCATGCTGAGTTGTCGTCTGCTTCAAATATGCTGTCTGCGAAAACCACCATCTAGATCTACATCAGTTTTATGCTTTTTATAGCTGAAGAACTTGAGTTCCAAATTTGAGAATTTTAGTTCCAGTTTGTAACGCAGCGTCTGATCTGGACCCAGAATACTTGCAAATGTTAGCCAAGTTAAGCTTATCATGATATTAAAGCGTTAAGCCGGATCAACGAGAAAATGGATAACGGATATAATTTTGAAGTAGGTTTATAGTTTAAAGACATCTCCTGACGACCTTTTGGTCATAACGTCTTGCCAGATTATTTACTGTCAATTTCCTTGCAAAAAGCATGGGTCTTGCGCATATTGAACCATTGAATCGTCTTATGTGAGACCGGACCTTTATATTTGATTGAAAATCACTAGAGCATGAGTATAATCTGGACCTCACTAGGTAAACTGAGATTGTGTCGCACAGTTACATTGACACCTCCAGAACAATGGGCTGGTGGTCCCTCAATGGACTGAGGAAAAGTCTTTAAGTGACTCGACATTGAGTTAACTGAGGATATAAAATGCATATCCTGATCAGAAATTTAATTTTTAGTTCGGCTACTAATCAGACTGGTTTTCATTCTGTTAAAATTGAAATCTTATCACCCGGGCTAGATAGGCAGGAACGTATTTTAGCTCTATATATAGAGAGCTAATATACGTTCCTGGACTAGGTCATTGAATCGGTGGTCTATTTATTTCCTAATTTATTTATTCTCATTTTGACGCAAGAAACAGTAACCCATTACCCCATGACATACAGTGGAGCATCTGTTATTCTGACGTCATTAGTGACGTCATACAGTGGAGAATCTGTTATTCTTTCCCGTTTAAACGTAGAAAAGAACAACTTTTGGACAATTCTGATAATTCTTGTATATCTTGGAGGCAAACAGTTTGGAGCCTGATCAGACGCCGGGTTACCCGGCGTCTGATCTGGCTCCAAACTGTTTACTCTGCAAATAAAAGTTTTAGCGTAAACGCGTTTATTGGGAAAGAATAACAGATTCTCCACTGTATTTCTAGTTTTGAAGAAAGGTGACCACTTAAAAGTAAAGCAGAATGCGCCTTAATGCGCATTCTGTTTTACTTTTAACCTGCGTTAAGCCTCAATCTGATATAGAAACTATTTATGGTATATATTCATGACATGAAACTATTTACAACAGTTGAGGAATAAATTAAAAGTGTATTTATTTTATGGGGTAATGGATTAAAGCAATTGTCTGACAGTTCTGGATCATGGTCAGATGCCAAATTACTCGGTCTCAACTCTCATTTGGATCTTAACTACATGTACTTGTAAATGGCCAGGGAAGTTGTAATTGGCAGGTAGCGATTGTAAACATTAAATGTACCAAAATAATAAAGGCTTTCTTTTGGACTTCACACACGAAAAGTGAAAAATAAAACGGAACCAAAATAAAAACGTGCAGGGAAGGCATTATTTTATCCTATTTTTACGTTCATGTCTTGTGGCAATTACGTATAATTATGGCTAGAAAGCAGATTGTTACGTCTGCTATTTGAATTATATTAAGCCTTGCCACATACGTCGATGTATCGATTCGCCAAAAATACTTATTCAGGGGCTGGGCTGATACCCATGGCGAAGTCATGCCAATTTAAACTACATGCATGCACGTACGATGTACTGCAAGTTCTCTTTTTTCCGGCGACTATCGTTCTGTGGAACAAGTTACCTGCGCACATTGTCTTGTTGCCTGATCTTGACCAGTTCAAGCAGGTAGAAGGCAGTGTGCAGCATTTCTATTAGTTAAGAAGCAGGGTTTTTATCCTCTTTTTTAAAACTGTATATTCTATTATTGCTAAAAAATAACAAGACTTTTAAACTATATTACAACATTTCCTTCTAATTAGCACAGACGCACAGCTACACGTAATACTCATAATTTATGAGGGTGTTGCAGTATAAACAGATACATATATAGTCCACTAATCAGGGACTGAACTTAGTTAGTTAGTTAGTTTCTTTATTTCCTCCAATACTGAAGAGCTCAATCATACAAACAGGCAACATATTTACATAGCAATCAGAAATAAATATATACATGCACAAATATGCAAAATAATAATATATATGAATATTGTAATGAGATAATACTCACATCTTGACATGTCGACCACATCAAATATCCAAGAAATTCGAGACATGTCGACAGTGAAGATAGTGACTAACTCATTCATCCCTAATACTTTAAATGGATGAATCCAGATTCTAAATTAAATCTAGATAAAGCTAGATCTGGTTGTTTTCTGCAGTTTGTTGCAAAATGACCAACAGTGCAGATCCTGATCCGAGGACTCAATTATGAGCTTTTTACCTGGGTCTACAATGTCTGCCTAAGACAAGTGTACTCTTTAAATGTACACTGATTGTAAATGACGAGTATAACCATCGCTAGGGTTAAGTGTTCAAAACAAAATTTGTGCATAGCTTCATACATTCATGTAACATTAGTGAATGAAACTAGACCATAATTTACTAACATGTATTATTCCTGCTTTCAAGAACTTATCATACTTAACATCGAGTAAATCAGCTATAGAATTGTCATGAGATCCAAGAATCACCCCTATGTATACATCTGCCTGCAAAGTATTAAGTATTTCTAGAACTGGAGATCCAAATTCTGTATCAATATACTGTTTGAAGTCATTTCGGATACCCTGTAAGTAGGAGCATCCAAAAAGACAATGACCTACATCGCCAGAAAATAACTCGCCACACTTACAGCAAAGTTTTTCTATCTGGTATGAGTTCATTCGAGACATTAAACCTATAACATTTCGACAGTGCTCGTTTAGAAATGGGTAAGTCTTGCACACAGACCAGATAATACTAGCTTTGTACTCTACATCTGAATTGATAAAAACTATCGTCATTAGTACGAGTATACCACAGATACTCCTCCATATTGTTTACTGCCATCTTACAGATTCTTTTCCACTCATAATATTTACCTGGAAATACTCTATTGCACATAAAGTTATACACGTAATTATCAACATTATACAATGTTGCAACATTAAAGATTTGTCCGTTGAAAGTTTCAGGGGTGAATATGTGCACGCATATTTATCCAAGACTATGTATAGAGAGGTCGCGCAATCTAACCAATCAATGGTCCATGCTTATTTTGCGTTTGATTTGAGTCTGAAGCCGTTCTCAAGCATTTGAATTGTCAGATTTGAGCCTAGACCAATCAAGTGATTTAGAACGTACTCAGACTCAACTCAAACGCTTTATAAGCGCTTGGCCTGGCACATCATCAAAGACTGACACTTAAACATGGGAGAATGTGTGATTATTTCCCATCAATCGCAAACACATCGCACGAACTGTTGCCCATTGCAAACATTTTACAGACAGATCAGACACCGAGTAACTCGGCGTGTGCTCAGGCTCCGAACTGTTAGGTACTAACCGTACTTTGAATTAAGATTTAATCACCAATTTCAAGAAACTACCATGATCTGCTGTAGCTTGCATTGCGTTTGCCGTTAAACATGGGACATTTTGTACATAATACAGTGGAGAAAACGTTAGTTACTTTCCCAATAAACGCGTTTACGCTAAAACTATTATTTGCAGTGAAAACAGTTTAGAGCCAGATCAGACGCCGGGTGATCAGGCTCCAAACTGATTGCCACCAAGTTAAACAAGAATTATCAGAATTGTCCAAAAGTTGTTCTTTTCTACGTTTTAGTGCTTTGCGTTTGCGTTTAAACGGGAAAGAATAACAGATTCTCCACTGTATATACAATGAAAGTGAGGTCACGATCAGACACCGTGTAATTGTCGTATAAACCATTTCTATAGATTCCCATTGTACAAAGGGGTTAAATTAGGGGCTGAACTAATCTGCACCATCTATACTTGACAGCCCTTTGGCAGCCTATCATAAAACCAAGTGACATACAGTCCCGAATATAGCTATACATGGACCATGTAACAAAATTGAGTCTTTTTGACATTGCGAACAATGTGTTGACTCTAATCAGAACTTATGCTTATATGTGATGTAGCGTTTGATATACATGAGCCTGAGGTCTCTCTCAAGCATTTTATGGGCCAGCAAATCGGACGATTCAGAAACTTTAGAACGATCTTAGACACACTCTTATATGCATGGGACATGAGTCCGTTATGAACAAAGTTAATAAAGAGTCTGTTTTGAGATTGATATCGTTCATAAGTATTTGATTGGTCAGCTTAGAGAAAAGGCTCAAGTCTAAAGAATCAAATGCTTGAGAACGATCTCAGACTCAACTCAACTCTTTATAACATTAAGGTCTGGGCCTATATGTTTATAAACTGTTTGAGTTGAGTCTGAGATTGTTCTCAAGAATTTTGGTCGGTCAGATTTGAGCAAAAGCTCAAATCTGACCAATCAAATCCTTGAGAACGATCCCTGACTCGACTGAACTCTTAATAACATTGAGGCCTGATATGATACTGGAAACCCATCGCCTGACCCTGGACTGTTGTCAAAAATATGATACGAACGTTACAAACGGTATGAAAAAATATATAATGACTACTTACTCGGCCTCATAGCTGGACCCATATAATTTCAGAGTGATAATAATGTTTTCTTCATCCTATGCCCGTCGATCGTGACCTGGCTGGTATTTTGCAAATACAGTCAAAACTCGATTATTCGAACTCGCGTTAGCTCGAATATGCCCAAACGTGGCTTAGCTGCCACGTTTTAACTTTGAAATACGGGTATGCTCGACTTAAGCGAGTTGGAGTTATCGAAATTAAACTTATATGAAGTAAGGTCGATTTAAGCAAGTTCGAAGTATCGAGTTTCTGTAGTTTGGATCCTAGATCAGACGCGGCGAAATGAAGCATATGATATCCAAATAATCCAAACTGCTTGATCAGTCGTTTTTGTGTTCGATCAAAGAAAGGAATAAATCTGAAATTTACCGAATTAGCAGGCGGCAATTTCAAAGCAGGCGACAATTTTAGCATGAGAATTGAAATGGGTTCAAATTGTAATAATTGAATTGAGAAGTAAAGCGGTCTACAAAAAAATGAAATACGAGAACTGCCTATATACAGTTAACTCTATAACCCCATCAATGCCATGGCGTCTCAGCTTTAAACAATATTTGTTATTGCCTTCTGCTT
The DNA here is from genome assembly GCA_922989275.2 of Gari tellinella. Classification (NCBI taxonomy): domain Eukaryota; kingdom Metazoa; phylum Mollusca; class Bivalvia; order Cardiida; family Psammobiidae; genus Gari; species Gari tellinella. The sequence continues at coordinate 79,994,421 of OV277868.1, read as the reverse complement.
AATTTCTCAATTTTTGATGTAAGAAATATTGAAATGAGTCAAACTCTTTGCAATCGGGGTAAGGCAGTGAAGGGGTTAACCCTTTCGGCGCCGAAGTCGCATACAGTCGACTTTACAAACAGTTTAGATCCTGATCAGACGCCGCGTAACGCAGCGTCTGATCAGGATCTAAACTGCTTGACATTCTCATCGATATCTTTTAAGTCGTACTACGTTAAATCTAACTTCGAAACGATATTGCAGACAACAATATTGAAGCAGACGACAATATGGCGGTGTAGGAAGGTAAAATCTCACGATTAATTTGGCGTCGACAGGGTTATTACAATGATGGAAGACCATCCGCAACGTCTACGAAGGGTACAGAGGAGAATATGTTTTTCCCGTTTTAACGAAAGCAAACGCAATTGCAACCAAATATAGAAAATTACTATTATTTAACTCTTTCACTGCCAGCGGCGCACGCCAAAAGGCAACTTAGCAAACAGCCTGATCAAAATCTAAACTGTTTGACAATTGTATCAACATTTCTTCAGCCAAAACAGTCATAAATCTGACTTTAAAAATATTGCAGAAGACACTACAAATACAGACGATATCTTGGTGAGAGGGTTAAAGCAGACGATAAAACTCGACAGTGGATGGGTGAAACTTACGGGGTTTTCTTTTTCGGATATAGAACTTTCGTTTTTCTTGACGACGTGATTCTTGTGACATACTAAAAGTATAATTTCTACACACAATGATACTTTCTAAACAGCGATTAATCCTTGCATAATTGAAACAAGAAACATGAGCTTTATTACGACACCGAAGAGTGTGACCTAATTACCAGCTTCCTTTTGTCATGCATGACCGATAACCGTAGGTCCTGATTGGTCATCAAAGCATGACGGCATACAATTAGATCTAACGTAAAATTTGTAGAAAATGTTACTGGTGAGTTCCAAGCAACGTGCATTGTTACTTTTAATACCAATTGTCCAGAAGTCCCGAGACTCGTTATCCTGCACTACCCTGGCTAAAGAATGATGTCTTATTTACAAGAAAGATCGCTGATATGATTTCCAAACACTCGCTGACGCTTTGAATTAGTTTGGTAATTTTCATATTGGTCAGCAATCCAATATGGCTACCAACAATTCTGATACGCAATTCTGAAAGAGAGACTTTTCGACTTTTTAATTTCTTTTCAAGAAAACGCACACAAACGGACTCTTTTAAACTCAGTATAGATACTAAAAAAATTAAAGCTGCGTCGACGGATAACTTTTTGGTTACTTTTTCAAACAGTTTGGATCCTGATGAGACGCCGCGTTACCAAGGATCCAAACTGTTTGACACTCATCCTATTTTAAGAAGATTGTTTGAAATTTCCATTTATTTTTAGATCAGTTGCAGACTATTATTGCTGCAGACGACAATATAACTTAATGTGCAAAGAATTACGGGACCACCGGAAATATGATAAATTGGATTTTTTTTACATGATTGTATTTTAAAGATTTGCCCGCTTGATGTAGGGCACGTCCATTTAGCAGTCTTAAATTTACATTTATATTTACTATCACTCTTTACTAGTCCACAAATGTGTGTTTGTGTCAACAGTAGTGAACTACTTTTTAATTTGACTTGATTCCTGGTGGTGCTGTATATACCACAACCATAACAAAATGCTCGTCCATTAGACTAGATTCATATAACCATTACTTTATGTTCGCTCACCATAAATTGGACTATACTTTTACCTATATTGTGCAAAGATAGGTGCATTGAAAATATGTATAAATATAGGTTAAACATTGTTAATTTAAGGTTAAAGCTGTGTCACACTGATGCAATACTGCAAAGAAAACGAACTTTTCTTAGACCTAGGACTCTTTGGTGACCTCACGTCACCAAGGATTCCTAAAATATTTTCGTTTCCATTACAGTATGGCTTCATTTGTAGGCTCTGAACTTGTAGGAAGATATTTCTAACCATTTATCTAATGCTCAATACGATTTCTGTTTGTCTGGTAAAAATTGCAAACCACACCTCTGTAACTTCTGAAACTTAGATTAGATGTTCCTTAGATGTTTCTCAACATTGTTCAAACTAAGTTTAACAATGAAGAACCGGTCATCATGGGATCAAACTGAATTAACACTGTTAATGTTCCTGTCAAACCCTACCAAGCTTTGAGCATTGATTGTTGGTGTTAAAGCATTGCTTAAACAGGGCTGCCATTTCTCCGGATTTTTCCTAAATCTTCGGATTTTTTTCAAGTTCATGGTAGCTTAAAGCAGGCTGAAAGTAAAGCAGAATGCGCCTTAGCACGCATTCTGCTTTACTTACAGCATGCTTTAAGTAGTCGCATGTCAACAAAACTAGAAACAGGTTATGGGGTAAAGGTACGATTCGTAAAATCACACTTGAAAAATGCAAATTTTGAAATCTTATGATTTTTTATGTCAACTTATGGCAGCCCTGCTTAAATGTAACAGACATCTATGATTTTTAAAATCATGGAGAGAGAATTGCCAAGTCCCAGCTGATTACTAGTTTTATAATAGACTTCAATAAGAAAAACCATAAAATCTTGGAGCTGCATGTGATAAAGTTTCCATATTTGGCATGTGTACTAACCCCAAGAAGCCCTTGACCCCAAAATAACTTTTGTCATGTAAGACAATGGTCAATGTCATTTAGAGGTCAAATAAGCTAAGTTCAACTTTGTGAAACGTGATAGAAACTTCATTTGTGGCATGTGTATTCCACTCAAGAAGCCATTGATCTGATAAAACTTAGTCATGTTAGACAAGGGTCAATGTCAATTAATTTATAGGTCAAATAGGCTAAATTCTACTTTTGTCATAACTTTGGAACTTAGTGATACATGATAGAGACATCATTTATGGCATGTATACTCCACACAAGAAGCCATTGAACTGATAGTACTTAGTCATGTTAGACAAGGGTCAATGTAAATTAGAGGTCAAATGGGCTAAATTCTACTTTTGTCATAACTTTGGAACTTGGTGATACATGATAGAGACATCATTTATGGCATGTATACTCCACACAAGAAGCCATTGAGGCTTGAGCTGATAAAGTTAGGTCATGTCAGACAAGGGTGAGGGTCATTTAGAGGTCATGGTCACATGATGGGGCATTGTGTTTCATAAACACATCCTGTTCTTTTTAGTATTTCTTAAGACACCACAATCAATTTCATTATGATTAAAGCTTCACAGGAATATTCCTAGGAGTGTTCACTGTCAGAATTCTTCAAATATATAGCACCAACTTAATATTGTAGCTCCATGGCAACCAATTAAATCTAATGGTCTGATTGGAATATACTTATACACAAATAAGATTAAGAAGGATTTATCAATGGCCTGGTTAAACTAAACTTGATGATGATGATGATGACAAATGTGTCCTTGGATGACCTTCTACCAAAAACTTCAAATTTTCCTAGCTTTAAAAATATGGCCACCAGTGGGTGGGGCAGGTTTTCCATATAACTATGACAGGCTATAGCAAACACTTTAACAAACTGTGTGCCAGAATCTACTGGTCTGATATGAATACAGTAAAAATCTCTCTATTACTACCATTACATTGTGTTTATTATTAGGTGTTTATGACAGGTGACTGCTTAAAGCAAGGTGACAGTAGAACAGAAAGCTCCTTCAGGAGCTTTCTGTTTTACTGTCACCTTGATTTTAGCTGTCACATGTCTTTTATACAATAATTATTTTGCCATCGTTTTAGTGGTCGTACTAGAGAGGTTTTACTCTATAATGGTACACATAACATAATGATTCTTAGTTGGCCTTCTCCTAGCAGGTGTTTTGAATGTTGGTGAGGACGTGTTCAGTATATTTTGTCTATGTTTTTTCAGAGGCAGAAGGAACGGAAGACATACATAGACCATGAGCTGGATGATGATGATATTGAGGGGAAGCGTATGTACAAGGTGGAAGAGAAAATAGTGGAATGGAAATACAACAAACAGTTTGTAAATCACCTCAAAGGCGAAGGTGGGTACTCTTTGACAAATATGTTGTAGGAAGTATGTAGCATGGTTTGTGTATCTGATTTGGATTCAAAATGTTCGAAGGTTGTCTTAAGGTTTCTTCAATTTAAAAGTGCATAATCCTAATTGAATATCTTTTGCAAACATCATTATCAAAGCATACAATATTTCAACAGGATAAGGGTCAAGGAAGGCGGCTGCTTAAGATGGAGGAGCATTCATCATTTACTTTCATCTTGCTTTAAGCAACCAACTGTATGTAACACTATCATTAGAATCTCATTTGAATGGAATGAGCTCATTTAGGTGCATTTGTCTTGAGTGGAGCAGTGTAGATCCTGATCAGAGGGCTCCTATTTCCCATTTTGCATTAAATTGCAGAAAATGACACTAATATTGGAATAGACTTAATACCAATCTGGAAATTTGCATTAGAATATAACCTACATTTTAAACCAATCAAACTGCCTTTTGCTACCCATTAACTATAACTTAAAGAGTTTCAGGGGTGAATAAGTAAGACTTAGAGAGTGAAAGTGTCTACTTAAGTTATAGTTAGAACATATTAAGTGAAATCTTAATGGTAAAGAAGGTCAAAGCGAGCGCTGAGCGAGCGTGGCCCTTCTTAGCCATTAAAATTTCACTTAATGTGTTCTAACTAACTTAGAATATAACCTATATTTTGATTGGCCCATTCAAAAGCTTCTAGTAAACATTCTGGTTGTGAGATCGCCAAATATGGCAGTGTTAACAATTAGTTGCTACGAACCGGAGCTATATTAAAGCGCGCGCAGACACCACATGACGTGGAAAAACAACAAAATTCTTAATGATTAAGTCAGTGCCATACTTAATGGGTAGCAAAAGGCAGTTTGATTGGTTTAAAATGTAGGTAATATTCTAATGAAGGGCAAAACTAATGCAGAAGGCTCCTGTAGGAACAAATTTACTGTCATTGGAGTGGCTGTTTGATACAGGTATGACTGCGTCTATAGTTAATTCACACTTATTTCAGATTTCAACTTAAAGTATTTGCAAGAAAATGGTCTTCAGGCCCCCATCTTATTTGAGGAAAAGTCGGGACTTGGGTTGAGGTAAGTACCATAAAGCCTGTGTTCAACTGTGATCCAAAAGATGAATTTAAAAATTTACTTTTAACTCATTACCCAGCATAGCCTGTTTCTAGTATTACGGTAGTTGACCACTTAAAGCAGGTTGAAGGTAAAGCAGAATGTGCCTTAAGGCACATTCTGATTTACTTTCAACCTACTTTAAGCTACCATTTGCTAGGATAAAGAAAATATTTCTTATTGTACGTATTCATGAATGTATTAAGTGGAACTATTTTCTTCCATGGGAGAATATATCATAGGCTTAAAAAGGTGTATATATGGGGTAATGGGTTAACTCTTCTCCTGCTAATAGCGTACATGAATGCATTTTGACAACTGTGTAGACCTGGTCATCATATAATGGAAAAACAGTTGGTGGAACAATAGATCCAAATCACTCAAGTCATGCCCGAACAGTTTGCCAATTCCAATAAAGTTGTAGTTAACTCTTTCAACATCATGGACCTGTTTAAGATACAGTATGCTCATTACGTTTACAAACAGTGTAGGTAGGCTCAGATCAGATGGCTCCTATTGGAGCCCTCTGATCAGGGTCTACAATGTTTGCCAATTTAAAAGTATTTATTTAACTACAAAGAATTTGAAGAAGACTGGTTCAGGTTTTGGTAATTAAAAAGATCCACAAGGGAACCTAATAATCCACAAGAGTTAAAAGTGTGTAAAGTTGAGTAAACCATGTTACACTGATATATGTATTGTCTTTCAGGGTGCCCAGTGATAACTTCAAAGTGAGCGATGTCAAGGCTTGTGTGGGTAAGTGTCAACCTCTACAGAAATGATATGCTTCACATACTTTATACATGCTATGTTGTGCTAAAGTTTTCTCTGTTAACGATACTCCTGTTATAAGCATATATTAACACAAATTTGAAAATAGTGTAGACCCAGATCATGCAGCTTCTAGTGGAGTTTTCTGATCAGTGTCTGCAAATTTTTTAATAGGATCTCTTTAACTTGGGACTGTGCTCTTTCCTTGGTGAAACTTTGTCTCGTCATAGAAGCCAATGTAATAGTTCAGATGCAGGGCTGCCATTTCTCCGAATTTTTCCTAAATCTTCGGATTTTTGTCAAGTACATGGTAGCTTAAAGCAGGCTGAAAGTAAAGCAGAATGTGCCTTAAGGCACATTCTGCTTTACTTCCAGCCTGCTTTAAGCAGCCATGTGTCAACAAAACTAGAAACAGGCTATGGGGTAAAGGTACGATTCGTAAAATTGCACTTGAAAAATGCAAACTTGGAAATCTTAGGATTTTTCATGTCAACTTATGGCAGCCCTGCAGATGATAGATAATCAGTGGATTGAGTGGAGTTGGAATATTTAGCAGGAGAGAAATTGACAGGACATAAAACCATAAACCCTTTACCTCATAGCCAGTTTCTAGTTTTGAACACAGGTGACCACTTAAAGCAGGTTGAAAGTAAAGCAGAATGCGTCTTTACCTTTACTTTCAGCCTGCTTTAAGTTATTGTCTGCAAGGACTTCGAAAATAATTCGTATTACACATATCCATAACTGCATTAATGGAACTATTTTTTTCAGTGGAGGAATAAATGAAAGGCACGAAAATGTGTATTTGTGGGTATTGGGTTAAACAGTGATTCTTTTCACTATTTTGATTTCACATGTTTCCAGGTTCGAGGCGGATGCTGGACGTGATGGATGTGACCACACAGAAGGGAATGGAGATGTTGATGAAAGACTGGGTGAAGTATTATGAGAACCCAGAGAGAGACCGTCTCCTGAATGTCATCAGTCTAGAGTTCAGTCACACCAAACTAGAGAACTATGTAGAGTCACCTAACTTGGTAAGACTATACTTCAGTGTCTAGTTGAGTTATTACCACATACATGTAGTCTGTTTCTAGTTTTGAAGAGAGGTTACAAATCAGGTTGAAAGTAAAGCAGAATGCTCATTAAGGAGGATTCTACTTTACTTTGAAACTGCTTTAAGCTACCATCTGGAAAGATACTTGAAATGCTTTCTGCAGATTATATTTAGGACCTCTTAGGTAGGGACTTCTTTCCTTATTGTAGAAATAATTAAAGGCTATAAATGATGTAAATATGGGGTAATGGGTTAAACTCTTTCCTCCTTAGAAATGCGTAAAAATGCATTTATCTTTTCTCCCATGTTAGAGCCTTGACTTACTTATTCTTTTTAGCTCACCTGGCACGAAGTGCCAAGGTGAGCTATTGTGATCACCCTGTGTCCGTCGTCGTCAGTCGTTGTCCGTCGTCGTCCGTCGTCAAACTTTTTCTTCAAAGATCTTCTTCTTGGAAACCACTGGGCCAATTTCATCAAAACTTCATAGGATTGTTCCTTGTAGGGTACTCTCTCAGATTTCTTCAAATATAGGTCATCCAATTGAAATTTTGGTTGCCATGGCAACCAATTGAAAAAACTTTAAAAATCTTCTTGTCAAAAATTACAGGTCCGAATTGAAAATAATTTTACCCAAACGTGCCATTTGTGACCCTCTATCAGATTTTTTAAAAATAAATTTCCTATCTTAAAAAACATGGCCGCTAGCGGGTGGGGCAGATTTTCCTTATATGGCTATACATGTATAGTGAAAACTTTAAAAATCTTCTTGTCAAAGACTACTGGTCCAATTTGAAAGTTATTTCATGCAAATGATCCATGGGTGACCCTCTACCAGATTTCTTAAAATTATTTTGATATCTGAAAAAACATGGCCGCCAGTGGGTGGGGCACGTTTTCCTGATGTTATTGTATAGTAAAAACTTTAAAAATCTTCTCCTCTGAAACTACTGGTCTAAATTGAAAATAATTTTACACAAATGGTCAATTGATGACCCTCTACCAGATTTCTTGAAATCATTTTGTTATCTTAAAAAACATGGCCGCCAGTGGGTGGGGCACCTTTTCCTTATGTTATTGTATAGTAAAAACTTTAAAAATCTTCTTCTCTGAAACTACTGGTCCAAATTGAAAATAATTTTACACAAATGGTCAATTGATGACCCTCTACCAGATTTCTTAAAATCATTTTGTTATCTTAAAAAATATGGCCGCCAGTGGGTGGGGCACCTTTTCCTTATGTTACTGTATAGTAAAAACTTTAAAAATCTTCTTCTCTGAAACTGCTGGTCCAAATTGAAAATAATTTTACACAAATGGTCAATTGATGACCCTCTACCAGATTTCTTGAAATCATTTTGTTATCTTAAAAAACATGGCCGCCAGTGGGTGGGGCACCTTTTCCTTATGTTACTGTATAGTAAAAACTTTAAAAATCTTCTTCTCTGAAACTACTGGTCCAAATTGAAAATAATTTTACACAAATGGTCAATTGAAGACCCTCTACCAGATTTCTTGAAATCATTTTGTTATCTTAAAAACCATGGCCGCCAGTGGGTGGGGCAAGTTTTCCTTATATTTCTGTATAGAACAACTTGAAAAATATTTTTCTCTGAAACTATTGGTCTGATTTAAGAATGATTTTACACAAATAATGATTCATGGGTGACCCTTTGCCAGTTTTCTTCAAATAATCTTCTTAACATGGCCACCAGTGGGTGGGGTGAATAAGTTAAAACTTAATCCATTACCATGACCGTAATCATGGGTACCAGGTGAGCGATTTAGGGCCGCATGCGGCTCTTGTCATAGATAGGTCTACTATTGTAGTACAGTGGAGAATCTGTTATTCTTTCCCCTTTCAACGTAACGAAACGCAAACGCAAAACACTAAAACGTAGAAAATGTCGATTTTTGGACAATTCTGATAATTCATGTTTATCTTGGTGGCAAACAGTTTGGAGCCTGATCAGACGCCGGGTTACCCGGCGTCTGATCTGGCTCCAAACTGTTTGCAATAGAAATAATAGTTTTAGCGTAAATGCGTTTATTGGAAAGAATAACAGTTTCTCCACTGTAAGAAGCAGGTGGAAAGTAAAGCAGAAAGCCCATTTTCTACATTTTATTGCATACTATTTGCATTTATTGTGGTTTAACCCTTTACATCTAGAAGCGCCTTTGAACGCATTCAGTTTAATAATCCTCCGCTTAAAGAAAATAGTTCCAAACTATACTGTCACAAATATTTTCAATATTCTAGTGTTGACAAAGGCACAAATAGTGTTCTAATGTTTACCACTGTTATTCTGTGTGTGAGATTGTATGAAAGTTTTACAAACATGTTTCTTGTTTTCTAATGTTTCCACTGTTTTTCCAGGTGCGTGAAGTTGACTGGGTTGACACTGCCTGGCCACAGCATCTCAAAGACTGCCAGACAGAATCCACCAACGCTATAGACAAGATGAAATATCCCAAAGTTCAAAAGTAAGGTGCAATACCTCAAGTCCTTATTTACTCTACCTTGTTTTTACTCTTGACAAAATGTTCATGATGATGTATTGACACAATTTAGTTCACGTTCTCTGCACAATGAGGTGAATATTATAAACCTTACACCTGTTAAAAGGGTATATTTATGGATTTTGAGAACAGTGTAGAAGGAGCTGTTTGATCTACACTGTTTTCTTACAGGATCTGTCTAGAATGAGTCAGTTCTCTTTACAGGGGAAACATTTCCTGATTTTGATAGTCCAGAGTCCGGGCACTTTCTCCAATGGTAATTTTCTGGATATCATGATATGACTGAAATACTGTTAAAAGCTATGTAAAATCATAAAGCAGAATGTACCTTAACGTGCATTCTGCTTTACTTTGAACCTGCTTTAAGTGGTCACCTGTCTTCTAAACTAGAAACAGGTTATCAAGACTCCAGCTATAAGGAGGGGGGTATTTCAAAAACTAAATTCTTTATTTCTGCATTAAACCCTATGGTGTGACTACTCATTAGAATCGTCTCTTCGAGACGATTCTAATGAGTAGTCACACCATAGCATTTGGTGCTGAAATGAATGAGAAAATATTGGTTTTATTCAGTTAACTCCCTCTTATCTGAAGCCCTGGGTTATGCCTTAAATGACATATGTTGTTGTGTGATTGTGTTTCAGGTATTGTTTGATGAGTGTGAGTGGCTGCTACACAGACTTCCATATAGACTTCGGGGGAACCTCAGTCTGGTACCACATACTCCATGGAGAGAAAGTAAGACTCAGGGCTCCAGATAAGAGGATTTTTTCAAAAACTAAAATCTTTATTTCTGCTTTAAACCCTATGGTGTCACTACTTATTAGAATCGTCTCTTCGTAACGATTCTAATGAGTAGTAACACCATAGGATTTGGTGCTATATGAGTGAGAAAATGTTCGATTAGTTCAGAATACTCCCCCTTATCTGGGGCCCTGAAAACTCCTAACTTACTGACAACCAATAATGCCATTACCTCATAAAATTAATAACCTTTTTATGCCATTAATTTATTTCTCCATTGAAGAAAATAGTTCCATTTTATTCAGTAATGAATATGTATCAAAAAAAATATTTTCAATACCCTAGCAGATGATAGCTTAAAGCAATGTGTTAAAAATGTGTTAATATCTTAGCTTATGTAATGTTAATGTGCTCAATTTTCAAGTTGATATATTAAAGTGTGTTAATATTTTAGCTTATGTAATGTTAATTTGCTCAATTCTCAAGTTGAAATATAATAGTGTGTTAATATATTAGCTAATGTAATGTTCATTTTCAAGTTAAATTACTGTTAAATTTTATATATACGATCGTTAATTAATTCTTTCAACACCATGAACCTGTTTTTAGCTCACCTGAGCCATAGGCTCAAGGTGAGCTATTGGGATGGCCCTGTGTCCGGCGTCCGTCGTGCGTCGTCCGTCGTCGTTAACAATTGCTTCAAATGACATCTCCTCATATACCGCTTGACAGATTTCAACCAAACTTTACAGAAATGTTCCTTGGGTCAAGCTCTTTCAAAGTTGTTCAAAGGATTAAAAACAATGCAGAACTCTGGTTGCCATGGCAACCAAAGTGAAAAAATAAGGAAATCTTTAAAAATCTTCTTGTCAGAAACTGCAAGAGCCAGAGCTTAGATATTTGGCACACAGCATCATCTATAGGTCCTCTATCAAGTTTGTTCAAATTATGTCCCTAGGGTCAAAATTGGCCCCGCCCGGGGGGTCACAGTTTTACATAGAGTTATATAGTGAAATTTTCAAACGTCTTCTTCTCTGAAACTAATATAACTAGAGCATTGATACTCAGCATGGTGACACTTCTAGATATCCTTTACATATTTTATTCAAATGGTTCCGGTCGGTTGCATAAGTAGGTCACAGGAGCTAAAAATAGATTTTTTCAATGAAAACTTTAAAAATCTTCTTGTCTGAAACTACAAGGGCCAGAGCTTAGATATTTGGCACATAGCATCATCTACTAGTCCTCTATCAAGTTTGTTCAAATTATGTCCCTGGGGTCAAAATTGGCCCCGCCCCGGGGGTCACAGTTTTACATAGAGTTATATAGTGAAATTTTCAAACGTCTTCTTCTCTGAAACTAATATGGCCAGAGCTTTGATATTCATCATGGTGACACTTCTAGATGTCCTTTACATATTTTATTCAAATGGTTCCGGTCGGTTGCATAAGTAGGTCACAGGAGCTAAAAATAGATTTTTTCAATGAAAACTTTAAAAATCTTCTTGTCTGAAACTACAAGGGCCAGAGCTTAGATATTTGGCACATAGCATCATCTACTAGTCCTCTATCAAGTTTGTTCAAATTATGTCCCTGGGGTCAAAATTGGCCCCGCTCCAGGGGTCACAGTTTTACAGAGTTATATAGTGAAATTTTCAAACGTTTTCTTCTCTGAAACTAATACGGCCAGAGCTTTGATATTCATCATGGTGACACTTCTAGATATCCTTTACGTATTTTGTTCAAATGGTTCCAGTCTGTTGCATAAGTAGGTCACAGACGCTAAAAAAAAAAAAAATTCAATGGAAACTTAAAAAAATCTTTTGTCTAAAACCCTTGTACCCTGATCTTAGATATTTGGCACATAGCATCATCTACAGGTCCTCTTTCAAGATTGTTCAAATTATGCCAATCGAGTAAAAAATGACTCTGTCCTGGACATAAATCTTTTTCTCCATTTTGTCAGTTATTCTCAGGTGAGCGAAATATGCCCCATGGAGCTCTTGTAATATACTCATTACATTTGCAAACCATGTAGACCCTGGTCAGAGGGCTCCTGAAGGAGCCCTCTGATCAGGGTCTACACTGTTTGCTAATCTAGTTCAGTATTTATTAAACTACCCAGAATTCCAAGTAGACTGGTTCATGATTTAGTAACTCAAATAGTCCACAAGGGAATCTTATAACCAACAAGAGTTTCTTAGTGTTAAAAGAGTTGATGTAACTTTGTTTCAGATATTCTGAGATATTGAGATTATGGTTTAATTTGATATTTATGATCATTGAATTAATGTAACTTTATTTCAGATATTTTGGTTGATTCCGCCGACTGAGAGGAATCTGTTACAATATGAGAATTGGGTACTCTCAGGGAAGCAAGGAGAGAATTTCCTTGCAGACAGTATAGGCGACTGTGAGATGTTGAGGCTGAAGGCCGGACACACATTTATCATTCCATCAGGTTAGTAAGATATGGGGTAATACTCTCAGGGAAGCAAGGAGAGAACTTCCTCGCAGACAGTATAGGTGACTGAGATGTTGAGGCTGAAGGCCGGACACACATTTATCATTCCATCAGGTTAGTAAGATATGGGGTAATACTCTCAGGGAAGCAGGGAGAGAACTTCCTCGCAGACAGTATAGGTGACTGTGAGATGTTGAGGCTGAAGGCCGGACACACATTTATAATTCCATCAGGTTAGTAAGATATGGGGTAATACTCTCAGGGAAGCAGGGAGAGAACTTCCTCGCAGACAGTATAGGCGACTGTGAGATGTTGAGGCTGAAGGCCGGACACACATTTATCATTCCATCAGGTTAGTAAGATATGGGGTAATACTCTCAGGGAAGCAGGGAGAGAACTTCCTCGCAGACAGTATAGGTGACTGTGAGATGTTGAGGCTGAAGGCCGGACACACATTTATCATTCCATCAGGTTAGTAAGATATGGGGTAATACTCTCAGGGAAGCAGGGAGAGAACTTCCTCGCAGACAGTATAGGCGACTGTGAGATGTTGAGGCTGAAGGCTGGACACACATTTATCATTCCATCAGGTTAGTAAGATATGGGGTAATACTCTCAGGGAAGCAGGGAGAGAACTTCCTCGCAGACAGTATAGGTTACTGTGAGATGTTGAGGCTGAAGGCCGGACACACATTTATCATTCCATCAGGTTAGTAAGATATGGGGTAATACTCTCAGGGAAGCAGGGAGAGAACTTCCTCGCAGACAGTATAGGTGACTGTGAGATGTTGAGGCTGAAGGCCGGACACACATTTATCATTCCATCAGGTTAGTAAGATATGGGGTAATACTCTCAGGGAAGCAGGGAGAGAACTTCCTCGCAGACAGTATAGGCGACTGTGAGATGTTGAGGCTGAAGGCTGGACCCACATTTATCATTCCATCAGGTTAGTAAGATATGGGGTAATACTCTCAGGGAAGCAGGGAGAGAACTTCCTCGCAGACAGTATAGGCGACTGTGAGATGTTGAGGCTGAAGGCTGGACACACATTTATCATTCCATCAGGTTAGTAAGATATGGGGTAATACTCTCAGGGAAGCAGGGAGAGAACTTCCTCGCAGACAGTATAGGAGACTGTGAGATGTTGAGGCTGAAGGCTGGACACACATTTATCATTCCATCAGGTTAGTAAGATATGGGGTAATACTCTCAGGGAAGCAGGGAGAGAACTTCCTAGCAGACAGTATAGGTGACTGTGAGATGTTGAGGCTGAAGGCTGGACACACATTTATCATTCCATCAGGTTAGTAAGATATGGGGTAATACTCTCAGGGAAGCAGGGAGAGAACTTCCTAGCAGACAGTATAGGTGACTGTGAGATGTTGAGGCTGAAGGCTGGACACACATTTATCATTCCATCAGGTTAGTAAGATATGGGGTAATACTCTCAGGGAAGCAGGGAGAGAACTTCCTCGCAGACAGTATAGGCGACTGTGAGATGTTGAGGCTGAAGGCTGGACACACATTTATCATTCCATCAGGTTAGTAAGATATGGGGTAATACTCTCAGGGAAGCAAGGAGAGAACTTCCTCGCAGACAGTATAGGTTACTGTGAGATGTTGAGGCTGAAGGCCGGACACACATTTATCATTCCATCAGGTTAGTAAGATATGGGGTAATACTCTCAGGGAAGCAGGGAGAGAACTTCCTAGCAGACAGTATAGGTGACTGTGAGATGTTGAGGCTGAAGGCCGGACACACATTTATCATTCCATCAGGTTAGTAAGATATGGGGTAATACTCTCAGGGAAGCAGGGAGAGAACTTCCTCGCAGACAGTATAGGCGACTGTGAGATGTTGAGGCTGAAGGCTGGACACACATTTATCATTCCATCAGGTTAGTAAGATATGGGGTAATACTCTCAGGGAAGCAAGGAGAGAACTTCCTCGCAGACAGTATAGGTGACTGTGAGATGTTGAGGCTGAAGGCCGGACACACATTTATCATTCCATCAGGTTAGTGCTTACCTGTAAAAGGAGTATTTCAGAATCTGAAGTTTTATTCATTTTGTGAAAAATTATAACACGATGTGTATTTGTCTGTATTGTATGTCTTCAGGTGGATTATTGTCTGTATTGTATGTTTCTTGATGGATTCCATTGTCTGTATTGTATGTTTTCAAGGTGAATTCATTTGTATGTTTCGAGGGGTATTCAATTTTCTCACATAACTACCCCTGTTTTCTATAGTGAACAACGATAACAAATACCCTTGTCTCCAACATATGTGAGATAAATTTGATGACATCACCCTAACGTCACTATTTATAAAGGCGTTATTACGTCACCGGGGTTCCAAAAAAATGCAAATTGCTTGAAAAATAGCTTAAATCGTTGGTAATGTGAGAAAAAGAATCTGTCACTCGTCGATGTTTAAGACAAGTTGATCTCAAACTCGTATAGAATAGAAAAGTTATTAAGCTCGCCAAGGCTCGCTTAATAACATTTCAATTCTAGACTCGTTTGAGATGAGCTTGTCTTAAACATCAACTCATGACAGATCCTATATATCATTCGTTTTAGTGGTTGTAAAAGTGAGGTTTTACTGTATTTCAAATACTAGAGTTTTATTCATTTGGGAAAAATTATAACATCTGTGTGTGTGTTTTTAAACATAACTTGTCTGTCATATGCAGATATTGTCTTAAGGATGGATTATTGTCTTACTTTTATGTTTTCAAGATAGATTGTTATCTGTATTGAATGTTTTCAGGATGGATTTAATTGTCTG
The DNA here is from genome assembly GCA_922989275.2 of Gari tellinella. Lineage (NCBI taxonomy): Eukaryota > Metazoa > Mollusca > Bivalvia > Cardiida > Psammobiidae > Gari > Gari tellinella. The sequence goes on along the minus strand of OV277868.1, from coordinate 79,978,918 downwards.
TATTGTATGTTTTAGTGTGGATTCAAATGTCTATATTGTATGTTTCTGGGTGGATTCAGTTGTCTGTATTGTAAGTTTCAGGGGGATTCAATTGTCTGTATTGTATGTTTCAGGGGGATTCAATTGTCTGTATTGTATGTTTGGGGGTGGATTCAATTGTCTGTATTGTATGTTTCAGGGGGATTCAATTGTCTGTATTGTATGTTTTAGTGTGAATTCAATTGTCTGTATTGTATGTTTCAGGGGGATTCAATTGTCTGTATTGTATGTTTCAATGTGGATTCAATTGTCTGTATTGTATGTTTCAGAGAGATTCAATTGTCTATATTGTATGTTTCAGGGTGGAGTCAATTGTCTGTATTGTATGTTTCAGGGGGATTCAATTGTCTGTATTGTATGTTTCAGAGAGATTCAATTGTCTGTATTGTATGTTTCAGGGTGGAGTCAATTGTCTGTATTGTATGTTTCAGGGGGATTCAATTGTCTGTATTGTATGTTTCAGGGGGATTCAATTGTCTGTATTGTATGTTTTAGTGTGGATTCAATTGTCTGTATTGTATGTTTCAGGGTGAATTCAAATGTCTGTATTGTACGTTTCAGGGGGATTCAATTGTCTGTATTGTATGTTTTAGTGTGGATTCAATTGTCTGTATTGTATGTTTTAGTGTGGATTCAATTGTCTGTAGTGTATGTTTCAGGGGGATCAATTGTCTGTATTGTATGTTTCAATGTGGATTCAATTGTCTGTATTGTATGTTTCAGGGGGATTCAATTGTCTGTATTGTATGTTTCAGGGGGATTCAATTGTCTGTATTGTATGTTTTAGTGTGGATTCAATTGTCTGTATTGTATGTTTCAGGGTGAATTCAAATGTCTGTATTGTATGTTTCAGGAGGATTCAATTGTCTGTATTGTATGTTTTAGTGTGGATTCAATTGTCTGTAGTGTATGTTTCAGGGGGATCAATTGTCTGTATTGTTTGTTTCAATGTGGATTCAATTGTCTGTATTGTATGTTTCAGAGAGATTCAATTGTCTGTATTGTATGTTTAAGGGTGGATTCAAATGTCTGTATTGTATGTTTCAGGGGGATTCAATTGTCTGTATTGAATGTAAAGGTGGAGTCAATTGTCTGTATTGTCTATTTCAGGGTGGATTCATGCTGTATATACTCCCAAAGACTCACTTGTGTTTGGTGGCAATTTCCTTCACAATTTCAACATGGTCAACCAACTGAGAGTGTCTGCAATTGAAGATAAAACCCATGTAAGTGTCACAATTAACCTTGTATAAAGTAAACATTAATTGATGTTCAGTAAAACCTCTCTTTTACGCCCACAAAATTGTGTTAATAATTAGGTGTTTACAACAGGTGAATGCTTAAAGCAAGGTGACAGTAAAACAGAAAGCTCCTTGAGGAGCTTTCTGTTTTACTGTTACCTTGCTTTTAGCTGTCACTTGTCTTTTATACAATCAATTAAATTTTGTTTTTGTGGTCGTAATACTAATAGAGAGGTTTGACTGTACATGTAATATAGTGATGTCTGAAGCTAGATGACTGCTTAATGCTAGATAAATGTAAAGCAGAAAGCTAGTGGAGATTTCAGCATTATTTTTTATTCACCATAAAGCAACCATCAGTATTTAAGAACACCCAATGGTATTCTATCAAGTTGTGGCCCAACACAAAATAGACAGTATTTGTTTGATAGGTCTCAAAAGTGATTTCAGCTAAGTCCGGAATTAATATGGATTATGAATGACAGATGAGATAAAATACTAAGCACAAAATTTTACTGTAACAATGAAAATTAGTTTGCTCTTGTGGTACAAATAAATATTCTCACTGAAATAGATGAAGTTTTATTTATGCTTTTCGGTGGATTACCACGAAATAGCAGTGGATGATCACTTGGTAATCCACTGCAGTGGATTATCACCAATCGCTTTTTATTATGAATTTTCCCCGTAGGGCTCCCCAAGAATCGTAGTCAATCGTGTCTTATCGTTAAATTCCGGCAGTCCGATTTGTCGCGAACTACTCACCGGAAGAGCACGAATCCAAACTCGGGAGCAACGAGTGACGTCATTATACCGCCAACTGTCACGCGCGTGTGTTCGACATAAAACGTGGGGCTCAACACGGGATAAATAATGTACGTTCGCTTTCAATTTTTAAACAATTTCGTTTAAAAAGTGGCTTAAAAGCATAAATAAATAGAATAACTGTGTTTTTTCAGTGTAAGATCGAATTTAATCCATTTCGTGAACATCAGACTGTTATATTTTCACTCGTGGCTTCGCCACTCGTGAAAATATAACGTCTGATGTTCACTCAATGGATTAAATTTCGATCTTACACTGAAAAAAACAGTTATCCTCTATGTATCGGAATGTATATGTTGATGTTATACAGTGGAGAAAACGTTATTCTTTCCAAATAAACGCGTTTACGCTAAAACTATTATTTCCATTGCAAACAGTTTGGATCTAGATCAGACGCCGGGTAACCCGGCGTCTGATCAGGCTCCACTCTGTTTGCCACCAAGATAAACATTAATTATCAGAATTGTCCAAAAGTTGCATTTTCCTGCGTTTTAGCGCTTTGCTTTGCGTTTCGTTTCGTTTAAACGGGAAAGAAATAGAGGATATTGTATGAGTGTTCATTATTTATCATTTTTAATAAACGAGTTGACTAAAATAATATGACGCGAGCCTTGGCGAGCGTCATATTCATTTTAGTCAACGAGTTTATTAAAAATGATAAATAATGAACACGAATGTGATATTCTATTTATCACATTACAAGTTCAAGCACCTATTAAATTGATTTGAAGTCGTAGTTTGTAGACCCTACGCTATATAGTTTTTCCGCCAAACGTTACGTTGTTTACGTTAACGTCATAGTAAATGACGTCATTTGGCACCCCGCTACATGCAGCGCTTATGGACGAACAAGTTAGGCCGGAGCCCAAAAAACGATATTCCACTAGTGGATTACGATATTTATACAATCGCTTTATGCAACCCCCAGACTGCAAATTATGTGATAATAACATTTTCTCCACTGTATACATGCCTATTTGTTTTGCTTAACCATTTGTTAATGGTGGTACCTTCAGGTGAATTCTGCTTAACTTTCAGCCTGCTTTGAGCTACTATCTGCTACAAGATAGAAAAAAAATCTTATATGATACATATTCTTGACTGTACAAAGTGGAACTATTTTATTTTATTGGAGGGATAAAATTAAGTCATAAAAAGTTATACTTATGGAGTAATAGGTTAACAAGGGAACTAAATGTTATTTGTGCTGTGTCCTTCAGGTACCTATGAAGTTTCGTTACCCTTTCTATGCTGAGATCAACTGGTATGTGCTGGAGCGCTATGTACATTCCCTGACTGGTGTGACCTACCTGGAAAAACCACAGCTTAATGATGATCTGGAGGTCATCAACACCAAGGTGATACATTACTAATTTAACTCTTTCCTCCCTGAAACTTTAAATGGACAATTCCAGTTTCCAATTTAGTCTAGTCCATTTCTGACTTTTAAGGGCGGTTTTTGTCAATGTTTGGCATTATGACAAACAGTGAAGACCCTGATCAGAGGGCTCCTTTCGGAGCCCTCTGATCTGGGTCTTCACTGTTTTGTTTGCACAGGGCAAGTGTACTATTCACATGTACACTGTTTGAAAATGACGCCTATATGCGGGACTAGGATTCAAAGGGTTAATAGGCAACCTTTCACCCTGACTCCTCATTAGTGAACTCTTAAACCATTATCCCATACAGGGCTCCAGATAAGGGGAGCATTTCAAAAAACTAAAATCTTTATTTCTGCTTTAAACCCTATGGTGTCACTACTCATTAGAAAAGTCTCAAAGAGACGATTCTAATGAGTAGTAACACCATAGGATTTGGTGCTTAAATGAGTGAGAAATGTTGGATTTGTTTGGTAAACTCCCCATTATCTGGAGCCCTGCCCATAGCCTGTTTCTAGTAAATTAAAGATAGCCTGTTTGTTGTAGATTAAAAGATGTTAAAAGGCATATTTATTAGGGGAAATGGGTTAAAATACCATCTTGTCTGAAAACACTTTATCGATTTTAAAATGATTTTTACTGAAATAATTTATAGATGACCCTCTTCAAGATTAAAACATCTTAAAAAAGATAGCCACTAGTGGGTGAGGCAGATTTTCCCCATGGAGATACTGCATGAAATGGTTATTTATATTTTATTTAGCCAGAATTTTATCAGAAATAATTGCTTTGTGTTTAAAGGAGAGCTCTGGTTTTGACGTTGAAGACAAGCTATCCAAACGAGTATCTGTCGCACTGACACGTATCGATGACTCGTCTCCACGGAGAAAATCCACGAGTGATGATGACAGTACGGCTTCTGGGCCAGTAAGGTCACCAGGTCAGGCCGCGGAAATCAGGTCATCCAGAAAGTCATCGTCTGAGAGTGTGAATTCTATGGATCTGAAAAATGGTGAAAAACCTGAACAGAAACTGAAAGTTCCTTACAGAAGTCCAGTGAAGAGGAAAACAAAGTATGTTCACTTGACTAAGTGGGAATTAGAAGGACTAACAGAGATTGTGGGGTGGGTAGAGAACCTGCCTCCAACCAAGAAAGGTGTTCCCAAAGACATGATAGATTCAGATGCAGTCGTGGCTGAGATAAAGGTTTGACACATTTTCTACAATTCAGTTTACAGTATATTAATATTTCATGTCTGACAAAGTGACAGTAAAATGTCAACTTGAGGAAAAAAACTGTCAGCCAAGGCGAATGTAAGACATGAAACATATATTTGAATATACCGAAATTCTGGGCTTTAACCAGGAGATTTAGATATTTCCTAAGCTGGCTTGAATCATGAACACATGCAATTCAAAATGAAATTCACTGATTATAAAAAGTTTGAAATTTGATGGAATTATACATTCTCTAAGCTGTATCTCCACTATATAAGTGTTATAATATACATGCAAATGTTTCTCTTTTCAGTTCTGACTGTTTATTTGCATCGTCTTAAACTTCAAACTGCTTCAAATTGTAGATCCAAGTTTAAGCATTATCTCAATTTATCTGAAATGACGCTTTGGCACATTAATGTGGATTTGACATCATTTTTGGCTTGATATCATTCAGACATTCCGTTATCAATGGTAGCTGGCGACAGTATTTTTCCCACAGTAAATTTTTCCCCGCTTGGTCTGACAGTATTTTTATGTCACGGGAGAATAACATTGTAAATGAAATTAAGGTATAATGATATATTATGTCTCTGTATAATTAAGTAAAATTTGTGTCTGGTGAACATTGAAAATTAAACAAATTGTTAAAGAAACTAAATGTAGAAAACTCCTTTATCATATATTAATAGACATTAAGCTGTCAAACAATTAGAAAGCTCGTCTGATTATTGGTTGCTGAATACAAATTGACTCACTGAAATGAAGTTTAGATAAAAAATCTAAAGATTGTAAAGTCAAAGGTAAAAGCACTTCTGCAGTTAATTTGTATTGCCTGTTATGAAGAAAACTTTCATCATTACAAACAGTGACTGACCATTGGCTTCATTGGAAATAAGGTGGTTTATAGAGTTTATCCTATTTCTAAATGCTGAAGAATTTATTTTACACAGAGAACAGTTATATTATCATACATGTTTATTTCAGCGTCTCATCAGGGAGCACATGGCTGACAATCCAGAGTTGGCCATCACTGGGGAGCCTGTACTGGAGTGGACTAAAGCCACCAAGGTAGTAGCCTACACTCAAATATCTCTATCAGGGCTACCATAAGTTGCTTGATAAAAATCCTAAGATTTCCAAATATTCAAGCGCGATTTTAGAAATCGTATTTTAAACTCTTCCACTGCTAGGTTCTATAAAACTAACATAACTATTGAAACAGTTTAGATCCAGATCAGACGCAGCGTTATGCGGCGTCTGATTTGGATCTAAACTGTTTGACACCAATCTCAACGTTTCCGAAGTTAAAAACGCACATAAAATTCCAAATTTCAAAAGTAAGGGCAGAAATCTGAAGATTTCAGAAAAAAATCCATAGATCTGGAGAAATTAAGAAAAATCCGAAGATTTCGGAAAAATCCGGAGAAATTGCAGCCCTGCTCTATTACGACCAATAAATTAATTTGATTATTTAGAATACAATAAAAACTCTCTATTACCACCACTAAATTGTTTTGAGCATGGTGAAAGTAGAACAGTAAGAAGGATTTACATCCATTGAAGGCCATACATGTAATGTTGCTTCGTCCCATTCCTTGTAGCTCTGGTCAGCACATACAAATACAATAAATAAGTGGTTATTCTTTCCCACTGAACTCGTTTGCAATTGACTGTAAAATTGTTTAAATTACAGATTGTTATTAGTGTAAAGTTTGGAGCAAGATCAGAACCTGGGTAACCCGGCGTCTGGTCAGGTTTCTCACTGTTTGAACAAGATCAGAACCTGGGTAACCCGGCGTCTGGTAAGGTTTCTCACTATTTGAACAAGATCAGAACCTGGGTAACCCGGCGTTTGGTCAGGTTTCTCACTGTTTGAACAAGATCAGAACCTGAGTAACCCGGCGTCTGGTCAGGTTTCTCACTGTTTGCCACATCGATTAAGAATAATCCCTAAAATTCTAAAGAAGTTGCCAGTTTTAGCTTCTTGGTTTTTGAAAGATAAAAAAAGGAGCTATTGTCACTCAGGCAGCCATAACTTCTTCTATTTTTAATCTACAACTTTCAGTATTGTAGGTAGAACTTGACAAGTCTCATCCAGACATACCAACATACTTTATGATTTGACCTTGACCTAATTTTATTGTATTTTTCACTGATCTTCAAAAACAGATGATCATTGGTGCCTGCATGCGATGCCTTTATCTTCATTTTACTATACATAGTATAACACTAATATCTTTCTTTTCAGAAATTGATCAAGTTGAAACAGAAGGCGAAGACAGCCAAGCTTCTGGGAACCCTGAGTGCACCGAAGGGTAAAGGACCTGGCAAGAACGCCTCGGGCAGTCGGCATCGCCGGGTTCGTTGTAAGAAATGTGAACCATGCACCAGAGATGACTGTATGGAATGCAATTTCTGTAAAGATATGAAGAAATACGGAGGACCTGGGCGGGCTAAACAGTCGTGTATCAGTCGACAGTGTCTAGCTGTAAGCATCAGTCAATTTTCAGAGCACCAGATAAGAGGAGTAATTGTACTAAAAACTAAAATCTTTATTTCTGTATTAGACCCTATGATGTTGCTACTCATTAGAATCGTCTCTTTGAGACAATTCTAATGAGTAGTAACACCCTAGGATTTGGTGCTGAAATGAGTGAGAAAATGTTAAGAATTGTTCAGTTTATTCCCTTTTATCTGGAGCCCTGATTTTATGATAGTGGAGGGGCATGAAGTTGGAGCCCTTTACATCTGTTCATCTATCCATCCATACAACATTTTGGTTAGACTTTGCTTTAACTGTCATTTCTCTGGTTAGACACTGGCAAACAATGTAGATCGAGTTCAGACACTAAACAGCTCTGCATCAGACTAGGATAAAAATTGTGTGAAGAAAAAAAAAATAGAAGCAAAATGTACATGAACAATCCTTGAATGATTTAATCGCCTGTTACCCAATAGATTCATATTTTTACGCCTTTGATGTTTTGCTCCACTGTAGAAATTAGTTCCACATTATACATTTATAAATATACACCATGCAAAAAACATTCTATACCACAACAGATGGTAGCTGAAAACAGGCTGAAAGTAAAGAAGAATGAGCATTCAGCTTTACTTCCAGCCTTCTTTAAGCAACCATCTGTTTAATAAATGAAAAAGCACAAGGGGATGAGGTTATAAGGGATTTATTTGAACTGGTTTCACTAGGTCATGTGTATCACAGTTTGTTTTCTAAGGCATCGATACAGTGGAGAAGACGCTATTCTTTACACACAAACAAAACTCATACACACTGCAATAAATCATAGAAATTGACACCGTGTTGACAATTCTGACCATTTATTTTAATCTGAGTGGCAAACAGTTGGGAGCCTGATCAGACGCTGGTTAACCGACGTCTGATTTGGCTCTAAAGTGTTTGTAAAAGAAATAATAGTTTTAGCATAAACATGTTGATTGGGAAAGAATAACGCCTTCTCCACTGTACACTGAAGTAGGACAATAAGGCTTGGTATGTCAAGTTTATGTCACATATTCCAGCGGCTAATTAATGCTAATAATATTTACCTGTTCAGTCACTTATTCAGCAGCCTTTGTACAAACAGATGAATTGGCAGTTTTTAGCTCACCTGGCACAAAGTGCCAAGGTGAGCTATTCTGATCGTGCTATGTCCGTCGTCCTTCGTTCGTCCGTCGTTCGTTCGTTCGTCGTCAGCAATTTCTTTAAACGACATCTCCTCCGAAACCACTCGATGAATTTTTACCAAACTTGGCAGAAATGATCCTTTTATGGTCCTCTTTGAAAGTTGTTCAAATGTTTCTGGTCCGTTGCATATCTAGGTCACAGGAGCTAAAAATAGATTGTTTCAATAAAACCTTAACAAATCTTCTTCTCTGAAACCACAGTACCCTGAGCTTAGATCAAGATTGTTCAAATTATGTCCCTGGGGTAAAAAATGGCCCCGCCCCAGGGGTCACAAATTTACATAGAGTTATATAGTGAAATCTTCAAACCTCTTCTACTCTGAAACTAATATAGCTAGAGCTTTGATATTTGGCATGGTGTAACTTCTAGAGGTACATTACCAATACTGTTCAAATGTTTCCGGTCCGTTGCATATCTAGGTCACAGGAGCTAAAAATAGATCGTTTCCATTAAAACTTAAAAAATCTTCTTCTCTGAAACCACAGTACCCTGAGCTTAGATATTTGGCACAAAGCATCATCTATAGGTCCTCTATCAAGATTGTTCAAATTTTGTCCCTGGGGTAAAAAATGGCCCCGCCCCGGGGGTCACGAATTTACAAAGAGTTATATAGTGAAATATTCAAACATCTTCTTCTCTGAAACTAATATAGCTAGAGCTTTGATATTTGGCATGGTGTAACTTCTAGAGGTACTTTACCAATATTGTTCAAATGTTTCCGGTCTGTTGCATATACAGGTCACAGGAGCTAAAAATAGATTGTTTCAATTAAAACTTAAAAAATCTTCTTCTCTGAAACCACAGTACCCTGAGCTTAGATATTTGGCAAAAAGCATCATCTACAGGTCCTCTATCAAGATTGTTCAAATTATGTCCCTGGGGTAAAAAATGACGCCACCCTGGGGGTCACAAATTTACATAGAGTTATATTGTGAAACTAATATGGCCAGAGCTTTGATATTTTGCTTGGTTTAACTTCTTGAGGTACTTTACAAATACTGTTCAAATCGTTCCGGTCCATTGCATATCTAGGTCACAGGAGCTAAAAATAGATTGTTTCAATAAAAACTTCGAAAATCTTCTTCTCTGAAACCGTCAGGCCCATACCTTTTTTATTTGGCATCTAGCTTTGCCTTATGGTCCTCTACCAAGATTGTTCAAATCATGACCCCAGGGTCAAAAATGGACCCGCCCCGGGGCTTATCAGTTTTACATAGACTTCTACAGGAAAACCTTATTCCTAGTTGTTTCAGTTTCATGCAACAGTCCACATACATGCAATGACAAACTTCATTATGCATCAAGTATAACACAATAGTTCCTCAGGTGAGCGATTTAGGGCCGCATGCGGCTCTTGTTAATGAAGACATGTGATAGCTTAATGCAAGACAAAAGTAATGCAGAAAGCGCGTATAAACAGAGCATTTCCAGCATTTAGCAGTCATCTGTTTTAACTCTTTGAACTCTAGTTACACATAGACGCATCCTTTGCAGTAAAGACCCTTATCAAGGGGGCTCCTTTACAAAGCCCTTAAAAGAACCCTGTGATCAGGGTCTACACTCTTTTATTAGCTCACCTGGCACGAAGTGCCAAGGTGAGCTTTTAGGATCGCTGAATGTCCGTCGTCCGTCGTCTGTCCGTCCACAATTGTTCGTTAACACTCTAGCGCCTACAAATTTCATCCTATCTTCATGAAACTTCATGACAATGTTTGTCTTGATGAAATCTAGGTCAAGTTCGAAAGTGGGTCATGTCCGGTCAAAAACTAGGTCACTAGGTCAAATCATAGAAAAACCTTGTTAACACTCTAGAGGCTACAAATCTCAATAGATCTGTATGAAATTTAGTCAAATGTTTGCCTCATTGATATCTAGGTCAAGTTCGAATGTAGGTCATGTCCGGTCAAAAACTAGGTCACTAGGTCAAATCATAGAAAAACCTTGTTAACACTCTAGAGGCTACAAATCTCAATGGGTCTTAATGAAACTTGGTCAGAATGTTTGCCTCATTGATATCTAGGTCAAGTTCGAATGTGGGTCATGTCCGGTCAAAAACTAGGTCACTAGGTCAAATCATAGAAAAACTTTGTTAACACTCTAGAGGCTACAAATCTCATTGGATCTTGGTGAAATTTGGTCAGAATGCGACTTGATATCTAGGACAAGTTTGAATATGGGTCATGTCCGGTAAAAAACTAGGTCACTAGGTCAAATCATTGCATGTCCAGTCATAATCTAGGTCACTATAGGTCAAGTTTGCCATGGTGTACCAGGTGAGCCAGGTGTACCAGGTGAGCGATTTAGGGCCAAAGTGGCCCTTGTATTTTTATACTCTTGACACAATGACCTGTATAATCAAAATCCATTGAAAACTGTAGAGTGTACATGTATTTACACTGTTACATAAGGCATTGTCAGTCATGTAGGACGGATAACTCTTTACTATAAATGCCAAATTTCAGTTATAATCCAACTCATTCGAGAACTTAGTCATATATAGTTTTACAATGGCCAGGCTTAGTGTTCCAGGGGCCTTTCTTACGAAACGTTGTGTGATAAAAACGGGCGTTAGTCAAAACATTAAAATATGCCTAACTTCTGATTTCTCCATCTAATCCTGTCTTGTTACATCTCTTTGGAATCGTCTTTTTAAGATGATTCCAAAGAGATGTGACAAGACAGGATTTGATGGAGAAATAAGTACTAGTAATAATTGAGAATTTTAGAAACTGACTTACGACGACATTTGTCGTACGATGTTTAGTAAGACAGGCCCCAGGTGTGTTAGTGCATTGATATGTTACTTGTTGTTTCCAGCCAATGCTTCCAAACAATGTGTCGTGTGTGATTTGTAAGTTGGACAAGCCGCTACCGGAGAGTGTGGAGATGGAGGAGGAGGATTTCTCAACGTCTCTCATGGAATGTGGCATCTGCTGGGAGATAACTCATCCAATGTGTCTGAGCAAGAAGTACGAAAATCTCAACAACGAGGGAATTATAAATGAAGATCTACCAAACAGCTGGAAATGTTCAAAGTGTTGTTTTGACGGGAAGGAAGGACAGCTGAAGGTATGCTTTGTTATCCAATTTGTGATGTACAGTGAAACCTTTCAAGTATAACAACTAAAAAAGGCTAATTGACTCTTTAAAAGACAGATGACAGCTTAAACAAGGTGAAAGAGTAGCTTTCTGTTAAACTTTTTACCTTGCTTTAAGCAGTCATCTACCTTAAACACCTGATAATGAACACAATTTAGTGGTTGTGATAGAAATGTTTTACTACATAATTGATGTTTATTTGATATGCATGTACAGTAAAACCTCTCTATTACGACCACTAAAAAGAAGGTTAATTGTCAGTATAAAAGACAGGTGACAGCTTAAAGCAATGTGAAAGTGAAACAGAGAGCTCCTGTAGGAGCTTTCTGTTTCACTTTTACATTGCTTTAAGCATTCACCTGTCTTAAATAACTAATATTTGACAAAATTAAGTGGTCGTAATAGAGAGGTTCTACTATATTATCATTTCGACACAACAATGACCCTTTGAACCCTGAATTGTTGGCCGGATTGAAAATGCGGTCTATAGATTGGCGAATGCCGTCCGTCCGTCTGTCTGTCCGTCCGTCCGTCCGTCCGTCCGTCCGTCCTCACTTTGGTTGACCTTTTTGTTAGTGTCAGTTTTAGCCAAAGCTTAAGTCCTACAGCAACCAAATTTGGCATGTACACTTATAGTGAGGTCATCATCACATGCTGTGGGTAACATAGCACTGTGACCTAGATTTCACGGTCCAATGACTTAGAGAATTCTTGGTTAACCTTTTCGTTTGCGTCTTGGTTTACCTTTTTGTTAGTGTCAGTTTTAGTCAAAGTTTAAGTCCTACAGCAACCAAATTTGGCATGTACAGTTGTAGTGAGGTCATCATCACATGCCATGGGTAACTAGGTCACTGTGACCTAGATTTCACGGTCCAATGACTTAGAGAATTCTTGGTTAACCTTTTCGTTTGCGTCTTGGTTTACCTTTTTGTTAGTGTCAGTTTTAGTCAAAGTTTAAGTCCTACAGCAACCAAATTTGGCATGTACAGTTGTAGTGAGGTCATCATCACATGCCATGGGTAATTAGGTCACTGTGACCAGATTTCAAGGTCCAATGACTTAGAGAATTCGTGGTTAACCTTTTCGTCTGCGTCTTGGTTTACCTTTTTGTTAGTGTCAGTTTTAGTCAAATTTAAGTCCTACAGCAACCAAATTTGGCATATACAGTTGTAGTGATATTAAGGTCATCATCACATGCCATGGGTAACTATATTATATATATATACAAAGCAAAAGTGCAGACAATCCGACCATACCGACCTTGGCGGTTTCTCGTTCATTTGATGTTTCAGGGACAAAAGGGTTAAACTGCCACCTGTATTTCACACCATCACTGAGCTTTTGTTGAAGTGCTTTTAACCCATTAACCCCATAGCCTGTTTCTAGTATTGAAAATAGTTAACCACTTAAAGCAGGTTGAAAGTATAGCAGAATGCGCCCTAAGGCGCATTCTGCTTTACTTTCATCCTGCTTTAAGCTACCAACTACTAGGATATAGAAGAATTTCTTACTGTACATATTTTTGATGATATAAGGTGGAACTATTTTCTTCAGTGGCACAATAATTTAAAGGCGTAAAAAGGGTTATTTATTTATGGGGTAATGGGTTGATTGAAGAGAAAAGAAACATCCATATGTGCTTATATAGAGAAATAGACAAAAGGGCATCTGAAGGCTCCAATATGGAGGAAAGTGTTTACTCTTTGTTACTCTCTACTCTTTGATTCTGTTTGACAGCCTCGGGTATTCAAAGGAGGTTGGCGTCCCAACCCTACTGGCACCCCGCCCCCTCACTCCCCCCAGTCTCCGTCAGAGATAATGTTTACAGAAGGGAAGAGAGTTACTGCTAACCAGGCCATGGATATTAAACCATCAGTGAGTGTAAGTTATTGGCGCATGGAGCCTTTGTTTATTCAGGTCTGTAGATATAGCGAGATAACCCTTTACCCCATGGCCTATTTCTCCATAGCCTATTTCTAGTTTTTAATACAGAAAAACCCCTCTAAAACCGGAACCTCTAAATACCGGAATTCTCTCTGAACCGGACAAAAAATTTGGTCCCGTTTCCCAACAATTTTTACGCCTTTGATTTATTCCTTCACTAGAGAAAACACATTCATGAACATATATCATCATAAATATTTTCTATATTCTAGGAGACGATAGCTTAAAGCAGGTTGAAAGTAAAGCAGAATGCGCCTTAAGGCGCATTCTGCTTTACTTTCAACCTGCTTTAAGTGGTCAGCTACCTTCCATACTCGAAACAAGATATGGGTTAAAACCCCTTTAAACCGGAAACCCCTCTAAACCGGATGTTTTTGTTGTCCCCACACATGTCCGGTTTAGAGGGGTTTCACTGTACAGGAAACCTCTTGAAGAAGGTTGAAAATATATCAGGATGCTGCTTAAGGCACATTCTGCCTTACTTTCAGCCTGCTTTAAAAATATTTCTTATGGTGCATATTCATGACTGTATAAATTGTAAAACTTGGAACTATTTTCTTCATTAGAGGATTAAATTAAATGTGATAAAATGCGTATCTATGGTGTTAATTGACTGAACATGAACACATTTCAAGTCTAGTCAGTTCTCCACATAACTTAATGTGACCATGAAACCAACTCACTCACCCATTTATGACTGTTTAGGGGTAATTTTTACAATTCGTTACAAAATGACAAACAGTGCAGACCCTGATAAGAGGCTACTACATTAGCCCTCTGATCTGGGTCTGCACAGTATGCATAGGACAAGTGTACTCTTCATAGGTACACTGGCAATAACAAATACACTGGTCACTAAGGTTGAATGTGTTAATTGGTATTAAGAATTATCTGTATCCAACCTTTTTATTCTGGTGCACTGTTTTTAAATGACGAGTATACTTGACACTAGGGTTGAATGTGTTTATCCGTGTTTAGAAGTACATGTTTCTGTATCAAATGTTTGTTGTTGTGGTTCTAGGTTCACACGCCCTCCAGTCAGAGAGTGTCTCCACTGTTCACAGATGAGTTCCAGGGGGACTTAGTAAAGCGAGAGAAGAAGCCTGCCATCACCGATCTCACCTCAGTGAAGACGGAGAGCGCTGCCAAGCCAGATATAAAGGTATCAACCATTTCATATAGCCAAGAGTAAAAAAGACAAATGACTGCTAGATACATTGGTCTTGCTCTTTATTATTAAACCTTTAACCCCATGAATACACCTTTTTAGCTCGCCTGTTCGTAGAACAGCAGAGCTAATGTCATACCCCCGGCGTGAGCGTGGGCATGAGCGTGGGCATGAGCGTGGCCAAGGTTAAAGTTTTTTGGACGGGTTGTTTTAATTTAAAGCTTAATATTTGTGCTAGGGTTATGAAATTTTGTATGGAGGTTCATTTGGGGTTAAACATTGATGTTATGATGTTGGAATTTAAAAATAATTTTAATTTATGTAAATTTTCGACATGTTTTGGACTTAAATTTTTAGACTACAAATTTCCAGGTTAAAGTTTTTTGGACGGGTTGTTTTAAAGTTTAATACTTGGGCTAGGGGGCTGAAATTTTGAACGGAGGTTCATTTGGGGTTAAACATTGATGTTATGATGTTGGAATTTAAAAATGATTTTAATTTATGTCAATATTCGACATGTTTTGGACTTAGGTTTTTCGACTACAAATTTCCAGGTTAAAGTATTTTGGACGGGTTGTTTTAAAGTTAAATACTTGTGCTAGGGTGCTGAAATTTTGTGTGAAGCTATATTCTGGATCAAACATTGATGTTATGAAGTTGGAATTAAATAATTTTAATATTTGTCAATTTTTGACATGTTTTGGACTTAGCTTTTTTACTGCAATCACCAGGTTAAAGTTTTTTGGACTGGTTGTTTTAAGGTTTAACACTTGTGCTAGAGTGCTGAAATTTTGTATGGAGCTTCATTTGGGAACAAACATTGAGGCTATGAAGTTGTAATTTAAAATGATTTTAATTTATTTCAATTGTTTACATGTTTTTAGACTTTAATAGTTGTTTTGACCTCAAATCACCAGGTTAAAGTTTTTTGGACGGGCTGTTTTAAAGTTTTATATAACTAGATTAAGACTCATCATTCATTTAATAATCTTTCTAAACTGAAAATTGATTTGTTTTGGATACAAGATGTTTTTAGACTTAAATTTCAAGCAGGCAAGCGTCAGGTGGCTTTGACACCCATTTCTGGTTATGCCTTTAATTTATTCCTCCACTGAAGAACATAGTTCCAATTTATACAGTTATGAATATGTACAGCACATTCTGCTTTACTTTCAACCTGCTTTATGTGCTTTATGTGGTCATCTGTCTTCAAAACTAGAAACAGGCTATGGGGAAAAAGGTTTATTAGAGACATTTTGATCTGAAGTTTCAGAGGTAAAGGAGTTACTATGTGCTAATAAACAGGTGTGCTATGTGTTTTCAGAGTGAACTAGTCGAGCCAGAGGAGGCCACCATCTCGCTGAGTCCTAAACCACAGAAATCAAGGAGGCTGGAAAAACGGAAGGCAGCTGTGGATGATACCCCAGAGGCTCCAACAAGAAAGGTGAGAACTAGGCATTGTTTAACAGGGCTTCAGATAAGTGGGAGTTTACTGCACAAATCCAACATTTTCTCACTTATTTCAGCACAAAACTCTTCGAGACGATTCTAATGAGTAGTGACACCATAGGGTTTTAAGCAGAAATAAAGGTTTAGTTTTTGAAATACTCAACTTATCTGGAGCCCTGGTGAAATGCATTTTTGTTCTTATTTCAGGGCTCCAGATAAGGGGAGTATTTCAAAATCTAAAACTTTTATTTCTGCATTAAATCCTATGATGTTACTACTCATTCTAATGAGTCGTTACACCATAGACTTTGGTGCTGAAATAATGAGAAAATGTTAGATTTGTTCAGTTTGCTCTCTTTAATCTGGAGCTCTGTTATTTCTGTCATTAGGGTTGCTTTAGGTTAACTCTTTTAATTATGGATGTTTTCATAATTATGGGTTATCCCACTTTTTAAAACATGATCAGTTCATGTTTATGTATAGGGATGTTATTTGAAAATATCAGACAAATAAAAGTATAGTAAAACCTCTCTATAAGGCCACTTGATTATGTTAAGATTTTGTGTTTGAGACAGGTGGTTGCTAAAAACAACGTAGAACTGAAACAGAAAGCTCCTAAAGGAGCTTTCTGTTTCGCTGCTACCTTGATTTAAGGTACTACAGTTCTATCATACACTCAATAAGTCTTTATTTTAATGATCATTATGGAAAGGTTTTACTGTAAAAAACCCAGTGTAGACACCGATCAGAAGATTTGTAAAAGGAGTCCTCTTATCAGCTCTTATCAGGATCTACCCTGTTTGCAAAATATGCATATACTGGTTTCCCGCATAGAAAGGGTGGAGGCCAGCTTTGGGTTAGCCAATGCATATAGTTTGGCTCTTGATAATTTGACAGCCTGTGCGTATACTGGTTCCCCGCATAGAAAGGGTGGAGGCCAGCTTTGGGTTAGCCAATGCATATAGTTTGGCTCTTGATAATTTGACAGCCTGTGCATATACTGGTTCCCCACATAGAAAGGGTGGAGGCCAGCTTTGGGTTAGCCAATGCATATAGTTTGGCTCTTGATAATTTAACAGCCTGTGCATATACTGGTTCCCCACATAGAAAGGGTGGAGGCCAGCTTTGGGTTAGCCAATGCATATAGCTTGGCTCTTGATAATTTGACAGGTGTCTTGGTATCAACAAAAGATGACAGTTTTTATGCCTCCGGCATCGACAGATGTGGGAGCATATAGTAATCGTCCTGTCCGTCCGTCCTTCCTTCCGTCCGTCCGTAACCAGGTTAAGTAGATTTTACCGTTTCGTCTAGCATCAACACCACTTATTCAAATGCTTAGATACTTATACAGTTGTTGCCTTGGACCATTCCCTAGCCACCAACAATACCCAACCTTGATTTTGACCTTGACCTTGACCTAATTTGGACTTCGAATATTTTGAATGGGCTATTTCTTGGTTTACTAGATTTTACCGTTTCCTCTAGCATCAACACCGCTTACTCCAATGCTTGGATACTTATACAGTTGTTGCCTTGGACCATTCCCTATCCATCAATATCACCCAACCTTGATTTTGACCTTGACCTTGACCTTGACCTAATTTGGACTTAGAATATTTTGAATGGGCTATTTCTTGGTTAACTAGATTTTACCTTTTCGTCTAGCATCAACACTACTTACTACAATGCTTCTATACTTATACAGTTATTGCCTTGGACCATTACCAACCCACCAGTAATACCCAAGCTCAGTTTGACCTTGACCTAATTTGGACTTAGAAAAGATTCAGAATATATTGTCAAGGATGCCACCGGGGGCATAAGCGTTTATTGAACGCGCAGTCTTGTTTGACACTGTGTCTTATCTAAAGCATTAACCAATTGCCACACAGCCTTGTTCTAGTTGTGAAGACAGGTGACTGCTCAAAACTGGTTAAAAATAAAGCAGTAAGCGCTATACTTTTATTAGTGTAGGAATAATAAGAGGCCTTAAAAGGTGTATGTATGGTGTAATTGGTTACGCATCAATAGGGTTTTAACCAGAACCCTATAGCCTGTTTCTAATTTTGAAGACAGGTGACCTTAAGGTGCATTCTGCTTTACTTTCAGCCTGCTTTAAGCTATAATTTACTAGGATATAGAAGATATTTCTTACGGTACATATTCATAACTGTTTAAAGTGAAACTTCAGTGCAGGAATAAATTAGAGGTGTAAAAAGGCGTATATATGGAGTAATGAGTTAACTCAGTAATACATTTCAACTTACCTTTCTTTACATTTCAACTTACCTTTCTTTACATTTCAACTTACTTTTCTTTACATTTCAAATTACCTTTCTTTACATTTCAACTTACCTTTCTTTTTAATTGCAACTTACCTTTCTTTATGTTTACTTACCTTTCTTTACATTTCAACTTACCCTTCTTTTTAATTGCAACTTACCTTTTTTTACATTTTAACTTACCTTTCTTTACATTTCAACTTACCTTTCTTTACAGAGGAGATTGTTAACCAGCTCACCACTAAAATCATCATCTAATAAAACATCACCAGCAGCAAAGCCAAACCGTGTGTCGGGCTCGCCAGGAAGGTCCCGCGGCGGACAGGCCACCAAAACCAAGGGCAGGAGTCTCACCCCAGACGTCACAACCAAACGATCGCGCCGAGAGGTACATAAACCTCTAAGATTTTTGGACTTTGTCTGATAGCTTGTAGTGTAAACGATGTTTCCAGTAGAGTTTGGTACACAGACTCTTGCTGGACTGTATATGTATATATAGGGCATATGGTGGAATGAAGTCTAAAGTTGTATTTAGTGGCCAGTAAAAAGAGATAAATTACAGGGCTCCAGATAAGAGGAAGTAAACTTAACTAATCCAATATTTTCTTACTCATTTCAACACCAAATTCTATGGTGTAACTACTCATTAGAATCGTCTCTTGGAGTAGTAACACCATAGGATTTAATGCAGTAATAAAGATTTTAGATTTTAAAATACTGCCCTTGTCTGAAGCACTGAAACTCTCCATCTTTTAATATACAGGGGGCAGCTTAATGCAGGACAAAAAAGTAATATAGGAGCGTTCTGCTTTACTTTTGTCCTGTGTACGACAGTTACAGGTCTTTAGCTAGATTGATATTGGCCCCATCTCTGATAAAGATGGCAGCTTAATGCAGGAAAAAAGTAAAGCAGAGAGCTCCTGTTGGAGCTTTTTGCTTTACTTTTGTCCTGCATCAAGAAGTCATGGGTCTTTAGCTAGAATGTCCACTTGATACAAGCATTACTGACTCTTTACTACATAGCCTGTTTCTGCTTTTCTTTCAAACAGCTTTAAGTTGTCACCTGTCACTAGAAACAGGCTATGGGGTAAAGGATTAACTAGCAGAATATTGTTTTACTCAGATAGTTCTCTTAATTTTATTTCAACTTTTATAATCAATAAAACAGACAACCAGTTCAATATACAGTCGAACTTCCATTTCTGGAACTCGCTTAACTCGAACTATCCGATAGTTCGACACATGAACTGCATTATTCCATGCGCTGTTAAGTCGAACATACCCATATTCCAAAGTTAAAACGTGGCTAAGCCACGTTTTAACTTTGAAATACGAGTATGTTCGATTAAACCGAGTTCGAGATATCGAAGTTCGACTGTATATTAAGCCTTTCTCTGCTATAAGTGTATATTGACAACTTTTGGAAACAATGTAGACCCATATGAGACAGACCCTTACGGAGCTCTCTGATCAGGGTCGGCACTATTTTCTTATAGGATTTTTCGGACATAAATCAGCCCTATTTTTTTATTCATAGTAGGTGAAGTTTGGTATATTAATATTCAGCTTATTAAACAGTTTGAGACTTGTTATATACAGGATTGACAACTCTGGCAGATACACAGGGCTCCAGATATGAGGGGAGTAAACACAACATTATCTCCCTTTATGTGTGTATTAATCCCTATTGTGTAACTACTCATTGTCTCTTTAAGATGATTTAAATGAGTAGTGACAACATATGGCTTAGTGCAGACATAAAGATTTTTGCTTTTGAAATACTCTCCTTATCCGGAGTCCTGATAGAAATCCAAACGCGTTTTGGTTTAGGAGTTGTGGTGTAAATTACTTTTATTGAAGAATGTTTGCTTATTTAAATTTCATGAGAAAGCGACAGGCTCATTTAAAAATCTCAGGGAGTTAAAAACTTGGGAAAATTAAAAATAAGTATTAGAACAGGGTCTAAGGTTTAGTCTAAAGTCATTCTTAAGCATTTGATTGGTCAGATTTGAGCCTAGGCTCAAATCTGACCAATCAAATGCTTGAGAACAAACTGGGATTCAGCTCAAACTCTTTATAACCTTGGACCAAGAACACTTGCCATTAATGTCCTATACTGATGAATGTGATACTATTGATGTACCTTGGATGGTGGTGCTGTTGTTCACATGTTTGGGATGTGTCATATGTTTGTTAGTTGAATCATTGTGTCCTTCCATGTTTCTTAACCCATTGAACCCTAGTCACACATATATGCATCCTAAATGCAAACTGTATACCTGTAAGGAGTACACTTGTCCTATTCAAACAGTGGAGACTGATCACTGTTTGCATAAGGTACACTGTTTGTGAATGATGCATATATATGCATAACTAGGATTCAATGGAATCATCATCATCATTACCATCGTCATTATCTTCATCATTGTCATTTTATCATATTTGTTCCATGTATAGTAAAACCTGTGTTTACCCATTACACCATAAACATATCTGTTTACACCTCTTATTTATTCCTCCACTGAAGAAAATGGTTCGATTTTATACAGACATGAATATGCACCATATGGAGTATTTTCTATATCATAGTAGATTGTAGCTTAAAGCAAACTTAAAGTAAAGCAGAATGTGCCTTAAGGCACATTCTGCTTTACTTTCAACCTGCTTTGAGCTGTCACCTGTCATTAAAACTAGAAACAGGCTATGGAGTAAAGGTCATATAGGAGCTTTCTGCATTACTTTTGTCCTGTATTAAGACTTTCACTGTCAAATTAGCCATAAATCTTCCTGAAATGGTGGATGAAAACAGGTTTTACAGTGAAACCTCTCTAAAACTGGACACTTTGAAAAGAAGCTAGACCACAAAAGACAGGATAAATGTACCTCAAGACAGGAGAGTTATGCCTTACTGTTATCTGGTATTAAGCTGCCATCTGTTATCAACTAGTTTAAGAGATCAAAAATGTTTTATAAGTGTCCAGTTTATAGAGGTTTCCCTATCCTTGTGTACCCAAACGATCATGTCCACAGTAAATCTTGAATTTCATTTCTGTGCTGTTGTCTGCCATCATTGTGATTGTGGTTTTCATATTGTCAGAATGTTAACCCATTGAGCCCTAACAATGAATAGGGGAGGGCTGTAACTTGAGGGGAGGGCTGTAACTTGAGGGGAGGGCTGTAACTTGAGGGGAGGGCTGTAACTTGAGGGGAGGGTTGTAACTTGAGGTGAGGGCTGTAACTTGAGGGGAGGGCTGTAACTTGAGGTGAGGGTCTTAACTAATGTTGGTAGAACTTGTGGCCAGAATAGGGGAGGGCTGTAACTTGAGGTGAGGGTCTTAACTAATGTTGGTAGAACTTGTGGCCAGAATAGGGGAGGGCTGTAACTTGAGGTGAGGGCTGTAACATGAGGTGAGGGTCTGAACTAATGTTGGTAGAACTTGTGGCCGGAATAGGGGAGGGCTGTAACTTGAGGTGAGGGCTGTAACATGAGGTGAGGGTCTTAACTAATGGTGGTAGAACTTGTGGCCAGAATTCATGGAATTTGAAATAAAATTGGGTTAAACTAAACTAACAATGAGTATACTCATCCTTTACAAGCACTGTACTTGTGAAGAGTACACTTGTCCAATGCAAACAGTGTATGCCCAGATCAGAGGATTCTTAAGGAGCCCTCTGATCTTGGTCTACACTGTTTGTTATTTTGCAATGAATTGTAAAAAACTCGACAATTCTTAATATTAAGAATGGTATATACTTAATTGGGAACAGGAATTGTCAATTTCAAGGTTCAGGGTTGAATGGGTTAATCTTGCTGTTATCATGTTCATCCATGTAAATGTTTGGTGGCAGTTTGTGGTCTACACTGGTTGCAAGTTGTACAGTCCTGTTTGAAAAAAAATCTTTAAAACAGATTTTTAAACCCAATTACATGTATCTATATATATTAGCCAGTGAGCCTTGTTTGTATGTAAATATCATTAGTATGTAGTGTAGATATCCTCCAACCTATGTTCAGCAGCCATTGAATAGAAGATACATGGACTGTTATGAAGACTTCATGTCGCATTAATATTTCCCTTTACCCATTCACCAGGGCCCCAGATAAGGGGAGTATTTCGAAAAATAAAATCTGTATGTCTGCATTAAAACATATGTTGTCACTACTCATTAGAACCGTCTCCTCGAGACGATTCTAAGAGTAGTAACAATATAGGAGTTGGTGATGAAATGAGTGGAAAAAAATGTTGGATTTCTTCAGTTTACTCCCTCTTATCTGGAGCCCTGTTTCAGACAAGCACTTCTCTGCCATGATAAATGCCCTCAAATGAGGATATTGTAAAATTAATTTTTGATACAGGTGGTAGCTTAAAGCAAGACTAAAGTAAAGCAAAATTCTCCTATAGTATGATATACATGTAGCCAATTGGCACTAATGGCAATCCCAATTTGAGTTCAAGAATATAGTGACTGAAAACTTAAAAATTTGAAAATAGTTTGGATTCAGAGTAGACCCAGAGTTGCTCCGTATTTGATCTGTATCCAAATTTTGAACTGTTTTCTTCAGTGGAGGAAGAAATTCTATTAAAGTACCCAGACTTCAAAGTAGGTTGGTTCACGTTTTGGTAACTAAAAAGATCCACAATGAAACCTAATTACCCACAAGAGTTACTTAGTGTTGAAAAGGGTTAAAGCTCCTTTATGTATCTTCATTCAGTGGTTGTTTAACTCCAGTTTTATCATACCTTTGTCATGTATAACTGTGATTTTTTGTCTTTTCTCTTATTTTATAACAGAAACGCTAGTTTAGTGAGTTTAGTTCTATTTCACATTGTTCAAAGTGGGATAAGGGGTGTTAACGTATTCAACCCTAGTGACAAGTATGCTGGTCATGCACAAACAGTGTACCTGTGAAGAGTATACATGTCCTATGCAAACAGTGTAGACCCAGATCAAGAGAATCCTAGGAGCCTTTTAATCAGGTTCTGCATGTTTGTAATTTTTGCAATGTATAGTGAAAATACCCCTAAATTGTCTAAAATGGACTAGACTTAACTGTAAACTAGAATTATCTATTTGAAGTTTTAGGGACAAATGATTTCAGTTTGTTCTTGTTTACCATACTTTGGGAATAATTGGTCCTGGTTAATAATTGGCCTGTTTGGCCACCTGTTACGAATGGCGAAAATTCACCACCACAAAATATCCTTATTATTGACCAACTAAGATGTCAATTATCGCCGGCGACATATAACTCAACCCAAACATATGCCTGAAGATTCACACCTCCGTGGGTTAACCTGTAATGTGTGCTAGGTAGACCATGAATGATATGCAAACACACCATTGTTTACCTTTATTTACTTTTATCCAAGTCGTTTGTGTAAGCAGACATCCCAAACTATAATTTACACGAGCGTTAATTCCTTGAAAAACAAACATTCTCGAACGCAAAATGAAACAGGAAACGTTCACTATTTACCTTAGACAGTGTTCTTATTTTTTAGCACATTCAAATCGATACAGTCAATGCGATATACTGTAAACCAGTCTGACTGACCTTATTATTCGCTTTACGCATCGAAACAATTTACGAACTAAGTTGGAATTGTATTAATTTCTAATTTTTGTACTCGAGGATTTTTACCAGATGTAAAATAGCCTTAAAATTCATTCTATTGTGAGTATTTGTTCTGAGAAGCGAACTGACGTTTTCGGAAATAGCGTATTTTAGTCATTCCGTTTAAGCATCCGTACTACTTTCGAAGCCATTTTATCAACCAGGTATTTCTGTTACGAACTTGGGGCCCGTTTCATCAACATATACGATATGAAACAATCGTAAATTGTATCATATTGTATATATACGATACGGTACTATAGGTGGTTTACGATCTTATATACCATATATCGAAATGCGTTTCATCAACGCTATATTTAGATGTTTCATGAGTGGGACATTGATACATATGGGCGTTTAATTTTTTTCCCCTTGGATCTCAGAATGGCCAAAATTAAACAAACCAAAATAAAAAACGATCTTTTAGCACCAAATGGCCAAATTATCACGACGCCAATTATTTCCAAAGTATGGTATTTGGTTCACTGAATGCTCTGTCAATCACTCGTATCATTCATTAGCTAAATGTTCCCAGTACAAAGAAAGGGCTCCAGATATGAGTAAAGCGACTATTTTCAAGCCTTCCTCCTTTAACTCTCGACTGCAATGCAAATAAATTAGTATCATGTATCAACCAAACCTTAAGTTTTGACAATAAAACCTCTCTATCACAACCTTCAAATTGTGTTAATTATAAGGTATTTAAGGCAAATGGCTGCTTGAAGCAAGATGAATGGCAAACAGAAAGCTTGTTTTAAGCTTTAACCCATTACCCAGTAAATACACATTATTACACCTTTGATTTATTCCTCCATTTAAGAAAGTAGTTACATTTTTAGCTCACCTGAGCTAGCTCAGGGTGAGCTTTTGCAATCCTTGAATGTCCGTCGTGCGTCATCCGGCGTCAACAATTTTAGTGTTTACACTCTAGAGGCCACAATATTTATCCAATCTTTCTCAAACTTGCTCAGATGGTATATTGCCATAAGAGTTCGGGTGATTTCGATTATGGCTGAAATCGGACAATTAGGTCATGAGTTATCGACCTTTGAATTGCTGAAAATGCCATATTTAACAGTGGTTACACTCTAAAGGCCACAATATTTATCCAATCTTTCTTGCTGAGAGTGTATATCACCATATGAGTTCGGATGAGTTCGATTTTGGTTGAAATCGGACAAATAGATCAAGAGTTATATACCTTTGAACTGCTGAAAATGCCATATTTAACGGTGTTTACATTCTAGAGTTCACAATTTTTATCCAATCTATCTCAAACTTGCTCAGATTGTATATGACTATAAGAGTTCAGATGAGTTTGATTATGGTTGAAATCAGACTAAAAGGTCGAGAGTTATCTACATTTGAATTGCTAAAAATGCCATATTTAAGGGGGTTTACACTCTAGAGGCCACAAATTTTATCCGATCTTTCTCAAATTTACTCAGATTGTATATAATACCATAAGACTTCGGATGAGTTTAATTATGGTTGTAATCGGGCCGATAGGTCAAGAGTTATCTACCTTTGAATTGCTGAAAATGACATATTGAACAGTGTTTACGCTCTAGAGGCCACAATATTTATCCAAGCTCTCTCAAACTTGCCCAGATTGTATATGACCATAAGAGTTCGAAAAAGGGTAATTATGGTTGAAATGGGACAAAAAGATCAAGAGTTATCTACCTTTGAATTGCTGAAAATGCCATTTGTTACAGTGTTTACACTCTTGCAAAGTTCTACAGTTTTCAATGGATTTTCAGTATACTTGTACACAAAGTATTTAGCTATACATTCTCAAAGGAGTGCAATTATTGTTGAAATCTAATCATTGTGGCAATAGTTACCTGCCCTTGATATACTTTGAAATGCTAGAAAAAGGCTTTATTTCAGTATATTGTTTAGGCTCTAGTTATCTGCCTTTGATGTACTCTACTATACTAGAGTAGGTCGACAAACTTGAATGGATTTAGAATAAAAAGGGTGAAATTCAAAGGCAAAGCTATCAGGCTTCATTACAAATGGTGAGCGATATCAGGGCCTTCAGGCCCTCTTGTATAAGTATTGAATATGGAACATAAGAAATATTTTCTATATCCTAGTGGAATGTAGCTTAAAGTAGTTTGAAAGTTTACTTTTAACCTGCGTTAAATCACCTATCTTCAATACTAGAAACAATCTATTGGGTAATGGGTTAAGCTGTCACCTGTCTTTATTATACAGTCAAACCTGTCTGAACGGTCACCTCCGAACAACGGTCACCTGTCAACAACGGCCAGTCTGAATTCCTCCCGGCCAATTTCCTTCTTAATTGACCTCTGAATAACGGTCTCCTGCCGACCGCGGCCAACGGTCACTTAAACTGGCTCTTTTTGACACCTTTTACCCCAAACAGCGGCCAGGCTGAGACACAGAGGTGTCACCTGCCGATCGTGGCCGGCGGTCACTAATTCGGCTGTTTTTAACACCTCTTACAGCAGCCAAATAACACGATTGAATGGGTGCAATTTCGCCAATGTCGGCCGCCATCTTTGTTATCGATGCGCTTGGTTATATAATTGGAAGCAAATTCTAAGGTGCTAATGACAGTTTGCAACCGACTTTCGGGTTTAAAATAAGCCACATTATGATGAAAGAATTTCAAAAAAAATGTTTGTTTTTATATGTTGGCTGATTAATATTGAAGATGTCCGTTGCTGCTTATGTTTGTATGATTGTTTATAATCACGTTGTCCAGATTAAACAAATGATTGGGCGATTTCTAAAATGGCCTTATCCAGATTAGTCATTGGTGATTAATTGTTTTGTTTTGATGTAAGAATCCTTGGCAGATACGAAATTGTGAATTTCTAGTTTAATCATTACGCTTTAAAAAGTTGTCTCAGTTGCGAAGTTAAGCAACTTTCTGCGCGGTTAATAACTGGATGGGTGACCGGCGAAGTTAAGCAACGTTCTGCGCGGTTAATAACTGGATGGGTGACCGGCCCGGATACACGTTACAAAGTCAAAGATAAATTGGAAAATTAACAATGCCGTCTACTCTAGTCGATGAAGTTTCCGAGTTATTGTCGCTGAGCGGGTAAAGGTGCTAAAACCAACAGACTGTGCTATAGATTCTAATATTCAACAACTGCCGTCATATATCGTCAACATTTATGTTCGACAATGTCCGTGTTTTAGTCATAACCTCATTATCATAAATTGCGTCCTTTCCAAATAAACTTTACACCAGCAATAAATTCACGGTGTATTGTGAGTGTTTCCATTGAAATGAAGAAAACCCCAGTACATTTAAGAATCAGAGCAACAAATTAATCATTCAGACAAGCAAATAATGAAAATATCGGCTTTTGAAAAGTCCTTCGTTCTTATTAAACGAGATGATTTCGAAGCTATTCGTCCTTTGAGTTACCCGCCCTTTTCCGTATTTTCTCGAAAACGGCTATGGAACATTATCTACCTGTACCAATCAAAATGAGAAAATGCGATCACGTGACCAAAACCCACCAGAGTTTGCTATCTACCGAGACATTAACTTTTAACATGGATATCCGTTCAAAAGAAAGATGATGGTCGTGATATTTATTGAAACTTCAAAGACTCTGAATTCTTAAGCAAATAAATATTTTTAATATTTAAATAGATAAATAACTTAGAGTTTAAAGGTATCACATGTTTCTCTTTCATTACTTGCTTACTTGTACTATCCCTTGTAGATATAAAATTCAGTACATGTAGTTGATGAAAACTTAGCCATTTTGCACACCTGCGAACAACAGCCACCTGTGAACAACGGCCAGTTTTGCTAGTTCCCACAGGTGGCTGTTGTTCACAGGTTTGACTGTAATCCATTAGCCTTCTTTTTGGTAGTCATTGTAGAGAGGTTATACTGTAATTAGTACTTCTATTTGAGGTAACCTGGCAACCTGAGGAAGTTGTAATTTGAATACCTACTTTGCTTTGAGCTCTGGTTAATTTGTTCTGAAACTTTTAATGGAAATTACCAATTTCAAAATATGTCTAGTACATCATTGACTATTTAGAGTTGATTTTTAAAAAAATATTTCAAAATGACAAACAGTAGACTCTGATCAGGGTGTCATGGGACAAGTGTAATCCTGACAAGTACACTGTTTGTAAATGACGAGTATACTCGTTGCTAGGGTTAAATGTGTTAATTTGTAGGGTTCTGGGTGGGAATCTCCTGATTTATTTATGTTAATTAATGAGTAACTAGTTAACAGTTTGTTTATTGATTTAGCCAACCCTTGTTCACAGTTTATAAAGCTAACCCTTGTTATTATTGACCCAATTGTTTCAGTGTTTTGTGAACGGTCAGATAGACTTGACTGCTGATTTGGATCTAGACTACTTCAAAATGCACTGCTATTAACCCATTACCCCATAAATACGCCTTTTTACGCCTTTAATTTATTCCTCCACTGAAGAAAAAAGTTTTTATTTGTACAATCATGGATATGAATCATAAGAAATATTTTCTATATTCTAACAGATAAAAGCTTAAAGCAGGCTGAAAGTAAAGCAGAATGCGCCTTAAGGCGCATTCTGCTTTACTTTCAACCTGCTTTAAGTGGTCACCTATCTCCAATACTAGAAAAAGGCTAGGGGTAATGGGTTAAGGCTATGGGTTTGTTTGATTGTTTTTTTGCCAGATATATACTTCTAGTTCTCAGAAGTCCTGAGTTAACCCATTACTCTATAAGTGCACATTTTTATGTCTTTATTTCAAATAAATATTTTCTTAATCCTAGCAGATGGTAGCTTAAACAGTCACAAATATGTTCCATAAGCAGGCTTCAATTAAAGCAGAATGCTCCTAAAGGCACATTCTGCTTTACTTTCAACCTGCTTAAAGTGGTCACATGTCTTCAAAACTACAAACAGGATATGGGGTAATGGGTTAAATGAAGA
This sequence comes from Gari tellinella, assembly GCA_922989275.2. NCBI lineage: Eukaryota > Metazoa > Mollusca > Bivalvia > Cardiida > Psammobiidae > Gari > Gari tellinella. The sequence continues at coordinate 79,950,015 of OV277868.1, read as the reverse complement.
CTACACTTTTCCTGTGCAATAAGTGTAGATCCAGATCAGAAGGTTCCTATAGAAGCCCCCTGGTAAGGGTCTGCACTGATTGTCATTTTGCTTGATTTTGTACCAAACTTCTCAATATTTATTTTGTACCAAACTACCCTCAAAAGTAAAAAATGGACAAGACTTAATTGGAATCTAGAATTGACTATTAGAAGCTTCAGGGCTCAATGAGTTAACGGCTTGAATGTCTTTGGATTGAAATTTACTCTGCTTCTTTTCTGAAATTGATGTATCAATCTGAGTGACAAACAGTGTGGATCTTGATCAGATGGAATTAGGTCTGAATCTGATGTGGATCCAAACTGTTTGTAAAGGTCAATGGAATATGTCTTTTCCTGGTTTTAATCTTTTGATACTCTGATTAGATCTACAAAAAGAAATAAGCTTTTGAATGTATGTTTGCAAATGTTTGCAATTGTTTCTTAACCCATTACCCCATATCCTGTTTCAGAGCACCAGATAAGGGTAGTTTTTCAAAAACTAAAATCTTTATTTCTGAATTAAACCCTATGGTGTCACTACTCATTAGAATCGTCTCTTCGAGACGATTCTAATGAGTAGTAACACCATAGGATTTGGTCCTAAAAAGAATGAGAAAATGTTGGATTTGTTGAAATAACTACCTCTTATCTGGAGCCCTCCTGTTTCTTGTTTTGAAAACACATCACTACTTAAAAAGGTTAAAAGTACAGCAGAATTTTCATTGATAGTCATTCTGCTTTACTTTCGGTCTGCTTTAAGTTCTTATATGGAAAGATGCTGAAAATGCCTTTTAAATTTCATATCCAGATTTTCCAAGTCAGTGACTACCGGTATTTTTCTTAGCATATGATTAAAAGTGTAGAGCGGTGTATTTATGGTGTAAAGGGTTAAAGGAACTCCTATTACTGTACTACAGTCGAACTTCGATATCGCGAACTCGTTAAACTCGAACTATCCGATAGTTCGAATTATGAACTGCATTATTTCATGCTCGGTTAAGTCGAACATCTCATATTTCAAAGTTAAAACGTAGCTAAGCCACGTTTTAACTTTGAAATACGGGTATGTTCGACAAAACCGACTTTGAGATATCGAAGTTCGACTGTATGTTGATTTCTCACTCACATGTTTCTTTCAGATATTGTAGTAGTTTAAAAATCCCTTCGGAATAATATATATTTCCCTTTGAAAAACTGTTTTGACGTGATGTTTAGTACAGGAATAATAAGCATGTGATTGGTATGCGGTGTAAACTGTTGTGTCACAGATACGTGTATATTTTTACAATGAAAAAAAAACCTTATTTGCAGGGGTTTAGATATTAAAAGAAATTTTTCCCAGTTGCTGTCTGGCTTTTGTCTGTTTTGCTTCCATAGAAATTGTATCTTTTATATACAATTCAGACTACAGTTTAAATTCCAAACAAGAACACATCATAGGAGAAGCAAAACTTTCTTTAAAACAAGGGAGTGAAGCACGATGTAGGTAAAGCTATATCTGTTGTGTTAAGGGAGATAAATCTGTAAAGTGTGTAAAAAGAGATAACTGTAAAGTGTGTGTTCAGTCAATCTTGTATTAAGTGGTCTCTTATTGAAGTATATTTGATGTTTCTTAAGACAGGTGACAGGTTAATGCATAATAGGAAATAATGCAGAAAGCTCCTATAGAAGCTTTCTGCATTATTTGTATCCTGCATTAAGCAACCACCTATCTTTTAGAAATAAACAAAGGTCTTCTATTGAGCGGCCACTCAAAACAACATTGGCTGTATTAAGATTTTCTAATAGAAACAGAAAATGGGGAAGTCAGAAGCAACTGATGCACCGACAACCAGTATACCTTGCAATAGTATGAAAATAGTCTCTGTATTTGTTGGCCTTTTAGTATATCTACTTGATTTAAATGGATTTTGTGAGAAATTTGCATGTTTATATTGTGAGAAATTAAAGTAGATCCTATGGACAGCACTGGTAATTGTATATACTTAGTAAATCAGATTTTCTTTATGTACCTGTGAAGAGTATATATGTTTTATGCAAACAGTGAAGACCCAGATCAGAGGGCTCCTAAAGGAGCCCTCTGATCAGACTCTGCACTGTTTGTCATTTTCCAATATATTGTAGAAAACAAGTACCTTGACCTATGAGAAATTCTATGGAAAATATTGGACCACAAGAAGGAAAATATACTTGTATTTGTGACAAACAGTGACACTTTTAACTTTCCTGTAAATTCAGCGACATTTGTAAAATGGCCAACTAAACTTGACTGTTTTCATCTATTGCAGGGTTGTCTTGGCATTGATTCAGGGCATTCCACGTTGTACGACTTTGATGATTCTGAAATGATGGACGTTTCTACGCCGCTTAATGATAGGGGAAGGGGGCGGGGCTTGAGAGGGAGAAAATCTACAATAGGTAGAGTTTACAGCCCGCACACTAAAATGTCCCCACAATCAAGTAAAGCTTCGACAAAACTAAACTTTGGCAACGGTGAAGATATTGAAGACCAAGGTAATATTTTTAAGAAGTTTTCGGAGAGGGGCACCACCAATAATGATCAATTGAAGCGGACTTTGCTGGAACATATTGAAAAGAGAAATTTAACGGTGGTGTCTCCGAAATTTGTGATACGGCCCGCTCCAGTACCGCCACCGGAGGATTTGGTGTTGAAGAATAATGATAGAAAGCATCCAGTGCCACGGTTAATGTGGACTAAAGTGTTCAGTTATTTGTTGCCAGCTGATCTGGCACGGTGTTTAGCTGTTTGTCAGGTCTGGAATCGTTGGTGCATCAATCCAGAGTTGTGGAAGGAAATTGATCTCAGTAGGAAACGAATCATTAAAACTCACTTGATGGGCATTGTAAGGAGGCAGCCTGAAGTTCTGAACCTGTCAGCAGTGACTATGACTCAAAAACAAATTCTCTGGTTATTGGAACGTCTTCCATTGTTGAAAACTCTTCTTCTGTCAAAATGTTCGTGGGCGACAATCAGTGGTCTGTGTATGTCTGCGTGTCCTCTATTACATAAACTGGACGTCAGTTGGGCGTCGGGCTTAAAGGATGAGTGCTTTGAAGATCTTATAACTCCGCCTGTTGATAGGCGACCTGCTATGAAGAACGTAAGCAGGCTACACAGACTGAAATATATCAGCTTGGCAGGGACGGAGATCAGTGACAGCTCTCTGAACCTCCTTACCATGCACCTAGCCCGGCTGGAGAAGTTGAATCTTAGTTACTGCACGCACATCACAGATCGGGGCATTAAGGTCATCTCAAGTTCAAAATCTGCTACTCAAGAAACGCTGAAGAGTTTGGATGTGTCAGGATGTAGACAGCTAACGGACACTACGCTTCACCTTATCCGAAAGTGCAAAAACTTGAGTGAATTGTTCGTAGTGAACTGTACTCAGATCTCTGCGGAGAGGTGCATGGATTTCCACATGCAAAGTCTTGTTGTGTTCAAGTGGTAGAGCCAATGTTTTATCCCTTTACTCCATAGCCTTTTTCCAGTACTGAAGATAGGTGACAACTTAAAGCAAGTTGAAAGTAAAGCAGAATGCGCATTAAGGCTCATTCTGCTTTACTTTCATCCTGCTTTAAGCTACCAACTAAATAAGAATCTGCATTAACCCTTTACCCCATAGCCCTATTTCTAGTGTTGAAGATAGGTAACCACTTCAAGCAGGTTGAAAGTAAAGCAGAATGTGCCTTTAGGCACATTCTGCTTTACTTTTAGCCTGCTTTAAGCTACTATCTGCTAGGATATAGAAAATATTTCTTGTAGTGCATAATCATGACTGTATAAAGAGGAGTTATTTTCTTCAGCAAAGGGATACATTAAAGGCGTATTTATAGGGAATGTGTTATGGCACATTCTGCTTTACTTTCAGTCTGCTTTAAGCTATCAAATGCTAGAATATAGAGTATATTTCTCATGATACATATTCATTACTATATAAATTGGAACTATTTTCTACATTTGGAGGAATAAATTGAACACATTAAAATGTGTATCTATGGAGTAAAGGGTTTAAACACTGGTAACTCTTGCCCTTATAGCTTGTTTTCAGTATCTATGACAGGTGGTTGCTTAAAGCAGGGTAAAAATAAAGAACTAAGCTCCTATAGGAGCTTTCAGCTTTATTTTCAGCATGCTTTAACCCTTTAACCTATAACTTGTTTTCAGTATTGAAGACAAATGTTTTGCTTACAGTAGGCTGAAAATAAGGCAGAATGCCATTAACCATGAATTGTCAAAAATGGTCTTGACTGAATTGGAAACTTGAATTGTCCATTTGCAGTTTCAGGGGTAAATGAGTTAAACAGTTGATCAAAGATGTTAACCCATTTGAGCCGAGTGTCCCATAAAAGAGACATTGACAAACAGCGTAGGCTCTGATCAGAAACCGCATAGTGAGGAGTCTGACCAGAGTCTACACTGTTTGCTGATAAGAATTTCAATATAAAACAAAATGAAAATTTAGACCAGGCACCCTTTGCATAAAAAATGGACTACCGGTAATCCAAAATAAAGCAGGTTAAAAATAAAGCAGAATAGGCCTTTAGGCTTTCTGCTTTACTTACAGCCTGCTCTAAGTTACTATCTGCTAGAATATTTCTTAGGGTGCATATTCATGACTGTTTAAAGTGGAACTATATTTTCAGTGGAAAGATAAACTAAAGGCATAAAAAGGCGTATTTATGGGGTAATTTGTTCAGTTTTACGAAGGATCTTCTATTGATTGGTGATTATTTCAAGATTGACTGTACGGCACTTTGGTTGTCTACAATAAAGACCCTAGTTAAGGGGAGATTTTCAAAAACTAAAATCCTTAGATCTGCATTAAACCCTGTTGTGTGACTACTCATTAGAATTGTCTCTTCAAGGCAATTTTAACGAGTAGTTACACCATAGGATTTGGTGCCGATTTGAGTGAAAATGTTGAATTTGTTCAGTTTACTCCCTCTTATCTGGAGTCCTGGCCCCAAGGTTATAAAGCGTTTGAGTTGAGTCCAAAATCTTTCTCAAGCATTTGATTGGTCAGATTTGAGTCTTTGCTGAGCAGACTCCAATCTGACCAATCAAATGCCTGAGAACGATTTCAGACTCAACTCAAAAGCTTTATAACCTTGGATCCTTACATCATTAGTTTGCTGGCTATTGTTTTGTGTATATATGTTTCTGTTTTTGTTTGTTTTGTTGTTATTGTTCTGTACATTATCACTAGGCGAATCTTATTCAGCACACATCAAGGTTTGCTGCTCTTCATAAAAATCTCAAATTTTTATTTTTTTCTCATTTTTTTTTTTTAAAAATAACAAGAGCCCCATGGGGCATATGTCGCTCACCTGAGAATAGCTGTACATCAAAATGGAGATAATGATTTATGTCCAGGACGGGGTCATTTTTTACCCGAGGGGCATAATTTGAACAATCTTAATAGAGGACCTGTAGATGATGCTATGTTCCAAATATCTAAGATCAGGGTACTAGGGTTCTAGACATGAAGATTTTTTTTAAGTTTCCATTGAAAAAATCTGTTTTTAGCTCCTGTGACCTACATATGCAACAGACTGGAACCATTTGAACAAAATAGATAAAGGACATCTAGAAGTAACACCATGCCGAATATCAAAGCTCTGGCTATATTAGCTTCAGAAAAGAAGACGTTTGAAAACTGTGACCCCCGGGTGGGGCTAATTTTGACCCCAGGGGCATAATTTGTACAAACTTGATAGAGGACCTGTAGATGATATGCAATCGACCAGAACCATTTGAACCTTATTGGTATAGGACATCTAAAAGTGTCACCATGCCAGATATCAAAGCTCTGGCCATATTATTTTCAGAGGAGAAGACGTTGGAAAATTTCACTATATAACTCTATGTAAAACTGTGACCCCCGGGGCGGGGCCAATTTTGACCCCAGGGGCATAGTTTGTACAAACTTGATAGAGGACCTGTAGATGATGCTATGTGACAAATGTCTAAGATCTGGCCCTTGTAGTTTCAGACAAGAAGATTTTTTAAGATTTCCTTATTTTTTCACTTGGTTGCCATGGCAACCAGAGTTCTACATTGTTTTTAATTCTTTGAACAATTTTGAAACAACTTGACCCAAGGAACATGGTTGAAATCTTTTCAGCAATATATGAGGAGATGTCATTTGAAGCAATTGTTAAAGACAACAATGACTGTATAAAGTGAAATTATTTTCTTCTGTGGAAGAATAAATTAAAGACATAAAAAGGAATATGTATGCGTTAATAGGTTAATAAATATCATTATTTACATTTTCTAAATATAGGAAACTATATGTAAATGAGTGGCAAATTTGGATCCAGATTAGATGCAGCATTATGTGGCATCTGACCTGGATCCATACTGTTTATGGCCAAGAATTAATTGTGGACTGATAGACAGAAAGATAAACAAACAAACAAACAGACATACCAAAAGTAATATGCCTTGAACTAAGTTGTGCTTGAGCACAAAATAGCAGACATCATAATTTCTGCTATGTATCTCAGTGACCTGAGTTCAGAGCTAGCTTTGGGTCAGTTATGCAATAAGAGACCGTCTCAGGGAGAACTGACTATTATCATGCTGAACTGTTGTCTGCTCCAAATGTTTGTATGTGAAATATGTAAAAAATAATAACTTATATTTTCTAAATATAAGAAAATATGTAAATGAGTGGCAAATAGTTTAGATCCAGATTAGATGCTGAATTAAGTGGCATCTGACCTGGATCCAAACTGTTTGCAAATATAGGTGATTTAGTATAAGGGTGCTTGAAACCCTGCTTAAACCTTCAGTAAAACAGTATAACCTGAATAAAGCGGCAATGAATCCTGCATAAAGCGGCAATGAAAAAATCCCTATGGTGAATCCCTATGGTCAGTTTTAGTTTTGATATTAACAATTTTGAGAGAGAATCACCAGGAGATACTAAAAAACAAATATCAAAGCTGTGGGCCTAGCAGTTTTTTACAAGAAGATTGTTTAAAGTTTTTCACTTTTTTAAATAAATTACAATAAGTAGTCCACTTGAAAGTTTCATTTTAACAATTTCTGTAGAGAAGCATCCAAGGAACATCATGAGCAGTTTGAATCCGCCCTACAATCCCCGGGTTCAGAGGAGATGTCGTTTGAAGTAAAAGTGAACGGACAGACGGACAGACGGACTACGGACAATGAGCGGTCACAATAGCTCACCTTGAGCCTTCGGCTCAGGTGAGCTAAAAAAACAACCCAGAAAGTTGAAACTTGCTTATGCCATTTCTTTTTACCCTTTACTCTCAGAGATCCTCCTTTTTATGCATTTAATTCATTTCTCCACTTAAGAAAATATATGTTGTTCCATTTTATACAGTAGTAAATATGCAACAGATGAAATATTTCCTATCAGTATATCATATCAGAAAGCTTAAAACAGACTAAGGTAATCCAGAACCTGCTTTTATTGGTCACCTATCTTCAAAACTAGAAAAAAGTTATGGGGTAATGGGTTTATTAGTCAATTTTTCCTCTATTTCAAAGGTGTTACTAGACAGGATTAGATGGGGAAATCAGATATTAGATGTATTTAAAAGTTCTTACTTACGACCGTTTTTGTCGTATGACTTTTTGTAAGACGGGCCCCAAGACTCCAGAGGCTGCCATCATTCTACAATTTTAGCAACAAGTTTTCTTTAATATGAATGCATGGTTCAAGTTAAGTGATGACACGCTGTAGATATCAGCTGGTAATATGCATAGCCAATTGGGGTACAGTTAAACTTCTATAACTCAAATTGCTTTAATCAAACTTACCTGAATTTCTTCTGTTCAATATTAATAACTTCAGTTCAACATAACTGTATTTCAAAGTTAAAACATGGCTCATTCAACCTTAAGGAAAAGTTTACTCCTCCTTTACAAACAGTGTACCTGTCAAAGTACATTTGTCCAATGCAAACAGTGTAGACCATGATCAGAGGGCTGCAAAAGGAGCCCTTTGATCAGGTTCTACACAGTTTGTCATTTGGCAATATATAGCAGAAAACAACCCCTAAACCATATCCTGTTTCTAGTATTAAAGATATGGGATCACTTAAAGCAGGTTTAAAGTAAAGCAGAATGTGCCCTAAGGTGCATTCTGCTTTACTTTCAGCCTGCTTTAAGCTTCCATCTTCTAGAATATAGAAAATATTTCTTATGATACATATTCATGACTGTTTAAATTGGATCTATTTTCTTCGATGGAGGAATAATTTAGAGGCGTATTTATTGGGTAATGGGTAATCACTAGACTCACATGAGTATAAGGTTCTTATGTAACCCCTTATAATTTTTCCAATTCCAACTGATTCTATGGATCATCGCCTATTTCCGCCAGCGCACTTGCTGACAAAAACCGGGTCCCAGACGTGACAAAGCTTGTAGGCCCCATCGTCCCTGTTTATGGCGGAGTTTTGTTTAAAAAAATTTATGAACTATTCTGTTCTAAAAATAACTCTGACAGGTCAGAAAAATCAGACAATATCAGGGTTTGTGTATTTGTAAAGGAGTCAAGGTTCCATTGTGTGTGTACAGGAGTCATGTCGAGCGTGCTGGCACCTTCCTTGAAACTGTCTGCAGCAACAGGCTGAGTTGTTTGAATAGTTTGCCCTGTTTTGTGTCAGTTTTCTTATGTTTGCAAATTCTATTAAATTAAGCATAAAACAAAATGCTATTTTTGTGTTCTTTTAAGCCCTAAAGAGACTTAACCCATACAAGTCCAAATAAAAGGCTTTAACTCTTTGAACCCTAGTCACGCATATATGCGTCATTTGCAAACAGTGTACCTGTGAGGAGTACACTTGTCCTATGCAAACAGTGTATACCTGGACTAGATTAATTGTCCATTTGAGGTTTCAGGGAGGAAAGGGTTAAAATGTGTATCTATGCAGCAATTGTTAAGCAGCCACATGTATTCAACACCATCAGTGAATATTTATTGAGGGCAATTACATCCAGTGCTTAAGTAGTCCAAAGGTGCTAAAGATTAACAGTTAGATCTGCACCATTACTCCATAAACACACCTTTATTCCTCCACTGAAGAAAATAGCTCCACTTTATAATAGTCCTGAATGTGCACCATAAATATTTTCTATATCCTAGCAGATGGTTACTGGTAGCTTAAAACAGGCTGAAAGTAAAGCAGAAAGCGCCTTAAAGCACATTTTGCCTTAAAGGGTCACCAGTTCTTAAAACTAGAAACAGACTATGGGGTATAGGCTAACCCTAGTAACAAATGGTATACTCGCCCTTTACAGTCTACCTCGGAATAGTACATTTGCCTTTGGCAAACAGTGTAGACCCTAATCACAGCCCTATATTGTTAAAAACACCCCAAAATTGTCAAAACTTTCAGTTGTCAATGAGTTTTACCATATTTTGTGGATGCTATAGGCAGCAAAACATCCGCAGGTGAGACGGACACTCTTCTGTTCAGGCCAGGTTTTTCTTTTCAGGTACGAAATAAATAACTCGAGCCAGTAAATAACACACATATCCCACTTTTACTGAAAGCAAAACTAAACGGAAATCTAAATGCTCGCTACACTTGAGGGAGCATATAAAATCTACTGCCCAGCCATTCTGCTCATGTAGTCTCTTTAACATACAGATAATGTAAACGCCATTTACTACATACACACATTCTTTAATTGTCAAGTAGTCAAGCTTGGGTTAAGTGGCCACTCTCTTAACCCATTCCCCCATAAATAGGCCTTTTTACGCCTATAATTCATTCATCCACTGTAGAAAAGAGTTCCCTTTTATACAGTCATGAATAAATGTATCAAATATTTTCTATATCCCAGTAGATAACAGCTTAAAGCAGGCTGAAAGTAAAGCAGAATGTGCCTTAAGGCACATTCTGCTTTACTTTCAACCAGCTTTAAGTGATCATCTTTCTTTGAAACTAGAAATAGGCTATAGGGTAATGGGTTAAGAAGTAGGGAAGTTTTTCTGCTTTGCTGAATTATGTCAACACCTGTATTAAAGCACAGGGTTCTTTAAAGACTGATGACTCCTTGATGCAGAACGAAAGTAAAACAGAAATATCCTATATTTCTATTTTTACTTTTGTCCTGTATTAAGCTGACCTCTGAATTGAACCCTTTCCCCAATAAATATACCTTCTATTTTATCCCTCCATTGAAGAATATAGTTCCAATTTAAACACTTACAGATATGCCCTATAAGAAACAGTTAATATCCTAGGAGATGATAGCTTAAGGCAGGCTGAAAGTAAACCAGAATGCTTTAAGGCGCATTCTGCTTTACTTTCAACCTGCTTTAAGTAGTCACCTGTCTTCAAAACTGGAGACAGACTAAGGCCACTAAATCCAAGTTAGACTGTTTACATACATGTATAAAGTGAAGATACAAGGACATCTAAAGATCTTATATTGTTACCATCCCACATAAGGGGAGGGTACATTAATAATTATCATATTGAGTAAAATTGATATAAATGTATAATCATTAGTAGACACAAATTCATATCTAGTTTGATACATTCTAACAATAGCTAAACATTCTGTTTGCCGAATGACTCGAGGAGCAAATACATACAGTCCGACAGTCCAATCTGGACTGTAGAAAACTATACAATGGTAATACACTTTAACCCATTACCCCATAGCCTGTTTCAATTTTTGAAGACAGATGACCACTTAAAACAGGTTGAAAGTAAAGCAGAATGCACCTTAAGGTGCATTCTGCTTAACTTTCAGCCTGTTTTAAGCTACCATCTGCCAGGATATAAAAAATATTTCTTAGGATGCATATTCTTGACCTTTTAAAAAAGATTTTTTTCTTTAGTGGAGGAATAAAATTAAGGTGTTATTGGGGTAATGGGTTAAGCTTTAAAAAGTTCAAATACATACAACATCATTGGACAGTCCAATCTGGGCTGTAGAAAATTATACAAGGGTTTATACACTTTAAGCTTTATATGTCGGAGACTAGCACATGAAGATTACACAATACAGATGTTACATGTCAATACAAACATTTATGAATGGACTTTGCAAACAATGCAGACCCAGATCAGCCATGTTAGAAATGTGAAACCTTGATCTAGGTCTGCAATGTTTGCCGCCTGAGTGGATACAATACTGTCAATTCTGATGAGACTTGACCCTTTATTAACCCTTTACTCCATAGATGTTACTTTTTACGCCTTATTCCTCAACTGAAGGAAGTAGTTCCTTTTAATGCCTTTAATTTATTCCTCCATTGAAGAAAGTAGTTCCATTTTGGAACCAGTCATGGTTATGAAACCATAATATCCTAGCAGATGCTGGCTTAAAGCAGGCTGAAAGTAAAGCAGAATGCGCCTAAAGGCGCATTCTACTTTACTTTCAACCTGCTTTAAGTGGTCACCTGTCTTTAAAAATAGAAACAAGCTGTTGGGGAAAGGGCTAAACACGGAGTCTACTTAAGTACCATAAAAAAGATATTTATTGATGGTGAAAGGTACAATTGGCAGCTTTCAGCTTTACTTTAATCTTGCTTTAAGCAGGCACCTGCATTTAAAAGTGGTTGGATATAAGTGATTTGTTCTTTTGACTGTGGAGTAAAGGGTTAAGTACAAATGGTTTGACATTGAATTACACTGCTAACTCAAATTCTAAATGCCATGCATATCAACTCTCAATATGCATGTTTTGCATATCAACTCTCGATATGCATTTTACATATTTCTAGAGATTTAAAAACAAAAGGGAGGCATTTTTCAAAGGGGGATAATTCTGCCCTCTTCATTTACAAGGAATTCTGAAATCTCCAGCCCTCTATGGTTATGAGGAACTCTGAAATCTCCAGGAACCTCCAGTCTAAGGTAGAAAATTTAAAAAAAGCAAATTTTTTGAGATACAGTCGAAACTCGATAATTCGAACTCACGTTCAATAAAACATACCCATATTGCCAAGTTTAAACTTTGAAATATGGGTATGTTCGACTTGAGCAAGATCGACTTATTGAAATTCAACTTATGAAATACGGGTTCTATAGATTTATGCGAGTTCGAAATATCGAGTTTTGACTGTAGTTTAGTTGAACTTTATCTAAGCTACCGTTGAAAAGATAATGCAAGGGAAGTAACCCTGGCTCTTAAAAACATTCCAATGATCATAAGGTTTAAACAATGGTTATACAGTCAAACCTATTTTTTACTACGACCACTAAAACAAGGCTAATTGGTTGTTTGAGAGCCAGGTGACAGCTTAAAGAAAGTGATAGTAAATCAGAAAGCTCCTAAAGGAGCTTTCTGTTTTACTGTTACCTTGCTTTAAGTAGTCACCTGTCCTAAAGCACGAAACAATTAACACAATTTAGTGGTCGTAATAGAGAGGTTTTACTGTACTATATAAAATACATACACTGAAAAAGTGAACATTGTTAAAGGCCTACATCATAAGCCTCATCATGAAGTAGTGCAAACAAATTTTTAAATCTTCAAAGATCTAGCTATATTAGAAGGGGTTTACTGTATACTTGTAGATACCGAGGTTAACTTTATAAAACTAACCTTTCAATCTCTACTGCTCTATGAAGAGTCTACACAGAAATTGTCTTTTCTTTATAAAAACAGATTGAACACATTACATTTAATATGGCTAATGTTTGAGTTAGTATCTACAGACACACAGACATCAGTAATAAGTCAATGCTAGCCCTAGTAGGAGCTTTCTGCTTTACATTCATCCTGCTTTAAGCAGCTCCCAAACTTGAGTCTTTGCACTGCTGGCAAAGGCAGAAAGAGTAAACATTGATCTTACAGCACTGAGTGTAAAGGTTATAAAACATTGGGAGTTGAGTCTGAGATCGTTCTCATACTTTTGATTGGTCAGATTTGAGCTTTTGCTCAAATCTGACCAATCAAATGTTTGAGAACAATCAGACTCAACTCAATTTTTTTATAACTTTGGGGCCTGATCTACCAAGATGTGTGCCAATTGTATTAGTCAATACCTTCTAGTAAATGCAGTAGCACCAATCTGTTGAATGAGACAAGAATGATAAAACTGGATAAAATGATATACAACTGAAAACACTGTCTAACACAACGTTCTATCTTATGCAACCCTGAAATTTTTAATAGACAATTCTAATGTACAATTAAGTCTAATCCATTTTTGACTATTTAGGGTTGAATTTAACAATATATTGCAAAATGACAGACAGAGTAGACCTTAATCAGAGGGCTCCTGCAGGAGCCCTCTGATCAGGGTCTACACTGTTTACATAGGACAAGTGTACTCTTCACAGGTACACTGTTTGTTAATGACGAGTTTACTCGTCACTAGGATTGAATGTGTTAAAGATACGCTTTCACACATTAGAAGCGGCCATCATAATAAGTAATATACAATGTTACTAAGTAGTATACAATGTTACTAAGTAATATATAATGTTACTAAGTATAAATGCCATTCCAAACAGAGAATAAATCAAATTAATTTGTTCTGAGAATTAATAACTAAACTTTACCTTTTTATATAACTGCTAAAGCTATAGATTTATATTTTGTTTTTCTCAGTATATGCTCTAAACAAGATATACACCGTTTGCAATGGAAACCCTGGGTTAAAATATTCAAAAAGCAACAATACACCAAAATAAGAGCATATTACAGTATCATACCGCAAATAGTAAAATAAAACCACCACCGGAAGAAGAATTTGAGAGAGTATTAAAATTACAAAATGCTATCATAGAGTATGATATATGTTGACCTAGATATAAACGATATATGTTGACCTAGATATAAAATAAAGAGTATGATATACATGTTTGTTAACCTAGATATAAACTAGGCTGACTAGTCATATTGTAGTGATATTCTACACCTCAGAAAATTATCACAATAAGAAAGTTTAACCCCCTTCTATGCTGAATTTTCCATACGGACAATTCCATTTTTTGAAAAATGATCAGTGTATGTTAGTTTTTTCAGGGTTCAATTTAGAAAAGATTTAAATCATTAAAACAAATAGTGGAAACCCTGATCAGAGAGTAAACCCATTCCCACACAAATACACATTTTTTACATTTATAATTTATGCCACTACTACAAAAAAACAGTTCTAAATTCATACATTTAAGAATATGCACCATAAGGAAAATATTTCTTTATCTTAGCAGAAGCAGGCTGAAAGTAAAAGCAGAATGTGCCTTAAGGCACATTCTGCTTTACTTTCAACCTGTTTTAAGTGGTCAGATTTCTTTAAAACAAGAAACGGCTATTGTGAAACAGGTTAAGGATCCCTCTGATCTGTGTCTACACTGTTTGAAAAATGTACATATTCTGGTTTTCAGCATAACCAGGGTTATAGTGTTTGTTCAGGTGGCATATTGTAAACATTAAACTGTCAATAGGTCTACGAGAGATTTCTACCTCTAATACTTATGAAATAAAGACAACTATAAACCTGAGTATCACCTAATTGCATAGCTACAGATAATGGGGAATATTACAAATATACCTTAATGACCCCAAGTATTGGGACATGAAGGAATAAGCAAACATTGTAGACTCTGATCAGACCTCCTGAAGGAGCAGTCTGATCGGGGTCTACACTGTTTGCCATTCAGAAAAATGCACCTTTTGGACAAATTACTGTGTGATAAAAAGCTATTAGTTTAAATTGTAGGATAGTTACAGCATTTAATAATACAGGATGTCACTTTTAGAATTTTTATGGTATTAAGTTACCGCAAATACAGGAATTTGATAGAGACAAAATGGATATACGGCTGGAACTGTTTGCTTTACACCCTATTATCTGTAGCTGTACAAAATGTGGAGAAATTTGTATGCTAGGACAGAAATAGAGATAACAAAACGTCTTCAAAGATAAAAGGAAATATAGCATATAGTATCTAGTACACTTACAGTGGAGAAGACATTATTCTTTCCAAATAAATAAATTTATGCTACAAAGCTCATGTCCAATATTAACAGTTTGGAGTCTGATCAGACGCTGGGTAACCCCAGCGTCTGATCTAGCTCCAAACTGTTTGCAACTCAGATAAAATCAAATTGCCAGAATTTTCAATAATTTATCATTTTCTACATTTAATTGCATCTGTTTAGTTTTGTTTGAATGGGAAAGAATAACGTTCTCCCCTTCATAACACTTTAATGTAACAATGACAGCTATCAGGATAAATTATGGTAAAATATGTTACTACATGTATCAGTTATAGCTATACATTTTTTCTGTGTGTTCAATTTTTCATTTTGTGGAGTTTCTATATTATCTATGAGTATGTTACACATCGCATATTTTCATGTTGACAAATCAAAATTATATTTACTTGACATCAACAAAGCAGTACGAATCCAAAGTCATACATGTATATTTAAAACAAAGTAAACCAAACTGGTATTATAAACGACTACAAAATAAACATTTAATTGTATCTGAACTAGAAGCATAATCAGGTTTGAAAGCAGTTGTAAATGAAATAAAGCAAAGCAGTTATGAGTCAATGACTGTGTGATAAAAGCAATTAATTCAAAGTTTTAGGATAAATACAACAGTTATACAGGGTGTCCCAATTTTTAGGATTTTTACGATATATCTCTCTCTGAGTAGTTACAGTGGAGAAAACGTTATTCTTTCCCGTTTAAATGCAAACAAAACGCAAACGCAAATCCCTAAATTGTAGGAAATTACCAAATTTATTGTTTAATCTGAGTGGCAAACAGTTTGAAGCCTGATCAGACGCCGGGTAACCCGGCATCTGATCTGGCTCCAAACTGTTTGCAATAGAAATAATAGTTTTAGCTTAAACACGTTTATTGGGGAAAGAAAAATGTTTTCTCCACTGTATACCGGTAATAGAAGGTGTATAATCATACAAAAATGTTGATTTCTAAAAAATGCCACAATGGTGCATTCATGAAGACATGAATAAAAACTGACCGTCATTGTAAAAATACCAAACATTGTACAAGCTCGTTTCAGGGATGGTCCGTATTTCAATGTATGAGGTTCTTACATGTTCTTTGATAATACTGTTTTCATTCATGTGTACACAGCGAGGACTTTCAAGACTAGACAATTAATCTTTGACCAATAACAGGCCGATGTTTTAACTGTGTTAGATAAGCCAGATTCGAATGATAGAATAGGATAACGACATTACAGGATTTAGCACTGAAGTGGAGGAGAATATGTTAAAGTTGAGGAAGCTTTATCTGGAGTACTGGGGCCTGTCGTAGGAAAATATATACAACAAAAATGGTGGCAAGTCAAAACTTTATAATAATATAATTTCTGATTTCTCCATCTAATCCTGTCTTGTGACATCTCTTTGAAATCATCTTTTCAAGATGATTCCAAAGAGATGTCACAAAACAGGATTAGATGGAGAAATAAATAATAATCGGGAATTTAAGAATCTGACTTACGACAATATTTGTTATACTACATTTCGTAAGACAAGCCCGAGAATATTGGGTTATTGGTTATATAAAGAGAAATGTAGAGTTTATTCCTCCAACCTGGAGCCCTGATGAATATTGTAGACCTTAACCATTGCCATTCTAATACAGTATAACCTCTCTATTACGACCAATAAATTGTGTTAATTATTAGGTATTTCAGACAGGTGGCTGCTTAAAAGCAAGGTGAAGGTAAAACAGAAAGCTCCAAAAGGAGCTTTCTGTTTTACTGTTACCTTGCTTTAAGATACTACTCGTCTTTTAAAAAAACAAGTAGCAGATTAAAAAGTTTTATACTATCAATTCGCCTTCTTTTTATTGTTCGTAATAGAGAGGTTTTTCTGTAACCTGAAATCTGATACATGTTCATGTATAAAGATAGAGACAAAGAGATAAATGCTTCAAATACAGAGTATTTGAATTATACAACATACTTCTTGTATTACAACAAAAAAACACTACAAATACAAGTCAATTGAAGTGTGGTTTCCATGTAAAAACACAATATAATTATGTATTAACCATACCAACAAAAGTTAAACAGTCTAACCTAAATAACTCGAGCTCCTTTAACCCTTTTAACTCCACAATTACACCCTTTTACACATTTTTATTCTCCAGCTGAAGGAAATAGTTCCATTTTCATATGGTCATGAATATGCACAATAAGATATATTTTCTATATCTAAGTAGTTGGTAGCTTTAAGTAGGCTGAAAGTAGAGCAGAATGTGTCTTTAAGCCCAATCTGCTTAACCTTTAATCCATCTTCTACACTGAAAGCAGGTTAAAAGTAAAGCATTCTGTTTTACTTTCAACCTGCTTTAAACTTCCATCTGCTTTGATATAGAAAAGATTTTCTTCAGTGTAGGAATACAAGAAAGGCATACAAAATGTGAATCTATGGAGTAATGGGTTAAGCAAGTTCAAGTTATCACGGTTTGACTGTACATTGTATTTCAATAAGCTCAAGGTCTCGTCATCAAAACAAAGCTCAAATACAATCTCAGTATTCAAAGTTTTCAAACCCCATCCATACTTTGTGTCCCTGTCACAATTTCTTCTTGTAAAACACATACACCAACTTGTCAGTAGAACACGGAGACTATAAAGTCAGTCATTCTCATGGCAGAATCTGATCAACGTAAACTCTTCAGAGCAAGGCAACTATATTAGTATTGGTTGTCCATAGAACACTCTGTGAATTTGCATCTGATTTGACCAATCAGATTACTGTAAACACCATCTCTATACAGTATCCAATCAGCTTACTATTTCATCACAGCAATGACCAATCAGATTACAGTAAACACCATCTCTATACAGTATCCAATCAGCTTACTATTTCATCACAGCAATTACCAATCAGATTACAGTAAACACCATCTCTATACAGTATCCAATCACTGAATCAGCTTACTGTTTCATCACAGTAATGATCCATTTCATCTCTGTCCATGAACTTCTTTAAGATTGCACTTCACAACATTATATAATACTTATATACTGAGCTGTGCCACAATAAAATTGAACTTTTCAGACAAACCTCCAGACAAGATATGTACAGTCAAACCTGTGTTAAGCGACAACTCACTGAAGATACCTGGTGATCTTTAAAGACAGGTGAACGCTTAATGCAGGGTAAAAGTCGTGCAGAAGGCTCCTATAGAAGCCTTCTGCATGACTTTTGCGCTGTATTAAGCTACCAACTGTCATAAATAGAACAAATAAATTATCATCTTTTAAATTTTTAGTGGTCTCTTCATGCAGGTTTGACTGTATGTTAAATAACATCTTCCTTATTATGTTTCCATGAAACCCTATGTTGAGACCACTCATTTGAATCGTCTCTTTGAGACGATTCTAACAAGTGGTCATAACATAAGTTTTGCTTAAGACAAAAAGTAAGAAAAGCTTTAATCATTCAATTTACTCAATCTAATCTGGAGACTGAGACAGTATAGACCAAGATCAAACAGAATACTGAAAACATGGTGTCTAAACAAGGTCTGAACTGTTTTATATGCTTAAAAGATAAAAATAATGACTGCCAACAAAGTAGCAGAGTAGACCCAATATCAGATATTCTATTGTCAAATTATAGTGCTGACTTTGGTCTAGTCTTTTTGCTATGTCTCAAGATCCATTTACTAAAGTCAAATCAGTAAAACTGTACAGAAAACACTCACTGAAAATAAAAGTTATACACTAGATAGATCTGATTCCGCTGTTGTTTAGTGAGATCAGATGTGAAAAACTAGATACGAAAGCTCTCGTGTTTTCCGCCAATGTGTCGAAGCCTTAGGTAGACTTCTGTGCCAATGCCCTGCATCGTCTCCATTGTCAGGGTGCCACCAAGGTACTCAGCATAGGCTCGGGAACCAGGCAGTCCAAACCCGTATCTAGAGAAATATTAACAAAAGTCATTAAACTCATTGAACCCTAACAATAAGTATACTCAATCTTTACAAGCAGTGTACATGTGAAGAGTACACTTGTCCTTCGTAAACAATGTAGATCCAAATCAGAGGGTCTTCTGCAAGAGTCCTCTGATCAGGGTCTACACTGTTTGTCATTTTGCAGTATTTTGTATGGAGGTTCATTAGGGGTCAAACATTGATGTTATGAAGTTGAAATTTAAAAATAATTTTAATTTTTGTCAATATTTGACATGTTTTGGACTTAGGTGTTTTGCTACTAAACACCAGGTTAAAGTTTTTTGGACGGGTTGTTTTAAAGTTTAATACTTGTGCCCACGCCGGGGGTTTGACATTAGCTCTGCTGTTCTACAAACAGGCGAGCTAAAAACGGATTTATGGAGTAATGGGTTAAACAGTGTCCAAACTTTTATGATTTTTACGGTATTACCCTTACCCATGCATACGGCCTGGTGCTGATCCCGACATATGAGCTTGGCTCTGAATCTCTCCAAACAAACCGCCGTCCACACGTTTGTCCTCGCTCGTGCCAGATGTGGTGAAGTTGTAGTCCCATATCTTGTCCACCACATCATGTGGAATACCACCCCCACGGTCTGCCACTCTGGAAATATAAGAGAAAACTGTTAAGTATTTGCTAAATTAATTAACTCTTCCCCCATCCTAATAAAAGGGATTTTTGAAGTAATTGCATATTCCTTATAGAATTGCCTTTAAATTCTTCTATTGTGTACTGATAAGGTGACATAGGAATCTTCTCCTACATCCAGATAGGTGGCAGTTTGAACCACGTTTACTTTGAACCATGTTTACCTTGAAACACAATAATTTTGAACCATGTTTACTTTGAACCACATTTACTTTGAACCATGTTTACCTTTAAACACATTTACTTTGAACCACATTTGAACCACATTAACTTTGAACCACGTTTTCTTTGAACCACATTTACTTTGAACCAGGTTTACTTTGAACCACATTTTACCTTGAAACACATTTACTTTGAACCACATTAAATTTGAACCACGTTTACTTTGAACCACATTTACTTTGGACCACATTTACTTTGAACCACGTTAACTTTGAACAAGGTTTACTTTGAAACATATTTACTTTGAACCATATTTATACATGCAAGCTTCCTTTACAAAAAGTGTACCTTTATAGAGAACTCTTGTCATATACAAACAGTAAAGACACAGATCTGATCAGGATCAACACTGTTTGTATTTTATACAATTTATTATTAAAGATCATGTGTGCAGATGCATAAATATTCAACTATTGCAATTAACTTCACATATAAGCCTAAAGCAAACTACGTTCTCTGGCAGACATGGAAATATATCAAGTCCCGAATCAAACTAGATAGTCGGCCATTGAAAACATGTCAAGCTTAGCTGTTACAGTTCTCTTTTCTACAAGACAGTTCTATAGATTCACCTTTATAGTGTGCTATGTAATTGTCTCCTCAAAAACTTTGTCGTCTGCAACCATTCTTAAAGTTATTCAACTGCATTTTCTTTCACAAAATATTATCAGAATGACAAACAGTTTGGATCCAGATGAGATGCCAAGTAACTTGGCATCTCATCTGGATCTAAACTGGTTGCAGCATTTATCTCCAAACAGAGGTTTTCACCTATAAACATGGCAAAGAACCAGTATCTGTGTGAAAGTGATCAGCCAGGTATATAAACATTCATTCAAATCTTAACTCTTTGCATGCTGGGTAATATTTTCGTCTGCAACCTTTGTCGTCTGCTTTTGTCCATAAAATAGATTGTTCTCAATTTCTTTTCAAAAACATGGTCAGAGTGTCAAACAGTTTGGATCCTGATGAGACGCCGGGGAGTTTCATCTGGATTCAAACTGTTTGCAAAGGCAATCACTGTGGCGGATATAGATCTATATCAGCCGCTAGCAGGCAAAGAGTTAAATCACAGTCATTGATCAATAGCCTGCGATTTCTAAACCTTGCAACTGAATGGCGACAAAAACATAAAAATCCCCACTGACCATTTTTTATTTACCTTGGCCAAAGACTTTTCTCTGATAATATTGCACCCAATCTTTTCATTGGAGGAACAAATGTGCGTGGGATATGGCCATGTGGTCATTGCATAAATAATTTATTTTGAAAAAGATGTTAAATAAACATTAAGGAATGAATGGATTCAAGTGTTAACTGTTAAGAAAACAACGAGTGGAAGTGAAGAAATACGCTGATGAGGCGCACACTTAAACAAGTAAGTATTATGTCTGAATATTTTCTTACAATTTTCCAAATACAGTTAACCCATTACCCCATAGCCCGTTTCTAGTTTTGAAAACAAGTTACTACTTAAAGCAGGTTGAAAGTAAAGGAAAATGCGCCTTAGGGCGCATTCTGCTTTACTTTCAGCCAGCTTTAAAGACATACTCGCCTATATTAAAAATGTTGAAAAATAAACTTCTTAAATACCTTGATTACTATATATTTTCTGATTTGCAATACATTTATTACCATAAAAATGAATTTTGAAAAGTTCTCATTGGTAAATTATGTAAAATATAGTCCTTTCCGTACAGGCACTGTTTCAAGATTTGAAAAAACTGTCCAGAGTAGCAGTTCTTGTAGAAATTATGTTTATGTTTTTATAAGCAGCACTGTAAATGCTTTAAGTAACTAAAGCTTTATTAAATGCTGTTCACAGTATTCACATACACTCATATATTTACTAATTTAAGCAAATATTGGATGAATATTTCTCATTTTTAGGCCAACAGAGACCCAATTTGGCTATTGGGGGAGGTATATTTTCTGCATAAAATCTATGGGGGAAGGGTTAGAATTTTGACCATATTTTATAAATGAACATTGGGACACCTAGTTTTCTTTACACCATTTGATAAGAAATACTTTAACCTAGATGCCTAGAAAGTTTAAAGATTTTTTTTCGGAATTTTTTTTACATTATTCATGTATTTGTGAGACATTGGCAAGAAAAAATGTCTTATTTTTCCGGTTTTCAGCATTCACTTTAGCCCAAAAGCTCATTAAAAACACAAGAAAGAGCTTTAAAAAGTTTATTTCACACTTGCTTGTGATGAATGAATGCTAGAAAATTAAAAAGTGTACTAGAAATATGTTATTGTGAAGTAATATAAGTGCATTTGTCCCTTATGACGTTTTCTGCTCTGACAATGAGCAAATGCGGCAAACGTCACACTTTTCAAAGCAAGCTAGAACTGGAAAAAGCATAGCAACCCCCAATTTTTATTTTAGCAATTTGCTTATATTGACCTTAATTCAACTTGTAGAACTTTTCATGAGATTCTGTCAATTTTTTCAAATACGCAAGTATCCCTTTAAGCTACCATCTGTTAGAATATATAATTTTTTTTCTTATAATACATATTTATGTATATATAAATTGGAACTATTTTCTTCAGTTGATGAATAATATAAAGGTGTAAAAAGGCGTATTTATGGGGTAATAAGTTAAACCCCTCTATCACGACCTCTAAGTTCTGTTTATTATTAGGTGTATACAACAAGTGACTGCTTAAAGCAAGGTGACAGTAAAGCAGAAAGCTCCTAAAGGAGCTTTCTGTTTTACTGTCATCTTTCTGTAAGCTATCACCTGTTTTTTATGCAATCAAATAGCCTTCATTTAAGTGGTCGTAATAGAGAGGTTTTACTGTATAATGTCTTTATATTTTCTTGCAATTTTGCAACTACATGTATAATATTATCACTTGTCATGAATGGTGTTAAATACAAAGTGCTACTTAACCCTTTCCCCATAGAAGCCTCTTTTAGAGCATTTAATGTATTCCTCCACTGAGGAAAATACATTTAGTTCCAATTTATACAGTCGTGAAGATGTGCCATAAGAAATAGTTCCTAAATACTAGCAGATGGTAGCTTAAAGCAGGTTGAAAGTAAAGCAGTATGCGCCTTACAGAGTTTGGTAGAGTCTTTATACCTTATTCACTCTTTCATTTAATTGCAGCACTGGTAGACACCACCCATCCATTTGTGGGCACCTGCTTTTGGTCTACATCGTTTCCAAAAAGTATCAATATAGCAGGAGATGATTTACAATTTAAAATTTCTAGGGTCCTAGTTAACCCATTAAAGCATAGTAGCCTGTTTCTAGTTTTGAAGACAGGTGAGCACTTAAAGCAGGTTGAAAGTAAAGCAGAAAGCACCTAAAGGCACATTCTGCTTTACTTTCAGCCTGCTGTAAGCTGGCATCTGCTAGGATAAAGGATGTATTTCTTATGGTCCTCATGACTGTATAAAGTGGGATTGTTTTCTTCAGAAGATAAATAAGTCATAAAAGGTGCATTTATGGAGTAATGGGTTAATGATCCAAGTATGATAAATACTTCACTACTGATTTCTCAGGTGCCTAATTTGATAACAACTTCATACAAAACAATCGGCAAACATCATGGCCAATTCATTTCCACAGAGTCAATAAAGAAAAGATGCACCAGGCCATAACACACACCTTCCTGTATATATATATATATCAATGTGAACAGAATGTCTATAGACTGTGGAAGTCAATATAGAATCACTGAACGTAACATATATCATGGCATTGTTTGAACATTTTATCATAGCCTGTCATCATGTCTACAAATCAGTACACAGCTTATATTAGTTTATAGTCAAACCACAGAGCTTTTGTAATCAAGCATTAGCCCATTACCCCATAGCTTGTGTTTCTAGTTTTGAAGACAGGTGAACACTTAAAGCAGGTTGAAAGTAAAGCAGAATGCTTTAAGCTATCATATATTAGGGTATAGAAATATTATTTATTTAGCTGTAGTACCATACCTTTAACTCTAGACAATACAGTTACGATATCGCAACTGTTATTTATTGTGCGTAATTCATGATTGTATAAAATTGAACCAGTTTCTTCAGTGGAGCAATATATCAAAGGCATATTTATGGAGTAATGGGTTAACAGTAACCTTTGTGCTGAAGAGAAACTGTCTTCATCTTCCATGTTAGTTTTCTTCTCCATTAGTAAACATGTTGTGATAGACCTCTGTGTAAACTATGTCCTCTTTCACACACATTTTCAAATGTTTCAGATCCATCCCAAACTTATAAAATTTACAATCAAACTTTAATATAGCAGACAGAAGAAAGGATACGTCTCTACTATATTTGATTGTGAGTCTGTCTTCAACAGAAAATTTTAAGGAACAAATGACTAACCCTTTTCTTGTGTTGCAGGTAGGTATTGGTAATATACATGTAATATGTGGGTAAACCAACAGCATGTTTTTCACACATTTATAAAAGCAAAATTATTTCTGAATAAATTAAACTGACGTTTATATACCTCGGTGCAAGCCATCTATTTCTTATCTAACTGCTAACTGCTAGCATATAAGCATTATGCAAGTATTCAATGCAGGTGGTTGCAAACAGCATCATGAAAGTAAAACAGAGAGAAGATTATTACAATACATATTCAGTCAAAAACCTTTTGTATTAGTGGTTGTTCATTCATGAAACTTTTAACATCTTTATTCTTACATACAATTAAGTGCCTTGGGAGCTTTCTGTATTACTATTGCTCTGAATTTTAACAATAACCCTAGGAGCTTTCTGTATTACTTTTGCTATACATTCAGCAGTCACCCTTGAAGCTTTCTGTATTACTTTTGCTATACATTCAGCAGTCACCCTTGAAGCTTTCTGTATTACTTTTGCTATACATTCAGCAGTCACCTTTGAAGCTTTCTGCATTGCTTTTGCTCCGCATTAAGCAGTCATCTGTGTTAAAGACTGCCCATTCATTTAGTCTTTTTTTAAGTCAATGACTGAATACGTATGACCATAGACTTGGCAAGGCCCAATATGAACATGTACTTGATTGCATGACTTATAACTACAGTTGGCAATGATTTGATATATCATCTGGATCTTATAAACATATAAGGGTGCTTTACGTACAAACACATAACTGTTAAACCTTCCAACACTAAGACACTCTTGTGGGTAATTAGGTTTCCTTGTGGATATTTTAAGTTATCAAAACATGAACCAGTCTACTTTGAAATCTGGGTAGCTTAATAAGTACTGCTCTTAATTAGCAAACAGTGTAGACCCAGATCAGAAGGCTCCTACAGGAGCCCTCTGATCTGGGTCTACACTGTTTGCAAATGTAATGAAATTATATTTTAAACAGGTCCATAGTGTTAAAAGAGTTAACCCTTTCCTCCATGGCATAAAGTACAACTTTTATTTAACTGTGTAAGGATACTACTTAAAGCAAGATGAAAGTAAAGCAGAAAGCTCCTTTTAAATTTTGTTCCTAAGTGGTTGAAAAAAATTGATTGTCTACCAACAGAATGTTTTTGTTTTTTAAAAAATTAGATGAACTATTACCAAGCTATAAATACTGTAAACTTCAAACAACATTGTCTGCAAATATATTTACTAAAATGTTATTATACTTCTAACTTTCCATCAAAAGAAACAAGAAACATAAAAGTGCATATCAAACAGTCTTAACCTAAATAAGGTATAGGTTTACATGTGTCTGATCTGGATTTATAATAAACGCACATGCCTGTCAATTCACACTATAAGCTCATTTAGGATTAAACCCTCAGCTCTGAAGAAATATTGCATACTAAAACTGTTGTCTGCTTCATTTCTGACACCTCTTTTTTTCTATAATTTATATGCCTATACACTATCCAGGATACAAACAGATTGGATCCAGATCAGACGCCGAGTTACTCGGCGTCTGATCTGGATCCAATCTGTTTGCAAATGTCCAGCAAGCAAGCATGGTTCCCTGCATTTGTAAGGTTAGGGTAAATATCTGTAGTAGTAATCTTGTCAATCGGGTACCGATGTATTCAGTATTCACCTATTCGTTGACACATGTGAATCACAGTGAATGGTATAAGCATGGTGCTATAGTCAAATGATCATATATTGGAAACGTGTATAAAGTTGTTAATTATGTAAAACTGCATGCATTGCCTCGATGATGTATTCAGAACAAACAGTGGCAAGCATGGAGCAAGTACTTTATTAAAATATGGATTAGATATAAACTGAAGTGAGTATCGATTTAATTTTCTCCATTGTATGTAAAATGTTGTCAGCAAAATTTGACGTCTGCAACAATTTCACAAAAATTATTTCAAGATATTTTCTTAGGGAAATAATTAATCACCATGTCAAACAGTTTGAATCCAGATAAGATGCTGTGTTCGACTTGGTGTCTTATCTGGATCTAAACCGTTTGAAACCACAAATTTGCCTACAGCTTGCAGAAGAACCACTTTTCTTTCATAGAAATATCTTTTTATCATCTTTACCTATTTTTTTCTTGCATATATAGTTATATACTGTACTGATAAAAACGTTTATTCAAATGTTTGGGATAATTTTTTATTCACAATTTTAAAGCAATTTAAATTTAATTTTTTGACATTTTGATTGAAGAAATATTGAATTGAGTGTTATTGCTATGAGTAGTTGGGATTAATTCTCAGATCAGAGTCGGTACAATTCAATTGGCAAATGATCGGGACCTACACTGTTACAACCAATTTTGCTTAGCAATTGGAACAATTCATTACTCCATGGCCAGTTTCTAGTTTTGAAGACAGGTGACCATTTAGAGCAGGTAGAAAGTAAAGCTGAGTGCATGTGCCTTAAAATTCAGCCTGCTTTAAGATTTTTGTACCATCTGCTAGGACATAGAAAATAGTTTCTATGGTACATGTTCATGACTGTATAAAGTAGAACAATTTTCTTCAATGGAGGAATAAGTTAAAGGCGTAAAAAGGCATATTTATGTCACACTACTTCTGATCACTTAATTTGTATCCTTTTTTTCACCCGTTATAATGTAAACAGAAGCTATCAAAAGTTTGAGGTTAATTTTTATCGACCCTCATCAAAGTCTAAAGTAGGATTTGGATTTAAAAACAGGTGAAATATTTGAACAGCTCCACAGGGTTTATTTGGTTTCTCAAAAAATTATATTTACATATCATTAGATAGTTCGATACATTTACAAATTGGAGGGAATCCAAATAACAGCTGGTGCCATTAACAGATTAAGTAAAACACCTCTTAGCTCTATAATGACCAAGTTTCAAACAGTGTTTCAGGCTGGTGGATGCTGAAAGCAAAATAACAGGAGCTTTCAGCCTTACTTTTACCTTGCTTTATGATGTCACTTGTTTATAACCTTTACTCAATATATACATCTTTTTACACATTTAATTCATTTCTCCACTGAAGAAAAGGGAACTCCAGTCTATACAGTAATGAATGTGCAGAATAGACTTATTTCCTATTTTCTAGCAGACAGTAGCTTAAAGCAGGCTGAAAGTAAAGCAGAATTTTTCAACCTTCTTTAACCTATTACCCTATAGCCTGGTAACGCCCTGGTTCTAGTTTTGAAGATAGGAGACCACTTAAAGCAGGTTGAAAGTAAAGCAGAATGCGTCTGAAGGCTACCTTCAGAACAGGCTATAGGGTTATGAACTTATGGGTTAATTTTCTGGGTTGTTGAGAGTACACTTTAATAGCAAAAGTAACCAAGTGTGGCCTTAATATATGTCACAGTATACATTTAAATTACTATTGATCATTTATTGATTATCAGTTGACAGAGATGTAGCTTATCAATAGATATTATCAGGTTCCATTCCAATCGCTAACAGACAGCTTCCATCAGGAGATATCTACTTTACATTCCTAAGGCATTCACTCTTATTATGCTAGCGGCGGATATATGTGCCACAGTGATGATCTTTGCAAACAGTTTGGATCCAGATGAGACGCCGCATAAAGCGCCATCTCATCAGGATCCAAACTGTTTGACACTCAGACTGTTTTGAAAGGAAATTTAGAAAAGTCTATTTTTAGAACAGTTGCAGACGACAATTTTTGGAGATGAAAAAAAACTTATTACCCAACATGCAAAGAGTTAAGGTACTAGCTATCTTAACCGTTTACCTCACAAACACCCCTTTAATTTATTTCTACACTAAAGAAAATACTTTCACTTTATACAGTCATGAATATGCCCCATGTGACAGATTTTCTACTTTCTAGGACATGGTACTAGCTTAAAGCAGGCTGAAAGTAAATCAGAATGTTTTACTTTCAACCTGGTCACCTGTCTTCAAAACAAAGAATCATGCTATGGGG
The DNA here is from genome assembly GCA_922989275.2 of Gari tellinella. Lineage (NCBI taxonomy): Eukaryota > Metazoa > Mollusca > Bivalvia > Cardiida > Psammobiidae > Gari > Gari tellinella. The sequence continues at coordinate 79,921,865 of OV277868.1, read as the reverse complement.
AGAATGGGTTAATCACTTAAAGACATTTTCTAATGTAGCAGAAGGTGAAATTTTATGCTTATTGTATGTCCAAAATCCATTGAAATTTCATAACATCCTGTGGTATGGTTTGGAATTTATTGGAAGACACTAAGCCTCAACAACCTACTACTGACAAGAGCAGATTATGATGGGCTTAAACTGTGATTCAAATTGAAATCTAACAAAGCTAGGCAAATCTTCAAATAATGCATGTGCTTATATTTTATCTTTTTTATTGAAAAATTAGGCCAATGATAAAACTGTCTTTCTTCAAATATGAGTTTTAAAAGTTTAGTCTTAAGTTATACAAATTTTAGTCAACCTTGTATATATAGTGAAACCCCTCTAAACCCTCTTAAGGTGCATTCTGCTTTACTTTCAGCCTACTTTAAGCTACCATCTGATAGGATATAGAAGACATCTTTTGTGGAACAATATTAATGAATGTAACATAAAGTGAAACTACATGTATTTTCTTCAGTAAAGGAACAAATTAAAGGCATAAAAAGGCATATTTATAGGGTAATGGGTTAAATGGAAAGTGTGTAAGATGCCCAGACACTCAGATTCAATTCTAATATATTTAAATTGGAAGCTATTTATGCCTGTTTGGTGAAATAAAATCACAAGACTTTTAACAATTTACCTTACTACGGTATAAAGCTCAAAATAGTTTAAAGGATATAACGTAATTTAACCCTTTCCCCCATAGAAACACTTTTAGTGCATTCAGTTCATTCCTCAGCTGAAAAAAATAGTTCCAATTTATACAGTCATGAATATGTATCATAAGGAATATCTTCCTTATTCTAGCAGGTGGTAACTTAAAGCAGGCTGAAAGTAAAACAGAATGCACCTACTTTCAACCTGCCTTAAGTAGTCATGATACTCATCTATTTTGAAAACTAGAAACAGGCTGTGGGGTAAAGGGTAACTAACACTGAAAGTTTGTGACATACTGACAGACAGACTGCCATAAACATATATACAGTAGAACCTCTCTATTACGATCACTAAGTTGTGTCAAATACCAAACATTTAAGACAGGTGACTGCTTAAAGCAATGTGAAAGTGAAACTCCGTTTCCCTTTCACATTGCTTTAAGCAGTCACCTGTCCTTTATACGGACAATTAGCCTTCTATTTTAAGTAGTCGTAATAGAGGGGTTCTACTGTAGTTGATTATACCATACTCTACAGCAGAAATACAGATATATTGGGCAACAGTATGGTTTTATTTGTGTCTTTTGACCTCAACTACTGGGTGCTTAACCTACCGGTATTTGAAAGTCAATGGCCAAACTGTGATTATCTATGTAAACGGTTTGGATACAGATGAAGCATTATCCAATAATATTAGGTGTCTCTTCTGGATCAAACTGTTTGACAATGACCTTATTTTGAAAAGAAAGGTTTAAACGTTCTAATTTTAGAACAGTAGCAGATGATGACTGATGAAGACGGCAACTTCAGACTTTAAAGAATTAAATCTGGCTTTGTGAACTTAAGGACAAGTGTTGTAAGTTAGTAAGCTTACATTATAAACCCTTGCTCTTTCAACACATAGTAACTATTGTGGGTTATTAAGTTCCCTTTTAAAACATGAACTAGTCTACTTGGGAGTTCTGGGTAGTTTAATAACCAGAAATGGGTGTCAAAGCCACCTGATGCTCGCCTGTTTAAAGTTTAAGTCTAAAAAACATCTTGTATCAAAAGAAAATCAATTTTCAGTTTAGAACTATTATTAAATTAATGTTGAGTCTTAGTCTAGCTTTATTAAACTTTAAACAACCCGTGCAACCTTTAACCTGGTGATTTGTAGTCAAAACAAATAAGTCCAAATCGTGTCAAAAATTGACAAATATTAAAAAAAAAATTAAATTTCAACTTCATAACATCAATGTTTGACCCCTAATGAACCTCCATAAAAAAATTTCATAAGCCTAGCACAAATATTAAGCTTTAAAACAACCCGTCCAAAAAACTTTAACGTGGTGATTTGAAGTAGAAAAACCTAAGTCCAAAACATGTCTAAAATTGCCATAAATTAAAATTATTTTAAAATTCCAACATCATAACATCAATGTTTAACCCCCAATGAACCTCCATACAAAATTTCATAAGCCTAGCACAAATATTAAGCTTTAAAACAACCCGTCCAAAAAACTTTAACGTGGTGATTTGAAGTCGAAAAACCTAAGTCCAAAACATGTCGAAAATTGACATAAATTAAAATTATTTTTAAATTCAAACATCATAACATCAATGTTTAACCCCCAATGAACCTCCATACAAAATTTCATAAGCCTAGCACAAATATTAAGCTTTAAAACAACCCGTCCAAAAAACTTTAACGTGGTGATTTGAAGTCGAAAAACCTAAGTCCAAAACATGTCGAAAATTGACATAAATTAAAATTATTTTTTAATTCCAACATCATAACATCAATGTTCAACCCCCAATGAACCTCCATACAAAATTTCAGCCCCCTAGCCCAAGTATTAAACTTTAAAATAACCCGTCCAAAAAACTTTAACCTGGTGATTTGTAGTCGAAAAACCTAAGTCCAAAACATGTTGAAAATTGACATAAATTTAAATTATTTTTAAACTCCAACTTCATAACATCAATGTTCAACCCCTAATGAACCTCCATACAAAGTTTCAGCACCCTAGCACAAATATTAAGCTTTAAAACAACCCGTCCAAAAAACTTTAACCTTGGCCACGCTCACGCCCACGCTGGGGGTATGACATTAGCTCTGCTGTTCTTCGAACAGGCGAGCTAAAAACTGGTCCAAATTAGCAAACAGCGCAGATCATGATCAGAGGGCTCCTACAGGAGCCCTCTGATCAGGGTCTACACTGTTTGCAAATGTAGTGAGTATATTCTAAACAGGTCCATGGTGTTGAAAAACTTAGCGATCAATCAGTGCTCCAGATAAGAGGGATCAGTAAACTGAAAAACAAATCCAACATTTTCTCCTCCATACCAGCACCAAATACTATAGTGTAACTACTCATTAGAGTCGTCTCAAAGAGACAATTCTAATGAGTAGTGACAGCATATGGTTTAATGCAGACATAAAGATTTCAGTTTTTTTAAATACTCCCCTTTGAACAATTTATCAAATTCATAAAATGTTGGTAGTTGGTAGTTTCTGCTACATAGAAGTTCAACTATGTATATATCTTAAGTCATTAGAATGAACATTAATACCATTGTAATCTTAACATATCCTTAATACCAATCCAAAATGGATTTCTATTGTGCATTATATTAAGGTTTCAAGTTTAAATTAAGTACATTTAAACCCATAGCTTGCTCTCAATTTGGTAAATGACCGGGTGTCCTAGATCTTCTGTTTGCCAAAACCTGACGTCTGCTTCATATCTGATATGGCATAACCATGTTACAATTTTTTTTATTTTTTGACAAAACCTAAAATGTAAACAAACTGTGCAGACCCTGATCAGAGTGTTTCTTGATGAGGACCCCTCTGACCAGAGTTTACACTGTTTGCAAAATATACATTCACTGGTTTGCTGTACTTTTTCAACTCTTCCTATCATAATAGCCTTTGCAATATGTTTGGATCCAGATGAGACACTATCCAGTGTCTATCCAGTGTCTCATCAGGATCCAATTTTGGACACACTGACCCTGTATTGAAAATACAGTCATGAATATGTACCCAGGGCTCCGGATAAGGACACCAAATCCTATGGTGTGACTACTCATTAGAATCCTCTCGAAGACACAATTCTAATGAGTAGTCACACCATAGGATTTATTTCAGAAAAAAAGATTTTAGCTTTTGAAATACTCCCCTTATCTGGAGCTCTGTGTACCAGAAATATTTTCTGTATCCTAGCAGATGGTATCTTAATGCAGGATGAAAGTAAAGCAGAACATGCTATAGGCACATTATTCTTTACTGTTAGCCTGCTTAATTTAACCCATTACCCACCAACAAAGCCTGATTCTAGTTTTGAAAATAGGAGACCACTTAAACTTAAGCAGGTTGAAAGAAAAGCAGAATACGCCTTAAGGCGCATTCTGCTATACTTTCAGCCTGCTTTAAGCTAGGATATAGAAAATATTTCTTATGCTACATATTCATGACTGTACAAAAGGGAACTATTTTCTTCAGTGGAGGAATAAATCATAGGCATAAAAGGGTTATTTATGGGGTAATTGGTTAAGTGGTCAACTAGCTGTCATGAAAACTTAGAAGTAACCCCAACTAACAGGCTATGGCGTAACGGGTAAAAATGTTTTCTATTCTTTCCAGATATTTCCACCCTTGGCTGTGATACCAAAACGAATGACTGGAGAGTAATTAAGAAGACTGGAGAGTAATTGAGCCGAGGGCAGTGTTCCAGCCAATTGCAGTTCAATGGAACTACCAGTAGATCAAGCCCCCATGGAAAGGTGTTTACAGCTGTGAAACGCTCTCGCAAAACACTAAACGGTGTACTATATCTAACAGACAAATGTTCCTTTTATTTGAACTTGGAAAATTCCCGAGTTGCTATGTGAAGTTACACAAATCATTGAAACCCATTACTGCTAAAAGAGGTGCTTCTGTTTTTCCTATGTAATATGTTTGATTTGAAATATTGCGACGGAATTAAATAACAACAATGTGAAAGCCAGTTTGGATTATGAGTGATTTGTTCCTGGATTTATATTTAATACTGTGGTGATAACATGGAATTAAACACTTTATAATGAAGGATAACGGATCTGTGATGGCAGAGAATCCTCCGCCACCGTTCAAACTAGAAAGGGAGCTAACTCTAATGCCTAGTGAGTTTCGAGAGCGGCTGTCCGCCTCACACAGAAGCAGGAACTCTAGTGCAGCTCGGTCTGCAAATGCCAAAAAGATGGCTATGCAGGCGTCTAACCCTCCAGTGCACAACGCCCACTCTGTCAATATCAGCCACCTTAACGCCTTCAGTGAGGAGCTGGATAACGGTGTAGATCTAGCTTATCAGAACCCTCAGACCGAGTACCAGCCTTATACTGAGTACCAGCCTTATACTGAGTACTCCGTGCAGCGTGATACAGATACAATACATGAGAATCAAACAGAGACTACTGCAATAGAGTTAGACGAGGAGGTGAAGTTCATGCTGAACAACGCCTACACAAACAGCGTCGCTAGCTCTACTTACACCATCAAGACTCCGCCCTCAAATATGCAAATTGGAGACTTAATGGAGCCACTTGAAGACTGGGGCTCCAAGGAAACAATACGTGAGAAGAAATACGCTGTGTTACCCTCAATAAAATCTCCAAATTCGGAGAAAAGTTATAAAAGTACAACTTTAAGTAGTTTTTCGAATTTATCTTTCAATAACCAGCTGGATTTTGGAAGGGACAAAATGGAACAAGAAGCAGACTTTTTTGCAGACTTTCGAGTGAACACCAGCAAAGTGAAGGCGACGCCTAGACAAGATCCCCTCCCTCCAATACAACATGCACACAGAGTGACACCAGAAAACTCTGCAAGGGGCTCATACTCTGAGCATCAGAGACATTCAGGAAATAGGTCAAAAGTGAGGTCATATGAAAGGTCAAAGCTGCTATTGTAGGTCATCGCTTTGACTCTTATGAAATGTAATGAAATTTAATTGACAAAAACCTGTCCCCAGTACTCCATAATATACACCTTTTTATGCCTCTAATAATTTCTACACTTAGGAAAGTAGTCCACATAGATCTAGGAAGTTCTGAACATGAAACACGAAAGGCATTTCCAGTATCTTTCTAGATTTGAAGTTTAAAGAAGGTTGAAAGTAAAGCAGGATGCTCCTAATCCTAAAGGAACATTCTGCTTTACTTTCACACCTGCTTTAATTGGTCATCTGTCTTAAAAACTAGAAACATGTTATGGGGTAATGGGTTGAGCTACCTGCATTCATAAAAAGATGAATTGGTATCTTATAGATTCAGTTTAACCCATTACCCCTTAGTCTGTTTCTAGTGTTGAAGATAAGTGAATTCTTAAAGCAGGCTGAAAGTAAAGTAGAATGCGCGCTTTACTTTTAGCCTGCCTTAAGCTACCATCTAAGAGAAAATAGACAATATTTCTTATGATAAATATTCATGATTGTATAAATATGAACTATTTTCTTCAGTGGAGGAATATATTTGAGGCGTAAAAAGGCATATTTATGGGGGGGAAAGGGTTAATGTAAGACAAAGTAATGCAGAAAGTTACTAGAGTGGCTTTCTACATTAGTTTTATCCTTCATTGAGCAGTAACATGAATTTGGAGATCGCAATGATCTATCATAGAATGCTAAATTCAAGCTCCATGCTTATAAAGGATTGGAGATGAGTCTGAGATTGTTCTTAAGCTCTTGATTGGGCAGATTTGAGCATTCTGCTAAAACCTGACCAATCAAAAGCCCGAGTATTATATTAGACTCAACTCAAACACTTCACAAGCATGAACACTGGTTTTACTGTACAAGATGAAAGCTGTGATGATTTTCACAATTTTTATAAGTGTTATTTACAAGACAACCCTGTAATTATTCTACCAACTATAGTGCTTAGAAATCCCCCAAATGACATTTAAAAATTGTGAATATCTAGATTTAGAAGGCATGCTTCAAATTTTGGTTTCACAGTGTCACTGTGTGCTATTATATGCTATGTCATGACTTTTCACACATATTGTCTCCAAGAGGCGATTTTAATGAGTGCATTCTGTCAACGTTGACAGAAATTAATGGTGAAAAACTGTTTGCAAAAGTTTGCAAAGTCAATAAAGTGCTTAAAATACTCAGGTCTAGTGCTTAGTATGAGCATGATTAGTTCTCGAATACAGTACAGAATACACATGTTTTTCTTTCATTTTGTCTTGTTAACACATTCACAGAGATTATAGGAGCTTTCTGCTTTACTTTCATTTTGCTAAAAGTAGACTCATCATTTACAATCAGTGCCCAGTATTGTCCTATGCAAACAGGACAGACCCAAATAGCCCTCTGATTAGGGTCTACCCTATTTGTCAGTTTGATAAATAATTGAAAAGAACAATCCTAAATAGTGAAGGATGAGTTGGACTTTATTTGAAACAGGAATTGTCTATTAGAAGTTTTGGGGATGCAAACTGACTGAGAAAGGGTTAAACTGCTTCCACTGATAGAACCTTATGGTTACATCATTCTGTGAATTTGTACCCTTTATGTTAAATAAATTGTTATAACTGAATGCTTGCACAAGATTTGCTAGTATTCTGGGTTTTTAAATTTCACGGAATCTTATTCTTTATTATAATACCTATAAAATACAAGAATTGTCCAACTGATTTGATCCCAACAAGGGGAAACAATGCTAGACAGATCTAGAGAGGGCTAGAACAGTAAGATGTATTGACTAGTTTTGTTTATCATTGACTCTTCAGAACGTAATAAACACTGTTTGACAGTTCTTTTCCTGTAGGAGCTCTCTGATCTGGGTCTACAGTCTACATTGTTTGCAACTGTAAAACCTCTCTATAATGACCACTAAATTACTTCTATTATCAGATGTTTAAGGCAGGTGACTACTTAAAACAAGGTGAACTTAAAACAGAAAGCTCTAAAGGAGCTTTCTGTTTTACATTAACCTAGCTTTAAGCTGTCACATGTTTTTTGTGTGTGCTTTTTGCAGTCAATTAGTGGTCTTAATAGAGAGGTTATACTGTATCCAGTTTCAGCACTGAAAGGGTTTACTCTTACTACTGTATTGGTGAAATCATGATAACCTTTGCAAACAGTTTAGATCCTGATGAGACACCACATAATGCATATCTCACCAGGATCCAAACTGTTTATCTTTCTGACCCTGTTTTAAATTACAAATTTTGAAAAAATTATTCTAAGAACCATAGCAGATGACAATTAACCTTTTACGCCATAGCCTGTTTCTAATTTTGAAGACATGTGACCACTTAAAGCAGGTTGGAAGTAAAGCAGAATGTGCCTGCTTTAAGCTACCATCTCCTAGGATATCGAATACATTTCTTATGGTGCATATTCATGACAGTATAAAGTTGAACTATTTTCTTCAGTAGAGGAATGAATAAAAGGCGTGAAATGTCGTATTTATGGGTTAATGGGTTATTGCAGACAAAAATTTACCCAGCATGCAAAGGGTTATTCAGGGCTCCAGATTAGGGGAGTATTTCAAAAACTAAAATCTCTATTTCTGCATTAAACCCTATGGTGTCACTACTCGTTAGAATCATCTCTTCAAGACATTTCTAATGAGTAGTCACACCATAGGATTTGGCACTGAAATGAGTGAGAAAATGTTGGATTTGTTCAGTTTACTCCCTCTTATCTAGAGTCCTGGGTTAATGACTGCTTGCGAACCTTCTTTTGCATGACTGATAAATATTAGTTTGACCAGAGATGCTTTGGATACAAGTATTGATCTGTTATTAAATTGATTATCTTCCTGGAATTCAACATTATAAACATTCCTGGGGGAGTTTCAATCATTTCAAACTGATTAATCATTCAAAAACACATTCAATCTCAATAACAGCTGAAGCGATTTACAACATAATGTATGCAAACTAAACTGCACTGACAAACTTATTGATTACAGTATTTTATTTCCCACATACAGCAGGGCTCCAGATAAGAGGGAGTAAACTCAACAAATCCAACATTTTCTCAACCCTTTCAGCACCAAATCCTATGGTGTTACTACTCGAAGAGACAAATCTAATGAGTAGTGACACCATAGGGTTTAATGCAGAAATAAAGATTTTGGTTTTTGAAATTCTCCCCTTATCTGGAGCCCTGATACAGTAGGACTTCGATATCTCGAACTCGCTTATCTCCCTTTTTTCCATATGATTACAGTTGAATTTGGTTATTTCAACCTCCTATAAGTCAAACATATTGTTATTTCAAAGTTAAAATGTATCTTAGTCATGATTAAACTTTGAAATATGGATATGTTTGTTGGGTTGCCAAGTTTTAATTTTGAAATAAAGATATGTTTGACTTAAATGAGTTCCAGACATTGAAGTATGACAAAAGCTGCAAATTGACTTGAATTTTGTAATCATTTTGGATCAAGATCAGATGCCGAGTACTCAAGCAGCAATTCAAAGAAGTTTAATTCACAATCATTTAAGACAGATGCTAGATTAACATTATGCAGGATAACAATAATGCAGAAAGCTCCTTTTAGAGCTTACTCAATTTCTGTTGTATGCACTTTACTGCAAAATTCAAATTTTCAAAATTCTGATTTAAGAAATACTTACATGTAACTTTGTAAGGATACAAGTGCCAAACAGTTTTGGTCCTGCTCAGGCCCGTTTTAAAAGAAGTGTTTGTGAAACACTATGCCCCTGATGCAACTATGACCTCTAAAATGACCTTGACCTTTGTCTGATATGACCCACTTTATACTGAGTTCAACATGCATCTTGTGTGCAGTACAGATGCCTATTATAAAGTCTCTATCACATGTAGTGCCAAGGTTTTGGCAGATGTTAAATTCAGCCTATTCATCCTCAGGAATGACTAAAGTTGTATTGAGCTCAAGGGGTTCTTGAGTTGAGTACACATACCAAATATGAAGTCTCTATCACATATAGTTATGGCCAATGTTAAAAGTTATTGACAGACAGACAGACATATAGACTTACTAGAGGGATGGCTTTGTCTGTAAGACAAATATGATGCCCCACCAGCAAAATATTGACTAATTTCAACTGTCTGTAATTTTGTGAAAAATTAAAGCAGATCAAAATCCTATTCACATGCACATCTACAGTATATGTGCAAACACTCTGCCAAGTTATAAGGTTGTAGCTTGAAAACTGTAGGAGAAGTTAGCCGGAACGAACAAACCGACAGGGGTAAAACAGTATGCCCCCAACTTATCGTCACATGGGCGTTATAGCAATATGCTCTACTATGTCGTGCAGGGGCAAATAAAGGACGGAGAAGGACAAATCTTACAGCAGGTGTAGTTTAAATGTTTTAACAGAGTATGAATTATTAAAGCCAAGACAATGTTTACAGTCAATGCACTTAAACAGATGATATCAATTAGCAATTAAAGCCAAAACTCTCCAACATCAAAGCAAACTGTAAATTACTACTTCAGTGTTCCCTCTCTACAACAGCCCTCAGAACAACGACTCCCTCCTTACAACGGCCCTTGCCGCTGTTCCCCAAACAAGACAATTATATGTCTTAATATTTTTACTTCTGCAATATTGTCTGCTTAGATCTGTCGTCTGCTGTCTTTCCCAAAGTCGCACATTGGACATTTTGACAGAAAAAAAACATAATGACTAGTGACAAACAGCTTGAATCCAGATTGCTAAGACGCCTCGTTACGCGGTGTCTGATCTGGATTCAAGCTGTTTGCAATTGTAAGCCAATTTCCCTCCCTATAATGACTCCCTCGGAACAGCGCACATACTTTTTGTCTCTAAATGGGTGTTGTGTAGAGAGGGAGCACTGTAGCATGGTTTTGTTTCACTGATGGAACTTTTTCTTGGATTTTTCAAGATAGCTACTGGGAAGGTCAATATCCCTATTTGTTAGTAAATCTTAGATTAACCCATTGCATGCTGGGTAATATTTGGTGGCAATTTTAAAATGTCGTCTGCAGCAGATATATCTCAAATATTTGCAAAAGATTTTAGCAGTTTCTGATAGAATATTGACTTTGCTGCAAACAGTTTTGATCTCAGATTATGCCCTTCAATGTGGGCCTGATCTGAGATCAAAACGGTACATCTAAAAGTGTATCCCGCATAAAATGGGTTAAGTGGGTCTTCATTTACAGTCAATCTTGTATTAACTACTTAACTCTGTACTCCATAGCCTGTTTCTAGTATGGAGATATCTGAACACAATCTTTAATTAAGGAACCATTTAACAGGGTCTACACTGTTTGCATAGAACAAGTGCATTCCTCACAGGTATACTGTTTGCAAATGATGCATATGTGCCTGACTAGGGTTCAAAGAGCCTTTTGATGCAGGATACAAATAATGCAGAAAGTTCCTATATTATTATCCTGCATTAAGGAAGCATCTATATTTAAGACTACTTACGGGTGTTCTATTTAGTGGTTGCTTAATGCATGATAGATTGTACTTGCATAGCTAGGGGAAAAAAACACTTGACCCAAAAAAAGAGATCTGTGTACAAAGGAGTTTAATCCATTACTCCATAAATTCACCTTATGACACCTTTAATTTATTCTTGTCTAAAGAAAATAATTTCACTTTATACAGTTATTAATATTCAACCATCAGAAATGTGATCTGTATAGTAGCAAATTGTACCTTAAAGCAGACTGAAAGTAAAGCAGAATGCACCTTAAAGCCGATTCTGCTTTACTTTCAACCTTCTTTAGGTTGTCATCTGTCTTCAAACTAGAAACAGACTATGGGGCAATGGGTTAAATCATTGCTCAAATTAAAGCAGAAAGTCACAAGACAGGATGCTAGAAAATTGTCCTTTTGTCTTAATCAAGACAAGGTAAAAGCCCAACAATGCATTTCTATGAGGGAAAAGATAAAGGCTAGAAAAGATGTTACATTGCTCCCTCTCTACAACAACACCCAAAGGGAGACACAGATTGTGTGTGTTGTTCGGGGGGGGGGTGTTGTGTATGTTGTTATAAGGAGGGAATTGGCTTACATTTGCAAACTGCTTGAATCCAGATCAGACGCCATGTCATGCGGCTTCTGATCTGGATTCAAGCTGTTTGTCACTCATCATTATATTTCTTTTGTCAAAATGTCCACTAATATGTAACTTTGACGAAAACAGCAGACAACAATTTTGAGCAGACGACATTGCAGCAGTGAAAGAGTTAGGCATAATTGTCTTGTTTAGGGAAGTGTGGCAAGGGTCGTTGTAAGGAGGGAGTCCTCATTGGGAGGGCTGTTAAAGGGAGGGAGTCGTCGTTGGGAGGGCTGTTATAGGGAGGGAACACCGTACTATGAAGAACATGTTCAAAGCATGTTAAAAGTAAATTAGAAAGCTTCAAAAAGAACTTACGGTCTGTTTTAAGCAGTCAACTGTCTTAAACACTGAAACAAGTCAAATTGATGAGCCACTTACTTGATGATGAAGTCAATGTCATTGGTTGCTATGGTAACTGTGACTGATGGTATATTGTCCATGGAGTCTATATGCTGCTCAACCGTGGCCCTGAAATCAGAGACAAAGGAATTCTTCAATGATGGCTTTCAAAATTGTTTGTCTGTTTGTTTTAACTTATTCTCCCATAAATACACCTTTTTTCACCTTGAATTATTCCTCCACTGAAGAAAAAAGTTCCAATTTATAGTCATGAATATGTACAATAACAAATATTTTCTTTATTCTAGCAGACTGTAGCTTAAAGCAGGCTGAAAGTAAAGCAGAATGTGTCTTAAGGCGCATTCTGCTTTACTTTCAAACTGCTTAAAGTTGTCACCTATCTTCAATATCAGAACCAGGCTATAGGGTAATGGTTTAAACAGTTTTAAGAAACCAGGATCACAATGACATTTGGGGCATGCACAAACTTCTCCTGTAGTTTGCAGATTTTTTCTAAAATTGAGAGTTATCCAACAAACTTAAGAGCTTTTTCCTGAATACCATACAAAAATTACAGACCATTTTATCAACAAACTACATGTATATACATCTTTCCGGATATTGTTTTGATGGGTTTCTGTATAAAAATGAAATTCCACATACAATAAACTCATTCACCCCTGAAATCTTAATGGACATTCCAGTTTCAGATTAGAACCATTTTTTAATATTTAATTTTTAGGGTTGTTTCTGTTAAGCATTGCAAAATCAGAGGGGAGGGCTCCCTTAGGAGCTGTCTGATCTGGGTCTACATTGTTTACATAGGGCAAGTGAAATCACTGTTTGTAAAGGATAAGTATACTCGTTGCTAGGGTTGATTTCGTTAGGACCTATAGAGAAACATTGCAGTAATTAAAGACAGATAACAACAGCTTAAATCAGGACAAAAGTAATGCAAAAAGCTCTTGAGGAGCACTTTGCAATTTATCTGCACAAAGATTTTACTGACATAACACAATTTCTCTTCTTTGGAAGTTCAGCAAAAGTCTTCCTTTTGATACTTAAAACTCTATTAACTCATTCAACCCTTGTGACGAGTTTACTCATCAATTACAAACAGTGTATCTGTGAGGATTACACTTATCCCATGTAAACAGGGTTGACCCTGATCAGAGCGCTCCTTAAGGAGCACTCTGATCAGGGTCTACACTGTTTGTCATTTTGAAATGTATTGCTAAAATCAACCCTAAATAGCCAAACTTGGACTAGACTTATTTTGAAATTGGAATTGTCCATTAAAAGTTTCACGGGTGAAAGAGTTACCTGTATTTTCATAAGTATAATTTTGATGACTCAAAATCACTTAACCACGTCTTAACTTTGAAACGGATCAGTTCGACTAAAGCAAGCTCGAGTTACCGAGATTTGACTGTACTATCAAAGGACTTTTTACATTTACCTTAGGGCATTCTTCAGAAGTTCAACGAGAATGTAATCCAGCGGCGGAGGGATGTATGCAAAGCTTGCATTCACATGGCCTTGAATACGGACCTCTGGAGCCTTCCCATACTTTTCCTCACAAACATGCCTGAAACAAAACAACCTCTACTAAACACCATCCTCTGTAGTATTGATGGTAAAATCTTAACATGGTAGACAACTCTTGGACACAACTTTTTTTTTCTGGCAATTGTTACCTCCCTTGAATGTTTCCCTCATTTTGTGCATTTTGCAAAATAATTTCAACTAATGAGCGAAAAGAAACCAGAATAAATAAGATATGAAGCCAGAATAACTTGGAAAATGTTATGGCCTTAAAGAATACCCTTTCCTATTGTTGTCATGTGGAGTGAATGTTATTTTCTGTCATGTTTGTTTCTTATTAGTGTTTTCTTCTGACCTGTCCAAGTTATTTTTAGATTGAAACATTCTAAAACTTTAAAAGGGATGAGGTTTCTCTACAGCTAGTTAGAGATATGGATAGCTGTAATTTGTGTGCGTAATGTAGAGTAGAGGATACATTATTCTTTCCCGTTTAAATGCAAACACAATGCACTAAACGGTGGAAATTTACTTTTAGAAATTCTAACTATATTTTTAATCTGAGTAGCAAACAGGTCCGAGCCAGATCAGCCGCCGGGTAACCCAGCGTCTGATCTGGCTCCAACCTGTTTGCAATTGAAATAATAGTTTAAGTATATAAATGCGTTTATTGGGAAAGAATAAAATATCAGTAAAGTTTGCGCAGCGGTCTCATGGTGCAGGAGGATCATAATTATATCAAGTAGGAAAGTGTTCGATTAAATATTCGATGTTACCTTGCTAACCTATTTACCATAATTTACTATTCTGTTCTAAAAATAACTCTGACAGGTCAGAAAAATCGGACATTACTATTGTCCTAGCCTAGGTCCAAACTTTAATGCAGTCAATCTTGTGTTCATCAACCATTCAATAGAAGGTCCATGGACAGTCTCAAATACAGGAGTTTGCCCAATAAATATGCCCTCTTAGTTTTTACACCTTTAATTTCTTCCTCCACTGAAGAAAATAGCTCCACTATATAGTTAATTTTTTCCTCCACTAAAGAAAATAGCTCCACTTTATAGTTAATTTCTTCCTCCACTGAAGAAAATAGCTCAACTTTATAGTCATCAATATGCATGCAGCATAAAAACTATTGTCTATAATCTAGCAGATGGTAGCTTAAATCAGGCTTAAAGTAAAGCAGAATGCTCCTTAATTACCATGACGGCTAGGCTGAGTAAAATAAATAAACTTAACAAGATGGGACATACGGAAGTACAGCTGCTAGGTTTGTTTTGTTTTATTTGTTAGTGTCCATTTCTACCATCTAAGGGCTAATTGGATGGCCGAAAGAGAGAGGAGGGGGCTACTGAAAATCGGACGTGATGTCCTACTCTTATTATTGACAGTTCTCTGGTTCTTGCAGGAACCTAATGTAAAGCACTGATACATAGTATTCTAGGTTTATAAAGTCTCATACGAAGGACTTGGTCCATAGGGGAATGGAACTCACGACCCCTGGCACCATAGTCAATCGCAGAATAATATAAGTCCCCTACAACCTTTAGGCTTGGCATAGACATGATATTATGAACTTTTGACATCATCTTTATCCCTTTACCTGATTGCCTATTTTTAGTATTGAAGATAGGTGACCACTTAAAGCAGGCTGAAAGTAAGGCAGAATGCGCCTTAAGGCGCATTATGCTTTACTTTCAGCCTGCTTTAACCTTCCATTTGCTAGAATATAGAAAATATTCCCTATACTATATATTCATGACTGATTAAATTGGAACTATTTTCTTCAGCGGAGGACTAAAAGGCATATGGGGGATTGAACAGTTTCCTGTCTTTTGAGATGCCCATGCTATTTCATAGAGTGGCTGTTTTACACAAGACTGACTGTGTTCTGAGATGCACTAAACTCACAAATAAGAAACTTAATTATTTCCATGTGCAGCTGCTGTTGCCTTTGTGTTTGCACTAGCAAAACATACACAGGTTGTTTTATGATACAGTAAACCCCTCCATTACAAGTTTACAACCACTAAGAAATTTATCTGTAGTTTTAAGGCAGGTGGTTGCTTAACCCATTACCACATAAATATGCCTTTTTATGCCTTTATTTCTCCACTACAGAAAATGGTTCCACCTTTATATGCAGTCATGAATAAGAATCACAAGAAATATTTTCTATAAGCTAGCAGATGGAAGCTTAATGCAGGCTGAAAGGTAAAGCAGAATGTATCTTAAGAGATAGGTTATTTGGTAGTGGGTTAAAGCAAGATAAATATTCTTGCTTTAAGTTGTCACCTGTCTTAAATATAATCTTTTGGACTCATTTAAGTGGTCGTAATGATAAGTATTACTGTACTAAGCTGAAACTAAGCAAAACATAGTCAAGTAGCAAGTGCATACTCAATCTACCCCACCAAAAATATCATCAACACATAGCAATGATTAATAATATAGTTCAGTAGCTTACTGGTTAGGGGTATAGCTTACCTTACAAAGTCAGCCTTCTTTTCAATAAGTTTGCGAGGGGAAAAATTCACATTGATGATGCCCACATGGTTTGGCTGCAATACAACAATTATCTAGCACACGTCCAATGGGCACCTTTCTAACAAAGGTGTACAGACAAAAACAGTCAAACAATTCAGAAACAAAAGTTATGATTGGTTGATTTTTGTATTAAGGTTATTACACACACTGGTATATAATATCAGGAAATATCATCAATGTGACTTGGAATTATATACAATGGCTTCCATTGGTCTAAACAGCACAAGGAAACTCGGGCCAACAGTTGTGAAAATAAAACTTTGAATATCTGCCTTTGAAATGATAAGTTAAATTAAATACAACTATTTTTTTTTTTTATTCAAGTGCGACATGACATGATTTCATATTGTAAGACTAGTACAGGGGAACCTTAAAAACTCAAACGTGCTTTAGTCGAACTTATTCTTATTTTGAAGTTCAAATGTGGTTATTGACTTCAAAGTAAGAGTTAGGTCCACTGAGGCAAGCTTGATTTATCGAAATTCTGCTTTGGAACTATCAATAAGTTCGACTTAAGCGAGTCCGAGTTATTGAATTTTGACTGTATTTTTTTTTTTATTAATGCATTTACTCATAGACACATCCATTCATGTCTTTACCTATTCCTTACAAAAATGACATTTTCATGCTTTTGTATTGACCTGATAAAAAGCTGTTGGAAAAATGTCCAACCCTCTGATAGGGAACATTTCTGTTTTACTATGAGACTGCTATAAGCAGCCACCTGTCTTAAACACTGAGACCAATCTATGAGGAAAGTAGTTGAATTTGTTAAACAGATCATTTCTGACTATAGAACTGCCCCAGACAGAAGGAGATACTTCATTAAAATGTTCAAAAGAGAAAAATTGATATGATGAGTAAACTAATGACAAACCAAATTTTTTGAAAAAATTGTTATAACTCATGGATTGTGAATCTTGGAGGCTAGAACTGAAATCATGTCTGTCTGTAAACTGGCAGTATGCTGTACCACAAAAAAAACTGCAGAAAAACTGCTGTTCTTGCCTACTAGCTGAGCTTCATCCTAAAACAACTCTGCTTGCCTTGTTCTAAATATCTGATAAATTTGTCAAAGCATTTTTTATTGTCTTTTTGTTTTCTCAATACTTATCTGCTGTATTTTAAGCAACTAGGATACACAATGCCAGTCTACACATTTTTACCTCAAAATCATGAACATCCCTGACCAATGAGAGCAAGACATTTACAAGATAATCATGCCATACCAAGTCTTGTATATGTTTTGTCTTAGAATTTTTGGATGTTAGATTACGATTGTGAGACAATGTTTATAATTAATCTACTTCTTTTAATAGTTATTTGGGTCATTTTCTCTTGACTTTATTAAATGATGAAGGTAAAATAAAACAAAGGAAGAAATGCTTTCAGCCTCACCTTTTCATCACGCTGACTCAAATGATGCTCACACAACATGCGAATGCCAAGTCGAGACGTCAAAGTCCTGTCCAGGAATAATCTTATTGTGTCTTCATTCTGAAATGTATACAACAATTTCAAAACCTTCCATTATTGGAAAATGACATGTTTATGTTGTAACATGTTGAATTTTAAGAGCTGTTTCTAGAAAATATTTAAGAACTGCAGATATGGCTATGACTGTAGGACTTAAATATCAACCCCCTTAGCTGCATGCTCAAACCTTTGATTATCAAAGCATAAAAGTACAGCGCTCCCTCTCTACAACGACACCCAATGGGAGACAAAAATTGTGTGCGTTGTTCGGAGGTAGTCTTTATAGAGAGGGAAATTGTTTACATTTGCAAACAGCTTGAATCCAGATCAGACGCTGCGTAAGATCTGGATTCAAACTGTTTGTGACTCGTCATTAAGTTTTTCTCTTAAAATGTTCAATATGTAACTTTGAGAAAAACAGCAGACGACAACTTTAAGCAGACGATATTACAGCAATAAAAGCGTTAGACATAATTGTCCTGTTTAGGGAACTGCGACAAGAGTCGTTGTAAGGAGAGCGTCGTTGTTGGGAGGGCCGTTGTAGAGAGGGAACACTGTATATAAATCCTGAGGATATACACATCTGTGGTATAGATCCTATAAAATGATCAAGCTCCTAGTTTTAGGGACTGTGATTGAAGAGAGGATTTAGTGATACAGGTTCAGCGTACCTTAATGTACTTCCTGCATTCTGAGAAGCCCTCAGCTAGAAGTGTCACGACATCTCTGTGCTGGTCCATCAAGTTGTACAGTAGATCTGAGTACTTCTCCTCATCTTCATGGGTCTGTACCTGGCAAAACAGAAAGTATAAAGGTACCCAAAGGTGGAACCTCAAATTGACAATAACTTGAGCCTGGTCAAGCCAAACGTTCACAATTTTCTAAAGCTGATTTATCAAAACCAAAACTGACTTAGACTACCGGTAAGTCAACATAGCCTAATGTAAAGTTGAACGTTTGAAACTAGTGTTACAACTTAATGTCAAACTTAACCCGTTATCCCATAGCTTGTTTCTAGTTTTGGAAGACAGGTAACCACTTAAAGCAGATTGAAAGTAAAGCATAATGCACTTTGATGGGTTAACACTTTCAACACTATGTAACGTTTGTGGGTTATAAGGTTCGCTTGTGGCTCTTTTTAGAAAACATGAGCCAGTCTCCTTGGAATTCTGGGTAGTTTAATAAATACTGCTCTAAGTTAGCAAACAGTGTAGACCAAGATCAGAGGGCTCCTATATAGGAGCCCTCTAATCTTGGTCCACACTGTTTGCAAATGTAATGAGTATGTTTTAAACAGGTCCATGGTGATGGAAGAGTTAAGGTACTAATTAACATAATGACATGAACCCAGGATAAGACTGTCTGCTAACTATCCTTTCTTTCCTCACCCATCAATTTACTGCCTTAACTGATCCCAGCAATACAACATTTACAAACAGTGTAGACCCTAATCAGAGGGCTCCTGGTGGAGCCCTCTGATTAGGGTCTACACTGTTTGACAAACTTTGGAATATTATGGAGACATATTACACAAACACCAACGCAAACTTGTCAATTTTTCAAAATTGGAATGTTTGATTGAAAAGTCTGTATTGTAAAGATTAAGTATTATATAATTAAACAACGATAAACAGTATGTGTCTGAGAGACTGCCTGGCAGTTAACCAGCCAAGAGGCTGAAATAACTCTTACCATCCTAGGGGCGGACTATGCACCACAGTGTTTACCTTTGCAAACAGTTTGAATCCAGATGAGCTAGATGCCGCATTATTCATCAGGATCAAAACTGTTTGATACTCTGACCCTATTTTGAAAAGAAATTTAGAATATTCTATTTTTAGAACAAATGCAGACGACAATTTTTACAGACAAAAAGATGACCCAGCATGCAAAGAGTTAACCAGCCCTGATGCTGAATTTAAGTAGGTGTAAGCTTATCATCAAAACAGTCTGAACAGCAGATATAGAAACTATAGAGATCTGCGTTCTAAAGATACACAGTCAGCAATAGTGAAACTATTTTAAACTAACCAATATTGAAACTATTTTCAATTTTAAATTTAAAACTGAAATCAAGATATTTTGGCAGATGTATACATGGTATGAGCTAGTGTTTAAACGATGATCGATTATTTCTGATGATTGATCGAAAGTGATCATTCGATAGATAATCGATTATAAAATCAAATAATCGATTAATCGAAATAATATTTTTTATTATATTCTAAGTGAAATAGCTATATTTTTCTAATATAAAATGTATGATAACATTTTACTACATTAATAATGTATGTATCAATCTTCAGATGTGCAATTAAAATAAAAAAATATATAATCTGATTTTTTTATTGTCAACTTCAAGATTTTAGTTACTAAATTTATACCCAAAATTTAAATTTCTCATTTCGATTATATAATCGATGATTAATCGAAGTGGTCTGTCCGATTATATCCGATGACCGATTATGAAAATCAGCCGATTATGAAACTCTAGTATGAGCTGAAGTAAAATGGCAAACTGACCATGAACCGCTAGTGTGATTAATCTATCATATGTGATTCATTATTTGTCAATTATTTTCTGTCATTCATTTCCCATAAACACTGAAAAAATTCAGTTCATGTCTTAATAATTTTCAGCCAGAATGGACACTAGAAGACCATTGGTGTGTCACTGTGTGTTAACCAATTACCCCATAAATACTTCTTTTCACACTTCTAATTTATTCCTATCTCTTCATACGGCATACACCCTCAATTGAGTATTACGTTCCTCCACTAAAGAAAATAGTTTCAATATCCGAGCACTCAGATGAGAACTTAAAGTAGGCTGAAAGTAAAGCAGAATGCACCTTAAGGTGCATTCTGCTTTACTTTCAACCTGCTTTAAGTGGTCACCTATTTTCAAAACTAGAATCAGGCTATGGGGTAATATAGGATTAAGGTGCATTCTGTTTTACTTTCAGTCTGCTTTAAGTGGTCACCAGCCTTCAAAACTAGAAACAGGTTATGTAGGATTAAAGTAAACCTGTTCTTCTGTAGCAAACAGCATAGAGGTTGTACTTTAAAATGCAATAGATGTATTTTCTGAAATAACTGACACGTGTAGTTAATTACTCGGGTCATTAACCTCCTCACAATTAGATATAGATCTGAGAGGAAAAGTATATGCCTACATTGTTATCCCAGTTCAGTCAAACCTGTATAAAGAGAGAAGTCAAAGGACAATGCCCAGACAATCTTTAACCCTTTACCCCATTGCTTGTTTTTTTTATGTTTAAGACATATAACATGTTTAAGGCAGGCTGAAAGTAAAGCAAAAAGCTCTGCAAGGAGCTTTCTGCTTTACTTTCTGCCTGCTTTAAGCATCCATCAGTAAGAATTCAAGAAAACTTCCCTTAGGCTGTTTATCAGGAAACAGTAGAAGCATCTAAAGATATGACATAATGTGTACAATTAATAGGTAGATCTAGATCTATGCATCTAATTGGCATTTCTTTTCAACCCAATTCCTCAACAGGAAGCACATTCTGCTTTACTTTCAACCAGCTTTAAGTGGTCACCTATTTTCAATTATAGAAAGAGGCAATGGGGTAAAGATTTAAGAATTAAGATGCCTCTATTCGATCACTGATAATGTTCAAGACAGGTGACAGCAATACATGTAATATTACAATTTTTTTGGTATTTCAAAAACTTAAAATCTTTATAATTTTCAATCAAACCCTTCAAGACGATTCTAATGTGTAGTCACATCATAGGATTTGGTGCTGAAATTAGTGAGATAATGTTAACTTTGTTCAGTTTAGTCCTTCTATCTGGAGTCCTGTTCAATAATTCAGAAAGCTTCCATATTGTCCTCAATGTCCTGCATGAAGATGGTTTGCTACTTTGAGTGACTGTTAAACACTGGCTTGACTGTAATTTTCAAACTAAATACAGTGCTCCCTCCGTACAACGGCCCTCCCAACAACGACTCCCTTCTTACAATGACCCTTGTCGAAAATCCCTAAACAGGACAATTATGTCCAACCTAATCAGGGCACGGCTGCAATGTCATCTACTTAAAATTGTCCTCTGCTGTTTTCCTCAAAGTTACATAATGGACATTTTGACAGAAAAAAGCTTAATGATGAGTGACAAACAGCTTGAATCCAGATCAGACGCCGCATTACGCGGCGTCTGATCTGGATTCAAGCTGTTTGCAAATGTAAGCCAACTTTCCTCCCTATAACGACTCACTCTGAACAACACACACAATTTTTGTCTCCCATAATGCATTGGTTGTCGTTGTAGAGAGGAAGCGCTGTATCCCCAAATGATCTTGTCAAACAGACAAGTGCTTCTCCTGAGGTCAAGTGGTTTGACACATATCACTGTTTCTCAACTTACATCATAAGCTTATCCAAACATGCAATCTTTGAAGGACTCTACTCCAATTTGCACACACTGTATTGTTCCACTAAATCATTAATAATAGGATTTTTCTGATCAGGGTCTGCAGTAATTTCTCCTAGAATGAGTCTCACTGTATCAGACTGTACAATTTTCCTTATTTAATATTGGCTTATGCAACAGTTCACTAGTTCTCTTTTAAATTACTAAACTAACCAATTTCAATATTTTCCTAAGATGACAAACATTTTGGATCCTGATCTGATACAGAGTTATCATGAATCCAAACTGTCTGCAAATGGAAGCAAATTCACCTTTATATAGCACCAAAATCTTAAACCTATTACCCCATTAATATGCCTTTTTACGCCTTTAATTTATTCCTTCACAGAGCAAAATAGTTCTAATAGCTACATTCATGAAAATTGTTTCATGAGAAATATTTTCTTTATTCTTAAAGTTGATAGCTTAAATTAAGAAAGCTGAAAGTAAAGCAGAATGTGCCTTAAGGCACAGTCTGCTTTACTTTCAACCTGCTTTAAGAGGTCACTTGTCTTCCTATCTAGAAACACTGTAGTGTTGTATAATCGGTCCGAAAACCATAATCGATTATAAACGATTATTGGTAGCCATAATCGATCGATGATCGATTATATAATCGTTCTAACATAAAATATTATAAATGTACTCTGAAAAGCTGAATATATGTGATACTCATGTTTTCATTTGTATTTTATATATAGAGGATAACTGTTTTTTTCAGTGTAAGATCGAAATTTAATCCATTGAGTGAACATCAGACGTTATATTTTCACGAGTGGCGAAGCCACGAGTGAAAATATAACAGTCTGATGTTCACGAAATGGATTAAATTCGATCTTACACTGAAAAAACACAGTTATTCTATTTATTTATGCTTTTAAGCCACTTTTTAAACGAACTTGTTTAAACATTGAAAGCGAACGTACATTATTTATCCCGTGTTGAGCCCCACGTTTTATGTCGAACACATGCGCGTGACAGTTGGCGGTATAATGACGTCACTCGTTGCTCCCGAGTTTGGATTCGTGCTCTTCCGGTGAGTAGTTCGCGAGAAATCGGACTGCCGGAATTTAACGATAAGACACGATTGACTATAATTCTTGGGGAGCCCTACGGGGAAAATTCATAATAAAAAGCAATTGGTGATAATCCACTGCAGTGGATTACCAAGTGATCATCCACTGCTATTTCGTGGTAATCCACCGAAAAGCATAAATAAATCTACATAATTTTGCAAACAATGCACCCATATGAAGCCAAATAAAAAACAAAGCAGCAATTTGATAAAACAGTTAAATTAGTGTATTTTTTTATTGGCAAATTAATTGAGCTTGCTTTGTACTAATTGTATACCACTTTTTTTACTACCTGTAATTACTATTGCTGTGGCAGTTCATCTGGGTAAACATTGTTTGAAAAGTCCCTTGGTTGGAAATCAACTGTTTCATTTATATACTTGGTGCAAGTAAGTTAACAAGAGCACCGCAGTGCGGCAAAATACGCCCGTCACGGCCGGCGGGTGTCAAAGTCGTCCAGACTCAGGCCGACTGGAAAAAGTCGCCCGGAGTGTAGGCCCGACTATCGATCTCAAAAAGACTATGCTGTAGTATTGGGATAGCTCAAGTACTATCCCGATAGTATTGCGATAGTCAAGAAAAAAGTTCTGGGTTTTTTAAAAAATGCCCATTTTTGACAATAAAGGGGGCATAACTCTGCTAAAAATAGTCGCCAACGTCTGAAATTTAACAGGAACCAAAATTCACAGGTGCCTTCCCTGTATGATGAGAAAGCTAAATATGAAATTTGGTTACAATAGACAAAATGTAAGTAAAATTATTATCAGGAAACAATATACAGTCAAACCTGTCTTATGTGACCTTCAAGGGGAGAGACACAATAAGGTCACATAAGACAGGTAGTCGCATAAGTCAGGTTATCAGTTTTCAGGGGTAAATTAGTATACAAATGAACACCATATGGATGTTTCTCTGAATAAAATTATATATTAACCCTTTCTACCAAAAGCAATAATTAAGATCATTTTCTATATTTTCAAACAAAGTTGCATTGCTATTATGACAAATAGATCTACTTATTTAACTTGTCGACTATTCATCCCCAGTTGATCAAATACTATAAATGATCCAGTCAATCACCTGAAATATTCGTCGGTCTGGTCTTTTTAGAAATTTATTCCGTAACAGGTTCGACGAAAAAGTTTAAATTTGTCCTTCAATTCCGTTGTATCTGATAAACATGTGTCTAATTTAGGATCACTTTCTCAGTCTATTTACTGTATAATTCATATTCAGAATCGCGTCTTATGGAGTAAGAATTCGATCCCAGAGTGTGTTAGTTGTTTTTTGTCTCTGTTGTCTCTCTCATAGGTAAATCTTTCCCGAAATGTCCACGTTTAGTGTCGCGTCTATAATGTTATCGCGTCGCCATTTTATTCAAGTCAATTTCAAAATATGACAGCTCTATTTTTAACGTCGTTTTATTTGTCAATATCTCCTATTAAAAACAGTCTTACAAAGTAGAAAAAAAAATACTTTGTAAAACCGACGGAAGAAAAGACGCTTAAGAACCATCTTTTTACTTGTAACACACTAATACACACATGCCGAAATCCAAGTGTTCGCAACGGCATATAGGAATGTGCATAGAAATTCTGCTACAAAATTTCGGAAATCTTTTTTTCAGAATGAAATATTATAAA
The DNA here is from genome assembly GCA_922989275.2 of Gari tellinella. Classification (NCBI taxonomy): domain Eukaryota; kingdom Metazoa; phylum Mollusca; class Bivalvia; order Cardiida; family Psammobiidae; genus Gari; species Gari tellinella. The sequence continues at coordinate 79,897,047 of OV277868.1, read as the reverse complement.
ATATAATTTAAATGAATATTAAACAAAGATGTTGTATATCACTTTTTAGGATAACTAAATAAACACTAGACATTTTGACCTAACATACAAACAAAGGAATATTCGCCTCCCGGAAATGAAACCTGAAAAATCGATAATGACCGGCAATTATCGAGTCGCTGCAAACAGGTGCGTTAAATAGGGACATGGGACTTTGGGAGCGGCATATTACGGTCGTTAGTCGCGTAACACAGGTTTGTCGGTATACACAGTCTTAACATAAAGGAAAATGTGTTGGGAGGAATTTTTAAGGTCGGCTAAGACAAATAGTCGTTATATAGGGACGGTCGCTATGACAGGTTTGACTGTATTGTTAAAAAAATTGTGTGAAGGGGCATAACTCTGAAAATACAGAGTCAAACCAAAAACCCGTAGTATATATTAAGTCACTTCATTCATTAAGTCACTTCATTCATTGTATCACCATATCAAATTTGAAATCAATTGAATCAAAAATAAAAAAGTTCTGTTTTTTTTTTTAAAAATGCCCATTTTTGACAATAAAGGGGCATAACTCTGCTAAAAATAGTCGCCAACGTCTGAAACGCAAACTCGTCCGAACTTTTGTGGTATGGAATATTTGTAGGAAGTTTAATCAAAATCGGTCAATAAATGAAGGTGAGAGAGCGCTAAGAAGAAAAGTTAACGGACGAAGTGTGGCTTATTTTAAATTTTAAGGATGTAAAGGGGCATAACTCATAGAAACATATTTTAACAGGAACCAAAATTCACAGGTGCCTTCCCTGCATGATGAGAAAGATAAATATGAAATTTGGTTACAATAGACAAAATGTAAGTAAAATTATTATCAGGATACAATATATTGTTAAAAAAATTGTGTAAAGGGGCATAACTCTAAAAATAAGTAGTCAAACCAAAAACCCGTAATATATGTTAAGTAACTTCATTCATTGTATCACCATATCAAATTTGAAATAAATTGAATAATTAAAAAAAAAGTTCTGTTTTTTTTAAAAAATGCCCATTTTTGACAATAAAGGGGCATAACTCTGCTAAAAATAGCCGCCAACGTCTGAAACGCGAACTCGTCCGAGCTATTGTGGTATGGAATATTTGTAGGAAGTTTAATCAAAATCGGTAAATAAATGAAGGTGAGAGAGCGCTAACAAGAAAAGTTAACGGACGGACGGACGTACGGACGGACGTACGGACGGACGTACGGACAGCGCTGGGTATACCATAATACGACCGTCGATGACGGGCGTATAAAAACAAATAAAATAAAATTATTTCAAGAGCAAATCATTGTTGGTTTTATTTTAAACCATATAAACAATTAAAGAATACAACTTTTCAGATTAACATTACAGTCAAAGCTTACTTAACCATAGTTTGAGGATACATAGTGAACACATGATAGGCAGGTTATAGTTTAATGTGGGTTGGTAGTAATGCAGAATATTCCATAGGAGCGTTCTGCATTAATTCCAACCTGCATTAAGCTACCACCCGTCTTCTTAATGCACTATGCTTCTTCATAACTTTATCATAAACAAGAGCACCGCAGTGCGGCAAAATACGCCCGTCACGGCCGGCAGGTGTCAAAGTCGTCCAGACTCAGGCCGACTGGAAAAAGTCGCCCGGAGTGTAGGCCCGACTATCGATCTCAAAAAGACTATGCTGTAGTATTGCGATAGCTCAAGTACTATCCCGATAGTATTGCGATAGTCAAGAAAAAAGTTCTGGGTTTTTAAAAAAATGCCCATTTTTGACAATAAAGGGGGCATAACTCTGCTAAAAATAGTCGCCAACGTCTGAAATTTAACAGGAACCAAAATTCACAGGTGCCTTCCCTGTATGATTAGTAAGCTAAATATGAAATTTGGTTACAATAGACAAAATGTAAGTAAAATTATTATCAGGAAACAATATATTGTTAAAAAAATTGTGTGAAGGGGCATAACTCTGAAAATACAGAGTCAAACCAAAAACCCGTAATATATATTAAGTCACTTCATTCATTGTATCACCATATCAAATTTGAAATCAATTGAATCAAAAATAAAAAAGTTCTGTTTTTTTTTTTTAAAAATGCCCATTTTTGACAATAAAGGGGCATAACTCTGCTAAAAATAGTCGCCAACGTCTGAAACGCAAACTCGTCCGAACTATTGTGGTATGGAATATTTGTAGGAAGTTTAATAAAAATCGGTCAATAAATGAAGGTGAGAGAGCGCTAAGAAGAAAAGTTAACGGACGAAGTGTGGCTTATTTTAAATTTTAAGGATGTAAAGGGGCATAACTCATAGAAAAATAATTTAACAGGAACCAAAATTCACAGGTGCCTTCCCTGCATGATGAGAAAGATAAATATGAAATTTGGTTACAATAGACAAAATGTAAGTAAAATTATTATCAAGAAACAATATATTGTTAAAAAAATTGTGTAAAGGGGCATAACTCTGAAAATACGAAGTCAAACCAAAAACCCGTAATATATGTTAAGTAACTTCATTCATTGTATCACCATATCAAATTTGAAATAAATTGAATAATTAAAAAAAAAGTTCTGTTTTTTTTTTAAAAATGCCCATTTTTGACAATAAAGGGGCATAACTCTGCTAAAAATAGCCGCCAACGTCTGAAACGCGAACTCGTCCGAGCTATTGTGGTATGGAATATTTGTAGGAAGTTTAATCAAAATCGGTAAATAGATGAAGGTGAGAGAGCGCTAACAAGAAAAGTTACAGACGGACGGACGTACGGACGGACGTACGGACGGACGTACGGACAGCGCTGGGTATACCATAATACGACCGTCGATGACGGGCGTATAATAATCGAATATAATCGATTACGGCAAATCATAATCGATTATCTCTGATTATGGCCGTTTTCGATCGATGATCGATTATAATCGATCATCGCTACAACACTAAGAAACAGGCTATTGGGTAATGGGTTAAAACTAAAGCAGTGTTTGACAAGAGGGCAGACCGGTCTATTTAACGATTCTATAATGAGCAGTAACACCATAGGATTTTGTTTTAAAATGAGTGAGAAAATATTGGATTTGTTCAGTTTACTCCCTATTATCTGGAGCTCTGATTTTTTTCTCTTCTTCTTGATACTAATCTCTCCATCAAGAATGATGATTATGATTATGCAGAGACCCTGATCAGATACTGCATTGTAACTAGACATTATTTTCATGACACAGCTAAAATATCTCACCGCTATATTACACCTGTGGTCATGTGTATATATTTATAATTTTATATTACCTGATGCATCATGTACTGTCATTACCATATTTTAACCCGTTATGATCTATAGCCTGTTTCTAGTTTTGAAAACAGGCTACCACTTAAAGGTTGAAAGAAATTTACGCAGAATTGAAGTTTAGGCACAACCACTTCAAATATACCCGAGTCTTACTGTTTGTTTTGTCTCCTGTATATAAATTTTTTCAGCCTAATTTCTGCCCTGATTTAACCCTTTCCCCATTTAATGTTTTCATAGTTTAAAACAAATGGTTGCTGAAAGTTTTCTGCTTTACTTCCAGTCTGCTTTAAGCATCTAGCTGTCTGGATACAGAGAAATGTATAAAATGGCATACTAGAGGCAAGAAAATACATTGCTAAGGGGAATAAATAAAGGCATCATAATACTTTAACCCTTAGCCCGCCAAATAAATTGTTGTCTGCTATATTTCTCGCCTGCTTCAAGTTTCAAAGTGCTTCAAAGTTGCTCAAAATCGCTGAAAATGTTGTCCGAGTGTCAAACAGCTTGGATCCGGATGAGACGCCGAGTTACTCGGCGTCTCATCCGGATCCAAGCTGTTTGCATATGGAGCTATAGTTGTGAGTGGCAGGTTAAGGGTTAATAGGCACCCTCATGGGGTAAAGGGTTGAATATTCTAACTGTTCCTTTAGTCCGTAAATGCTCAAAGAGTAAAGCCCTTCTTACTTCACTTTGACATAACTAGAATATGAGGGTAAACAGATTAGTCACAGATCACGTCTCATGTATTATGGAGGTCTGATATGGATTAGAAACCGTCTGAAAAGGTCTTCAAAACTATTTTAACTCTATAGACTTTATTCACTAAGAAATTCTTGTTGTTTATTACATGTATGTTCCATTGTAGATCATTTTATATACCAAAACATGAACCAGTCTAATTGGAATTCTGGGTAGTTTAATAAATACTGCTCTCAATTAGCCAACAGTGTAGACCCAGGCCAGAGGGCATCTATAGGAACCCTCTGATCTGGGTCTACACTGTTTGTAAATGTAATGAACAGGTCCATGGTGTTGAAAGTTGGGGTAGCGACGAAACCGCATGTTAACTGTTGCAAACAGTTTGGATCCTGATGAGATGCTGGCCAAATCTTCTATCAAAACTGGTCCAATCTCATGAGGTACATGTAGTCTTTATGCACTTTTAATTCATTCTTCCATTAAAGAAAATCCATTTTATAGTCATGAATATTTATCAAAAGAAATATTTTCTATATTCTGGCAAATGGTAGCTTAAAGAAGGCTGAAAGTAAAGGTGCATTCCGCTTTACGTTCAACCTGTTTTAAGTGACCATTAAGTCTTCAAAACTAGAAACAAGCTATTGGACTAAACCAAATCTCTCAATATAAACATCAATAAGTTGGATACTGACTCTTATAATTTTGCCAAGTTTCTCATGGTCACCACCTGACGACTCAGATTTCAAACTGTTCGGACATTCCAGTCAAGCTGTGCTTATACCAAAAGAAGGGTTTTAAAGTAACGTACTATGACCCGACTTATAAATAAATTAAAAAGATACTTACTGCTGGAAACTCAGAAAGGAGCTGGAATGCATTTCTGTACATGTTGTGCTGAAAAGAGATAAAACAGTACATATAACACAACTTTGACTACTGAAGGAACTTTCAGCCTGCATCAGTCTACATCGTTTTATGCATTACATTTATTCCCTCACTAAACAAAAAAGTTCCAATTTATACAGTCATGAATAATTGAATATGCACAGTAAGAAATGTTTTCTATATCCTAGCAGATGCTGGCTTAACCCATTACCTCATAGCCTGTTTCTATTTTTGAAAATAGTTGACCACTTAAAGCAGGTTGAAAGTAAAGCGCATTCTGCTTTACTTTCAGCCTGCTTTAAGCAAAAATTTGCTAGAATATAAAAAATATTTCTGAAGGTTCATATTCATAACTGCATAAATTGGAACTATTTTCCTCAATGGATGAATAAACTTGAGGCGTTAAAATGCGTATTTATGGGGTAATGGGTTAAAGCAGGCTGAAAGTACAGCAGAATGCACCTTAAGGCGCATTCTGCTTTACTTTCAACCTTCTTTAAGTGGTCACCTTTCTTCAAAACTAGAAACAGGCTATGGGATAATGGGTAAAACAAGCTCAGTATAGGGAAAGAGTTCACACACTTAGTTTGATAGTATAATTGATCAAGCAACAAACATCCCAATCTGGGACTATTGGCAAAAACATTTTATGATGACAAGGTAAAGGTTAGATGGATTATTCTGGTGTAAAAAGCTTGTTTCCATTGATCACTTCAGTACAATACTGTCTTCAAAGTTCTGGATTCAGTCACAGCTAGGCAGCCTCAATGGCCTTCACCCTTTTACCTTTAAAGTGCTATGAACTATGGAGAAAATATAAAATAGTATAACTCCTGTAATACCTCTCTATAACAATGAAGGCTAATTGATTGTATAAAAAAGACAGGTGGCAGCTTAAAGCATGGTGACAGGAAAACAGAAAGCTCCTAAAGGAGCTTTCTGTTTTACTGTCACCTAGTTTTAAGCAGTCCCCCGCCATTAAACACCAAATAATTAATACAAACTTGTGGCTATTATAGAGAGGTTTTAGTAACTTTTACAGTATTGCAAAGAGTTTGGATCCAGATGAGATTCTGTCTGTTTCATTCTGTGTCTCGTCTAGATCCATGCAAACTGTGTGACTGTGATTGTGGCTGCCTTAATTATCAACTAATTTGACTCCTGCAGATTGAGACAACATTTTTTGCATATAAAAACTGATTTGCGAGAGGGGAGAGGGAACATCATAAAAGTACATGTTTTATATGTGACACTGATGTACTGCTGCATTGCTGCAGTTAAGGTGCATTTTATGATGTGAAAAATCATCCGTGTTACACTTAGCCCTTTTTCTGCTGTAAAGCTATATACATGTAGATTGCTTTTTGAAAACAGTGTAGACCCAGATCAGACAGCTCCTGATGGAACTGTCAGAAACCAACTTGCCCCAGGCTTCAGGCAATTAAGTGGATCTAAGGGCGAGGACTGGGTTAACCCGTAATCCAATAAATATGCCTTTTTACGCCTTTAATTTATTACCCCACTTAAGAAAATAGTTTTAATTAATACAGCTATGAATATGTTTTGAAAGAAAGCTATTCTATATTCTAGCAGTTGGTAGCTTAAAGCAGGCTGAAAGTAAAGCAGAATGTGCCTTAAGGCACACTTTGCTTTACTTTCAACCTGCTTTTAGTTGTCACCTATTTTCAAAACTAGAATCAGGCTATGGGGTAATGGGTTAAAATGATACCAAGTAGTTGATCAGTTAATATAAAATTACACCGTAAAAGCTGTGACAGATCTATGTCAATTCAAAACTAGGTAACAAATCATAATTATCAGCATACCAAAAATGCCATATAATGTTTCTGTTATCAAATCAGTATAAGTTGCTGAATATAATGTTGTACGTAGGCAGGCATTAGTTAAGAAAGATGCCTGTCTAATTATATAAAACAATACATCAAATGAAAGAGCTTTACACTTAAGTTACATGGCTTTTATAATTTATACACCATTGGATGTTAAACATATGCCATTTGAATAAAACTGCATATACATGCATGTAAATGTGAATTAAATGATAATATAATCTGATGTAGAAATCAACTATGCACCATCATTATGTTTTGTTCCTAATGTAGGTCAAAAGTAACGCAAACAAGACTGCACATTCAATAAACGCTTATGCCCCCAGTGGCAGCCTTGACAATAAATACAGAATCTTTTTTGTCCAAACTAGGTCAAGGCTTAATTGAGGTTGGGTACGGTAAACAACATTTTCCTTATGTTCAGCATCCTTTAATTAAGCAACCACCTGTCTTTCATACTGAAAACAATCTACGGGGAAAGTGGTTTACTATAAATACATATATATGTCAAATATGGAAGTGAAATAGTTTATAAGTAGAAGTATAAGTAAGCTTCTTGTCAATTCGCCACTTTCTTGTCAATTCGCCACCTGAGCAAAACTTAGAATTCCGTCACGAGCAGGCTACCGAGGATATCCGAAAACTACAGAGGATATCCGAATACTGGGACAGTTTAACAACAGAAGATTTCAAGCGCAGAAAATGCGAAAGAAACAGGTAATAACAATAACTCACATAAAATTATAACAATTCAACAGAAGAATTAGTGCTGTCCGTTGTTACTTTTTTATTAAGTTGTAAAAATCATTATTTACTTTTTAAAAAATTAAATATTTCAAAATCATTAAAAAATGTTCAAGTTTCATGAAACAAACTATAACATACTAACAGAGCCTACATTGACCTAATTATCGAAAGACCAATCAGAGATGGCGAATTGACAAGAAAGCATCCCGGTGATCCAGAGCAATGATCGCGACCTCATTCGAAAACGGTACAGTTATTTACACTTTGTATTTATTTCACAACTTTTATTTGTATATATTGTGTTATTGAAGGTTAAGTTCAGAATTAGATCCGTGAACAAGTAAGAAATGGTACAGCAGATAGGCGCATGCTCGAAAATATAGCTAAGGGTGGCGAAAAACACAGGTAACCAGGCTACATGTATACCCCTAAACATCCCATCTACCTAAACTACTCTTGAATGCAGCATGAACAAGATTGCTGGCATGATTTCAACCCTGAAGCTATTTTTATCTCAAAGTACTACTTTTAGTCTCTCAACTTTCAATTAAAACCCGGGAGAAGATATAAAGTGCAATCTGCATCACATCCCTGTCAATAAATCTAGGCCTGGGAATGCACAACATTGCAGCCTGGATGATAATGCACTGGGGCCAATTAATTGCTGACATGCTTCTGTAAAGAAGTAGGGGCCCGTACATAAAACTTTGTTCAACAAATGTTGTTGTAATTAAGTCTCCATTATTATTTATTTCGCCGTCTAATCCTGTATTGTGACATCTTTTGGGAATCGTCTTGAAAAGACAATTCCAAAGAGATGTCACAAGACAGGATTAGATAGTATTTAATTAAATGTATTTTAAAGTTTTGACTTACGACAACATTTGTCGAACAAAGTTTTATGAAACGTGCCCCAGATAAGGGGAGTATTTCAAAAACTAAAATCTTTTTTTCTGTATTAAACCCTATGGTGTCACTACTCATTAGAATTGTCTCGAAGAGACAATTCTAATGAGTAGTAACACCATAGGATTTGGTGCTGAATTAGTGAGAAAATGTTGGATTTGTTCAACTAACTCCCTCTTATCTGGAGAAGAAGAAAAACAGATCTTTTATTTTTCCAGACAATTAATTTGTCACAAATTCATAGCCATGTAGTTAAGTTTTAAGAATTTTCTTTCGTCCTTTGTATGCTGTTTTATGATAGATTACAGTTATGATCATATCAGGCAAATAAATGGGTAGTGAAAGCTATAAATCTGAAATTTACAGAATAAAAATCTTGATGGATTGTCATCCACAAATGCATTTCTATTTCTGACATAATCATTTGCAAGCCATCCATGTTTTTCCTCCATTAAATAATTCAAGATGCATTTGTCCATTACAAAGCTGAAGTTCAAAGTATTCTCCCTCGTTTTTATTTTTGAAAAGACAAATTCATGTTAACTCTAAAAGGTAACTTAGGTTGTTTCGTAACAGTTTTAAACTTTAAAGTATGGCAAACAGTGTAGGCCCTGATTAGAGGGCTCTTAAAAGAGCCCTCTGATCAGGGCCTACACTGTTTGCAGCTGACAATACAGTCAATCTTGGATCTTTCGAACTAACTTAACTGGAACATATCCATATTTTAAAGTAAAACCATGGCTAAGTCACGTTTCAATTTTGAAATACGGATATATCTTATAAGCTTAATAAGCCTGATCGAGATAATGAAACTCATCTGTGGAAGTAACGAAAATTTCGACTTAAGAAAGTATGAGATATCGAAGTATGACCGTATACCCAGCCCCTGGTGCCCATTTTATAAAACTTTGTATGACAAAATTTTTAATGTTGTCCTAAGTCAGATAATAAAAGTCACAATTTTAATTTATTTCTTCATCTAATCCTATTTTGTGACATCTTTTGGAATCGTCTTGAAAAGACGATTCCAAAGAGATGTCACAAGACAGGATTAGATCGATAGAGAAATCAGGTATTAAATGTATTTAAAAGTTTTGACTTACAACCCTTTTTGTTGTGCAAAGTTTTATGAAATGGGCCCCTGTAGTGTAGTGTACAGGATAAACAACTATGACTAGGCCTATAGCTATGACCTTTTGCCCTGTCAGCATATCCCCCTATATGAACAAATGTACCAGGGCTCCAGATAAGGGGATTATTTCAAAAACTAAAATCTTTATTCCTGCTTTAAACCCTATGGTGTCACTACTCATTAGAATCGTCTCAAAGAGACGATTCTAATGAGTGGTCACACCATAGGATTTGATGCTGAAATAAGTGAGAAATTGCTGGATTTGTGCAGTTTACTCCCTCTTATCTGGAGCGCTGATGTACTTTTCCAAAGGTCACCATAATGTGTTGATAAACCTCTACTTCTCTCTCCACAGTCATTGGAAATCAATGTTGGCTACTGAGCCTGATAAAGCTACAAACTCTCAGTCAGTTTCTACACTATAGTCAGTCTGTACAGATTTTCTTCATAACCATCTGACTTTCAACACTGAGTAGCTGTCATCAGTATTCTTCTTGTTAAAGACTTTTCTTCAGTCCATTGAGGGACCACCACCCCATTGTTCTGGAGGTGTCAATGTAACTGTCAAATTACGTGCAGCACAATCTCAGTTTACCAATGGAGGTCCGGATTATACTCATGCTCTAGTGATTTTCAATGGTTATTTCTAACCAAACTATCAAATATAAAGGTAGAGTCTCACACAAGAAGCTTCAATGGTTCTTTGCTAGCAACATGTCTATAAGATCCATGATTATTGCAAGGAAATTGTCTGGCAAGGCGTTATGATCGAAAGGTCATCTAGGGATGTCTTTAAGACTTCCGTTACAGTGGTAAATACACTATTCCTACACACTTTACGTGTTTCTACCCACTTTACGTGTCGGTGGTCCAGTGGTAAGGACGCTCGACTAGGAAGCGAGAGGTTCCTGGTTCGAGCCCTGTCAGGATCACTGAAATTTTTCTGAGCAAAAAATTAACCCTACATTGCTCCACTTCACCCAGGTGATTTAAATGGGTACCTGAGAGGGAAACAAGTCAATGTGTCATGGCTGCTAGTAGCGCCGTATGTAAATGGCCAACTTGTGACTCGATAAACAGGGAGGTAATTGTAAAAGTCGGAAGAATATGACATATAAATTTCAGACTTGATAAACCTATCACCTTTACCTTTCTTAAGCATTTATTATCCGTTTCGTTAAATGCATTTCCTAACCCTTTCTTTACACGTTAAAAAGAGCCCGGATGAAAGGGTCATCACTCAGCCGATGGACCGCTTAGCTGAGACTGCATTGGTATAATCGTTTATTAACGCGTTTAAACGCATTAAAATCGTTAGGCGTTAACCATTCACTATGCGTTTGTTACACATAGATTAACGCCTAAATGGGTAGGAATAGCTTATTTACCACGGTATAATCAGGGCTCCAGATAAGAGCTAGGGAGTAAACTCAACAAATCAAACATTTTCTCACTCATGTCAGCACAAAATCCAATGATGTTACTTCTCTTCGAGAAGATTCAAATGAGTAGTAACACCATAGGGTTTAATGCAGACAAAAAGATTTCAGTTTTTGAAATACTTCCACTATCTGAAGCCCTGATAATCCTGAAAATGATGCTATTAGCTTCCTTTCCTATTTATGTGGAAGAAGTACAATCTCGGTGACATAAAGTTATAATTGGATCAAGATGGGAAGCTGAGTTACTAAGTAATCTAAACTGGCTCCAAGCTGATTGCATACTTCACTCTCAATTAACAAAATAATGAATAATTTATTATACATGTAACCATTTATCCTTTTTTTCTGACAAATGATCAGTTCATATTGACTTGAGGGTTTCTTAATACTGTTTGAAAGTATAGGAAACAGTGCATGCCTTCTTCAGTGGGTTTCTCCTCCAGGAATCCTCTAATCTGAGTTTACACTGCTTGCAAAAGATGTCATAATTGTGCGAGTTGAGTGGTTGACATTAAATCTTATTCCTTTTACTTCTTCAAAAGCTTTCTGCTTTACTTTCGGCTTGCTTTAACCCTATCCCCCATTGAAGCACCTTTTAGCACATTTAATTTATTCTTCCACTGAAAATAAAAGTTCTCCTATATACAGTCATAAACATGTACGAACCAAAAACATATTTTCTATATATCCTAGCAGATGGAAGCTTAAAACTGGCTGAAAGTAAAGCAGAATGTGCCTTCAGGCACATTCTGCTTTTCTTTCAACCTGCTTTAAGTGGTCACCTGTTTTCAAAAGTAGAAACTAGCTATGGCCATAATGAGGTAAAGGGTTAAGCAACCACCTGTCTTAACTCAAGTCTGACTGTAAAATGTCTCACACCCCAGACATGTAATTTACTCCCACTGACAAAACCATGCGGTGGCAAGGAAATGGTCTACTGACCCTTTATATATTTTTACTACGATGAAGCAAAATATTGCGCAACATTATACATGTTTATTTGCTTTGTGATTTATGTGACGACCATGGCAAAGTACATATCATATATGCTTGAGAGAGCGGGCCTGCAATTTGCCAAATATTTACAGTCCTGAATATCCCTACATCCAGCTCCTGGTTTTTTCCTATACAATGATTTATGGAAACGAGTTCTGCACTATTTAACTTTTCAAAACTTTTATAATCAGAATAAGTGGATTCTATTTTGCAAAACTATGAAACAAGGAATTCAGCTTCAATGCTCTATAACCTTTTCATTCTAGAGATTAATATTGGAGAAATTTGCAAACAGTTTGCAAAAAGTTTGGCTCCTGATTAGGCCCTACGTTAACCCTATACCTCATAGCCAGCTTCTAATTTTTAAGCTAGGTGACCACTTAAAGCAGGTTGAAAGTAAAGCAGAATGTGCCTTAAGGCACATTCTGCGTTTACTATCAGCCTGCTTTAAGCTACAATCTGATAGAATTTAGAAAATATTTACACATGTTCATGACTGTACAAATTGGAACTACATGTATTTTCCTTGATGAAAGAATAAATCAAATGCGCCTCTATGGGATAAAGGGTTAAAAGGGGCGGGATCAGGATTTAGGCTTTTTGTAGCTCTGACATTATTTCTACACCTCCGGTACCTTTTATTCTTGAAAAATAGTATTGGAGACTTTTGAAAAGTTCTTTGTACACTTCTATATATCACTTACCACTTGGAGTATAGTGTGATTGGTTCCCACAAGGAAGGGTAGACCACCAAAGCCCATAATTCTGTGGGCGATTCTGACAGGCAACTCTTTGTGCAAAAACTGGGCACTGCGCTGAAAAATACAATGTACACATCATGACATGTGATCACAGTTGTGAAAATAACTTTTATGTTCTAGACCAGGTTGAGATCAGCTTGTCTCAAATATAGACCAATGACAGATTCTTTTTTTTTACATCAGCAACGATTTTAAGCCATTTTTAAATCAATATGCCTTTTTGGAATCACGTCTTTATAAATAGTGACGTTATATTAAAAGTGACATCATCAAATTGATCTCATACATGTTGGAGATGTTTGCTATTGAAAACAGGGAAAGTTATATATGTGAGAAAAGGTAGTCACCTGTCTTAACCACTGAAAACACAAAGGGAGTTTCGTTAACTTTAAGACTGCTCACACACATATCTCATTTTGAATCTTTATCAAGAGTAAACAAATTCAACATTTTCGCACTTATTTCAACACCAAATCCTATGGTTTCAATACTCATAAAAATCATCTTAAAGAGATGATTCTAATGAGACACCGTAGCTGGTTTTGATGCAGAAATAAAGATTTTAGTTTTTGAAATACTTCCCTTATCTGGAGCTCTGGCGTCATACAATGAATGGGCTTAAAATTAACTGTGCAACTTTTTGTTTGACAAAATGGTACAGACCATAGAGCCTGGGAATGTGTATTTATGTTAATTGTTACTACAATGGTTGCCTTAACACATTATCCTATAGCCTGTTTATAGTTTGAAAACAGGTGCCCACTTAAAGCAGGTTGCAAGCAAAGCAGAATTTGCCTTATGGTGCATTCTGCATTACTTTCAACCTGCTTTAAGTTCCTATCAACTAGGATATAGAAAATATTTCTTATGGTATATTACTCATGACTGTATGAAAAGGGAACTATTTTCTTCAGTGGAGGAATAAATTAGAGGCGTAAAAATGTGCATCTATGGGGGAAAGGGTTAAGACACTACATTCTGCATTCTGCTTTACTTTCAACCTGCTTTAAGTAGTAATCTGTCTTCAAGACTAGAAATAGATTATGAGGTACCGTACATGTAGTGGGTAAAGTAGTCACGTGCCATTAGAGGTTGCCTAACTGATAGGTGGCTGACAGGAGATGTTAAATACTGTAACACTTACCAACAGATGGCTGCCATCGGGAGATTTGCCAGCATACAGCAGGGTTGTAGGGGTAAGCCTCACTGATGGCTGAAACAAAACAAAATCATGGTTAAACTGGGACACACTACAGTATAGGTCAGTCACTAGCAGATTTGCCAGCATACATCTGTATCGTGTTCAGTAAAGAAATCGATGGCCGTCAAAGGCCATCAATTGCGAGTTGGCTACCAGTCTGAAATACAGTGGAGAAAACGTAATTCTTTTGTTCAAACGCATCGCATTGAAATATAGAAAATGACAACATTTTGACAATTCAGACTACCAGTTTTAATCTGATTGGCAAACAGTTTGGAGCCTGATCAGACGCCGAGTTACCCGGCGTCTGATCTGGCTCCAAACTGTTTTCTAAAAATCCTGATGAAGGTCTAGAAGGACCGAAACCGGTCGATAAAGTTTCGTAAAAACCGATCGGACTTGTTATTATTCACACTGCCGACTTAGTCCTGAAATGAAAATAATAGTTTAAGCGTAACCGGGGTTATTTGGAAGGAAAACATTATCTCTACTGTACTCTGCACACGGGGCACAAACTGCTAACCTAAACAGCAAACAATGGTAATTGAACACGCTACAGGGTATTAGGGTAAGCCTGACTGATGGCTGAAACAAAACAAACACACTGGTTAAACTGGGACACACTACAGTATAGGTCAGTCACTCCGGAAATAAACATGGTACCAAAATATAAACACAGATAGATACTGTGCCAAGATATATAATGCCTTTTGCCAAAGGGTTAACGCTGTTATAATTAGCTGTAACTGGGCATAATATATTCCCTCTTTCTATAATTGCTGGAAACCAGTTTATGTATATACAGTAGAACCCGGGTTAGGGTCTATTACGACCACTAAATTGTGTTAATTATAATATGTTTACGACAGGTGACTGATAAAAGCAAGGTGACAGCTAGTAAAACACTGTCACCTTGCTTTATTAAAGCTGTCACCTGTCTTCTATCCAATCAATTTGTCTTAGTTTTAGTGGTCGTAATAGAGCAAGGCAACAATTGTTGCAGAATTAAAATTACCCTGCATGCAAGGAGTTGTATATGTCAGAGCTTTCTGCCTTAATTTTGTATTTTGTCTTGCCTTAAGTTGCCACCTTTCTTACAGATCTCTGTCAATAATAAGAGTAGGGCATCGTGCCCGGCTTTCCTCTACTCCCTTCTCTCCGGGGTGTCCAATTAGCCCATAGATGGCAGACACAGATGTCTAAACAAACAAACCAAATCAATTTACATGACTGCTTAAAACACCATTTACTGTATTAGATTTAAATATAGATCTGATGCTCTATTTACAAAACTAACAGCTCGATATAAAAAATTCATTTCACAGACGTAACTTGATTGCGATTTTTTAAGCAGACGTTTTTCAATTTTCAAACAGTATCAGACGACTGTTGCAGACGAAGGGAATAATTTAGTGCTCAATATTTTAAAATGGGCTACGTGTAAAATTGCATGATCGTGTAAAATTGCATGATCAAGAGAGAGAAGTAGTGTACATGTATTTTATCTCCTGTATCTGCCTCACAGTCAATGATTTTGCACAGTTATCCCATGCTGTTACAGTCTCAAAGAATAATACAGTGCTCCCTCTCTAAAATAAAGCGTTTCAATTGAGTCTAAAGTCGTTCTCTAGCATTTGATTGGTCAGATTTGAGCCATGGTAGGCTCAAATCTGACCAATCAAATGGTTGAGAGCACACTCAGACTTAGCTCAAACGCTTTATAACGTTGGAGCCTGTTGTTGAGTGAGTTAATACAGGTTTAACTGTACACTGTGACACATTGCCTGCAGGTATTTTATGGTGTACTTTGTTAGATTATATTAAGATATTTCATAATGTATTTTACGATGCCATTCTTCACTGACTTACTTAAATACATTTAAACCTTTTTTTAGCTTGCCTCTATTTGAGGAATATAGTGACACTTATGTAGTTACCCTGTTGTCGGTTAAATGTTGAGAAACGTTTGCAAACTACATGTAGTACATGTATGCAGTGTTCTCATTGTAAGTTAAAACTAACAGCTCTTAATTGTTACATGCAGGAACTCATTCATTAAAAGCTGACATATACACTGGTCATGTACCTTTTTCATTATTCAACTAAGCTTAGTATGTTCAGTGATTCTATAAATGTAAAACTGAGAGCAACAAATTCTGATCAAACTTTTGTAAATGGCATGCAGCTCACCGACTCACAGCTCCTGCCTCCAGATAGTAAATGCACGCCCTGTAATCTCTGGCGCCCTCACATTTTTGCGATGTATTGAAAATAGAGCCAAAGAAACTTCCGAGAAGCATCCAAAGACAGGAAATGGCCACGAAAGGTAAGACAAACGATGCATCGTGCACATATTTCTTCCTCTATAAAAGTCATCAAGTGTTTTTCTAAAAATCGGGCTTCGTTATTCCACATGGAATTGATCATACCTTAAGTCCGTGTATATTGATTTGCAAAACAATTTTGTTTGTAGCCGTTACATTGAACCAAATTTTGGAGAATGACCCGATCGAAAACGAAAGTAGACAAAAAACACCTCTGATCAATGTTTTATTCCGAATTTCATTACTTTAAGCATAGAACGTTATTGCTTGATAGATACTTGTTTGATTTTTAATCATATTACATTTACAAATCATTATATTCCCGTCATACTCGCGAATTTATCGATTGAGATGGAGCCTGCGTTATAGAGAGGGAGCCAATATGCCGAGAGGGAGCCACCAATGACGCATTTCAAGTAGTATGAGCAAATGTGCAAATTACGTCTTCTTCGAAAAAGACGTTGATTTGTTTGGTGTCAAACTATTTAGAACACAGTAACATATCTGTAAAATAACGAATTCAATGAATAAAATTTGGTGACCATTTTTATTACTAAAAAAGAGAAATATATCGCATAAAACTCAAGCTTGTAAATTTGTAATTAAAAGAAATATCTTGCTGATCCTTATCAGCTAGGATTTAATTAAAAATCGACACTGTTCTTATTTTTTTATTTATTATTAAATAACTGATAGAGATATAAAGTGAATTGTTGCAGATTGTCTTAAGCTCGCATATTTATATTTCCAGATGGGTGTATTTTAAAGACAACGCAAGACTCTCTTGACATCAAAAAAGCATTTCAAGTCACGAGCAAGGGATAACATAGGAAGACTGACATTGACAAGCACACCAATCTCAAATCGAAAAAGAACCATCCACTGTAGAAAACTAACACCCTTTAGATCACCATTTACTAAGCGACCAAAATTGTCACCAGTTAATCGCAGCTACTCCATCTGTTCCCCTTCAAAGAGACCGGCCAAAATTCATTTAGATTTTTCAACCACCCATAAAGATGAATCAACCATTTTGTATTCAGATATTGCAACCACCAGCCCATCTTCGTCTGAGATAGACTTCAATTTTGATGAGTTGTGCCCGTCTTATGAGAAGCCACGTGATGAAGCATATGATACATTCCTTGATACATTGATAGTCTTCAAGCAACACAATGTTGATACCGACATTACAACTTTCTTAAAACTGGTGTATCCCACTCGAATTAAAAGGAGCCTTCTAAATATATTTTCTAGCATATTCATATTGATTTTTGTTTCATTTTAAAGCATATAAATTGTTATTCTAAATCAAAATTTACGTTCAGCATTTGAAATAAATCTACAAATTTCATCTTCCCGTTAATCTAAAAGTATGTTTGTAATATACTCATCCATTTTCTTCTCCATTTGTCTTCTGATAGACTTAAAATTATGTATGCTTGATGTTTTGTTGAACGACCGTGTGGTTTATATAAAGCTAGTGTCTCCTGTATTACTCATATTTTTACTTTAAATATCGAGCTATTACAGATACTTCAATGTTTAAAAATAAATGAAATTCTCAATGTGTTTTTGAAACATAATCAGTTTGTGCATACGTTGGCTCCATCTCTGCATCTTCGCTCCCTCTCCATAACAGAGGCTCCTTCTCAATCGATTAAATTGGCCAGCAAGACATGGTTATAATGATTGATAAAGTAATATGATGCAAAATCAAACAATTATCTATCAATCAATAAAGCTCCACGCTTTAACTGATGGAATTAGGAATAAAACATTGAACAGGGGTGTTTTTTGTCTACTTTCGGTTTTGATCGGGTCATTCTCCAAAATTTGGTTCAATGTAACAGCTACAAATAAAATTGTTTTGCAAATCAATCAACACGGACTTAAGGTATGATCAATTCTATGTGGTATGACGAAGCCCGATTTTTGAAAAAACACTCAATGACTTTTTTAGAGGAAGAAATATGTGCACGATGCATCGTTTGTCTTACCTTTCGTGGCCATATCCTGTCTTTGGATGCTTCTCAGAAGTTTCTTTGGCTCTTTTTTCAATACATCGCAAAAATGTGAGGGAGCCAGAGATTACAGGGCGTGAAATGGTTCAATCAGATAAACCCATTACTCCATAAATACCGGTACATCTTTTTATGCCTATCATATTTCTTTACACAATTGAAGTGCCCCATGCACTAATTAGGAAGTCTTGAACAGAAACCTCAGATGGCAATTGTCCAGTAATATCTTTCAAGATGGTAACAGTAACCCACTACTTCAGATGACAGCTTAAAGCAAGCTGAAAGTAAAGCAGAATGCATTCAATTTCTGCTTTAAGGTATTTCAAGCCTGCTTTAAGCTACCATCTACTAGAAATATAATAGAGAATATATTTCTTATACAAGAGGGCCAAAATGGCCCTTGATTGCTCACCTGACCATGGTGACACTAAGCTAGGTCAAGGAATGTCATGCAAACAAGAACATTTGAAAGTATCTATTTTTAGCTCTGGTGATCCAGATACACAACAGACTGGAACCAATTTAACATTATATGTGAAGGACCTCTGGAAGTTACACCCTGCCTAAATATCAAAGCTCTGGTCATATTGATTTCTGAGTAAATGATGTTTGAACATTGCACTATAAAATTCTATGTAAAACAGTGACCCCTGGGGCGGGGCCAATTTTGACCCTTGGGCAAAATTTGTACGACTTTGATTGAGGACCTGTCGACGATACTATGTGTAAATATCTAAGCTCAGTGTATTACTTATGGTTTTAGACAAGAAGACTTTTGAAGTTTTCATTGGAAAAATATATTTTTAGCTCCGGTGACCCAGATATGCAACAGACCGGAACCAATTCAACAATATATGTCAACTACCTCTAGAATTAAGTTACACCAGGCCAAATATCAAAGCTCTCGTCATATTGGTTTCAGAGAAAAAGATGTTTGAACATTTCACTATATAACTCTATGTAAAACGGTGACCCCCGGGGTGGGGCAAAATTTGAACAACTTTGATAGACTTTCAGGACCTATAAATGATGCTATGTGCCAAATATCTAAGCTCTTGTGGTTTCAGACAAATGATTTTTTAAGATTTCCTTATTTTTTCACTTTGGTTGCCATGGCAACCAGAGTTCTGCATTGTTTCAAATTCTTTGAAGAACTTTGAAAGAGCTTGACCCAAGAAACATTTCTGAAAAGTTTGGTTGAATTCTGTCCAGCGGTTTAGCAGGAGATGTCATTTGTAGCAATTGTAAACGACGACGCACGACCGACACAGGGCCATCCCAATAGCTCACCTTGAGCATATGGCTAAGGTGAGCTAAAAACTGAACCAACGCAGACAGGGTGATGACAATAGCTCGACTTTTCGAAAAAGTCGAGCTAAAAATAAAATGCTTCACCATTGTCTTATTAAAAAGAAATTTCAAAAGCCCTTTCATATATAATTAAACAAACTAACTTATATTTTATGGGTGGTGTGTTTTCATTGTGTTGAGAATAGATATACAAGAGTGATCTAAAGAGTTAAAAGACACTGCAGTGTTTGAGCTCGGCACCAATTATTATGACCATATTGTGTGTTGTGGTGCCGTAAAAGCCAACTCAATCAATAGAGTGTTTGTCCATACAGAAAAATATTTCATATGATATAGCAAACAGTGCAGACCCTGATTAGACATCTCATAATGTGCCAGTGGTGTCTCATCAGGGTCTACACTGTTTGCCAGAGTCCATCAATAGGCTAAAATGGGTTAATGTGTCACTGATAGGTGTCCTTCAATCATGGTATGACTAAGTTCATGAACTTTTAATGTAGTAAGTTTCATCATATTTCTCTAGTTTCATGATTGTCTTTCACGGTCATTGACCCATCAACCACACTTGGTAATTTGTTACAAAACAAAGCTGCAAGCTTGCCTGTCTTCAATTACAAGGCAGCCTATGAACTCCTTACAAAAGACATTTGGTAATCGTACCTCTAGACCATGTAAAAATCACTACAGGTATATTAACCTTGGTTATTGACCTCAAGGCTCTAGACTGTGTATTAACCTCTTAACCTTAACCACATAACCTTAATCTCCTATAAAATTGCATTTAACCCATTACTCCATAAACATGCATTCTTATGCCTTTAATTTATTTCTCCACTGAAAGAAATTAGACCCACTTAATAGTCACCAGAAATATTTTCTATATCCGAACAGATGATAAGACGCATTCTGCTTTACTCTCAACCTGCTGTAAGTGGTAATTTTCTTCAAAACTAGAAACTAGAAGAAATAATAAATGTAGGGAATCAAGATCAGGGTCAGCCCTATGTGTCATGATACTTTCAACTTTTATTTTAATATTTTTGGGACAAAAATGTAAACAATTTGAATTCATTTAATCAGAAAACATTATTTGATTTGAAAAGTGGGCATTGTAACACTATAAGTAAATCTTGTGGGTCAATAAAACGTTTCCTTGTGGTCCATTTCAGTTTACTGTTACCAAAACATGAACCATGAACCAGCCTACTTGGAATTCTAGGTAGTTTAATCAATACTGCTCTTAATTAGCAAACAGTGTAGACTCTGATCAGGGTCTACACTGTTTGCTAACGTAATTAGTATATTTTTTAAACAGGTCAATTGTGTTGAAAGAGTTTACTTATTATATACTATAGACTAAGTCACTTTATCAGATGATGTACATTTGTATTTTGCCTATGGTATTGTCCGATTTTTCTGACCTGTCAAGAGTTACTTTTAGAACAGAATAGTTCATAATGGTAAATAGATAGAACAGAATAACATCGGATCTATATAGTTGTACACTTTCCAAATTTAGAAAAGCATGATCCTTGTGCAGCACGAAACAGCTGCGCTAGTTTTACTGATATGTTATTTATTCTCTATAAATGTGTTTATGCTAAAACTATTATGTCCATTGCAAACAGGTTGGAGCCAGATCAGACGCCGGGTAACCCAGCGTCTGATCAGGCTCCAACCTGTTTGCCACCCAGATTAACAAGAGTTGTCAGAGAGACAACAAAGCTCGCCATCGGCACCTTTAGAAACTTAAAAGCATACTCAAGGTCACAAAGGTCAACCTTTTTGCCTGCATAGAAAGGTCTTGTCCATATACACTGGCAAATCAAATATGAAAATAACACCTCAAGGGACATAGGAATTATAAGCATTTTTGAAACCTAAACGCAGATTTCGAAACCTAAAACCTTTCGCGACCTTAGTTCAAGGTCAAGGACACTGGGCTAAAAATTTTTGCATGCATGGAAAGGTCATGTTCATATACACATGCTGCCAAATATGAAAGAAATATCTCAATGGATATAATGAGTTAAAGAAATTTTGAGAAACCTAAAAGCAGACTTTGAAACCTAAACGCGGGTCCTAAGTTCAAGGTCAAGGTCAGAGGGCTCAAACATTTTGCATGCAAGGAAAGATGTTGACCATATACACATGCAAACTGAATATGAAAGGAATATTTCAATGGACATAGGAGTAATAAAAATTTTGAGAAACCAAAACACAGATTTCGAAAACTAAACATGGGCCCTAAGTTCAAAGTCAAGGTCACAGGGGTCTAAATTTTGCTGTGCCTGGAAAGGTCTTGTCCATATACACACATAAACCAACTATGAAAACAATACCTTAAGGGACATAGAAGTTAAAGGCATTTTTCAAAACCTAAACACAGGACCTAAGTTCAAGGTCAAGGTCACAAGGGTCCAAATTTATATGTGCATGGAAAGGTCTTGTCCATATACACACACATACCAACTATGAAAGCAATACCTCAAAGGATATAGAAGTTAAATGCATTTTTCGAAACCTAAACGCAGATTTCGAAACCTAAACACAGGCTCTTAGTTCAAGGTCAAGGGGTCTAAATGTTTCTGTGCATCAAAAGGTCATGTCCATATACACATACATACCAACTATGAAAGCAATACCTCAAAGGACATAGAAGTTAAAGGCATTTATCTAAACCTAAACACAGATTTCGAAACCTAAACACAGCCCTAAGTTCAAGGTCAAGGTCACAGGGGTCTAAATTTTTCTGTGCATGTAAAGGTCTTGTCCATATACACATACATACCGACTATGAAAGCAATACCTCAAGGGACATAGAAGTAAAAGGCATTTTTCTAAACCTAAACACAGATTTCGAAACCTAAACGCAGGCCCTAAGTTCAAGGTCACAGGAGTCTAAAAAAAAAATTTCTGTGCATGGAAAGATCTTGTCCATATACACACACATACCAACTATGGAAGCAATACCTCAAGGGACATAGAAGTTAAAAGCATTTTTCGAAACCTAAACGCAGATTTCGAAACCTAAACGCAGGCCCTAAGTTCAAGGTCAAGGCCACAGGGGTCTAAATTTTTCTGAGCATGGAAAGGTCTTGTCTACATACACACACATACGAACTATGGAAGCAATACCTTAACTCTTTCCTCCCTGAAACTTTAAATGGACAATTCCAGTTTCCATTTTAGTCTAGTCTATTTCAGACTTTTAAGGGTTGTTTTTGTCAATGTTTGGCATTATGACAAACAGTGATGACCCTGATCAGAGGGCTCCTTTCGGAGCCCTCTGATCTGGGTCTTCACTGTTTGCACAGGACAAATGTACTATTCACATGTACACTGTTTGAAAAGGACGCCTATATGCGGGACTAGGGTTCAAAGGGTTAAGGGATATAGAAGTAAAAGGCATTTTTCAAAACCTAAACACATATTTCGAAACCTAAACACAGGCCATAAGTTCAAGGTCAAGGTCACAGGGGTCTAAATTTTGCTGTGCATGGAAAGGTCTTGTCCATATACACATACATACCAACTATGAAAGCAATACCTCAAAGGACATAGAAGTTTAAGGCATTTTTCGAAACCTAAACACAGATTTCGAAACCTAAACACAGGCCCTAAGTTCAAGGTCAAGGTCACTGGAGTCTAAATTTTTCTTTGCCTGTAAAGGTCTTGCCCATATACACATACATACCAACTCTGAAAGCAATACCTCAAGGGACTAGAAGTTAAAGGCATTTTTTCTAAACTTAAACACAGATTTCTAAACCTAAACGCAGGCCCTAAGTTCAAGGTCAAGGTCACAGGGGTCAAAAAATTTCTGTGCATGGAAAGGTCTTGTCCATATACACACACATACCAACTATTGAAGCAATACCTCAAGGGACATAGAAGTTAAAGGCCTTTTTCGAAACCTAAACGCAGATTTCGAAACCTAAACGCAGGCCCTGAGTTCAAGGTCAAGGTCACAGGGGTCTAAATTTTTCTGAGCATGGAAAGGTCTTGTCTATATACACACACATACCGACTATGGAAGCAATACCTTAATGGATATAGAAGTTAAAGGCATTTTTCAAAACCTAAACGCAGATTTCGAAACCTAAACGCAGGCTCTAAGTTCAAGGTCAAGGTCACAGGAGTCTAAATTTTTCTGTGCATGGAAAGGTCTTGTCCATATACACACACATACCAACTATGGAAGCAATACCTCAAGGGACATAGAAGTTTAAAGGCATTTTTTGAAACCTAAACGCAGATTTCGAAACCTAAATGCAGGCCCTAAGTTCAAGGTCAAGGTCACAGGGGTCTAAATATTTCTGAGCATGGAAAGGTCTTGTCTACATACACACACATACCAACTATGGAAGCAATACCTTAAGGGATATAGAAGTTAAAGGCATTTTTCAAAACCTAAACGCAGATTTCGAAACCTAAACACAGGCCATAAGTTCAAGGTCAAGGTCACAGGGGTCTAAATTTTGCTGTGCATGGAAAGGTCTTGTCCATATACACATACATACCAACTATGAAAGCAATATTTCAAAGGACATAGAAGTTAAAGGCATTTTTTCTAAACTTAAACACAGATTTCTAAACCTAAACGCAGGCCCTAAGTTCAAGGTCAAGGTCACAGGGGTCAAAAAATTTCTGTGTCCATATTTTTTGTCCATATACACACACATACCAACTATGAAAGCAATACCTCAAGGGCAATAGAAGTTATAGACATTTTCTTAAAATTGTTTACGACAAGACGACAACGACGACGACTACACCGGGGGTATTGCAATAGCTCGTCATGTACTACGTACAGGCGAGCTAAAAAGATAAAATTAATGTTTTACAGTTTTTATCATTGTGTTTACGTTTATTCGGGAAATAATAATGTCTTCTCTACTGTACATTACATTAAAGCTTTCCGTATTCCTGGCTGACTGTACTGAAATCAATGAGTAAGGTGATCATCCCTTTTAAATTTTTTAGAATGTTCCAATCTAAAAAATAACTCTGACAGGTCAGAAAATATCACTAATAACACTTGATAATAAACTGTTCAGGAGGAGGTCAGCACACCTGAGGGTTCATTCAACTGCCAAATTGCAAGCTACATGTAAATAGCGGTATTCCACTGATCATATTTCAGTTAAGTAATAATATTGCATCAAATAACATCCCAGTCGAACACAAAAAGTTAAGATAAATCGCAACCTCTGGGTTCCTCGTTAAATAGAGCAAAATGAAAATGTTGAATAAGCTGAGTAATAGACACCAAACATAATCAATAAACATGTTTTTGATTGGTCTGTGAGGTAGATCTGTTTTGTGGTCTGATCTAGCGTTTGCCAGTCCAATACGGCTAATGTATGCATTATGATTTATGATGTTTTTTATATATTTTACTGAAAAAATCAAACACGACTGGGCGTCATTATACAATGTCTTACAGGTATTTTTTTTTAATTTAATTCTAGCTGAAATTCTTAATTCATTTTCAAGCAACAGATCAAAAGATGATGAATTGGCAGATTTTCAAGAGCTCAAACTTGCTTTATTTTCCTCCTGCTTTATTTTAAACGCCAACCTGTCAGGGTCAAAAGGTTTTGATACTAAGTGTCTCTTATTCTCTTTAACAGAATAAAATAGGTACATGAAAAGTTGTAAAATATTCATGAGAAATATGTTAACCCATTATCCCATAAATATGCCTTTTTATGCCTCTAATTTGTTATAAGAATTATATTCTTTATCCTGACAGACAGTAGCTTTTAACCTGCTTTAAGTGGTCATCTGTATCCAAAACTAGAAACAGGCTATATATGGCCCAGTATGGGGAATTGGTTAAGGCGCTGTATTTAACTGTGTGTGAATAGGTTCCGCTTTTCCTCCCTGAAAATTCAAATGGACAATTCCATGTAGTTTCCAATTTATTCAAGCCCATTTTTTATTACCTAGGGTTGTTTTTGTCAATGTATTGCAATATGGCAAACAGTGCAGACCATGATCAGAGGGCTCCTTAATAGGAGTCCTCTGATCTGGGTCTTCACGGTTTGCCTAAAATAAATCTTCAGGGGTTGAAACGATCTACTGTTTGAAAAGGATGCTTATAATTAAGAATAACTTGGGTTCAAAGTGTTGAGGAGATTTCTGCTTTACTTTCAGCATTCTTCAAGCACCTGCTTAACTGAACCTGAGGGTATATGAACATTTCTTATGGCTCTTAATTTATCATAGCATTACCTTGGGTCAATGAGATTTACATTCCATGTGTCCTTGAAGATTTTAGTTATCAGTGCTATCTATTAATTCAGACCGAGAAGTATAAACATTATAATCAGGGACCAGCTCTGAGCTGCCATTCAATAGCTAATGGAGACCTAAGTTGAAGACATGTCACACAGCTTAATCCATTCCTCCATATATAAGAACCACATTTTAGCTGCACATTCAGTTTATTCCTATGCTGAAGAAAATAGTTCCTATTCATACAGTTATGAATATGTACATGACTTTGTATAATAAAGAATATTTTCTTTATTCTAGCAGATGGAAGCCATTCTGCTTGACTTGCAACCTGCTTTAAGAAGTCACTTATTTTCAACACTAGAAACAGGCTATGGAATAATGGGTTAACCCTTTGAACCCTAGTCCCGCATATAGGCGTCCTTTTCAAACAGTGTACATGTGAATAGTACACTTGTCCTATGCAAACAGTGAAGACCCAGATCAGAGGGCTCCAAAAGGAGCCCTCTGATCAGGGTCTTCGCTGTTTGTCATAATGCCAAACATTGACAAAAACAACCCTTTAAAGTCAGAAATGGACTAGACAAAAATGGAAACTGGAATTGTCCATTTAAAGTTTCAGGGAGGAAAGAGTTAATGCAGTACAAAAGTATTGCAAAAAGCTCCTTAACCCTCTACCCCACAGCCCGTTTCAAAGTTTTGAAGACAGGTGACCACTAAAAGCTGGTTGAAAGTAAACCAGAATGCACCTCTTATAAAATTAAAGCTGTTTCTAGTTCTGAAGACAGGTGACTGCTTAAAGCAGGCTGAAAGTAAAGCAGAATATCATACAGCACATTCTGCTTTATTTTCAGCCTTTTTTAAACTACCATCTGCTAGAATATACCAAATGTTTCTCTCAATATGCTGCATATATTATCCATCATGACTGTATCATGTGGAAAACAATCTTTGGTGGAGGAATTAATAATTCAAATGCGCTAAAAGGCACTTCTATGGAAGAACTTAGTGTTTAAGGAGTTTTCTGTCTTTCTTTTGTCCTACATCATGCATCTAACTTTTCAAAAGACTGCCAATAAATCTTTTGAGTGTCCTAAAACATGTGCAGGTTCTATACGTCTGTAGATTGAAATTGGGTTATCAGTTTGACCTAAGATAATACCCTCCCTAAGTTATCAGTCTTAGAGGGTATTTAAATTCTTACCCGTCATTACATAATGCCATTGTATAAGCACTTCATAATAACCTAGTATGCTCCATTTTGACCTGACCTGAATATCAGACATAGTGTGAGAGCAATTCTGCACTGCCACTGTGCAATGCCCACCATGCATTATAGGTGTTCCTGAGACTATAAATATATCCCTATTTATAACAGGTGCAACTTGTCACGAAACAAAAAGAGACTTTCAGATCAGCAACAACCAGGGTTTGCACTGCTTTATGTTACTATATTGAAAGCTACTTGTAGACAAGTTCATATATTCTAAATTAATACATGTATATAATTATGCTTATCCTTTTACCCAATAGCCCGATTCCAGTTTTGAAGACAGGTGACCACTAAAGTAGGTTGAAAATAAAACACACCTTTACCTATTACCCCATAGCCTGTTTCTAATTTTAAAAATAGGTGACTACTTAAAGCAGGTTGAACTAAGAAAGTAAAGCAGAATGTGCCTGCTTTAAGCTAACATAGAAAATATTTTTTTATCAAGCATTTTTATGACTGTATAAATTGCATCTATTATCTTTAATATAGGAAACAAGGGCCACAATGGCCCTAAATCGCTCACCTGGAACACCATGTAAAACTTGACCTATAGTGACCTAGATTATGACCTGACATGACCCACAATCAACCTCTAGAGTGTAAACAAGGTTTTTCTATGAAATGACCTAGTGACCTAATTTTTTACCAGACACAATACACATTTGATTTTGACCTAGATTTGATGTAGGCAAACATTCTGACAATATTTCATTCAGATCTAATGAGATTTGTAGCCTCTAGAGTGGTAACAAGATTTTCCAATGATTTGACCTAGTGACCTAGTTTTTGACCTGACATGACTCATATTCGAATTTGACCTAGATATTAATTACGCAAACATTCTGACCAAATTGCATTAAATCAAATGAGATTTGTTGCCTCTAGATTGTTCACAAGGTTTTTCTATGATTTGACCTAGTGACCTAGTTTTGGACCGGACATGACCCATATTCGAACTTGACCTAGATTTCATCAAGACAAACATTGTCATGAAGTTTCATGAAGATCAGATGAAATTTGTAGCCACTAGAGTGTTCACAAGGTTTTTCTATAATTTGACCTAGTGACCTAGTTTTTAACCGGACATAACCCAAATTCGAACTTGACCTAGATTTTACCAAGACAAACATTGTTATGAAGTTTCATAAAGATCGGATGAAATTTGTAGCCGCTAGAGTGTTCACAAGGTTTTTCTTTAATTTGACCTAGTGACCTAGTTTTTGACCGGACATAACCCACATTCGAACTTGACCTAGATTTTATCAAGACAAACATTGTTATGAAGTTTCATAAAGATCAGATGAAATTTGTAGCCGCTAGAGTGTTCACAAGGTTTTTCTTTAATTTGACCTAGTGACCTATTTTTTGACCGGACATGACCCACATTCGAACTTGACCTAGATTTTATCAAGACAAACATTGTTATGAAGTTTCATGAAGATCAGATGAAATTTGTAGCCGCAAGAGTGTTCACAACCAATTGTGAACGGACGGACGGACGGACAGACGACGGACGACGGACATCCAGCGATCCTAAAAGCTCACCTTGGCACTTCGTGCCAGGTGAGCTAAAAAGTAAAGGTGCAAAATTACGTATTTGTGGGGTTACATGTGCGTTAACACATAAGTTAGTTCTTTAATGCAAACAGTAACTGTGTACTTGTGAAGACTACACTAAAGTCTTGTCCTTAGTGCAAACAGTAAAAACTATGAGTTGTCTGATCTGGGTCCTTTTCAAAAAACATCAATACATGCCAATTACAGCAGTTTGGGAACATGTTTTGAATGAGAAACTTGCCCAGAAAAGACAATCATGCACCTAGCCTACATGTACATGTATATTGTTGTCGTCCGTCTCGAGCCCTAAACCTGGCAATCACTGTTAAAGCAAGATGAAAGTAAAGCAGGAAACTCCTTCAGGAGCTTTCTGCTTTATTTTCATCTTGCTTTTACACAGTTGGATCATTAGAAAATTCATTCATATGGATACGGATTAGAAAGTACTACATCAATTTCTTATATAATTGTGATTGACTTGTGTTTGATAAAAGTATCTGAAGATGTTTTTCATTTAGTCTCAATCATGACTCATTTATAGCTTATGAAAGAGAGAGAACTTATAGTTGATCGATAAATGAAAAGATTACAGGGTTGGCAATCGACCGGTCAATAAGAGTATTGACCACCCGGGCGGTCAATACTGGTTTTAACCGGTCAATACCGGTCATTAGTGGTCAATACCGGTCATTACTGGTCAATTGAAATGACCACTTCGAACAAACCTATGTATCATACCCCTAGCAATGTAAATTGTTGTTTAATATATACATTACATACAAACTGTACTGTTAAGGATCTTTTTAAATAACAGTATGATAATTTGATGTTTTCTTTCAAAGTTTTTCTTTAATGACCACAAGTGGTCTTTTGCCAGGTGGCCATTTGATGTGGTCAATTCAATCAGACTACTTATAAAATAAAGTACTAGTACCCTACCGATCTTATTAATACATTGTCATTATTAGCATACTAGGAATAAATATCATATCAATGATTTAATCTAAAGATTGAATTTGAATTACATTTTGTAAATATTTGGAAAAAAACAGGAATACAAAGTGGTTGATTGAAGTGACCATGTCAATTGCAAATCGAACAGTATTGCATGACCACCTAGGATCAGTTTAGGGGATATAAGTCACCAAAAGGCTAGCTTTACATCAATCAACCACTAAATACTTCAACTCAATCAACTGTCACTTACATCTCAACTGACCATTAAAAAACTCAATTGACCACTCAAAATTTCAATTGACCAGTATTTACCACAATGGGAATATATTACAGCAATTAATTAACCATTAAGGTCATTTACCCATAGTCAATCAACAATTAAATGTTGAAGATTCATTGATGTCTACTATTATTTACAATCATGGGAAAATCAAGTATTTGCAAGTTTGCACCACCTGTAAATTGCTGTCAAAATAGATTATCATGTGTTAGGTTGCCCCATGTCACTGCAGTGGGAGTGTCATAGATCTGATTGTGACCAATCAAATGTCTCGATACAGGGTGATTATACACTGACAGGGGTATTCACAATACACTGACACTTTAACTTTGTTTTACTCCTCTGCTGAGAAGTATGGCTGCAAGCTCATCAGTGTAGTCAAAGATAATCATTAATGTGATAAAATATCTATGATGAAGCAGAACCTAAAGGAGGACTGACCCAGGCCTGGCAGTTTATGGTTGCCCTGCACACTGGCTGAATCTGTTGGGACAGTTTACTACTCCTGACCAGTAGATAAAGCAAGTTGTAGAAGTCAAGAAATACTTCAGGAATCGCCATACACCTGGTTCAATTGGCCAGGGTGGTCTTTTCAATCAAGCAGAGTGGTCGATTCAATCCATCGCAAGTGGTCATTTAAGTCGACCACAAGCGACCAGTTCAATTGATAAATGTGGTCAGTTCAATCGACCAGGGTGGTCTTTTCAGATTTGAAAAATCCACTTTGTGCTTCCTATACCCCCTATATACACTTGAAATAGCTTCCTGTGTATCTGTAATACATAATTACACTATAATTAAGCCCTTTTAAAGCTTTAAGAGCTTTATTTTAACCAAAAAAGAGTATTGACCGGTATTGACCAGTATTGACCACTTCAGGGAGTATTGACCGGGGCGGTTTTAACCGGTTAAAACCGGGCGGTTAAAACCGCCCCGGTTTTTACCGGCCAACCCTGAAAGATTATGCTAACAGATATCAAATGTATTTTAACATGATCAGGGCTCCAGATAAGGGGGAGTAAACTGAACAAATTCAACATTTTCTCACCCATTATGGTGTGACACAATAGGGTTTAAGACGGAAATTCCTATATATCCTTGCAGATAGTAGCTTAAAGCAGGCTGAAAGTAAAGACGAATGGGCATTAAAGTACATTCTGCTTTACTTTTAACCTGCTTTTAAGTGGTTACCAGTCTTCAACATAAGAGAAAATGTAAGCGTATGGTCACTGATATTTTATGAATATGATTAAACAACAGTTTCACAAGTACTTAACCCTTTACTCTATAGCCTGTTTCTTAAGTTTAGCGGACAAGTTACTACTAAAAGCATGTTGTAAGTAAAGCAGAATATACCTTAACCCTTTACCTCATAGCCTATGTCTATTTTTGAAACTAGGTAAACTACTTGTTAAAGCAGGTTGAAAGTAAAGCAGAATGTGCCTTAAGGCGTATTATGCTTTACTTTCAGCCTGCTTTAAGCTAAATTAAAAACCTGCTAGAATTAAGATAATTTTGTATGATACATATTCATGACTGTATAAATTGAAACTATTTTCTTAAGCGGAGAAATAAATTGAATGCGCTAAAAAGCGCTTCTGTATGAGGGAAAGGGTTAAGGTGCATTCTGCATTAGTTACTTTCAACCTGCATCAATTAAGCTATCATCTGCTAGGATTGGAAATATTTTTCATGTTGCACATTCTTTACTGTGTGGAATGAAACTAATTTCTTCAGTGGAGGAATTGATCAAAAGCGTTAAGAGGTGTATCTTTGAAGTAAAGGGTTAAATTATATGTCTCATGACAAGCAATTGTTTTGTCTAACTGGATATTGGCTGAAATTCAGAAAGGTTTCTGTCAAACCTTGTTTCTTATAATGTAATAATATCTCACCACATTTCTTCCAAGTTCAAGAAAAACAACAGCAACCCTATAAGTAACCTACTTCTTAACATACATACATATGTAAGCAATGAATCAATCTGCTAGGTGCACCTGCACTAACAGGCAAAAGTACTTGTATGAGGCACACAAAATGCATACTGTTATTTTCAGTGTACCACTTGGTTGTAGAAACGTTTAAGACTTCAAGGGCTCCAGAGATAAGGGGAGTATTAAAAAAAAAAAAAATTATTTCTGCATTAAACCCTATGTTGTCACTACTCATTTGATAATGAGTAATAAATAGGATTTGGTGCTGAAATGAGTGAGAAAATGTTGGATTTGTTAAGTTTACTCCCTCTTATCTGGAGCCCTGGACTTCTAAATACATAAAATTATGATTGCTTATAAAAAGTCTTATTATTTTTATCAATTAACCCTTTATTCTATAAAAAATATATAGCCAGTTAAAAGATAGGTGACCACTTAAAGCAAGTTGAAAGTAAATCAGAATGTGCTTAGTAATCTGCTCTACTCTCTACTTGCTTTAAGCTAGCAGTCTGCTAGGATATGCATGTAGCAAAAAAAATTCAAGTTGTCACATCCATTACTATACACGATTCTATTTCTGATAAATTGAACTGGTAAAATGGAAATTATTTTCTTCTGTGGATGAATAAATCAAAGGTTTAAAAATGTACATCCATGAAGTATTTTAAGCTAAAGGACATGAACAACTCCCCAAAAGCTGTCTACGGTATAACTTTAACCACTAGCCCGCCAAATAAATTGTCGTCTGCTATATTTCTCGTCTGCTTCAAGTTTCAAAGTGCTTCAAAGTTGCTCAAAATTGCTGAAAATGTTGTCTGAGTGTCAAACAGCTTGGATCCGGATGAGACTCCGAGTTACTTGGCGTCTCATCCGGATCCAAGCTGTTTGCATATGGAGCTATAGTCGTGAGTGGCAGGCTAAGGGTTAATTATACTTATAGCGGTTGTCTGTCGAAGTCTGACAGTGTATCTAATCTTTTCGAAGTTGTGAAACACTGGTTTTACAATATCTGACTTTTTGCTCATATTTTAACCCATTACCATATAAATATGCCTGTTTTCGTCTGAAATTTATTCCTCCACCAAAAAAAATAGTTCAAAATTATACAGTCATGAGTATGAACCATAAAAACATTTTCATTATCCTAGCAGATTATAGCTTAATTAAAGCAGGTTGAAAGTAAAGCAGAATGCACATTCTGCTTTAGTTTCAACCTGCTTTAACGTCAGGTCATCTATCTTTCATATTAGAAACAGACTCATAATGGGGTAATGGGTTAATCTCTGTAAAAATGAAGACCTGATTCTACAGACACCATTTTAAGACAAAACAGTTACTCGGGGTCAAAAGGTTCAAGTTCAAAAAGGAGGTTAATACTGAATCAATACTTGTCTCTACCTGCCAATAGTGAGTCATTACAAAAGTTTAAACTTTCACCAAAGGTAATAGATTGACTGGCAGACAAAACCTTATAATTTAGTTATTTTAACTTACCCGAGGACTAAATTATAAATATGCGGGTCAGATTTAAACCCATTGCCTCACCAGTCTGTTTCTAGTTTTAAAGACAGATCACCACTTAAAGAGGCCGAAAGTAATATCAATATGATCTCCATAGTATATTATGAGCCAATGACCTCATTCTTGATTAACCCATTACCCCATAGCCTAGCCCTATTTCTAGTATTGAAGATGGTTGATGACCAATTAAAGCAGGTTGAAAGTAAAGCAGAATGGGCCTGCTTTAAGCTACCATCTGCTTGGAAATAGAAAATATTTCGTAAAAAGGCATATTTATGGGGTAAATTTAAGGGTTAAGATAGGTATCAGCTGCATAAAGCAAACTCAGTATAAGTATGGCAGAAATCTCCCATGGGAGCTTTATGCTTTACTTCAAGCTTGCTTTCAGCTACCATATGATAACTGCATTTAAAACCATCAATAAATGTTGATTTTTGGACCCTTTTGTGGCCCTAATTATGACTATGGAGGAACTTGAGGTCCAACTGTGTTTGACAGGATTAGCCCTATAACCTATCTGCACTGAGCTGTTAACTTATACATGACAATAGTCAGGTCGCTTTGTACTATACTTATATATACTTCCAAGTCTGACCTTGAATGTTTTAGGAACCAATTAACCTAAAATAAATAGGAAATAGTTTCTATTATAATGATACATGTAACTTAATGCAATAATTTGCCGTATTTCAAATTTTCAAATGCTAAAGTACCACATACAGCAACCATTCAAAAGAATACCCATTGGTAATTTTAGATGGTTTAATTCTTGTTTAACTCATTACTCCTAAAATTAATACACTTTTAATTTATTCCTCCAGCAGTTCCACTTTATACAATTATGAATGATGAATATAACACTGTAAGAAATATGTTCTATATGCTAGCAGATGGCAGCAAAAAGCAAGCTTTAAGAAAAAAGAGAATGTACTTTAACCTATTATCCAATAAATGCATTTTTATGCATTGAATCTATATATAAATGGTAGCTTAAAGCAGGTTGAAAGTAAAGCAGAATGTGCCTAAAGCCAGTAGTAAAGAAACATTCTGTTTTACTTTCAACCTGCTGTGGGTTTATGAGGTAAAATATCTTCCAATGCTAGAAACAGGTTATTGGGTAATGAGATAACTTTATAAGGCTCAGTCTGCTTTACTTTCAATCTGTCTTCATAACTAACTCAACTATAGAAACATGCTATGGGGTAAAGGATAAGTATATTCATATAACACCATGCTTCTTCAACCAGTGGTAATGAACAACACAAGTCTGTTTGACAAGCATGTCTGTTGTTAACCCTTATAGTGCTGGAGCCTGATATATCCATCCCTTGCAATCACTGTAAACCCAGATAAGAGGGCTCCATCAGGGTCTACACTGTTTGTTAAATCTTATTACAATTTTTTGACAAACCCTTGAGAGTCAATATAAACAAGTCATGTATTGGAAAAAGAATGAAGTACATAAAATGATTTGAAAATTCAACATCATGGTTTTATAATGGTTAAAATTAGTTAAAATGAAGATTGCGACTGTAAAGAAGTTTGATTGGCTGGGTGATATTTTCTTCAACAACAATAAATTATTGTCACCTGCTACTGTTCTAAAAATAGATCATTACGCGGCGTTTCATCAGGATCTTAACTGTTTGAAAAGATATTGAACACTATTCCCTCGCTGGCGTGCAAAGAGATAACTTGTAACAGTCCAAGTTGGCGTATACATCAGACATACAACAACGACATCTGTTTGAATACATGAATAGTAGATTTAACCTTGTTCAGAAATAAAATCAGTCATCATTGTTTCAGACTGTATTTAAGCTGATTAATGATCACCAATATAGCTAGTACACACTATTCTTCTGTTACTATTTCTATCCTTCAAAAGTTACCTCTAGACAAATTAATGTACTGGTTTTAGGACAAGAAATACGGTCTTTAAACAGTAACAGACCATTTTTGTAAATCATAAAATGTCTATTTATCATATGGAGTTATTTAAAGAAACAAACACTGTATACGCAAAAACCACTGACACAATTAAATTGTGTCAGTGGTTTTTGCGTAAATTAAATATGTGTAACACATTCATTTTTATATCAAAGCAGATGACAGCTTAAAGCAGCCTGAAAGTAAAGCAGAATGTCCTTGAGCCTTAAGGCAAATTCTGCTGTACTTTCAACCTGCTTTAAGTGGCCATCGGTATTCAAAATTAAAAACAGTCTATGGGGATTAAAGCAGGATGAAAGTAAAGCTGACTGCACTGTATTTTTTAAAAGAGATTTTAAAGACTGCTGTCAGATTATTACATGACTGAAGAACAGCAATTTTTTTGCTGAGACTCAGCCTGCTTTAACCCAATATCCCATAGTCTGTTTCTAGTTTTGAAGATAGGTGGCCACTTAAAGCAGGTTGAAAGTAAAGCAGAATGTGCCTTAAGGCACATTCTGCTTTACTTTCAGCCTGCTTTAAGCTACTATCTGCTAGAATATAGAAAATATTTCTTATGATTCTTATCTAATTTGTAACAGTATAAATTGGAACTATTTTCTTCAGTAGAAGAATAAATTCAAGGCATTATAAGGCATATTTATGGGATAATGGGTTTTAATGCTACCATCTGATAGGATATGAAAAATATTTCTTATGCTGCAAGCAGCATAATCATGACTGTGTAAACAAAAGTGGAACCATTTACTTCAAAAGAGGAATAAATTATAGGCGTAAAAAGCGTATTTATGGGGTAATGGGTTAAGTGGTCACCTGTTTTCAAAGCCAGAAATAGTCTATGGTGTAAATTAGGGTCAACACTACACAGATTTTAGTTATCTACACTGAATTGTCTTCTATAAAAAATGTGTCTTCATCAAACTTCATATCGGTAGCTACTGACATTAGAATCACAAATTTGTAAATATAGGATTAAGACTACAATTACCACATGCACAATGATAACATGTTAAGGTTTCATATGATAACATTGTGTTGTCATTGTTTGTCATTAAATAAGACATTTACTTGTAAAGGAAATAACCACCCTTATAATAAATATCTGTCTAAAATTAAGAATGATGGAAAATTATCCTAATATTATAATGACTCTTAACCAATTACCCCGTAAATATGCCTTTTTACGCCTCTATTTATTCCTCCACTGAAGAAAATAGTTCCAATTCATACAGTCATGAATATGTATCATAAGAAATATTTTGTATATTCTAGCAGATGATAATTAAAAGCAGGCTGAGAGTAAAGCAGAATGTGCCTTAAGGCACATTCTGCTTTACTTTTAACCTGCTTTAAGTGGCAACTTGTCTATAGCCACCGGCTATGGGGTAAACCGTAATGGGTTAAACCTAAGAATTCTCAGCCAGACTTTGCAAGCAATCTATCCAACCATCTTTCAAGTTTAAAGTTTGTATACCGGCCAATACTAAATAGTGTAACTGTGTTTCTCGAATTTTACCCATTACTCCATAGACATGTATTTTTACACCTTTAACTTATTCCTTCACTGAAGAAAATAGTTATATAATAATTAATACTAACTTATGTGAATATGTATCGTAAAGAAATAGTTTCTATATTCTTGTAGACTATAAATAGTAGCTTGAAGTAGATTATGGCACATGTATCATACATGTATAATCTTCTTTATTTTCAACCTGTTCAAATAGTTCCATTTTATACAGTGAGCTTGTCATGAATTTATATGCACCAGAGGAAATATTTTTTTATAGTCTAGCAGATGGTAGCCTAAAGCTTAAGTTAAAGCAGACTGAGAGCCTGGAATGTCAAAGGTGCTTGGTCTGTACAGTGTTGCAACGCAAATTAAGGCAGGTTTTGTCATGGCACGGCTCATAATTATAATAATGTTTATGATCTGTCCATTTAGTGACTGTAGACAGTAGAGCTCTTTAATGTTCACTTAGTTTACGTCAGCAGCTGCATAATTAGTGAACTTTCCAAAAGCAAAGACATGAAATTTGATATCTTGCACAATATGATAGGGTTTCATAAGTCATACATGTACATACAAGAAGATGTAAATTTCAATCAATAATCCAACACAGTTGTACATTGCATACTTTGGATACGGGTTTGTCTTCAGCCAATTTGGGACTGTTCTGGGTCTGAGCAAATTGGGGGAAAAAACAAGTCGTTTTTAGTCAAATTTGGAAAACAAGATGCCCATGTGACCCCGAGCCCTATAGAGCTAACCTGGATAGGCTGGAAATCACCATATTTGCTCAAAGGAAATTAATTTGTTCAAACTTGCTGCAAGTTATTCCTTGTGATTTTAGACAGGTCTAAAGACTTTTGAAGTTTTCATTAAAAAATCTATTTTTAGTTTCTGTGACCTTGCAGTGTTTTTTCTTCTCCAACCACTTTGGGAATGAGTTGGGTAAAAATATGCCCTTAAACGGTGTTACTGAGAAACGAGTGCGAGAAATATTCCCGTTATACAAATT
The DNA here is from genome assembly GCA_922989275.2 of Gari tellinella. Classification (NCBI taxonomy): domain Eukaryota; kingdom Metazoa; phylum Mollusca; class Bivalvia; order Cardiida; family Psammobiidae; genus Gari; species Gari tellinella. Next base: position 79,859,247 of record OV277868.1, on the reverse strand, counting down.
TTTATGCGATTTCTTTCATTTTCTTGCGAAATATCGCGGCCCAGAATGATCCCTGCAGTATTCATTTTATCCATGATTTGATATTGAAAAATGAGATTTCCAAATCTTCTATTTTTCAAGTGGGATTACATAAAGCAGGTTGAAAGTAAAGCAGAATGCACCTGAAAGTTCATTCTGCTTTACTTTCAGCCTGCTTTAATCTACCATCTGCTAGCATAAATTTTCAGACATTTCGGAGAAATGGCAGCTCTTTCACCAGTCTGTTTTGTTCAGACCATGGAGGAAGTACACCCTGGAGAAGAATCATATACACAAATCTGCATTTTCCCGAAAATGTTGTCGTCCAATACCTGTATGCGCGATAACGCTTAATCGATCGATAATTCAACTGCACCGGTACGCCGATAGCGGGCTATCGCGTTTTTTATCGTGTTGAATGGTTACCTACTGTTAGTTTAAGTTACATAAAATCCTTAATTTTTACCCGATTTTCATTATAATGATCTTAAAAGAAGGCTAAGATATTTATCTTTCACTTGTGAAAATAACATAATCTAATTTTTACATTGATCATTTTTATGGCGAGTTAAAGAGCGGTTACCAAATGAATTTGCCGATAAAAGGGAGCAAGCGCTCGCGCAAAAATATATCACGCCCTGTTACAAAACCTTTCATAAAATCCTCAATTTTAGGCCAATTTCCATAACAATGGTCTTAAAGGACAGCTAAGATATTTTTCTTTCAGTTGTAGAAAATGCCAGTGTTTATTTTTGAAATCAACAAATTTTATGGCGAGTTAAAGAGCGATTGCCAAATGAAATAGTCGATAAACGAGAGCAGGCGATCGCGAAATAAATACAACGTCCCGTTTCAAAAACTTGAATTTAATCCATAATTTTCGTCCGATATATATATATATATATATATATATATATATATATATATATATATATATTAAAAAAAAGGTCTTGATATAAAGCCGTGACACTTATCTTTCGGTTGTAAAAATACCAGGGGTTTTCTTGAAGCGAAAAAAGTAATGATGACCTACAAAAGTAATAGACGTTTATTTAAGAATAAAATCATCAAGAAATTGTGGTTAAATAATGAACTAGGGCTATTCATCTGTAAACTACATGTCTACCCTATTACACATCACAAAGGAATGTGACACATTACGTAACCGTACACAATTAGCAGGCCAATAATAAGCGTCATAAAACTCCCCCCAGCATGAAGTCCATGCTTCTTGAACATGCCGATTATCTATGAAGTGCTTGTTAGGGAACTGGACACCAGGGCCGGGGTGCATGACACGACATAGTTAGTGTCTACCTGTATGGTAACTCCATCGCTGAGAGTTAAATATTGATTTTTTACTACTATACTACAGTATAGATAAACTAACTGCGAAGTGCTTACCTTACAGGTAGACACTAACTATGTGTCATGCACCTGGGCCCAGGGGGTTTCCTCTTTAATAAAAAAGATCAATGCTACCCGAACGTGTAACTTGAACATGTGTTTTTGACTTCTGTAACCGCATGATTTTTATATATTATACAAATCACAAAAAATAAAGATAATAGAATTGAATTGAAAAAAAAAAAGAAAAAAAAGACCAACATCAATGCACCTGGTTTGGTTGATGACTGGATTAACCCTCTCATTACTGAATACCAGTAACATGATGACTATTGCAATTGCAAACAGTTGTAATCCAGACCAGGCTGCAAAAATGTCGGATTCATAGAGTATGTCTCTTGAAATATAGTTTACCCCTTTTTCAAATTAAGCTCTTTATGACACATTTTATCTTTTCTCCGCATGAGGATCATCAGAGAGAGAGACAGACAGACAGACATTCATACAGAAGGATGGAGACAGAAAAGAAGAAGCGAGAGACTGACAGACAGAGATAAGAGAAAAACAGACAGACAGAGAGACAGACAAGAGGCAAACAGACAGTGGCAGAGAAATATAGACACACACAAGCTTCGTAGGTAAACGAAAAAATACGTTTTTCTCTCATTTTCAAAACCTCACTATACTAACAATTTATAAGCTATCGCCTCAAATTTTGTACTACGCGTAAGATCATGGTCTAATAAAACATCTGTATTAAAATTTATAATGAAAATATGACATTAAAAGCATTTCTATTAAACACCAAACTTCGTAGGTAAACGAAAAAAATACGTTTTTCTCTCATTTTCAAAACCTCACTAAACTAACAATTTATAAGCTATCGCCTCAAATTTTGTACTACGCGTAAGATTATTGTCTAATAAAACATCTGTATTAAAATTTATAATGAAAATATGACATTAAAAGCATTTCTATTAAACATTTAACTTTGTAGGTAAACGAAAAAATACGTTTTTCTCTCATTTTCAAAACCTCACTAAACTAACAATTTATAAGCTATCGCCTCAAATTTTGTACTACGCGTAAGATTATTGTCTAATAAAACATCTGTATTAAAATTTATAACGAAAAGATGACATTAAAAGCATTTCTATTAACACCTAACTTTCGGAAAAACGTTGTTTTCTAGCGGCCAGCGAGCGCCGCTGATTGACCGATTTTGGACGACAAGATAAATCGCGAGCCGATCGGATACTTCTCCAGGGTGTACTTCCTCCATGTTCAGACTAACTTGCCCGAAACAGACAAAATCTTTAATAATAAATACTAATATGTCAAGTTCTGATCAATGCAAATATCAATTGCCTGAATCAGAAACCACTTTCCCTTGGCAAGTGGGCCAGGGTGCAGACCAAGTAACTGCTCATAGGTGCAATTAAAGCACCAAGCTATAGTCTATTTTCAGCACGAATGACCATTTAGCCAACTGTACATTCACTCCCCTGATCATTGCCTCCAATAATTTAAAATCTATTTACAATGAATATATGTCTTCTACTTCTTCCAATACTGTCCATGTTGCACTGCTTACTCAAGGTGTGTATGCACGCCCTGGGTGCAGAGAGGAGCAATTTGAGGTGCACATCTTGGAAAGAATTGACTTTGCCGGTCCACACAAATTTCCTTGCCAAAACGCTGCTATATATATGCAAGAGTAAACACGTCACCTTTTTTTTCATTAAGAGTGATGATAGGGGGTTTGGGTGCTAAGGGGGGGGGGGGGCAAATAAACTGTTGAAAATGATACGTAGAGTCCGATTTTGAGGTCAAAATCCCGTTTTATCCCATATTTTCTAAGATATCCTTTTTCTCACGCACGTTCTATAATTCAATAAATACAGTAAAATATCATTATTTCCCGTATTTTTGGGGGGACCGGCAAAGTAAATGCGTTCTCATATCTTGCTCAAGAACATCTAATCTTTCCTATTTTTTCTGTCTATCCTAAATCTGATTTCTTACTTTACTATTTTCTCTCTTTCACTTTTTTCTTGACCAATCCAAACCCGTTGGGTAATAGTCAATAGTGACTGCACCAACGTATGATGTAGATGTAGACATCATCCAGCGATTCAGAAAAATCCGCTTAGTGAGGTGGCTCTGGCCACTGCTCTTGTGGGGGAATCAAACTCACGTCCAACCCCTGACATGTACCCTTGTCAAGTGTATTACCACTGGACCACTTCCACCGGTAAGAGTATCTTTTTGGACGCCAGTCTCCACCTATTCTATTTCTTTGCCCAGACAATAAAGAGACCTGGTAGAAATAACTAAAATGCATAGTTACCTTAGATGCTGCCTGGTCTATTGCACCTTGATTATACGCAGTCACAGATTTTAACCTTTCACGACTTTCATTGTCTGTACTGGTGGCGAACCTGTAATATTCCTCTGAGAATGTCCGACTACACATGTACACCACTGGCCTCCCTTTTCTCCCGACGAAACAGCTGACTGACAACATTGTGAGACGCCGAGTTTATCCAACGCTGAAAACTCTAGCTTAATTCTGTCAAATGTTTATCCCTCTCTGCCGCAACACTTTCATCAAACTTCTTATGTCTATATAGAGAATAAAATCGTAGACAAAGGGGTCCACTCAGACCCATTTCTTGAGAGAAATCTTTCTCCCTTTTTCCAAACGTGTTGATTATAGCAGTGTCCTTGACCGAAACCAGGCGGAAATGCATGAATAACTCGGATCATTAAAATGGTTCCCGTCATCACTGTGGGCACTAATGTCGCGCGCTTTAGGAACCAGTATCACGTGGCCCCACGGTGACAGGAATGAAATTTCAGGTTGCAGACGAAGCGTGGACATTTCTCTATTTTCTGTCTAGCAAGCCCTATACTCACCAACTCGGTAGGTTTCAATAATAACGAAAATAGACACACAACAAAAGAAATCAGAATTGAGCCAACAGAACGTCTTATGTTAGTCAAAAATGAACAATTTTGATTCGTCGCTGTTCCATTTCCTCAGATTATTGTTTTCGCCCCGTAGATATGTCGCCTTAGGTCGTTTCGTCCAAACTCTTTTAGCAGTGTTCAGACAGTGTTAATGGCCAAGCGCCCATAGTCTCATAATAACTGGACTGAAAAAAGGTTTGAGCGACCACAACAATTATATATAGATTTTAATATTTAAAAGTAAACTTGCCACACTCCTCTGTCCTCAGTTGCCGGACGAATGCAGGAATTCTCTTTTCGGATAGAATTTACTTTGCTGGTCCCCACGCTCTTCCTTACCAACAGGTTGCCATGCAAGAGTAAGCACATCACCATTTTGTCTTTCATTTTGAAGTGATCGTTGGGGGTTCGGGGGCACTAGCCCCTGATTATTTTGTTGAAAAAGGTACGCAGAGTCCGATTTTGAGGTCAAAATCGTGTTATTTTCCAAGATAGCCTATTTTTCACGGAGTTCTATATAAACAGTAAAATGTCATTATTTCTCATACTTTTTGGGGACCAGCAAAGTAAAGGCTTCCAGTCCTACGGCTATGTCATACCCACTTCATTCTGTATCCCCGGAGTCGATCAGTTTGTTTTACACTAAGAGAGCATGCGGCTACATAAGCTAGTTTTCTCCGAGTAGGACTGAGGGTATGCGTAAGACATATGACTGGAAAAGAGAAAGGTCCAGGAGAGCTTATGTTGTCACTCATGAGTCGTTGACATTGATTTTTAGCTCACCTGAGCAGGTAGTGCTCGGTGAGTTATTGCAATTTTGCGGTGTTGATGTGCGTCTGTGAACACTCTAAAGGCTACACTTTTTACCCAATCTTGATTAAACTTGACCAGAATGATCATCTTGAAAAAAGCTAGGTCAAGTTTGATTATGGGTCATGTGCAGGATAAAAAAAACTAGGTAAAATCTTGAAAAATGCTTTTGAACACTCTAGTAGCCCAAATTTCAGTGATAATTTTACCTGTGCATCCTGAGTCCTATACTCATTAAATTTGCCAGGGACTCATTATTTAAAAAGTTGCGAGTCCCATTGACCCATAGCTTTTCTGTCCTTTATTAACCTATTACTCATATTATATGCAAATAGTAGCTTAAAGCAGGTTGAAAGTAAAGCACATTCAGCTTTACTTTCAACCTGCTTTAAGTGGCCACCTGTCTTCAAAACTAGAAATAAGTTATTGGATATTGGGTTAATTTTTCACCCCAAGGACCCCAATGCTTGTCTCAAGGACTCATTGTTTTACAGAATGTGCATCCCGAGGACTTGTTCATCTGATTTCTAAAATTTTCACTGAAATTTTGAATCAAACTTGGTCAGAATGACAATCTTGACAAAATCTAGCCATTCTAGGTCAAGTTAATGGGCTTACCGGCTATATGGGATCAAAAAGTAGGTCACTAGGTCAAATCACAGGGGATCGTCACAATAGAAGGCTGAACCCCAAAAGAAAAAAAATGTATAAACACTAGATATATAGACAATGGGTCGAACTTCCAATTTCCGAATTTTACCCCTCTCCCAAGTTATGCCTCTATCGACATTCGATCAAACGGTATATCGGGTAAAGCTATTTGCCAATAAGTAGTATAATGTATAACCTTCGTAACTGCAAAGCGAAAAACTCCTAGTTGAAACGGTTCTCATATGCCACAAGGCAGAATCCCGAGAAACACCACAATTTTGATAGGTAGGCAACAACCTTGTATTAGTCGGTTCAAATGCTCTAACTGTACGGACAGACTAAAACATGGACCGTCATAGCGGGGAAAAAAAACATTCGCAATTTTTTTTTTTGCGCACCCTCGGGCTCATTTACGGGAACTTTTATGAGAATTTTATTCTGTATTTCTTATGATTCTTAATTGTAACAGTATATATAAATTGGAACTATTTAATTTTTCTCCAGTGTAGGAATAAATTAAAGGCTCAAAAAGGCATATTTATGGGGTAATGGGTTAAAGCTAAGATACTTGTGCTAGGAAGCTGAAATTTTGTATGGAGGTTCATTTAGTGTTAAAGAATCATCATTGATGTTATGCAGTGGGAATAATAAAAAATAATTTGTCAAGTTTTGACATGTTTTGGACTTAGCTCAGTACAGGTTGGGTCATGTCAGACAAAGGTCAAGGTCATTTAGAGTCCCACAGTAGACAGACAGACAAATAGTCAAGACAGACAAAGGCAGTAAGAATAGCTCACTGTTCCTTCAGGCTTCTTATAGTTATAGATTAGGATAACAGAACGGACGAAAGTTGCATGACACCCGCTTGCGGTTCTAGTTTAAAACAGCTTGTCCGGAGCATATCTTCTGTACCCTATCAGCTAGGAATAGCAAATTTAGTGTGTGAGTACATCATGGTGTGGCAAAGTGTCACATACTACTTTAAGGTCACTTTGACCTCAATTGTGAAATGTGTGTATGTTTGTATGTAACTATGTAACTCATTTTGTCCGGAGTATAATTATTGCCTTTACCACATCAGCTAGGAATAGCAAATTTGGTGTGTGAGCACATCATGGGGTGGTGGAGTCAGTGATAATTTTAGAAATCAGATGAATGAGTCCTCGGGATGCACATTCTGTAAAACAATGAGTCCTTGAGACAAATATTGAGTCCTTGAGGTGAAAAGTAAACCCAATATCCCATAACTTATTTCTAGTTTTGAAGACAGGTGACCACTTAAAGCAGGTTGAAAGTAAAGCAGAATGTGCCCTAAGGCACATTCTGCTTTACTTTCAACCTGCTTTAAGCTACTTTTGCTTATGAGTAATAGGTTAATCATTGCTAGAAAAGTTATGGGTCCATGGGACTCACAACTTTTTAAATAATGAGTCCCTGGCAAATTTAATGAGTATAGGACTCGGGATGCGCAGGTAAAATTATCACTGGGTGGAGTGTTGCAAACTACTTTAATATCACTGTGACCTTAAAATAATGTTTTTTGTCCACGAAAACTTTAATCAATATTCACAGACATCACTCCTTTTAAAAGGTCGATCATCATTAGTATAAATAGAACTGAGCGAGGGTATTCACATCGTCTGCAATGTCTCATTATACATATCTATATCCATTACTGTATAAATTGGAACTATTTTCTACAGTGGAGGAATAAGCAGTAACTAAACATGTTAAAACGTGTATCTAGACTTTAGCACATGGCTTGGAGCTCTCGACCAATCAGGTGCCTCAAAAGCTGTTGACTATATCGCGTAAATTTTAAAAACCATGTACTATTTAATATAGTCCACGTTTCTGTCATCTGAAGGTAATTGACATCAACATCAACATTTGCCAGCGACTGCAAAAACCTTTAGCCTGCTCTGTAGGCGTAACGATAAATAATCGAAATTTAAGTGAAATAGATTTAAGCTGAAGAAATACAGGAATTTCACAGTAACAATAATATGTCTAGGTCTACACCGTCCCGCTAGACCTAGATATATGCATTGTTTAGCTGTAGATGTACAGTAGAGAAAACGTTATTCTTTCCCAATAGACACGTTCACGCTAAAACTATTATTTCGAGGGCAAACAGTTTGGAGCATGATCAGACACCGGGTAACCCGGCGTCTTATCAGGCTCCAAAGTATTTGCTGCTCGGATAAAAATAAAAAGTAAGAATTGTCAAAAAGGTGTACATGTAGTTTTCTATGTATTAGTGTTTTGCGTTTGCCTTTCGTTTGCGTTTAAACGGCAAAGAATAACGTTTTCTCCACTGTAAAAAACGGGATCTAAATGCCTAGATTGTCTTTAAAAAAATTGTTGAGATCTGAGGGGAACGGCACACGCTTGATGACTTCATATTTTATTTTTAAAATGAACAGTAATACTTAGACTTTAAAGACAATTGCTAATGAAATGTGCCTACATATAGTACTTCAATAAACTTCACATTTTTCGTCTAAAAACAAAAAGCAGAAACGAAAGTTCACGTCATTTCTTATTTTCCTCAAGCCCAAGCCAGTGCTAAATAGGTTATACCATGGTTGCGCGCGAATAAACTTGCTTTAGGTCTCAAACTTCACATTGAAATAATCTTTCAATTTTGTAAAATATTACAAATAAAATGACTTTTCGTCTGAAACAAAAAACGCAGAAACGAAGTGTATTCTTATTTTTCTCGAGCCCAAGCCAGGTGCTAAATAGGTCAGAGCATGTTAATTTCATACTACAGAACATAGTCCACTCGGCGCGTCCCGCGCCTCGTGGACTATATTCCGTAGTATCAAATAAACATGCTCTAACCTATACATAGAGAGTCTGAGTAATGGGTTATTTATTGGAGGATGGATTATAGATGGTTAAGTTGAAAGAAGAACCTTTCAGGGCTGCCATAAGTTGATAAAGAAAATCCTAAGATATCAAAATTTTCAAGCGCGTTTTTCAAAATTATACCTTTTACCCATAGTCTGTTTCTAGTTTTTAAGACATGCATTGATGCTAAAATCAGGTTGAAAGTAAAGCAGAATGCGCCTTAAATCGGAAGATTTCAGAAAAATCCGGAGAAATGGCAACCCTGACCATTGACATTGTTTTGTTACAGATGGCTGAGAAGTTAGTGATGCATACTGGGGGTTGTCACTGTGGTGCAGTCAGATTCCAGGTAGAGGCCCCATCAAATGTTACAGTATATAGATGCAAGTAAGTACCGAATATTGAGACTTTTAAAACTGTTGTGTTTTAAGTTTTAACCCTTTACCCCATAGCTTGTTTGTAGTTTTGATGACGGGTTATCACTTAAAGCAGGCTGAAAGTAAAGCAGAATGCGCCTTAAGGCACATTCTGCTTTACTTTCAGCCTGCTTTAAGCTACTATCTGTATTATTCTGTTAGAATATTTGAAATATTTCTTGTAGTACATATTCATGACTATAAAAATTGGAACTGTTTTCTTCAGTGGAGGAATAAAGTAAATATGCTAAAAGATGCTTCTATTGGGGAAAGGGTTAAACAACAGCATGGATCAGTGTATATGATTCAAGCGAACCAACTAAAAGGTCCATCTGGCATGTAAATAGTTTTGTCTTGGTGTTACATGACGGATAAAAATGTCTATAATAATACTTTTATTCAAATAAAATTATTCTAGAAAATAGTGTTTAAACGGTGATCAATTATTTCCAATGATTGATTGAAAGTGATCATTCGATAGATAATCGATTATAAAATCAAATAATCGATTAATCTAAATAATGTTTTTTATTACATTCTAAGTAAAATAGCTATATCGTTTCTAATATAAAATGTATGAAAACACTTTACTACATTAATAATGTATTGTATTAATCTTCAGATGTGCAATTAAAATAAAAAAAATATAATCTGACTTTTTTAAATTGTCAACTTTAAGATTTAAGACTAAAATAGTTACTAAATTTATACCCAACATTTTAATTTCTCATTTAGTTTATATAATTGATGATTAATCGAAGTGGTCTTTCCGATTATATCTGATGATCGATTGTGAAAATCAGTCGATTATGGAACTCTACTAGAAAACTATCCATGTTCTACTAAACCCATTTGGTTCTGGGGTATGTCAGCCTGGTCAACTGGCAGAAAAATCAATGTAAATGAGGTGCTGATCTGGCAACTTGTCTCCTGACTAAAATATTGTAAAATCCTTTTACAACAACAACAATTTCCCACTAGTATAAATATATGAGGTGTGCCATGACAAAACCTGCCTTATTGCATTGCAACATTGTATATATATACCAACCAAGGTATTGTTTTCAAGTATGTCGTGAACTATAACTCTTTCAAGTTTCAACACTAAGTATTTTTGCGGGTTATTAGGTTCCCTTTTGGATGTTTTAGGTTTTGCAAATGTAATGAGTTTATTTTAATCAGGTACATGGTATTGAAAGAGTTCAAGAGTAACCCCATAGCAGGATGTACAAGAGAGATGAACAATGTAGCGGAAATCAGTAACGTATGGAATGAGATATTGTGATTTGATATGAAGAAAGGTCTTACGCAATTAAGTGAAATAAACAACAGAAACTGATCGACAAATTCTATGGTAAATTTGCCAATCATTTTCTGTCGTTTATTTCACTTCAACGCCAAAATAAAATTCAGTTCATTTCTTATATTTGCTGTAATTTCTAATATTAAATGAACATTTCATTAGTATGCATGTGTGCTATTTAATCCATATTAATTATAGGTTGTTAACACGAATATTGTGTACCCTGAAAGGAACAACCATAACCCACATTACTGAAGCAACACAACAAAATGATTTGCAGAGAGCAAGGACCGTTTCATAAAACTTCGTACGACAAATGTTGTCGTAAGTCATATTATAAAAGACAATTATTATTTATTTCTCTATCTAATAAATCCTGTCTTGTGACATCTCTTTGCAATTGTCTTGAAAAGTTGATTCCAAAGAGATGTCACAAGACAGGATTTAGATAGAGAAATCAGAATTTAAACTTTCATGTATTTTAATGAAACGGGACCCCATATCCATAAGCACCGCCTCCATCTCCGCATGATATCCACGAGAAATCGTGTCTAGATACAAATTTTAGCATCTTTTTTTTTTTTCAATGGAATTAAATGGGGCAAATGTAAAAGGGTATTAGCAGTAACTAGTACAGTCGTCAATAGACACTAAACCTTGATTTTCACAATGACCTTGACCTACTTTGAACTTGGAAAAAATTCAGGAAATATATTGTCAAGGATGCTACTGAGGGCATTTAGTGAACACATCCTTGTTTGCATTACATTGTACACGCATTTAGGGGGGGGGGGGGGGGGGGGGGGGGGGGGGGGGGGGGGAATATGTGTCTTTGTCTTACAGACACGGCCAGTTTATCATAAAAAATCTAAGAATTGGGACACCCTTTACGGCCTTATATAGTCAATTTTCTTCATTGGGGGAATGAATCAAAGGCATAAAAATGTGTTTTTATGGGGTAATGGCTTAAACTAGTTGCCTTTATCACACAGTTATTTGTCCAAAAGGTGGAAATAAATGGCAAACAGTGAACAGACCCTCATCAAACTGCTCCTGAGGGAGCAGTCTGATCAGGGTCTACACTGTTAGGCCTGTCGGTTTGGGAACTTAGGCTCATTGGTTGTTTTTGTTGTTCAGGAGTTACACTGTCGTTACTTGTGTATACTTTCAGTTGTTCCATATGTTTGAAGAAACAGAATGATCATTTCATTGTACCAGCTGTAATGTTCAAACTGCTTCAGGTAAGAGGCCCGTCTCTTCAAGATATCTTTCACAGCTGCTTTCCATTGTCCGAGGGGTCTAGTGGTATAGTCACAGTGAAGGACAAGCCCTAAGCTCCTCACCACTGTGAGTTAGAATCCCGGTCTGGGCGGTTGGGATTTTTCATGTGGGGAAGCCCTCCAGCTGCCTTTCTGAAAGTCAGTGGTTTTGCCCATGCAGTTGCCGCTTTTTGCCCGAGACAGTACATAAAGGGCTTCTGGGGTTTTCCTCCACCTATAATGAAGCTGGACGTTGTGATATGATTGAAATACTATTATAGCGACGTAAAATCAAAATAAATCCAAATCCATTGTCCAAATTACAGTTAAATCCTACTTTTACTATCACAAAGGCATGATAATTTATTATTACAGTTTCACTTTATATATAGTCATGGTTATGTACCACAATAAATATTTTCTGTATCATAGCAGATGGTAGTTTAAAGCAGGCTGAAAGTAAAGCAGACTACTTCTTTAGGAGCATTTTGCTTTACTTTCAGTCTGCTTTAAGCAACCATCTGCCTTCCAATACTGAAAACAAGCTAATGAGGTACACATTTTATTTTATATTTACTTCGATTTTTAGCTCACCTGGCACGAAGTGCCATGGTGAGCTTTTAGGATCGCTGAATGTCTGTCGTCTGTCCGTCCGTTCACAATTGTTCGTTAACACTCTTGCGCCTACAAATTACTCGGTCTTCATGAAACTTCATGACAATGTGTGTCTTGATGAAATCTAGGTCAAGTTGGAATGTGGGTTATGTCCGGTCAAAAACTAGGTCACTAGGTCAAATCATAGAAAACCTTGTTAACACTCTAGAGGCTACAAATCTCAATGGATCTTAATGAAACTTGGTCAGAATGTTTGCCTCAATGAAATCTAGGTCAAGTTCGAATGTGGGTCATGTCAAGCCAAAAACTAGGTCACTAGGTCAAATCATAGAAAAAACCTTGTTAACACTCTAGAGGCTACAAATCTCAATGGATCTTAATGAAACTTGGTCAGAATGTTGGCCTCATTGATATCTAGGTCAAGTTTGAATGTGGGTCATGTCCGAACAAAAACTAGGTCACTAGGTCAATTCATAGAAAAACCTTGTTAACCCTCTAGAGGCTACACAACTCAATGGATCTTTATAAAACTTGGTCAAAATATTGCCTCATTGATATCTAAGTCAAGTTGGAATGTGGGTCATGTCAGGTCAAAAACTAGGTCACTTGGTCAAATCATAGAAAAACCTTGTTAACACTCTAGTGGCTTCAAATCTCATTGGAGTTTAATGCAACTTGTTCAGAATGTTTGCCGTATTGATATCTAGGTCAAGTTCCAATATGGGTCATGTTGGATCAAAATCTAGGTCACTAGGCAGGGCTTTTTTTCCTTATATAACAGCCGCCGTTAAACGGTGTCTTCCCCTCCCGATTTTTTTTCCCCTAGAAATTTTTTTTCTCCTCCCAAAAAAAAAAAAAAGATTTTTTTTTTTAACTTTTTATGATAAATGGTAGGTAACATCAATCAAACTTTAGTGGCCTTCACCATCATGAATTGTCAACTGTTTAGTGTCTGTACTGTTTTAAGTGTCATACATGAGTCTCATCATCATTGTTTGGATATTGCAGCACACATCCAGCAAAGAATCGGGGCCTTATCAACTCCTACACACAAATACCCCTCAAAGTGACCAAATTATAGACCATGATGATGTTACATCAAATTTAAAAAACATTTTTTCTCTCATGAACACATGCACAGATGCTAGATCCCTGTCTCAAGGAACATTGGATGCTTTGATGAGAATCAAGTTTAATTCCAATTAAAAGCCTCACTGATGAGGACTTTGAAGCTATACTTGAATGATTCAAAGCATCAAAGAACAGGGACATTGAGCTTTAGAGAATTTAATATCAATAACATTTGTAAACTGCTGTTGCTTTAAGCCTTCATTAAAGAACAAATAAAAAAAATTATATGGTTAATATTTTCTTTAAATTTTCCCCTAATTGACCCAAAACGACGCATTTTTTTCCCCTTCTGTGGGTAGCGGGTATCTTCCCCTATTGGTTAAAAAAAGCCCTGCTAGGTGAAATCAAAGAAAAAATTGTTAACCCTCTAGAGGCTACAAATCTCATTAGATCTGAATGAAATATTGCCAGAATGTTTGTCTACATCAAATCTAGGTCAAAATCAAATGTGGATTGTTCCTGGGGGTTAGACCTTAATGTCTAAATGAAGATTTCAAACACACTTCAGAGCTCACCATTTCAGTTCTAATTTCCGTTTTTCTCCCGGGGGAGAACCCCCGACCCCCCAAACAGCGTTTATCAATATCAAGTTTTAGAATCTCAAGAACTTGGTATCTTCAAAGACAAAAGCTGTAAAATCAATGATGCTATATATCCTCTCTCGAGCACCTAAAGGTCGAATAGCTTTAGCAGAAATGGGACGTTAATTAGTTATAAATAATGTTATAGTTTTATATAACACAGCTTTGATCAAATTTGTATTGTTTACATAAGTCGTATTTAGTGTTCCAAACACACTTCAGAGCTCATCTTTTCAGTTCTAATTTCCAATTTTCTCCCGGGGGAGGACCCCGGACCCCCACTAAAATATGTCAAATTAAAGTTTCAGAAACTCAAAAACTTAGTACACACATGTACAATATTGCCACCCCTAAACCTACAGTGCTTATGTGCCTCTTGTACGTCTAAAAGTTGAATATTTCTAGCAGAAACTCTGTTAATCACACACAAATATAACAGAGCTTTGGAATTCTTTTTTTGTTTGTCCCAAATCCCTCCAACTACACTTCAGAGCTCAACATTTCAGTTCTAATTGCCAATTTTTTCCCGGGGAGCCTCGCCAGCATTTATCAACTTCAGGTTTCAAAAATTCAACAACTAAGTAACTACAAAATCGACAGCCTAAAAACTACAGTGTTTCATGTACCTCTCGTACGTCTAAAATTTCGATATTTCTAGCAGAAAAAAATAAATGTTCGTCATAAAATTATGCTATGTCTAATATAAACGAACTTTGAACAAAATTGTATTGTTCAGTGACATCACATAGATCGTATTCAGTGCCCCAAATACACTTCAGAGCTCACCATTTAAGTTCAGATTTTCAACTGCAGGAGGGGGTACCCCCGACCGCACCCTCCCCCTGTTGTGCGTAACATTCATTGAAGCCTGGCTACGCCCCTGTATCGGGGGAAAGCTCCTGCGGAATTTTTCTGCGCCGCTTTCATTCTGCCTTGAGCGACTACCTGTATTGAAGACTACACATGGGTTTTCTATTGGGTGGTCGCTTAACAATGTCTTACATCATTGACTTTACGTTACTTATGTATTGTAGATAAATTTAACAGGTCACAAGCTTTTGGGACGTTCTGTGCTGAGTCTTGGATCGCTCTCACGTGTTGGATTGGTCAGATTTGATCTTTAAATAGCTCAGGTCTGGTCGGTCGGATGTTTGGGAGCGGTCTCGGACTTGGCTCAGGGGCTTTAAGGCCTTGGACCAATGTGATATATGTTTGGTACGTTTAGTCTGTTGTTTATTCCTCATAGGAAGAAGAAATCATTATACAGTGGGTCCTGTCTAACGAATGTAAAATTGATGATCTCCTAAGACAATTAGATGGAGGTTGAGGTGATGCGGACACTCCTGAAATGTTTATCGGCATTACTTTCGACCTGCATTTAGTGTACACCTTTTAACTCTATGTAGATCTACCCAATGAAAATTCAAATCGAAAAATTCCAATATCAAATTAAGCCTAGAGTCCTTTTATGATTATTGGGTTGACAAGCAGTGCAGAGCCTGATCAGTTGGTCCCTTTAGGAGCCATCTGATCTGGGTCTACAATGTTTGCATAAATCAAGTGTACTCTTTGTGGAATGCGGATAGTTACCACCATGTATTCTGATGTGTTTATTATGACGTATGAATGTAATAATAATGACGTCACAAATATTTGACATAGAAATATAAATATAGTACATAATTTCCTCCTGGCTTATGACGTCATATAATAGTTGCACGTCATTATTGCCATGTACATGTATACGGTGTCGTCATAGGTCATGGGAACTAAAATTTAAATATTCAGTGGTTTATGATGTGTGAGTTTCAAAATTTATAGATCTGAACTTCAACTTATAAGTCAAATGTTTGTGATCTGTTTATTGATGTACATAGATCTACTATGCCAATTTATTTTCTTAATTGTGTTATGTTTTCTTACTTGTGTTAGATCTATATATATATTCAAGTGATAATTTAGTAGATCCCTTCAGTGCAATAATATCGTACCCGCGAATAACTTCACTCGCGGATGCGTTGGTGTTGCGCCGAATTGTTGGTCTAAGATTGTACTCACGAATTAATAGCCTATCATATCTTTGTTACAAAACACTGAATATGCCTTCTCAGTTTGGATAGAAAATGACGTGGAAGGCTCCCAATGGATCTATCCACATTATGTTCAGTCTAAAATGAGAAACTACTATTTACGATATCGGCTGTAGTTTTCGAAGTCACCATGCCAGTGCCGGACAGTTTGGAACCAGCTGTGGCGCTAAGTAACCGTGTGTCTCATCTGGAAAAAAACTGTCGCTACAGATGTATAAATCTGTTTTTATCTATTTCAAATCTATTTATTGCAACTTACAAAACTTACAACCATTGCCGCGAACGGCGGTTTAATTGGAAATTTCATTGTAGCTCTCCCACCTGAGCCTGTAGCTAATATCTTTAAAATACTTAATTGTTAAAGTTCTCTTTTATTACCTGTTTAGTTCGTATTACACCTTCAATTAACCTCATGTATTCATGTGAAAACATGTACTGAGCGAAATTTTGAATTTGAATTTGGTCAGAAACTAGGTCAAATCATAGAAAAATCTTGTAAACACTCTAAAGGTTTATTGTGGGTCATGTCCAGTGTAATCTAGGTCACTATAGGTCATGTTTTACATTGTGTTCCAGGTGAGCGATTTAGGGCCATGGTGGCCCTTGTTTCCAACTTTGGGCTAATTGGATGTAAACATTTGGCAATGGAGGAAATTGGTTAAACTGTAGGAATGTTATTTTGCAGGGTTCAGATAATATTACGACCTATACTTTTAACACACACAAGGCCAAGCACACATTCTGCAAGACATGCGGTGTTCAGAGTTTCTACACTCCAAGATCCAATCAAGATGGCTATGGTAATCCAGTAGAAGGACAGTGAAGCTCACCTAACGCTTTACTCCATAGACAATTTCAAGTTTTGAATTCAGGTGACCACTTAAAGCATGTTGAAAGTAGAGCAGAATGTGCCATAAGGCACATTCTGGTTTCCTTCCAGCCTGCTTTAAGTTACATCTGTTAGGATTTAGAAAATGTTTCTTACAGTACATATTCATTACTGAATAAAATTGAACTATGTACTTCAGTGGAGTAATATGTTAAAGGCGTTAAAGTTAGTATCTATGGAGTAATGGGTTAATAATGTCCTGTGGACCACTCAATTTATATCGTTATATCCAATTTTGTTATATCAGGTCCATTTTACTTATAAATATGTTAATTAAGAGATATGGAATCAACTTTGTTTTGTTATATCGAATATTTCTTTACATCCAGTTTCGTTTTAAGTGAATTTCACTGTTGAAGAAATAAACCTTAAGTCTTTCCCTTGCAGGGCCTACATGGCCCAGTGGTTATAGTCACTGCGGGGATCGAATTTCTGCTAAAATAAATCAATTTCCACATATTTCATCTCACATGAGTACTCAAAAACAAAATTTTACATGTTTAATACTATCTACTCTCCAGTTTTCATTTTACACATTCGAAGCTGCAAGTTCATCAAGATCCACCCTGTTTGAAAATAACCACAGTATAAAATCAAGCTGTTTTATAGAATTCCCACTGCGATTATTTTAAGAACAGTGAGAGATTATCAAAACAATGTATTTCCAGTATATGCTTTCTGATTTACTGTCGCCTTGCTTTAAGCAGTCACCTGTGGTAAAACCTAATCATTGGCACAATTGAGTGTTCTTAATAGAGAGGTTTTACTGTAGTGTACTTAATTTGACTGAGTTAAATGACTGCTAAACATAAGTTACTTATATATTCTTGGATGTTATATTCAGCCAGTGACAAGATTTTTGTTTTCTGTCTGCAGGAATAATGCCACACTGTTTAGATCCGGGCACTATAGAATCCACCACTGTGATATCGTTTGCTGGAGATGAGTGGGAAAAGACGATTGAAACCAGTGACATTTCCAAGTGGAGTAAGGAGTAGTGGCAGTATCAGACAAGAATTCATCTTGATTCACCATCAATAAAGGGTAGAGAGAGGATTGTGCTTCGAGGAATTCATCTTGATTCACTATCAATAAAGATTCGAGGGGGAACCAGCTCCGAGGAATTTATCTTGATTCAACATGAGTGAAAACCAGTGTTTTTAAAGGCTTATAAAGTCAAATCATGTATTAACCCATTGCCTGTTTCTGATTTTGAAGACCGGTGACTACTTAAAGCAGGTTAAAAGTAAAGCAGAATATGCCATAAGGCACATTTTGCTTTGCTTTCAGCCTGCTTTATTTTCCATCTGGTAGGATGTAGAAACTATATCGTGATACATACATGTTCATGTATTCATGTAAGCTTGAAATCCAGAATATTTGTAACTCTGGTATTCTGGTCAGGGTTCAGATTTCTAGATAAATACCTCATGTTTTTAGATCGATGTAAATGAGGTGTTGATCTGGCAACTTGTCTCCTAGAGTTGGATATGACTTAAATACTGTTAAAGCGACTTAAAACCCTTTTTCAACAACATTCATGACTGTATATTAAAATAGAACTAATTTCTTCATACTAGGAAGACTAAATTAAAAGCATAAGAGTAAAAGGCTTTTTTTTTTTCAGAAAATATTTGTATCGAAACAATTTTGATCCAGATGAGACACGGAGTTACTTTGCTTCTCATCAGTATCCAAACTATTTACAAGTTCCCCTGCAGCGTTCAGAGTGTTAATGTACAATTATTGACTTTTGATAATAAATCAATAGTTGAATTTTGATATCGCTAATTCACTCAAGTCAAACATATCCATATTTCAATATTAAAAAGCCATGTTTCAACATTGAAATGAGGGAATGTTAGACTTAAGCGCGTTCAAAATCATGAAATTCAAAGGTAGAATTAGGGATAAGTTTGACTTTAGTGAGTTAGAGACTGTTAGTTTTGTTTACACTCAACTTTCAAGGTACAGTGGAGAAGACATATTCTTTTCCGTTCAAACGCAAAAGCATTTGATACAATAAAACTTAAAACTTATTGACACTTCTGACAATTTGTTATAATCTTAATGGTAAACCTTTTTGAGCCTGATCAAACGCCAGGCATCTGATCTGGCTCCAAACCGTTTGCACTTCAATGATAATTTAACCCTTTACCCCATAGCCTGTTTCTAGTTTTGAAGACAGGTGACCACTTAAAGCAGGTTGAAAGTAAAGCAGAATGTGCCTTAAGGCACATTCTGCTTTACTTTCAGCCTGCTTTAAGCTAAAATCTTCTAGGCTATATAAAATATTTGTAATGGTAATTGTTCATGAGGGTATAAACTGGAACTATTTTCTTCAGCGGAGGAATAAATTAAATACGCTAAAAGTCACTTATATGGGGTAATGGGTAAAGCATAAACATGTGTATTGGGAAAGAATAATGTCTTCTCTACTGTATGTTTTAGATACAGGAGGTATATAGTGTGACATATTATTATTTCCTCTTTAAACAAATTAAAGCAGATGGTAGCTTAAAGTTCAAAGTAAAGCAGAATGTGCCTATTGGCATATTCTGCTTTACTTTCAGCCTGCTTTAAGTGGTCAGAAGAATATTTATAACTCTGGTATTCTGGTCAGGGTTCAAATTTCTAGATTAATACCTCATATTTTTAGATCAATGTAAATGAGGTGCTGATCTGGCATGCAACTTGTCTCCTGGAGTTGCAATATGACTGAAATACTGTTAAATCAACTTGGGGCTATTCCAGTAAAACATATGTCCCACCCCATGGAAGGCACTTTCAGAATGGATCAACCCCCTTCAGAAGTTTTGATGACAAAAAAGGACCCCCTTTAGAATATATTTATATCAGTTTTGGACCCCCATTAGAAGTTTTTTTATTTTCAATAGAAAATTTAAATCCAATATAGCAGTTTTCAAATCAAAGGCATACATGTTGACATGAAATGCGGCTATGGCCTTTTCTTTCGTTAAACTGTACAAATTGCAAAGTTTATCCCAGATTGGACCCTTTGGGGTTATAACAAAATTGTTTTCTAGCTGGTGAGCAGTATTGTCTTTCTCAAGAAAGTTTTTTATCCGTGCCTCATAGTCTGCGTTAAATACCCATTCAAATGTCTTTGGAGCAACCTCCGAATCTAACTTGCACACCATCAAGACGATTAGCTGCCTCAATTTGTGCAGCTTCCATGTTACTATGAAATTTGTCCATACTGAAGTTTCCATCATCATCTTTCTCAGATTCATGAACCATCTTTGAAGATATAGCACCACACATACTTAAAGCTCTGTTTTCAGCACAGTGCAAACACTCTACTGAATGGTATTTGGATTGACCTTCAGCTAAACTGATACACTTGTACTTGTCTAAATTCAACAACCACCTTAAAAGAACAGAGCAAAACTTTGATATCTTGTTCCTTGGTCGTTCATCCCCACCCCCATCTTCTGTCACAAGAAGCTTTGAAACCAATTTATCATTTTGTAAAAAATGATGATTTTGCTTGTCTAAAGACATAATAAAAAGCAGTTCATTCATGTGCCTAGATGCTGTTGAAGGCTCAAAATAATGCATTTTCACAACTGACACACCATTGCCTTTAACTCTGGTTTTCGTGACTCCTACCGTGCTGATGAACGATAATACTTCAGACTGTTCTGAAATTACTTCAACAAACTGGAATGTTGTGATTTGTAAAGTGTTTTCACAATTCTTCTCCCAATCATGATCAGAGTATCTTATTCTTGTCCACGATTTTGACGGTCTCTGAACAACCTCTACATCAGTGTGAACGAGAGCTTTATCATCCCTAGCAATTACACATCGAGTTCTTGAAAATTCATTGAGAGCAAGCTGAAGGTCACACATAGCATAGTGTAATACCCTATTTCAACATATTTCAACTAATATTTCATTGTGAGATTTTTACCCCTTTACTGCCATATTGCCGTCTGCTTCAATATTGTTGTCTGCAAAATCCTTTCCAAAGTTAAATTTAAGGCAGTATGACTGAAGAAATTTCTAAATGAGTGTCAAACAGTTTGGATCCTGATCAGACGCTGTGTTACGTGGCATCTGATCAGGATGCAAACTGTTTGCAAATGTGCCTTTTGGCGTCATTGATAGTGAAAGGGTCAGTGTCTATAGTGGGGTGGATTACACATGTACAGTAAACCTCGCTTATAACGAACACCTCGGGACCTCTAGTATGCTATATGCGAGGTTAGTATAACGAACTGGTCGGACTTAAAACGAACAACAGACATGTACTTGTGTACATGTGTAAACATATGTGTTTAAATGAATCGTTATAAATTTGGCAAACAGGAATATTTATGTTTTTCAGTAATTTGCAAGTTCGTTTACACTTCAACATGACTGCTCGTGCGGAGGTAGTCTTATTTTCATTGTTTATCGGACAAAATTTTGACGACTGATCGCCATTTGCATCCATGCCTTAGTTTCATGTCAGGCTAAAAATTCATTCACTTTCAGAAAAACCCTAACTTGCAGGTGACTGAGCTACCGAAAACGAGGCTCTAACATTTCCGCATTACGGGGCAACAAATAACTAATACATGTATTACTCTTGAAAATACAATATTTTTAATCAATCATCAACCACTTTACTTGGAGGAACAAACACAGAGATCATTTGAAGACTTTTTCAACCCGTTTATCGCTTAATGTTGACTTTGTTAACAGTTTGGATCCAGACCAGATGCTGCGCAATGCGGTGTGTGGTCAGGATTCTAACTGTTTGTCACTCATATCTTAAGTCATTCCAACATAATAATTGTCTTTTGATATCGCTCACACCTACACACAAAGCATGAAGACGATTGCTGACAAACATTTTACATGTGCGGTAATTATCGATCAATAATTACTCTGCGACATACAGTTGAAACACTCGAAATCGACGGTACGTTATAACCGATGATATTTTAATGAAATTTGATGAATCGGGATCGGAAAATGGTGTATGCTATAGCCGAGTTTTCATTATAACCGAGTACGCTATAACCGTATTATTTTATATAGAACAAAGAAAGGTAAGATTCGGGGATTTTAAAACTGTTCCTTATAACCGAATGTACGTTATAACCGAGTTCGTTATAAGCGAGGTTTACTGTATAAATATTAAGCAGGAGAAAAGTTTAGATGCAATGGTCAAAGAAATCCTCATTTTAAAGATGGATTTTAACCCATTACCCCATAGCCTGTTTCTAGTTTAAATGACAGGTTAACACTTCAAGCAGGTTGAATGTTAAACAGACCATGGCTGTTAACCATTTCCCCCATAGAAGCGCCTTTTAGCGAATATGATTTATTCCTCCGCTGAAGAAAATAGTTCCAATTTAATCAGTCATGAGTATATATTAAAGAAATATTTTGTTATATTCTAGCACATGATAGCTTAAAGAAGGCTAAAAGTATAGCAGAATGCGCCCTAAGGCGCATTCTGCTTTACTTTCAACCTACTTTAAGAAGTCAATTATCTTCAATACTAGAAATAGACTATCAGGTAAATGGTTAAAGGGCATTCTGCTGTAATATCTGCCTGCTTTAAGCCACCATCAGCTAGCATCTATTTTCGTCAGTGAAGGAATGAATTAGAGGCATAACAGTTGTGCATTTTTATGGAGAAATGGGTTAAAGACATCCCTAGATGACCTTTCGATCATAACGCCTTATCAGACAATTTCCTTGCAAAAATCATGGATCTTATGGGCATGTCGCTAGCAAAGTACCATTGAATCTTCTCGTGTGAGACTCTACCTTTATATTTGATAGTTTGGTTAGAAATAACCATTGAAAATCACTAGAGCATGAGTATAATCTGGACCTCACCAGGTAAACTGAGATTGTGATGCACATGCTTTGGCGGTTACATTGACACCTCCAGAACAATGGGCTGGTGGTCCCTCAATGGACTGAGGAAAAGTCTTTAAAACTAGTGTTATGTATGCAATAAATTCATATCATATATACAGTTAATCTCTCTTTTACAATCAGTCAAACAAAGGCTAATAAATTGATTGTATAAAACATAGGTGACAGCTTTAAGCAATGTGGCAGTAAAACAGAAAGCTCCTAATGGAGCTTTCTGTTTTACTGTCACCTTGTTTTAAGCAGTCTCCTGTCATAAACACCTAATTATTATCACAAAATTAAGGTCGTTTTACTGTATTGTTCTGTCTGTTATAGTAGGGCTTTACCTCATTGTGGAGCAAAGATTGTGTATTTCTACTGCTCATTTGAAATTTGAACATGTGGCTATGATGATTGGTGAGAATGTATTACTAACCATTCTAATCAATGGGGCATGCAGGTCACTTGACTCTTTCTTTTATAGCAATTGTCAATGTTGAAGACATGATTGATTAACTCATTACCAAGTAGCCTGTTTCCAGTTTTGAAGAAAGGTGACCACCTAAAGCAGGTTGAAAGTAAAGCAGAATGCGCCTTAATGCGCATTCTGCTTTACTTTCAACCTGCTTTAAGCAACCATCTACTTAGATATAGAAAATAGTTCTTATGATGCATATTTATAATTGTGTAAATTGGAGCTATTTTTTTCAGTAGGGGAATAAATTAGAGGCGTGTTTATGGGGTAATGGGTAAGGCAGACTAAAAGTAAAGCGAGCTTGTCATTGTTTGGAGTAAGGGCTGCTGTGAGTGCATTCTGCAGTACCTCTTCACATTTATTATACAACTGCCTTCAGACTGGATATATTATCTTCGAAACCATTAGACATATCTGAGCCATAGATCGGTATTAATAATAGACCATGACTAGGGTTGCACAGCCTAACGCATACAGAAATTTTCATCATATATATTTTCCAAGCCAATGTGTTGCCCAAGCGACTTTCAGCCTCCCTAATCAATGATACGGGAACATTTCACCAGCCTCTTCGGGTACCTTTCTGATCAGTATAGAAGCTTAAATCAGGAGCACTGCGGTAATGAGGTGGTTGTCAGTTTGAACTCCACCTTTGGCAGATCTTTTTGTCTTGGTTCACTCTAAGTTATATGAATTATAAAACTCTATTAAGTATGAATCATAAAAAAAAAAAGTATAAAAAAAATCATAAATAATTATAATTATATAAAAAACAACCTACGATTCCAAATCTAGAAGCTCACACAACTATAGAATCCTTGTTGGGTAGAACCTGTACCAGTCATGTACCTCATCTTCGGTGTATATCTCGAGAGGGTTTGTCCTATCGGGAAAATATAGAACGGAAGTGAAGTTTGTAAATGAAATGATGCATTCATCAGTTTTCTTACCTGCATTGTCGTTGTGGCATCTCCAACTGGGCATATCCATGAACTGGTCCAGGACAGTGCACAGAGAGTCAGTGAAGAGCTTCACTGCTCTGGACACACTGGTCCTAGATACTCCGTGTACGGAGGCAGTCACCAACTGGTGGGAGTTGGTGCCTAAAAAGTGGAGGCTGACCAGGGTGACCATCAGTGGTGGTAGTGGGCTAGACATCCTCGTTGACGCTTCCAAGTCAAGTATCTCATAGTCAATTTTTGGCAGCGGGGGCATCAAATTTGTCTTACAGACAAAGCCATCCCTCTAGTTTCATTGGTTGATGTTGGTAATTAATTCACTTCAAAATTTAACTTTCTCACAAACCCACCATGCTCTAGTGGCTAAAGAACACATCTTTGCAATATTCAGTTCTTCTTCTTTAGATCTAGAATGACCCAGATCTTGCATTGTGGTACGCATGTTCTAGGTGGGCCCTGTTATGCCCCCGCTTAGCTTTGAACGTTATTGACCTTGACGCTGTTTCCTTCTCTCTGTACGTCTTGTGCAGAAATCTAAGTAGCGACTGGTCCTAGACGACAGTTTCTGACCAGTGATGTTTGTCACCTTAGCTTGCACAACAGTCTGTTTACTGTTATTCAGTTGCAAGGTCTTGGAAGCTAATCTGCCAGGAAAAGTTTTTTGCAATATTGACTTCTTTAGGCAAAGATGCCAGTGCGCCCCATTTGAACGCATCACACTTCTGGATGCTGATTTGTTGAAACATTGTAGACTGCCTGTTCGCTTAGTCTGACTTCGAGAATTGTCTTTAACAAGCATTTGTCGTTTTGTGTCATTCTCAGACGGTCGATCTCATGTGTCAGGAGGAAATCTGAAGTGTTGCCGCTTGCGGTAGCCTCGTCTTTTTATATGTTTGGTAATGACCCCATCTCCGAGAGCTTGTAATCTCTCTACCACATTGGAGCTCCTTGATTTAACGTCTTTTACAAATGCCGTCATTGTTTGTTGTCTAGCCTGTCGGTTTGCACAGCTGGGAAACAGACCAGTACTCAGTTTTGCTTTCCGCACCCGTCTGACCTCTGTACTACCCAAATGGTAAGGATCTGCCTGCCTAGATACACTCTAGGCTTCTCCAAGCTGATCATAAAAGTCTTGCATCCCAAGGTAAAACTTTGTGTCGCCATCTGTGGTCAAGGTCCGTATAATTATGTCTTCTCTGTGCATCTGACTGGCTACGTTATATGCCATACGTCTTTCAGAATGAGATTCTATGTAATCCAGTGTGGCAGGGACACTTGATATCCTCAAATCCCTGGTTTCGTAGGTATGCGCCAGCCCAGCACAGTTTGTTTTCAATAGCCAGGTCGACAACATACTTGAAGCTGGTATGGTTTTCTATAGCCACTCCATAGGGTCTGTGATGCCGCCTGACCAGGTTTGTATGAAGAGACCATTAGGTTGGCATTGTATCTGCAGTCAAATGACACATCTAACTGTCTTGGGTCTGTAGCACCCATTGCTTGGTTATGTTGGATGACTAATTGGCGTTTCTCGGCCATGTCACGTTCGTTCAGCTGTACCGTGTTCTCTGATGCTTTAGTGGCCAGGGTCTGCAAATGACTTCTTGATGGCGGTGGAATGTCCATTGAGCTTAACAGAATGTTAGCCTTTGCCACCCCAATAGACATGTCTTGGAAGGCTGAGGCAAGTAACATGTTGATGAAATAGGACCACTAAACTATGTTAATCATTAGGTGATTAAGGTAGATAGCTCTTTAACACATTCAGCCCTAGTGACGAGTATACTCGTCATTAACAAATCATATACCTGTCAAGATTACACTTGTCTTATGCAAATAGTGTAAACCCTTATCAGAGGACTCCTTGGAGCCCTCTGATCAGGGTCTACACTGTTTGTTATTTTGTAAAATATTGTTAAAAACCACCCTAATTATTGAAAAATGGACTTAATTTAATTGTAAATTGGAAATGTCCATTGAAATTTTCAGGGGTGAATGAGTTAAAAAGACCAAGGCCAAAACATAGACTGACAAGGGCATTTCAGTGCAGTAATTCAGGCTGTTTATTTTACTTCTAAGTGCAAAAATAACATCTTCTTCATAAATCAACGTACTTTTGAACAAACATCCTTATGATTGTTGATCCGATCCAAATTCAGCTGTTTGTGCCGCCGAGGACCACAAGTCTATCCATCGTTTGTAGGGTCCACTATAGTCGCTGTCAGGTTTTCCTTCCTTTTTAGCTCACCTGGCACGAAGTGCGAAGGTGAGCTATTGTGTTCACCCTATGTCCGTCGTCGCCGTCAACTTTTTTTTCAAAGCTCTTCTTGGAACCCACTGGGCCAATTTCATCAAAACTTTATAGGTTACTGAGAGAGTACCCTACCCCATTACCTTATGGAGTATTTTTGTTAACCCTTTACTCCATATTCTATTTCTAGTTTTGAAAATTATGTGACCACTTAAAGCAGGTTGAAAGTAAAGCTGGGTGCGCCTTAAGGCGCACTCTGCTTTACTTTCAGCCTGTTTTAAGCTACCATTTGTCAAAAAATCATAAATAATTATAATTATATAAAAAACAACCTACGATTTTGTTTCTTAAAGGGACTCGCAACCGGATGGTGTACTTGTCAAAATAAAATAAAATACTCAAATAAAAGCAAATTTGTGGCATTATTTGGCTTCTGACATTAAAAAAATATGATCAGTCCAAAAAAAGTATCAAGAATCGTCACCGAATCTTAGATTTTTAGATATTTTCCATCGTTTTTCTATACCGACTAGTAGACGGTATAGTTGTTGTTGTTGCTTCTCTACACGGGCTCAGACATAAACCCGAGCCGAATTGTGGAGTTGTATGCACTTTCGATCGCTACACATTGAGTTCCGTGGTCCATTGGTCTAAGCGGTTTCCCCTATTTTGCCCTCTGTCCGCCAATGCCGGGCCCCGGGTTCGAATCCCACCAGAGACCAATATTTTTTTTATTGAAATACATTTTTTTAAACAGAATTTCTTATCTTAAACTAATTCTTTACCATTTATATAAGCGTTTGACACATATTTACAAATCACTATTTTTAATGCACCATCTGGTTGCGAGTCGCTTTAAATCTAAATTTTCAGATAACTGTAAAAGCCTTAACTCATTTCTCAAAACAGTGACAGCTACTTGTTGGTGGCCAAGAGCTGAAGTTGTTGAACAGGCCACTGCACTCTTCGGGGAATCCTATCCATGCTTTTCCCACATCCAGGGCTCAAGATGAGAGGGAGTAAATTTAACAATTCCAACATTTTCTCACTCAATCCAACACTAAATCCTATAGTGTAACTAATCATTAGAATCGTCTCGAAGAGACGATTCAAATGAGTAGTAACACTGTAGGGTTTAAAGCAGAAATAAAAGATTTTAGGTTTTTGAAATACTCCCCTTATCCGGAGCCTCTTTGGATGCTGCAGTAATTGCGGTAAATTATGATATTTAATTATAATGACGCAATGAAATCCCATCACCCATAAAAAAACAGAAGATAAATAGGAGTAGAACTAACGACCAAAGCAGGCTATGGTAAACTGGTTTAATTTCAACCGACGTTTTAACTATACTAGTCTTCATCCGGGTCACAAATTTCACAAATTAAGCACTGAAGTATATGATTTTGGATGTAGGTCACGTTTGAAATGTGGTTTTGTTTCTATAAATAGATTTGTGACGTCAAAAAGTAAGCTAATTTATGTGAAAGGGTCAGATCCCATACTAAAGGCTCATCTTCCTCTGACAAGGAAAATCTCTCTGTGCCTACTCTTATACTTATCCTGGACCGATTTTTTCACATCTGTCTTGAGATATTGTTGTATCCAGATCATAAGGAAAACATAACTTTGTTGATCCTCTTTAAAACAACAGATTCAGTAGCCAGTTTATCTTTATTGATACAGAAGTCTATACAAGATTAAAATAATTAAGTACAAATATTTACAAGTTATTTAAACAATTCCATTCCAATATTAATATTTCTTGTTACCAGATCTGAGTAGATCTTTTAACAACGTTTCTAATAATTACCTTTCTTGGCAATTCCATTTCCGATTTTCATTTCAGTTCATTTCAAATTCTGTTCTCACGGCCGCACGTCGAGGCCCGGCTTTTATACTATTCTCGATGTGACTTCATCATAACAACAACGCTCTGTCTCAATGTCGATTGCTCCATTAATATTATTAGCTTCTACAACGGAATAGGTATGTAAATCAGGTATGAATCGAAAGCCATTATAAAGTTGAAGAAACATGGCATTTTGTATAATTCATAAGTCTTTTGCTTTTGTTTTAAATTTCTTCTTAGAAATATATTGTAAAATAATCTAAATGTAGCCCGGTTTGATCGATTATAAACACAATCGTAGGGTTTGAAGTTCTTTAATCAATAAGTCTAATGAATGAATGAACGAAGGCCTGAAAAGGAAATACAATGTTATAGTCTATTTCTAAATATACATGTACTCTTACTAAAGATGTTTAGGTTAACTGGCATCGCGGTAAAATACAATGTGCCGTGGAATAAGTTAATAGAAGTAGTTATGTTACTTACCAGCTGGTTGTTGTATAAAGAGATCTAATATTAAAGTAAAGTATAGTATAAAGTAATTCTATATAACGTCCTGTCGTCTACGATAATTTAACCAGAATGAATTTGGAGGGAAAGAGGGTTAACTTTATGGGTTACGGTCAGGTGACTTGGGTTAGGGTTAGGGTTAGGGTAACCCTAACCCTAACCCGTTCATGCCTCACTCACCCATGAACACAAACTCACATCATCTCACTCACGACTAGCTCACCAATATACCCGTGCACTCGTGCTCATCACTCACACAAACATACTTCAGTACGAGTACAATAACATAAAGCTAAGGGGTATAATAAGGGGAAACCCTAAACAGTAACCTGGTTACATAAAGTAAGTATGTTTTTGATATATTTCATTTGAGATGATATCGTCTCGATTAAGGGACGCTTTGACTTTAAGACTCTATAGAGAAACCTTTGTAATCTATTTATAGAACGGAGTGAAGTTTGTATTTAAATTAGCAACCAATGAAATAATGCATTCATCAGTTTTCTTACCTGCATTGTCGTTGTGGCATCTCCTCTGGGCATATCCATGAACTGGTCCAGGACAGTGCACAGAGAGTCAGTGAAGAGCTTCACTGCCCTTGACATCCTGGCCCTCGATACTCCGTGTACGGAGGCAGTCACTAGCTGGTGAGAGTTGGTGCCTAAAAAGTGCAGGCTCACTAGGACGACTATCAGTGTTGGCAGTGGACACGACCTCCTCGTAGTTGCTTCCAAGTCAAGAATTTCACACAAATATAGTACTGTCTGCGGGTAAAACCGATACCTGTCATGTACCTCCTCCTCGGTATACAGCTCGAGAGGGTTTGTTCTATCACGAAAAATCCGTCTATCGAAGGTATCTCGGTTTCATCGGTTTCTTACCTGCAATGGCATAGAACTGCCGTTGTGTTTCTTTTAATGCATTTCCCATCAGCATTTCAACGATCTGGTCAAGGACAGTGCATAAAGAGTCAGTGAAGAGCTTCACTGCCCTGGACATGCTAGCCCTCGATACTCCATGAACGGAGGCAGTCACTAGCTGGTGAGAGTTGGTGCCTAAAATGTGGAGGCTAACCAGGATGACCATCAGTGGTAGCAGTGGACACGACCTCCTCGTAGATGATTCCAAATCTAGAAGCTCCCACAAATATAGAATCCTTGTTGGGTAGAACCAGTACCAGTCATGTACCTCATCTTCGGTGTATATCTCGAGAGGGTTTGTCCTATCGGGAAAATATAGAACGGAAGTGAAGTTTGTAAATGAAATGATGCATTCATCAGTTTTCTTACCTGCATTGTCGTTGTGGCATCTCCAACTGGGCATATCCATGAACTGGTCCAGGACAGTGCACAGAGAGTCAGTGAAGAGCTTCACTGCTCTGGACACACTGGTCCTAGATACTCCGTGTACGGAGGCAGTCACCAACTGGTGGGAGTTGGTGCCTAAAAAGTGGAGGCTGACCAGGGTGACCATCAGTGGTGGTAGTGGGCTAGACATCCTCGTTGACGCTTCCAAGTCAAGTATCTCATAGTCAATTTTTGGCAGCGGGGGCATCAAATTTGTCTTACAGACAAAGCCATCCCTCTAGTTTCATTGGTTGATGTTGGTAATTAATTCACTTCAAAATTTAACTTTCTCACAAACCCACCATGCTCTAGTGGCTAAAGAACACATCTTTGCAATATTCAGTTCTTCTTCTTTAGATCTAGAATGACCCAGATCTTGCATTGTGGTACGCATGTTCTAGGTGGGCCCTGTTATGCCCCCGCTTAGCTTTGAACGTTATTGACCTTGACGCTGTTTCCTTCTCTCTGTACGTCTTGTGCAGAAATCTAAGTAGCGACTGGTCCTAGACGACAGTTTCTGACCAGTGATGTTTGTCACCTTAGCTTGCACAACAGTCTGTTTACTGTTATTCAGTTGCAAGGTCTTGGAAGCTAATCTGCCAGGAAAAGTTTTTTGCAATATTGACTTCTTTAGGCAAAGATGCCAGTGCGCCCCATTTGAACGCTTCACACTTCTGGATGCTGATTTGTTGAAACATTGTAGACTGCCTGTTCGCTTAGTCTGACTTCGAGAATTGTCTTTAACAAGCATTTGTCGTTTCGTGTCATTCTCAGACGGTCGATCTCATGTGTCAGGAGGAAATCTGAAGTGTTGCCGCTTGCGGTAGCCTCGTCTTTTTATATGTTTGGTAATGACCCCATCTCCGAGAGCTTGTAATCTCTCTACCACATTGGAGCTCCTTGATTTAACGTCTTTTACAAATGCCGTCATTGTTTGTTGTCTAGCCTGTCGGTTTGCACAGCTGGGAAACAGACCAGTACTCAGTTTTGCTTTCCGCACCCGTCTGACCTCTGTACTACCCAAATGGTAAGGATCTGCCTGCCTAGATACACTCTAGGCTTCTCCAAGCTGATCATAAAAGTCTTGCATCCCAAGGTAAAACTTTGTGTCGCCATCTGTGGTCAAGGTCCGTATAATTATGTCTTCTCTGTGCATCTGACTGGCTACGTTATATGCCATACGTCTTTCAGAATGAGATTCTATGTAATCCAGTGTGGCAGGGACACTTGATATCCTCAAATCCCTGGTTTCGTAGGTATGCGCCAGCCCAGCACAGTTTGTTTTCAATAGCCAGGTCGACAACATACTTGAAGCTGGTATGGTTTTCTATAGCCACTCCATAGGGTCTGTGATGCCGCCTGACCAGGTTTGTATGAAGAGACCATTAGGTTGGCATTGTATCTGCAGTCAAATGACACATCTAACTGTCTTGGGTCTGTAGCACCCATTGCTTGGTTATGTTGGATGACTAATTGGCGTTTCTCGGCCATGTCACGTTCGTTCAGCTGTACCGTGTTCTCTGATGCTTTAGTGGCCAGGGTCTGCAAATGACTTCTTGATGGCGGTGGAATGTCCATTGAGCTTAACAGAATGTTAGCCTTTGCCACCCCAATAGACATGTCTTGGAAGGCTGAGGCAAGTAACATGTTGATGAAATAGGACCACTAAACTATGTTAATCATTAGGTAATTAAGGTAGATAGCTCTTTAACACATTCAGCCCTAGTGACGAGTATACTCGTCATTAACAAATCATATACCTGTCAAGATTACACTTGTCTTATGCAAATAGTGTAAACCCTTATCAGAGGGCTCCTTAAGGAGCCCTCTGATCAGGGTCTACACTGTTTGTTATTTTGTAAAATATTGTTAAAAACCACCCTAATTATTGAAAAATAGACTTAATTTAATTGTAAATTGGAAATGTCCATTGAAAGTTTCAGGGGTGAATGAGTTAAAAAGACCAAGGCCAAAACATAGACTGACAAGGGCATTTCAGTGCAGTAATTCAGGCTGTTTATTTTACTTCTAAGTGCAAAAATAACATCATCATAAATCAACTTACTTTTGAACAAACATCCTTATGATTGTTGATCCGATCCAATTTCAGCTGTTTGTGCCGCCGAGTACCACAAGTCTTTATCCATCGTTTGTAGGGTCCACTATAGTCTCTGTCAGGTTTTCCTTCCTTTTTAGCTCACCTGGCATGAAGTGCGAAGGTGAGCTATTGTGTTCACCCTATGTCTGTCGTCCGCCGTCAACTTTTTAGCTCATCTGAGCTATCTCAGGGTGAGCTTTTGCAATACTTGAATGTCCGGCGTACGTCGTCCGGCGTCAACAATTTTAGTGTTTACACTCTAGAGGTCATAATATTTATCCAATCTTTCTCAAACTTGCTCAGATTGTATATTACCATAAGAGTTCGGATGAGTTTGATTATGATTGAAATCGGACAAATAGGTCAAGAGTTATCTACCTTTGAATTGCTGAAAATGCCATATTTAACAGTGTTTACACTCTAGAGGCCACAATATTTATCCAGTCTTTTTCAAACTTGGCCAGATTGTATATGACCATAAGAGTTCGAATGAGTTCGATTATTGTTGAAATTGGACCAATAGATCAAGAGTTATCAACCTTTGAACTGCTGAAAGTATCATATTTTACAGTGTTTACACTCTAGAGGCCACAATTTTTATCCAATCTATCCCAAACTTGCTCAGATTGTATATGACTATAAGAGTTTGGACGAGTTTAATTATGGTTGAAATCAGACTAATAGGTATAGAGTTATCTACCTTTTAATTGCTGAAAATGCCATATTTAAGGGTGTTTACACTCTAGAGGCCACAAATTTTATCTAATCTATCTCAAACTTGCTCAGATTGCATCTTACCATAAGAGTTCGAATAAGTTTAATTATGGTTGAAATCGAACTAATAGGTCAAGAGTTGTAAACCTTTGAATTGCTGAAAATGCCATATTTAACAGTGTTTACACTCTAGAGGCCACAATATATTATCAACGCTTTCTCAAAATTAGCCCAATTGTATAAAACTATAAGAGTTTGAAAAAGTGTGATTATGGTTGAAATAGGATCAATAGATCAAGAGTTATCTACCTTTGAATTGCTGAAAATGCCATATTTTACAGCGTTTACACTCTTGCAACTTACCTTCTGTGTCCAGGCCAAATTGAAGACTTTCCTCTAGCAAGTTGCTCCAGTCCAGCATCAGGGGCGGACGCCAAAATCTGCCGTATCCAGCCTACTGGAGTCTGTAGTTACGCATATGTGCTGCCATCTTGAGTTATTGTATGACTTACAAATCTTGAGTCTTGTTTTATAACCTCACTTTTTGAGTCTAGACTCACGTTTTAGTGAAAACCTCAAGTTTGAGTCTGAGTCTAGACTCAAAAAAGTTTTATAACCTTGGGCTAGGTCTCTTACTTGTTATTCAGACATATATCTGCCCTGCTGGGGGACTTGAGTTGGGGGTACACCCCTGTCTTTCTAGCCATCTCTAATTATACTACCCATGAGTTGTTGGGGATGGGGGGAAGGGGGGGTGCGTACAATATTAGAATCACTTCGTCTGTCTGTCCATTCATTTGTGCATCAAAATTTGGTTTGTCCAGAGTATTTTGGGAAAACTATTGGAAGGATATATATTAATGAAACATCACACAAATGGTATATGCATCATGATCTGAGACCGAGTCAATTTTTAGGTTAATTTAGTTCATTGTTAACCTGTTAACCCATAGACTGTTTCTAGTGTTGAAGATAGGTGACCACTTAAAGTAGGTTGAAAGAACACTGCACTGACCTGAGAATGAATGAAAAAGTACCAAATCCCCTTTCTAATAGTACACCTCTAGAACAGACTTTAACTGAATACCTAAATGGGTCAAAAGCACCAAACTTTGTCTACTTATAGAGGCGCATCAGCATATGAAGTTTCGTGATTGTAGATGCAGTTGTAAAGCCAGAAAAAATTTCAAAGCAAAAAACCTTAACATTGACCTTAGAGATCAAAGGTCACAAAACTAATGCAACATGATGTACAGTCTAACTTCGATATCTCAAACTCGTTTAAGTCAATCATACCCATATTTCAAAGTTAAAACGCAGCTAAGCCATTAACTTTGAAACACGGGTATGTTCACCTAAACCGAGCTTGAAATAAGGCAATTTCATGTTTTGAAATATCGGATAATTCGAGTTGAGCAAATTCAAGATATCGAAATTCGACTGTACTTATTTAGGCACACCAGTATATGAAGTTTCATGACCATAGGTGCAGTTGTTAGTTCAGAACAGGCACAAACCCTTAATAGCATTTACCCTAGAGGTCAAGGTCACCAAACTGATGCAACGTTGTGTACTTATTGAGACGTATTAGCATTTTAAGTTTCATGACATTACGAGCAGTAGTTTTCTAGAACATACATTTAACACAAAACCATAACATTGACCCTAAGGGTCAAGGTCACCAAACTGAGGTGCAACTTTGTTTACTCATTGAGACACGTCAGCAATGTTTTATTATGATTTTATTATGAAGTTACATGAACAAAGGTGCAGTAGTTAATGCCAGAACAGACTTTAACCCTTTCCCCAATAGAAGCGCCTTTTAGCGGATATGATTTATTCATCTGCTGAAGAAAATAGTTCCATTTTAGTCAGTAATGAATATGTATTATGGGGAATATTTTCTATATTATAGCGCATGATAGTTTAAAGCAGGCTGAAAGTAAAGCAGAATGCGCCCTAAGGCGCATTCTGCTTTACTTTCAACCTGCTTTAAGTAGTCACCTATCTTAAGTACTAGAAATAGGCTATCAGGTAAAGTGTTAATGCAAAACCTTAACCCATTGCACCATAAATACGCCTATAATTTATTCCTCTACTGAAGAAAATATTTCCTTTTAAAAGTTAAACAGTCATGAATATGTATCATAATAATTTTTTTATATCCTAGCAGATAAAAGCTTAAAGCAGGCTGAAAGTAAAGCAGAATGGCGCATTCTGCTTTACTTTCAACATGTTTCAAGCAGTCACCTGTTTTCAAAACTAGAAACAGGCTAGGGGGTAATGTGGTAATAGTGCCAAATTTCTTCATTCAGTGGAAGCTTCATATCAGTGGATCAGTATTGCCCCAAATCTGGAGTTTCTTATTTACAAGCAGAACTCCAGACTCCAAGGTTATAAAGGGTTTTAGTTGTGTCTGAGACATTTGATTGGTCAGATTTGAGCTAAAAGCTCAAATCTGACCAATCTAATGCTTGAAAATGATCTCTGACTCAACTCAAACTTTTTATAACTTTGGAGAAGACAAACTTTTCAGATAAAGTAGAAATTAAATGTACCAAAAATGTAAATGGTAACAAACTCGCTTGAGTAGAACATGTCTGTATTTCAGAGTTTAAGCGTGCCACGTTTTGACTTCAAAATATTGATACATACATGTATATATGCGACTTTGAAATAACAAATTAAACTTTAAAAATATGGACACTGTTTGATTGTGCTAACATCCTTATGGCTCATCAAAACCCTACAATGTGACTCCTTGTTAACCCATAGCCTGTTTCTAGTTTAGAAGACAGGTGACCCCTTCAAGCAGGTTGAAAGAAAAGCAGAATGTGCATTCTGCTTTACTTTCAGCCTGCTTTAAGCTATCATCTGCTAGGATTAAGAAAATATTTCTTATCATAGTTATGGTTCATTTTCTTGACTGTAAAAATTGGAACTATTTTCTTCAATGTATGAATAAATTGAATGCGCTAAAAGGCGCTTCTATGGGGAAAAGGGTTAATATCGTCTTGAGACTATTCTTATGAGTAGTCTGAACATAGAATATGTTGGAGATGGGGAGAAGTACAATGTATGTTTTCCAGTTTTCTCCCTTTTATCTAGAGGCCTGTACAAGTGATATCGGTATAAATGGATTTACATTATACTGTAATGACAGTTGTTATTGTTTGTGATATATTTACGTACCGGGTAGATACATAATTTTAACAAGGTTTTAAATATCATTAAGCCATTATACCATAGCCGAAAGTTGTTTTCAGTTTTGAAGACAGGTTACCAATTAAAGCCTGGTTGAAAGTTAAGCAGAATACAACTTAAGGTACATTCTGCTTTTCTTTCAGCCTGCTTTAAATTAGCATGTGCTAGGATATAGAAAGTATTTATGGTGCATATTCATTAACCTTTTCGGTGCCAAAGTCACTTAAAGGCGACTTTCCAAACAGTTTGGAGCCAGATCAGACGCCGCATAACCATATCTGATCAGGATCCAAACTGTTTTGACACTTGTATGATTTCTCGATATTTATTTCGTCATACTACCCTAAGTCTAATTTTGAAGCAATCGTGACAACAGTATTAAAGCAATGATGTAGGGGTAAAAGAAATATAAAAATTTGGTATCGAAAGGGTTAAGGAGTAATGGGATAATGAAAGTTTTATTGTACATATGATATATTTACATTGTAACAAGATTTTACATATCATTTATCACACATACTATTTCAACAATAAATATGTAAAACAAAGACAGTTTGTTTGATTATATTGTTGCCTAGTAGTAAGGTGCCCTATAGTAATCAGCCTGTCAGTTGGTCAGTCCATCACACTGTTTTGTCTGCTCTCGACTCGCAACAGTTTTCATTGGATCTTCACCAAAATATGCTGAAACTATGTATCAATGGAGAATCTTGACCAAGTAATTAGTTTGATATCTATCCGAATCACATAAGGCATGTTGGGATAATGGTCCTTTAACTCTTCGAAAATGGCTGTTTCAGATTATAACAAGATGTGTTTGTGAAACACCATGCCCCCTGATGTGATCATTAACCTCTATATGACCAATGCACTAAACGGCACTTCCATGGGGAAAAGGGTTAAAATAAGGTTCTGGGGCCCGTCTTTCAAAACGTCATACGACAAAAACTGATGTTAGTCCAAATTTAAAATAGAGTAAAAACTCGAACATACCCATATTTCAAAGTTAAAATGTGGCTATGTGTTCGACTTAAACGAAATCAACTTATCAAAATTCAACTTACGAAATACTGGTAAGATTGATT
The DNA here is from genome assembly GCA_922989275.2 of Gari tellinella. Classification (NCBI taxonomy): domain Eukaryota; kingdom Metazoa; phylum Mollusca; class Bivalvia; order Cardiida; family Psammobiidae; genus Gari; species Gari tellinella. Next base: position 79,821,931 of record OV277868.1, on the reverse strand, counting down.
TAAATGAGTTCGTAGTATCGAGTTTTGACTGTACATCTAATTTGTGATTTCTCCATCTAAACCTGTCTTGTGACATCTCCTTGGAATCGTCTTTTCAGGACGAATCCGAAGAGATAAGACAGGATTAGATGGAGAAATAAATAATAATTAAGAATTTTAAAATATGACTTTCGACAATCGTAAGACAGGCCCCTTGTTGGCTGAAAATGTTTATTGGGAGTACACTCTTCTTCCTAAGTTGCATAAGACATGTCTGGATTATGCCCCTTGTACATTTCAAATTTGGCCTTCTCCACTCTCTAACACGACCAGTTCTCATCCGACCTTATACAATCTTGCTGTAAATGTCTATAGGTGTAAAATCTCAGCCAAGTTCCATAACCAGCTAAATCCTTTAACTCTATTCTCTGCAACAGTGCCATAGGACACTTTAACCCATTACCCCATAAATATGCCTTTTATTTATTCCTCCATTGAAGAAAATAGTTCCAATTTATACAGCTATAAATATGTAATATTTTTATAGAAATATTTTCTATGATCTAGCAGATGGTAGCTTAAAGCAGGCTAAAAGTAAAGCAAAATCTGAATAAAGGCACATTCTGCTTTACTTTCAACCTGCTTTAAGTGGTAACCTGTTTCTAAAACTAGAAACCGGCTGTGGGGTAATGGGTTAACTCATACCATGCTAGCGGTGAAATCTTGATAACCTTTACAAACAGTCTGGATCATGATGAGACGCCACATAATGCTGCCACCTGTCCTAAGCCTTTCCTCCATAGCCCAAAATGCAAATAACCTTTATCCAACTGTGTTTAAGGTATAATACTGCTAAAAGCAAAATGAAAGTAAAGCAGAATGCTCCTTTACAAGATTTCTGCTTTACTTTCAAAATGCTTTAAGTAGACACCTGTAGTCACCAGCATCAATGAATATCTATCTGTGGTGCTTGTGCAAAAGGGGCAAAGGCGTCCTATGGTACTTGTGTCGAGGAAAGGGTTTAAACCCTTAATGCAAACCTGTATCTAAGACTACCCTTGGGCCATCTATTCAATGGTAGCTTAACTAATTATCCCATAGCCTGTTTCTAATTCAAATTGTTTTGAAGACAAGTGACCACTTAATGCAGATTGAAAGTAAAGCAGAAAGCACCTTTAGGCACATTCTGCTTTACTTTCAGTCTGCTTTAAGCTACAATCTACTCGGGTAAAGAATATAGATCTATTTCTTATGGTGCATATTTATGACAATAAACTGGTACTATTTTCTTCAGTGGATGTGTTCAAAGGCTATTTATGGAGTGGTGGGTTAATATGAGATCGGCAGTATACCTTTTAGAGAGGGCTGAATCCTAGGGCCCATTTAATAAAACTTAGTACGACAAATGTTGCAAGTCAGATTATAAAAGTATCAATTATTAATTTATTTCTCCATCTAATCCTGTCTTGTGACATCTCTTTGGAATCGTCTTTTCAAGACAATTCCAAAGAAATGTCACAAGACAGGATTAGATAGTGAAGATTTGACTTACGACAGTTTTTGTTGTACAAAGTTTTATGAAACGGGCCCCTGGCCCCTCAACCAAACAAACAACACTGTAAGCAGTTCTGTTTCCAACTCCTTTATTTGCAATATATATATATAATACATCCTCTGAAGACCTTATATTGATTTATAAAAATTGACACAAGTTTTTAATTTCATAATTCATAAAACTTTACCTCGAAGTCTTTGTTTCCATGATACATTGAATTTGACCTCAACATGCTTGTCTTGTATTTTATGATTCACGAAACTTGACCTCTAAATATTAGTTTTCATGACTCGTGAAACTTTACATTTAAATCCTTGGTTTTCAATGTCATGATTCATGAAACTTGATATCAAAATCTTAGTTTTCATGACTCATAAAATTTTACCTTAAATCATTGGTTGTCATGATTCATGAAACTTGATATCTACATTTCAATTTTCACAATTCATGAAACTTTACCTCTAAATCTTAGTTTCCTCAATTCATGAAACGATTTCTACATGGTGCTTGGTTTCATGATTCATGAAATTAGACTTCAAAGTACATGTAGTGGCATTTTACAATTCATGACATTTGACCTTTAAGTCTTAATTATCATGATCCATCGACATTGACTTCTAAGTCTTATGATTCATGAAATTTAACTTGAGTCTTTTATAATTCTGTACAACATCACAGCATATCAATGTACAAATCTTACAGCATACACGGTTCCAGATAATAGGGATTAAACATGTTTAACATGCTAAAATGTTTTCAAACATTTTCTCCTTCATGACTGCCCCATCCCCTATGGTGTTGCTACTCATTAGAATCGTCTCGAAGAGACGATTCTAATGAGTAGTCGCACCATAAGGTTTTTAATGAGTAGTCACACCATAAGGTTTTTAATGAGTTGTCACACCATACGGTATGACTGCCGAAACCCATATGGTGTGAGTACTCTTTAGAATCATCTCGAAGAGTCACACCATAAGGTTTGGTGCAGACAAACAAGATTTTAGTTTTGAAATACTCCCCTTACCTGGAGCCTCATAGTTTAGTTACGGTATGAATATTTACAGCAAGTTCACCTGCATACTTACATTGTATTTACAAATAAAATAATAAAAAAAAATATCAGTACAAAAGAAGTCCAATATCATTCACCCTACCATGTGTCTGTCTGTGTAACTGTTCCAGGGTCCAATGTTATAAAGCTTTTGAGTTGAGTCTGAAGTCATTCTCAAGCATTTGATTGGTCAGATTTGAGCCTAGGCTCAAATCTGACCAATCAAATGCTTAAGAACACGTTTTCACTCCCGAGACTACACATGGACAATTCCAATTTCCAATTTTGTCAATTTTACATATTTAGGGTTTACTGGTTTTAACTATATATTGCAAAAATAATAAACAGTGCAGACCCTGATCAGAGGGCTTCTGTAGGTTCCCTATAATATGGGAATGTACGGTTTGCATAGGACAAGTGTGCTCTTCACAGGTACACTGTTTGTAAATTATGAGTATATGCATCATTAGGGTTAAATTTTTCGCTGCTAGATGGACAGCTTCAATGTCTCTGAAACGATATTGTTGTCAATCTAAATTCAAAAGCAAATTTTGCAGATATAAGCCCCAAAAGTCTGACAGTTTAAATACAGCTCAGGCCCCGTATTTGTGAGGCTCGTCTGTATTCAAACTGTCTGCAGTTTTATCGACAACATACAGAGGTAAAAAACACTTCGTTAAAAACTATCCTCTCCATCATCTAGAACAAAGAATTATTTAACTCGCTCAACTCTTGAACATTCAAATCGGCAATTCATGTTTTCCAATTATGTCTAGTACATGTTATACTTTTTAAGGTTGTTTTTACAATATATTTCAAGATGATAACTTATATTAATGCTTCTGCTATGAGCAAATATAGCAATTCTTTGAAAACGGTGTAGATCTAGACCCAGATCAGACAGCTCCAATCCTAAAGGAGCTGTCTGATGTGGGTCTGCACTGTTTCCTTCATGGTGTGCACTGTTTTCTTACAGGATCTGTCTAACATCAGTTTGCACTCTTTCCTAAGAAATAAATTTCCAGGGCTCCAGATAAGAGGTAGTTTTTTCAACAAATCAAACATTTTCTCACTCTTTTTAGCACCAAATCCTATGGTGTTACTACTCATTAGAATCGTCTCGAAGAGACGATTCTAATGAGTAGTGACACCATAGGGTTTAATTCAGAAATAAAGATTTTAGTTTTTGAAAAACTACCCTTATCTGGTGCTCTGAATTTCCTTATTTTATTTGGCAATGTAATAGTTCAGATTATAGATGTCCATAGTGGGCAGTTTTATCTCTAATTATTCAGCTGAAGGGGAGAAAAAAGCAGGTAAAGTGTTCAATGGTCTTTTATCACAGGTTTGACAATACATTATCTCAGGGCTCCAGATAAGAGTTAGTAAACTGAACATTTGCAAATCAAACATTTTCACGCTCTATCAGCAGCAAATCCTATAGTGTTACTACTCATTAGAATTGTCTCTTTGAGACAATTCTAATGAGTAGTGACACCATAGGGTTTAATGCAGAAATAAAGATTCTATTTCTTGAAATACCACCTCCATCTGGAGCCCTGCATGCTCTAATATAGTCTCCAATATTAGAGGAATTTGAACAAATCTGGATCAATAATTGTAACAGGTTGCAAGAAAATACAGACAAGCTGGTATTAAACAATCCTTGAAAAAGAAATTCTGGTCTTTAGAGCACAAGTTTAAAGCTTAATGCAGAATATAAGAATGCAATCTATAGAAGCTTTCTATCTTAGGTTTGCCCTGCATTAAGCAGTCACATGTCTTTAAACATTGCCATACTTCTCTCATACAGTGGTCACTAAACACAGGTTTGCAAAATTATATCTACCATCTCATAAAAGCCTTTTGTTTATTTATTATTAATACTATCCTGTGTTTAAACACATGAACACACTATAGACACACACTTAGTATGGGCAAACAGAAGTACACACATGTTGTCTTGTAAAATCAAACTTGTGTTAAAGTTTTCCATTCTGGAAACCGTTAGAAGTATATTTTGTAAACCATGTAGACCCTGATCAGAGGGCTCTTGAAGGAGACCTGATCAGGATCTGCATAGTTTTGTGTTTTTTACCTAGCTTCCAGCATAGATTGAATCTTCTGAAGAATGACCTTACCCATTGTATTCTAATTACAAGTTATAAGTACACTTGTCCTATTTAAACAGTGACCCTCTGTATATTTCACTTATCCAAAAAGAAAATATCACTTTTGAAAACAACACAAAAATGTCATGGTTGTGCCAAGATTTGAACACTAAAGAATGGAATACAGTCAAACCTGTGTTAAGGGAAGCATGGTGATCATTAAAGAGGTAATTACTTAATGCAGGGCAAAAGTAATGCAGAAGGCTTCTACAGAGTCAACAGTGTAGACCCAGATCAGAGGGCTCCTTTAACCCATTACCCCATAAATACACCCTAAATTTATTCTTTCACAGAAGAAAATAGTTCCAATTTATACATTCATGAATAGGTACCATAAACTATTTTCTATATCCTATCAGATATTAGCTTAAAGCAGGCTGAAAGTAAAGCAGAATGTGCCTTAAGGCACATTCTGCTTTACTTTCAACCTGCTTTAAGAAGTCAACTATTTTCAAAACTAGAATCAGGCTGTGGAATAATGGGTTAAAAGCCCTCTAATCTGGGTCTACACTGTTTACATAAAACATGTGTACCTTCACACTAAGTTTACTGGTTCTCATCATTTGTAAAAGATGTGCGTACGCGTCACCAGGTATTTGTCGCTTGGGTTCATTTGGTCACTACTCACTAGGGGTTAACAAAGATTCGTCTCTTACAATAAATAAAACCATATTTATCACATGTTTGCTGTGTCCAACAGCTTTTGAGCTTTACAAGAAAAATATATATAACCAGCGCTACAGATTAGTTCTAACCATTTCTCTCCAAAATCAAATATAATAGCAACTCACTAGATTAGTCTCATACTCATAGACGACTGTAATGAGTAGTCACAATATAGGATTTCATTATTAGTGAAATCTCCCTCCAAATGTAGCAATATTGTTTATATCTAGTTTTACAGAACTGAAAACCTACTTCATACCCCCGCCCCTCATAGTTAACATTCACACATCACACATATACACCCTAAGAAAAGACCCTTGAACCTGTAATCTCCACAGGGGTGTAAAATTCTACTGGCCCGCTCTGCCATTGCGAGTAACATTTTACCAGGGCGAGCAGATTTTCTGATAATTTACAACAGAAACTAATGAGCAAAATGTCATTATCACCGAGCAGGGCGAGTAACAATTCTGAAAATTTTACACCCCTGGGGCCCGTTTCATAAAATTTGTACGACAAATGTTGTCGTAAGTCAGATTATAAAAGTCTCAATTATTACTTATTTCTACATATAAACCTGTCTTGTGACATATCTTTGGAATCGTCTTTTCAAGACGATTCCAAAGATATGTCACAAGACAGGATTAGATAGAGATACCAGAAATTAAATGTATCTCAATGTTTTGACTTACGACCGTTTTCGTCGTACAAAGTTTTATAAAAACGGGCCCCTGCTCCAGATACCATCTGATCCACCTGAATCCTTCTCCTGCTGAATATGTATAACTCTGCCCACTATGAACATATATCTCAACTATTACATTGGTTCATAAAATAATGAAAAGTTCCCTACCAGTGCAGATGCATACCAGACAGATCTTATAAGAAAACAGTGTAGACCCTGATCAGACAGCTCCTTCAGGAGCTGTCTGATCAGGGTTTACACTGTTTTCAAAAAAATATCCATATCTGCTATTAGCAGGAGAAGGGTTAAAGAATGAAAAAATGATGACTATGATTATGATGTTTGCTTTATATACCCAACTGTCGAACAGTTATTCTCACTATGCTTGCATTGACAGACTTCCGGAAAGTTGAAAATTTGGTGCCAGTCCGAATTTGGGAAAAAAAGCCAGTCAGACACAAATATTAACGGTCAGAAAAGGACTTACAATGCAATTCTTTGCAAAAATTGAAAAAAAATTGCCAGTCATTCCGACCGGCAAGTTTAAATATTTGCCAGTCCGACACAATTTTTGCCAGTCAGGACTGACGGACTGGCAGGTTTCGGGAAAACTGTTGCAATCCTATGGTGAAACGAGAATGCCAACTTGTACAGTCAGACTTGTGTTACCCCATCACACCATATATAGGCATTTTGTATGCTTTGAGTTTATTCCTCCACTAAAGAAAATAGTTCTTAAAAGAAAACAATTCTTTGTTATACAGTCATAAGTATGCACAATAGGAAATATTTTCTTTATTGTAGCAGATGGTACCTTAAAGCAGGCTGAAAGTAAAGCAGAAGGCACATTCTGCTTTACTTTCCACCTGCTTCAAATGATAACCTGTCTCAAAAACTAGAAACATACTATGGATAATGGGTTAACCAATTATTAGACACTATTTAAATGGAGAATTGCATTATCTTTAACACCGCATTAAGCAGTCTGCTCTCCAAAAGCCTCGTTACATAAGCAATGCCTGTTAACCTATTACCCCATACATTTTTATATGCCTTTAATTTATTCCTCCACTGAAGAAAATAGTTCCAAATTGATACAGTCATGTATATGTACCATAAGAAATATGTTCTATATCCTTACAGATGGTAACTTAAACCAGGCTGAAAGTAAAGCAGAATGAACCTTAAGGTGAATTCTGCTTTACTTTCAACTTGCTTTAAATGATAACCTATCTTCAAAACAAGAAATAGGCTATGTGGTAAAGGGTGTAACAGTGTATGCCTATAACAGATGGTGTCTACAGAACCCTCTGAACCTGTAGTACAACACTTTGTAAGTTATCAAATATTGTCAGTAGCCAAACATTAATCCCCTCAATGTGATTCAATTAAAATGCACCTTATTGATAGATTAAGAACACTTTCTACTAAGCAATACTAAGTCTATCTCAAGACAGTCTGCAAAATTAGCAGTTATCAGATTCTCCCAGACAACTAGAGAGTAACTTGGACAATTATGGCTGTCCGATGGACAACCTGACACTGTTACAAAATGTTGTTCAAAGGATGACCAAAATTAGAAGCCAATTTTGCAGACTCAAGAAATCGCTTTTTGAAAACCATTCTTTTATCATGTAAGCAATATTAGCAACTCGAGCTACAGTGGAGAATACATTATTCTACCCAGCGTCTGATCAGGTCCAAACTATTTGCCATGCATACCAAATAAAGTTTCTACATTTTCAAAAAGTTGTTTAAATTTTGTTGCATTTAGTGTAACGTAGAAAAAGTAATGTCTTCCCCACTGTATCACTTAAAGAACTGGGGCCCGTTTCATAAAACTTTGTACGACAAATGTTATCATAAGTCAGATTAGAAAAGTCTCAACAATTTTTTATTTCTCCATCTAATTCTGTCTTGTAACATCATTTTGGAATTGTCTTTTGAAAAGACGATTCCAAAGAGATGTCACAAGACAGTATAAGATAGAGAAATCAGAAGCTAAAGGTATTTTAAAGTTTTGACTTACGATCGATTTTTTCGTACTAAGTTTTATGAAACGGGCCCCAGAGCTGTATTTCTGTATTACTGTCCTCCAGCGTTAAGCAATAACATGTCTTTCAGACTATCAATACTGTCTTCTTGAACCATGGACCACTGAGCATAGGTTTCACTGCATCTCTCTATTCCTCTTTGCTGAGATTTTCCTGGAATCTGTTACCACCCACTTCATCAGCTATCACAGAACACTCAGCACATGACTTCTAGCTTTCCCACACAAAGAGTCCAGGACTTCAGATAAGAGGGAGTAAGCTTAACAAATCCCACATTTTCTAGCTCATTTCAGCATCAAATCCTATGGTGTAACTACTTATTAGAATCGTCTCTTTGAGACGATTTTAATGAGTAGTAACACAATAGGGTTTAATGCAGAAATAAAGATTTTAGTTTTTGAAATATTCCCCTTATCTGGAGCTCTGAAAGACTGGAATGAATAAAGTGATATGGTATCCCCCCAAACAATCAGTTACTGCTAGTGAAATAAGTACAACAACAAAACGATAATACATGTAGCTATCACACTTGCTAAAATAATGGAGTCCCGTCTTTTTCTCAAGTTGATCTTCTGCATAAGGCTGTTGATGAGGGGAAATCGATCTGAGGTTATGGTTAAGGAATGTAAAGAGAACTAAGTGGATTTATATTGGTTTATACAATTAGATAACCCTCCACCCCTTAGCCTGTTTCTAGTTTTGAAGACCGGTGGCCACTTAAAGCAGGTTGAAAGTAAAGCAGAATGCACCTAAAGGTCCATTCTGCTTTACTTTCAGCCTGCTTTAAACTATTATCTGCTAAGACAGAAAATATTTCATACAGCACAAATTAAAGGTGTGTCAATGGGGTAAAGGTTTAACCATACTGTCTTTAAACCTTTCTAAAGGAGGCATTCTGCTTTACTTTCAACCTGCTTTTACTCATTCTCTCCTGAAACTTCAAATAAACAATTCCAGTTTCCAGTTGAATCTAGTCCATTTTAACTATGTAGCCATGATTATAATAAAATATACACCTTACCAGTTGACAGTGCGATACAGAGTGATGTATTTAGCTCGAGACGTTTTTGGCGGAAATAGCCGATCTGACGAGCGCCTTGGCGCGAGTCTGATCTGTTGTTTCCGCCAAAAACGTCGAGAGCTAAATGCAACACTCTGTTGCGCACTGCCAACTGGTGATGTGTTTATTATATGCCTTGAATACAAACAAGAAACAACTAAATAGTCGTTTAAATCATTTTATATCCAAAATTTATTATTTATTTGAAGCAGAACGCGATTTTTGTATGCCACAAAGAATAATGCGGCACTCGTACATGTACGTAAATGACGTCACGTCAAATCGAATGCGACGTCAGAGTAAAATACAAAGTGGCTGATACAAGGTGGCTGATACAGACTCTTGTATTTTACTAGATGCAAATACACGCGGAAACGCTCGATATCACTCGAAGGCATATAATAAATTGCAATATAGTATGACAACAGTGCAGATGCTAATAGGAACCCTTCTGATCTTCCAGTCTACACCATTTGCATAGGAATAGGACAAGTGTACTCTTTACATGTACACTGTTTGTAAGTGACAAGTATTGTCTTTGTTAGGGCTCAATGAGTAAAGCTACTATCTGAAAGCATACTGGAAATGTCTTCTGTGTTTTATGTTCAAGACTACTTTCCTTAGTGTAGTAATAATCAGCAACATAAAAACATGTACCAAGTAACGGGTTAAATGAGCTTAGCTTTCACTACTAATTTCTCAAAGGATACTGGCTAGAGCGTTCATTTTATGTGTTATACTTCCTAGTGACTTCTTCTGTAGTTCTAAACTTTCTTTGGTTGCTATTGCCACACTGAAATATACAACAGAAACCATGATGTCACATTTCCTCTCCACAACAGAAGAGAACCTCAACCTACTCCTCCGCATACTGCAAGAACCAAAACTGATTATGTACTGATAATGTTGAATATTGATAGCAGCTTAAAGTAAAATGAATGTCGAGCAGAAAGCTCCTAAAGGAGCTCTCTGCTCTACTTTCATTTTATTTTTAAGCAATCACCTGCCTTTTACAGTGTTGGATTAACATGTTTTTCACTTGCGGCTTTAGGAAAATTGATTAACCAATATTATGCTAATTGATTAAATGTCAGCTGCCTAACTATCATCTTTTTTTTTATAATTTACTGCTTTTATTTTTCTAATCTTTTTCCTGCTATTAGCCTATATTAAAACTTTTTGAAAACCGTGTAGACCCAGATGAGACAATTCCTGAAGCAGCTATCTTATCATGGTCTGCAATGCTTTCTTAAAGAATGTGTCTGACATTAGTGTGCACTCTCTCCTAGGGATATTTTAACTCATTTAACTCTTTACACCCATAGCCTGTTTTTAGTTTTGCAAAAAGGTGACCACTTAAAGCAGGTTGAAAATAAAGCAGAATGGCGCATTCTGCTTTACTTTCAGTCTGCTTTAAGCTACCATATCTTAAATTATAGAAAATATTTCTGTTGGAACATGTTTATGACTGTATAAATTGGAACTTTTTTCTTTTGTGGAGGAATAAATCGAATGAGCTAAAGGCGCTTCTATCAGGTAAAGGGTTAATTAGCCAATGTTATAGTTCAGATGATAGATATTCATAGTGGGCGGAGTCTTATTTATGAATATTCAGCAGGAGAGAGGAAACCCATATCCTTAAATATCAGTTGGGAACTGATCAGAAGTCAAATAAACTCATTGAGCTTTAGAGCTTCTTGATAAACCTGCCTTATTGCATTAAAACATTGCACAGACCAAGCACCGTTGTCATCTTAGGCTCTGTATTTGAGTTTGCTCTAAACTGCCTAATATCGTATATCATATGATACTGCTAAATACAATGCTTTAGATCCATGTAGGAGTCAAACAGTGTAGATAACGACCAGCAGTCGCGTCTTTGACGTGGCGGATGGTCTTGATCTACCCTACTTACAATGCAAAAAGTCAGGTTTTGTCATGGCACAGCTCATTTATATAAAGCACACATACCTTATTTGATCATCCACCAGTCTTTCTGAACTGAAAAATATATTTTACAATTAGTTATGGTCTTTTCTGGTACCCATATGGTTTGTTCGTAGCTCAAATTATGAGGAGATCTAATATAGTAAAATCCTTATTTTCCACCAAACCCTTTGTTTTCATTTTCAAGTATAGTTTGTTAACTCACTGTCCCCTAGTGATGTATATATCCAGCCTTTACCAACAGTGTACCCTGTAAAGCATAGGTACTTGACACATACTTTATTCTATGAACCCCCTCCCTCCCTTTAAAAAAAAAATAAAAATAATTCCGTCAAATAACGCCACAGTACATGAATTATAACGAAAATGTGCATCAAAAAGTTTTATGTCGTTTTCACGGTACATAGCAAAGAATGTACATGTAGGTGTGATCTGTTATTTGTCCACAACAAACGGCCTATGCCACTGGAACTTTCACCAAATATTATAAATCATCTTTAAATGAAATATTATCAGTTTTATATAATTTACATAGAATGCAAAATAAAAAGAAACTTTACCTGTTTAATTTTGACCAATGAGATCGCTCCGTTCATTCGATTCATTCCGGTATTCAAAATGGCATTCACAATGAAATGAGTCTTTCACTTGTCAATTTCGTGCCAAATTACATGTATATTTCATATAGCTGATAGTGAAGAGGGTCATGTTCCGACACAAACGCGTTTGCTCTAATGAAATTAGGTGAAAGTTCCAGCCGTAAAGGCCGTTAAATGTGCAAACAGACTAGATTACCCCTTATTTTGGGCAATAAAACCTGTACCGTGAGAACGACATAAAACTTTTTGTTTAAATTCAATAAAACATTTTCGTTCTAATTCACGTACTGTGGCGTTATTTGACGGAATTTGATGAAATAACAAGACTGCGCGTTCAATAAACGCTTATGCCCCCGGTGGCATCCTTGACAATATATTCTAAATTAGGTCAAGGTCAAATTGAGCTTGAGTATTACTGGTGGGTTGGTAATGGTCCAAGGCAATAACTGTATAAGTATAGAAGCATTGTAGTAAGTAGTGTTGATGCTAGACGAAACGGTAAAATCTAGTTAACCAAGAAATAGCCCATTGAAAATATTCTAAGTCCAAATTAGGTCAAGGTCAAGGTTGAAATCAAGGTTGGGTGATATTGGTGGATAGGGAATGGTCCAAGGCAACAACTGTATAAGTATCCAAGCATTGGAGTAAGCGGTGTTGATGCTAGACGAAACGGTAAAATCTACTTAACCTGGTTACGGACGGACGGACAGGACGATTACTATATGCTCCCGCATCTGTCGATGCCGGGGGCATAAAAAGTAGATATTGATAAATTAATCATTTCCCGAGGGTACCACAAAAGCATATCGGCGATCGAGTCTATTTTAGCATCATCTTAAGTCGATAGTAAAGACTAGGTGTTGAATTGCGCTGTTTACCTTGTATCTATAATAGAAGTATAGTAAAAAAAAATAAAAAAAAATATTTATTTTTTTTAAAAAAAGGTGGTGGTGTTAATAGATAATAAAGTATGTGTCAAGTACCTGTGCTGTAAAGGGTACACTTGTCCTACACAACAGAGTATAAACAAATCAGAGATTTCTTGTAGGAACCCTCTTACAAGGGTATACACTGTTTGTCAGTTTGCAATATATTGGTACAAAAAACCTCAAATAGTCAAAAGTAGACTAGACCTCATTAGTTTCAGGGGTCAATGAATTAATATATAGATACATGTACAACTTAAAAATAGATCTATGTCTCTTTTAATCCATTACCGCATAGCTTGTTTCTAGTTTTAAAGAAAGATGATCACTTAAAGCAGGTTGAAAGTAAAGCAGAATGCGCCTTAAGGCACATTCTGCTTTACTTTCAGCCTGCTTTAAGCTATTATCTGCTAGGATAAAGAAATATTTCTAATGATACATATTCATCACTGTATAAAAGTGAACTATTTTCTTCTATGGAGGAATATTTTATCGGGGTAAAAAGGTGTATTTATAGGGTAATGGGTTAAGATTCTAGCTATACAGAAATAACTATTCTGTGTATTTTCAGTACATATAAAAAAGTTACTGCACAGCAAACACACAGATTTATATTGTACAATCTTACAAATCCAACCAGTAGCGAGTTCAGTTAAAGCTCACATACAATACTTTTTACAAATGTTAACTGGCAGTGATCATGAGTGATGAGCTGATTGCCCATTTAGCTACATAAATAGAACATAGATATAATGACAGTGATCATGAAATATGACTCAGTATTGACAAAGTCCAGGGTTTCCCATAAAAGCCGGCAGCCAGCAGAAATCGCCGGCTATTCCAATATTTCTGCCGGCTATTATTTTCCATTTTTCAAAAAAATAGATTTAGATCTATTTATTTAGATTTTAAAAGAAGATTCTACGCAATATTTGTTTCCTAAAAGCACCGCTCGTAGTAGAAACGAAGCGACATTGGTTGCTATGTATTTGATATATTCGGCCCCGTTATACCTCGATCGCATGCGAAATCGGCACCGTTTGACAAGGTGTGTTCAAGTTTGAAGCGAAATGACCGCGGTATTCCGAATGATATTTTGGATAAAACTAATGCGCTTCTCGGTACAGAATAAACCTTTACGGTGGATTCTGGCGAACGTAGGATCCGTACTTTTCATATTTTAAATTGCACCAATATCGGTTAAAATGTGCGTGTACCATATCTTGACAAAAGAGTATTCCATTTATTCTGATGCAAGTGCATTAGCGCTAATAACAAAGAATTTAAGTAGGCATTATTTCGACACAAACAGATGTGTGTACACACCAACTACAGGGCATTGACCAAAGAGGGGCATTTCCCGCCTAAAAATAGCATTGAAACTATTGAATAAGCACTAAAAATACTTTTAAATCACACCGGATGTTAAATTTCCGGTTATCATTTCGAGGCTTGTAAACAATTGTACACATGTTGGGAGAATTTGGAAACGTGTCAATGATTCGAATGAATTCGAAGGCCAAACCCTTTCCAATCCAAATAATTTAAATACTGGACACATTCCCACTCCAAGGAAACAGTGTTACACTTTTCCCAGTTGACAAAGCACAATTTTGTGCCTAAATACATAGCAAAGTGAAACAGTCCACATTCTAGCGATCTCATGAATTTGTCTTTCGCGGATTTCCTCCAATCAAGCTTGTCCAAACAATGTGCTCAGCCTTGCATGTTATTAGCAAGACTGTCAATTTACAGTTCAGCTTTATTAGCGTATCGGCATATCAACTAAATTGCCTTTGGCTAGATAAATCCAGTGCTGAGAGATAAGCAATTACGTAATCAAACATTGTCCATGTCAAACTCTATTTTCCCCTTAGAAGCCAACCTTGAATACACACGTGTCATAATTGCATCAAACTCATAAAATCCGTCTGGTTACACAAGACTTTGTGTCACTGTGTGTTCTGATAATTTCTCTGCAGCCGCTAATTCTGAACAGGTCGGCGAACTTCAAAGAGATGAAAAATTTGGTGACTGTCTTCAACCCTAGTGACGAGTATAGTTTAGAATAGGGTGACCGTTTTCAACACTATGTCGATTACAGTGTCAAACTGCAGCTGCGGATTTTTTCCAGTGTAAGATATATATCTAGATAAATATTATTACGTGAACCCAGGGCTAGGCCATTGAATCAAAATGGGCGGGGCTCCTCAATTATGCTGTGGTGTTTTAACACATTGTGTGTAAATCATGTCTGAGTAACTCAGTATGAAAAGTATCATGTATAGAGAGGATAATTTTTTTGGATGCTATTAGAGGCGAACATTCAAGGTGAATATCTGATATTATTTATTTTACTTTTTACTGTAAACTTAATCAAACTTTCAGCAGTATGGGAAAGCAATCAGTAGTTTAGAAATGCTGAGGTTTCTTTTAGACGTTCCGCCATATTGGCATAAGTTTTACTTGTAGTGGTACGTTTCAACATTGATCTATATGTTGGTTGGACCAAACATTAAAATCTAATTCTTGGGCTACTGAAAAAAAAATTATTTTTTGCTGGCCCAAGACTTGAAAGAAATACGGTACCCATGATATGCAAAGGTGGGTTTTTTCCCAAGAAAAATGTACCTTTTGGCAATGAAATCTAGCCATCTTGTATTTTTCTTGAGCAATATTTTGCCTATCTTAAACCTGTCCAAAACGACTCAGAATGCAGGAAATTGCACCATTTTTTGCAAAAAAGTTGTTTTGCACGCTGCGCTCGCTCTGCCGGCTTTTCCTAAAAGTTTGCCAGCTACAAATGTATGCCAAATCTTATGGGAAACCCTGAAGTCAGGTGCAATAATTTGAATATAATGATGCATTATGGTATACGCAATGGTATATAGGTATTTGCCACAACTGCTATTGGTCACTTACTTTCGTATGTGTTCATTTTCTTTTAAATAGAGATCTGTTCTTCTGTTCAAACCTGATGAGTTCTTGTAAGCACTGAAATGAAGAAAATTAAATCCAAAGCTGTAAATAAAGCAATTTTGGGGCAATTAGTTTATGTAATAAACTGTCACAAAGAGCAATCTCTCATATCTAACCCTGGTCTCCATAGCTTGTTTTCAGAATATTGAAGACGACATACGGTTGAAAGTAAAGCAGAATGCTCCTTTAAGGAGCATTCTGCTTTACTTTCAACTGCAATATGCTAGGATACTGGAAAGATTTCTTATGCTGCATAACCATGACTGTTGTAATATTTTCTTCAGTGGAGGAATAAATTAAAGGCATAAAAGGGTGTATTTATTGGGTAGTAGGATAAGAAGAACAGTAGGCAAACACAATTAATTGAACTGTAGGAAATGACAGCTTAATGAACAACACAGATCCATTCCTGTAGACAAGTGATACTTTGTAGCTATTCATCTACATAAAATCAAACTTGTGTAAAACTATTACCCCGTAAATACTGGTATGCCTTTTTACCATTCTTATTATTTCTTCACTAAGAAAAGTAGTCCTCACTTGGCAGGTGGAAAGTAAAGCAGAATGCACCCCAAGGCACATTCTTCTTTACTTTAAGCTACCATCTGCTAGAATATTGAAAATATTTCTTATTCTTATTCACGACTGTATAAACTGGAAATATTATTCTGTGGAGGAAAAAATTAAATGGGTAAAAATGTGTATCCATGGAATAAAAGGTTAAGCAAAGAAAAGATGGGCATGTCTTACTTGATATCTCTGCGAACTGATCCGAGCAGGTCTTCTCTTTCCCGTATAGCGTTAATATTTGACTTTGTTTTCTGGAACTCCTGACTGTAGTCCTGTAATATGTCTCTGTGTCTCTGGAGAGTGTGTAACAAGGCAGCACTCGGAGAGCTGACACTTATGTTCTGTGTGTACTCAGCCATACGATCATTCACCTCGGTGAGCTGGGAACAAATGTAGTAAAAACCCTCTATAACAACCACTAAATTATGTTGACTATTGTGTGTTACGTTTAAGGCAGGTGAATGCTTAAAGCAGTGTGAAAGTAAAACAGAAAGCTTCAGTAGGAGCTTTCTGTTTCACTTTGACACTGCTTTAAGCTGCCACTTGTCTTTAGTGCAATTAGCCTTTCTTTTAGTGGTTGTAATAGAAAGGTTTTAATGCAACAGGTTGGCACTGGAAAACAGAACCTGGGAACCAAAAACAAATTGTTAAGAGAATATTCCTGAATTCCAGCCCCAACTTCAAAGCATGAAACCAGATATTACAATACATGTATATAAACCACGAAAGGAAACATTAGAATTTCAAAGCTTAAAATCAGGTCACATTGTATATATTAGGAAGATCCATTGCTGTCCATATAACAATAAACAGTTTTGATTTGTCATCGATGTTTAGTGTTAAGGGCCAAGGCTACACCCCATTCCCCACTTTGAAATGTATGCACAGTGTTCCCCATATTTATTTTTTTTAACAAAGGGTTCAACAAATTTGAGTTATCAGGGTTGTTTATCTTATTTAACCCAGTAACAAGTGATAACATAAATATACACATATTATGTTGTTTACCTTTTCCCCCAGATACAGTCAAAACTTGATAACTTGAACCCATCTTAGTTAACCCGTTACCCCATAAATACGCCTTTTTACCCCTTTAAATCATTCATATCCTGACGAAAAAATAGTTCTATTTCATACAGTCTTGAAAAAGTACCAAAAGAAGTATTTTCTATATCCTAACAGATGGTAGCTTAAAGCAGGCTGAAAGTAAAGCAGAATGTTGTGCATTCTGCTTTACTTTCAACCTGCTTTATGTGGTCACCTGTCTTCAAAATTAGAAACAGGCTATGGGGTAATGGGTTAAAATAGGTACCCTTACATGTATTTCATGGGGTAATGGGTTAAAATAGGTACCCTTACATGTATGTCAGGGTTGACTTTGAAATACATGTATGAGCATGTCTGACCTAAGCCAGCCCGAATGATCAAATTTCAACTTACATCAATACAGAAAACTTAGACTTAACCCTTTCCCCATGAATTGTTTTCAGTTTTTAAGACAGGTGGATTTGCTTAAAGTAGGATGAAAGTAAAAACAGAGAGCTCCTAAAGGAGCTTTCTGCTTTTCTGTCAGCCTGCTTTAACCCATTCCACAATAAATATGCCTTTTTACGCCTATTATTCATGCCTCCACTGAAGAAAAAAGTTCCCTTTTATACAGTCGTGAATATGGAATATTTTCTTTATTCTAGCAGGTAGTAGCTTAAAGCAAAGTAGA
The DNA here is from genome assembly GCA_922989275.2 of Gari tellinella. Taxonomy (NCBI): domain Eukaryota; kingdom Metazoa; phylum Mollusca; class Bivalvia; order Cardiida; family Psammobiidae; genus Gari; species Gari tellinella. The sequence continues at coordinate 79,803,972 of OV277868.1, read as the reverse complement.
ATATGCCTTAAGACGCATTCTGTTTAACTTTCAACCTGCATTAAGTAGTCACCTATTCTCAAAACTAGAAACAGGCTATGGGGTAATGGGTTAAACATTATGTCAGAATAAAGGACACATTTTAATGGATCTTAACAGGACATGGTAGAAGCATTAAAAGTCAATTCATATCAAGACAAAAAAGGTAAAGATGTCAAAAGGCATTTCTATAAGGGGAAGGGTTTTAACCCATTAACTCATAGCCTGTTTTTAGTACTGAAGATACAATGTAGGTGACCACTTAAAGCAGTTTGAAAGTAAAGCAGAATTCTGCTTTACTTTCAGTCTGCTTTAAGTTACCATCTGCTAGGATATAGAATATATTTCTTGTGGTACATATTCATGAATGTACAAAGTCTTCGAGATGATTCTAATGAGAAGTGACACCATAGGGTTTAATGCAGAGATAAGGATTTTAGTTTTTTAAATACCCCACTTGTCTGGAGCTCTGGATACATAAGCATACCTTTCCCAGCAACTGTTCAATCTCCATCTCCATCGTTTCAAACATGTGTTCACTTCCAGATTTATTCAGCAATGGTGATGTATCGCTATAAACACAATAAACAGAAAATAAGTACAGTGGAGAAAACGTTATTCTTTCCCAATAAACGCGTTTACGCTTAAACTATTATTTGCCATGCAAACAGTTAGGAGCCAGATCAGACGCTGGGTAACCCGGCGTCTGATCAGGCTCCAAACTGTTTGCCACCAAGATAAACATGAATTATCAGAATTGTCCAAAAGTTGCACTTTTCTACGTTTTAGTGCTTTGCGTTTGCGTACGTTTGCGTTTAAACGGGAAAGAATAACGTTTTCTCCACTGTAACATGTAAAATTTACAGTAAATTGAAAATGTGTACTGCTAAGTTGCTAATAGGACTCCAGATAAGAGAGAGTATACTGCACAAATCCCAACATTTTCTCACTCAGTTTTGCATCATATCCTTTAATGTTACTACTCATTAGAATCATCTTTGAGATGATTCTATAATAAGTGACATAATAGGGTTTAAAGCAGAAATAAGGATTTTAGGTTTTGAAATACATGAACTCCCCTTATCTGGAGCCCTGTGCAACGATTTTTAAGTCTTCCACCCCTGAAACTTTTAATGGACAATTCCAATTAAGTCTGCACACTTTTCTGCTGAACACTTGCTTATTTTAAAAGCCAAGTAATAGTTCAGACAATAAGACATTCATAGTGATCAGAGTTTCATACATGAATATTAACTCTTACACACACTCGTGATTATCTGTGCAAACAGTTTGGATCTAATGCGAGACAATGTAATGTGGTGTCTCATCAGGATCCTAACTGTTTGACACTCTGGTCCCGTTCTAAAAAGAAATTTTGAAAATTCTATTTTACGAACAGTAGCAGATGATTATACCGGTAATTGTCTAAGATGCACAAAAATACCCAGCATGCAAAAAGTTAATCTGTAACTGTTGTTAATAAATTTATTGTCCCAGACAGTCTCGCGAAAGGACTGTTCACTTGATCACTGGCAACTGATCCGCAGGAACTGGAATTTACTTCCCTTTGGTTCTACTGGAAGTGATAGCAAACAAAGAGTTGTAGACCTGGCTTACACGGAAACCCTGCAATGTGTGTCTAACCCATTACCCCATAGCCTGTTTCTTGTTTTGAAGATATGTGACCACGTAAAGCTGGTTGAAAGTAAAGCAGAATGCGCCTTAAGACGCATTCTTCTTTACTTTCAGCCTGCTTTAAGCTATTATCTGCTAGAATATGGAAAATATTTCTGATTATTTTTATTTGTGACAGTATAAATTGGAACTCTTTTCTTCAGTAGAGGAATTAATGAAAGGCATAAAAAAGGTGTATTTATCATAGGGTAATGGGTTAAGAGACATAAGCAATCTAACTGCTAAATGAAGAGTTAATCTTACCTGAATGAATCTGAATGTGAATAATTTGTTCCCAACTTGCTGAATGATACAAGCTTGAGGTCAATTTCATTTTCCAGTTGTCGTGCCTGTTTCCGATAATCTGTGTGAATAAATGGTTATGTCGTATAATTGGTTAAAAATCATTATCAATTCAGGGGTAGAAAAGTCCACTTGGCTGCTCATTCTGCATGCTTTTATCGGTTTACACGTTTTACAGTATGATACCAAATAATAGAGCGTTACATGTATGTTTGATTTTTCAGTACATTATCATATAACTCATAAGCCAGTTTTTACAAAACTGAGCGATTCAAAACCTAAAATGAGGCTTTTAAATGCATTTACAATAAAAAAAAAAAAGGGGCTCACTCCTAGATTAATATTTGGAATTTGAACTAAGGAAAGTTATAACTCTAACAATACCTTAAATTTTAAAAGTAAACTTTAGGGCTTTTTGAGCAAATATTGAAGAAATGTCTATATAAAGATACTAGTGTGAAACAGTTTGGATCCTGATCAGACACCACACTATGCAGCTTCTGATCAGGATCAAAACTGTTTGCAAAGTCGCCTTTTAGCGCCGTTGGCAGTGAAAGATTTAAAACCAAATAAAAACCTATTATTTGGTATTATCCTGTTAAACGTGTAACCACTTTTATCCCTTCTTTGTTGAACTTGCAGGGCAAGTGCTTTTTTGGTTTGGGTTCATTCAATCATTGTCGTTTTTGCAGAATGAGTGATTAATTTCTGATATTTTTTCACCTGCAATCGATTATTAGCTTGCCTAATTGATTTGGGATTGATATTTATAGGTTAAGCAATTCAGTTTACCTTAAGGCTACATTTTTTCATAAGTCTATTTCATTAGAACTGCGATTCATTTTACAACAAAAAATAAAGACGTTTTTGTGATACTGTGTTCAATAAACACAAAGATGAACATTCTAAAGCTTTAAAATACAGAGCTCTCTCCCTAAAACAGCCTGCCGAACAATGATTTTTCCACCTTACAACAATGCTTGCCACTGTTCACTTAACAAGAGTGAAGACAATTATAAGACTTAAGTTTAGTCCTCTTTTACGGCTGCAATATCATTGTTTGCCGTTTATATCAATGTCTCAAATTGACATTTATTTGACATATGAAGCATATAAAGAATTAGTGACAAACAATATTTGTTTTTGAATCATAATTGTCCACTCCAATTGTCTTCCGACAGATTTATCCGAAATGAATAGTTTGTCCGAATTTCAATACCCAAACCAAAACAACAACGACATAAGACATTTTGTAATAAAACATATGTATTCAAATAAAAATCTCATACTGGTAAAGCATCACAATTTATTAAACTTTTGATTCATATAAAATTGAATTGAATCTAACAAAACCGTAAAAAGAAAAAGGTTATATGCGAAAAATCACAGGTACCTTCCCAAAGGTTTCCCATTTCGGCCATTATAAACGGAACTTCCACCGTGTCAAAATCTCGCGAGAAAATATGTTGGTAGGGAAAATAATCAAAGCACTGTTGAGATTTTCCGAATAGCTATAGGGCCTCAATTTTAATATATATTTTTTATTTTTATTCCCCCAGAATCTACGATTCGGGGGCATATAGTTTTTGTCATGTCTGTTGGTTTGTCCGTCTGTCCGTCCGTCTGTCTGTGCCCAAAACCTTAACCTTGGCTATAACTCTTGCATTTTTGTACCTGGACCTTTTATACTTGGCATGTGTCTTCCCTGTATCAAGACCTTTCCATCCTTACAAACCTTTTTGACCTTGTGACCTTGACCTTGACCTTTGACCTACTTTTGTAAAAATCTTTAAATGGCTATAACATTTGCACCAGTAGGCCCAGGGCTTTCATATTTTGTATGTATATTTCTTTTGTCAAGACCTTTCCAACCATACCAACATCTTTGACCATGTGACCTTGACATTGACCTTTGACATATTTAATCAAACTTTAACCAAAAACCTTAACCTTGGCTATAACTTTTGCATTTCTAAACCTGGGCCTTTTATACTTGGCATGTGTATTCTTCATGGCAAGACCTTTCCAACCATATAAAACTTTTTGACCTTGTGACCTTGACATTTTACCTACTTTTGTAAAAATCTTTAAATGGCTATATAATTTGCACCAGTTGACCCAGGGCTTTCATATTTTGTATGCATATTTCTTGTGTTAAGACCTTTCCAACTATACCAAAGTCTATGACCATGTGACCTTGACCTCGACCTTTGACCTATTTAATCAAACTTTAACCAAAAACCATAACTTTGGCTATAACTTTTGCATTTTTGCACCTGGGCCTTTTATACTTGACATGTGTCTCCCTCGTGTCAAGACCTTTCCAACCATACAGATTTATTTGAACTTGTGACCTTGACCTTGACGTTTGACCTACTTTTGTAAAATCTTTAAATGGCTTTAACATTTGCACCTGTAGGCATCAGCCTTTCATATTTTATATGTATATTTCTTGTGTCAAGACTTTTCCAACCATACCAACGTATTAGACCATGTGACCCTGACCTTGACCTTTGATCTATTTAATCAAACTTTAACCAAAAACCTTAACTTTGCATATAAATTTTGCATTTTTGCACCTGGACCTTATATACTTGGCATGTGTCTTCCCTGTGGCAAGACCTTTCCAACCATACAAAACTTTTTGACCTTGTGACCTTGACATTTGACCTACTTTTGTTAAATTCTTTAAATGTCTATGACATTTGCACCAGTAGGCCCGAGCCTTTCATATTTTATATGTATATTTCTTGTGTCAAGACCTTTCCAACCATACCAACGTATTAGACAATGTGACCTTGACCTTTGATCTATTTAATCAAACTTTAACCAAAAACCTTAACCTTGCATATAACTTTTGCATATTTGCACTTGGGCCTTATATACTTGGCACGTGTCTTTCCTGTGGCGAGACCTTTCCAACCATACAAAACTTTTTGACCTTGTGACCTTGACATTTGACCTACTTTTGTTAAATTCTTTAAATGGCTATAACATTTGCACCAGTAGGCCCGAGCCCGAGTATAAAAGGTCCAGGTGCAAATATGCAAAAGTTATATGCAAGGTTAAGGTTTTTGGTTAAAGTTTGATTAAATAGATCAAAGGTCAAGGTCACATTGTCTAATACGTTGGTATGGTTAGAAAGGTCTTGACACAAGTAATATACATATAAAATATGAGAGGCTCGGGCCTACTGGTGCAAATGTTATAGCCATTTAAAGATTTTAACAAAAGTAGGTCAAATGTCAAGGTCACAAGGTCAAAATAATTTGTATGGTTGGAAAGGTCTTGCCACAGGAAAGACACATGCCAAGTATAAAAGGCCCAGGTGCAAAAATGCAAAAGTTATAGCCAAAGTTATGGTTTTTGGTTAAAGTTTGATTAAATAGGTCAAAGGTCGAGGTCAAGGTCACATGGTCATAGACTTTGATATAGTTGGAAAGGTCTTAACACAAGAAATATGCATACAAAATATGAAAGCCCTGGGTCAACTGGTGCAAATTATATAGCCATTTAAAGATTTTTACAAAAGTAGGTAAAATGTCATGGTCAAGGTCACAAGGTCAAAAAAAAGTTTTATATGGTTGGAAAGGTCTTGCCATGAGGAATACACATGCCAAGTATAAAAGGCCCAGGTTTAGAAATGCAAAAGTTATAGCCAAGGTTAAGGTTTTTGGTTAAAATTTGATTAAATAGGTCAAAGGTCAAGGTCAAGGTCACATGGTCAAAGATGTTGGTATGGTTGGAAAGGTCTTGACACGAGGGAGACACATGTCAAGTATAAAAGGCCCAGGTGCAAAAATGCAAAAGTTATAGCCAAGGTTAAGGTTTTTGGTTAAAGTTTGATTAAATAGGTCAAAGGTCGAGGTCAAGGTCACATGGTCATAGACTTTGGTATAGTTGGAAAGGTCTTAACACAAGAAATATGCATACAAAATATGAAAGCCCTGGGCCAACTGGTGCAAATTATATAGCCATTTAAAGACACCTGCCAAGTATAAAAGGCCCAAGTGCAAATAAGCAAAAGTTATATGCAAGGTTAAGGTTTTTGTTTAAAGTTTGATTAAATAGATCAAAGGTCAAGGTCACATTGTCTAATACGTTGGTATGGTTAGAAAGGTCTTGACACAAGAAATATACATATAAAATATGAGAGGCTCGGGCCTACTGGTGCAAATGTTATAGCCATTTAAAGAATTTAACAAAAGTAGGTCAAATGTCAAGGTCACAATGTCAAAAAGTTTTGTATGGTTGGAAAGGTCTCGCCACAGGGAAGACACCTGCCAAGTATAAAAGGTCCAGGTGCAAATATGCAAAAGTTATATGCAAGGTTAAGGTTTTTGGTTAAAGTTTGATTAAATAGATCAAAGGTCAAGGTCACATTGTCTAATACGTTGGTATGGTTAGAAAGGTCTTGACACAAGTAATATACATATAAAATATGAGAGGCTCGGGCCTACTGGTGCAAATGTTATAGCCATTTAAAGATTTTAACAAAAGTAGGTCAAATGTCAAGGTCACAAGGTCAAAAAAATTTGTATGGTTGGAAAGGTCTTGCCACAGGAAAGACACATGCCAAGTATATAAGGTCCAGGTGCAAATATGCAAAAGTTATATGCAAGGTTAAGGTTTTTGGTTAAAGTTTGATTAAAAAGATCAAAGGTCAAGGTCACATTGTCTAATACGTTGGTATGGTTGGAAAGGTCTTGACACAAGAAATATACATATAAAATATGAAAGGCTCGGGCCTACTGGTGCAAATGTCATAGACATTTAAAGAATTTAACAAAAGTAGGTCAAATGTCAAGGTCACAAGGTCAAAAAGTTTTGTATGGTTGGAAAGGTCTTGCCACAGGGAAGACACATGCCAAGTATATAAGGTCCAGGTGCAAAACTGCAAAATTTATATGCAAGGTTAAGGTTTTTGATTAAAGTTTGATTAAATAGATCAAAGGTCAAGGTCAGGGTCACATGGTCTAATACGTTGGTATGGTTGGAAAGGTCTTGACACAAGAAATATACATATAAAATATGAAAGGCTGGGGCCTACAGGTGCAAATGTTAAAGCCATTTAAAGATTTTACAAAAGTAGGTCAAATGTCAAGGTCAAGGTCACAAGTTAAAATAAAGTGTATGGTTGGAAAGGGAGGGAGACACATGTCAAGTATAAAAGGCCCAGGTGCAAAAATGCAAAAGTTATAGCCAAGGTTAAGGTTTTTGGTTAAAGTTTGATTAAATAGGTCAAAGGTCGAGGTCAAGGTCACATGGTCATAGACTTTGGTATAGTTGGAAAGGTCTTAACACAAAAAATATGCATACAAAATATGAAAGCCCTGGGCCAACTGGTGCAAAACATATTTTATATGTATATTTCTTGTGTCAAGACCTTTCTAACCATACCAACGTATTAGACAATGTGACCTTGACCTTTGATCTATTTAATCAAACTTTAAACAAAAACCTTAACCTTGCATATAACTTTTGCTTATTTGCACTTGGGCCTTTTATACTTGGCAGGTGTCTTCCCTGTGGCGAGACCTTTCCAACCATACAAAACTTTTTGACATTGTGACCTTGACATTTGACCTACTTTTGTTAAAATCTTTAAATGGCTATAACATTTGCCCCAGTAGGCCTACGGCTTTCATATTTTGTTTATATATTTCTTGTGTCAAGACCTTTCCAACCATACCTACGCTTTTGCCCTTGTGACCTTGACCTTTGACCGGCTTTTGTATAAATTGTTATATACCTATAACATTTGAACCAGTAGGCCTAGAGCTTCCATACTTTGTATGTACATGTACATTGTATGTTTCTTGTGTTAAGACTTGTTCAACCATGCCAATGTTTCATTTACCATGCGACCATGACTTTTGACCTACTTTTGCAAATAAGCATTACATTACAGAACATGACGCTGGCTGGGGGCATTTGTGTTTCACAAACACATTGCTTTTCATCTGATCTTCACCAAACTTTCTGAAAATGTTTGTTGACATAAAATGGAGACCAAGTTGGATAACCAGCGGCGCCAATTTATGCTAGGCTCTTTGGAGTAACGACCCTTGAATTCCTCAAAATGGCGCTTTTATGGCGCTCCATGACAGTTTCTGCTCTCTAACTCGTACATTTTACATTTGATAGTCTGGAACCCCCTCCCCGTATCATCGGGGGCATTCATGTAACTGGGACACGCTCTTGTTCATGTTAATCTCTACCTAATTATGACTCGTGCACGGGTATTGAGCCGTTTCTCTCGTGCGGTGGGGGTGGAGGATGTTTCCAGACCCTCCCCCTTTTGGCTGCATCGAGACTTCTGTTTCCTCCATTTGCTCATGGGTCTTCTATCAGTTGAGGCCAAACTTACATTAACAGTTGTTTCTGCCGAGGTTTATAGTCCCGCATAAGTTTTATCAGGTGCGTCATCCCATTACATTAACATGTCTGCATCCAAAGTTATATAACACCAAGATCGTTCACAAGCATTTGATTGGCCAGACTTTGAACTTTCATTGCTGTACAAGAGCTGAAATCTGACCAATCAAGCGCTTGAGAACGATCTCACAAGGCATGGGAGGAAAGTATCAATATAATTATTGCTTAGAATTGACGTAAAACCTTCCAAGTGTTCATCGGAACACGTGTGTCACCTGCCAGCAAGCAATTATATCTGCTGCAAAAGAAATTGTAAATAGGGGAATAACTCTCACACTATTGATGCAAGAGTTATGACTATTGTACAATACACTTCAACTTGTAAAGCTTTTCCCATAAATGAAGTTTCATCTTTAAAACGTCAGTAGACAGGTGTTATCAAGCGTGACTCAAAAAGCGTGACGGACAGACAGACGGACGGACGGACGGGCGGGCGGACAGACAGACATACAGACAGGCGGACAGAAGGACTGACTGACGGACGGACGGACAGACGGATCGACAGAAAGACGCCGGCAAAGTGATCCCTTTGTGTCACCTCTGCCTACAGCAGGTGACACAACAAATTAACTAGCATAAGAATGGGACCGCGGCCTAATGATTGTAGTCACTGTGACTTACACTCACTCTATGCATAATTAAGCTCATCATCGCTGTGGGTTCGAATCCCGATCTGGGCCCTTCGGATTTTTCATGTGGAGAAGCCTTCTAGCTGGCTTGCGGAAGGTCAGTGGTGCTATCCAATTGCCGAATTATGCCTGAAACAGCTAGTGCATTTAAAGGGTTTCTGGGGGGTCTTTCTCCACCTGTAATTAGCATCGTTCACTACGGCCGGTAACCAGCTGGACTCAATATACACCGACGTACTTCTTTGATCTACTTCGCCAATTAAAAACGGAGGAAAAACTGAGACAGGCACTGACTTCAGAAAGAGGAAGGGTGTCACACTACAGGACTCACTCCGTGTGCAGGACTTTCCCTCTGAGCGTCTGAAGCTGAGGTTGAAGACACACTGAAGGATAATTTATACTGGAGAGCATCCACTAGGAGCCTGGCACCACCAGGAAGAAGAAAAGGCTGCACATGAAGCTGACAGATGGCCAAGGGAATCAGCTGGTTGGTCTCATTGAGGAGATGATAATATACTATATGTACATGTATATTATTGTAGATAATTTATTGGGAGTTGTTATTCTTTTGGGAATGGTTCTTTTGTGTGTTTCCATACCTGTATTATGGAGACTGGATACCTCATTCTCATGATGCTGTGCAGGCAAACACAGTCTTCAACGATGACTCTTCTGGTGCCCGTTTGACTAAACTACTTACGCAAAATGTTTGCGTAAGTCAAAATCTTAATTTTTAATTTATATTTTTTATTATCAATTGCTACAAACAGCAAATAGCCAGATCAGAGGACGCGCTTTTAGTGCGTCCTCTGATCTTGCAAACGTTTAATGATCGAAGAATAAGAGTAAAGCGATTTTGACTTACGCAAAAGTTTTGCGTAAGTAGTTTTGTAAAGCGGGCCCCAGTTGTACAAGTGTTCTCAGCAAACATATGACGTGGGAGGATAGGACTCCAAATGCATTCTCAACCCTCTGGAAGATAGTATATCCTCCACCTACTTTAAACCGCATAAAATCCAACCACAACTGTGAAAAATAAGCATGTTCAAAAGAGTAGCTTCTTTCAAATAAGGAAGTTCCGAAAACGTCAATTAACTGATTCACGTGTCCTTTTGTTTGTCTGGCTTATTGTGAAAACCGCGAGTGTTCCACACAGGCCCTTTCTATTTCAACCAATTCAACCAATAAGAAGACACAGCTTTCTTTAGCAATTTCCTTAGCTCCACCCTAATAAAAATAATACCAATCATATAACAATATTACAAAACATGCATTGATTCTAACATAGAAAAGTAATAAATCATCCGACAACATTTAGAGAACGTCTTTAATCTAGTCACGTGACTTGACTACGGGATGTTTATCAAGTGGTAATTTTTTTTGGTAAAAAAGCCGCGTAAAGCGTATCATTTGGTGGTGAAGATTTTGTTAATTTGTAAAACAGACTTTCAACTATTAGACTTTGCCAAAAATATTTTAAAAGCACCAATTTTGCCGTTTAAAAGGCAACACAAGACCTGACGTAGAGCTTAGTAAGGTAGGATTATAGGATAAAATCATCGTCATCCAAGATAAAGTATGACACAATCCTCGTATTCACTGGCCATAGATTCAATAGCTCGCATGTCAATTGAGCCTTCGACGATGTATTCTTTCAGCCCACTTGCATTGAATATCTAAGCGTCAGATTGATGTACAAAACCACCCGACATCGATCCACAGGAATTTGGAGTTCGCGTTGACTATGTAGTGCAAGAATGACGATTGAGTAAAACTTCTTGTAATTGTAGTACAGGTCCAAGGTTATAAAAGCGGTTGAGCTGAGCCTGACCGTGTTCTCAAGCATATGATTTGTCAGATTTGAGCCTAGGCTCAAATCTGACCAATCAAATGCTTGAGAACGACTTGAGACTGAACTCAAATACTTTATAACCTTGGACCCTGGGACCCAGCACTTGCTGGGCTTCTGATGAGTACATTATTACCAACGAGAGCTCAGATTGCATGTGGCACCTTCACATTCTCTCAAAAGCATTAGCAGTGGGCTCCACTCTGCTGCTGTGCTTGGAGAGGGAATAACGTAATGATTGTTTCCGCTTGAATGCATATACTTTATTCACAATAGTTTGAACAACCAGAGGTAGGAAGGTGGATAGCTGGATACCATATGGTGCGATACTATCGCATCATATGGTATCCAGCTATCCGTCTTCCATCATACCCGAAAGTAATATGTTTAAATGGCTTGGGTAGTCTATGCCACTTGCAAGGTAGGTGTCTCAGGGTGGTAGTCAACTTCACACCATGTTGCATAGCTCCTCTACAGTTAGTTTCCATTTGCGCCATTCTGGGGACAACCACTGTCCAACTGTTCGTCAAACACCTCATAAGGAGATTTTCTCCTAGCCTTGAGAGAGGTGTATAATCTAATGGCCTTTATGTTCCAACTGGTGTTCACAAAGCCAGAGAGGACCCCACATTTCTTCATTGTATACTTCTTTCTCCTCATCTTCATCGTGAGTAGTATAGGGGCCACTGTGCGGCCACATTCCAATAGCGCAATATGATGTAAAATACCACATTCCAGAGCCTGGCGTTATATAACGTAACTTGACGTACTTTCGGTCACGTGGGTACTCTTGCGTAACTGACGTACTTTCGGTCGAGTGGGTACTATGGATGGGGCTGATATAAGGACGTCACGGGTTTTCGTCGATGTCAGGGCGGCCTTGTTGGAATCTACTCCCTTGGGGATAGGCGGCCATAAAGTCTACACTCATCACTGTATACAGAACGGATACCTTATTTGGTAAGTATTCGATAAGGACCAGGCTCTTTCCATACCAGTCAGACTGACCATGCCTTTGCTCCCACATCGTAACCGGACACATTCCAAAACATGACGCGCACTTTCTAATGGTTCTGTCTCGTCGCTCTACCCCTTCCAATCATGTTCAGCTTCAAAATGCTCTGGTGTTAAAATTCGAACCAAATAAAACTGGTAACACGCTGTTTACAATAGCAACACGACCTCTGTCAAAGAAGGATATGTCTCCGCACGAAGAACATAGAGTGTGTCCACATAGGTTTAAAGCGACAGAAATTCTAGAGTCCATACAAATACGACAAATGGTTGCATCTGGTTCGGTTCTGGGTTGGATGTGGTTTGAACTTCTGGAGACAGCCTGTGTGGTAGCTAAAGTGTTGTTAGCCGGTTGGGGTCTCATGGCCCTTTCATTTACACTGGAGAGAAGAATGTCCACAATGTAGTTTAAACCGTCGCGGAGTTTCCACAAACATTTAGAATGCATGAGATCCTCGTCTTGGTAAAATGGTCAACAGTTTTCTAACTCTATCAGACGCCAGTCTTTCGTATTCAATTTCTTCTCCCATGCGCATCGTCAAAATGCTTCAATTGTTCCATGCGATAATCCATAATGTAGGGTAATGAAGTCTTTATTTAACGAGAGAACTAATTTCCAAACCTAAATCTTTCATTTTTATATATATATATATTTGATATAAAACTGTGAATTTCTGTAGAGTTTAAACATATACAAACAGTTTGGATCTAGGTAAAACAATAACAATACAAGGTCAAAAAAGGACAAGACGTATTTAGAAAATGAAATTGTTCTCCTAAGGAATGTGTATTAAGTCATAATAAAGGCAAACATGTTAGATGCATTGGGCTACTCAAATGTGTATGCTCAGATTTTTATATAAATGATACACGACAAGATCAACAGGTGGACTCATTAGGCAACTAATTATTATTGATTAATAAAACAAGACAATGATTCCTGGATTCATAAGAACATCCCTTTTGATGTGTTTTGAAATATTAAAAAAGGCACTCTTATTGCATTATTATATATGCCAAAAAGACAATTTGTAATAACCATTGGAATGTCAACTATTATTCTTAATTGCAATTATGGGTAATGTACAATTGCAAAATGGCACCAGGTCCTTTGAATCAATGTCAATAGATCCCAACACTTTCCGAGAAAAACATTTACCTGTATATCTACACAGATGACTGCTTTACTCATTGTCCCCTCAAACTTCCAATGAACAATTCCAGTTTGCAATAAAGGCTGGTCCATTTTAGACTATTTAGGTGGGTTTTTTTTAAAAAATAATATTTTGCAAAATGACAAACAGTAAAGACCCTGATCAGAGGCTCATGCATGAGCCCTCTGATCAGGGACTTTACTGTTTGCATATGACAAGTGTACTTCTCACAGGTACACTTTTGGTAAAATATGCATATATGCGTCACTAGGACTCAATGAGTGAATGCAGAATAAACGTGAAACAGGAATATAGTACATTCATAATTGATCGAAATGTAATAGTGTTGGAATTAGGCGATTTGGTGGACTGTTTCCTTTTGGAGTTTTCTCCCTTGTGAATTGTAGTCATGTTGAGTAAATACTTTTCTTTTTCCCGTGCGGCGCGTGCATATTCTTTTCATCATTCGGAATGTATATGAACTTGTCATTCCGATAATAGTTCTTGAGGCAACAACATCTAGTTACTTTCTGCTTTAATTTAATAAATTTCTCTGGAGATCGTTTTGGACATTGGATTTGGTATGTAAAGTCTTTAAATATTTAGCTTTCGAGTCATCTGAAATGAGCGGCAGTCTAGTTCGGATCCGCAATTGTCATGTTTACGTGTTAGCATGGAGCCCTTTCCACAAAAAGCACTGCCATAAGATAGAAATGGTCCAAAGAAGAGCCGCAAGATTTGCCCTGAATCGGTATCATAACACCAGCAGTGTCAGCTCCATGCTCGAGGAACTGGGTTGGGAGACACTGAAAGCTAGAAGATCTAAAATCCAGCTGACATGCTTTTTTAAGATCATACATAATCTAATTGACATTCAAGCTTCAAATTATTTAGAAACATCACATACGTCAACACGATCGAAACACTCTCTGGACCGATCCAGTTGCTACATCCTGTATGAGACTCTGAGCTGTACCGGCGGGGATCCGTCCCTGGTAGCGCCTCGCAAGCCGGAGTGGTCACACGTATAGTCTCTTGGGATGTAGCGACTAACCAACTTTTTCTGTATTTCTTACTTTTTCCCTATTGCGTGCCCTGTCCGTGCTTTTTCTTCTACCTTTCCTTTCTTTTTCTCTGTATTATATTTATTTTCTTGCGCACCGTAATAAAATTGTCAAGTCTGACAGCTTTACGTAACAATGTAGATGTAGATTACAGTCGCACATTGTTTACGCGAACTAGTCAAAATGGCAGCATTACTATTTGTTCTCTAAAAACCTCACATGGATAGCATGGTATTTGCACCAGAGTTCTTTTAACCTTTTCAGTTTGTAACCATGGTAATGGAGCACTGGTGAGATAGTGGAGTTTTGTGTGTGGTTGCAGTCAATCCATAGTTGGTGAGTTTGTGCGGTGCCATTGTAATTTAATGTTTATAACATATTTTATAGATAGATTTTATTGACCTGGCAGGGCGGAGTTTCGATGCGAACCTTTGCATTTCAATTTTGGGGACGGCTTCACGCTTTTTTAGCTCACCTGGCACGAAGTGCCGAGGTGAGCTATTGTGATCGCCCTGTGTCCGTCGTCGTCCGTCGTCCGTCGTCAAACTTTTTGTTCAAAGATCTTCTTCTTGGAAACCACTGGGCCAATTTCATCAAAACTTCATAAGGTTTGTTCCTTGTAGGGTACTCTCTCAGATTTCTTCAAATATAGGTCATCCAATTGAAATTGTGGTTGAAAAAACTTTAAAAATCTTCTTGTCAAAAACTACAGGTGCGAACTGAAACTAATTTTACCCAAATGTGTCATTGGTGACCCTCTATCAGATTTCTTAAAATAATTTTCACATCTTAAAAACCATGGCCGCTAGTGTGGGTGTGGGTGTGTGTGTGTGTGTGTGTGTGGGGGGGGGGGGGGGGGGGCAGATTTTCCTTATATGGCTCTATATAGTGAAAACTTTAAAAATCTTCTTGTCCAAAACTACTGTTCCGATTTGAAAGTAATTTTATGCAAATTATCCATGGGTGACCCTCTACCAGATTTCTTAAAATTATTTTGATATCTAAAAATACATGGCCGCCAGTGGGTGGGGCATGTTTTCCTTATGTTACTGTTTAATAGTAAAAACTTTAAAAATCTTCTTCTCTGAAACTACTGGTCCAAATTCAAAATAACTTTACACAAATGGTCAATTAATGACTCTCTACCAGATGTTTTAAAATCATTTTGTTATCTTAAAAAACATGGCCGCCAGTGGGTGGGGCACGTTTTCCTTATGTTACTGTTTCGTAAAACTTTAAAAATCTTCTTCTCTGAAACTACTGGTCCAAATTCAAACTACTGTGATTTTACACAAATGGTCAATTGATGACCCTCTACCAGATTTCTTAAAATCATTTTGTTATCTTAAAAAAGCATGGCCGCCAGTGGGTGGGGCAAGATTTCCTTATATTTCTGCATAGAAAAAACTTTCAATAATCTTCTTCTCTGAAAATTCTGGTCCAAGTTCAAAATAACTTTACAGAAATGGTCAATTGATGACCCTCTATCAGATTTCTTAAAATCATTTTGTTATCTTAAAAAACATGGCCGCCAGTGGGTGAGGCACGTTTTCCTTATGTTACTGTATAGTAAAACTTTAAAAATCTTCTTCTCTGAAACTACTGGTCCAAATTCAAAATAATTTTACACGAATGGTCAATTGATGACCCTCTACCAGATTTCTTAAAATCATTTTGTTATCTTAAAAAAACATGGTCGCCAGTGGGTGGGGCAAGTTTTTCCTTATATTTCTGTATAGAAAAACTTTCAAAAAACTTTCTCTGAAACTATTGGTCTGAATAATTCTACACAAATAATGATTCATGGGTGACCCTTTGCCAGTTTCTTCAAATAATCTTACTAGCTCAAACAACATGGCCACCAGTGCTTGGGATGAATAAGTGAAAACGTAATCATTACTGGTCTATTTACACGACCGTAATCATGGGTACCAGGTGAGCGATTTAGGGCCGCATGCGGCTCTTGTTATTACATGTATTAGAATTTACCGTTGTCGTGTGCCGGTTTTTTCTCAACATTACATATTAGTGGACATTTCGCCAGAAGGAATATAATGAAAAATGACAAACAGCTTGAATCCAGATCAGACGCCGCGTTACGCGGCGTCTGATCTGGATTCTAGCTGTTTGCAAATATAAACCAAGTCTGTTATAAAACTGTTACATTAAGAACCATTAAAGAATTCTTATTTGAGAAAAGTTTAATTTTTTAAAAGGCCAATGTCAACAGGAAAGCCTTGGTGGAAAAGAGGTGGAGCAATTATTTACGGTAAAGAAGCTGTATTTCTAATTAACTCTTATCCTACCTATCGCGACTTGATTGAAATTTGCCATCAGTTTTGATCGAGATCAGACGCCGCGTATTGCAGTGTCTGATCTGAATCCAAACTGTTTGCATATATATGTGTCAACCCATTTGGATCGAAATCAAACGCCGCGTTAAGCAGCGTCTGGTCTGGTCCAAACGGATTGACACTCATTTTATGTGGAAGTTTTGTTTCAACTTTAAAATGAGAAACACCTAAATCTACTATTTTTGCACACGGCTATTGCAAAGCAGACAACATATTCGGCGGATTAACCTAGTTTTTGAAATCATCTATCATCAACGTACAGTAAAACCTATTTGTTCTTATATGTTGGTGTTTACCGCATGTAGCTGCTTAAAGCCAGGTGACAGTAAAATAGAAAGCTCTTTTAGGAGTTTTCTGTTTAACTGTCACCTGCTTGAAGCTATCACCTGTCATGTATACATTCAATAGCGGTCATTAATCGTTATAGAGGACTTACGATACTCTTTAGATAGCTTTATTTTACAATGGGGGTTCAATGGCAAAGGCAATATTTTGATCATTTAAAAAATTACAAAATATATTTTATATTTGGTATTGTCGGTCCTAAATTAGGTGCAAAGTTTGGTGATATTTGCTGTTGTAGTATTAAAGAGATATTAATGAAAACGGTAGTTTTCCACAGCCACCAAACGACTCGCTATCGCCTCGTCCAAATATGGATTAAGACTGCTGTGTACTCGTCCAATAGAATTAAGTGTTAACACTGTTAAATTATATAATTGGTCTTTGTGAGTTCACAGATCATTTTGTAACACCCACCTCTATTTAACAATTCAATTGTGTTAAGCAACCAAATCGAATATTCAATTCTGAACTTAACACATTCAAATCTAGCGACGAGTATACTAGTCATTTACAAACAGTGTACCTGTGAGGAGTACACTTGTCCTATACAAACAGTGTAGATTCTCATCAGAGGGTTCCTTAAGGAGCCCTCTAATCAGGGTCTACTCTGTTTGTCTTTTTGAAATATATTGTTTAAATCAACCTTAATTTTCAATAATGGACTTGACTTATTTTGAAATTGGAATTGTCCATTTAAAGTTTCAGGGGTGAATGGGTTAATTGCAGTTATACGCGCGTCGCTAGGTTTGAACGAGATAATAAACCGGAATCCAATTCATTGACAAACAGGCATTAAGTTTATACCCCCTCATCGTCCTATTGTTGTCTGCTTCAATATTGTTACCTGCAAGATCATTTCAAAGTTAGATAGAGTGATTTACCAAAATTAAGTGTTAAACATTTTTGGATCCTGATCAGGGGCCCGTTTCATAAAACTTCGTACGACAAAAACGGTCGTAAGTCAAAACTTTAAAATAAATTTAATTTCTGATTTCTCTATCTAATCCTGTCTTGTGACATCTTTTTGGAATCGTCTTTTCAAGACGATTCCAAAAAGAAGTCACACGACAGGATTAGAGAAATAACTGAAAATTGTGACTTTTATAATATGACTTACGACAACATTTTTTGTACGAAGTTGTATGAAACGGGCCCCAGATGCCGTGTTACTTGTTTTTCTTCACTAACATGATCAATGCACTTTACTATCAACATTTACTGTAGAATGACAAGAATGACATAAACCATACAATGTTATTAAATTTATTACAAAAAGAATAGGACACGTGTTTAGCCACTGTTTGTAAATGACGAGTATACTCGTCCGCTAGGTTTGAACGTGTTAAATCTGGATTAAAAAAAGTACTGATAATAATACTAATAATAACAGTAGTAGAAGTAGTAGTAATAGCAGCAGACGTAGTAATAGTAGTAAAAGTTGTTGTTGTTGTTTGTGGTAGTAGAAGTAGTTGTTGTTGTTATTGTAATAGGTAATAATAAAAATAGCAGTATAGTCAAACAACTAGGTCTGACGTGTCAAAGGTCAGCCGAGTCCATTTTTACGGATAACAGCATTCCGCGTGTTCTCGGACCATTTTTAAGCAGTCGAGTTTAGTATATCAGATACAAATGAAAGCGGAATTGTACTCAACGCTTTAGCGCAGTAGGTAAAGTGCAGGTTACCCAGAGTGCATTGTGATAATAGTAGTTTTGTTCAGCGTCAACCTCAAACTTTTTTTTAAATCAAGAATTAATAGTAAAGCATTGTCGTATTTCATACTGTATTATACTGACTATTTATGCACATATTCTTCAATGTTGGGGAAGGGATGCATTAGTTTGAGTTCGAGTCCTATTATAAGCCATATTTTCAAAAACAAAGGGATGATAAAATACAAATATCAATACAAGTTTTAGTTGTTTTCTTCAGGGAGCTTTCCGCATTACTTTATTGCAATGTAACTATAGAATCCTTAATTTTGTTTTAGCAAAAAAAATATTTTAGGTTGATGCAAGACTCGAACCCGCGCTTGATAAAATGTTTCCCGATCATGCTTGCTTTTAGGTCAAGGTCAAGTAAACGTGACGGTCGTGTTAAAACAGCTTGGTGCATTTTTATCTATTTAAACCAGTTTAAATTTAGCATCTGGAACTGAAACTATATGGACATATGTGTAAAGTATGGATTTTCATAGTGGTATTATGTGATGGCGAATAAAAACTCTAAAAAAGGGAAAAAGAGGAAAAATAGCAGTAACAATAGTGAAAATTCGAAATCGAGAGTGAACAAAGAGGCTAAGACAGGTAACAGCACACGGAACTCAGCGCTCGGAGCGACGGGGGTGAGCGATTCTCAGGTAACTGATATTGGAAAAGATCCGTTAACACATTCGCCGTCCTCGGTTAGCTATTTTGACAATAGTGTATTTTCTACGCCGGAGGCCTATTCAGTGTATCAGTGCAATATGCAGGCGTCAGGTCAAATGCCGAGTAACAATAACTATATGTCACCGCAATATGTGCAAATGGCAAATATGGGACAGTTTCAACAGTCACAAACACCCAACTATCAGTGCAATAGTCAGAACTTTACAGGTAATATGCCGAGTCACATGGCCTCCAACTCTACCTCTCCAATGAACAACATGATCAATACGGCTACAGCGTTGAATAATATGACATCAAACAGTCCAAATCAAAGGTCAGTGTCAAATGCAGACATTATGCAATTCATGACTTCAAAATTTGATGAAGTAAATAATCGCTTGGCAAAATTAGAAAGCCTTGATAAGAAAGTGCAAGACATTGACACAAAGTTGAACAAACTGTGGTCGGACTTAGACAAACGAGTTACTAGGAGTACAGAAACGGTTACCTCCCTTGAACAAAAAGTTGAAGTGAACGATTTCAACATTGAAACATCCAGAGATGAATTGAAACAATTGAGAAAAGAAAACGCTGGCATAAAGGAGACATTAAACAATATACAATCAAAAGCGATGATTACCAATTTGATAATATGGGGTATAGCAGAGAAAAGTACAAATGAACATGAAACTGAAGCAGAAACGGAAACGGCAGTGCGTGACTTTTTGTAAAACGATATGAAGATCCCAGAGGCACGAGTTGACACTCTCCAATTTGAGCGAGTAAGAAGATTTGGTGAACGCAAACGGGATAAGAAAAGGAGCGTTGTTGTAGTATTCAAAGATGTAAAGGAGAAAGATGTGGTGAAAAGTTTCAGAAAAAATCTTGATACAAGGGCTACAGGTCACTTCATTCATGATCAATATCCACCAGAAATTATAAGTCAGAGGAAAAAGTTGATTCCAATCATGATAGCGGCAAGAAAGGATAGCAAAGACGCGTACTTAAGTTACAACATACTAATTGTCGAGGGCAAAGTGTACACAGACGGCAAATATGGTAAAGTTGAGTAGGATGTACAGGAGGGTGAAGTTAAAATAGGGGTTTGGAACTGTAATGGCTTAACACGAGACAAGTTAGAAGACGAAGAGTTCAGTAACATAATAGCTTCTTTTGATATGCTATTTTTGCTATAATCATGGACAAACAGTAAAAGTAATATCGAAGTAGAAGGATACAAGGCGTTTAATTTCTTTCGAAACTTTCAGCATAGGCGAGCGCGGCGTAACAATGGGGGTATAGTGTTATACTGTAAATCAACAATCGCTAATGGCATAACCATTGTAAATAAGCATTATGATACGATTATTTGGGTTAGATTAGATAGTGGTTATTTCCAAACAGATGAAGACATATATTTGGGCATCGTGTATATATGGGGCGAGGATTCGCCAGCTTACAAAGTTGTTAACTGCAATTTATTTGAAACTTTAGAAAATGATGTGACAAAGTATAAACAACTGGGAAAAGTTTTTGTTGCAGGGGACATGAATGGAAGAGTAGGGTTAAAACACGACTTTATAGATTTTGATAATCAAAATGTAGCAACAGACGGCATTTTCTATGTTCCTGATATAAGACTAGCGCGTACATCAATGGATAAGCAGCACAATAGACAAGGACTGCAGTTACTGGACCTGTGTAAGAGTACAGAGTTACGCATCTGTAATGGTAGACTAGAACCAACCGGCGATTACACCTACTGTGGCCATTCAGGTTGTTCCGTTATTGACTATTTGTTATGCCGACAAGAAGATTGCAATTCTTTAAAGTCGATGGAAATACACGATTTCAATTCATTTTCAGACCATGCTCTATTACAGTTTATGGTGACAACACATAACACTTACAGCGAAAACAATTCTGGCAAAGGAGACTCAGTTACAAATAAGATTAAGTGGGATGACAGTAAACGACAGAAATACCGGAGTAATATTATTGCTGAATTACCCCGGTTTAACAGACTGTTGAATGGGCAATCGATCAGAGACGGTAATAGTGTAGACACCATAGTCCAAAGTTTTTCTGATATGATTAATGATGCTGCTAAACCTCTATTTAAACAATCAGTGAACTCTAAGGTATACCCAGGCAAAGCCGTTAAGCTGCCCATGACAAAGAAAAAAGACTGGTTCGACGAGGAGTGTGAAAGAGCTAGACAAGACTATATTAAATATCTAAATATATTTAATCAGAGCAAGTGTGAAATAAACAGACACAATTTTATTGAAAGTAAACGGAAATACAAGCTTCTAATCAGAAGTAAAAAGAATAGACATAAATACTCAAAAATGAGGGAAATTGAGTCATTAAAAAGTAAAAAACCAAAAGAGTTTTGGAAATATTTTATTGGACAGAAATCTAAGAAAGGTGATAACATAGATGTAGGGCAATTCAGAGACTATTTTCAGACCTTAACGGACGAAATTAATATTGTTACTGACGAAGAGTCGGAACGATTTTGTTCGCAAACTGTATTAAATGAAACCGAATACGCTGAACTGGACAATGAAATCACTGTGCAAAAAGTTGTTACAGCTATCAATGGTTTAAAGAAAAATAAAGCAGGGTCAGCTGATGAGTTAATAAACGAGTATTTCATTGAAACAGTCGATGTTTTATCTGCACATATTGCAGATCTTTTTAATTTAATTTTTGAATCCGGTCATTTCCCTACCTCTTGGATGGAAGGTATTATTATTCCTTTATACAAAAAAGGTAATGAAAATGACCCAAACAATTATAGGGGAATAACTCTTGTTAGCTGCCTTGCTAAGATATTTACTTCAATTATAAATAAGCGTATTACTACTTGGTGTGATAATAATACTGTTATTTCTGAGGCACAGTTTGGTTTCAGGAAGGGGTTCTCAACAACAGATGCGATATTTTGTCTGAACTCGCTTATAAATCATATGCTTAGTAATGGAAAAAGATTATATTGTACCTTCATTGACATGAACAAATGTTTCGACAGTGTGTACAGGAATGCCTTATGGTTTAAGTTGTCTAAAACAGGCATCAATGGTAAACTCTTACGTATAATAAGGTCAATGTATGAGTATGTTCGGTGTCGTATCAAACATTGTAACCAATATTCAGATTTTATCAACATTGCTGTTGGATTGAAGCAAGGGGATATATGTTCACCGATGTTTTGGTCTCTTTTTATCGAGGACATTGAGCCCTATTTACAGTCAAATACTATAAATGGTCTTTCGATAGGGGATCTTACATTGATACTCATGTTGTATGCTGATGATATGGTTGTTTTTGCGGATTCTGTGGAAGATATGCAGTGTAGTTTAGACCATATTAAGACTTATTGTGACAGATGGGGGTTAAAAGTCAATGTGGACAAGACAAAAGTAATGGTATTCAGGCGTCGAGGCCGTGTACAGCAGACAGAGAAATGGACTTATGAAGGACAAGACATAGACATTGAGGATAATTTTAATTACTTAAGGGTTGTTTTTGGTAGTAATGGACACTTTGGTAGCAATATTCAATTATTAGCCGGTAAAGCCTTAAAAGCAATGAATGTTCTACTTTGCAACATGAAGGAGTTAACATTTACACCAACAACGAAGTGTCAATTGTTTGACTCTTTTGTGGCGTCTATTCTAAATTATGCCACCGAAGTATGGGGGTTTACGAAAAGTAAAGAGCTAGAACGCATACATTTACGTTTTTGCAAACGTATCTTAGGACTTAAACTCAGTGCAAGCAATGCATCAGTGTACGGTGAACTTGGGAGATTTCCTCTATATATAAACCGTTATGTTCGTATCTTAAAATACTGGTTTAAAGTATTGACATCTGAAAACTATATTATCAGACAATCATATGAATGTGTATTGACAGATGCAAGGAACAACCATACTAATTGGGCATCAGGTATCAAAGAACTGTTATTTAGGTATGGTTTTGGACATGTATGGGAAGAACCACTTTCTGTTATTCCAAATGTATTTATATGTATATTTAAACAAAGATTAGTTGATTGCTTCCAACAGGAATGGGACAATTCTTTGCAAAACAATCATTGTCTTATCATATACAAACATTTGAAAACTTCGTTTGAGTATGAAAACTATCTAAACATGAATATACCATACAGTAAACTTAAATGTGTGACACAGTTACGTACTTCTTGCCATAAATTGAAAATTGAAACTGGTCGTTATGGTAGACATCGTATAGAAAGGCATCTAAGATACTGTGATGTATGTGGCAGTAGAGACATTGAAGACGAGTTTCACTTTATATTTATATGTGAGAAGTACAAAGTTATTAGACAAAGATATATTCCGAATTATTTTCGAACCAGACCAAATATGCTAAAACTGACTCAGCTTTTAAGTTCCAACAATGAAGTTGTAATTTCAAAGCTAGTAAAGTACGTTACATGCGCACTTAAAATACGCAGCAACCTTCTTTCTGCTTAAAGTATTTAGTAATTAATCAAAATTTACCTTCCACGTAATGAAATATGTCATATGACATATGTTCTTTCTGATTTGTTATGTTTTCAAGTGGTTTGCTTGACTTTGATTATATCTTGATTTTGTACAATGTATAGGGATGATAAACTGTATGTTTAAATCCGAAATAAAATGTATTCTGATTCTGATTCTTGCTTTTAGCCCTACGTCTTATCCACTACGCTATTTTTCCGATACTTAATACCTTTATTGTTTGTGCAAATAACTAAAAGTTTTCTTTTAAAAATTGCCACGAGGATATCCGAAATGCTGATAACCCTTAAAAATGGACTCGGCGACCCCGTGACACGTCTAACCTAGTTGTTTGACTATAGTAGTAGTGGTAGTATGTAATATTGACAGTAATGATAACAGTAGTAGTAGTAGTAGTGCTTGCTGTGTCAGTATAATAATTATTATAATGATAAAATAGTTGTTGTTGTAGTAGTAGTGGTAGTATGTTATATTGATAATAATGATAACAGTAGTAGTATTAGTATTAGTAGTAGTATTAGTATTATAAGTAGTAGTAGTAGAAGTAAACACTTACACTAATGTAATGTTTCATATTTCTTTCAGATGCTGTCACTATTGAGAGTCATTTTAGCGGACAGAAAGGTCCCCATCCTCGAACCTGTGACCCACGTTCATCAGTTCGGATGTCAAACAGATCTTCCACACCTAACAACTTATGGTGACACAATACAATTGTTAGATGAAAGGGCTATTATTAATATTTATGTGTTGTATCATATATAGATGCACCATGGATGTTATTTCAACTGTTATGCATGAACTGTCACATTTCTTCACTAATCACATTATAGCACACCATGACATTTCGAAAATGTTGTTAGAAGCTACGGCAAAGCCCTCTGTTTGTCGTTCTTTAATTTTTAAAGCAGGCGGTGAACTCAGAGGTGGGCCACATGAGAACCGTGAAGAGTTTAAAAGGCCTGTTTAGGGGGTTGTTAGGGGTTTTAAGCCCATTGACAGACACTTTTACATGAATGTGTTGGACAAGTGGATTAAAAGTCACCAAAGGTGTATCGCAGCGAAAGGACAATACTTTGCAAAGCTGTGATCAACAGTATTCCCGTGCGACAATCGAAATCTGAATCTACTATGGCGAGCACATGACGCTTCCCCAGTCTAGCGTAACGTCATCGCGACGTCGACACCTTACCCGGATGCCTATTAGTGTCTTTGGAAAAAGACAGAGAAATAAAAAAGAAATAACCGTAACACTACCATTTTACACATTACAACTCAAAAACGTCCGCTGTTTACATATACACCATGGTATACGTTTTGTTTGTCTAATGTTTCAGATTTGGTGACTTTCAAGCACTGTCAACGAACTTTACGGACGCACCTCGTATATGGCTTATCACCACTGCTATCAAGGCGTTGACGTAATTTTATAAAAACGAACTTTTGATAAATAACCCATGTCACTGTCTGTCAGTTTCTGGCATCAGTCAGGGGTAACAATTGTTGTTAACCATTTCGCATTTGAATCTTGTCGGTGAAACACAGAGACCAACTTACAGTTCATGCAAAACAGTAGTAATAGTATCCATTGTCAGGGCTGCCATTTCTCCAGATTTTTCCTAAATCTTCGGATTTTTTTCTAGAACATGGTAGCTTAAAGCAGGCTGAAAGTAAAGCAGAATGCGCCATAAGGCGCATTCTGCTTTACTTCCGGCCTGCTTTAAGAAGTCACGTGTCAACATAACTAGAAACAGGCAAATGGGTAAAGGTACAATTCGTAAATTCGCACTTGAAAAATGGAAATTTGGAAATCTTAGTATTTTTCATGTCATCTTATGGCAGCCCTGCATTGTGGACCTTTATCATATTGTTTCGCAGCAAAAACAAAACTGTTCAAATAATTTCAAATTTGAATATATATGGAAACTTTGTTGTTAAAATAAATATCATACTTATTTTGAACCGTATTTACCTATTCTTATAATTAACCCCTTCATTAATCCTTTCCATGCTGAGTATGTCGTCTGCTTTGAAAGTGTTATCTGCTTTATTTTTCAAAACTAAACTAGGCAGTTTGGAAAGAGAAACATTGTAATAAGTTGCAAACAGACTGGATCCAGATATAAATGTCGTAGCTGTCATTTGGATCCAACCAGTTTGCAAAGTTTAGTCAGTACGTAGCCTACTCAGCATGGACATGGTTAATATTTCCATTCCCGGTACTGTCCGTCTGCATGTATGTTAACCCTTCAAGGTCAAATTATTCGGGAGACTTTTACCCCATCACCGCTTTATCGTCGTCTACTTCAGTATTGTTGTCTGCAAGACACATTTTCAAAGTTAGGTTTAAGGTTGTATGACTTAATAAATATCGATAAGAGTGTCAAACAGTTTGGGTCCTGATCAGACGCCACGTGTCGCGGCGTCTGATCAGGATCCAAACTGTTTGCAACCGCGCTTTTCAGCGTCATTGAGAGTGGAATCCAAATAACGCCAGGGGAAAAACTGGGACTATTGAGACTGTATGGCACGGAGAAAATTATATCGCTGGTGTGCTGAATAGGGTGTTGTCATACGTGAGTCATTTGAACTGAGAACGTCGGAGAGAACGCATGGCCAGTGACTGGTATGGAAAAGCCCTCAATGCCCGCGAATACTTACCAAATAAGGTATTCGTTCTGTATAGTCATTATGGTTGGCTATTCCCCAGGGCGTAGATTCTAACATGACCGCCCTGACATCAACGAAAACTCACGACGTCCTTATATGAGCTCCATCCATAGTACCCACGCGACCAAAAGTATGTCAAGTTACGTCATATAACGCCAGGCTCTGGAATGTCGTCTAATACATCATATTGCATCATTGGAATGTGGCCGCAAAGTGACCCCTATACTACTATCGTGGTTCGCCTAACCAGAGATTCTTGCTGCAGTTTCTGCTGTAATAAGGTGCAAATCGATTCAGATTCTAAAGGTCTCAATTTTTACTTATTTCTCCATCTAATCCTGTCTTGAAAAGACGACCCCAAAGAGATGTCACAAGACAGGATTAGAAGAAGAAATCAGGAATTAAATGTATACTAAAGTTTGACTTATGACCGTTTTTGTAGTACGAAGTTTTATGAAACGGGCCCCTGTAGCGTGTCCAGTTAGTTTAGGTTAGCAGTTTGCAGAGTACAGTAGAGAACGTTTTCATTCCAAACAACAACGTTTACCCTTAAACTATTATTTTCCATGCAAACAGTTTGGAACCAGACCAGACGCCGGGTTACCCGTCGTCTGATCAGGCTCCAAAATGTTTGTACTCAGATTAAAAACTGAATATCAATGATCCTTATATCTAAACTTGCGAACAGACGACACTTGTTAAAACCATTTCAACCCAACAGCCCTCTGTAGAGAAATACTGATTACATATATAGGAGCCCACTGATCAGGATCTGCACTGTTTGATATTTTCATTGGGTTTTGTTTTCATACCAAAATGTAACATTAGACTGGTTCAAAATACTTGTACTAGAAGAGTCCAAACGGATTACAAATATCCACAAGAGAAATTTAGGGTTGAAAGGGTTAAAGCAGATGATGTCATGGCAGTGAAGGAGTGAAGGAGTTAAATGACAAATGGGAAACAAATCAATAGGGTTAGTATTTACTTGACGGACTAGTAGGTGTTCATTGTAAAGTCCAAACAAGAACATGTTATATTTGTCTATAACATTTAAGCTCACCAAGTGTTATTTGGAGATACAGTAAAACCTCTCTATTACGATCACTAAAACGAGGGCTCATTGATTGTATAAAAGACAGGTAACAGCTTAAAGCATGTTGACTGTCAAACAGAAAGCTCCTACAGGAGCTTTCCGTCTTACTGTCACATTGCTTTAAGCAGTCACCTATCTAATACACCTAATAATTAATACAATTTAGTGGTCGTTATAGAGAGGTTTAACTGTATTGTTATACTCTTTTTCGCGTGTTCTTTCGCCTCCCTCCGTCGTCGTAATTTATTATCGGACCAGCCAAATGAACGTATCAGGGTCATCATGACCCTCTAGTTTTACTTTACCATTTACTCCATAGCTTGTTTCCAGTTTTGAAGATAAATGTTTAGTTAATTGAGTTGAGTTTTATGGTACCAGGACACATACGAGTACTATGGTCATATGGCGCCAATGAAGATAGTTACAGGACCATGTCCTTAACGCAGGTTGAAAGTAAAGCAGAATGCGCCTTATGGCACATTATTCTTTACTTTCAGTCTGATTTAATCTACTAGTTGCTAGAATATAGGAATACTATTTCGTATGATGCATAATTCATGTCTATAGAAATTTGAACTAATTTCTTCAGTTAAGGTTTAAATAAAGGCTTTCATGGTATCTAAGACTATGGATAAACGGGTTAAGGTGGTTCGACAGCGGGCGGCCCGCTTTTAGAGTTCCGGAAATGCTGATGATTTTCACATGCTCTTTTCGGCACGTGCTTATAGTAGGAAATTTACATAAAGAAAAGTTCGATAAGGTTTAGTGTCTTCTTTGTTAGCGCAGTTGGTACAGTGATTGACGAGTCCCACTCGCTTCAAACTTTTTTTTTTAAAAAACAAATTGTCCGATGTTATTGACCAGTCAATCAATAACGCAGTGATAAAAGGATGGTCTATGTTTAGTCATTAATTTAATAATGAATAATATCAGATGCAAGTATAGTCAAGTGGCTAAACTTTGTGAGGATTTATAGCCTATATGGCAGATGGCAGCTTAACACATGACAAAATTAATGCTAAAAGATAGATCCTAAAGGAACTTTTATGCATAACCTTTGTCACCTGTCTTTAAAGATCTACAGGCTACCGTATTCAAAGGTCCATAATTACAGGGTTGACGTATGGTATTATTTAGAGCTGACGGCATTTTAAAGTTGAACTCGAGGAAGGTAATTCGGGTTGTGTTAAAATTTTGTCAGAATTTCTAGAAATCATGTATAAAATGTAAAGTCTACTGTAGATTTTCATTAAATTTTTGTGACTAGTAGAATTAAGTAATTTCTACCAAATAAGCCTAAAATCAGTGTATGTTAAACAGCTAGATTTTTTGAAATTTGAATTTTTCAGAATTTGAATTTTCTTAGAACATTGATATTTTCAGAAAATATGTCAAGAAATATTTTTGTTTGCACAATATCTTAAAGCCTCTATACAGTTTACTTGAATGTACAGAAATTATTTAGTTATATTATTTCAGAAAGAAAATATTCCTGTCTATTAAAAAAAGGAACTTTTCTCGACAAAAGGTCCTTTCAGAAAAAAAGGGTACTGTAACTTTTTTTATTTTAACAATTTTTCACTCTCCATATGGTATATTTAATTTAATCCAGGTTTCAAAGAAGTCTGACAGGGTATAAGCAGACCCGCGAACCACAACAACATAACCTTGTCACATTCAGTTTTATACGCATACTTTTCCGCATTACAGAAAACAACCCCAAATAGTAAACAAATGGACAAGACTAAATTGGGATCTGGAAATAGATATCTAGTCCATTTGAATTTTTAGGGAGAAGGGGATAACACAGACTTGACACATTCAATTTGATATGCATATCGACATAAAAGATAGCTGCGATAACGTATCTCTAACTTTAGACCAAGGTCTAACAGATGTATTCGCAATACAGTTACGATATCGCATTACGGATAGTTGTACCCGTCTATCTGCTCGTAATTGAGCCTAAAACGGGATGTAAATGGGTATATGGAAGATAGGTAGTCGAAACACTACAACATTATTTGCTATGTGACCGCATTGGTTATCTATCAGTCGATCGACTTTATGTGCTTTCTGAAAGTTGTGAGGTTTCGTATTAATACTACGACACAGTTTATAATTAATTTGTGCAATATAGTTGAAAATGTTGATTTACAATAGCAAAAAATTATTTTATGCTACTTATTAATGTGCGGGACACAAAATTAGTGCGTTAATACCACATTGTGTTTATTTCTGGTCACTATGGTACGCCGTCCAGTTTTATATAATTATGACAACGACACTAGTGGTGAAGATGACTACATTGATGAACACAATTACGACATTGTCAGCAGTGTTGAAGACCATTGGTACTCGTAAAGTGTTACCTCTCTACGACTTGCACCCAACGGGAGACAAATATTGTGTGTGTTTATAACGTTTGTTTTGTTAGGCCTTATTCATTGCAGTAAATGTTTTATCATAAAATTCCACAATATTAATTCATGTACAGTCGTCTATCCATCCTTTCATTCATTCATTAATTAATTCATTTATCCGTTCATTAATTAACCCATTCATTCATCCTTCATTCATTCATTCAATCGTTCATCCGTTCATTCATTCAGTCAGTCATTCATTCAATAACGCGGGTCATACACCATTATAATGCTTTTTGAGATGTGGCCAACGATAGTAAAAATTGTGCTTAGCGACCACTTTTTGAAGAGGTGTGGTTCTATTTAACACATTCACTGCCAGGACTTCAGTTTTAACAATTGCCGTCTGTTTTATTTCTGAAATTTAAGTTTTATGTATTCCGACGACTTAAGAAATACTGAAATGAGTACCAAACTGCTTGGATCCTGTTCAGATGATGCGTCAATTACAACAACGTAGAACCCACCTCTTTCCCCCGTTATAAGAGCTTTCTACATTATTTTTGTTATTCATTAACAGTACGACATCGCCATGTTCGCGTGCGTGTGTAAATTTGTAATTTTTAAAAAGACGTTTAAATCAGTCGATGGGTTAAATATTGCAGTGTAAGGTGCATGGATTAGTATTAGTATTAGATGTTTAAAAGAACGAACAATTTTCTCTTGTATTTGTTTGGGATTTATATATTGGTAGATATAATTGACTGAAGAAATAATTTAACAATACCCGTCATACGATAGCTAGTGCACTGCTTTATGTAATAATGACTAGTGTGCAACACACCGTTGAATGTCAGAATTAACCCATTTATGCTTGGATATTGCCATGAACTCACCCTATGACCTTGCTGGAAGATACCATTACAGAGATGCGACTGTAGACTAAATACACTGCAGCGTCTGTCCGTAGGGCAAATAATTACTTATGAAATACAGTGCTCTCTCCCTACAACGGCCATCCGTATAGCGACTCACTCCTTACATCAGCGATTACCGCTGTTTCCCAAACAAAACCATTACGCGTGCACTATTCACTGCTGCAATATCGCCTGCCTAAAATTGTCGTCTGCTGTTTTCTCTTAAGGGTGTATCAATGTCATAAGCGATTTTTTCAAAGTATTAAACTTTTTTTTCTATCATTGTTATTTTGGAAGAGCTATTTATGATGAATGAAAAAATGGAAAAAAAAATATGGTGGTGTCCTTTTTTTTTAGCTACAGCGATTTGAAAAAGGTAGGTCAAATTTGGACTTTTTCTCTCAAATTTTACCCATTTAGAGTACAAGATTCAGTAAAATCTATTTAAAAACAAAACAAACACGGTAATTTGGGTTTTCATTATTTATTTCATGTCTATGGTGGTATTTCACATATAGAAACCAAATTAGACAAAGCAGGCAATAGGTTTGAACAATATGGATCCTCGAATATCACAAATATGCTTTTTATAGGGCATGTTTTATTAGATTTTTTATTTTATGAAAAAAAAGTAAAAAAGTTTGAAAATGAAATAGTTCTAGTATTAAACTTTTTCTTATATTCTACCAAATGAAAGCCAATGCTAATGCAGTTCATATAAAAAGAAATTGAAAGGTCAGTGTTGAAAATTTTGAGTTATTAAAGTAAAAAGAGTTATCTCCCCTTACAAAATTTACAAAAAAGTACCATATCGACGATATTTAGAGCTTTATAAATTTCACATTTGGTGCCTTTTTTTTCTTAAATTAGTTTTTGTATGAAGAAATACTACCATAGACAGGAAATAAATAACACAAAACCAAATTATCATATTACGCTTTGTGTTGACTGCTCTGACTGCCAACCTGGTACGGACTGATTTGACTGCAAATGTGATGATATCTGCTTTTCTTGCGGCAATGGGTTTTGACCATTTATGATTCCTGTCCTCTCTGATTGCGACGTTGGAGCTGACTGTGCTGTGTGCCAAGTATGTGTCGTGTGCTTCGATTGCAACGTTGATGCTGACTGTACTCTCTCGGGAATGTAGTTGGTATTAAGTGTTTTCTTATTTAATTGCGACTCTTGCAACATTGGTTGAAACAGTAGTGCTGAATATCCTTTCTGCAACATAGATGAACCATACACGACTGGACTTGACATTGACTGTTCTGTCTGCCGATTTTGTGCGGCCTGTCCTACTTGAGGCACTGGTACTGATTGTTTGTTCTGTTCTCTACTCTCTGCATGTTTATTAAAAGCACGCTCTATCGCTGACCTTGTTGATATCGACTCTAATTTCTTCCAACCTGTTGAAGTCTGCTCTGGTTGCGATTTTGAGGCAAGCTGCCCTGTCAGCAAACGCGAGGAAGGATGTCCTGGTTGCGACTTTTGTACTGACTGCTCAAGGTGCGAAATTGGTGCTAACAACCCTAATTGTGAAAGTGGCAACTGTGATTGCGAACGTGGAGCTGACTGGTCTGGTTGTGAACGTGGTGCTGACTGGTTTGCTTGTACGTGGTGCTGACTGGTCTGGTTGTCAACGTGCTGCTGACTGGTTTGCTTGTGAACGTGGTGCTGATTGGTCTGTTTGCGAACGTGGATCTGACTGGTCTGGTTGTGAACGTGGTGCTGACTGGTCAGGTTGTGAACGTGGTGCTGACTGGTTTTTATTTGTGAACGTGGTGCTGATTGGTCTGTTTGTGAACTTTGTGCTGATTGGTCTGTTTGTGAACTTGGTACTGACTGGTTTGCTTGTGAACGTGGTGCTGATTGGTCTGTTTGTGAACTTGGTGCTGATTGGTCTGTTTGTGAACGTGATGCTGACTGGTCTGTTTGTGAACGTGGTGCTGACTGGTTTGCTTGTGAACGTGGTGCTGATTGGTCTGTTTGTTAACTTGGTGCTGATTGGTCTGTTTGTGAACGTGGTGCTGACTGGTCTGGTTGTGAACGTGGTGCCGACTGGTTTGCTTGTGAACGTGGTGCTGATTGGTCTGTTTGTGAACTTGGTGCTGACTGGTCTGGTTGTGAACGTGATGCTGACTGGTCTGAATGTGAACGTGGTGCTGACTTGTCCGATTGTGTTCGTCGTATTGACTGGTCTAATTGGGAATTAGGTGCTGCGCGTCTTAGTTTGACGGAAATTATTCCGATTGAACTGTTGGATTCCAAAGTGACCTTTAATTCTGCGTTGGGTTTGAATATGTAATTCCTAATTTCAGTATTGTCCATCTCGACCAGAGATGTTTCTATGTGAGTTACATCCTGTTTTGATTTATTCATGATAATATACAGCTCACATGTTTTCTTTGCGCTTTCAAGTTGCTTTATATCTGACGTTATATTTTCAATCTTTTTCTGCAAGGCATTGAGTTGCTTTATATTCAAATTTATTTTATCAACATCATCCTTTTTCATTGTTTCAACTTGCAATCTCATACTCTCTTCTTGTTTGTCTAGCAAATCATTTATTTCAACTCTGAAGTTCCTTAAGGTATCTATTGCCTTCGAAAGACAATTTCAACCTCTGAAAGTTTGTCATGTGACTTATTATTTATGTCATGTGATCTCTGTTCTAGAAATTCTAGTTTCTGTACAAAATCTCGATAAGCATTGCTCACTAATAAGTTGGCGGATTCATCTTCTACACATTCAACGTGATTACAACTTCTATGGCCGATAAGAATGCATTTACTACAGCCAAGAAAGTCATGTGACTTGCAATAAAACTCGATAGGTCTACCTCTGTGATGTTCACACATACTGGATATGTCTTTTCTAACCGTGTCTCCTGAGAGAGGTGTATTTCTCGGCATGCTTGTTTTGTCAAGTAGCTCATGGTGTTGAGTGGGTCTTGTTTTCTTATGGAATGAAAAGCAGTCTTGGCACAGGTAATCTTCACAGCTTACACAATATCCACTAGCCTCTTTCATGCCACCATCCTGGAAACACAGTTCACAGTAAAAGTCAAACAAGAACTCAGACCCTTCTGACATAGAAGTCGCCATCGTCCCTTGAAGTCCTGTTACAGGAACAGTTCAATCTTACGATCTTACAAACCTCGTTTTAGACAGTTTCTAATCATAGACAGAGCGGTGCTTTAAAATGGATTTTGTTGAAGCGGGCTGTTTGAAAAGGACAAAATAAGAGGAAGTGGGTGGGGTAAATTTTACATGGCCATGGAGACAACTGTTGTTCACCAAAATGTACACTTTTTCTATTTTTTGATTCATCTTAAATAGCTCTTCAATACAAAACCATCATAAAGAGTTTTCATATACTTTGAAAATTTCTTAAAGTCATGACATTGATGCACCCTTAAGTTACGTATTTCATATTTTGACGGAAGAAACATAAAGACGAGAGACACACAGTTTGAACCCAGATCAGACGCCGCGTTATGCGGTGTCTGGTCTGGGTTCAAACTGTTTTCATATGTACTCCGAGGCTTTTGATTTTCACTCCCTATACCAACTCCATTAGAACAACAAACATAATTATTGTTTCCCTTCGGCTGTTGTTGTAGAAAGGGAGCACTGTAGCAAACCATGCAGAGTTGTCTTCACATGTGAAAACAGCCTGGTTCCTGATCGGACA
Organism: Gari tellinella; assembly: GCA_922989275.2. Classification (NCBI taxonomy): domain Eukaryota; kingdom Metazoa; phylum Mollusca; class Bivalvia; order Cardiida; family Psammobiidae; genus Gari; species Gari tellinella. Next base: position 79,769,483 of record OV277868.1, on the reverse strand, counting down.
CAGAGTAGCTCATCATCTTATCAGGGTTCAATCTATTTGCCTCTTGGTTTGTAACATCTGATATAACGAAGAGTAAAATAACTTTAGAATAAAAGTAGACATTGACAGCGATTATATAGCATTTAACCCTTTCGCTGGCAAATATATCGTGGGATGTTTACCCCTTCACCGTTGTATTGTAATGTCGTCTGTTTCAATTTTGTTGTTTGCAAGATCGTTTTCAAAGCAAGATACTATGTAGTATGACATAAAACATAGCGATACTAGTGTCAAACAGTTTGGATCCTGATCAGACGCTGTGTTACACGGCGTCTGATCAGGATACAAACTGTTTACAAACGCACTTTTTGTCGTCATTAAGAGTTAAAGGGTAAACTGATTGTGTATTTTACACAGAATACCTGTTGGAACACAACTGAATGTATAGAGCGGGACCTCCAACGCAAGACTCCGGACCGAGGAAAATGTTCGGTTTAAAGAGTTTTCCGGAATAGTGAGGTTTTGGAGGCATTTAGATAACTTCATTGGTCAGTCGTTACAGGCATGTAGTTGCATAATTCATCCAACCTTAGCGACGAGTATGTACGTCATTTACAAAAAAATACAAGGAAAGAGTGGACTTGCCTAACGCAAACACTGTAGACCCATGTCAGAGGGCTCCTAAATAAGCCATCTGATCAGGATATTCTGTGACTGTTTGTTATTAGGCAATAAACATGTATAGGTAAACAACGAGCAGTAAGCCGTGAATGTACGTGCTCATATAACTACGCTGTCGATATGCTGACAGAGTGCTGACTCCCCTAAAATGTCGACTGCGCTAAATTTTATGGGTCAATGCTCGTTGTTTACTTAAACATGTACAGCTTCAATCAACACTCTGGAAATTAAAAATGAACTTCAATGAATTGGAAACTGGCATTGTCCACATAAAGTTTTAACATGTTGGTGTTAGAGTCAGGGGAAATCCGAAAGCGAGATGAAAGGATACTAGAGGCTGTGCTTTTCTCATACCCTACCCGACTCTGTCACTTGTTCATGGCATCATACTTATCAGGGTTTTGTTATTATATATATAATTATACATGTATAGCATTGTGCTACTTTATGTTCCGTACTTTAGAATATTTGCAAGGACAACGTAATATTTTGAGTTTCGAGAAGCAAGTTGTCTTCTCACACTCAAACGTTTTCACGTGGTGTGGACCTAGCTTTTCTGCCCTAAATCACCAGGTTATTGTGTAAGGGTGCTGTTTTTTTGTGACCAAATAATAATTGATGTGTGGTTAAAACTAAAAAATACATGCATATGTTGAGACTTGCTATTTATTCAATAATCCTTCCATGATGCTGAATATTGGCATGGGTTGAATTAAGGGTCATTGCTGTTTTGAAGTAAAAACTTAATAATAACTTCAATTATGACATGTTTTACGTAATTTTAACACTTTACTATATAGAAACTCGTCTGAATATATTAAATTTGTTTCTCTGTCCTAGCAGATGGTAGCTTAAAGCAGTTTGAAGGTAAAGCAGAATGCACCTTAAGGCACACTCTCCTTTACTTTCAATCTGCTTTAAGTGGTCACATGCCTTAAAAACTAGAAGCCGGCTATGGAGTAATGGTTAAATAGGCGAGCATCAGGTGGGTTTGATACTATTTCTGATATATGTTTGTATAATATGAGCCGTTCAATAACCAAACTAGTGTTATTGCATTGCAAACAGTGTAGATCAAGGTCATCCGCCGCGTCAAAGACACGGCGATTGGTCTCGGTGTACATTGTTTGTAACCCACTTTCATCTCAAGCATTTTATGTTGCTGTATTATAAACGGTATTTGAGAGTGTAGACATAATTCAGACACAGAGTCCTGGGAAAACAAGGGTGCTTGGCTTGTACAATGCTACAATGCAATTAGGCTGGTTTTGTCATGGCACAACAGTTACTCATGTATATTTAACCATCGGTAAACACCTTGCCATTGCGAATAACCAAAAGAATGCTCCATTTTGACGTTAACCCTGTACTCAACAGCTTTATCCAGTTTATTGGACACATTGCTGCTTAAAGCAGGCTTAAAGTTAACACCTTGGACTACGGTACCAGGGGTCGTGAGTTCGATCCCCCGCCGGACCAGCGGTCTGACTAGGGGATTTTTCTGAATCCCCGATGATGTACAGGAATGTTCTTGAGCAAGACATGTACCGCGAATTGCTCCTCTCCACCCAGGGGTTAAAATGGGTACCTGTGAAGGGTCTGAGTCGGTACTGCGGTTGCATTTGACTGCGCCATATGTTAGCAGTGCTCATAGGCAAGATGGCTCGATGATCAGGGGAGTATATGTACAGTCGGCTGAGCGGTCATTCGGACTGAAAGTAGACTTTAACTTGGTATATTACTTTTTTATTTAAAGTAAAGCATAATGCTCCAAAAGGAGCGTTATGTATTACTTTAAGTCTGCTTGAAGTACCCACCTGGCAGGTTATGATAAAAACATGAAAATGAAATGTTCCTGTGAGCTTGCCTGGATATTTCATTATATTATACATACAATGGTGGTCTAAAGACACTGCGGTGTTTGTCCATACATCAAAACATTTCATGAGTAACGCAGCGTCTCATCAGGGTCTACACTGTTTGCTATTGTCTTTATTAGTAAGTTTAGCTTAAATGGTTAAACAGATCGCTGACAAAGAACGCTGTCTGGCTTACTTTGATAAAAATCTACGTTTAACGGCCACATGACTCGAACACGGAAATAACCACCAACATAAATGTACTCGTACTTATTGCAGATGTTTGCGGAATTTAGTAAGAAATACTTGTTTGTGAAACAATTTGTTCAATGATATATAGCTTCTGCATTCGAACTTAATAAAAACAAAAAACTCAACAACAACCTTTCATCATTCTCGTTGCATTTTTACTTTTTTACGATACGATAAGTTGAGGGGGGGGGGGGGGTATGAAACCACCCCGGCGTCGGCTTTGGATTTCTTAGTTAAAACGACTGCAAAAATTAAAGAAAATACTAAATAAAACCAAATGTGGAACGTAACGTCATCGTGCATCTGGCATTAGAAAAATATTATCAGTCTAAAAACACCCTCAAGAAAAGTCTTCAAACCTTAGTCTTTTAAATATTTTCCATCGCTTTATCCGTTGCGTCAGCTCAGCTGACGCATCAGAAATTGATCACGGGCTCAGACATAAATCCGGGTCGAATCTCCATCGCTACACACTGAAGTACGTTAAATCGATCCCAGATATATGACTAGTCGGGTTTGCTCAAGGGGCTAAGGGGTTGTCTAATTTTGCTTTTTTGTCCCCGCATGCCGGGTCCCGGGTTTGAATCTCACCAGAACTCAATAATTTGTTTGATTGAAATGCATTTTTTAAACAGAATTTCTTATCCTAAACTAATTCTTACCCGTTTATATTAAAAGCGTTTGATATATACATGTATGTACAAATTACTACATGTATTTTCATAGCTAAATCTGGTTGCGAGTCTCTTCAAAGGTTTTGAGGTAAGTGTTGAAATGCACAAATACTACATGAAGTATTTGTATTAAAGGGACTCGCAACCGGATGGTGTACTTGTCAAAATAAAATAAAATACTCAAATAAAAGCAAATTTGTGGCATTATTTGGCTTCTGACATTAAAAAAATATGATCAGTCCAAAAAAAGTCTCAAGAATCGTCACCGAATCTTAGATTTTTAGATATTTTCCATCGTTTTTCTATACCGACTAGTAGACGGTATAGTTGTTGTTGTTGCTTCTCTACACGGGCTCAGACATAAACACGAGCCGAATTACGCAGTTGTATGCACTTTCGATCGCTACACATTGAAATACGTTAAATCGATCCGAGATAAACGGATAGTTCCGTGGTCCATTGGTCTAAGCGGTTTCCCCCATTTTGCCTTCTGTCCGCCAATGCCGGGCCCCGGGTTCGAATCCCACCAGAGACCAATTTTTTTTTTTATTGAAATACATTTTTTTAAACAGAATTTCTTATCCTAAACTAATTCTTTACCATTTATATAAGCGTTTGACACATATTTACAAATTACTATTTTTAATGCACCATCTGGTTGCGAGTCGCTTTAAGAAGTTGATACTTCCCTTTGGGTTGAGCATTGATGTTGTGTAGTTAAGATTGAAATTAAATTTTAAATTTAGTTATAATTTTACCTGTTGTGGACTTAGGTTTTTCGGCTTATTTCTCATGGTTGAATTTTGGGGTAAGCCTTGTTGAAATGCACTAATATTACATGAAATATTTGCATTAGGAAGATGATAGCTGGAATGGAGTTAATTTCTCTGTGGGTTGAACATTGATGTTGTGTAGTTAAATTTGAAAATAAATATTAATTTTAGGTTTTTGGGACTGAAATTTCAAAGTTAGTTTTGGAGTAAGTGTTGGGATGCACTAATACTACATGAAATATTTGGATTAGGAAGCTGATATTTGGAATGGATGTATTCTGTAGCTTGAATATCAATGTATCGATACACTTTTTTATTGATAGATACTTATTTCAAAAGGTCAGCATTAGGCGAGCTTTGCTATTCTCCGACAGCTCTTGTTTAAATAGGTACATACACTCAGAGGATCTTCCAACCGATCACTTTTTAAACTCATTTTTTTCGAAAAAGGAAATGGCACACTGACGTAATCAGTTTTATTTCAAATACTAGGTTGAATGTGCATTGAATCAAATTATTGAATTTTGAACCAATTTCTACGTTACGTCACACCTCCAAGTTCGACGATTTAGGCGTTTTGCACGTGCGAAACGTGTATGGGGACATTGGTAAACACGGCTTTGATTTTTTGTTGGTCATCAATCGTCCTAACAGAAAAACATTTAACATGTCGAGAATGCCGATTGTACTTGTCACAGGAACACTAGACATGTTGTATTCAGAGCCAACGTGAAATGCCACGTTAACGTCATTGACGTTTTACGTCCTGCGTGCCCTAAACTCGTTTACATAAGCTAAATATTAAACATCAGTATCTTATTTCACCAACTGCAACGCATTTCAACATGTTGTTCGCCAATATCTGCTTGTTTTGAGGAAATTGTGTTTGACCGGATTTGAAGAAACTAACGTCATTAGCGCTTACAAATGAAAACTCACGTTAACGAAATCTTTCTTTTTGGTCATCACACACTCGGTTGTACGTTTCCACGCGTCTACGATGACTTTTTGCGCATGTCTGGACCGTAGAATATGTCAAAATAACGTAACGTAACTGCGTTAACGGTATCAACGCCAATCGTTTAAAAACAAAATTTTTACTCGGCGGCTCAAAATTCACCTTTTAATTGATACACTAACATTGCACGACGCTGAAGCCGTTTAGGGTGGCATTCTTTAAGTATTCAGTAAATTTCACTAAGTCAATGCTGACAGCTAGTGGCTTTTTTTTGTATTTTACATAATTAAAGAAAACAGACCAACAGTTACCTCAGTATTCTTATTTCAGTGCCAGTTGAATAACATTCCATCAATACTTAGATAGTATTTTTACAAAATAATAATTTAAGTGCTACATATGGCACCAATGTCGCGATGAAAGCTGGTAGACAAACAGACAAATGTCATTCATGATATTGTGACTTGTCATTTTAGGGTTAGGTTACAATTTCATTCATATTTTCCATAATTCGTGATCAATTTTAATGAAACTTTTCTTCCTATTATAAAACATCTTCATCTCATGGAAAATGTAACTTTTGGCATCCGGATATAGAGAAGCACCTTTAAATCTGACTGATCGGTTAGAAGATCCTCTGAGTGTATAATCTTAAAAAATTCCATATGTTGTTTAAAGAACGTCTTGTCGACGTATTTAAACAACAATGGTATGTATCATTAAGTAACAGTCAGTCTTTGTACATATATAAAAACTATAAAACAATATTTGAATGTGAGGAATACTTGGACAAAATACCCCAAAAATGAGAACACCAGTATCGCGATTAAGATTATCGTCACATACATTAAGAACCAACACTGGTCGTTATTATCAATCTAGAACTGAACGTAATCTAAGGTTCTGTTTGCATTGTGATAAGCGCGACTTAGAAGACGAATATAATTGTGTACTTGTTGGTCCGGTATTATTATGATGATATACGTCGCACGTTTATCAAACCATTCTATTATAAATGACCTAGCGTTTATAGCTCGCCTGTACGAAGTACATGACGAGCTATTGCAATACCCCCGGCGTAGTCGTCGTTGTCGTTGTTGTCGTCGTCGGCGTCGTCGTGAACGGCGTAAACAATTTTAAGAAAATGTCTATAACTTCTATATCCCTTGAGGTATTGCTTTCATAGCTGGTATGTGTGTGTATATGGACAAGACCTTTCCATGCACATAAAAATTTGGACCCTTGTGACCTTGACCTTGAACTTAGGGCCCGCGTTTAGGTTTCGAAATCTGTGTTTAGGTTTCGAAAAATGCCTATAACTTCTATATCCCTTCAGGTATTGCTTTCATACTTGGTATGTGTTTGTATATGGACAATACCTTTCCATGTACAGAAACTTTTGGACCACTGTGACCTTGACCTTGAACTTAGGGCCCGCGTTTAGGTTTCGAAATCTGTGTTTAGGTTTCGAAAAACGCCTATAACTTCAATGTCCCTTCAGGTATTGCTTTCATACTTGGTATGTGTGTGTATATGGACAAGACCTTACCATGCACAGACAAATTTGGACCCCTGTGACCTTGAACTTAGGGCCCGCGTTTAGGTTTCAAAATCTGTGTTTAGGTTTCGAAAAATGCCTATAACTTCTATGTCCCTTCAGGTATTGCTTTCATACTTGATATGTGTGTATATGGACAAGACCTTTCCATGTACAGAAAAATGTGGACCCCTGTGACCTTGACCTTGAACTTAGGGCCCGCGTTTAGGTTTCGAAATCTGTGTTTAGGTTTCGAATGGATATAACTTCTATGTCCCTTCAGGTATTGCTTTCATAATTGGTATGTGTGTGTATATGGACAATACCTTTCCATGCACAGAAAAATGTGGACCCCTATGACATTGACCTTGAACTTAGGGTTCGCGTTTAAGTTTCGAAATCTGTGTTTAGGTTTCGAAAAATACCTATAACTTCTATGTCTCTTGAGGTATTGCTTTCATGCTTTACCTTGCTTAAGTTTTCAACTAATCAACTAGTCTTATTTTAGTGGTCGTAATAAAAGGGTTTTATTGTAGAACTATCTTTTAGATTAGCTTGTGTATATGGGGTTCAATAGTGTGTATCGATGGTAGTCTTCACTATCTAGAACGTTATTATTTCATATGAGACGCACTATCTCTCAATCGTTGATCTAGAGGCGTTTTCTGAAAATCAAGTGTTTCAGTCTCCAGATAATGAGATATCATAAAACTTTGTATGATTAATTAATAAATTAATGATGTGCAGTATAATTGCCGATGCTGGTTTTCAAATGCACAGGACACATTTGAGAGAGGGGTTATACTATACATTGTGCATATTTATTGTCAACATCACACGCCATTGATTCAACACCGCTCCGTCGTTGATTAGAAATTAATGAACTGGCGCTTCTAAGATTTCAGAGTTGAATTGTTCCTGCGTTTTTTGCGTAGAGCACCAAGCGTATAGGAACTCAAATGGACCATGGCGACTTCTATGTCAGAAGGTTCGGAGATCGTGTTTGACTTCTACTGTGAAATATGTTTCCAGGATGGTGGCATGAAAGAGGCTAGTGGATATTGTGTAAGCTGTGAGGATTACTTGTGCCAGGATTGCTTTTCATTCCATAAGAAAACAAGGCCCACCCAACACCATGAGCTACTTGACAAAACAAGAATGCCGAGAAATACGCCCCTCTCAGGAGACCAGGTTAGAAAAGACATATCCAGTATGTGTGAACAGCACAGAGGTAGACCTATCGAATTCTATTGCAAGTCACATGACTTTCTTGGCTGTAGTAAATGCATTTTTATCAACCATAGAAGCTGTAATCACGTTGTATGTATCGAAGATGAATCCGCCAACTTATTAGTGAGCAATGCTTATCGAGATTTTGTACAGAGACTAGAATTTCTAGAGCACAGATCACATGACATAAATAATAAGTCACATGGCCAACTTTCAAAGGTTGAAAAGTGTCTTTTGAATGCAATGGAATCAATCAAGAGCTTCAGAAGGGAAATAAATAAGTTGTTAGACAAACAAGAAAAGAGTTTACTACTGCATGCTGAAAAAATGAAAAAGGATGATGTTGATAAAATAAATTCGAATATAAATAAACTAAATTCCTTGCAGTACAAGATTGAAAAGATAACGTCAGAAATAAAGGAACTTGAAAGCGCAAAGCAAATATGTGAGCTGTATATTATCATGCATAAATCTAAACAGGAAATAACTCGCATGGAAACGTCTCTAGTCAAGATTGAACGCACTCAAGTCAGGAGATACATCTTCAAACCAAGCACAGAATTAAAAGCCACATTGGATGTCAGCAATTCCTTTGGAATTATTTCGATCGATTCACCTGGTTGTGGGAATGGAGATTCAGCAGAAAGTTGGCAATCAGACCAGCTAGAATCTGTTCTGGGGTTCCAGAGAGAGAGTCAGCACAAAGTTCGCAATTGGGCCATCCATCATCTGGTTTTGGGCAGAGAGGGTCAGCACAAAGTTCGCGAGCAGCTCTGTCAGCATCTGGTAAGCGGACTTCTCTTTTTAGTGCACATGCAAAAAAAAAACAACAACCAAAAACAGGTTGAGAAGAGAAATGGATTTACCATCAGCACCGTCAACATCTAGATCTGAACGGGAGGAGCTATTTGATTTTGGGAAAATAGAGTCGGTACAAAGTTCGCGGTCAGCGCAGTCAGCATCTAGTTCGAATGTTATTGCCAACACGAACAGCAGAGCAGTCAGCACGATTGTGGAGGAAATCGACGCAGTTAGCACGACGTTCGCAATTAGATCAGTCAGCAGACTCAGCACGACATTCGCGAGCACAGTCAGCAGACTCATTACTGCTTTCGCGATCAGGGCAGTCAGCAGACTCAGTACTGCTTTCGCGATCAGGACAGTCAGCAGACTCGGCACTACTTTCGCCATCAGAGCAGTCAGCATACTCAGCACGACGTTTGCGATCAGTATCAACAAGCTCACTTTATTCAGAATATTTAGTTTAAATCGCATCATAGGCCTCCGACCATACACATATAAGTACATACAAACAGAAAAAACTTATGCATCAGGTGTAGTAATGAACACAAGTTTACAATATTATAACAGTGTGTTGATCAGATTAATACAAACTATAATGCATAAGTATTCCACAGCATTCGAGTATTAATCTTTTTTTCAGATCAAATACATATTAGAAATTCATCGCGGTATTTCATTGCATAATATATGAACATGACCAACTTTTGAAGTGTTAATTTATCGTTAGAAGACATCAAGCTATTGAATTTATGAATGTTTGGCGAATTCCAATACTTATTATGTATATATTTTGATCTCAGATCAGCATATAGATCTAATGGACAAAATAATAAATAAGAAATGTAATTCGTCTTCTACGGAATCAACACAGAGTATACAAAAGCGTGCTTCTCTAACCAAATTAATATGTCTACCTTTTTCAATCATCAACTTATGGGATGATGACCTAAATGAAACATAGCTGCTTCTAAATTTCTTTAGATCAATAGCATCCAGATATGGTTCTTTCACAAATTCGACTTTATACTGTTTGTACAAAACCAGTTTGTTATTATTACAACACATTTCATGCCATTTTAGCTCGCCTGTTCGTAGAACAGCAGAGCTAATGTCATACACCAGGCGTGTGCGTGTGCGTGTGCATGAGCGTGGCCAAGGTTAAAGTTTTTTTGACGGGTTGTGTTAAAGCTAAATATTTGGGCTAGGGTCCTGAAATAATTTTGTATGGAGGTTCATTTGGGGGTCAACATTGATGTTATGAAGTTAGAATTTAAAAATTATTTTAATCTATGTCTATTGTTTACATGTTTTGGACTTAGGTTTTTCTACTACAAATCACCAGGTTAAAGTTTTTGGACTGGTTGTTTAAAAGCTTAATAATTTTGCTAGGGTGCTGAAATATTGTAAGGAGGTTCATTTGAGGTTAAACATTGATGTTATGAAGTTTGAATTTAAAAATAATTTTAATTTATGTCAATTTTCGACATGTTTTGGACTTAGGTTTTTCTACTACAAACCACCAGGTTAAAGTTTTTTGGACGGGTTGTTTTAAAGTTTAATACTTGTGCTAGGGTCCTTAAAATTTGTATGGAGGCTCATTAGGGGTCACACATTGATGTTTTTAAGTTGAAATTTAAAAATAATTTTAATTTTTGTAAATATTTGACACGATTTGGACTTAGGTGTTTTCCTACTAAACACCAGTTAAAGTTTTTTGGACGGCTTGTTTTTATAGTTTAATACTTGTGCTAAGGTGCTGAAAATTTGTATGGAGATTCATTAGGGGCCAAACATTGATGTTATGAAGTTGAAATTTAAAAATAATTTTAATATTTGTCAATTTTTGACACGATTTGGACTTTGTTGTTTTGACTACAACTCACCAGGTTAAAGGTGTTACGGGTTGTTTAAAGTTTAATATAACTAGACTAAGACTCAACATTAATTTGATAATAGTTCTAAGCTGAAAATTGATTTTCTATTGATACAAGATGTTTTTTAGACTTAAACGTTAAACAGGCGAGCATCAGGTGGCTTTGACACCGATTTCTGGTTGTTTATACTGGTCTTTTAGAGTCAAAGACTGAGGAAATGTCTTTAAGTCGTTAAAGCCCCATTATGTGTATAGCGTGTATAGTGTGCGTATGGTGACTCTTAAGCACTATCTGTCAAGTGTCGAAAAAGAACTACATCTTGTACACAAAACCTGTCGGCTCAATTTGCAGAAATCATGATCTGGATCATCATTTCTATGCAGATGATTCACAGTTATACTTGTCATTTAAGCCTAAAGACACATCTAGTCAACAAGAAGCCCTTTCAAAAGTCGAAGGATGTCTAAAAGACATAGTCTCATGGATGCACCAGAATATGTTGAAGCTGAACACTGACAAAACTGAGGTCATACTGTTTCATTAAAAAAAGGTTAACGTTCCCGGAGATTTTCATGTTCAAGTGGGAAACTCTAAAATCAAACCGTCATTATGGGTGAACAACCTTGGTGCTAGATTTGATTCCCAAATGGATATGACACAGCACATCAACACTGTGTGCAGGTCTAGCTACGCACAGCTGCGGCAAATCGGTCATATTAGACAGTACCTTTCTCCAGAAGCTACAAAGACTTTGGTCAATTCTCTGGTCACATCAAAAATTGACTACTGCAACTCACTGCTATATGGGATTCCCCAAAACTCACTACGAAAACTACAGCGTGTGCAAAATACAGCAGCCCGCATCATTACCAGGACTCCTCGGTACAATCACATCACTCCAGTCTTGAAGGAGCTTCACTGGCTTCCAGTTGTTCAACACAATAGAAATAATAGCAGAGCGCCCAATGCAGGCCATCTAATGTAACTAGGAAAAATAGCATGCGACCATAACTAAAAACTCTATAGAAGATCAATGACATGATTAAAAATGGTGAACGCTGTCCAAGAATTATACCACAGACCCCGCCAGCTGGTTTCAAAAGAGATCAGAGCCATATCCCTACCATCAAAGATCCACCAGACAGGCATTGGTCAACGGTACAACCCCAGAACTAAAAATTAGACCCATAACATATACAGAATGAACACAGCCCTAGGGTAGCAGTCATTTACCCTCTCCACCCAACACCCGCGGGACCTACATGTTCCATGGCTGAAATTACACCCTTACTTTATAAAACATCAAGATACGAAGCTGTCCCTGAATTATACCGCAAACCCCAAGCCAGTCGGTTTCAAAGAGATCAGGGGCAATCCCTACCATCAAGATCCACCGAACAGGCATGGGCAAACGGTACAATTCCAGAACTCCCATTTAGACCCACAATATCTACAGCAAGAACATAGCCCGGAGGTAGCAATCATCCATTTCCTAATGTGTTCTAATAATAAATATTAAAGAAGTGTGTTTTCAGACGTTTTTTGAAGACTGCAACGGAGCTCGCATCTCTGATGTCTGATGGTAGAGAGTTCCAGAGCTTTGGGGCTGCATGCATGAAACTTCTATCTCCAAACTTCACCAAACGACTTCTCTGCACAACCAGCGATACTGATTTACTCGCAGACCGCAACTCTCTTCGAGGTCTATACACGTCCAGCATACTAACAATGTACATTGGAGAATCATTGGACATGGCTTTGTATGTGAGTGTCAGAATTTTGAATTCAACTCTGTGTTGAACTGGAAGCCAGTGAAGCTCCTTCAAGACTGGAGTGATGTGATTGTACCGAGGAGTCCTGGTAATGATGCGGGCTGCTGTATTTTGCACACGCTGTAGTTTTCGTAGTGAGTTTTGGGGAATCCCATATAGCAGTGAGTTGCAGTAGTCAATTTTTGATGTGACCAGATAATTGACCAAAGTCTTTGTAGCTTCTGGAGAAAGGTACTGTCGAATATGACCTATATGTTTATTCATCTTTTATTTCAGTTCTAATTGTAGTTATTTTGTCTTTTCCCGATTTATAGGTACATATGTGTTATTTCATGTAAAGCGCTTTTGAACGCACAATCCCTGTGTGAAAAGAGCGCTATATAAATCTGGTATAATAATAATAATAATAACAAAATAAGAGAAAATGCGCACATACTTACTTACCCTCGTTGCTCTCCTCTTTCTACCGTTGTGTCAAATGATAGCAATGTCCGTGGGGTCGCGGTTTTACATAGTTATAGTAGTGACATTTTCAAACATATTTTTCTATGAAACTAGTATGGCCAGAGCTTTGGTATTTGACATGGTGACTTTTCTAGAGGTCATTTACCAATATTGTTGAAAAAGTTTCGGTCCATTGCATATCTAGGTCACAGGATCTAAAAAGAGATTGTTTCAACGAAAACCTTAAAAAATCTTCTCGTCTGAAACCACAGTACCCTGATCTTAGACATTTAGCACAGAGCATTATCTACAAGTTCTCTGTCAAGCCATTTCGTATTGTTCCCTTGGGTAAAAATGAACCCGACACAGGGATCACGGTTTTACATAGAGTTTTATAGTTACATTTTCAAGCATTTTCTATGAAACCAATATGGCCAGAGCTTTGATAACTGGTGTGGTGGCATTTCTAGAGGTCCTTTAGTAATATATATGAAATGGTTCCGGTTTGTTGCATATCTAGGTCAAAGGCGTTAAAATAGATTGTTTCTACGAAAACTTAATTTCTTCTTGACTAAAACCACAGTACACTGTGCTTAGATATTTTGCATAAAGCATCATCTACAGGTCTTTTATCAAGATTGTTCAAATCATGTTCCTGGGGTAAAAATGACACAGTTAAACAAATATGGCGAGGGTTTTGATATTTTGCATTGTGATATCTCTGGAGGTCCTTTACCAGTATTGTTGAAATAGTTTGAGTCTGTTGCATAATATCTAAGTCACAGGAGCAAAAATTAGATTTTTTTCCTGTGAAAACATTATAAAATCGTCTTGTTTAAAACCACAAAACATAAACCAAAACTCTTCTATCAAGTTTATGAACTTTAACGAAATATGACCCAGGTTAGCGTGTTTCAAGGTGAGCGTTTAGCGCTGCATGGGCCTCTTACATAGATTTGTAAATTATTGCCTTGCTTGCTCTTTACCTGCTTTGTTTTGTTCCTTTTTTTCATAACAATACTTTGTTTTATGTTTAGTTTAATAGAAAATTGACAAGACTGCATTAACGCAATCACCCGCCTGGAAATTCTAATGAACACATCTGGTTTCAAATTTAGTCTAGCTCAGATTTGACTATTTTGGGTTGTTTTCTGCAATAAATTGCAAACTCGTCGCTAGGGTTAAATGTGTCAACCATTTGTGTGCGAGAATCGAGTTGTCTTCACTTTTGCAAACAATTCGTATCCTGATCAGACACCAAGTAAGTGTGCGTATGATCAGGATCCAAACTGTTTGTCACTCAGATTGTATCTCAGCAGATATTAAGATGCAAATGCATCTTTCAGAACATACTTTTGAGCTGAAAATGTTTTGCAGAACTTAACCTTTTGTTGTATGGACACATATTATAGTGTATCTAGTTCAAGGTTTTGGCATACCTTTTTGTTAACCCAATTTGAATACACGTGTGTATAGATATTTCTCATGTTGTCAATAAATGACATACCGGTATAAAGTGTATGGGAGTCCCACCGTAAAGGCCGCTCAAATATAGACATGGTTTAAGGCAGGTGCCTCAGGGGTAGAGCAAAAAGGAAACCAGAATCCGCTCTGCTTTTCTGCCATCCTAACTAACTCTGCCACTTGTTCATAACACCATAAACGTCTATGGCGTCCTTTCAATGGTCGTAATAGGGGGACTTCCTTGTTAATGTTTGTTTAACCCATTACCCCATAAATACGTCCTTTTACGCCTTTTATTTATTCTTCCACGTAAGAAAATAGATCCAATTTTTACAATCAATAATATGTATCATAAGAAATAGTTTCTAACATCTAGAAGATAATGGCTTAAGGCAGGTTGAAAGTAATTTCAACCAGCTTTAAGTGGTCACCTGTCTTCAATGATAGAAACAGGCTATGGGGGTAATTGGTTAAGTCATTCATACCTAGCCAGTTACCTACTAGCTGTAAGAGATTACACGAGTAGGTACGAAACAACATGAACAAACTTGAATCTTGTGTTTGGGCGAATTAGATCAATGGCAATACAATGTTGTATTGTTCTTCATTTAAATTAGCCCAAACACACAGTCACTTGCTTTGAATAATTGGTCAGAAACATATTAAAGTCTTATTGTTCTCAACGCTTCATTTAGTCAGAAAGTCTGAAGTTGCTTTAGACTGGCATTTGTTCAGTCACTTAAGTCGTCGCGTTGTCAGTCAGTCGGTCTGTAAGTAATTGTTTGTTGTTTCCTGTCGGTTTAAGTAGCTGGTAGTTTCCATAGTATTGCCATGAACCCTCAATTTATCTTGAAATTACGTGTACATATAAACGTACTAACGATAGCCTTGTAGTTGCAAATACATGATCTTGATTCGTCTCAGAAAGTAAGATATATCACAAGTTTGGAATGAGGGGCGTGGCAATAGAGGTAGTAAATTGTATATAATTGTTTAATTGTGTATATTAACTATAAGAAACGGTTTGAATGCCTTCTCCAACAAAAGACGGAAAATATCAAACCACAAACGGTACGTGATTTAGTTTTCTAGGGGTGTCCCCTCTTATAATAAAAGCATAATTATGCAGGAATAAAGAGGAGTAATATGTAGGTGAAACGATACTGTTTAAATAAAAAAACAACTTCATGTAGCAAACAGGGCGGACCACGATCGGACGCTGCTGTTAAGAGACGTCCTAATTTGGTCTGTACTGTTTGAAGCCATTGTTACTTGTGGTGATACCATTGTGGTTTATATACGTTTCAAGTTATTACTTGATACATCTGTATGTAGTGGCCTTATATTTGTTTGTTTATGATAGACGTAGTATGTATGGTGCTACCCAAGAGACAATGGGCGACTGGTAACTAACTTTTCCGCAAACATCATAGAAAGCTGACCAGAATGTCATGGTGTGACTGTATTATAAAATACTTCGACTGTACTGTTCGAAGCCATTGTTACTTGTGGTGATACCATTGTGGTTTATATACGTTCAAGTTATTACTTGACACATCTTTATGTAGTCGCCATATATTTGTTTGTTTATAAATACATTGTTATATATTTTGTATGTATGTTTATAACATAACTATGTAGCACTTGGTGTTCTCCTCATGGGTTTTCAAGCCCACTGGATTTATGAAAATATACTGTAAAACTATAAACTGTATAGATCTATATTTAAACTCTTTTCCTGCCGAAATAACGTCTACTTCGAGGATGTCGTCTGTTAATGTTGTTAACTTCAGAGTTTTTTTATTGACGAAATTTCTTAACGAGTGTTTTAACAAGTTGGAATTAAATGATACACCGCGTGATGTGGCGTCTGATCTAGATTCAATCTGTTTGCAAATACCAGTGTAGTGGAGATCGACAAAGAGTAATACAGCGCCCCCTACAACGACACCCAATGGGAGACAACTATTACGTGCGTTGTTCGGATGGAGTCGTTATAGAGAGGGAATTTGGTTTACATTTGCAAATAGCTTGAATCCAGATCAGACGCCGCGTCACGCGGCGTCTGATCTGGATTCAAGCTGTTTGTCACTCGTGATTAATTTATGTTTGGTCAAAATATCCATTATGTCACTTTGAGAAAAAGAGCAGACGACAATTTTAAGCAGACGATATTGCAGCAGTAAAAGCGTTAGACATACTTGTTCCGTTTAGGGAACAGCGGCAAGAGTCATTGTAAGGAGGGACTCGTTGTTGGGAGGGCCGTTGTAGAGAGGGAGCACTGTACGACGAAGCCATGTTATGTCACAATAAGCTGTTACAGCCAATACACCACCGCAAGCGCTGTACAGCAAGCCAGCAACTTACGTCGAGTTTGCAAACAGTCTTGATCCAGATCGGGCGCCGTGAAAAGCGGCTTCTGATCAGTCGTATCAATATTTCTACAGTTAAAAAGTTCAGAATTTTGAATTTTTCACAAAGTTTAAGACAAATATTCCCTCCTTCGTCTGCCCATTTATGGTCTGACTAATGCTTTGCATTGCATTTGTCATCCCGTCAGTCTCCTGTTTTGGACCCTGTGGCCCCAAATCAAAAGACTGTCCAGATGACAAAGGCTGTTGTGGGAGTGGAAATGGGAGGAGTGATGGCTGAAATCCAGGGGGGAAACCAGGGGGTTGCCTATAAGGTGCCACTCCAGGAGAGATCAGAGGCCGGAGTCCAGACTCTAGTCTGGAATCCAGTCTCTGATAATCTTCCTGAAGGCGGCCTACACTTGATTCTATTCTTTGAAAATTATCTTCAGCAGTTCTCCTAAGATGATCAGTAACTACCCTAAAATCATCATTAGTTTTCTGCAAGATCTCCTGGCGGGAATGTTACTCTTCATCAAATATTTTCTTTGTTTCCAAATTTTGATCTAACAACTGTTGCAACAATAGCCTTTGGGTTTCAAAGGCCTTTTCCAATCTTTCCAGGCTCGACTCGTTTTTACAGAGACGTTCCTGGATATTGTCTTGCTTTTTCCCTAGTGTTTCTGTTATTTTTGTCGAGGCCGCCATATCCTCATCTACTTTAAACAATCTCCCAATGACAATTTCAAATCTCTCATCTCCTACCGGCCTGGTGAGGGAAATCTTGCCTGAAACAACCTACCGTTTTATTACAGTCCAATAGATTCTCAACAGTCAAATCTCTCCCTTCGTCGAGGGCCAGATTTCTGTGCTGAATAATAGCAGCAGAAGTCTTTTCCCCGACGTTTGGAATTGATTTTAAATCAGGCACAGAACAGAGAAACAAATGCATTACTCCCTCAGCCATTTTTCACAACAGAAAAAGACTAAAGGAAGTAAGAAAATTACAAATAAACTGCACAAATACAAAAAATGTACGTAAATGTTACGATAACGCAGAATTATCAACAACCGGTAAACCCGGATGGTGATATTTATAGCAATGAACAAAGTGAAAATAGCGTGAAAATATTCTAAGAATTTCGTCACGCTAAATACCTTAAATGCAAAAAATATGGACAATAAATGCAATAATAATGATTATATCCTCTTTTGTTTGCCCATATAAAGTGTGGCTAATGTTTGGCATAGCACTTGTGATCCCGCCAGTCTCCTGTTTTGGAACCTGAGACTCCAAACCAAGAGACTGACATGATGACAAAAACTGACTTTGGGCATGGAGTAATTTCTCCGTGCCTTGGGCTAGTCTGTCTAAAAAATATTGATACCTTTGATTGTGACATTTTTGTCTCTCTTCGAACCTATCCCAGAATTCTTCGTACCTAAACTTTTGATTCTCAGCCATATTTCAATTTTCATAAGTGAAAAAGACGAAAGAAAGCAAGGTACAAATAACACTGAACAAATATACAAAACTGGACGTAAATATTACGAAAAAACAACAATTATCAATCACCGGTTATACCGGAAACTGTATTTACGGAAACGAACAAAACGAAAATAGCGTGAAAATATTCAAGTATTTAATCACGCCAAATACATAAAATGCAAAAATACAGCGAATAAGTACAATAATAATGAATATACAGTAATAATAAATCAATATCAGCACCCGATAATATCGGATGATGACAAAATACAATGGATACAAATATGATGCAATGAATACAGTATAAATGGCGAGAAGACCTCATGAAAAATTCCAAAGAAGTTTTCACAAGAAATATATAAAATAATTGACAATATTAATTAGTTTCGCTCGCAGTGCCACTTGATGTGTAGCCGAGAGCTAATGAAAGCATACAAAAAGGATACAAGCATATAATACATGAAATACAGTGGCAATAACTTACCTGAAGAAGCTAGGTGCGACTGTTCAGTTAAGCTGGTTGATCAAGAAGAGATAGAGTGAGCCGGGGACCACTCGTAGGTACTTCATATGCCTTTCGGCCCCGGCCTCATCATACTTTGTCCCTGGCGTCCTCACATCAAAAGTGTAGATCTATATGTGCCCGAATGAATAACGACGCGATTTATTCGTGATATGTATCAGAATCTGTAAAATGAACCTATAGCATTGATTTCTCTATGTTTGGATGGAATTGAACAAAATATTTGGGAAGTTATACGGTGAGACAGTGATAGGGTCAATGCATTAATTGGAAGTCAATCTATGAAGGCGTACCTTTGGTGCTAATTAAACTTTGAGTAGTAAATCAAATATTGGTTTAGTTATTGTTTATTGGTTTTCCGAAAAATAAATTATTAAATACATGTAGATGATATTTATTATTTACTGCGTTTAAAAAGTTGTGACCAATAAAGAAAAATACATTCCTGTGACGGGAATCGAACCTGGGCCGCCTGGACGAGAAGCAGGGATCCTAAGCAATACACCAACAACATAGTACGGATGTTACATCGAACTGATATATATAATAGCCGAAAATAAGGCAAGTGTTCCAACAGATAAGACAACTTAAAGACTTTTCCTCAGTCCATTGAAGGACCACCAGCATATTGTTCTGGAGGTGTCAATGTAACTGTCAAATCACGGGCAGTTTACCTGGTGATGTCCAGATTATATTCATGCTCTAGTGATTTTCAATGGTTATTTCTAACCAAACTATCAAATATAAAGGTAGAGTCTCACACAAGACGCTTCAATGGTTCAATATGCACAAGACCCATGCTTTTTGCAAGGAAATTGACAGTAAATAATCTGGCAAGGCGTTATGACCAAAAGGTCGTCAGGAGATGTCTTTAAGGACATACTCGCCCAATTCGTGCTAACAAAGTACGATAATCCAAGAATCGTTACTCAACGAAATCGTGCGTGTCGGTTACCTCCCGTGGATACATCGAGAAATATTAACGTGAAATTTAGTGTGAACCCGAGAACACATACAGACACACATACCTTAGTATTCGCTTGCGACCCAACGCTCAACCAATCAGAGCACGACGCCCATATTTCCGTCAAAATTTAGACGCGTGGTGCTATGTTAAATTGTGGTCACGACGTCATTTGAATTAGAAGCAGGCAGACTGGCACCCAGTTCTCTTTCTTGACGAATCTCACCGAGCAATGCAGATGGTAGGCTACGCAAATTTTAACATTCAAGATTCAACAGTCAAGATTTGAGACAAGCTTCACAGGCAAGAGTGGAGGATTGAGGTACTTTTTGAACGTTACGCTACGCCGTAGAAATGTAGCGTGTGTTGGTGCAAATAGTGGCCATTCACGATATTAATCATACCGAATACAACTTCGGACTTTTTTATGCTAATTCATTAAACACCTAAACATTTCAAGAAAAAAAAAACTTTTATTCAGATTTTTCATCTTGACCCCTACAAACTTCTTCATTATATCACTGGAAAAAAATTCATCACAGCAGTATGAGGTTAACTGATATGGATTAAAAATGATAAACCTCATTTTCGGTATAGGTTTTAGACTATCAACATTATAACTTTCCAGCAAATGTTCCTGTAATCGTGTGGGACGTTTCTACTTTTGCTCAGTATATGTAAAAAATACTCCAAATGACCCTAAATATTTAAATCTTCGACAACATTTCTCGACAGGTTGCTTTCCAGATATTAAGCTTCAACTTCTACCCTACATACTCATATTAGTATACCCCCTCTAACTAGTTGGGGTTCGGGGACATGCTCCCCTGGGGAAATTTTATTCTTAGATAGCTTCAGAAGCGTTCACGGTCGTGCTGTGCATTTAAAACAGGTAAAAAACTAATAAAAATCCATGTAAATGTTTAACTTAAAATAACAAATTATTAATGATATAGGATCATATTTTTGACGTTGTCTTCCGGCTATTAGCTTAGTCTACCTCTACTCCCTCCGATAAGTGTACACGCTTTTACTAGGGTGTCCGAGGCATGCTTCCCGGTACATCTTTTATTTCTATTGTCTTTGGTGCGTTCTAGGGGCGTTGTTTTTTTTAAATATAATATATGCTTTTTTTACCATTTTCTTATTATTCACACCTAAAGCATTTAGATATATTTATGAAGTTTGATTAATTTCTTAAGGATATATTTTGATTTAGTAAGTGTATTCATTGAATTTGAGCTAAAAAACAATTAAGAAAAATGCGCATACTTTAGGCAACAAACTCTAATTTATACACTTTGCATCATACTTTCAGTAAGCATCACCTTTAACTGTTTTAATGTCTGTTTGTGCCAATTTTTACTTAACTTTATTTCAGAAAGCCAAAAATAATGCATGCCAACTCTTTGCCGAGAATGGCTATATTATACATTTCAAATGCCCATAGACAAAAAAGAACATTATAACCTATGTTTTTCTTTTTACCATAGCACTAAGGTACGTTCGAATAACCTATGTAGAAATGTTCATAGAGATCCTACGAAGATTTCATTTGGGCGCGTATGTCCTTAATTCAATAATCATACAATCTGGCGAGGTTTTATTTATCCGAAATGTCAATGGACCTGTATAATATCCGATAATAGGGCTAGTTTTAAAATAAATTCGTGGCCCGAATTAGTACTGAATTCAACTGGTAGCCCGTGATTTTTAATTGATAATGTAATTTTGTATAAAACTGTTCCCATTCACTACAATGGTTTATCGTGAACCACCTAATATAAGAAAACGCCCATTTAAGCTCATATAACTCCACCCACCATTTATCATTATGGTTCCCGGTTTCCTTTATTTCATGGATGCCGCCATTTTTCTCCGTTGCCTGTCCCTAACTGTCTGAAGATAAAGGGACATAACCCAGTCTACAAACCTAACTGTTTAAGTGTTGAATAAAATTTAATACTATCTGCAAACATACGACGTTCGCCTTAATTCTGAAACTGGACTTTACTTCATCTTCATTGCTGACACTCTGAGTGACAAACAGTTTGGATCTTGATCAGACCCCGAGTTACTCGGCGTCTCGTCAGGATGCAAACGGCTTGCAAAGAGTGAAGATGCCTCAGTTCTCGCACTCGAAGGGTTAAAACATTCAACCCTAGCAACGAGTATATTTGTCCTTTGCACACAGTTTACATGTGAAGTGTACAGTAACTGCATGCTGTTCTATGCAAACAGTGTACATCTAGATCAGATGGCCCCTAAATTGATCCCTCTGACCAGGGTCTGCACTGTTTGCCATTTTGCAATTTATTTATTTCAGAAAACAACCATAAATAGTCTATGTGACTTGACTAAATTGGAAACTAGACTAAAAAGATCCAGGGGTGCAAAGGAGTAAATACAACATCCTCAAAGCTCCCTCCGAACAACGGATCTCTGAACAAGGATTCCCTCCTGAAAACAAAGCTTGCCGCTATTCCCCAAACAAGACAATAGTGTCCAATGTCGTCTGCTTAAAATTGTCGTCTGCTGTTTTTCTCAAAGATAATTGAAGTTTGACAGAAAAAACGAAGAGTGACGTAACCGAAGCATTACGCGGCGTCTAATATGGATTAAAGCTGTTTGCAAATGTAAGCCAATTTCCCTCCTTATAATAGCTCCGCCCGAATAACGCACACAATGTGTGTCTCCAATCGAGTGTTGTTGTAGAGAGGGAGCAGTGTAAACTAAATATAACACAAAGCGTTGTTATAGTGAATAAAGTCTACAAGACTATAAAACAAACACAATAGAAAAATGCCATTCTCTTGGTATAGTACTCGGCTTAAATATTCGTACCTTACAAGCAGTGTACCTGTAAGGAGTACAATGGTCGTATACAGTCAGTGCAGGCCCAGGTCAGAGGGATCCTTAAGGAGTCCTCTGATCAGGGTCTGCACTATTGTCCAATTTTGCAATATATTGCAGAATACAACTATAGATAGACATAAACTGGTAAAACATTATGGGACCTGGAATTGTCCATTTAAACAAAATGGGTTGAATGAGTTAACACTAAAACATGTCTTTATTTGAGTGGTGTTTATATCGGGTTCCAGGGTAATAAAGCGTTTGAGTTAAGTCTGACTTTGTTCTCAAGCATTTGATTGGTCAGATTTTAGCCTAAGCTTTATAACCTTGGACCCGGGACTCACTTTACAATAAAACTTCTACATCTCGTGTTCACCCATAAAAAAAACTTGACAAATATTGCTACAGTGAGGAAGACGTTATTTATTCCCGTTCTAGCGAAAAAAGAAAAGCAATGCAGTACAATGTAGAAAATTACACCTTCTTAATAATGTTGACGATAAATTTTAAATTACGTTTAAAAACTGCCTGCTTAGTGATTACCCGGTGCCTGATCCGGCTCGTGACTGTTTGCTCAAGAAATACTTGTTACTGGTAACCCTTTCAACCACAGGTTTTTGGCGCGTAAGCTATGACCCCCCCCCCCCCTCCAGCTACTACCCCCCATAAATCTTTCAAAATGAGTCAAAAAACATCTATATGTTCAACAAACATCCTTAATAAATGTTTCAAGAAGTTTCACGAAGTTTTTAAAAAAATGGGTTTTTTTTCGTATCATGTATGTATACAACGAAAAGGTGGATGTGAATTAAGAGCCATCAACTTCCCAACCTTGTCATTTTGTCATTTTTGGGCCGATTTTGACAAATGATGGCTTATTATTTACATTTAACAGTTTTGTTCAAAGAAAATTAGCTCACAGCCCAAGCAAGACACGAGCACAAGTGAAGAAATAAAAAAGTTCGATAGGCACCGTGTCCAGAATCATTCGTCCACCTTAAATTTTGGACTTATTCGTCATTCAGCGATTAACAAGTGCATTTGCGACCATGCATTACACCATGGTACGGGTAATTAAAAGAAAATGAAATATATAATAAATACCTTTTGAATTATCGGTAAATGAGCATTTCTGTTACGAAATAAATTTCTAGATAACTTTCGTTTTCAAGTTTCGGTTGACAAACGGATATGATCATTGGTCGTATTCGAATGATCGAGTTTGTTGTCAACGAAAACTGGGCGGAGCAAATGCGCGAAGATTTACTGATGACAACGATATTTTGACCCGACTCGAATCGAAGTTGTGGTCAACGATTTGATGGTTTTACAACATTTTGTCAACGGAAAACATCAAGTGGTGATTCGAATAGAAGTTGTTGACAACTATTCCAACTAACGCGATAGTTGTCCTGATTCGAATACGACCAAATGAGGCGTTTGACTTTTGCGTCATTTCCTGCTTTGAAGCTGGTGCTCGGTTTCGCTAGAATGATAATAGTTTGACTGGGTAACCAGTCGTTTGTTTGGGAAAATTTCGCGTGGACGAATGTTTCCGAATAAGGGGTCTCCCTACTTTTCGAGTCCCCATGCGCGTGTTCGCCGATTGCTTTGATTTTTTTTACCAATTATCGTCAAAGAAAACTGTTTGCTGTAAACAATGAGCTATCATTTGTCCAAATCGTCAAAGATTTGACAAAATGACAGGGTTGGGAACTTGAGGGTTGCTTCTGCAAGGCGCTTTTTCATGGCAGCCTTTACTTATAAATTAGCAAAAAAAAATGTTTTTTAAAATTTCATGAAACTTCAGGAAATGTCCTTTTATGATGATTATTGAATGTATGGATAGATTTTAGGGTATTTTATCCACGTTTGGTGGTGATGGAGAAGGGGGGGGGGGGGTAGCAGCTGATGGTAGTGTCATAGCCTACGGGCCGAATGCCTATGCTTTCAACCCTCTGTAGACATTACTGATTACATATGCAAACAGTGAAGACCCTGATCAGAGGGCTCCAATAGGAACTCTCTGGCTCTGATCAGGGTCTACACTGTTTTATATTTTCATTTGGTTTTTGTTGTAACTAGTAGACTGGTTCACAATACCTGTACTAGAAGAGTCCAAAAGGGTCATACATACTCGCAAGAGAAATTTAGTATTGAAAGAGTAAATTAAACATACATGTAAAGGTCGTTATGGGAAATAATTACTTCTTTTATACTGTATACGCTTTGTTAGTATTAATATTCTGTGTAATTAAGCCAAGTTTGAAAGTGTTGGCTTATCGTTATCTGCCCAAATTCCCCTCATTACTGCTGTGTCCGTTTCATAAAACTTCGTACATCAAAAAAGATCGTAAGTCAAAACTTTAAAACACATTTAATTTCTGATTTTCATATCTAATCCTGTAATCAAAACTATAAACTGGGGCCCGTTTCATAAAACTTCGTACGACAAAAACGGTCGTAAGTCAAATCTTTAAAACACATTTAATTTCTGATTTCCCTATCTAATCCTGTGTTGTGACATCTTTTCAAGACGATTCCAAAGAGATGTCACAACACAGGATTAGATGGAGAAACAAATAATAATTGAGACTTTTATTATCTAACTTACGACAACATTTAGTCATTTATCGTACGAAGTTTTCTGAAACGGATCCTAGATCTAGAGCGGGAGTCACTTGACAAAAAACGTAAACAATTGGACAAAATTTAAGTATACTTTGATTGTGAAAAAACATATTTTCAATGTAACAAACACAAAGTTATACATTATTAGCTAAAAAAGATGTCAACGTTAGTTTTGAAAGTGATTCTTTCTTCTTGGTTACAACCGATTTACAATCTGATTGAATGAATGGATGATCGATTGATTGATTGAAAAATGAAAAAAACTGTTTTCTCGTATAATGGATAAACCAAACAAAAACCGTGGACTTGTAATAAATCAACTAACATGCATGCGTTTCGTGTATAACAATGCTCCCTCCATACAGCGGCCTTTTTAACAACGACTCACTCCTTACAACAACGCTTGTCGCTGTTCCCAAAACAAGACATGTCCAACATTTTCACTGCTGCAATATTGTCTGCTTAAAAGTGTCGTCTGCTGTATTTCTTAAAAGACAGAAAAACCCGTAATGGCGAGTGACAAACAGCTTGAATCCTGATCAGACGCCGGGTTATGCGGCGTCTGATTTTGAATTTAGCTGTTTGCAATGTTAGCCAATTTCCCTCCCTGTAAAACCTCCATCCGAACAACATACACAATCTTTGTCTCTCATTTGTTGTAGTTGTAGAGAGGTAGCGTTGTTATGGCAGTAGAAACTGTAGAAATGCAGGTAAGTTCGACTTACCTCATTCTCCCATGAGATATGAAATGGATACTTCCGGTTTCCAAATGAGTTTGAGTTTGTTTACCTATTTGCGGTTGTTTTAATAGAATATAACAAAATGACAAATAGGTCCGACCCTGGGTCTGCACTATTTGTATAGAACTCTTTACTTGTGTATTATTTGTAATTATAACACACCTCGCGCCCACCCTATATAAACAATTAAGAAAGAACGTAGCTGTGTTTAAATTCACTATAAAACACGCACGCACGGTTACGGCTTAATGTGACGTAATATTGCTTCGATACATCGTGCACCAAGAAATGTAGCGCCGTTGCGCAATGCAAATTGTAGTTAAAGTGAAGTGTTAGAATCGAAATAATCGATTAACACCAGTGTATCATCAAACAATAAAAACATGGGTAGTTGTTGAGACGCTGGTAACTACATCACTCGGCCTACGGCCTCATGATTTAATTACCATGCCTCTCAAATCCTACCCATGGTCTAGTGCATGATAATACACTGATATGGATTAATTATTTCCTAAATGATGCATATATGCGTCACTAGGCATTATCGACTTTAAGTGAGACCTAAACAATCAACAATATAAATATACAGCATACAATATAAATCTTCTCTATTGCGATCACTAAATTCTGTTCTTTCTTAAGTGTTAATGACAGGTATCTGCTTAAACAAGGTGACAGTAAAACAGAAATCTCCTATAGGGGAGCAAGATACTAATCGTGCAGTACGTTGCTTAACTTCGCAACCCATACAACAACTAAACAGACTGTAGAAGTGTTTATATACCGTCCAGTTCTGTCACAATATAATATATGCAAATAGATATGTTTAAACCAATGAATGTTCTTATCGCGATCTTCATGCTGACTGCTCTGCGTGTGAATTTTCTGCTGACTCTCTCGTCCGCTAACCGGATGTTGACTGCTTTGAATTAGATTTTTGTGCTGACACTTTCATAGGCCAACCAGATGCTGACTGCTTTGAAATCGAATTTTCCACTGACACGTTCATCGGCCAACCAGATGCTGACTGCTTTGAATTCGAATTTTCCGCTGACACGTTCATCGGCCAACCAGATGCTGACTGCTTGGATTTCGAATTGTCTGCTGACACTTTCATCGGCCAAACAGATGCTGACTGCTTGGATTTCGAATTTTCCGCTGACACGTTCATCGGCCAATCAGATGCTGACTGCTTTGATTTCGAATTGTCTGCTGACACTTTCATCGGCCAACCAGATGCTGACTGCTTTGATTTCGAATTTTCTGCTGACACGTTTATCTGCCAACCAGATGCTGACTGCTTTGATTTCGAATTTTCTGCTGACACTGTCATCGGCCAACCAGATGCTGACTGCTTTGAATTCGAATTTTCCGCTGACACTGTCATCGGCCAACCAGATGCTGACTGCTTGGATTTCGAATTTTCTGCTGACACTGTCATCGGCCAACCAGATGCTGACTGCTTTGAATTCGAATTTTCCGCTGACACTGTCATCGGCCAACCAGATGCTGACTGCTTGGATTTCGAATTTTCTGCTGACACGTACTTCGGCCAACCAGATGCTGACTGCTTTGATTTCGAATTTTCCGCTGACACGTTCATCGGCCAACCAGATGCTGACTGCTTTGATTTCGAATTTTCCGCTGACACGTACTTCGGCCAACCAGATGCTGACTGCTTTGATTTCGAATTTTCCGCTGACACGTTCATCGGCCAACCAGATGCTGACTGCTTTGATTTCGAATTTTCCGCTGACACGTTCATCGGCCAACCAGATGCTGACTGCTTTGATTTCGAATTTTCTGCTGACACGTTCATCGGCCAATCAGATGCTGACTGCTTTGATTTCGAATTGTCCGCTGACACGTTCATCGGCCAACCAGATGCTGACTGCTTTGATTTCGAATTTTCTGCTGACACGTTCATCGGCCAACCAGATGCTGACTGCTTTGATTTCGAATTTTCTGCTGACACGTTCATCGGCCAATCAGATGCTGACTGCTTTGATTTCGAATTGTCTGCTGACTCTTTTATCGGCCAATCAGATGCTGACTGCTTGGATTTCGAATTGTCTGCTGACTCTTTTATCGGCCAATCAGATGCTGACTGCTTGGATTTCGAATTGTCTGCTGACTCTTTTATCGGCCAATCAGATGCTGACTGCTTTGATTTCGAATTGTCTGCTGACTCTTTTATCGGCCAACCAGATGCTGACTGCTTGGATTTCGAATTGTCTGCTGACTCTTTTATCGGCCAATCAGATGCTGACTGCTTGGATTTCGAATTGTCTGCTGACTCTTTTATCGGCCAATCAGATGCTGACTGCTTGGATTTCGAATTGTCTGCTGACTCTTTTATCGGCCAATCAGATGCTGACTGCTTTGATTTCGAATTGTCTGCTGACTCTTTTATCGGCCAATCAGATGCTGACTGCTTGGATTTCGAATTGTCTGCTGACTCTTTTATCGGCCAATCAGATGCTGACTGCTTTGATTTCGAATTGTCTGCTGACACGTTCATCGGCCAATCAGATGCTGACTGCTTGGATTTCGAATTGTCTGCTGACTCTTTTATCGGCCAATCAGATGCTGACTGCTTTGATTTCGAATTGTCTGCTGACTCTTTTATCGGCCAATCAGATGCTGACTGCTTGGATTTCGAATTGTCTGCTGACTCTTTTATCGGCCAATCAGATGCTGACTGCTTGGATTTCGAATTGTCTGCTGACTCTTTTATCGGCCAACCAGATGCTGACTGCTTTGATTTCGAATTGTCTGCTGACTCTTTTATCGGCCAATCAGATGCTGACTGCTTTGATTTCGAATTGTCTGCTGACTCTTTTATCGGCCAATCAGATGCTGACTGCTTGGATTTCGAATTGTCTGCTGACTCTTTTATCGGCCAACCAGATGCTGACTGCTCTGACGTCATATTCGGTGTTTGCTCTCTTGGATTTATCAAAACAATTCCGATGGAACTGCTGTCATCTAATGTGGATTTAAATTCTGTGCTGGATTTGAAGATGTATCTCCTAACTTGAGTATGTTCCACCTTGGTCAGAGACGTTTCCATGTCAGTTATCTCCTGCTTAGACTTGTTCATAATAATATACAGCTCACATGTTTTCATTGCATTTTCGAGATCCTTAATTTCGGACGCTATCTTTTCAATCCTTTTCTGTAAGGAATTAAGTATATCTTCATTCGAATTTATTTGATCTATATCCTCCTCCCTTATTTTGTTAAGTTGCAATTTTATTTTATTTTCTTGTTTGTCCAGCAAATCATTTATTTCAACTCTGAAGTTCCTAAATGCTTCTATTGCTTTCGAAAAACATTTTTGAACTTCAGACACGTTGTTATGTGACTGAGTGGTTATGTCACGTGTTCTTTGCTCTAGGAATTCTAGTTTCTGTACAAAATCTTGATACACATTGCTCACTAACAAGTTGGCGGATTCATCTTCGATACATTCAACATGATTACAACTTCTATGACTGATAAAAATACATTTACTACAACCAAGAAAATCATGTGACTTGCAATAAAACTCGATTGATTTACCTATGTGCTGTTTACACATACTGGATATGTCTTTGCTAACTTTGTCACCTGAGAGGGGTACAGTTTTCGGCATGCTTGTTTTGTCAAGTACTTCATGGTGTTGGGTTGGCCTTGTTTTCTTATGGACTGAAAAACAGTCCCGGCACAAGTAATCCTCACAGTTTACACAATATCCACTAGCCTCTTTCATACCACCATCCTGGAAACATAGTTCACAGTAAAAGTCAAACACGAACTCCGAACCTGCTGACATTGACCCTTTTGACATAGAAGTCGCCATCGTCCCTTAAAGTGCTATACGCTTGATTGTGTTGAGCTTGACGGCATTGCGAGTCTGCGACACATAAAATTGTCATAATTATGGCGCCGACCTAGTATAAGCTTGGTGTTAATCCTATCATGATAAAAATGTTCGCGAAGTTTTTACCCCTTCACTGTCATATTGTCTCTGCTTCAATATTGTTGTCTACAATATCGTTTCAAAGTTATATTTAAGGCACTATGACTGACGAATTTTTGTAACGAATGTCAAACAGTTTAGACCCTGATCAGTATGATCAGGACCCAAACTGTTTGCAAACGCGCTTTATGACGTCAATGAGAGTGAAAGGGTTAAATCCTGGTGTTACCGTAGGCCTACACGGGAACGCAGTTCAACTTTGGAATGTTTCTGAAAGTTTCTAATCATAGGAAGAGTGATGTTGAAGCTATCGCGTACCGTAAAATTGACAAGAAACATACACTGTGTAGTAATTCCCTAATAATGTGTCCACCGCATCAATGTGTAGCATAACAGTTGATTTTTCAACTACATGTTTGTCGCACAAATTAATTATAAACTTGTTAAAGTCACACTACATCTAATATGAAAACGAAACCACACGGTTTTTAGAGAATGTATACATGTACATGATAGTCCATCGCTTGAGTGATAATGGGCATAGCAAATAATAACGTGCTACTTGTGTCGACTTCCTGGTGTCGAGATACCCTAATAAAGATAAAATCTATATACTGTATTACGGACAGTTAGACGGGTACACCCTATATCTGTAATGTAACAAGAGCTGTCCATAAGACAGCAAACTCGACTATCTGCTCCTTGTACTAAAAGCAGTTATGGAATAAAAAACAGTAGTTGTAGTAATGTATGTTTTAATTGGAGGGCATTTTCTAGGTTGATCAAAAATCTTAACGTGGATGGCTAAGTTCAAAAGGGAGATAATTCACACAAAATACCATCAAGAATTATGCGCATCTAGTGTAGGACAAGTAATACGTTTGAGGTGAAGCGATTATTCAATAAAAATATTAGTTTTAGTGATATATGCCTTAAGTGAAGGCCATTTTCTAGGTTGATCAAAAATCTTAACGTGGATGTCTAAGTTCAAAAGGGGAGAAAATTCATACAACATACCATCTAGAATTATGCGCATCTAGTGTAGGATAAGAAATGTGTTTGAGGTGAAGCGATTATTGAATAAAAACATAAGTTGCAGTGACAAATGCTTTAAGAGGATGGCATTTGCTAGGTTGATCAAAATCTTAACGTGGATGTCTAAGTTCAAAAGGGGAGATACTTCACCCAAAATACTGTAACACCCCAGTGTTTTCATTATTAGAAATATTAAATACAGTGTTTGAACATAACATGAAAGGATCATGACGATTGCTACAACTAATATTCAACAGACTTGTAATTGAGAAACCTTCTAGCCGATGGGTGAATTCCATACGTAATGTGACATGAATCTTACATGTTATTCACAGGTTAAACCCAAATGATCTAATCATTTAGTGTAAAAAGTCAACACGTTTGTGTAATGTCACTGCAGACATACTGATAGTTTGTGTTTATACTCATAGGTTTAAACTCCATGGCGGTTAAAAGTCACACAACGTCGCCATATTTCTTGTGTTTTCCATGTGTACACATATTTTGATGATGTCATCAAAATCTGTGTACAAATGGAAAACACAATAAACACAAGATTTTGATGAATTATATCTGGCAAAGTAAACAATAAGATACAAAAATATAATGGAAATGACCCCATACCAAATTTCAAAATTCTAAATAAAAGTTATCCACACTTGTAACAGACAGCAAGGGGGATCACTGCGTAAGTCTTAATTATATAACAAGGGACGTCACCTATGTGTAAAGCTCGAACTTGCATTATATAAAGCAGCAAGTGATACGCAATTTTACTAGCTTTAATGCCGCCACACCTGGCCATTTGTGTTTTATTAGATACAAGCAACTGCTGTGAAGAAAATGTAGCTCATCTTGAACAAACGTCTTCGCGAGTGGCATTGATTGCAGGGTCCGAGGTTATATATTAAAGCGTCTGAGGTCGTTCTCAACTAGCATTTGATTGAACATATTTAAGCTTTTCAATCAAATGATTGAGATTGATCTCAGACTCCTTTCGACGCTTTCTGACCTCGGGGCTCTGGCTTTACTCTATAGCATAAAAACTTCAGATCACACTAACCTCGGTCGTTGAAGACAGTGCTATATATACCGTTAGGTGCTCATATAAAATCCTAACATTTCTAAATGTTCAAGATCATGTGAAAATCATGAGCATTTCCGGAACTAGAAATGCGGGGGTCCCGCTTGCGATCCACCTTAAGGTTGAGGACTCCTAATGAAATCAGACCATAATTGGTACATACGTATGTAGCGATCGGCAATTTTCGTCAACTGACGACCCGTTCGGCACTATGCTTTTGCCTGGTTCGGAACGAGTTGACAATTGACGAAAATTGCCGATCGCTCTCCGTAGACTACCGATATTAAGTATAGCATTGTCCTCAACCTATCCAATTTGTGGATTCTTCCATACTTTTGCTGATCTGAATCGGCACTGTTTGTTATGTCCCATTTATAGGAGGCTAGACACAAATAGGTTCAACCTCAATGATGCCATAAAGCGCGTTTGCAAACAGTTTTGGTCCTGATCAGACGCCGCGTGACGCGGCGTCTGATCAGGACCCAAACATTTGACACTCGTTTCGAAATTCCGATAGACATATTGCCTTAGATTTAACTTTGAAACGAAATATCAGACAATAATATTGAAGCAAACGACACTATTGTGGTGAAGGGGTAAAAAACCTGTCGACAAATTTGATCATGAAAGGGTTAAATATGTTAGTCAATTACGGACTGGTAATAGATCTATATATGGTCCCATTTCAATAAAACTTCGTATGACAAAAACAGTCGTAAGTCAAAACTTTAAATTACATGTACATTGTTTTTTTTATTTCTCTAGCTAATCCTGTCTTGTGACATCTCTTTTTGGAATCTTCTTTTATAATATTTTCAAAACGTTTCCAAAGAGATGTCACAAGACAGGATTAGATGGACAAATAAATAATAATTGAGACTTTTATAATCTGACTTATGACAACATTTGTCAGACGATGTTTTATGAAACGCGCCAAGAATATTGTTGACTGTCAGCAGGCTATGTAAATGTCGTCTGTAAAAGTTGCCGTCTGTAACTATTCTCAGAGTTGATATATCTGCATCATCTTTCTGAAACGCCGGGTTACACTGCGTGACTGCGTCTCATCTGGATCCGGACTGTTTGTAAACGTTATCACAAATTCAACTGTAATGTGCAGAAGGGTTGTTTTCCATTACCCTCATAACCCTTTTCTATATTCGCTGACACCTTAAAGCAGGTTGAACGTGAAGCAGAATGTGCCTTAAGGCGCATTCTGCTTTACTTTCAACCTGCTTTAAGCTACCATCTGCTAGGTATAGAAAATATTCTTATTGTCCATATTCATGACTGTTTAAAGTGGAACTAGTTTCTTCAGCGGATGGATACATTTCAGGAGTGAAAATGCGTATTAATTGAGAAATGGGTTAAGTGAAAAGGATTATGTAGGTTATAAATCACAACAGAATGAATACATCTGTAGATGCTATATAGAAATTCTGTTATCTCTCTAATCGACAAGTATAGTAACATCTGAAATATCTCCCAATTTGACAAACACCGATCCTTAATAATCTACCAATCTAATGAGGAATTTTCTTCTTGATGTTAACCCCTTCACTGCTTTACACCGATTACAATAAATATTTGCAAACTGTTTCGATCCTGACCAGACGCCGCGTATTATATATTAGGATCTAAACTGTTTGACACTCATTTCAATATTTCTTAAGTCAAAATACCTAAAAATTTGAATTTGAGAAATAAAAGCAGACGACAATTGTTTAAAATTGCTGACGTCATGGCAGTGAAGGGGTTAAACCCACTTCATTGTGAAGATCTCTATCCCTGCTGTTAATGGGCGATAACCGTGGGTAGTGGGGGTCTCTGTGGGGTAGATATGACAATGCACCCTTAATGAAGGCTGATAACGAAGGTGCTTTACTAATGTAACGTTAATCTACACTGCTCAAACTTGTTAAAGGTGGTTTTAACCACATGCAATCTCAACCATGATGGGACCCAGCGTTTCATTAGTGTCTGCGCTGTTTGCTTTTTCATATGAATTGTTATGCTCTGGTGATAAAAATGGTATATTGTCTATAGATCATCCTTGTATCTATAATGCAATTTTCCAAAAAGCACACAGGGCAAGTCCATTGCAGTTTTCCAAGCATACGCTAGGCTTAACTGGGTTTACCCAACTCATTCTTTATAAGTTTTAGTTTGTTTCTTTCTTTCTTAACGTCCGTTTCTGCCATCTATGGGCTAATTGGACGCCCCAGAGAGAGGGGAGCGGATACAGAGAACCCGGGCGCGATGCCTTACTATTATAATCGAAAGAGTTCTCTGGTTCTTTTAGATGCCAAGTGCAAAACATTGGAACTCGGTTTATAAAGTCTCATCCGAAGGACGTTTCTAAAAGTAAAGCAGAAAGCTTCTGTAGGAGCTTTCTTTATAAACTTCATATTGCTTTAATTCGAGTCCTAGTGATGCATATAAACGCGCCCGTAGTAAACAGTATACAGTAAAAACTCTCTATTACGACCATTCAAAAGACGGCTAATTGACTGAATAAATTACAAATTGCAGCTTAAAGTAATGTGAACGTAAAACAGAAGCTCCTAAAGGAGCTTCTGTTTTACAGTCACATTGCTTTAAGCAGCCACCCGCCTTGAATATAAAATAATTAACAGAATTAAGTGGCCGTAATAGAGAGGTTTTACTAACAATGATATGCCTACCCACACAGTGTGGATCTTGATAATAGGGTTCCTATTAGACGTTACGCAGAATAGTGGACACGCAGGTGGCCCACTTGCTTTCAATTTCGAGCATTAAAATAAGAAGGGCATTTTTACATAACTTGTAATAACTTTTTTTTCTGGACAGATATCGTTCCTGTGCAAACGGCCTGTGTTAGCTTAAACATTTTCCTTTATGATGGAATTTGTTTTGAAAAAATATTTTAATAAGATTTTGGTCCTTTTTTAAGTTTAAAAAGACACCTCTAAATCACATTAAACAAAGAGTAAAATGCTGAAAATAAGCCTCGACACGGATAATATAACACGACCTTGTGCATTTATACAAATCGATATCAATTCTGTACAAACGGGCTCGTATACTTGACTATTTGTTCTTTCTTTTGGTATAAATTTAAGAATTGTAAGTTAATGTTAATTTGGTCCTTTTTCAAATTGAAAATAAAATTAATATGTTCAAAGAGTCGTCGGGAGTTTCCGTAAATACCGAGCGGTAAGAGCCGAACATTGACGGGCACGCAAGCTAGCGTAGGACAGTTTATCGATAATCTATCGGTGTCCACTATTCTGCCTAACGATCCTCTGTTCATAGCATTCACTGCCTGACAGTTTTGAATAATTTGAAGAAAAAATGTTGAATAATAATTATTAAGCTAAAGCAGACAGCGCAAAAACACATACAATCCGTGCTTTTTTCAGTATTCTCTAATACGAAGTTTATTTCAAGAAAACATCAGCACGTGCATCTCGAGGAACGTGTATACACTTGCAAATCGTACAATGTAATGGTTTATGAACTTTATATACGTAAATTAAACGTGTCGAGCCCTCGTGTTTTGACTTTTGAGTAGTAATTGACGGGAATCGCTGCACTTTTTGGATCAGTGTATGAAATGCATGGCTTTTTCACTGAAACCACGTGACTTGTTTACGTGAACTATATTGTGGTACAGTGAAACTCACGGATACAACCGAGTAGCCCGTGTTAATATAGAACCGTACACTTACTGCGAAAGACGGAAATAGTGCAGTTGCTTTGACTCTGGATTTATTGGACACGGTCATAACGGTAAGCTTAACCTTGTTCTTTGGCACAACTATTTTCTCATTCACCCCTGAAACTTTAAATAGACAATTCCAGTTTTCAGTTAAATCTATTCCATTTATGACTATTTATTTCTTTTCTTTATGTATAGACCTTTTTTTTTGGGTCTGGCCCCTGTGCTATTAAGGGATTGCTGTCTGCAATTTATTGCAGTATTACAAACAGTGCAGACTATGATCAGAGGGCTCCGATCAGGGTCTGCACTGTTTGCATTAATATGACATGTGTACTCTTTATATGTTTACTGTTTGTAAATGACAGTTTACTCGTCACGAGGGCTGAATAGGTTTACAGACAACAATCTTTCTTAACGACTGTTTGTACAGAAACTGGTGATCTTTAAAAGGAGATGACTGCTTAATACAGGTGTCAAGTATAGTCCTTCCAGAAAAACCTCGCGTTCGAAATCCAGATTTATCATGCGTCCTTATTAAGTTACTATATAATGATCTGAACTAGTGTCAAGTAATGCAGAATATTGTACTACTATTGTGTTTATTTTAAAAGTAGCTTGAGAGAGGTTTAAAGGTGCCTAGTCTTTGCAAAAAACTTTTTTTGGGGTAATCTAGATAGATCTGGTTTGCAAAGTTTGTCTTGAGACTTTACTGAGTATCTATTACCAAGAATATTTCTGCCGTTTTTAGCTCGCCTGTACGAAGTACATGACGAGCTATTGCAATACCCCCGGTGTAGTCGTCGTCGTCGTCGGCGGTGGCGTCGTCGTGAACGGCGTAAACAATTTTAAGAAAATGTCTATAACTTCTATGTCCCTTGAGGTATTGCTTTCATAGTTGGTATGTGTGTGTATATGGACAAGACCTTTCCATGCACAGAAAAATTTGGACCCTTGTAACATTGACCTTGAACTTAGGGCCCGCGTTTAGGTTTCGAAACCTGTGTTTAGGTTTTGAAAAATGCCTATAACTTCTATGTCCCTTGTTGGTATGTGTGTGTATATGGACAAGACCTTTCCATGCACAGAAAAATTTGGACCCCTGTGACCTTGACCTTGAACTTAGGGTCCGCATTTAGGTTTCGAAATCTGTGTTTAGGTTTCGAAAAATGCCTATAACTTCTATGTCTCTTGAGGTGTTGCTTTCATAGTTGGTATGTGTGTGTATATGGACAAGACCTTTCCATGCACAGAAACATTTGGACCCCTGTGACATTGACCTTGAACTCAGGGCCCGCGTTTAGGTTTCGAAATCTGTGTTTAGGTTTTGAAAAATGCCTTTAACTTCTATGTCTCTTGAGGTATTGCTTTCATAGTTGGTATGATTGTGTGTTTATGGTTAAGACCTTTCCATGCACAGAAAAATTTGGACCCCTGTGACCTTGACCTTGAATTTAGGGCCCGCGTTTAGGTTTCGAAATCTGTGTTTAGGTTTTGAAAAATGTCTATAACTTCTATGTCCCTTGAGGTATTGCTTTCATAGTTGGTATGTGTGTGTATATGGACAATACCTTTCCATGCACAGAACAATTTGTACCCCTGTGACCTTGACCTTGAACTTAGATCCAGAGTTTAAGGATTCGAAATCTGTGTTTAGGTTTCGAAAAACGCTTACATTTCCTATGTCCCTTGAGGTGTAACTTCATATTTAATTTTCATGTGTATATTGACAAGACCTTTCTATGCAGGCAAAAAGCTTGACCTCGGTGACCTTGAGTGTGCTTTTAAGTTTCTAAATGTGCCGATGGCGAGCTTTGTTGTCTCTCTGACAACTCTTGTTACATGTAAACTACTTATGCATGTACGCTTACAGCGAAATACAAACAGTGTAGATCCAGATGAGACGCCTTGTAACTCGGCATCTCATCAGGGTCCAAACTGGTTGACGCCCTGATAATAATTTTGAAATTTTCGTACTATT
Source organism: Gari tellinella (assembly GCA_922989275.2). NCBI lineage: Eukaryota > Metazoa > Mollusca > Bivalvia > Cardiida > Psammobiidae > Gari > Gari tellinella. Next base: position 79,731,861 of record OV277868.1, on the reverse strand, counting down.
TAGTGTTGATTTTAACAATATATTTAAAAATGACAAACAGTGTAGACCCTGATCAGAGGGCTCCTTAAGGAGCCCTCTGATCAGGTCTACACTGTTTGCATAGGACAAGTGTAATCCTCTCACAGGTACTCTGTTTGTAAATGACGAGTATACTCGTCGCTAGGGAGTTTTCGAAAGAAAATATGGAGAAATATCATCTTTAGAGATTGTTGAAGATAACAGTTTTTGCAGACGACAATTACATATATACATGCAGCGTGCAACAGGTTACAAAAAATGTCATCAGTATGTCAAACCGTCGGGATTCTGATAAGACGCTGAGTTATCAGGGTCCTGAGAATGTCTAACCCGTACTTGTACACGGCGTTCCCTCCCTACAACGGCACTCCGAACAACGACTCCATCCTTACAATGACATTCGTTCTCGGGTTTGAATCTCGACTGAACTTATTCGTTTTTCTTTGAAATGTATCTTTTAAATTAATACCTTTCCTAAACTAATACTTACGTGTTTATATAGGCGCCATGCATCCGTAAATTTACAAAAAAGTGATTAAGCCAAATATGGGGTTTAGTTTCTTTAAGTTGCCACTACGCGGCGTCTGATCAGGATCCAAACTGTTTCCAAAGAACCAATGTACTCGAGGTAAGGCATTGAAGAGGTTTAATGCTTTTAACGGGTTTTAGATTATTCCATTAGTCAAGACACTACTAAGTGTTTTAACCCTTAGCATGCTAAGCGCGACTTTGCTGATGATTGCAAACAGTTTGGGTCCAGATCAGACGCCGAACAACGGGGTGCCTGATCTGGATCTAAACTGATTGATACTCATATTCATTGTTTCTTCAATTTAAAAAAATACAAAATTTGATTTTTGTTTCTCTGACGATATATTTGAAGCAGACGACAATTTAGATGATAAGGGTTAATCTTTAGCACGTTATGTAAATGTCGTCTGCAAATTTTTATCGTCTGCGGCAATTGTCATTTTTGATTTTCCTGCGTTTTCTTTGAGAAAATATCATAGGAGTGCCAAACAGTTTTGATCCCGATGAGACGCCGAGTAACTCGGCGTCACATCGGGATCCAAACTGTTTGCAAAAGTTGTCACACATTCGCCCATATAGCGTGTAAAAAGTTTAAAAGCTAAAACTAAGTTCCCTCATAAAGACTATCTCGGTTTTCTTAACGATAATGGTCTGTTAATAATTGAAACGGAGCTGTAATATTCTCAGAAATTAGAACGGAATATATCCCGTATGACCCTTTTTATACATCCGGGCCACTGAACGATCAATCTCATTGATAGTAATTCTGCATCATGGTGCGGCTTGACTAACATGTATATTTAGTTATTTACGCAAAAAACAAGAAAACAAACAAACAAAAGCAAAAAAGAAACAAAACAGAAAGACACAAATCACCCAAATACCCCCCCCCCCCCAAAAAAAAAAACCCCACCCCAAAACAACAACAAAAAACAAACAAACACCAACAACAACAAAAAACAACAACCACAACAAACCCTACAACAACAAACAAACAAACATAAAAAACAACAAACAAAAATCAACCAAGCAAACAAACAAAAAAACAAACCAAGAACTGTGTTTCAGTAGGCATGGTACCAGATAAGATTGCACCATATGGGTCTGATGAAGGCATATTATAAGGATTTAAGTTTTTGAAATACTCACCGAATCTAGAGCTCTACAGTAAGTCCCCAAAGTATTGGATTGACACGGAAATGCGTTTTGCTGGTGTAGACAAACATTTAGACAAACTCATACAGAACATTTAGAAATTGTATGCCCCGGACAAGCTTTCCCCACAATGGAAATCAAAAGTCAAAGTCATAATGGCCTGCAAACGATACAAGACACTCTATTACCCAAAGATAAACTCATAAACCTAATTTGATATCCCTAGCTTATACGGCATTGGTAATATGCTCTAATGATTGAATGTTTTCTATAAACTAGGTCAAAGGTCAGGGTCACAGCGACCTGAAATGGTATACTAAACATATTCATCCCAATAATATGTACTCACACACCATATTTTGTATCCCTGACTGATGTAGTATAGCACAATATTTTCTTTAATATTAAGGTCAAAGATCAAGGTCACAGCGATTTGAATCTGTAACGTTACACTCCGCCATCCAATGACGTACACATGATTTCAATCATTAAAGTCAAAAATCTAGATTTCAGACACATTGACCTGGAGATTGAATGCGATATTCCATTATCCAAAGATGTACTACAGCGTTCCCTCTCTACAACGACACCAAATGGGAGACAAAAGTGTGTGCGTTGTTCGGAGGAAGTCGTTATAGGGAGGAAAATTGGTTTTCATTTTGAAACAGCTTGAATCCAGATGAGACGCCGCGTTACGCGGCGTCTCATCTGGATTAAAGCTGTTTGTCACTCGTCATTAAGTTTTCCTGTCATAATGTCCATTATGTAACTTTTAGAAAAAACAGCAGGTGACAATTTTAAGCAGACCACATTGTAGTCGTAAATAGGTTGGGCATAATTTTCTTGTTTGGGGTGGGGGGATAGCAGCAAGCGTTGTTGTTAGGTGGGAATCGTTATTGCGAGGGCCGTTGTAGAGAGGGAGTAATAATTATATAGCTGGTGTGGTATCTGAAATGGGTCCCGGCAAAGCTTTTTATATGATTGAGATAAAAGGTCAAGGTCAAGGTCACAAAGTGCTGGAAATGGTATGGAACACTCCGTCATCTCAGAGGATGAACTCCGTGCTACTCACACAACACATTTGGTTTCTCTAGCTGAGGTGGCATATGTAATTTTCGGACATTTTTTTTTTAATTCAACGCTCCCTCCCTACAACGACAACCAATGGGAGACACAATTTATGCGCGTTGTTCGTAGAGAGTCGTTATAGGGAGGGACATTTACATTCGCAAATAGATGGAATTTGTTTTGAAAAAATATTTTAATAAGATTTTGGTCCTTTTTTAAGTTTAAAAAGACACCTCTAAATCACATTAAACAAAGAGTAAAATGCTGAAAATAAGCCTCGACACGGATAATATAACACGACCTTGTGCATTTATACAAATCGATATCAATTCTGTACAAACGGGCTCGTATACTTGACTATTTGTTCTTTCTTTTGGTATAAATTTAAGAATTGTAAGTTAATGTTAATTTGGTCCTTTTTCAAATTGAAAATAAAATTAATATGTTCAAAGAGTCGTCGGGAGTTTCCGTAAATACCGAGCGGTAAGAGCCGAACATTGACGGGCACGCAAGCTAGCGTAGGACAGTTTATCGATAATCTATCGGTGTCCACTATTCTGCCTAACGATCCTCTGTTCATAGCATTCACTGCCTGACAGTTTTGAATAATTTGAAGAAAAAATGTTGAATAATAATTATTAAGCTAAAGCAGACAGCGCAAAAACACATACAATCCGTGCTTTTTTCAGTATTCTCTAATACGAAGTTTATTTCAAGAAAACATCAGCACGTGCATCTCGAGGAACGTGTATACACTTGCAAATCGTACAATGTAATGGTTTATGAACTTTATATACGTAAATTAAACGTGTCGAGCCCTCGTGTTTTGACTTTTGAGTAGTAATTGACGGGAATCGCTGCACTTTTTGGATCAGTGTATGAAATGCATGGCTTTTTCACTGAAACCACGTGACTTGTTTACGTGAACTATATTGTGGTACAGTGAAACTCACGGATACAACCGAGTAGCCCGTGTTAATATAGAACCGTACACTTACTGCGAAAGACGGAAATAGTGCAGTTGCTTTGACTCTGGATTTATTGGACACGGTCATAACGGTAAGCTTAACCTTGTTCTTTGGCACAACTATTTTCTCATTCACCCCTGAAACTTTAAATAGACAATTCCAGTTTTCAGTTAAATCTATTCCATTTATGACTATTTATTTCTTTTCTTTATGTATAGACCTTTTTTTTTGGGTCTGGCCCCTGTGCTATTAAGGGATTGCTGTCTGCAATTTATTGCAGTATTACAAACAGTGCAGACTATGATCAGAGGGCTCCGATCAGGGTCTGCACTGTTTGCATTAATATGACATGTGTACTCTTTATATGTTTACTGTTTGTAAATGACAGTTTACTCGTCACGAGGGCTGAATAGGTTTACAGACAACAATCTTTCTTAACGACTGTTTGTACAGAAACTGGTGATCTTTAAAAGGAGATGACTGCTTAATACAGGTGTCAAGTATAGTCCTTCCAGAAAAACCTCGCGTTCGAAATCCAGATTTATCATGCGTCCTTATTAAGTTACTATATAATGATCTGAACTAGTGTCAAGTAATGCAGAATATTGTACTACTTTCGTGCAGCACCGTGTGTTTATTTTAAAAGTAGCTTGAGAGAGGTTTAAAGGTGCCTAGTCTTTGCAAAAAACTTTTTTTGGGGTAATCTAGATAGATCTGGTTTGCAAAGTTTGTCTTGAGACTTTACTGAGTATCTATTACCAAGAATATTTCTGCCGTTTTTAGCTCGCCTGTACGAAGTACATGACGAGCTATTGCAATACCCCCGGTGTAGTCGTCGTCGTCGTCGGCGGTGGCGTCGTCGTGAACGGCGTAAACAATTTTAAGAAAATGTCTATAACTTCTATGTCCCTTGAGGTATTGCTTTCATAGTTGGTATGTGTGTGTATATGGACAAGACCTTTCCATGCACAGAAAAATTTGGACCCTTGTAACATTGACCTTGAACTTAGGGCCCGCGTTTAGGTTTCGAAACCTGTGTTTAGGTTTTGAAAAATACCTATAACTTCTATGTCCCTTGTTGGTATGTGTGTGTATATGGACAAGACCTTTCCATGCACAGAAAAATTTGGACCCCTGTGACCTTGACCTTGAACTTAGGGTCCGCATTTAGGTTTCGAAATCTGTGTTTAGGTTTCGAAAAATGCCTATAACTTCTATGTCTCTTGAGGTGTTGCTTTCATAGTTGGTATGTGTGTGTATATGGACAAGACCTTTCCATGCACAGAAACATTTGGACCCCTGTGACATTGACCTTGAACTCAGGGCCCGCGTTTAGGTTTCGAAATCTGTGTTTAGGTTTTGAAAAATGCCTTTAACTTCTATGTCTCTTGAGGTATTGCTTTCATAGTTGGTATGATTGTGTGTTTATGGTTAAGACCTTTCCATGCACAGAAAAATTTGGACCCCTGTGACCTTGACCTTGAATTTAGGGCCCGCGTTTAGGTTTCGAAATCTGTGTTTAGGTTTTGAAAAATGTCTATAACTTCTATGTCCCTTGAGGTATTGCTTTCATAGTTGGTATGTGTGTGTATATGGACAATACCTTTCCATGCACAGAACAATTTGTACCCCTGTGACCTTGACCTTGAACTTAGATCCAGAGTTTAAGGATTCGAAATCTGTGTTTAGGTTTCGAAAAACGCTTACATTTCCTATGTCCCTTGAGGTGTAACTTCATATTTAATTTTCATGTGTATATTGACAAGACCTTTCTATGCAGGCAAAAAGCTTGACCTCGGTGACCTTGAGTGTGCTTTTAAGTTTCTAAATGTGCCGATGGCGAGCTTTGTTGTCTCTCTGACAACTCTTGTTACATGTAAACTACTTATGCATGTACGCTTACAGCGAAATACAAACAGTGTAGATCCAGATGAGACGCCTTGTAACTCGGCATCTCATCAGGGTCCAAACTGGTTGACGCCCTGATAATAATTTTGAAATTTTCGTACTATTTAGTGTTGATTTTAACAATATATTTAAAAATGACAAACAGTGTAGACCCTGATCAGAGGGCTCCTTAAGGAGCCCTCTGATCAGGTCTACACTGTTTGCATAGGACAAGTGTAATCCTCACAGGTACTCTGTTTGTAAATGACGAGTATACTCGTCGCTAGGGAGTTTTCGAAAGAAAATATGGAGAAATATCATCTTTAGAGATTGTTGAAGATAACAGTTTTTGCAGACGACAATTACATATATACATGCAGCGTGCAACAGGTTACAAAAAATGTCATCAGTATGTCAAACCGTCGGGATTCTGATAAGACGCTGAGTTATCAGGGTCCTGAGAATGTCTAACCCGTACTTGTACACGGCGTTCCCTCCCTACAACGGCACTCCGAACAACGACTCCATCCTTACAATGACATTCGTTCTCGGGTTTGAATCTCGACTGAACTTATTCGTTTTTCTTTGAAATGTATCTTTTAAATTAATACCTTTCCTAAACTAATACTTACGTGTTTATATAGGCGCCATGCATCCGTAAATTTACAAAAAAGTGATTAAGCCAAATATGGGGTTTAGTTTCTTTAAGTTGCCACTACGCGGCGTCTGATCAGGATCCAAACTGTTTCCAAAGAACCAATGTACTCGAGGTAAGGCATTGAAGAGGTTTAATGCTTTTAACGGGTTTTAGATTATTCCATTAGTCAAGACACTACTAAGTGTTTTAACCCTTAGCATGCTAAGCGCGACTTTGCTGATGATTGCAAACAGTTTGGGTCCAGATCAGACGCCGAACAACGGGGTGCCTGATCTGGATCTAAACTGATTGATACTCATATTCATTGTTTCTTCAATTTAAAAAAATACAAAATTTGATTTTTGTTTCTCTGACGATATATTTGAAGCAGACGACAATTTAGATGATAAGGGTTAATCTTTAGCACGTTATGTAAATGTCGTCTGCAAATTTTTATCGTCTGCGGCAATTGTCATTTTTGATTTTCCTGCGTTTTCTTTGAGAAAATATCATAGGAGTGCCAAACAGTTTTGATCCCGATGAGACGCCGAGTAACTCGGCGTCACATCGGGATCCAAACTGTTTGCAAAAGTTGTCACACATTCGCCCATATAGCGTGTAAAAAGTTTAAAAGCTAAAACTAAGTTCCCTCATAAAGACTATCTCGGTTTTCTTAACGATAATGGTCTGTTAATAATTGAAACGGAGCTGTAATATTCTCAGAAATTAGAACGGAATATATCCCGTATGACCCTTTTTATACATCCGGGCCACTGAACGATCAATCTCATTGATAGTAATTCTGCATCATGGTGCGGCTTGACTAACATGTATATTTAGTTATTTACGCAAAAAACAAGAAAACAAACAAACAAAAGCAAAAAAGAAACAAAACAGAAAGACACAAATCACCCAAATAACCCCCCCCCCAAAAAAAAAAAACCCCACCCCAAAACAACAACAAAAAACAAACAAACACCAACAACAACAAAAAACAACAACCACAACAAACCCTACAACAACAAACAAACAAACATAAAAAACAACAAACAAAAATCAACCAAGCAAACAAACAAAAAAACAAACCAAGAACTGTGTTTCAGTAGGCATGGTACCAGATAAGATTGCACCATATGGGTCTGATGAAGGCATATTATAAGGATTTAAGTTTTTGAAATACTCACCGAATCTAGAGCTCTACAGTAAGTCCCCAAAGTATTGGATTGACACGGAAATGCGTTTTGCTGGTGTAGACAAACATTTAGACAAACTCATACAGAACATTTAGAAATTGTATGCCCCGGACAAGCTTTCCCCACAATGGAAATCAAAAGTCAAAGTCATAATGGCCTGCAAACGATACAAGACACTCTATTACCCAAAGATAAACTCATAAACCTAATTTGATATCCCTAGCTTATACGGCATTGGTAATATGCTCTAATGATTGAATGTTTTCTATAAACTAGGTCAAAGGTCAGGGTCACAGCGACCTGAAATGGTATACTAAACATATTCATCCCAATAATATGTACTCACACACCATATTTTGTATCCCTGACTGATGTAGTATAGCACAATATTTTCTTTAATATTAAGGTCAAAGATCAAGGTCACAGCGATTTGAATCTGTAACGTTACACTCCGCCATCCAATGACGTACACATGATTTCAATCATTAAAGTCAAAAATCTAGATTTCAGACACATTGACCTGGAGATTGAATGCGATATTCCATTATCCAAAGATGTACTACAGCGTTCCCTCTCTACAACGACACCAAATGGGAGACAAAAGTGTGTGCGTTGTTCGGAGGAAGTCGTTATAGGGAGGAAAATTGGTTTTCATTTTGAAACAGCTTGAATCCAGATGAGACGCCGCGTTACGCGGCGTCTCATCTGGATTAAAGCTGTTTGTCACTCGTCATTAAGTTTTCCTGTCATAATGTCCATTATGTAACTTTTAGAAAAAACAGCAGGTGACAATTTTAAGCAGACCACATTGTAGTCGTAAATAGGTTGGGCATAATTTTCTTGTTTGGGGTGGGGGGATAGCAGCAAGCGTTGTTGTTATAATAATAATAATAATAATAATAATAACGACTTTATTTCATGTGGATTACATATTTGGTATAGAACAAACAAACCAATTTTCAATATGGTCCACAAACAAAATTAACATATATACAACATGAAGGAACACAATTACAAATCAGTATTTTTAAACCTTTGCAAACAGAGTGGACCCTGAAAAGACAGTTCCTGTAGGAGCTCTCTACAGGGACTACTCTGTTTACTTAAAGCATTTTAAAGATTAAGCTGAAAATGATAATGCACAAGTGTCATTATGAGAATTCAGGATTTGTTATCTATACATGAATATTGAATAGGTAGAGGCAATATAAAGCCAAAAAACCCCGACGATTTGACAAATAGCAAAGATCTAGATCAATGAAATTTCATAACAAACGGGAAGGAATATACCAAAGATACTTCAAACCCTTTACTCCATGGTATATTTCTAGTATTGAAGAAAGGTGATCACTTAAACCAGGTTGAAAGTAAATCAAAATGAGCCTAAATGTGCACTCTGTTTTACTTTAAACCCGCTTCAAGTCACCATCTACTAGAGAACATAAAACATTTTTCATGAAACATATCTATGTAGTAAAGGGTTAAAGCAACATGTAGGTTTTAATCAAGATCCATATTTATATCATAACTTATATACATAGAAGCCCTTACAAGCAGCTAAGGCCTTGCTCAGTCATTAACCCTTAGCTCAACGCATATTCAAAAAATTACCCCTCATTTTATGGATACTATTCAAACCATTTATTTAAAAGTAGAATACTATGAATTTGAAAACTTAGAATGTTGTCTATTTCAGAATAATTTCTTCTTCTAGCAAATAATGTATACTCTGATCAGAGAGCTTCTTAAGGAAGTATCTCATCTGGGTCTACACTTTCAGCAAAAACTACTATCGACAAAATTAGCGGGCTAAAGGTTAATAGTGTAACAGCCGATCAGGGGTTCAGCAGCAAAAACAAAGCCTACATGAAACCATCGCAACATTAACCCCTTACCGCACATGGCATAGTTCAGTTCAAGTTTTGAAGACAGGTGATCACTTAAAGCAGGTTGAAAGTAAAGCAGAATGCGCCTTAAGATGCATTAACCTTTTTTTCAGCCAGCCTTAAGTTGCTAAGATATAGATCTAGCAAATATTCTTATTTAACTTTTTGTAAATAATTATGACTGCACAAATTGAATGCGCTTAAAGGCGTTTCGATATATGGTAACGGGTCAAGGAAAGCGATGGTTAGACTGGCACCTTAGGAATAGTGATATAAACCCATATTTAGTTGGGAATCGTTATTGCGAGGGCCGTTGTAGAGAGGGAGTAATAATTATATAGCTGGTGTGGTATCTGAAATGGGTCCCGGCAAAGCTTTTTATATGATTGAGATAAAAGGTCAAGGTCAAGGTCACAAAGTGCTGGAAATGGTATGGAACACTCCGTCATCTCAGAGGATGAACTCCGTGCTACTCACACAACACATTTGGTTTCTCTAGCTGAGGTGGCATATGTAATTTTCGGACATTTTTTTTTTAATTCAACGCTCCCTCCCTACAACGACAACCAATGGGAGACACAATTTATGCGCGTTGTTCGTAGAGAGTCGTTATAGGGAGGGACATTTACATTCGCAAATAGCTTGAATCCAGATCAATCTGGATTCAAGTTGTTTGCAAATGCAAGCCAATGTCCCTCCCTATAACGACCCCCTCCGAACAACAAACACATTTTTGTCTCCCATTGGGTATCGTTGTAGAGAGGGATCGCTGTATATCCATTCGACAAGGGGTAGGAGCAAGTCCACACACACGACAGTACGGACTGTCGGACGGTCTAAGGCACGCACGGTTCACTTACTAGACCTTTAGATATGCCTCCAAAGTGGTATATTTTTTATTTCGCCAAACAAATTTCGAGGGGTGTACAGTATTTGCAAACAATTTTAAGTTTTGTACATACATGTTTAACTATAACTATTGCTATCATTATTATTATTAGTGTTATTGGTACGGGGGTCGTTACTTGAAGTGTTTAATCTTCCGTATTCTCTATAAAATACTGATCTGTATGTTTGGATTCCGACATTATCTCAAGTGGGCAAGCCTCGGTAAGAATCGGAGACATTTCAAGATAACCTATTTGTGCCCACGATCCCATATATGGGACATAGGCTAACAGTGTAGACTCTGATCAGACGCCGCATTATGCGGCGTCTGATCAGAGTCTACACTGTTTGCTGATAGGAATTTCAATATGAAACACAAAGAAAATGAAAAAATTGACCAGGCATCCCTTTGATAAAAATGGACTAATCCAATTTATAAGCATGGAATAATCCACTGGGTATAAATCACAGGTACTTGACACATACTTTATTATCTATTAACACCCCCCCCCCCCCCCCCCCATTTTTAATTTTTTTTTTTTTTTAATATACTTCTATTATAGAAACAAGGTAAACAGCGCAATTCAACACCTAGTCTTTACTATCGACTTAAACTGATGCTAAAATAAACTAGATCGCCGATATTCTCTTGTGGTACCCTCGGGAAATGATTAATTTATCAATTTATCAATATCTACTTTTTATTTCATCAAATTCCGTCAAATAACGCCACAGTATGTGAATTATAACGAAAATAAGCATCAAAAAGTTTTATGTCGTTTTCACGGTACATAGCAACGAATGTACATGTAGGGGTGATCTGTTATTTGTCCACAATTCAACGCTATATAGGAGCCCTCTGATCAGGGTCTGTACTGTTTGATATTTTCATTGGTTTTTGTAGTCATATCAAAAACGCAACAGTAGACTGGTTCAAAATGTTTATACTAGAAGAGTCCAAAAGGGATAATAAATACCCACAAGAGATATTTAGGGTTGGAAGGGTTAAGCAGACGCTATAATGGCTGGAAAATGGTAAAATCAGACGATATTTAAGAAATAATGAATTTATACATTTACACGGGTAGGAGTTGAGATGCGTAGTAATTAAGTCACGCTTTTTGTGTCACGCCTCGTAACTCCTGTTCTACTGAAGCTTTTAAGATGAAACTTCATTTATGGAAAGAGCTTGACAAGTGAAAGTGTATTGCACAAGGGTCATAACTCTTGTATCAATATTGTGAGAGTTATTCCCCTTTTCAACATTTTCTTTTCATGCAGATTTATTCTGTTTTACTTAAGATTTTGAAATGAAATTTCTTTTATGGAAAGAGAATGTTGTACTGAATATAGTTCCATTTTATAAGTCATCAAAATGTATCATTAAAATATTTTCTATATCCTAGCAGATGAAAGCTTAAAGCAGGCTGAAAGTAAAGCAGAATGCGCCTTAAGGCGCATTCTGCTTTACGTTCAACCTCCTTTAAGTGGTCATCTATCTTCAAATCTAGAAACAGGCTATAGAGTAACGGGTTGAGTGAATATATAAAAAACTATGTCTCATTTTCCCCTCGTGTACATTGATATAACATATCATTTGACTTTGACTATGTATTGTATATGATCTGTATGCCTGTGTACTGTTGGGCCTCTGGCCTTTTGTATGAATATAATATCTATCTATCTATACATCTATCTATACAAAAAACACTTTTTATATCTTCCTACTCTTTTTTTGTTTAACTCTTTCACTGCCATTAAATCACGGTACTTCTGCTTAAAATTGTCGTCTGCGTTTCAGTTTAAAATTTAGAACTTTGGCATTATGAATACAGACACATTGTTACGTATCGAATAGTTTGGATACTAATCAGACGACGCTACAGGAGCTTTCTGTTTACGTGTACATTCTCTTTTCCTTAAAAGCAGCATTGTCTTAAGCAGGTACCTGTCTAAAACACAAACACATTAACGCAAGTTACTGGTCGCAAATAGAGAGGTTTCATTGTACATAAAATATCTTCTTAAATGCCTCAAGTATACCTTTCACCTATATTCTTCTTTTCTGCAACACAGCATAATTTTTGTTTCCTTCCTTATATGCATGTCACTTCATTAAAACTGGTCGGCTTCCCTGACTTCTTTTTAAAGAAGCCAACTTGTTGTTTTAACTATATCACTGCCAAATTGTCGTGAGATTTCAACCCCTTCACCGTTTCATTGAATTGAATTATTTTTTTGTTTGAGAATGTGTGCCTGTGTTTTTTAACATAAATCCTTTTTCTTAACTAATATATACGTGATTATATAGGCGCCTAGCACCCCAATCACAAAAAAGGTTTTAAGGCCAAATTCGGTTTTCGGTCTCTCTATTAAGGACATTCGCGCCAATTCTTGCGACACCTAGCGGTTTGTATCCAATACCGATAATTCAAGAATTGTTATTCAACGAAATAATGCGTATCAGTTAACTCCCGTAGGTACTTTCGGTTTTAAACAATTTGTATTAATCGCGACAAATTAACTGAAAAATCATGAAATGGCACTGGAAAAGGAAATCTGACAAATACTCTATCAAATAAGGCTAAGGTAAAAACCTAAGACTCTGATAAAAATGAATATAAGAGTGAACCCGAGAACACATAGAAGAATTAAGCCGTCTGCTTAATAATACCAGTATTACATGTATATGTATATGAAGGGGCCTATAGTTTCAAAAGAAGCATTATAAATATGCTTTTTTTACCCTTTTCTGATTATTCACACCTAAAGCATTTTTTGTGTGAAGTTTGATCAATTTCTTTCGGATAAATTTTGATTGAGCGAGAGTTTCAATTGAATTTGAGCCAAAAACAATTAAGAAAAATGCATTAATTGTTTTAGACAACAAATTATACACTTTGCATCATACATTTAGTAAGAATCACTGTTTAACTGGTTTAATGTTTGTTTGTGCCAATTATTACTTTACATCATTTCAAAAAGTCAAAATAATGTATGCCGACTCTTTGCCGAGAATGGCTACATTATACATTTCAAATGCCCATAGACAAAAAAGAACATTATAACGTATGTTTTTATTTTTACCATGGTACTAAGATATGTTTGATGAACCTATGCAGAATTTTTTATAGAGATCCTTCGGAGATTTCATTTGGGAGCGTATGTCCGTAATAAAGCTCGCATACTTGATGTCGTTAGAACGTACATTCAACAGGGAACCTGAACACTAAAACCAATATTGCACCTGAGGTCAGACATGCAGACTTGTACCCCGTACCTATATCAGGTGTGGTCTGTGCAACTACGCGCATGATACATATAGGAAACAACAGAAAAGAGAGCCTGTTCGCTTATATTAACACTTAACGTAACTCAGCGATACATCTTGTATACAATAAAAATACAATTTCTTGAAGTAGGCATGGCTGTTTTTACAAGAGTACAGTAACACCTCACTTAAACGAAGGCTGTTTGATTGTACATGTATAAAAGACGGGTGATAGTTTAAAGCAATGTGACAGTAAAACAGAAAGCTCCTGAAGGAGCTTTCTGTTTTACTGTCACCTTGCTTTAATCGGTAATATATTGTAAACACAATTTAGTGGTTGTAATAGAGAGGGATTACTGTAATTCAATACGTTGAAATTCGTTGGTATAGATCTCAAATCAGATATTGAGAATGTTCACTGTTTAACCCAATGAACCCGTTCATCGCTATAGGCGCCTAATAACAACAGATTGGAACCAGATCGACCATCCAGTATAAATCAAACTGTTTGACAATCAGATTAAAAAAAGACACCTACATGTACAAAAAGTAACATTTTGCTACATTTTATTAGATTTCATGTGCGCCCATTGATTTTGTTTCAATTAATATTCGACCCTCTAAGGGTGATATGTGTTTTCCCTACTCTTGTTCTAGTACTACTATTTAGAAAGTTCTGGCAACTAACTATTTTTTTATCTGAGTGGCAAAGCAGTTTGGAGCCTGATCAGACGCCGGGTTACCCGGCGTCTGATCTGGCTCCAGACTGTTTGCAGTGGACCTGATTTTTTTAGCATAAACGCGTTTCTTTGGAAATGAATAACGTCTTCTCCTCAGTTTATGTATTTTCTGATCTTGCATGTAGGTCGAGTGGTTTGAAGTATGTAGCAATCTGGATGAATTGATAACCGATTAAATGACCTGAGATTATCATAAGGAGAAATCGTAAAGAACATACGCATGTAGTTAAACACTCCAAATTCATCCGGTAATAATAATAATAATTATAATAATAATAAAGACATTTTTTAACGAGAGGGCTCATTTGGTAAAGAGCAATCTTCCATGAGGCCCATTACATACGAGTATAATTATACAAGTACATAAAACAAAAGGTATTTCATGCAAAACAATTAATTAACAACAATATAACAATACTAACTGGATGTAGCAATTTGCAAGAATAAAAATATCTGTAGCATTTGAAAAAATGTACCTGTTAAGTGTTCACTTGTCCTATGGAATCCTAATCAGGGTCTGCACGTTTGTCATTTTACAATGTATAAAGAAAAGATCAAATAATCCAGTGTACCGTTTATTATACAATCTTTTTCAATACAAAAAAGTACCGACCCATATTAGAAGATGTATGTACATGTACGAATCCTCTGATAAGACGTTGAGTTTGAAATAGTAAAATGCATTTCAGCGTAAGAACTCTAAACATGAGAATCAAAACAGCTTGGAACCTCAATGTCTGATCAGAAGCCAAACTGTTTATAAATTCGAGTAAAATGAATTATCCAATAAAGATTCTTATACATTGTGTTAACTGATTATCCCCTGAAAATTCCAATAGACAATTCCAGTTTACAATAAAGGCTGGTCCATTTTAGACTAATTAGAGTTTTTTTGATATAATTTATTGCAAAATGACAAACAGTGAAGGCTCCTGCAGGAGCCCTCTAATCAGGGACTTCATTGTTTGCATTAGACCATTGTACTCTTAACAGGTACATTTTTTGTAAAGGACGCATATATGCGTCACTAGGGCTCAATGAGTTAAAGCGTCCTGCAAACATTTTCCATGCGACAAAAATACCTTACCCATTAACTCCTAACACTTTACAATAAAAAACTTCAGTGTTAGATTCAGTCTAGTTCATTTAGACTGTTAACGTTGATTTCAGCTACATTTGTATGCATTGCAGTAGTTACAAACAGTGCTCGTTTAGGAGCCCTTTGATCTGGGACTATAGACTGTTTGTATGAGGATTAGTGTATCTTTTACAATATCAACATATACACTATTGTCATAGGACGTGTAATTTTTACAGATACAGTAGAGAATCTGTTATTCTTTCCCAATAAACGCGTTTACGCTAAAACTATTATTTGCAGTGCAAAAAGTTTGGAGCCAGATCAGACGCCGGGTAACCCGGCGTCTGATCAGGCTCCAAACTGTTTGCCACCAAGATAAACAAGAATTATCAGAATTGTCCAAAAGTTGTTCTTTTCTACGTTTCAGTGCTTTGCGTTTGCGTACGTTTGCGTTTAAACGGGAAAGAATAACAGATTCTCCACTGTACCTAGTTTGTAAGTAACGAGTATACTCGTCGCTATTGTTCATAGTGATGAATCGTATGCCAATTGTCCTTAGACCCACATATGGCCTGAACAAGAGCACGAGGCTGATTAATTTTCTTTAAGTAGGACCTACTTTGCTGGTGGACATTAAAACACAATAATCCCCGAACCTTAAAATGGATAAATTCCAGTTTTCAATTAACTCATTTGACCCTGAAACTTTTAATGGACAATTCTAGTTTCTAATTAAGTCTAGTCCATTTTGAAATATTTAGGGTTATAATAACAAACCGTGCATACCCTTATCAGAGGGCTCCTTGAGGAGCCATCTGATCAGGGTCTACATTGTTTGTTTATTGCACGTGTATGGGTAAAAGAATCTTTCTGTTTGAAGCAAGGTAAAATTCAAGCAAAAATCACTCGGCGCCTGGTCTTGCTTCAAACGGTTTGTATTGTGTATGATGTTTTAAGACATTTCCTGACCTACTTTCGGTTGAAACACCAAACAAGGTATAAAGGCATGTAGCCCTGTGAAAGCTGTAACTGCTATCTTGTCTAGGGATATACTCATTGATGCGTCTCATGTGAGGCCCGTACCTTGAATTTGTTAGTTTGGTTAGTAAAACACAGTGAAAAAATAAAAACCTTGAGTGTGAATATGTCTGGACCTCTTTAGACAACTTGAGATTAGTGACATACACTACGCACTCTTTACCCCTGCTGTACAGTTACTTTCACGCCTACTGAGAACAATGGGGAGGGGGCGTAGTCCATCAAAGGATTGAGGAAATGTCTTTAAGCATAAATGTGTTAATTGGGAGAGAACAACGTCTTCTTCACTGTAGCTGTTATTGTTGACTGTAAAAGGGTGCCCCTCTCTAAGACACCAAATAGGAGACACAGATTGTGTTTTTTTTTCGGAAAGAGTCGTTATAGGGAGGGAAACTTAAGACTTGGCTTACATTTGCAAACGCGGCACCTGATCTGGATCCAAGCTGGTTGTCACTCGTCATTATATTTATTCCATCGAAATGTCCACTTATATGTAACTTTGAGAACAGCAGACGACACTTTTAAGCATACGATATTGCAGCAGTAAAAGCGTTAGACATAATCTTCCAGTTTAGGGAACTGTGGTGAGGGTCGTTATAAGGAGGGAGTCGTTGTTGGAAGGGCCGTTGTAGGGAGGGCGTCGTTGTAAGGAATGAGTCGTTTTTTGGGAGAGTCGTTGTAGGGAGGGACCACTGTACGTGTATTCTTTATTCCCCATCCCATTTACTTTGCATTTTCAAATACAGTGAAATCTCTCTATAACGACCACTAAATTGTACATATTAACAGGTGTTAAGGAAGGTGACTGCTTAAAGCAAGGTGAACGTAAAACAGAAAGCTTCTTTAGGTAGGTCGTTTTGGTCGAATTGGTGGGTCGTTTTCGGTCTAAAATGTCCCTAACCTTTAAACGGCATTTACAAGACCAGCGCTCCCTCTCTACAACGACACCAACGGGAGACAAAAAGTGTGTGCGTTGTTCGGAGGGAGTCGTCATAAGGAGGGAAATTTACAAACAGCTTGAATCAAGATCAGACGCCGCATAATGCGGCGTCTGATCTTGATTCAAGCTGTTTGTATTTCGTCATTATTTTTTGTTTCTGTCAAAATGTCCATTACGTTACTTTGAGCAAAAGACAGCAGATGACAATTTTAAGCAGACGACATTGCAGCCGTGAATAGGTTGAACATAATTGTCTTCTTTAGGGAACTGCGACCATGGTCGTTGTAAGGAGGAAGTCGTTGTTAGGAGGGCCGTTGTAGGGAGGGAACGCTATAGTTGCACCCAGAACAGATGCTGACTAATTCAGCATCTGGTCTGATTCTGATCAGAATGGAAACTTATTGTTTTTTGGGGGAAAGAGATCTTACTTATATAAATGCTTAATTATGCTTGAAAAATATTCACGTGCTTCTTTAAATCATTAACTAAACCGGGTTTAGGCCAAATCCGGTTTTCAAACTCTTTACAGTATTGTTAAATGTTTCAAGAAATTTTGTTCTCTCAGACTTTTCTCTATGAGTTTACTCCTGTAGTTCAATTTGAAACCATCATCAGTGCTCTCAAGAACTTTGATTTATATAGTTTTAAAAAGTAGAGCTGGCGTTTCGGTTCAAGATAAATACGAATCCTTGAATGCTGTTTTTCATTACCCCGGCTTGAATTAAATGTTTACATGCTGAACATTAGCACCTTGCTAAATAAGGTTCAGCCCTATTACGTATATAGAATCATTTTTTCCAGCCACAAGGATCACTGACAACCAAAAATATCAATAATTCTTAGTAACGTTGTGACAGTGCTAATTTAGGCATACAGTGAAGCCCACTTATAACTATATTGGATTTATAACGAAATATAGGATATATAACAAAACTAAATTTATTGCCCGTCACTTATTAATGTATATAGTAAAATGGACCTGATATAACGAAATTTGGATAATAACGAAATACATCTTTAAACGTGAGTATCACTATTATTGGTTCTTGGTTACGTTTGGTCGCCGCATACAGTGGAGAAAACGTTCTTCTTTCCCAATAAACGCGTTTAAACTAAAACTATTACTTCTATTACAAACAGTTTGGAGCCAGATCAGACGCCGGGAAACCCGGCGTCTGATCAGGCTCTAAACTGTTTGCCACTAAGATAAACATGAATTAGCAGAATTGTCAAAAAGTTTTTGTTTTCTACGTTTAAGTGCTTTGCGTTTACGTTTCGTTTGCGTTTAAACGGGAAAGAATAACGTTTCTTCCACTGTATCAAGGAAACAGCGTGTCTCTGTGCCGCTTTGTCGCAGTTGTTTATTGCGCAGTTTGCTGCCAAACAAGAAAAACAATTTCTTGTTAACGTAAAATCGGTCAAACGAAGAAAGAAATGTTTCTAAGAACAAAATGTCTAAACAAAGGAGCTAGGGCTGAAGATAAGGGGAGTATTTGAAAATCTTAAATCTTTATTTCTGCTTTAAGCCCTATGGTATCACTACTCAATAGAATCGTCTCGAAGCGACGATTCTAATGAGTAGTAACACTGTTGGACTTGATGCTGGAATGAGTGAGAAAATGTTGGATTTTTTTCAGTTTACTCCCACTTATCTGGAGCCATGAGGAGTCGGGGTTCGTTAGTCTCGGAAACTACGTTATTTTTCATAAAGTAGTCCTCTGATCAGGGTTCGAATTGTTTGTAATTCTGAAAAACATTGCAGAAAACAGCCCTATACATAGTCAAATAGAGTAGCTAACTGGAACTCTCAATTAGATGTTTCAGGGGTAAATGATTGAACACAAATTGGTCATGGTCCGGAATGGTCCGGTTTTCATAGGTTAAGCTGTAGTTTTAGTTCAGAATGCATGCAGATTGATATACATGTACGACGCTCCCTCTCTGCATTTGCCCTCCCAACAGCGATTCCCTCCTTACAACGACCCTTGTCGCGGGTCCCCAAACAAGACAATTATTTCTAACAATTTCACTGCTGCAGTTAAAATTGTCGTCTGCTGTTCTTCTAAGTTACATAATGATAATTTTGACCGAAAAAGCTTAATGATGAGTGACAAACAGATTGAATCCAGATCAGACGCCGCGTAACGCGGTGTCTGATCTGGATTCAAGCTGTTTGCAAATATTTACCAATTTCCCTCCCTATAACGACTCCCTCCGAACAACGCACTCAATGCGTGTCTCCCTTTGGGTGTCGTTGTAGAGAGGGAGCGCTGTAAAAGCAATTTAAAGACATTTACTGACCTACTTTCGGTGATAATCCCTATACCGGCAGCTCCCTTGCAAAAATCATTATACTCATGCATACCTGTATTACTGTGAATCATTGAAGCATCTCATGTAAGGCCCGCACCTTATATTTGATAGTTTGGTTAGTAAAACACATTAAAAACTCAATTGCGTGTGAGTATGTCTGGACCTCTCTATACAACTTGAGATTGGTGACACTGGCAGGGCACACCTAGCTCCTGCTTTACAGTTACTTTTACGCCTATCGTGAGCAACTGGGTGGGGGGGGGAAAGAGTCCATCAAAGGACTGAGGAAATGTCTTTAACCCCTATACTGATATTGCCATACACTCTCCACATGTGCTTGATGGAATATGTTACCAACCTCAAATGCGCAATACTTCTGGGTTGATGTGAGTTCTTTCTTAGTTGGGTGGGTTGCCTGAAATGTAAGGCGGGCACGCTAGAATGGGAAAATGGCCTGTGCTACAAGAAACATTCGACCTCGTCAACAGTAGTTTATTACCAAGTGCCCTTGCCACGCAAGGAAAAGTTATGAATAAATGATATAAATGAAATGACATGGAAAATGATGAATGGCAAAAGGTGGAAAAATGCCTAAGCTACTTTCATATACAATAAATACCTGAAATGTAAGGCGGGCACGCTAGAATGGGAAAATGGCCTGTGCAACAAGAAACATGCGACCTTCGTCAACAGTAGTTTATAACCAAGTGCACAGGTGACTGCTAGGAATTGTGGGATATGACGTAGCTTCCCGCCACCAAAGGTCAACTAGGGTTAGAGGTTAGGGTTAGCATCAAAACGAAAGTAACTCAATGAGGTGATGAAATAATGAGAAGAAATGACGGACAAAGATGATAACTAAGCATATATATGAATAGATAAACAGGTAAATCTGACTCTGTGACATTTCATTCTAGATATACAAGAGTGATATAAAGACACTGAAGTCCTTCATATGAAATACATGTAGCAAACAGTGCAGACCCTGGTGAGACGCCACAAGAATGCGGCGTCTCATTAGGGTCTGCACTGCTTGCTACATGTAACATCTAATTTAATTTTGTTGACGATAGACACAAATGGGTTAATGTTTATTTTTGTATTCATTACTAAAATTCGAGTACCTAGGTTTCTGATCAGAATCCAAACTGTTTGACACGCCTATATATCAATGTGTCTTTAATTAAACTGTCATATTACTAACTTTAAGGTCACAGCAGCATAGCAATTGAATAAAAAACATGTTAAATTGGGATTGAAGGAACTCACTGATCCTTTGATACTGTCAAACATGTATTAAGCGACCACTAAATGAAGATGTGTGGTGATCTTTAAAAACAGGTATGTAACCGCTGAATACAAAAACAATGTAAAGGGGAAAAGCTATAGGAGCCCTCTGATCAGGGTCTGCACTATTTGATATTTTCATTGGTTTTGTTGTCATTCCAAAAATGCTACAGTAGACTGGTTCAAAATGTCTGTACTAGAAGAGAACAAAAGGATTATAAATACCCACAAGGGTTGAAATGGTTAAAAGTAACCTCTTTTGGAGAGCCATTCATAAATCGTCTACTCAAATGTGTAAAGCAAATAACACAACGTTATACTTTTTTTTTTTTTTAAATAAACCCTTATTGTGATGTGTACAGTGGAGAATGTGTTATTCTTTCCCAATAAACGCGTTTACGCTAAAACTATTATTTGCAGTGCAAATATTTTGGAGCCAGATCAGACGCCGGGTAACCCGGCGTCTGATCAGGCACCAAACTGTTTGCCACCAAGATAAACATGAAATGTCAGAATTGTCCAAAAGTTGTTCTTTTCTACGTTTTAGTGTTTTGCGTTTGCGTACGTTTGCGTTTAAACGGGAAAGAATAACAGATTCTCCACTGTAGTCCTACAGTGAAGAAGACGTTATTCTGCCCCATTGAAACGAAAGGAAACGCAAACGCAAAACAATAAAATGTAGAAAATGATACTTTCTTAAAAACGTTAACGGTTCTTTTTAATCTAAGCGACAAACAGTTTGGAGCCTGATCAGACGCCGGGTTACCCGGCGTCTGATCTGGCTCCAAAATGTTTGCAGTTGACATAATGTTTTTAGCATAAACGCGTTTATTGGGAATTAATTTAACGTCTTCTCCCTTGTACTACAAAAATCGTAAATTTAAAGCCCTCGAGATTTAGCAAACAGAACCTTTAAGTCCAGTTTACGAATTATTTAGACGTTTGTAAACAGTTTGGATCTAGATCAGACGCCGAGTAGCTGGGCGTCTGATCTGACCAAACTGTTTAAACACAAGAACCGCGTATCTTGAGATATTTTTTATGAAATAGTTGACTTCAGAATTAAAGCAGACATTGTTTTTTTGCAGACGGTATTTAATCAGTTTCAAAACTGTTAAATACATTTTAATCTTTACCCCGCGATAATATCGTCAGCTTTGAAATTGACGTCTGCAAAATTGTTCACATTAATTATTTTCGTATTTTAAATTGAAGAAAGTTAAAGGCGGTTGTCAAACAGTTTTGGTTCAGATCAGACGCCGCCGAACGCGGCGTCTGATCTGGACCCAAACAGTTTGCTAATACCAATCAAGTCAGGATTCGCAGGATACCGGTTAAGTGTGATCGGCCTAAATCGGGCCACTGTTTCGTTTTAAATATGATGTAACACTTATACTGCTAATAGGTCATAAAGATATTTACAATCCGAAACATAGAAAAGAAAATTTACAATTCTTATTGAACTAACATACAGTTAGGGAGGTGTGTATTCCGGCCTTATACGCGATTCATGATTTACAAAATAAGTCAGGAAAGTACAGTGGAGAATGCGTTATATTCTTTCCAAATAAACGCGTTTTTACGGACACTATAATATGTTTTTACGTTGCAAAACGTTTTGAGCCAGATCAGACGCCGGGTTATATTACCCGGCGTCTACTCAGGCTCTAAGCTGTGTTGAACTATGTTTGTATTGAATTATCTGCCAATTTCTTTATTTGCGTTTCGCTTGCGTTTAAACGGAGAAGAATAATGTCTGATTCACTTTAGCAGTAGTTAAGAAAATACAAAATGAAACTTACAATTGGAATGGTCAATTTATGTATAAAAAATCTAGTTTAAATATTGGCATCTTTAATTTTGAATCTCCTTAGCACTTTTGACAAGATATGTTACAATAGTCAAATAAACATGTTCTGTGTAAATGGGGCTTTAATTTATATGTTTGTGATATTCGATATTAAGTCCGTTTAACCTTTTTGCCTGTTAGCATAATTATACAGTGTTCCCTCTCTACAACGCCCCACAACAACGACTCCCTCCTTACAACGACCCTTGCCGCAGTTACCTAAACAGGACAATCATATCTAACGCTTTTACTGTTGAAATATCGTCTGCTTCAAATTGTCGTCTGTTGTTTTTCTCAAAGTTACATAATGGACATTTTAACATGAAAACCTTAATGACGAGTGACAAACAGCTTGAATCCAGATCAGACGTCGCGTTACGTGCCGTCTGATCTGGATTCAAACTGTTTTCAAATGTAAGCCAATTTCCCTCCCTGTAACGACTCTCTCCGAACAACGCACACAATATGTGTCTCCCATTGGAAGCCGTTGTAGAGAGGGTTCACTGATCAAGAGAACATAGTCTAGTGGAATCGCGTTAGACTGTCAACCCAGGGGTTGTGAGTTCGAATGCCCGCTGGACCAAGTTCTTCGGACCACCGGATAAGACTTTAAACCGACTTTCCATATATAAGTGCTACAGTATAATACAGCGTTCCCTCTCTACAACGACACACATTCGGAGACAGAAATTGTGTGCGTTGTTCGGAGGGAGTCGTTATAGAGAAGGCAATTGGCTTACACTTGCAAACAGCTTGAATCCAGTTCAGATGCCGTGTAAAGCGGCGTCTGATCTGGATTAAAGCTGTTTGTCACTCCTCATTAAGTGTTTTTCTATCAACATATCAATTATGTTACTTTGAGAAAAACAGCAGACGACAATTTTAAGCAGAACTTTAAAACGTTAGACATATTGCCCTGTTTAGGGAACGGCGACTAGGGTCGTTGTTAGGAGGGAGTCTTTGTTGAGAGGGCCGTTGTAGAGATGGAGCACTGTACGCTACATGGGCATGCATTGGAACCAGAGGTCTCTATCGAACATATATTGTTCAAATAAGTCCTAAATAGTCTGAGATGGACGAGACTTAATTGGGAACTTAGTTTCCACTAGAATTGCCAGTGGCGAATGTGTTACAATTTTAAGTCAGGTCAGACAATTGGAAACTGTGAATCTTTGCCCGTTTCATTAAACTCAGTACGACAACAAATGTTGTCGTAAGTCAGATTATAAAAGTCTAATTTATTATTAATTACTCCGTCTAATCATGTATTGTGACATCTTTTTGGAAGTCAGGATTAGATAGATTAGATAGAAATCAGAAATTAAATGTATTTTAAAGCTTTGACTTACGACATCATTGTCGTACGGAGTTTTATGAAACGGGCCCCTGATCAGGCTTAAAAGAGTATGACATCCAGTTTAAATGAATTTTATATAAACTGCCTTTTTCGATGATTGTGCATTGTTTTGTCTTAGCTTACGTTTAAACGGATGGAATAACGCTAAATTATATTTTCCTATGCTTTAACTTTCCATGAATACTCTGATCAGAGGGCTCCTGGTCATGGTATGCACTAAAATTAGCCCTAAATCAACATGAATAGGTCACTTTTCAAAACCACCGTAGCCTATTTGAAACATTCAACATAGAAAGGGTTAGCCGTAACAGGTTGATTGAAAACATTTTCCAATATTTACTTTCTATTTTAGGATAAGCGTCGATGCAGATTCTACGTTGCTACAAGTACAGTTAACATATATAGCTACAAGTCACTTGATCACAGTTGGGCCTTCTCTTGTGTCGTCAGCTCATCGCGGACCTTCTGCGTTGTGGTCTCCTGGTCGCGGGTTGTGTCGTCTGCTGGTCCCGGGCCTTCTGCCCTGTTGTCTGCTGACCGCGGGTTGTGTCGTCTGCTGATCGCGGAACTTGTGTTTTCTTTCGTCTGCTAATCACGGACCTTCTGAGATTTTTCGTCTGCTGGTCGCGTGCCTACTGCTCTGTCGTCTGTCACGATGCCTTGCGTTGGCGGGAAAGAGGACGAACCGGATGCTGCGACGGGGCTTACACCTAGACAGGTAGCGGCGATACGAAAGAGTTGGGCACTTGTTAACGTAGAGGCGGAAAAACATGGAGTAGAATTGCTCATCAGGTAAAAACATTTTTCATACACAGTGTTCTCTCTCTACAACGACTCCCTCCTAACAACGACTCTTGCCGCTGTTCCCTAAACAAGACTAAAATATATTAAGCTTTCACGGCTGCAATATATTCTGCTTAAAATTGTCGTCTGCTCGTTTTCTCAAATTTACATATTGAATATTTTGATAGCAAAATGATAATGACGAGTGACAAACATATTGAATCCAGATCAGACGCCGCGTTACGCGGCGTCTGATCTGGATTCAAGCTGTTTGCAAATATAAATCAACTTCCCTCCCTATAACAACTCCCTCCGAACAACGTACACTTTTTGTGTGTCCCATTGGGTTTCGCTGTAGAGAGGGAGCGCTGTACATGTACATGTTTTAACACTCATCATGTCTTAGTATCGTCTACTTTGAAAGTGTCGTCTTCAAAAAATTTAATTAAGATTTAATCATTTTTTAATTAAATAAATTTAAAGAAGCGTGTCCAACAGTTTACGCCCCAAAATACCCATGTCAAGTCGCGATCGGTAAGATACTAATAAGTTTTAATTATTTTCCCACATAGTCAAATGTGTACTGTGTTCCCTCCCTACAACGACCCTCCCAACAACGACTCCCTCCTTACAACGACCCTTTTCGCAGTTCCCTGAACAGAACAATTTTTCTAACGGTTTACCGCTGTTTTTATTACATAAAATAGGACATTTTGATAGAAGAAATATAATAAGATTGACAAACAGCTTGATTCCAGATCAGACGCCGCGTTTCAAGCTTTATGCTAATGATCTGGTTTCAAGCTTTTTGCAAATGTAAGTCATGTCTTAATTTCCCCTCCCTATAACGACCCCCTCCGAACAACACACACAATCTGTGTATCCCATTGTGTGTCGTTGTAGAGAGGGGTCATTGTTTTTCACCATATCAAACTGCATATGATTTTGAAGATGGTATCTGCTTAAAGCAAGATAAAAGTCATTCAAAACATTATTTAGAGCTTTATCTTGCTTTAAGCTGTGACCTATATTAGATTCAGGGGAGAAGACACTTTTCTTTCCCAAGAAATACGTTTTTGCTAAAACAGTTAGCTAACACTTTTTAAGTAGGTCAAACACCTGGAGCATATAACCTGACGTCAGCTGATCAGGCTCCATACTTTTTGCCATTTACATAAAAAAAAGTCATACTATTTTTGAAAAGGCTATCATTTACTTCATTTTATCGCCTTGTGAGGGTTTAATTTAGTTTAACCCATTACCCCATAGCTTGTTTCTAGTAATGAAGATATATGACCACTTAAAGCAGGCTGAAAGTAAAGCAGAAGCAGACTTATCCGCATTTTATCGATTGAAATTGAAAAACCCGAGATTTTAGGATAATTACAGCAATTATGGGCCATTTTCAAAATTTGTACATATTTCATAGGTGGAGTCTGCAAAAATTAAAACTTTACATTATGACGATTTCTGTGTATTATTAGCTTTTTTCAGCTTTCAAGTAACATGAACAACTACGAACAACAACACAAATAACTCAGAAAATTATTTGGTTTTACTAAATTAATGTTTTGTTGCGTATCACAGTCCATTTTGTTACCTATGAAAATAACTGATTTTTGAGAATTTTTTTTTTTTTTTACTATTACACATTGTACCTTACATATGGTATCAGCATGTATGATCCACATCATGTATTAAGTTTGCTAATCTTTATCAAACCCCAATCTATTGCATGTACATTTTCGTTATATAAACCTCTGTAGTACAAACAAAAATAGGATATTTTATTTCATTAATAATTTCAGAATCAAACATTCAAGTCAGTTTATCCCGTTCCAGCTACAGTAAAGTATAATGACAGCTGTAATCAGAATCTTGCAAATAAGTTAGTATACACCGACGCAATGCAGTTCAAAATGGTCTGGTAACACCATGGAAATCATCAATATAACACCATAGACAGTAAAAGTAACAAAATGGACTTTTTACCAAAAATGTTTTGTTTTAACATTTTTATACCTTTAATAAGCTAAATGACTACGAAGGTATCATTTGTAGACATAACTTTTCAGTGACAAGATAAAATTTGCATATAACTATGATGAGTCCCTCACATATTATGGTACATTTTCTTCGTAAGTAACACGAATGACCTGAGATATAACTACATTGACATTATTAGGCAAATTGAGGAAATAATTTCTTGAGACATACTTTTGTCAAAATTACACAGTTAACTAATATATGACATTTCAGTTCGATTGTATTCATTATGGTACAGGTAGTTAATATCCATGGAGGAACTTGTTAATTGTAGACAAATTGGCTGTCTTAAGTGTAACCACATGTCATTTGTGTTACTGTTTCGTGAAAGGAGATTGAATAATATACAGAAGTCACATTTAATACAACTTTAACACTGAAGTCGGTTATATCTGTGAATCGTGTTGTCTTACTAAAGACAATGCTATAAGGATTAAGGTCATTCGATACACTATATCAATTGATTGTCCATTGCATAACTGCAATATAGTCATTTGTGTTTCACAAAATTGCATATTCTTACACACAAGGAATGTAAATATTTGCCAGCATTCAACTTATGCGTATTTAAATACCTAGAGCACTACTCTAAATGTCTCTTATTTGGATCAATAACTAATGCATATATTGGTATGAATATGTATTTTGTGTAAGTTTGTCCTTGGTGTTACCAGATGATGGCATTTGTGTTACCATTTTGTGTGTCACCAGATCATGTCATTTGTGATATTACCATATTGTAAAGCACTGCCACAAAGAATAGCATCACACTCTTTGTTAATCTTAATATAGGGAAACAAATTGAACATTTCTACTTATCAAACCCAAGTTCGAAAATCTTCATGCGTTTCTGCAGAATAAATCAATAAAACATCTTTAGATGTCCATGAAGGGACCAAACCTGTCCATGTTGTTACTTTTTGAGCGGTAACACAAAGGATATATTCAATCTAAATTAGAATTATTTCATAAAAAGAATGATCCCTAGCAGCACATGTATTTGAAGAAAACATCAGCACTATATGATATTACAGTTATTGCATTTACAACAACCATAAGTCGCCAAAATATCTTCGAACATACATTTACAACATAGACATAGAAAAATATATTATCTTTTTCATACATACCTTTTTAAACATATTTCCCAAAATTTAAATGGCTGCCATTATTTTGACATGTCAAGAAGTTATGTCATAAGGGGAAGCTGATAGAACATTTTTTGGACACAATCATAACTGTTACACATCCTATAGATCAAATGGTAACACCATGGACATGGCGCTATGTTAAATATTTCCAAAGTTTCGTTTCAGTTCTTTTATCGCAGATGAAGGTTAAATGATTGTTTTAGCATAAACGTATAACTGGAAACATCATATTGGTGTAGTTAGCAGTATCTAAACTGCATAGACCTGACTTTATTTTCTTGCACAGCATAAACATCGTGCAAAGTCACAACATAATATAGCGTCTTAGGAGCTATTACAATGTTATTTCCATTTACATTAAGGTGTGCACAACATGTACTAGTTGCTGGTTTTACTGTATAAGCTAACACTGATAAGATGAAAACATAAAACTTTGGAAAATGGACATACAGGTTTGTGAAAATATATCACTGAATTATGTACATTTTTTGAAAATGACCCATATACAGGTTGTCCAAATTTTTATGATTGTTAGGGCTTTTCTACAAGCTCACTTGTCCCTAAACAACAAAACATCGTGTTAATACTGCTTAATGCAGGGAATAAGAATTGCAGAAGTCTCACATTAAACCTTTCTGTACAATACATGTCCCACTTCAAGCTGGCTTTAATCATATATTGTTCATAAATATCGTATTTTCAGTGGTTGCATAAATACAGGTTTGACTGTTAAAAAGACAATGCCGTCCAGAAATGGTTTAGACATTTTATTGTGCGTGGCACTGTGGCTCTGTCTGACGACAAACGCCACACAAACTACAACAACAAACATACAAATGCTCATAGGAAATATGGCTGCGTTATACAGGCTAATAGTAATACAAGATGACATGCATTAATCTTCCACCTGTATTAAACGGCTGCAAATTCATCTTTTGTGGAATGGCTTCACATCGGCACCGGAACCGGAAACCAGAACTCTCTCTAAACCGTACTTGTTTCTATCCGGACGAGTTCGGTTTTGATCGGTATTTTTCGGGTGCAAATATATAAGTGTGCAGGTTCTGTTACCCGACGTCTCATTTGGACCAAGCTGTCTGCATAAGTTATTACAAATTCTCTTATAACGTGCTCATGTTTAATCTTTACATTTTCTTTTAGCTGTCATTGTGCTAATATGTGAACCCTTATCCTGCCGATCGCGACTTGACTGGTCTTGCAAACGCGGCGTCTGATCTGGGTCCAAACTGTTTAAATGTCTTTTTAATCATATAACGTATGAATTTTAGTTAAGCTTTGATTTTATTAAGTAATAGTTTGAAATCAAACTGTTTGCAAAATGTAAGCTAAGTACCGCTTAGCATGGAGAGCGTTAATGATAATCTTATGTTGTGTCTTTTGCATCATAAATGAGTTTCTAAGAACATTAACACTTAAGCTAAAATACACTTATCCTTTAGTATGCTATGAAAGTGTCGTCTGCCATAATGTGTCGTCTGCATCCATTTTCAGGATCGATTAATCTGTATTTTCTCCCAGAAAAGTATTACCTAAGTGTAAAACAGTTTGGACCCAGATGATACGCCGAGTTACTCGGCATCTCATCTTGATCAAAACTGTTTGCAATAATTATCACTAATTCGGCTTTTAGCATGTATAATATTATCCCTTATCCTGGGAAGCTAGTGTCGGGTACAGCGGGGAATACTTTATTATTTACCATTAAACGCGTTAATGTTAAAACTGTCATGTCCAGTACAAACAGTTTGGTGCCAGATCAGACGCCGGGTAACCCGGCGTCTGATCAGGCCCCAAACCGTTTGCCATTTAGTCAAGTGACTCGGAATATTGACTAGTTCCGAGTGACTCTGCGTCTGGACTGGTTCCACATTCTTTACCGCTCATTAAAGTGTCAACATTTTCAAGCAAATGTCAGATGCATTTTAATGTTTGTCGTTTGCATTAAGTGTCTTTTTAATGGAAGTTGTTAATACTTTCTAAACTACTACCATCTCTAAAGTTGCCCATGGCTTAATTATTTTTTTTTTTTAAAAATAAATATTTAATTTAGGTCATTTAACTCATTACACCGTTTGGTCATCTGTTTTCAAGAGTAGTATGTAAAACCTGTTTATTACGGACACTACAAAGAAGGCTAATTGAGTGTATAAAAAACAGATGACAGGAGCTTTCTGTTTTACTGTCACCTTTCTTTAAGCAGTCACCTTATCTTAACGCCTACTAATTAACACAATTTAGTGGTCGTAATAGAGAGGTTTTACTGGACTTTAACTTGTTATGAGGAAAAATGATGTTAAGTCTAAGCCAACGTCCATGTATGTCAATTTGTCTTTGAGGTCAGACGTTGATACCTAGCCGGTGTTTCACCAAGATTGTCTACAAATACACGATAAAGGTTAACCCATTTAATGACTTTTCCCGAGTAGATTTACATTGGTTATTTGCAATCAGTTTCGATCCTGATCAGACGACGCGTAACGCGGCGTCTGATCAGGATCTTATCTGTTTTCCACGCGTTTCAATATTTCTGATCTCAAAATACCTTAACTTTAAACATGAGAAATGAAAGCTGACGACAATTGTTTAAATCCGATTACGTAATGTCATTGAAGGATTTGATATTATAAAAATACGAGCGCATTCTACGTTTCTTGACATTAGTGCTTGCACTATCCCTAAGCCGGCTGTTCGTGACATCACTAGTATTCGCAAACATTTTGGATCCAGATCAGACGCCGCGTGACGCGGCGTCTGATCCGGACCCAAACTGTTTGACACTCGCCCTAAGGTTTTTCATTTAAAAATTAATAAATCTTAATTTGACAAAGTTTGCAGACGGCAATTTCAAACCAGACGGAATTACGAAAAAGTTAGGGTAAAGTGCCTTTTGTAACCAGTCTTTAAGGCAATAACACCGATTGTTTTCATGAATAAATAACCATCATCAATTAGTGCCCCTCGTTTACTTAGTAGTGCAAATCTACTAATGATATGAGGCTTAATGCCTTTCCTAGTTCTACAGATAATATAGTCTTAAGTGACAGCTTAGTGACCCTTTCATTGCAATGATGTCTTCTGTTTAAACAATTGTCATCTGCTTTCATCGCTCAATCATGTGAAATCGTATCTGGAGTAAACAGTTTGGATCCGAACTGTTTTCAAATAAGGCCGAACCCTCCCTGTGTCTCCTATTACAAGCAGGAACGTATACTATATATGGGACTCAGACAAACAGTGTAGACTCTGACCAAAAGACGCCGCATCATGCGGCGTCTAATCCAAGTCTACACTATTTGATGATAGGAATTTAAATATAAAACAAAACGAAAATGAAAGTTAAGACCAGGGACCTCTTAGATAAAAAATGGACTGATCAAATATATCAGCATGGAAGAATTCATTGGACACAAATGGGATAAGACGCGTTTGTTTTGAAAGGAGTGGCATATTTTGTAAAATCACATAAGTGAGGTGAAGATTTGATATGGCGAACTATAAGGTAACTATATGTGCAGTGGCTTTTTTCTATGGGAAAACCATTACAATAATGTTAGCAACGCATGGTGCCATTGATCACTTGGTAACAGTTGAGTTTCCACCATTAGTCACCTGTAATGGCCGTTACCCATAATGCCTTAGATAACGTCTTCCGTTGTACTTGATTTTCAATTAGCCAGATCGTCTGCAATAGTAGTGGCCCATTTTTTTTTGTTTTCAAAATTTATCGTCTGCTTATAGTGTTTTGTTTGCCTTTGTTTCTCAAATTCTCAAATAGACAAAAAAGAGTCTCTTTTACTATTTGACTCTATAATTATAAAATGGAACTATTTTCTTCAGTGAAAGAATACACTAAAGGCGTAAAAGGCGTTTTTATAAAAATGCCTTTTACACCTTTAGTTTATTTTTCCACTGAAGAAAACAGTTCCATTTTATAGAGTGGTGATTTTGAACCGTAAGAAATAGTTTCTATAAATACTAGCACATTTAGATGCCACTACAAGGTGGCATTTTTAAGCAGTCTGAAAGTATTTATATAGCAGAACGCGCCCTTATTATTTATTGACAATGTACCTGTAAAGCGTACACTGTCTTGTGCAAACAATGTAGACCATGATCAGTGGAACCTTGCAGGAGCCCTGTAATTAGGGTCTGCACTGTTTGTAATTATGGAATGAGCCCTAAACAGTTCAATATGGAATTGAATTAATCAGAAATTTGAATTGTCAGTTAAACATTTCAGTGGCGAATGAGTTACAATGTATGTAGCGCTCCCTCTCTTCAACGGCCCTCTCAGCAACGACTCCCTCCTTACAACGACCCTTGCCGAAGTTCCCGAAACAGGACCATTATGTCTTACGCTTTTACTGCTGCAATATCGTCTGCTTAAAATTGTCGTCTGCTGTTTTTCTCAAAGAAACATAATGGACATTTTCACAGAAACAACTTCCTGACGAGTGACAAACAGCTTGAATCCAGATCAGACGCCGCGTTACGCAAATGTAAACCAAATTCCCTCCCTATAACGACCCCCTCCGAACAACGTACACATGTTTGTCTACCATTTGGTGTCGTTGTAGAGAGGGAGCACTGTACATGTAGGACCCTCCTTGCACAATATAGATTACGAAACAATGCAACCTGTACATGTAACTTTGACGAGTTTATCATAATATCCGGTTAGTCAATCTCTTAACCTGCGTTATCACTTTAGGCACGGCAAATATTTGAGGACTTTATCAGAAATATGTGCAGTATCATCGTATTGTTAAAACAGTAGCGTCTGCATGATTTTTTTCTGCAAAATTAGACTGTAAATGAGTTGACTTGATAAACATTGATTCGAGTGTAAAACTATCTTGGTTGGTTGTCTAGGTTTCTTTTCTTTCATGTATTTCTTTAATTTATTTAAAATATATTAATTCGAGCGTCAAACAGTTTGGATCCTGATCAGACGCCGCGTAACGCGGCGTCTGATTTAAATCCAAACTATTTGCAAATAAAGACGATTGTAGAAGGACTTATTCATGTCCTCCATACATGGAGATCTATGATCTATAACATATTCTTGCATAAAAAGCCGTTCCCAGGGGGTGCATTAACGAGTACTTTAACGTGTATTAACAAGGCGATTCACGTGCACACGCGCCGTTAATGCCCGCTATAGTTATGATTGTTCCGGGGCCCAGTATAAACAATAACAATGACACAACTAACAATGACGGTTTGAACAGCGTTCTGGCCAAACTGCAGCCTACACTGTCAGTACAAAGATGCTGGTGAATGCATTGTTATTGAAATTACAAAATAATCACCGTGCGCCAAATACACATAACGGTCATTAAGGCGAAATGCAAAAGGTTTTTACTGTAATAACCCTAAGTATTTGGACAGACAATAGCTAACAAATGGTGTAGACTCCTGGGGGAGCATTCTGGTCGGGATCTAAACAGTTTCCCATTCAGTTTGCACCTTTTGAACTCATTACTATTTAGTTATCCGGCGGCTGATCTGTTTCCAAACTGTTTACGATGGAAAACTATATTCAAATATAGTTTTAGCATTAACGAGTTTATTGGGGAATAATAGCGTCTTCTCCATAGTATACAGTCCAACCAAACTTGTACAACTAAATAATTCTGTTGACAGGTGACATTATTAGGTACAGTGGAGAAAACGTTATTCTTTCCCAATAAACGCGTTTACGCTAAAACTATTATTTCCTTTGCAAACAGTTTGGAGCCATATCAGACGCCGGTTAAGCCGGTGTCTGACCAGGCTCGAAACTGTTTGCCACTCTGAAAAAATGAAAGGTCAGAAATGCCGAAAAATTGTCCTTTTCTACATTTTAGTGTTTTGCGTTTGCGTTTTGTTTGCGTTTAAAGGGGAAAGAATAACGTGCTCACCACTTTAGGATGGATACAAAGCAGAACACATCATATAAGTAAACACACTAGGCAAAGTAACTTTTGATTTATTATTAAAACTTGCAGTTAACTCATTAATAAAAGCGATAACAAACAGCTTGAATCCCATTTCTCGTATACGAGTTATTTATACATTGTACCGTAATTGTGCACATACATGTACATATTTTTAAAATGCCGAACTTTCGACGGCAGCGACTTGCTATTATAGATGACATGAAATTGACACAACATCGGCGCTATTATGACAACCTTTGTGTCACAGTTTGCAGCCGTAAACCCAAATCAATCAATTTTGAAATTGACAAAATCGGCCATCTGACACTCCAATTGGTCTACAACCAGATAGTTCATTTCAGTAAAATGTCCATGACAGCGACTATTTGCATACGTTGGCCACAGTTAGGCAAAATCTCTCATTCAATAACCACTGGAGATTTAAATGTACATTTAAAATCAAAATAAAAGTTTGTCCATCTTGTTTAATTGCGTTCTGTTTAAAGTATACATGTACACCCACCGATGCATTGAAAATTATTCTTCGTGTGGCGACCTTGATCAGAGGGCTTTTTTAGGGGATGTTCTGTTCAAAGTTTACACAGAGGCAGAAGACAAGTGCATTCCTTGTAAGTACACTGTTTGTAGTGAAGCATGATACTTGCAAGATATACAATTGGTGTGCAATTAGAATAAAGGAAACTGTGATATGGAAGAAAATGACTGATATTAATAAAAAAAAAATGGAAATGGATCTCAAATATTAAGACAAAAGTTCTTGTTATTATTTATATCTATGCAAAATTGTGCTTATTGAAATATATTTTATTTGAAATCCTGGTTTTGTACACATATTTCAAGTACTTAAAAAATTACATAGCTCAAGATAATAAATGAACTTGGTAAATATACTGAAGCACAATGTAATAGATATGTTCTAAGAAGTTTGAGTAGTCAAAGTAATGCATTTAGGAAATAATTATTTTTTAGAAATGGAATTAAAAATGAAAAAATAGACATTTAGAATATTTGAAATTAAGATAAAATCATGCCTTTTACCTATAGCTATGTAGTAATGTGATCTTTCAGACTGTGTCTGTTTAACCCTTTACCCTTAATCCAGGTTGTTTATTACAGCATGTTGAAAGTAAAGTAGAAAGTACCTAATGGTATATTCTGCTTTACTTTCAAAATGCTTTAGGCTCCTTATAGTGCATACATTCATGATTCCATAGTGTTGAACTATTTTGCTCAGTGGAGAAATAGATAAGAGGGGGAAACTGCATATTGATTGAGTGATAGGTTAATGTACAATCAAAGTATGTACATGTACATGTAATAGATGTCTTGGGTTAGCTGCTCCTCATTAAACTAAGACTTTTCCTGTTATTTTGAGACCAGCCGGGTGATGACTTTGTGTAAACATAAATTCATCATGAGTTAAACTTTGTTTTGTTAAATCTGGTTCATTCTCGTTATTGTCACTGTTCTCTGTTGAGTAAGCACCAAACACATTCTGTTCACAGTCAATGAGAAAGGATGACTCCAGGGTTAATATTGCAGACTTCTCAAGATTTAGACCAACATCCAAGGCTGATGGCCAGTGACATCTGGTGATAGAATCTGAAACAACAAACATGCATGAAAATAAATAATAACAGTTTAAACATATATACATCTTTATCATCTTATTTAGAATTATTTTTATTTTTTAATGAAGGCAATGATTGAATGAGACAATTCAAATTCAAATCTTTATTTAAAACCTACAAGTAAATCTAACAGACACACACATGTAGAATCTATAACGGCAATGTTGATAAAATAGCATGTCAACCCAAATTCCGTTCCAGCTATTTCAGTAACTGACTCTTAGTAGGCTCCTAATATTTAAATGGCTTACAAAATTATCAAAACATATTTTCAAAATTATTCTAAATTCCTAGACAACTGTAGTATAAAAATGGTTACCAAGCACAATGACAGTTAGACGTATAGAAAGTTAAAACTTTTAAGTTGAGTCTTATATGGTTCTTAGACATTGATAAGTCAAATTTCAGTTTTTGCTCATCAAAAACTCAAATCTGACCAACCGAACGCTTTAGGACGATTTCAGACTCAACTCAAAAGCTTTATAACCTTGGAGCCAGGGTCTCTGACGTAACATTCTAGCACTCTAACGACTGAGCTGTAGGGACTTGTTGAGTTTCTACATAGATAACAGTGGAAAAAAAACGTTATTCTCTTAAACTATTGTTTCCATTGCAAACAGTTTGGAGCCAGTTCAGACGTTGGTTTGGAGCCAAATCATACGCCGAGTAACCCGGTGTCTGATCAGGCTCCCAAATGTTTGGTACTCAGATTAAAATAAACAGTCAGAAGTATAAAAAAAGATGTCATTTTCTCCATGATAGTGCACTGCGTTTGCATTTCTTTGCGTTTAAAAACGGGAAAGAATAACGTTATCTCCTATGTGCCTGTGTTCGACAGGTACAGTCCCAATGGTGCACCTAGAAAGTGCCCCTTCTCATAATCATAAGAATTGATGGCGTAGAAGTAATAAATAGAAATAGAAATAGACTACACTCGATCCCGCTAGACTACAGTATGGAGTTATAATGAGTTAAATAACTGCAATCGACTGCTGGTAATCCATTCATGTGTCTGATATTTATTAATAAATACAGCGCTCCCTCTCTACAACGGCCCTCCCAACAACGATTCCCTCTTCACAACGACGCTTGCTGCTGATCCCGAAACAAGAAATTATGTCCAATCTTTTTAAGTCTGCAATAATCTTCTGCTTAAAGTTGTCGTCTGCTGTATTTCTCAAAATTACATATTGGGCATTTTGACATAACAAACCTTAGTGACGAGTGACAAACAGCTTGAATCCAAATCAGACGCCGCGTTACGCGGCGTCTGATCTGGATTCAAGCTGTTTGCAAATGTCACCAGTTTCCCTCTCTATAACGACTCCCTCCGATCAACGCACATATTTGTTGTCTCCCATTGGATGTCGTTGTAGAGAGGGAGCACTGTATAGCATTATAAATAAAGTCCTACCCTAAACATGCTAAACTGTAAATCGGTGTACCTGTATTTCCATAGAATTGGTCTAGAGAAAGTCTCTGACGTTCTGTGTTGCGTCGCTGACCGGTCTGTATACGTCTCACGTTGTACCAGACCAACTCATTCAATGTTATTCCAACATCCAACCACATTTCTCCTCATATCCAGATATATTTAACATTTTCAAATCCCTGAATTAACCGACGAAGAACAGCATGATGTCAGTTGAGTGCCAAGCGTAAATTATTATTACACATGCGAATCGAGTCGCTTTTAAAAATGGCCGACATTGATAAACCAGGTGCATGTGGCCCTGTATCTAAGCCGTTGATATATAAGTATTAGTTATAGTTCATTTTTTGAAAATTATGCAATATAACCTGGAGCGACCGTAGGGAGCGAACAGGTTATGTTGTATAATTTTCAAACAAATGAACTATAACTGATTTACCGTTTGCCTCAAATATGACACGTTGGCTAGTGTATGGCAGTTACCGTTCAACCTACTTTACCTATACTAAGTTATCGCTCAACCTAAATTACCGCTCGACCTAGTTTGTCAGCCAATGAAAGGGCGATGGGCGGTGCTTTGTATTTTCGGAAGCCGGCGAGTTCACTTTTACATATGACGTCACACGAAAACTAGAAAATCGACCGGGAACCCTGTACGCGTGTAGAGCTCGCTGTAGGCAATTCCAATTAGAAACAAAACCGAGCATGAGCTAGCGTGACCCAAATGGAATTTAAAAATA
This sequence comes from Gari tellinella, assembly GCA_922989275.2. Classification (NCBI taxonomy): domain Eukaryota; kingdom Metazoa; phylum Mollusca; class Bivalvia; order Cardiida; family Psammobiidae; genus Gari; species Gari tellinella. The sequence goes on along the minus strand of OV277868.1, from coordinate 79,694,008 downwards.
GATTCAATTGAGGACGATTTTTATTTGTGTTCCGACAGTAAAGTGTTGAAAACTGGCGTGAAAGAGCTGCTGTGGACTGGCGTGACATGAAAATGCTTCATCAATTGATTTGCTAAAAATACCAAGCATTAAGCAGCACCTGATCAACCAAGATTCGAGTCCTTTCTTCATTCATGCACTAATGGAGCCAAGCAATAATTGTTTTAAATTCAGTTTAGAACCCCCCCCCCCCCCCCCACAAATTATACTGTGTTGTTTAGTGCATTATACTATAAATGACAAAAATGCACATGTCATCGAAGGGGATTGAAGACGGTTGGCTGTTTAACGCAAGAATTAAACGCTTATAGGAGCCTCTGTATTGTTTGCCTTATGCATGATAAAAAGCAGCCGTATTTTAGTACAATATTGAAAATAAGCACATTTCTTTCGAGACGTTTTACAGTCAAATATTTGTAAAACGATTACACAAAAGAAGACAATACCCACATGTCGGCTGCTTTACCCTCTCAACCCAACACTTATACAATGAACAATTCGAGTCTAGGCCATTTTGTAATAGGAGATCTACGATGTGGTTCTACAATGTTTGCAGTGGACAAGTGTAACGGGTACATTTTAAATGACGAGTGTACTCGTCACCTAGGGTTCAATGAGTTAATGCAGGACATGATTAATGCGTTTCATATTAATTTCATTATGCACTAACTATAGTCTTCTGTCTACAGAAATATTTGATTTATTCGGGCCTCTTCATTGAAAGGCCGCAGTACATATATTATATTGTAATTCGCAGCTGAGCGGTTGCTGTATGACGTAATGATGCGCTACGCTCCTCCTTAGCACGCGGTGTCCTTGACCGGTTCATGACTTGTTTATTTCTCTGCCATACCCAAGTACAAAATTGAACGAATATGCGATATATGTGTTCATTTCTCGCTGAAATGGAGCCCTACCATTGGCTGGTAATCTAGGGCAAACGGTAAAATACATGAACATTTTGTAAACAAACTTGACCTCTCTAGGTGCGCGTATTCTGTCAATGTATTAGAGAACGGAGTTAGGTGAAATCCAACAAGAAGGGGAAATAGACATATTTTTATGCAAGAATAGTGTCAATACACCTGTTTTTCGTGCATTAACATCTGCAGAAGCCCTTGTGCTGTCTTGGAGCCCTCGGCTAAAGCCTCGGGCTTCAAATACAGCCCGCGGGCTTCTTCAGATGTTAATGCACGAAAAAAGGTGTATTAACCCTATATTATTACACCTCGCTTTGAGTTACAATGTTAAATTCCCATAACCTACAGTTAACATTTTGCATGTGTAACTTGTACCGGGCCGACGGTAAAGCCTGTCGGTCACCCATCCAGGTACTTACCGCACAGGACGTTGCTTAACTTCGCAACCGAGACAAACGCTTAGACAATCTGGCTATAAAAGCCGGCTTCCACAGTCAGACTGTAGAAGTGTTTATATACCGTCCATTTCCGTCACATTTCTCCCCCTTTTCTCTTGACTTCGCCCCGAAGTCACCCTGCTCACATGGCAGTCCTTAGGGCAAGACAATGCGACATGGATCCGGGGATGATTGTGATGTCATCCCATATCCCACCGCTGCCACCAAATTTGTAACGTGTACCGGGCCGACGGTAAAGCCTGGCGGTCACCCATCCAGGTACTAACCGCACAGGACGTTGCTTAACTTCGCAACCGAGACAAACGCTTAGACAATCTGGCTATAAAAGCCGGCTTCCACAGTCAGACTGTAGAAGTGTTTATATACCGTCCATTTCCGTCACACATGTCTTTTACATCTATTCAAAATATACTGTCACTCTTAATGATATTCTTTTTGTGACGTCACTCTAAAGGACATTACTTTTTTACTCCGTCCGAAAACGTACTGTCAGCATTGACATGACAATCGCTATTGGCTACATTGGAACGTTTTAAAGAGTGGTAACTTCTAATCAACTTTTGGCATTTTCTGTAGAAGTTGATTCCTTTTGTCCATTCCTTAACGATTTGCCACCATTTCGGAAGAGGATATTTGCCACCTAGACAATGTAAAGACGCTGTTTCTTCAATTTACTTGTCTTAACGTTCTTCTTTGTTTCTTGTAATATAATTATAAACAATATGACGTCATAGACGACGACGTCGTTTCCCGCGTTACGTACATGTCCGCGCTAAATTGGTATTCACAACACATTTTATAAAATACAAATGAGACGATTCTAAAGATAGGGTTGATAAGCTCGGTGTAATAAAATAAATATTAGATGTCAGTTTGCGTGATATTCAAATTGTCAACCCTCGAAAACAAGAATGTCACCCTCGGCTACGCCTCGGGGTGACATGCTGTTTCTCGGGTTGACAATTTGAATGTCACGCAAACTGCCATCTAATATTTATATTATTACACCACGCTTTGAGTTACAATGTTAAATTCCCATAGACCTACAGTTAACAGTTTGCATGTCTTTTACATCTATCCAAAATATACTGTCACTCTTTATGATATTCTTTTTGTGACGTCACTCTAAAGGACATTACTTTTTTCCTCCGTCCGAAAACGTACTGTCAGCATTGACATGACTTTCGCTATCAATTGGATACATTGAAACGTTTTAAAGAGTGGTAACTCCTAATCAACTTTTGGCACTTTCTGTACAAGTTGCTTCATTTTGTCCATTCCTTAACGATTTGCCACCATTTCGATAGAGGATATTTGTCACCTAGACAATGTAAAGACGCTGTTTCTTCAATTTACTTATCATAACGTTCTTCTTTGTTTCTTGTAATATAATTATAAACAATATGACGTCATAGACGGCGACGTCATTTCCCACGATAAGTACATGTCCGCGCTAAATTGGTATTCACAACACATTTTATAAAAGACGAATAAAACGATTCCAAAGAAGCCAGGGTTGATAAGCTCGGTGTAATAAAATAAATATTAGATGTCAGTTTGCGTGACATTCAAATTGTCAACCCTCGAAAACAGTTCAGACCCTGATTAGAGGGCTCCTTTGGAGTCCTCTGATCTTGGTCTACACTGTTTGCATTGGACAAGTGTACTCTTTACATCTTAACATTTGTAAATGATGTATATATGTGGTACTAGGGTTCAATGAGTAAATGAAGACCGTAGACCGAATATCTAAAGCGCATTCTGCTTTACTTTTCACCGCAACTAGTCTTCCAAACTATAATCAAAACCTGATTTAGGTTAACAGATTCACATAGGTCTTCCTACACGTGAATATATTTCTATTTTAAGGCTGTTCCGTGAAGATCCAAAAACAAAGACGTATTTTGCCAGTTTCCAGGACAGACCCGAAGATGACCTGAGGACAGATCCGGATATGACGTCACATGCTGGAAAAGTAATGTCAGGAGTGACAGCTCTGGTAGATAATTTAGAAAATGTACCTGTACTGGTTGACAAAATTAAGACTCTTGCCGGGGACCATCATCAGATAGGAGTAAAATCTCAGGAGTTCAAGGTAATGCATAGGATTGTGGGAATAAATCAACTAGTGTAAGTTAAAGTCTTGGACGCACGACTTAGTCGGGGTTCTCTAATATCCTTTTAATTGCATGTAATTGGACTAACTGTGTAATTGCTGTTATCATCATAATGCTTATATCATGCTGTTATCTGTTCAAAAACTTCAAACTGAAATGGGAAGCAATGTAGACCCTGAATCCGTGTGGAGTCGTCTGATCAGGGTCTGCATTATTTGCTTAGGTCTGTCTGTCCCAATACTTAGGGTCATTATGGTTTATTGTGCTTGCTCTGTCTGTCTGTCCACAATTTTAACCTTGTCCATAAATTTAGAGCAACATGTGATGAAAACCTTCATATTTGTCATTGTGTACTCAACTCAAGATGTGCTTGAGTTCTGTACAACATGGTTCATATTTGACATAGGTCAATGCCATTCGAGGTCAAATAGGATTATTTTGTTGAAATTTCCGAACATTGTGATTGTACACGACTTTCTTTTATCACAATACGTAACATGCGGTGTATTGAGAAAAATACTTTGTAACATATAAACAGTAATAATTTGCGTAAGTTGTTGAGTAAAACGGGCCCCTTGACCAGAATATGTATACAGCTGCAATGTATATGGCATAAATAACATATTACGCTCGAAATCTTTTTTTTTATTTTATTTTTTTATCAATTTATTGCAAAACGATAAACAGTGCACAAGTCCTGTGATCAGAGCCTAAACTGTTTGCTAAGCACAAATGTACTCTTTATATGTACATGTAGTTACATGTATATACTGTTTGTAAATGACAGTTGACACGTACACATAGGGTTCAATGGAGTTAAATCTTGCAGAAACTTTTCTGCATGATACTTTCTTTCATTGGTATATAACATGCCACTTCAATGGGTAACATCTTAACACATTCACCTCTAGCGACGAGTACACTCGTCATTAACAAACAGTGTACAAGTGAAGAGCAGACTTGCCCTATTGAAACATCGTACACCCTGATCAGAGAACCCCTGCACTGTTTGTCAATTTGTAATATATTGTTAGATTCAACCCTCGTAAATAGTCAAACATGGACTAGACGTAATTGGAAATTGAAATTGTCAATTAAAATTGTCCATTAACGTTTCAGGGCTGAATGGAGTAACACACAGTGTGCCCGTGAAAAGTAAACTTGTCCAATGCAAACAGTGTACACCCTGATCAGAGAACTCCTACACTGTTTGTCAATTTGCAATATATTGTTAAATTCAACCCAAAATGGTCAAACATGGATGAGGCATAATTGGAAATTGGAATGGTCCAAAGTGTATTAACCCTTTCTAAGCGTGACTTAGCTAACATTTTCAAACAGTTTGGATCCAGATCAGACGCCGCGTAAAACGGCGTCTGATCTTGATCCAAACTGTTTGGCACTCATAATCAACATTTCATCAGTTGAAAAATAACTGATTTTGATTTTGGTCGCATGATAAGGGTTAATGCAAGAATGACTGCAACTTTGAGCGACTTCACGTGGAGCTATAGTTAGAACCTTTAGCCAGGCAAAGTTTCGACCGGCGTATGCGCATTTAGGTCGGCAAAGGAACACCGTTTGTCGAACCAATGAACACTGAGAATGGTCCGTCAATTGACGTCAGTTTAGTCGAACCAACAGGTGTTCAGTTGAATCTATAGTCACTATAGACGACTATAGACCGGACTATAGTTCTACATGAAGTCGCTCATAGTAACAGTTAACATCTTTCCTTTCAGACAGTTCTTAGTCTTCTACAAGGACTTCTACAAGACGGTCTTGGCGAGAAATATGACGTCATCACATCAGAAGCCTGGAAACAATGCTGTAACGTGATTCACAGCATAATTGACTCAGAAATGAGAACAATGCAATAATAAGTCGGCACAACTTGTGTTAGGGTAGTACACTTCTAATGAAAAAGAGCAAATATCGGTAAAGATCGGTAATCTACGTCGAATGATCGGAAATTTTCGCTTACTGAACGTCCGTACCGAACAGCGCTCGATGAATGTTCGTTACGATCCGTAAGTTGACGAAAATGGCCAGTTGCTGTACGTAAAATCCCGATATTGACCGACATCGGTCCGATCTCATTGCGGACATTCAACTTCAGAGGGTCCCACATACATGTATAAATACAAAATATTTCGTTTTTACAGATGAAACATGTATGACAAAAGTTAAACGTCAATCTCTTATATGAGTTTCTGGTTTATATTGGTATTGTATTTAGCGACCGCCTGTCTTGAGAGAGATACTAACTTCTTTGAAGAGAGGCTGTTGAATCCATATCGCCATAAATACGCGTTTTCGCCTTTAAATAATTTCTTTACAAAAGAAACTAGTTCCACTGTATAGTCATGGATATGTTCCGTAAGAAATACTTTTTTATATCCTTGCAGGTGGTATTTTATACTGTACTTAAAGCTAAAGTAAACCAGAACATGAAATGACTGAAATGTTCAATCATTTTGTGATTTGACTGTTTCATTTAGATCTAGTCATTTCACGAACTACCTGGAAATTTCAGTTATTTCATGAAAATCACAAGCCACCTTTACACAGATTGACTAGATACCCTTTCTTGACTAAGACAATGTGTGAAATGACTTTTATTTATTTAATTCAACAGCAAGTGTTCACTCACATCATTATGTATGCATATATTTGTTTAATACTTAATACCTAAAAACATTTAACAAACATAGCACAAAGTTATTTTTATGCATTCTTCAATAGTGTTGTTTGTAATTATTAAGATATTGTTGTCGTTACAATGTACATAAAGCTAAAGTCGATTCAGTCATTTCGTGAAATAGCTGAAGGTGTTTTTCAGTCAGTTCATGAAATGACTAAAACTTAATTCAGACATTTCGTGAAATGAAAGTGTACGATTATATATTCGATGTTACCTTGCTTACCTATTTACCATTATTAACTATTCTGTTCTAAAAAATAACTCGGACAAGTCAGAAAAATCGGATGATAGCTAGGGTTCAAATGATTAAATATAGATGATACAGTGTTAGCCTTCCTACAACGGTCCTCCTAACAACGACTCCCTCCTTACAACGACCCTTGTCTCAGTTCCCCAAACAGGACAATTATGCTAACCTATTCACGGTTGCAATGTCGTCTGCTTAATATTGTCGTCTGCTGTTTTTCCTCAAAGTTACATAATGGACAATTTGAAGAAAAAAGCTTAATGACGAGTGACAAACAGCTTGAATCCAGATCAGACGCCGCGTGACGCGGCGTCTTATCTAGATTTAAGCTGTTTGTAAATGTAGCCAATGTCCCTCCCTATAACGACTCCCTCCGAACAACGCACACATAGTTTGTCTCCCATTGGGTGTCGTTGTAGAGAGGGAGCGCTGTACTTCAAAGCAGAATGAGCACACAGTAGTAATCTGTCTTCTTTACCCTCTGTCTGTTGATCGTGACGTCACCGTCCGTTTTTGCAACCAGGGTTGGCCAAGATCAGACGCCGTGTCACGCGACGTCTGGATCCTTGCTTATAAAGCGTTTGAGTTGAGTCGGAAATCATTCTCAAGCACTGGATTGGTCAGATTTGCCTGTCTTCTTTAACTCATCTACATACATGTACATGTATACAATTATGTTACACAATTAAAGTGAGTTCTTTTACGTTTTGTGGTAATTTTACCCCCCCCCCCCCCCCCACTGAATAAAATAGTTCCACTTAATCGGTATACAGTCATGAATATGCACCATAAAACTACATGCATTTTCTATACGCTAGCAGAGAGTAGCTTTAATAGATTCAAGCCTAGCGACGAGTATACTCGTCATTAACAAACCGTGTACCTGTAAGAATTACAAGTGCCTTGTGCAAACAGTGAATACCCTGATCAGAGGGCTCCTTTCATTCTTAAAAAAATATTGTTAAAATCAACCCTAGTCTAAATTGGACTAGAATTTTTTTGAAATTGGAGCTGTCCATTAAAAGTTTCAGGGGTGAAATGACAAACAGTCTAGACCCTTAAGGAGCCCTCTGATCAGGATATACACTGTTTGCACAAGACAAGTGTAATTTTAACAGGTACACTGTTTGGTAATGACGTGAGGATTTTACCCCTTCATTGACATATTGTCGTATGTTTCAATATTGTTGTCTGCAATACCGTTTCAAAGTTAGATTTAAAGAGGCTCGCAACCGGATTTAGCATTAAAAATGGTAATTTGTAAATATATGTCAAATGATTATATCAATGGGTAAGATTTAGTTTAGGATAATAAATTCTGTTAAAAAATGCATTTCCAAAAAAAAAAGAGAAGAAGCTCTGGTGGGATTCGAACCCGTGACCCTCCATTGCGGAGACAAACAAGAAAAATGAGGACACGCCTTTACCGCCTCGACCACGGACGCTCTCTATATATATGGTAGCGAATTATCGTACTTGACTGGTAGCGCTTAATACAACATTATTCGGCTCCGGTTTATGTCAGAGCCCGTGTAGAGAAGCAACAACAACAGCAAAACCGTCAGCTGACGCTATTGAAAAACGATGGAATATGACTAAAAAAAACTAAGATTCGGTGACGATTCTTGAGACTCTTTTTGGACTGATCATATTTTTTTAATGTCAGAAGCCAAATAATGCCACAAATTTGCTTTTATTTGAGTATTTTATTTTATTTTGACAAGTACACCATCCGGTTGCGAGTCGCTTTAAGGCAATAATTATAACTGACGTAATTTCAAAACAAGTGGCAAACATTTTTGATCCTAGATGCCGCGTTATGCGGCGTCTGATCAGGATAAAAATGTTTGCAAATGCGCTTTATGGCGTCATTGATAGTGAAAGGGTTAAACGATTAGGAATTACGTCTTTCTCATTTTAACCAAAGCCGAATGGTATCTTAACATACAAATGTTTGCTGTACAATTCTGCCTCTGACAAGACTAACTGTTGCTGATCAGGGTCGAAACCGGTTGATTTGTTCTGATAAAGTACACATGTTCTGTCTCTGTCTGATGAATCTCAATTTGGTGTTATATGCATGCAAACTATAGTTGTTTGTATATGCTGCATTGGCTAACCGAAGTTAAAATAAAATAAGGGAGGTAACTTAAAAATTAAATAATTAATTCTACAAGAGTTATCTCACTGAATGTTAATTGGCAGGCAGATTATAAAGCGTTTGAATTGAGTCTGAGTTCGTTCCCAAGCATAATGATTGGTCAGATTTGAGCTTTTGCTCAAATCTGACCAATCATATGCTTGAGAACTATCTCAAACTCAACTCAAATGGTTTATTCGCACGGGGCCTGGTTAACGATAAAATCACAGTGCATCTTCATTCAGTGATCGCTTAGCACAGGTGTGACTGTATTTGTAGCAAATATGTGGCTTGGGGAGAAATTACTTCTGCGTAATGTGTTTACCATATGGTCCTATAATTTTCCATTTTGTAATTATGTTGAACAGTAATGTTGCCCGCCTAAACAAATGAAAAAAGAAAAATGCTTTTTATTTACCCGAAAAGTAGAACAAACTCGGTACAATAAAATATGAAAACAGTAATATCTTTAGAAAAGTTTATATATTATTTTTATCTGAATGTCAAACAGTTTTGAGCTTGATCGGGCGCCGAATTACTGGTCATCTAATCTGATAAAAACTGTCTGAAATGCACATCCATTCTCGGAATACTAATACATTGGAAGGGCAAGGAAAATGCATTTTTATGAACAACAGAACAATCGTTTTATTTGAATTGTACACATGATACATCGTCATACTTGTAAAATACAATTCAAGTACAAACTTACATGAATAAACATGCTTGTTCGAACCTATATCAATATAAAAATAAAAATAAATAAATATACCAAGTTATCAGTCTACTTTCAGTCCAACTAATTCAGGAATCCAGATAAGAGGGACTAAATTGAAAAAGTCCAATATTATTTCACTCATTTCAACACCAAATACATGTACTATCTTCGAAACGATTCTAATGAGTAGTGACACCATAGGGTTTTATGAAAAATAATGTTTTCATTTTTTTTTTTGAAAATTAATACTTTCCTCATCTGGAGCCTACTATATGCATTCTAACACTTCCGACTCCACGTAGCCCTGTGCTGATACTGTTAAATTGCGTGGGATTGACACTGATGCGTGATCTAGAATCGCCTGTCCTTTGTCTTCATCGTAGACCGATATATAAACGATCTTGACGTCGTCTGTGAAACTGAACCTGAACCATTCCTTTCTCATGAGTGGAGTACACCCTGATCCGGGACATTCAAACCACCTCTTCTTCTTGTAGCGCGATTCCAGTGTTTCTATCAAGGCAGCCAGGTCCTTGATGTTGGGCTTCGTCTCGTCACATTTGAGCCAAACTGTGTTGCGCAAGTTGTTGTGTACTGCTATGAAGGTCGTCATCTGAAATATAATAGCATATCGCGTAATAAAGGGAGGTAATAAGATAACCCATATGTATGCAGTAAACCACTCTTATACAGTCCATTTCCTTATTAGTCGGATACGGCAGTAGTGCCAAGCTAAGACACAGCTGCCGTATTCGACTGATAAGGGAATGGACTGTATAAGAGTGGTTTACTGCATACATATGGGTTATCTGATATTTAATAGACAAAATCGAGGGGTCGTGGTCAACATTTTCAGGTCTAAATGACACTGAATTTGAATGCACTTAAAAACATTGGTATACTGATTTTTTGTATATACACATTACCAGTTGACAGTGCGATACAGAGTGATGTATTTAGTTCGAGACGATTTTGGCGGAAATAGCCGATCTGACGAGCGCCTTGGCGCGAGTCTGATCGGTTGTTTCCGCCAAAAACGTCGAGAGCTAAATGCAACACTCTGTAGCACACTGCCAACTGGTGATGTGTTTATTATATGCCTTGAATACACACCAGAAACAATTAAATAGTTGTTTAAATCATTTTATAGCCAAAATTGATTAGTTATTTGAAGCAGAACAAGATTTTTTGTTTGCCACAATGAATAACGCAGCACTTGTACACGTACGTAAATGACGTCACGTTAAGGGTGTATCAATGTCATGAGCCTTTTTTTTCAAAGTATTAAACTTTTTTTCTCTCATTGTTTTTTTGGAAGAGCTATTTATGATGAATGAAAAAATGAAAAAAAATATATATGGTGGTGTCCTTTTTTTTTAGCTACAGCGTTTTGAAAAAGGTATGTCAAATTTGGATTTTTTTCTTCAAATTTTACCCATTCAGAGTACAAGCTTCAGTAAAATCTATTTCAAAACAAAACAAACATGGTAATTTGGGTTTTCTTTATTTATGTCATGTCTATGGTGGTATGTTCACATATATAAACCAAATTTAGACAAAGCAGGCACCAGGTTTGAACAATATGGATCCTTGAATATCAAAAATATGCTTTATATAGGGCATGATTTTATTAGATTTTTTATTTTATGAAAAAAAGTTAAAAGGTTTGAAAATGAAATAGTTCTAGTATTAAACTTTTTCTTATATTCTACCAGATGAAAGCCCATACTAAGGCAGTTCAAAATATGAAAAGAAATTGAAAGGTCAGTGTTGAACATTTTGAGTTATTAAAGTAAAAAGAGTTATCGCCCCTTTCAAATTTTACAAAAAAGTACCATACCGATGATATTTAGAGCTTTATAAATTTCACATTTGGTGCCTTTTTTTTCTTAAATTAGTTTTTGTATGAAGAAATACTACCATAGATTGGAAATAAATAACACAAAACCAAATTATCATATTTGTTTTCATTTAAAATGGGTTTTATTGAAGCGGGCTGTTTGAAAAGGACAAAATAAGAGGAAGTGGGTGGGGTAAATTTTACATGGCCGTAGAGCCAACTGTTGTTCACCAAAATGTACACTTTTTCTATTTTTTCACTCATCTTAAATAGCTCTTCAATACAAAACCATCATAGAGTGTGTTCATATACTTTGAAAAGTTCCCAAAGTCATGACATTGATACACCCTTAAATCGAAAGCGAGGTCAGAGTAAAATACAAAGTGGCTGATACAAGGTGGCTGATACAGACTCTTGTATTTTACTGTGTAATAAACGCGGAAACGCTCGATATCATACAGAGGCATATAATAAATGATATTATTTTGATCAACATATTAATTATCGAGTTTGCGTTTTTCTTGTTAATGTCCCCTGAAGGGCGTATTACACGTATGTAGGCATACTGTTTGCAGTTCTAGTACAGTGCTCCTCCCTACGGCAACACCCAATGGGAGACACAGATTGTGTGTGTTGTTCCGAGGGAGTTGTTATAGGGAGAGAAATTGGTTTGGTATTGCGTGTGTGTGGTTGTGTGTGTGTGTTTGTTATGGTATGGCTGTGTGTGTGTTCTGCTTTAGAGATGGGTGTGTTGTTTGTGTTGCGTTTCCTGCTTGAGTCTTCTTTCGTATTTATTTGAATCCAGATCAGACGCCGCGTAACGCGGCGTCTGATCTGGATTCAAACTGTTTGTCACTCGCCATTATGTTTTTCTGTCAAAATGTCCAATATGTAAATTTGAGAAAAACAGCAGACTACAGTTTTAAGCAGACAATATTGCAGCCGTGAAAATATTGGACATAATTTTTTTGGGAACGGTGGCAAACTTTGTTATGAGGAGGGAATAATTGTTTAGAGGGCCGTTAAGTGCAGGCAATAAAACGATTGTTTTGGATCTCATTTGAATTACACAATTTGTGAATGAAACAACTTCTCTGCTGTAACAAAGAAATGGCGAGGACTGCAGTATGTTTTGGAATAGTTTTGATTATTTCAGGATCGTGTCCCTTTACCAATGGGTCGTAAGTTGTTTTGGTTAACCAAGAAACATTACACCCAGGTAAACATGTAGACTCATGCCAGACATACGTTAAGCGGGTGATGGACAACGCGTACCGTTGAATACCACTTTTAGGAAAACAGTGAATAATCTGACGGAACAACTCCATCTTGGTCTACACTGTTTTAAAAAAACGTCAAAATACGCTAATATCAGGAATATGGTTTACCAGCGGACGTAGTCGATGGGTAAATCATCCGCTTACCACGTCAGGGGTTGTGAGTTCGATCCCCCGCCAGACCAAGTCCTTCGGATGAGACTTTATAAACAGAGGTCCTATGCATGAGTGCTTTACACTTGGCATTTAAAAGAACCAGATAACTCTTTCGATAGTAAGAGTAGGGAATCGCGCCCGGGTTCTCTGTATCCACTCTCCTCTCTCTTGGGCGTCCAATTAGCCCAATGATGGCAGAAAAGGTAGGGCTGCAATAAGTTGACATAAACAATCCTAAGATTTCCAAAATTGTATTTTTCAAGTGCTTTTTTACGAATCGTACCTTTACCCCATCGCCTGTGTCTAGTTTTGTTGACACGTGGCTGCTTAAAGCAGGCTGGAAGTAAAGCAGAATGCGCCTTAAGGCGCATTCTGCTTTACTTTCAGCCTACTTAAAGCTACCATGTACTAGAAAAAAAATCCGAAGATTTAGGAAAATTCCGGAGAAATGGCAGCCCTGAAACGGACGTAAACAAACAACACAAATAATATGGTTAACACATTGAACACTTGCGACGAGTATGCATGTACTCTCCATTTACAAACAGTGTCCCTGTAAAGCGTACGCTTGTCCTAAGCAAACAGTGACGCCCGAGGTCAGAGGGCTCCTATTGGAGCCCTCTGACCAGGGTCTGTGCTGTTTGTCATTTTTCAATATTCATCCGATACTAGAATTTAAAAGTTTCAGGGGTGGACCAAGATATTAACAGCTAAGTGTGGCCCGAACGTCCGATTGGAAGTCATATCCGGATGGGGCTTGAGTTTTATCGTTTTACAATTACGTCAGTCACATATACTGCCTCAAATCAAACTTTGAAACGATATTGAAAACAACATTATTGAAGCAGACGACAATATGGCGATGAAGGGATCTTGGAAAACCTCACGACAAATTTGACAAGGAAAAGAATAACGGATATAGAAAAACTGAAACACATACAATACCTTTGACTGCTATGTACCGTGTATCCCAAAATATTCCCAGTGCAGAAAATGTCTGCACATGTAATAACTTTAACAGATAGTGTAGTATTCTTCACTAGTATGTATGCAACTAGGCTGCGTGCGATCTAGATGAGTCTTTATGTTTTATATACGCAGTAGCAACCCCACCCACTGTCTATGACGACATCGCTTAATACGTTAGGACTAGCGTTAGGGCTAACGCCATGTGAAATATTAAAACAAGAAAGAAAGTAAAGCAGAATGGTTCTATAGAAGTTTTATGCTTTACTTTCATTCTGCTTAAAAGTGCCACCACGTTTTTTACATCATAACGGAACGTGACTATAGTCAACATCTGTGTATTAAGTATTTAAGACAGATGACTGCTTAAAGCAAGGTGACAGTAAAACAGAGCTCCTTTAGGAGCTTTCTGTTTTACTGTCACCTTGCTTTAAGCAGTCATCTGTCTTTTATACAATCAATTGACCCTCGTTTTAGTGGTCGTAATAGAGAGGTTTCAATGTACAATTCTTTCTCCCTACAACGGTTCTCCCAATAACGACTCCCTCCTTACAAGGTCCCTTGTCGCAGTTCCTTAAACAGAGGCTGCAATGTCGTCTGTTTAAAATTGTCGTCTGCTGTTTTACTCATAGTTACATAATGAACATTTTTACAGAAAAAGAACTTAATGACGAGTGACAAACAGCTTGAATCGCGGCGTCTGATCTGGATTCAAGCTGTTTGCAAAATCAAGCCAATTTCCCTCCCTATAACGACTCCCTCCAAACAACACACACAATTTCTATCTCCCATTTGGTTGTCGTTGTAGAGAGGGAGTGTTGTATATCGTCTTTTTAGTGGTCGCTTAATATAGCCTTGGCTGTATATAGTGAGTAATTGTGCATGTACTTGTAGTATAACGAGTTGCAGCATTCTGCTACAGTAAAACCCGTATTAAGTGATCAACCATAACAAGATACATTTGTCGAATTACATTATTATTCAAGATAGGTGACAGTTTAATGAAGGACAACAGTAATGCAAAAGGCTCCAATAGGAACCTCCTGCAGTATCTTTGTCTTGCATTTAGCGGTCACCTCGCTGTAACGATAACCCTGCATCTTCAGTCAGTATTCGATTATCCCATTTGTGTCCAGTAGATTATTCCATGCTTATATATATTGGATTAGTCCATTTTTTATATAAGGGGTACCTGGTACATAAATGTCGATACGAGTGCTAACCAGTTTTGATCCTGATCAGACGCCGCGTTACGCGGCGTCTGATCAGGAGCAAAACTGTTTGCAAATTCGCCTTTGGTGACGTTGGCAGTGAAAAAGTTAAACGCAAACGAAACGTATATGCAAGGCACTAAAAATGTAGAAAATGAACTTTCTGAAAAAAAATTCTATTTAAATCTGAGTGGCAAACAGTTTGGAGGCTGATCAGACGACGGGTTACACGGCGTCTGATCTGGCTCTTAACTTTTTATATTGGAAATTATCTTTTTAGCATACATAGATCTAGATCTACACATTACCAGTTGACTGTGCGACACAGAGTAATGTATTTAGCTCGAGATGTTTTTGGCGGAAATAGCCGATCTGACGAGCGCCTTGGCGCGAGTCTGATCGGTTGTTTCCACCAAAAACGTCGAGAGCTAAATGCAACACTCTGTTGCGCACTGCCAACTTGTAATGTGTTTATTATATGCCTTGAATACAAACCAGAAACAACTAAATAGTTGTTTAAATCATTTTACATCCAAAATTTATTAGTCATTTGAAACAGAACGAGATGTTTTGTATGCCACAAAGAATAACGCGGCACTCGTACATGTACGTAAATGACGTCACGTTAAATCGAAAGCGACGTCAGAGTAAAATACAAAGTGGCTGATACAAATTGGCTGATAAAGACTCTTGTATTTTACTCTGCAGATACACGCGGAAACGCTCGATATCATTTGAAGGCATATAATAAACGCCTTTACTGGGAAAAGAATTACGTTTTCTCCACTGAATCAAGCGAGTGGGCTTGATTACCGTATTGATCCTAAGTATTGGACCTTAGCAAACAATGAAGACCCTGATCAGACTGCTCCTGATGGAGCAGTCTGACTTCAAGGTCACACTATTTGACAGACAAAATTGATTGGCAATTATCTTGTGGAAGTCTAAACTACCGACCACGCTTTGGTCAATATACAGGACGTCCAAAGAACTCGGAACCCTAGTTAAAAGGCATATTTTCCCTAAAGTGAACATATATTTTAAAAGATAAATATGCAGTTTTGTAGATACATGAACATCAGTTTGGCATATTTCTGCATTTATAAATATACATTGGTTTTTAAAGTTATGAGTATTTTGATGAAGAACCCTAAAATCTGTTTGACCATGATATTGGTTTTAGTGATTACGCACAACAGCTTTTTGCTCTGTAAAAGCATAGTCTAAATTACCACGCAACTGTTTTATTCTTTACCTGTATACGTATCAACTGTCCAGGAAACCAACATATACATGCTGCACATACAAATTGAGTCAACTAAGTCGTATTATATTTTTTAAAGAATTTATAACAAATTGCTTGTACTTTAAGCGTATTTTAGTATGCTGGTCAGTGCATATGGCACCAATGGCGGTTATGAAACGCTACACATGTTTAATTAATATTACACGTCGTCAGAGTTCTCTTGTCAATCATTTTAATTTGCACTGTTTCATGTGTTTATTTCAGAGCCAATTAATCTGTAAAGTTTGATATCCATGTTGGAACTATATTTAATATTTGTTTTAAAACAGAACATTCATTCCGACATTGCCAAGTTGTTTTCAAATACTCCTGTCCTGCAAAGCCGCTGTGATACAAATGACATTTATTTGTTACGTTGTTGGTGTGGTTTTTTTTTCACTTAAAATATTAAAAACTGTTTAATAACCGATAGAGCTAAATGGAATTACATTATAAGACAATAAAATAAATCAAAGTCAAATCGTGTGATATTGACTCAGTATCAAAGGCAAAACATGTGGATAGACGTCAAATCACTGTACAGCGAAAACAGCTTTAATTATTCGCGCCACGTGAATGAGAAATCGATATTATGTTCAAACAGGTCTTCGATTGCTTTCATTAAAATGCTCATTTCTTAAAAACTGATGAATATTTTTAATTTAGAACAAAATTGGACGACAAATGGCAAACTATCGTATCTACTTATCTATATACATTTTGTTCATCGCTATTGATAGGAAATTGATATATTGCATATTTGACACCGTGTTCCGTTGTTTTTGGGACACGCTGTATATGTGTAAATAGTTTGGAGACAAATAAGAATTCGCTTCTTCTAATTTGGCTACTGTAACTGGCACTAACAGAAAGGTTTAATATGTTGAGGGCATCATGGAAGATTGATTTTATCTCGTTAGATAAAGTCTTAATTGCTGTTGTTATTATAATAATACTTATTATCATTATTATTATTGTAGCCGGGTTGCGTTTATGATTCAATGGTGAGAGATTTGTGTAAGCGGTCCGGTGCCTCAGTCGGTAGAGCCCTTGTCCAGAAAGCAAGGGGTCACGGGCTCGAGTTCCGGTCTGGCAGCATATGTTTCTCACCAGTTTACATTATTAATGGCGAGAACGATATCAGACTCAACTCAAAGTTCTTTATAACCTTGGACCATGCGCTTCTACAATGAGTAACCCACACAGGTTTATCCAAGAATCCAAAGATAAACAAGGGAAAAGACGTAGGTAATGAGCCAATAAGTGAAACCCTCCCCCCACCTAATCGGACTTTGTTGGACCTATATTTTCTTGTAGCATATACACTGCGATTAAGAAATCTGGTTGTTGGATGGAATATCGTCGCCGGATAAGCGCACAATTTAATCGTTTCCATGGCAACCCTTGTGCTTTTGAGGTAGAACATATATATCGCAAATTGTGTAATAACTTTGCTAAACGGTAACACAAATCGTTTTAAATTGTGCCTAAACAAAGATAATTGATGTGCAATTAATTTGATATGTTGTTTAGGTAATTAGCTAATTTGCATAATTATGCATAGTAATGAGAACATCCAAACCCACTTTTATATCAATAGACACATATGAACAAAAGTGCAAATGCCCAATATTAAAATTAACCATTGAGTCCCGGCGGCCGCAGAACCGCTCTACGGCATGTCGTTTTCTACGGCCATCGTAGAAATGTACTTTTTGTATAACTCCACGTTATAATACTGCGGCGACCTCTACGGCCTGTAAAACTTTGGGATTTGCCGTGCGGCCGCAACACTGCCGTAGGATTTCTTCGGCCAGCGCAAGAATCTTCCTATTTCACGTTTAGTTTAAACATATTTATTGCATAATATATACATGCAGGGGATTAGGCTACAAGTCTTCACAACTTTATATAATGCCCGCTGCCCGATTTAACCTTTCTGCGACCGCCGTACGCCCGACGTAGAGCAAGTTTGGGCGCACTTTTAGCGATGAGGCCGTGACCATACCAAGTGGTTTGTGACGTTAATTTTGGTACAACTGACAGCTAAATTATCACAAAAAAGCATCGATTCGGAATTTTAATCAAATGTTTTTTTTGTTTTTATTTATGAGTCGATTTCAAGGAAACATAGCCTATGCTAAGGGTATTAATAAGTTATTTTAGAATGATGTCAATGTTTCTGTCACTAGATGTATACTTTTTGTCTGAAAACGAGGCAAATATCCAGAAATGTTAACACACACAATGATACCACGACAATTTAATACTAGATATTGCCAACTAATTTGCCCCATTTTCAGGAAAAATGTATTACCTGGGTGACAAATCCATTGATATCACTGTAAAGAATCCAGTTCCCAGTATCATAGGCTATGTTTCGTTGAAATCGGCTAAAACAAATTTCTTACATTTGATTGAAGTTCCGAATGGAGGCCTTTTTGTTGACAATTTGACTGCCAGTGGTATCCACATAATACGTCACAGACCATGTGGTATGGTCACACTTGGTACTATCCATTTATTTTATCTTCGCTTTTTGATAAAACGTGTAATATAAAAGACATTCACCCATTACCCTAAAGCCTGTTTCTAGTTTTGAAGACGGATAGTCACTTATTAAAGCAAATTGAAAGTAAAGCAGAATGAGCATTAAGGTACTTTTACTCTGTTTGCTTTAAGCTACCATCTGCTGGTATATAGGTAATTATTAGATTATTGTTTCATAAATAGAATATATATAGGACAAAACCTGTGCAGCTTCTCATACACTTTTTTTTAACACTTTCCCAGAGTAATTGCTTATATATGAAGGTGTTCGTGTAGTTTGGAATATTGGCTGTTTCTGTTTTACAAACGTATAGCCCTTTGAATATTTTCCTATAAAGAACATGCTGCAAACTTTCACAGATTAATTAATTACATAGACGAAAGGTGTTCATGAGGTTTTCAATTCGGGATGCAACATTTTTAAAGAAGTTATGTCGCTTTGATTTTGTTTCCAGTTGCTCGGACAAATCAACCACTCTGTCAGCTTCATCTGCTTCCGCAACAGTTGATTGATCGAATTCATTTCCTAGTCCTGCACTTTTAACTGCTTCAGAAACTTACATGAAATGGACCAGTTTTTTTGTGTGTTAACCTTTAAATTTTTTCTCACTGGACTGTCACTATCAACAGATTTGGTGGAGATCTTTTTTTTTTCGAGATAAACGGTAGGCAACATAATACGTGGCGATTTGTATCCTATAAATTCAATGATGACTTCAGTTGGTAACATATACATATAAAATGGACTTCGTTTAGTAACATATACATACTCTGTGCGGCACTTATACACGGTTAATTTGTTAAACTCGATTTAAAATCCATTTATTGCATTACTACAGATTCTTTATAACCCAAATAATATTCCATTGATACAATCAATCTAAAAAGGTAATGTTATTATCATGTTTATAGCATTGTTTATCAATTCGTGTTTTACTTTCGTTTTGGGTACACGAAATATGCACTTTATCGGTGCGGAACATATACAGGACTTCTGTGCGAAACAATCCTCGTGATACTCCGTTGGCCCCCAGTGACTATACTCACTGTCACATCAGCATCAGCAGGTGAACTACAAACTTTGAGAAGGAGACAAAAATGAACTATTTTCGTTTTTGAAATGACCCATGCATCAATTCTTTTGTAAATTCATTAAACAGTTCCTGCTGGTCCAAGCCTACACAAAGAAAAACAGTCAAATTACTAGAAAGTTCAGATGACTACCGCACTCACCTCCTCTTTCCTATTTTTTCGGGGTTCCAATTGATCGTCATACTCATCTTCGAGAAAGCATACCATCAATATCAACTTTGTAATTTTCTTAAACAAGAACAAATGTATGGCACAAAGCCGTCCCTAAAATAGTCTCCCATGGTCACAGTGCTTATTGGAAGAATTATTTAAACAAGCACAGCATCATCGATAATATCAGTGGTATGCAAGTGTCCAAATCGGGCAGTCAACACTTTTACTCTTGCCTCAGTGATGCATACGGCCTGTCTTAGTTAGGTAAACCTTTCATTGGTAAGGAAATAATCAATGGCACTGCATAACAAATTTGTTGCAAGTAACAATAAAGTAACTGTAACGTGTTGGAAATCTCAGTTTCAAAGTGGCTCAGACAAAATTCCTTGAATAACGCAATGCTAACTGTTGATACTATAACAGTGAATACTATATACAGTGAATACTATATTTTGGGAACAAAATCGTTTGTTTAGAAAGTGTAATTCATGCTACATTTTAATGTCTATGACCTTCTCCGCCACATTAAGGGGTGTCCTGACTTTTCGAAGTCCAGCAGTTTACCATTATCTGCCATTAAATGGATTTCAAAGATATTCAAAGGCATCTACCAACACCATCACATCCCAGTCAATAAAATTATAATCACCTTGGAATTCAGGACGATGTTCTCGGTACATACCAGGCTATACCACAAAATGTTGTTTTAAATATACATTATTATATTTCTGGATTCTTTTGTAGTAGTTTTTACACACTCGTTGATGGATTTCTAAATCAATCAATCAATCAATCAATCAATCATATAGCGGGCACGTGTGGCATTAGAAAATGCCCTTATTGGTTTCTAAGCCCATGTAATTACCCTTTTTAAACTCATTATACACAACTGGATGTCTCTACTATAGTCTATGTCGCGGTGTGGTTTGTCAGGTTAATAACATACTGAAAATAGTCCAATATGTTTGAAGACTCATAACATCAGAAAATCAAACGGTTCGATATGAAATCTAAATTCTGCTGTGATGACAAAATTTAAGTAGCATTTATGGCGCAATATCAATCTTCAGTGTCTTTTTAAATAATTTCCAGAGCATATACTGAGGCCTGATGTACGCATTTTGGTTTGAACTGTGATGGATGCCATTGAAGGGATGAGCTCTGGCACTAGTCAAGATACCACAATTAGTGCATGATGGTGTGTTCCCGATACAGTCTAAACAGACTCAAGACACTCAATGCAACATAATGACCAATGTGCTTTGTTCCAAGTGTAACAAGGATGGCTGCCTCGCCGCGTTATGTCTGCGGATATTGCTACTGAAGTTTCTTTTCAAACATGAAGACAGGCTGATCGGCTACCAGTACTTGTGACTGACATGCATTGGTTATGTTTTGGGCCTTATGAGGGAATTTCATTCCTTGTCCATTGCTATTGAAGGACGGTAAGAAGACTCAATGAACTGAACAAACATGTATGACCTATATGGTGGAGTAGCTTGAAACTGTGTGATACTGGCAAAGTAAGCTGCCTATAAAATCCTGTCATCCGCTTCAAGGGATACTTTCTACACCAGGCTTTATACGACCTTCTTGAAAATTATTTATGTGATTGCAAGATGTAGGAATTCATACGCTGATTGTTGATCCTCAAGGCATGATCGTGAACACCAATATTATTTTGATGATGATTTTATGACTAACTTATGTGAACAACATATTAAAACACGATAATATGTTACGGCATTTTAATGTCGAAACCTTTGTTATTTTCAATGCAATATGGTCTCGTTTTGCTATAATTTGCTTATTTGACATTACAAGCACAGTTTTAAGTCCCTTTTACAGCCACAAATGAGCTTATCGACCGCAAATTAGCTAGAATTTATGTATCACACATAGTTACAAGTCAAATTATTTCCGGGTATCTGTTAACTTTTCAAAATGGCCGACAAAATGGCTAACGGCAGCCATCTTGGATTTCAGATGTTGTGTTTGTTATTTTCCTATGATTTTATGTCATTTCCATATAATCGGAAACATTTGCAGTATGCTTTGTAGAGAAACACACTTTGCTTCCCTACAAATAGGTGCGTGCACTGAGGGAAAGAAGCACACATTTCAGCATTCAGGGGCAGATAATCAATACTAATTTCTCGACCTATCCGGTGGCCGTTTAACATCCAACAAGTGCCATTCTAAAGGAAATACTTCAACCTTTAATATGATATATGTCCCATAAAGTCCGCCTGGGGGGGGGGGGGGGGTAGGGTCCAGTCAGCCCTGAATCTAACGTTATTCTTTCCGGCTTAACCCCTTCACTGCCGTGACGTCATCAATTTTAAACAACAGTCGTTTGCTTTTATTTTTTAAAATTAATGTTTAGATATTTTGACTTAAGAACTATTGAAATGGGTGTCAAACAGTTTCGATTCTGATCAGACGTCGCGTTACGCGGTGTTTGATCAGAGTCCAAACTGTTTGCAAATAACCATTGTGTTCGGGGTAAGGCAGTGAAGGGGTTAATGTCCCTAGCATAAATGAGAGTTTTCTTGTGGGCGAGTTGAGATACGTCTCGACGACATAGACTTTCCGCATGTGCACATACAAGAAAATTTACATCAGGAAAAGGTTGAGAAGCTTCAGTGTATTTCTTGACAGCTCGGTCGGTTGAGTGATTGGCTAACAATCCAAAGGTCGTATGTTCGAGTCCAATTCGATTCAAATATTTTTTTTGTAAATGTAGTGTCCGATTTTATTGACTTGTCAGTCCATAACGCAGAGATCAAGGGTCAAGTTATGTTTAGTGTTCGTTGACGCTATATACCGTCCTGTTATGTACACGTGTGTCCAATTGCATGTGCGGTTTGTTTAAAGTCCCATTGTGTTTTCAGACCTTTTCTCAATGCCTGAAATACGATAACGGTTAATACTAATGTTTGAACATTCTTATGGGCCAAACTGATCTATGAAATGATGAAGACGGACCTAAATCACCAAAAACGGCTATTTAAAATCATAACAAACCGAAAATAGAACGTCTGACATAAACATTTCCACACGGCTTAGTATCACGTGATACAGCCGAATACAACTTCACTGGGGGCAACCGTATCTTCTCTCCGCCCGTCTATCCATCAGTCAGTTAGACTATCAAACTTTTTTGTCCGTTCTCTAACTCAACTAATTTTTATCCGATCTTTCACAAACTTGCTGAAAATGTTCATTGATATAAAATTAAGGTTTAGTTCGATTACTACTAAAATCGCATAAGGTGTTTTTGAGTTATTGCCTGTTAATTAATAAAAAATGACCTTTTCAGTCATTTTTGCACTCTTAAACAAACAGCTTTTATCGGATATTCACCAAACATACTGAAAATATTTATTCATATAACATTTAGGTATAGTTTGATTATTACTAAAATCGCATGTGGCATATCTGAGCTTTTGCCCTTTATGTATTAAAAATGACTGTTTTCAGCAAGTTTTGCTCTCAAACACAAATACGTTTTATTGGATCTTCACCAAACTTGCTGAAAATGTTCATTGATATAAAATCAAGGTTTAGTTTGATTACTACTAAAATCGCATAAGGTATATTTGAGTTATTGCCTTTTTATTAATAAAAATGACTGTTTCAGTCATTTTTGCACCCTAACACACACAGTTTTTAGGATATTCACTAAACTTGCTGAAAATATTTAATTATATAAGATTTAGGTCTAGTTTGATTATTACAAAAATCGCATGTGGCATGTCTGAGTTTTGGCCCTTTAAGTATTAAAAATGAATGTTTCAGCATTTTTTGCTTTCTAACACATACAGTTTATATCAGATATTCACCAAACTTGTTGAAAATGTTTATTAATATAAAATCTAGGTCAGTCATCTTAACTACCAAAATCGCACAAGGCATGTTGGAGTTATTGCCCTTGAATGACTAAAAATTTCATTTTTTAATTATTCAAGGGCAATAACTCAGACATGCCTTATGCGATTTTGCTAGTTATTGAACTTGACCTAGATTCTATACTAATAAACATTTGTAGCAAGTTTGGTGAAGATCCAAAAAGAAGTGTTTGAGTAAGAGAGCGGACAAGGCTGAAACAGTCATTTTCAGCAAGCTCAAGGTATAGATTCTCCGTAGTTTGTTTTATCGTTTACCCCTAGTGAATAAGTATGTACATGTTGTTATTGGATCTCATAGTGTTTAACCCTGTGCCTACTGGTCGTAACTTTTAGGAGTTTGCAAACTATTTGAATCTTAAAAGACGCCGCGTAACGCGGCGTCTCAATTGGATCCAAACTGTTTGACACTCGTCTTAAGGTTTGTTTAATTAAAACAATGCATAAATCTAAACTGAACACATTTTGCAGACGACAATGTCAAAGCAGACGTCTGTGCAGCAGAATAAGGATTAACAGGGTCATTTCCAGTGCTCCAGCTATAGATGTAAGCGAGAGTAATCTGAACTAATCTATCATTTTCTCACTCATTTCAGCACCGAATGCTATGGTGTTACTACTGATTAAACCGTCTCTTCGAGACAATTTTAAAGAGTATGACACCATTGGGTTTAAAAGCAGAAATAAAGATTTTAGTTTTCGAAATACTTCCGTTATCTGGAGCCCTGTTTTTACAGAGTTGTCCTTATTTCCATTCACAAGGGAGGCTCTTTAATTTGTGCAGCACCAAAATATTATAAATAAAATTTAAAAAGCGAATTTCTTAGATAAAACCGGTTTTTGTGAAAGAATCACGTCCCACGTAGTTCAAATGGGACCCCAAACAACCGTTTTATGCAGGTTTCTCAAAAACACAATGTGGCTTTAAATGACTTACAAGTCAATAAAATCGGTATATAAAATTAAGAGCCACACATTTAGGCTTATAACCTTTTCAAGATCGACAATGCTCATTATAATGTTTAATTAACATTATTAACCTTGTCTGTATGTCTATGAATAACTAATAATGTATTTTAATGACAGAATTTCATTTTTAAGGGAAGTAACTCAATCTTTACTTCAAATTTCCCACATTTTATAAGAAAACCAGGAATTACTACAAGCCCTTACTGTAATTTTTTTCTATTTTTTTCTGACAAACTATTTCGTCAACCATATATTTGAATAAAATGAAAAAAAAACAAACAAAAACGAGTCAGTTTTTTGTAATTCAATTTCTTATGAAAAATTAGCATTTTGCCAAATTTAAATAGTTGATAACATCTTTCTGAACACCTTTATTCAAACTGCTTTTTGCTTTTCTTGTAATGAATGTTGTGGACGATTTATTGTCATTAATCATTATTTGGCTTCAGTTAGATACTCTGTATGGCAAATCCAATTGAAATCAAAGTACTGATAGTACTGATGTGGCGTTTGTCTGTAAAGTTGCGGAATTTACCAGCAGTCCAAAAGTGATAAAAACTCGAAAACCTAGAATTCAAAGTCGCTTCTATTTCAGTTATATCGAAACACCCAGCTAAATGCAGGTGAAGGAAGACCTAAGATGTCCTTTATACACTTATGGGTACAAATCAACAACTGGGTAGAACCTCCAATCTTTTGCAAGTCTGCTGGAAGGCTTACTCTCATGGAAATTGGAATTCAGAGATGAGTGATTGTCACAATGACTTTAAAACCACTGGGCCAATGGGGTCATTCATGTAACTAAACTCACGAAGATGTCTCAATATCTGAATCGCAACTGCAATACTTGGTCCATAATATTAAACGCTTCTTTGCCTTACCAAAAGTTATGTTTATTTGCAAACAGTTTGTATCCTAATCATAAGTACTAAATTAGAGAAATAAACAAGAGTTGTCAGAGAGACAACAAAGCTCGCCATTGGCACATTTAGAAACTTAAAAGCACACTCAAGGTCACCGAAGTCAAGCTTTTTGCCTGCATAGAAAGGTCTTGTCAATATACACATAAAAAATTAAATATGAAGTTACACCTCAAGGGACATAGGAAATATAAGCGTTTTTCAAAACCTAAACACAGATTTCTAATCCTTAAACTCTGGATCTAAGTTCAAGGTCAAGGTCACAGGGGTCCAAATTTTTCTGTGCATGGAAAGTTCTTGTCCATATACACACACATACCAACTATGATAGCAATACCTCAAGGGACATAGAAGTTATAGACATTTTTCAATACCTAAACACAGATTTCGAAACCTAAACGCGGGCCCTAAGTTCAAGGTCAAAGTCACAGGGGTTCAAATTTTTCTGTGCATGGAAGGGTCTTGTCCATATACACACACATACCAACTATGAAAGTAATACTTCAAGAGACATAGAAGTTATAGGCATTTATCAAAACCTAAACACAGATTTCGAAACCTAAACGCGGACCCTAAGATCAAGGTCAAGGTCACAGGGGTCCAAATTTTTCTGTGCATGGAAAGGTCTTGTCCATATACACACACATACCAACTATGAAAGCAATACCTCAAGAGACATAGAAGTTATAGGCATTTTTCAAAACCTAAACACAGATTTCGAAACCTAAACGCGGGCCCTAAGTTCAAGGTCAAGGTCACAGGGGTCCAAATTGTTCTGTGCATGGAAAGGTCTTGTCCATATACACACACATACCAACTATGAATGCAATACCTCAAGAGACATAGAA
The DNA here is from genome assembly GCA_922989275.2 of Gari tellinella. Lineage (NCBI taxonomy): Eukaryota > Metazoa > Mollusca > Bivalvia > Cardiida > Psammobiidae > Gari > Gari tellinella. Next base: position 79,667,490 of record OV277868.1, on the reverse strand, counting down.
GTTATAGGCATTTTTCGAAACCTAAACACAGATTTCGAAACCTAAACGCGGGCCCTAAGTTCAAGGTCAAGGTCACAGGGGTCCAAATTATTCTGTGCATGGAAAGGTCTTGTCCATATACACACACATACCAACTATGAAAGCAATACCTCAAGGGACATAGAAGTTATAGGCATTTTTCAAAACCTAAACACAGATTTCGAAACCTAAACGCGGACCTTAAGTTCAAGGTCAAGGTCACAAGGGTCCAAATTTTTCTGTGCATGGAAAGGTCTTGTCCATATACACACACATACCAACTATGAAAGCAATACCTCAAGGGACATAGAAGTCATAGACATTTTCTTAAAAGTGTTTACGCCGTTCACGACGACGACGCTGACTACACAGGGGGTATTGCAATAGCTCGTCATGTACTTCGTACAGGCGAGCTAAAAAACTAACAATGGGTGAAGTCATGTCAGTGAAATTGTTAAAAGAACAAGAGGGTCATGATGACCCTTTATCCCTCCCCTGAGTAAAATGAACTAAATAGTTTTATATTTGGATTTCGCCCATAACCCAAATCATCTGAGGACTTAAAGTCATATATATAAATATAAACTAAATAGTTTTATATTTGGATTTCGCCCATAACCCAAATCATCTGAGGACTTAAAGTCATATATATAAATATATAGTTTGTCATATTTTCACTGATTCTAGACGCTAGAGTGTAAACACTGTGGCATCTAGAATGTTCACAAGGTTTGGCTATGATTTGACCTAGTGACCTACTTTTTGACCTCACATGACCCACTTTCGAACTTGACCTAGATTTTGTCAAGAACAATATTAAGAGCAAGTTTAGTGAAGATTTGCCCAAAAGTGTGGCTCTACAGTGTTCACAATTTTGTTTTTTAAGATTTGACCTAGTGACCTACTTTTTAACCCCTTATGACCCATTTTCGAACTTGACCTCAATTATGTCAAGAACAACATTTGGAGCAAGTTTAAAGTTTGACCAAAAAATGGTGGTCTCTAGAGTGTTCATAAGGTTTTTCTATGATTTGACCTAGTGAGCTTCTTTTTGACCCCACATGATCCACTTTTAAACTTTACCTAGATTTTATCAAGAACAACATTTGAAGCAAGTGTGTTGAAGATTGGTCTACAATTGTGGTCTCTAAAGTGTTCACAAGGGTTTGCTATGATTAGACCTAGTGACCTACATTTTGACCCACTTTCGAACTTGACCTAGATTTTGTCAAGAACAACATTTGGAGCAAGTTTGATGAAGTTTGACCTAAAATTGTGGTCTCTAGAGTGTTCACAAGTTTTTCTATGATTTGACCTAGTGACCTATTCATTGATCCCACATGACCCACTTTCAAACTTGACCTAGATTTTGTCAGGACCAACATTTGGAGCAAGTTTGATGAAGTTTGGCCCAAAATTGTGGCCTCTAGAGTGTTCACAAGGAAAAGTTTACGGACGACGGACGCCGACTCCGGACACAGCACGGTCACAATCGCTCACCATGAGCACTTCGTGCTCAGGTGAGCTAAAAACAAAGCTAGTGAAGGTCAAAGGGATAAAATCATTCTGAACTAAGCTGCAATGTATCATGTCAACGTCAACAACAGAGCTAAAGTGAAATCCTCTTTTTAAAGCTTCAGATGTACAAACATGCTTTTTTCAACTCATACAGGGAAAACGCATATTGGCATTACTAAACAACAAGATCATATGTCTTCTCAAAATTTTAATAAAGTAATAATTCTACATGAAACTAGTGTATTGAGTCATCCAATAAAACATGTAAAGTAATAGATATTATAAGATCAATAAAACTTGTAAACACGCAAATGCTTCAATAGTCTTCTGCCATAGGTGTATGTTAATGGCTAGCATGGCAGTACATTTTGTAGTTTTGAAAACAGGTGACCACATAAAGCCAGTTGTAAGTAAAGCAGCATGCTTTACATTCATCTTGCTTTAAGCTGAAAACTTAATTTCAACACATTACTGAATATTTTATTTTCACAAATTTTCAAAATTAGAATCAGGCTATGGGGTAATGGGTTAAAGCGCTCTTATGTGAAGGAAAGGGTCATATAATTGACGATTTAACTCCTTCCAAGTGGCTGCTAAACTTTCTCAGTCCAGAAACCTATATAACCCAATCTTATTTCTCAGTTCAGAAGCATTCGAGTTTCAGGTTTTACGTAATAAATACGACACATCCCATTATCATGACAGTCTTACGAATGTCATTGATTCGGGTACCGGTAACCTATCTAATCCGATATTTTTTCTCAGTCCAGAGGCATTCGATATTCAGACGTTTGACTGTAATAAATACTACACATCCCATTATCACGACAGTCTTACGAAAGTGATTCGGGTATTTAAATAAATGCTTCAGTTCCTTTCTTTTCCTCATATACAAACAAGTGTCTAGCTATTACACCTATATACTGTCGTCACGCCATCAAAAGTGACTGTCTTCTGTTTCCATGTCAACCTGACTTGTTGTCTGTTGCTGATGCTGTGTTTTGAGGAACTTCTTCAGCAAGTGTTCAAGAGATTTTATAGCTTTGCCCTCATCCTCCAGTTCTTTGCGCATTCTTTTCTGCTCCTATAAAAAATAAATGAAGGCACTTTGTGAAATTAGCTTTTCAGAGTTCCAGATAAGGGAAGTATTTTAAACACATAAATCTTTATTTCTGCATTAAACCCAACAGTGTCACTCATTAGAAGTGTCTCTTTTAGTCACACCATAGGATTTGGTGCAGAAATGAAGGAGAAAAGGTTTGAAAACTGGAGTTTACTCCTCCTTATCTGGAGCCCTAACTTTGACTTTGATATGCACTTTTAAAAGGTGTCTGAAAAGATAGAGTCTTCTATATATCTGAAATTTACTTTTCCATGCCTACCAGTGGGTTCCAGATAAGAGTGACTGAACTAAATATTTTCAGCATTTCCTCCTTAACGTTTAACTTTGTTATGACTACTCAATAAAATTGTCTCTTCGAGAATGAGGAGTCACACCATATATTTTTGAGCAGGCATAAAAAATTGTTTTCAAAAAATTCCCCTTGTCTGGAGCTCTGACATGGGATGTGCATGTACAATTTGTCACACATTTTTCATCTACCGGTAGATAAGATAAGAGTTACTTGACAACTCATAACAATTTGCAAAAATCATCAATACCATTTTTACCTGATTAGCTCTTAGAATGCACACCTTGTAACCATAGTAACCTATGCAAACAGTTTGGATCCTAATGGGATGCCAGGTAATGTGGTGTCTTATTAGAATCCAAAATGTGGGACACACTGACCATGTTTTGAAAAGAAATTTAGAAAAGTCTATTTTTAGAACAGTAGCAGACGGCGATAGTTTCAGAGCTAGGAGGGTTGGGGTTAACCTACTTTACTGGTTCCAGCAATAAATACCAATATCAAAAACTTTTGCAAACAGCTTGGATCCAGACCAGGCCCCACTGAACTTGAGACTTGATCAGAATCCAAACTATGTCACAAAGTTCCTGTTTCTATAAAATAAAGGTTGAGCCAAGTTTTAGAAGTATAGCACGCATCATTTTCATATGGCAGTTATTCAGTGTTGAAAGAAAAAAGTCCTGAATACAGTATCAATATAAGAAATACATGTATTTCTTTATCCCAGAAGGTCGTTGCTTAAAGCAGGTTGAAGGTAAAGCAGAATGTGCCTAAAGGCGCATTCTGCTTAGTTTTAGCCTGCTTTAAGTGGTCACCTATTTTCAAAACTAGAACGGCTATCACTAAAGGTGAAAAATACCCCCACTATAAAGCACTCTGTCACACTCTGCAGACGTTTTCAATAAGGTTTTACACTAAGGTCAAAGGTGTAAGCCAAGGTCAAAATGATTTAAAAATGGTATATGACACTCTGCAACTCCTTAGTAACATTCATGCCAAGTTGAAGTATCAAGTAAATCCGGTTGAACGTGAAGGAGGAAGTCGCTGTACAAGATTATGCCTGCCAATTTTAAGACCAATTTCAAGGCCAAAGGTCAATGTCACAGATATTTGAAATTTGTGTCTTGCACATCTACAACATTTATGCCAAGTATCAAGTGAATCAGGTTTAAAGTGAAGGAGGAGTTCAAAGTAAAAGATTTTGCCTGCCAATTTCAAGACTGATTTCAAGGAAAAAGGTCAAGGTGTCTTGCACATATACTACTCCTAAATAACATTTATATCAAGTGAATCAGGTAGAAATTGAAGGAGTTGTTCAAAGTACAAGATTTTGACTGCCAATTTCAAGACCAATTTTAAGGCCAAAGGTCAAGGTCACAGAGACCTGAAATATGTGTCTTGCACATCTACTACACCTGAGTAACATTTATGCAAAGTATTATGGCAGAAAACTACTCCTTTTTGTGTCAAAAAACTTCTTACAGATCAGACAATTTTACAGTTATATAGACGTACAGAAGTAATTTTCGCAAAATGGCGGTAGTGTCTTCAAGGCGGACCATTCCGGTCACGTTATTCTTGTGATAAACCTTAATAATTGGTCAGTATGAAATCGAGAGACTTTTTATGTTTGTGTAAATGAAATAAGCAATATAAACTACTTCAGATTTGATACATTAATGGTGGCTGTTGATATAGTGTAGGCGTTATTACGGTATCCGCTGGTAGCAAGAAAGGTCCGTGTTTTACACATGGCCTAGGTCATTTTGGCTCAGTCGGAACACCTCACAAGTTTCTGCTATACTCCTGTTCAGAGTGCTTTGCCAACAGAATTTGGAATTGGCCAAGATGTTACGATGGGGTCCTAGATAAGTCAACATCAGATTTGAGCGTGATTAACCGACAGAAAAGGTTTAGGAAAAAATATCAAACATGTCAAAGCTAATTTATTGGGGAAAAAGACAATTTAATAGATCATACACATTATTTTCCACTCCTCCTGCAGGACAAAAAAAAGTAATATACCAAGTTATAGTCTACTTTCAGTCTGAATGACCGCTCAACCGACTGTACATTTACTCCCCTGATCATTTAGCCATCTTGCCTACAATATTGAGCACTGCTAACATATGGCGCAGTCAAATGCAGCCGCAGTACCGACTCAGACCCTTCACAGGTACCCATGTTAACCCCTGGGTGGAGAGGAGCAATTCGCGGTACATGTCTTGCTCAAGGACATTCCTGTACATCATCGGAGACTCAGAAAAATCCCCTAGTCAGACCGCTCGTCCGGCGTGGGATCGAACTCACGACCCCTGGTACCGTAGTACTGCATCTTATCTGGAGCCCTGATTTAACCCATTATAACAACATTTTAGAAACAAGGGCCACTATGGCCCTAAATCGCTCACCTGGTACACCATGGCAAACTTGAACTATAGTGACCTAGATTATGACTGGACATGTATACCCACAATCAACCTCTAGAGTGTAAACAAGATTTTCCAATGATTTGACCTAGTGACCTAGTTTTTGACCGGACATGACCCGTATTCAAACTTGACCTAGATATCAATGCGACAATTTCACCAATATCCAACGAGATTTGTAGCCTCTAGAGTGTTAACAAGGTTTTTCTATGATTTGACCTAGTGACCTAGTTTTTGACCGGACATGACCCACATTCGAACTTGACCTAGATATCAATGAAACAAACATTCTGACCAAGTTTCAGCAAGATCCAATGAGATTTGTAGCCTCTAGAGTGTTCACAAGGATTTTCTATGATTTGACCTAGTGACGTAGTTTTTGACTGGACATGACCCACATTCGAACTTGACCTAGATATCAATGACGCAAACATTCCTACCAAGTTTCATTAAGGTCTATTGAGATTTGTAGCCTCTAGAGTGTTAACGAGGTTTTTCTAGGATTTGACCTAGTGACCTAGTTTTTGACCAAACATGACCCACATTCGAACTTGATCTAGATTTTATCAAGACAAACATTTTGATCAAGTCTCATGAAGATCTAATGAAATTTGTAGCTTCTAGAGAGTTAAGAAGGTTTTTCTATGATTTGACCTAGTGACCTAGGTTTTGACCAGACATGACCCACATTCGAACTTGACCTACATCTTATAAAGACAAACATTTTAATTAAGTTTCATGAAAACCTATTGAAATGTGCAGCCTCTAGAGTGTTAACAAGGTTTTTCTATGATTTGACCTAGTGACCTAGTTTTTGACTGGACATGACCCACATTCGAACTTGACCTAGATATCAATGACGCAAACATTCTGACCAAGTTTCATTAAGGTCTATTGAGATTTGTAGCCTCTAGAGTGTTAACGAGGTTTTTCTAGGATTTGACCTAGTGACCTAGTTTTTGACCAGACATGACCCACATTCGAACTTGATCTAGATTTTATCAAAACAAACATTTTGATCAAGTCTCATGAAGATCTAATGAAATTTGTAGCTTCTAGAGAGTTAAGAAGGTTTTTTTATGATTTGACCTAGTGACCTAGGTTTTGACCAGACATGACCCACATTCGAACTTGACCTACATCTTATAAAGACAAACATTTTAATTAAGTTTCATGAAAACCTATTGAAATGTGCAGCCTCTAGAGTGTTAACAAGGTTTTTCTATGATTTGACCTAGTGACCTAGTTCTTAACCGGACATGACCCACATTCGAACTTGGCCTAGATTTCATCAAAACAAACATTGTCACCAATTTTCATGAAGATACAATGAAATTTGTGGCCGCTAGAGTGTTATCAAGGTTTTTCTATGATTTGACATAGTGACCTAGTTTTTGACCGGACATGACCCACATTCGAACTTGATCTAGATTTCATCAAGACAAACATTGTCATCAACTTTCATGAAGATACAATGTAATTTGTGGCCGCTAGAGTGTTAACAAGGTTTTTCTATGATTTGACCTAGTGACCTAGTTTTTAACCGGACGTGACCCACATTCGAACTTGATCTAGATTTAATCAAGACAAACATTTTGACTAAGTTTCATGAAAACCTATTGAAATGTGTAGCCTCTACAGTGTTAAGAAGGTTTTTCTATGATTTGACCTAGTGACCTTGTTTTTGACCGGAAATGACCCACATTCAAACTTGACCTAGTTTTTATCAAGACAAACATTGTCATTAACTTTCATGAAGATACAATGTAATTTGTGGCCGCTAGAGTGTTAACAAGGTTTTTCTATGATTTGACCTAGTGACCTAGTTTTTGACCGGACATGACCCACATTCGAACTTGATCTAGATTTCATCAAGACAAACATTTTGACTAAGTTTCATGAAAACCTATTGAAATGTGTAGCCTCTAGAGTGTTAACAAGGTTTTTCTATGATTTGACCTAGTGACCTAGTTTTTGACCGGACATGACCCACATTCAAACTTGACCTAGTTGTTATCAAGACAAACATTGTCACCAACTTTCATGAAGATACAATGTAATTTGTGGCCGCTAGAGTGTTAACAAGGTTTTTCTATGATTTGACCTAGTGACCTAGTTTTTGACCACACATGACCCACATTCGAACTTGACCTAGAATTTATCAAGACAAACATTGTCATCAACTTTCATGAAGATCCAATGAAATTTGTGGCCGCTAGAGTGTTAACGAGCAATTGTGAAAGGACGACGGACATCGAGCGATCCCAATAGCTCACCTTGGCACTTCGTGCCAGGTGAGCTAAAAATCTAATGCTTAATTTACCTTCTGAATTCATCATCTCCACTAATGATGCATCTGCAAGGTATGTTGTAGATTCACCATCTACCTCAAGAGTGATGTAAAATCTGTAAAATATGTAAAAACAGTAGTTTTAATGTAATTTGCAAAGAAATCTTTAAGCACTGTGGTATTTTACAAAATGTTAGGAAAAGTATTTTTTTTTACTTGAGAAAGGGGGCCGAATATCGCTTACCGGACCCCAAAAATGTCACAAAACTGGGCTGCCATAGAAATTAAATGTCATTCCAGTTTTATAGTTTTTGTTAGCGTCAAACTCAAACTCTAAGGGGTCAAAACTTTAACTTGAGGACGAGTGACAAATTCCATTTCTTTTATCCCTGTATCATGATACTAAAAACAAGCTATGGGGCAATGGGTTAAGCGGGTTATGGTCAAAGCGTACCCATTCAAAACATACCATTTTTGGTCGAAGCGTACCACATAGAGGATAAAAGGATATACATATAACTGGGAAACATTCAATTTGTTATAAGTTGATGCCCAGAAAAAGCATTATCTTTGAAAAAAATTTAGTAATTAGGAACAAATTTGCCATTATGGTCATCAGTTCACAATGTTTCGAAATATTAATATTAGTGTCAGTGTCAACAATTATGTTGATCCTGACAACTCTGTTTTCCAGTGCTACGTCATACTCTGTTTGTTTACACTTAGCGAGCATGCGCACTCGGGGACAACAAACCCGAAATCTACATATAAGCTAGTATACAGCGTCGCTTTTCATCTCATTCATTTTTACGCATTATTATCTGAATAGGTCCTATGAATACTACAAAGGTCTTAAAGCGACTCGCAACCAGATGGTGCATTAAAAATAGTAATTTGTAAATATGTGTCAAACGCTTATATAAATGGTAAAGAATTAGATTAGGATAAGAAATTCTGTTTAAAAAAATGTATTTCAATAAAAAAAAAAATTGGTCTCTGGTGGGATTCGAACCCGGGGCCTGGCATTGGCGGACAGAAGGCAAAATAGGGGAGACCGCTTAGACCAATGGACCACGGAACTATCCGTTTATCTCGGATCGATTTAACGTATTTCAATGTGTAGCGATGGAGGTGCATACAACTTCGTAATTCGGCTCGTGTTTATGTCTGAGCCCGTGTAGAGAAGCAACAACAACAACTATACCGTCTACTAGTCGGTATAGAAAAACGATGGAAAATATCTAAAAATCTAAGATTCGGTGACGATTCTTGAGACTTTTTTTGGACTGGTCATATTTTTTTAATGTCAGAAGCCAAATAATGCCACAAATTTGCTTTTATTTTATTTGAGTATTTTATTTTATTTTGACAAGTACACCATCCGGTTGCGAGTCCCTTTAAGGGGTCATTTCACCAAGAAATTTTCCCGGAAGACTGAGCTGCGATCTCAGAGCGTGGCTTGGTCGCCCCAGGTCGCACGTTGTCGACGGTTGACCGAGGGTTGGTCGCACCTTGGTCTCCTGTGGTCGCACATGGTCGAGGATTGGTCTCCTGGAAAAATAGATCGTAGCTCGGTTTTTCGACATGTCAAAAAACCGAGCCTCGATCTAAAAGTCGCACGGAGAGCGTCGAAAGAGCGAGCATGGTCGAGGAAAGAACGTATTGGTCGAGAGACGATCAAAACTAGAGCGGGGGTGAGCAAGGCTCAGTCTACTCGAGCGAGAACTGATCGCGCGCATGGTCGTGCTGCTGGACCACTGTTCAATCCTCGCTCGATCCGTGTGATCTAGCTTCGCTCTTTTGCGATCAAGCCTCGCTCCACGCGACGTATCCCAGACCTTCCCTAGTCCCTGACGCTCCATATTATTTCTATTGGCATGATTGGATCGAGATAGAAGGATTAAGGTGCGACCTATGTAAGCTTCAACCAATAAAGTAACTACGAGTAAATGAATGTAACCCTTGGCAATTATTGTAAATAATGTATTTTTGCGTAAATATATTAAATATTTTATAAATCTTGTTTTATTATACACTTGTTTCTTTGAATCATGAATAAAATGAAAAGATAAACCCTATCATTGCCAAGACCGTAAATATATTGGATCCTGATCAGACGCCGCGTAATGCGGTGTTTGAATATAATCCAAATCATTTGACAGTCATATCAATGTTTCCTAAGTCCAAATGCATAAAACAGAAATTTTAAAAGTTAAAGAGAGTGACAAGTATAAGTCGATATTATAACAATGCAGCGACAGTGTAAGATGGCTATTTCCGTCATATTGGCAGTGAAAGGGTAAAAAAGACAAAAACAAACAATAGAAAAAAAAACAAGAAAAAATCTTTCCCACAAAAAAACAAAAAATAACTACCCAAAACAACTACAAAAATACACACACAAAAATAGAAAAACAAAAAAACAAGAAAAAATCACCCTCACCAAAATAAAAAAAAAAACCACTTACAGAAACACTTAATATCAGAGTCAAACTAGATGGGCAGCTAAGTGGTTAGCGCTCATGATACTCACTAATGCGGTCCGAGTTCGATATTGGCAGTGTTTGAGGTTGCAGTGATCGCCCATCCAACCAAGTGGAGTTTCTCAAGATACTCCGGTTTCCCTCCCACAATTTAGTCACCACAAACGCCTTAAGGAGCAATCTGCTTCACGTTCAACTTACTTTAAGCGGCCTTCAAATCTAGAAACAGGTTATTGGGTAAAGGAATACTTAAAGTTTTTTGTTTTTTCGGGGATGCTTTTTTTAAATGTTTATCAAATTATGGTGTGATATGGGTTTTTTGGTTTAGTTTGGATAAAAAAGTTAATACAATCAAAATTTCTGATAATGTTGAGGACCCCTGATAAGATCAGACCAAATATATGGACTCTACGAACAGCGATAGGCCATTATCGTCACTGCCGATTTGTTCCGAACCGAACCAATAACAAATGCAGAGCGGTTTGGTCCATGATTTCCCTTCAGAGACTGGTCAAAAACTGAAGGTCGTCCATCGATCGCCAGACCTTTTATTAAGATCGCAAAAAGTCGCGCGCAAATCCACGCAACCATAACGAATTCGCGCGTAGCTCGAGCGAGACTGTCGAGAAAAGATCGAGAATGTGTTGTCTGAGCGAGGCTAGAACGTTCGAAATCGCATCTAAGTCGTATTGCTCGAGAGTACATTGCAACTCGGACGTAGCTAGATCGGCCGGGCATAAGTCTTGGTCGGCCGAGGTTGCGCGCTTTCGAGGATAGATCGTCTAGAGGTCGAGGCTATGTCGTAGATTGGTCGAACCGAAAGAGTCTTGGTCGTGTCAAGATCGCTTCAGATCGAGTGGATGGTCGTAGGTAGAGCGTATATAGAGCGTATGTAGAGCGTATTGGACAAAAGTAAAGCGTACACATCGAAGGTCAAACGAGCTAACATCGAACATTGAGCGTACACGGAAAATAATGTGGTAGGTCGCGCGGTTTTTGCCCGCGACTTCGGGAAAACCGAGCTGCGATCAAGATCGCGCGTGGTCGCATGCGACTGTTTCAGGTCGTACGAGTTCGGTGAAATGACCCCATTACATAAGTTGCAAAAGCGCGATTTAATTTACCGAAAATTAGATTTAATTTTTTCTCCAAGTAAGACCGACGCCATCCGAATGAAGGACCAAGAGTATGCATATGACATTAAATGCCCGGATGACTGGAAAAGAGAATATGCCGCCACATACGGCTTCTGATCAGGATCCAAACTGCTTGAAAATAATTTGAGCACCTATCATGCAAAAGATAGTCTTTCTTTATGCAGCTTCTGATCAGGATCCAAATTGATAAAAAAGTAATAGTAATAGTCACTTCCAGATATATTTAAAAAGCATTAAAGCAAATATATAGAGGATAACTGTTTTTTTCAGTGTAAGATCGAAATTTAATCCATTGAGTGAACATCAGACGTTATATTTTCACGAGTGGCGAAGCCACGAGTGAAAATATAACAGTCTGATGTTCACGAAATGGATTAAATTCGATCTTACACTGAAAAAACACAGTTATTCTATTTATTTATGCTTTTAAGCCACTTTTTAAACGAAATTGTTTAAAAATTGAAAGCGAACGTACATTATTTATCCCGTGTTGAGCCCCACATTTTATGTCGAACACACGCGCGTGACAGTTGGCGGTATAATGACGTCACTCGTTGCTCCCGAGTTTGGATTCGTGCTCTTCCGGTGAGTAGTTCGCGACAAATCGGACTGCCGGAATTTAACGATAAGACACGATTGACTACGATTCTTGGGGAGCCCTACGGGGAAAATTCATAATAAAAAGCGATTGGTGATAATCCACTGCAGTGGATTACCAAGTGATCATCCACTGCTATTTCGTGGTAATCCACCGAAAAGCATAAATAAAGTCTGTTCTAAAACTAAGTGTCAATAGCTCTACACGGCTTCTGATAAAAATCTAAAAAGTTTGAAAGCAAATATTTCATCCGTTAAAAGGTGGCTTTTGATCAACTAGCTTTTCTTGAAAAGTCGTCTGTTCTAAAACAAATAAAAAAATGTCAACCATTGTGGATCCTGATCAGATGCCGCTTTACGCGGCTTCTGATAAGGATCCAAAAGGCTTGAAAAGTAATATTGCATCCGTGAAAAGATGGTTGTTACGCGAACATAAACGACTGTCACTTTTCCCCCCACCCACTCCGTAACGAGCTAAGGCTGGGCAATAAGTTTTCATAAGGCCGTATTAGATCTACTAATTCATCAACGAAATTCAGTATCTACATAAAACATTAATAAATTACATAGAGAATTTGACTGATCAGTTGAAATTGTGTATGTTGGAGTAAATTACGAAAATTTGATATTTTTACTTACGAACTGCTTGCATCTCCCTGTGCCGACTTTTGGAAATAAAGTGAACCCAAGCGGAACGCTGGGTCGGGATAGAGTTCGGTTCAGAGTCAAAATACGTCATTCGAGTAGCCTACGAACTCGATTTATATTTGTTTATGTAACATCAGGAACTTGGGTCAACCCGAGAGTCTCAGGTGAACACGCTCATTGTGTTTCGCTGTCTTGTTGTATCGCTCCGCGCACGGTGCGATGCCACTTCTTAGCATAATTTTTATTTGAGTTTTTCTTGTAATTGTTTTATCACAAATACAAATAATTTTAAGCGTACCTGAGTGGATTTATTGCCAGACTTACTTTCTACGTTTTATGTGATAAATTAGTTAAGCAATCGCCCATATATTCAGGGTCTATTTGTTAAATACGTCATGCTCGGAATATTAGCTGTTATAAGGTATCAAACTGGACCACAGTATTGCCTGTTGTAAGCGAGCATGCAATGAGGTAGCAAAGTGCACATTAAAGACAGATGGCTTTTTATTCAGGTCAGATGTAATGAATAACGGTCTTATGGGAGCGGTCTGCATTTTTTCCAACCTGCAGTAAGCAGTCACCTGTCTTTGAAACCTAGATAACCTCATTATGATGGTCGTTAAAGACCGACTGTAGCATGTGATACGATTGTTGAAATCCAGTACTGACATTGTGGCGTTGTCTGACGACAAACGCCACAAAAATATTTGCAGAAAATATAACAAAGTGCACCCAGTTGAGCTCCAAATTGTTTATAATAGTTATCGCTAAATCCGCACATGGAACTTTTGCTGTAGGATAAGAGTAAAGCAGATACCCTGACTTTGGGTTCTGCGTTCAGACCCAGCGCTTATAAAGCGTTTTAATTGAGCCTGAGTTCGTTCCCAAGCATTTGATTTGGCAGATTTGAGCCTAGGCTCAAATCTGACCAATCAAATGCTTGAGAATGATTTTAGACTCAGCTCGAACGCAAAGAAGCATGGACCCAGAATTCACCTCCTCTTCATTGACCGCTTGACACAAGTTTGACTCCTTTTAATGTCATTGACAGTGAAAGGTCAACAGTTCATAAAATGTGTTAAGTGATAGGACATTGACCATTTAGTCAATTTTACACAATGTAGCTATTCCATTAGCTGGAACTTCAATATTACATGGAATTGGGCGTGGCACTCCACCTAGAATAACCCTTCCATCATCGCCATATATAGATATAAAAGCGATTAATGTTTCCTGTTTGAAATGGAAGGGCATGTAACCTAAATGGTTTACTGGAGTATATCCCGTGCCTGGCCATGTAAACCATGAGTTAAGTGCTTGTCTGTAGTCACTTTTTAGAGCTTGTATCAAAGGTGCCAGATCTTTCATATTTGGTTGTACCTCTTCGCATTTGACCCAGATAGTAGATCCCATCTTGTTGACTATGGCTACAGAGTGTGTCATCTGAAATGGATATTACATGTAGTGTTTTCTTCTGACCTGTCAGAGTTGTTTTTAGATTGGAACATTCAAAAAAATTGAAAAGGGATGATCACGGTACTCGTTGATTTCCGTACTGTCAGCCAGGGATACGGAAAGCTGTATTTAGTGTCCGTAATGTACAGTAGATAAGCCATTATTGGACCTTTCCACATTAAACTTAAATGTAATTGTAAACTTAAATGTACTATGTATCTCAATATTATTTTAATTGTAATATAACGCACAAGGGCATGCACGTTTTATTGGTTTAATGGATAACATTTCTTGCTTTCCAGCATGCGGTCCATTTTACACTGATTGGAAGCAGCATCCTTCTGTTCCTTCAAACTGAGCTAATAACCCTGTAATAGTTTACGTTCGCAAAAGCTTGTTTAAACACAGACTCTGTTCCGGCATATAATCCGGTTCAGTTTTCTCCCTTTCCATCGTTCTCTTTCACATCGTCTATTAGTTGTTAGCGGGACATAGGCGCTTCTAGCGAAAGCAGTGGCATCTTCGAAAACCATGCGCTGCCTGACATTAGGATAGTGCCAGGGTTGGAATTTGTAAAGAAATGAAAGCCGATCTAATCTGTTGGAAATTATATTTTTCGTCCTCTGTAGATTGAAGTAAAGCAAAAAGCGAAGCTAATAGCAAGTGTCGTCGATTATTAGTCCTCTGAAAAGAACCTTAACAAGCGTTACATGTCAATTAACGCCTGGTAGCAGAAATGAGTCGATGTGCACACAGTGTAGGCCCGAACCAACCACTATTATTCCAAATTATCCGAAAATAGGTCTAACAGAAGAATACTCAATTTTATCGATTCGCTTGGGCTGGTCTATAGAGAGACTCTGTGTGCATAGATCATTTTCGTTTTGGTGCATGTAAAATCTTGCTACAACGCCTTGTGGGGTTTAGTAGATATAACGACACGAAATTCCCGTGCGTACCAGCTTATCATACCTGTATGGTTTATCAATCGGATACAGCAAGTAAACTTTCAATGTCGTGTATATGTGTACATGTAGATACAGTGATCATTCCCTACAACGGCCCTCCTAACAACGATGCCCTCCTCACAACGACAATTGCTGTCGTTCCCTAAACAGGTCAATTATACCTAACGCTTTTACTGCTGCAAACTCGTCTGCTTAAAATTGTTGTCTGCTGTTTTTCTCTAAGTTACATAATGGATATTTTGACTGAAAAAAACTGAATGACTTGGGACAAACAGCTTGAATCCAGATCAGACGCCGCGTTACGCAGCGTCTGATTTGGATCCAAGCTGTTAACAAATGTAAGTCATTTCCCTCCCTTTCACGACTCCCCCGAACAACGCATTCCATCGTGTCTTTCATTGGGTGTTGTTGTAGAGAGGGATCGCTGTAGTAATGCGAAAATGGAAAACCATTTGCAGAATGTTCATTATTCATCGGAGTTTTGGAGCTGAACTTGGTATTTCGTGCCAGGTGCGCTAAAATGGATTTTTAGGCCGTGACAAAACTAAACTTATTGACAAGCAAAGAGTGTAGACCAAAACTAGTCGCCGTCGCCACATAAGACTATTTCCACGAATTCTTTACACTGATAATAAACTTGGATGTGTTCTGATCAATGGCAACTCCTAATCGGACGTCGTGTCACATACGCCGCAGCTGATCTGATCACACACTGTTTTCATTTCAATGAGACTGGTTTTGTCATGACACGGCCAAATTTATTAGTATGAAGTTAGGAGCGCTTCAAAATGTATATAGATTTTTTATATATATTTTGATTTTGAGACCACCCCCAATTTTATTACATATTACGTTTTACATTTACATTTCAATGTGGAAAGGTCCAATAGCAAACACAATGCACTAAACTGTAGAAAATTAATTTTATCTTTTTAATCTGGGTAGCAAACAGGTTGGAGTCTGATCTGGCTCCAACCTGTTTGCAATGAACATAATAGTTTTTAGCATAAACACGTTTATTGAGAATGAATAACATACAGTATCAGTAAAATTAGCGCAGCTGTCTCGTGCTGCACGAGGATCATGCTTATCTCAAGTTGGAAAGTGTACGACTATATAGATCCGATGTTACCCTGTTAGCTATTTACCATTATGAACTATTCTGTTCTAAATATAACTCTGACAGGTCAGAAAAATCGGATAATAAAACCCTCTTAGTCCGTACAATTGCTGCATATTTGTTCCATCGTGTAGAAATATTTTAAAATAGAAATTTCAAATTGTTTTACAAATCGAAGCACATACATGTAACTGCTGAGGTTACTATCAGTTTTGCTCATGTTTGAGAGGGTATACTCACTTATTAAAACTTAGGAGCTTTATACATGTTAATACAGCAGGAGCACATATGTCGCTTTAACCGCATAAACAATGCAATGTCAAATATGTATTTCAGCTCATCTGAGAGGTCCACCTAAAGACCTCAAACCTCCCCAAACCACCCCAAACCTGTATAAACCACTAAAAACAGTCCAAACTACTTTAGTTCCTTAATATCTAATCAAATAAATCTTTTAAATGGCGAATTTAAGCTAAACTAATGAAAAAAATGTTAAATTAAAACTAAATACAATGTACATGTATACGATAGTTTGTCATTTCAAGGGGAGCAACTGGTATAAAACTTAAGATAGCTATACACATGTAGTTACTTCTAGATATCAACCTATTATCCAATAGCCTGTTTCTGGTTTTAAAGATATATAGGTATCCCCTGAAAGCAGGTTGAAAATAAAGCAGAATGCGCCTTCAATCATTCTGCTTTACTTTCAACATACTTTAAGCTACCATTTGCTAGAATATGGAAAATTTGTTTTTAAAAGTGGTTTGGGGATGTTTGGGGAAGTTTGGGATTTTTAGACGGACCGCACCTGGGGCCCGTTTCATACAACTTCGAACGACAAAATTAATGTTGTCGTAAGTCAGATTATACAAATCTCAATTATTATTTATTTCTCCATCTAATCATGTCTTGTGACATCTTTTTGGAATCGTCTTGAAAAGACGATTCAAAGAGATGTCACTAGACAGGAGTAGATAGAGAAATCAGAAATTAAATGTATTTTAAAGTTTAGACTTACGATCATTTTTGACATACGAAGTTTTATGAAACGGGCCCCTGTGGCCCGTTTTACTAAACTACTTACGCAAAATTTTGGCGTAAGTCAAAATCGTTTAACTCTTATTTTTCGATCATAAACATTTACAAACAGCAAATAGCTAGATCAGAGGACGCGCTAAAAGCGCGTCCTCTGATCTGGCTATTAGCTGTTTGTAGCAAGTGATAATAGAAAGTATAAGTTAAAATTTAAGATTTTGACTTACGCAAAAATTTTGCGTAAGTAGTTTAGTAAAATGGGCCCCTGAGCACTAAGTTCGAGGTTAGCTGTTGTGATCGGTCACCGTCCGTCGTACGTAGGTGTCGGTGTTGATGTCTGTTCATAATTTGTTTCAAATTGGGTTGTTTCGGAGAATAAATAATTTTAAACAAATTATTTGTTTAAGATACTTTCTTCTCCGAAACAGCCCAATTGTTACCAAACTCGGTCAGATACACAATGTGGTTGTGATCTTCGAAATGTTTTCAAAGCATGTGGATTGGACCAGTGTCGTGTTGCCATAGCAACCATTCACAATATCTTAAAAAGTCTTCTAAAGAACCAATTTCAGTTTGGTTTCACCGAAATGTTTCTCATTGATAGATTTTGAAAATTGTTTCAATTTTAATCCGTCAAATTTTCAGGGTGAGGGATTTACGATTTCAAAATTGATTTACCCTAAAATTGGCACTCCTGGTTTGTCAAAGTCGCTGGGTAGATCTAAATAAAGAAACGTGTAATGATATATGATACTACAGTTATGCCTAAATCACACTCGTATAATCGATAACGAAATGGATTGGATAACAGGCAGTCCTGTTAACATATCAGTGAAACTAGGGTTGGTTTAACCCATTAACGCCCAGTGGATTCTTCCATGTTTATATATTGGATTAGTCCATTTTTTATCAAGGGATGTCTGGTCAAAATGTTCATTTTCATTATGTTTTATATTTAAATTCCTATCAGTAAACAGTGTAGACTCTGATCAGACGCCGTATTCTGCGGCTTCTGATCAGAGTCTACACTGTTTGCCTATGTCCCATATGGGATCGTGGGCACAAATGGGTTTTAATTGAAGAAACCTAAAAAGTGCCAAACGGTTAGGATCCAGATCAGACGCCAAATAACATGGCGTCTGATCTGGATTCAAACCGTATGCAAAACTAGTCTGGTCACGATCAGCAGGGAAAATCAATGGAACTTACATGAAGTCTTGCTGCCAGTATTGTAGAAAGAGATAGCGGCATAATGCTGGACGAACTCCATGAAGAAACCCTTCCTTTTGGAGTTTTCTGCATTGCGTTTGTCCTACATGATTTAAGGGACCCCAGTTGACCATACTACTCGAGAAAGACAATAATATCATACTGTACCTTTGACAGTTGTACTTGAGCCCAACTCCGTAATATAATTATGCCAAATTAACACCCGTGAATGAGTAAAATATAGATTTCTAAATGCTGTGGCAAAGTGAAAGAGGGCTGAGTTATTCTACACAACTGACACACTTTGTTTGTTAAAGCCGTTTGGTACATAATCATTCTATTGATATGTGAGTTTACAATGATATATGGCCCTAAGCCACGCCTACACAACCGCAGGGACGCGACACGATTGATTTTTTAGAAAAAAAATTGTCAGAAGGTATAGATAGAGTCTCTATATATACCTTCTGACAATTTTTTTTCTCAAAAATCAATCGTGTCGCGTCCCTGTGTACACAACCGTGTGCTTAAACCGCCCGAGTAGTTAGACATTTTCAACAAGGATTTAATCCTATCTTAATGGTATGAATCAGGTGTTTAGATATTAAGCGCTTGTCATCAAAACTTTCAGTTGTTTCTTCTTGTTTTATTTAACCAGGGCAGCGTTCATTAGGGCGAACCTCTTGCCGCGGGCGTTTTGCTCGGTGAGAGCTACTAATGAACGCCAAGTTCGCCACAAAACGTTTTCCTCTACTCTCTGTGAAGGAGATTTACCCATTTCAAGGAGTGCTAGTGTATTCGCCCTATGATCAATTCGCCGAATGATATAGATCTATAGTAACCTGGATGGTGAATCCGCCTAGAAAGCAATTATATAGCGATTGTATTTCGCACTTTAAGTTATATTACAGGTAGATCTAACAGTTATATACAAAAAATAAAGATCAACTTTCCTTGTTGTGTTGTTATCCAGATATTTTCAACTGAAATGAAAGATCAGTGTAGCCCCCAATCACTAAACAAAACCTGTTTGATACAGGGTGGTGTTAAAAATATTGTTAATTATTTGTTTTTGTATAAACTGCCTTTTGTTTTATGTACTTGTATATAAGTTGAGGGCCTCATGGAAGATTGGTTTTTACCAAATGAGTTCTCTCGTTAAATAAAGTCTTTATTATTATTATTATTATAAAACAAATCAAAAAATTACATCATATCATACTGAAAGTGAAATATGAGTAGTATTTTATATAGATCTACCGGTAGATCTGCATGTAAGATGATCGGTGTCTAGTAAATATTGGGTCACATTATTAAAAATGTAAAGGTAAAATCATGTTTAAACAAATCGGCAATTAACTGAATATATACCCCATTAGCGAATTTGTAGGGAACCCAAATTTGCAATTTCATTTACAATTCAACCTGTGGAGAGTACACTTGTCCTAAGCTTAGAGTGTAGATCCAAATCAAAGGGTTCTCCAGGAGGTCTGCATTTTTGTTTGGCAATAAAAATGTATATCTAAACAAGAGTGACATTGACTCTATATCGCTCAGAACACGGGTTTACCAGAGTTATAGTGAAATATTGTTGTTGTATTTTTCACCAGAAAACAATTCTAGCTCAGATAAGACACTGCATCATAGTATTTGGTCATTATCCAAACTGTTGGCAATTCGTGTAAATTCTTAAAGGTAAAAATGTCCGCTTTTTTCATTTTTGAGAAATTCCAGCAGACGACAATTATTTTAAAGCAAACGACATCACAGCAGTGAAAGGGTTAAAAGAGAATGCTGAAAGGGTACAGCCAGGTCAACTTAAATTAAGCGTCAATTACCAGATACACTGGTTGCTTTATAATGGCATCTGGCAGCTTAGTGAAGAGCATAAACATGCAGACAGATGTAGGATCTTTCTGCATCTCCGAAGTTTTCTCAATCTAAAATTTGGATTTTTACAGTGCTCCCTTCCTACAACGGCCCGCTGAACAACGATTCCCTATTTACAACAATGCTTACCACTGTTTCCCAAACAAGACGATTATGTCTTAAACTTTAATTGCTGCAATATCGTCTGCTTAAAATTGTCGTCGGTTGGTTTTTGATCAAAGTAACATATTAATGGACATTTTGACAGAATAAATATATAATGACGAGAGACACACAGCTTGAATCAAGATCAGACGTGGCATTACGCCGCATCTGATGTGGATTCAAGCTGTTTGCAAAGGTAATCCAAGTCTTATTTCCCCCCCCCCCCATAACTACTCCTTCCCAACAACACACACAGTCTTAGTCTCCCACTGGGTGTTGTTGTAGAGAGGGAGTATTGTACTTTGTAGTATTTGTCTAAACACATTCTTCTGTTAGATCTACCTTTTAACTGCACAGATGGAAGTTTTTGTATTATTTCTGGTTTTTGTACTACAAGTATTAATAACTAAGACTGATTTCAATTACTTCTCTATGAATTTACTGTCAGAGTGCTTTAACCCTTTCCCCCATAGAGGCGACTTTAGCGTATTTTATTTATTACTCCGCTGAAGAAAATAGTTCCAGTTAATACCCGCCTGAACAATTACAATAACAAATATTTTATATAGTGTAGCAGATGGTAGTTTAAAGCAGGCTGAAAGTAAAGCAGAATGTGCCTTTTTGGGTAAAGGTGCTACATGTACGCATTTGCTTGTTTCAGTAATTGACTAGTTTTTATTATTTGAAGTTTTAAGTTATTTGCTTATTTCTGTGTTATTATTTTAGAACAGGCTGATAATAAGAAGGAAACCTTCTAATTGGAGACTTTTTCTTGAATGTCAGCATGCTTTAACATGTTTCACTCCCAATGGCGCCTAAAGGCTCGTTTGCCAACAGCTTGGACCCTGATCAGACGCCGCGTTACGCGACGTCTGATCAGGATCCAAACTGTGTGGCACTCGTATTGATTTTTTTTCAGTCATACTGCCTAAAAATGAACTTTGAACCAATAATGCAGACAACACAATTGAAGCAGATAGCAATGAAACGGCGAAGGAGTAAAATCGCACGAAAAGCTTGGGTGTGAAAGGGTTAAGCAGTTATTGGTACAGTGCAGAAAACGTTATTCTTACCCGTTTAAACGCAACCGAACGCATTTGCGTGTACGCATTGCATTAAAATGACAACTTAATGATAATCCTGATTATCATATTTAATCTGAGTGGCAAACAGTTTGGAGCCTGATCAGACGCCGGGTTACTCGGCGTCTGATCTGGCTCCAAACTATTTGCAACGGAAATAAAGTTTTAACGTAAAAGCGTTTATTGGGGGAAAGAATAATGTTTTCTCAACTGTATTAAAGAAACGAATCTATGGAAATAATAATAATGATTATTTAAAAAAAAAATAGTGGTGAAAAAAAAGATAGTGCCCGGTTAGGTTCGAACCGGGTACCCACGATATGGTAATCAGACGCGCTACCTCTGAGCTATGGTCGCTTTGTTGATATTTGTTTCGTTAGTTACTTATAATTGTGGAACTAATTGTGTAATTACGTTAGTTTTGGTACATACGGTGATCATTTATTACTATGAATATAGATTTTGAATAGATATCGATATTTTCCACGTTTTCGCGATGAAGACCGTAGGTACTACATGTACTGTCTTAAACAGTACCCTCAGCCGTTTGAAATCCCGAATCGAGCCCTCATGGCCCTGGTCGCCATTTTTGTTAGGTAGGCTAACGCAAGCGAGTCACCTAAATAACTCGTTAGGCGAACTAACAAAACGTTTCGTGAAAACGTATCGTTCAATAGCGCTAACTCAAGAGTTTCGCGAAACGCCACGTGGCGCCCGCGATAATGAACGCACCCCTGGTCTTCTCCATGGGCGCCGCCATTTTTCGTATTTGCCTGACCCGATCACGTAGTGTCAGGGGAAGAAACCAGACAAGTAGACAGGGAGGTTCTTCAGTAGCACGTTCAAGTACCTTATCGGAAAACAATAACGATAACCGATGCAAACAACCCTTATTGTACGACATCTAACGTTCTCCAATACTTTGCAATAATAACTCATTGCGACCCCATGTTTATTTACTTTTCAAGGGTACGAACGATTTATGTACGAATCGGAATAACACACGCAAAAGTTTACTAATCAACTGAAATGCATCAATTTACCGCATATTAAAATAAGATTTAGCTGCTTAGATATAAGCTGCTTTGTTTGATGCATCAAGTATCACAAAATGTTGGTTTATTGATGAGACTGTTCGCTGTTTTTTGTAAACTCATTTGGTCGCCATTTTGTTTTCCTTGTTGGCGATGGCTAACTACCTCTGAGGCCGTTCGCGCCGTTCGCAATCGATATCGTGCAAACAGTCCGTTTTAGTTAAACTGTTACGTTTTTTGATGCAATCGGTACTGTAACTGAACGCGCTACAGGTCAGTTCAGTATGTTAGTGTCACTTGAAATCTACGAATTGGAAACTTTCTGCATATGTGGCATACTTTTTGTTTATTTATTGAGATTTAATTATGCAATAGTAATACCCATCAAATAAATTACAGCTTACAACAGGTCTTAAACATTTAAAAGAAAATATTTACATTCACCCTGTAAATAAATACGAAAGACTCAAGCAGGAAACGCAACACAAACAATACACCCACCTCTCAAGCAGAACACACACACAGTCATACCATAACAAACACACACACGCACACTCCCATTCCTTCATCTACACACTAAATAGAAAACAACACGCAAGACAAACATAAAGCAAAGTGAACATAGGAGCCCGCCTTGGTACGGTCAGTAGCAATCGATAATAAATTATAAATTAATCATTAACTACCACTGGGGGGGTTAAACCTGGGCTTAGGGGCGCCCAATCTCACACTTATCTCCTATATTCACCTATAAAGACGAACAGTGTACATAAAATATAAACCCTGTTCCACAACCTCACAATCAAAAAGACCGCCAGCACAGTAAGTAAATACATGTAAAACATTTAACAAAAAATCTATGACAAGATCATTAGTAACATGGGAAAGAATTAAACACTCAAGCCCGTGTTAAAAATAACCCACTATGGCAACGGTCAAATTGTACTCAAGCGACTAGTCTGTAGTTACGAGTAACTGTAAGACATGGAAGGGTCCAGGGTACGACAGAGAGGGAGAGAAAAAACAAAGCACGAAAATCCGATATAACTCTCCCGGTTAAGGCTTTAGAGATACATCATCATGTAGTGCTAAGCCCTATCTGTCGTCTTTATGTCTTTAAGTCTTTAAGTCTTTATGTAATCCTATTAAAAATATGAAGTACATCTGCCGATGAACCTACACTTCGAATCTGGTTTTAGCCAGTTCGGATTTCCCCCGTGCTTTTCGTGGACTTCTTCAAATAGACTCCATCGGACACTTAACACTAAGCTAATGTGTTTATTGGCCAGATTTGTTTTTCTGTATAAGAATTAATCATATACCGGTCAACGAGGTTTGATAGATGTAATGTCGATGTAATAGCCATTCCAGTTTCTAAATATGGTGAGAAAGTAGTCCCAACTACATGTCCTGTAACTGTATTAAAAATTCAGGATTGTTTCCAGTAAACTTTCTCTCTGTGAATGGAAAAGACTTACAAGGCAAACAAATAACAGTGCAACTTAAATATCTATTGCCAAAGCACATTCTAAAAATACAGGTCGCGGTTGTTTTCTTAACCCATTTACACACATAGCAACGCGATGGCAACGACCTATGGGTCTGTATCACTCCGCTAGTGTCATATGACCGTCGACCAATGGGAGCTTAGTGTTAAGTGCCCGATGTAGTCTATTTGAAGAAGTCCACGAATAGCACGGGGTAATCCGAACTGGCTAGATCCAGTTTCGAGTTGTAGGTTCATCGGCAGATGTACTGCATTTTTTAATAGGATTACATAAAGACTTTACAGGGTGATTGTAAATATATATAAATATTGACTTTATTTCGTTTTTATACGATATTTTGTGATTCTAATCGAGTGAAACCCAAAATATATGAGTTGTGGATTAAACCAGGAACGTGTATTCCTGGCTTAACGGAAGATACGTTGCGTGTAATTTCGAAGCATTCTCGTGGTTTGTTCCAACAGAGCATACCGTAAAAGCCTAACAATTGAGTTTGAACTTTCAAATATTCATAAGAATGTATTTACCATGTAAATCAGACTTAGTTTAAGTTGTGGCATAAATTTCATGCCAAGATGTCTATGAATTTTGCTACATATTGAATTTTAATAAGGCTATCCACTTGTGCTTATAATTGTAAAAAAAAAAGAAAATCGATTCAATATCGTCTTGGCGTAAACGCTTAAAACTTCAGTTTGAACATTTAAACATGAATAAGAATGGGTTATCCATGTAGATCTTACTAAGATAAAGTTATGGCATAATTTTCATGTCAATCTCTATAAATTAAATTTTAATGAGAACACCCACGGGTGCTTCGAAACTTTTACTGAAAATGCAGAACTAAGTGAACAGCTTTCTTTTTTTCTTCCATGTACATGTATATGACGAATTTCAACAATTATATACATGTCAATGTATGAATATTGTTCAATTTGTGTTAACCCTTTCAAATCAAATTAATTGTGAGAGTTTTGCCCATTCACCGCCATATTGTCGTCTGCTTCAACATTGTTGTCTGTAATATCGTTTCAAACTTAGATTGAGGGCGTTATTTAAAAAACAAGTGGCAAACAGTTTTGATTCTGATCAGACGCCGCGTAACGCGGCGTCTGATCAGGATCAAAACTGTTTGCAAATGCGCTCTATGACGTCATTGAGAATAAGAGGGAGCACACAGTATGAAAAGATCAAGCTGAGTTTTCTGCTTTACCTAAATCCTGCATTAACCCTTTCCCTGTCAATGGAGCGAAAAGTCGCATCTGAAAACAGTTTGGATATTGATCAGTCACCGCGTAACGAGGCCCCTGATTAGGATCCAGCCTGCTTGAATCTCGTTTCCAAAATGGCGCCGGTCATCTTGCCTAAAATCTAACTTTGAAACAATATTGCAGACAACATTATTGAAGCAGACGACAATTTGACGGCCACCTCTGACCTAGATCGAAACTGAGTCTAACCTTGATCAATATTGCAGACAACATTATTGAAGCAGACGACAATTTGACGGCCACCTCTGACCTAGATCGAAACTGAGTCTAACCTTGATCAATATTGCAGACAACATTATTGAAGCAGACGACAATTTGACGGCCACCTATGACCTAGATCGAAACTGAGTCTAACTTTGATCAATATTGCAGACAACATTATTGAAGCAGACGACAATTTGACGGCCACCTCTGACCTAGATCGAAACTGAGTCTAACCTTGATCAATATTGCAGACAACATTATTGAAGCAGACGACAATTTGACGGCCACCTCTGACCTGGATCGAAACTGAGTCTAACCTTGATCAATATTGCAGACAACATTATTGAAGCAGACGACAATTTGACGGCCACCTCTGACCTGGATCGAAACTGAGTCTAACTTTGATCAATATTGCAGACAACATTATTGAAGCAGACGACAATTTGGCGGCCACCTATGACCTAGATCGAAACTGAGTCTAACCTTGATCAATATTGCAGACAACATTATTGAAGCAGACGACAATTTGGCGGCCACCTCTGACCTAGATCGAAACTGAGTCTAACCTTGATCAATATTGCAGACAACATTATTGAAGCAGACGACAATTTGACGGCCACCTATGACCTGGATCGAAACTGAGTCTAACTTTGATCAATATTGCAGACAACATTATTGAAGCAGACGACAATTTGGCGGCCACCTCTGACCTAGATCGAAACTGAGTCTAACCTTGATCAATATTGCAGACAACATTATTGAAGCAGACGACAATTTGACGGCCACCTCTGACCTGGATCGAAACTGAGTCTAACCTTGATCAATATTGCAGACAACATTATTGAAGCAGACGACAATTTGACGGCCACCTCTGACCTGGATCGAAACTGAGTCTAACTTTGATCAATATTGCAGACAACATTATTGAAGCAGACGACAATTTGACGGCCACCTCTGACCTGGATCGAAACTGAGTCTAACTTTGATCAATATTGCAGACAACATTATTGAAGCAGACGACAATTTGGCGGCCACCTATGACCTAGATCGAAACTGAGTCTAACCTTGATCAATATTGCAGACAACATTATTGAAGCAGACGACAATTTGACGGCCACCTCTGACCTGGATCGAAACTGAGTCTAACCTTGATCAATATTGCAGACAACATTATTGAAGCAGACGACAATTTGACGGCCACCTATGACCTGGATCGAAACTGAGTCTAACTTTGATACGATATTGCAGACAACATTATTGAAGCAGACGACAATTTGACGGCCACCTCTGACCTAGATCGAAACTGAGTCTAACCTTGATCAATATTGCAGACAACATTATTGAAGCAGACGACAATTTGGCGGCCACCTATGACCTAGATCGAAACTGAGTCTAACCTTGATCAATATTGCAGACAACATTATTGAAGCAGACGACAATTTGACGGCCACCTCTGACCTAGATCGAAACTGATTGACTATCGTTTCGAAATTTTGTCAGTTATACTTGCTTTAATTTAACTTTCAAGTTTGATCAATATTGCAGACAACAATGTTGAAACAGGCGATACTAACTGAGGTGAAGTGGTAAAATTGCACGATAAATTTGGCGGTTTAGCGGTCACCTGTCTTTAGAGAGTCCAACATCTCAAATCTGACCAAGCAAATGCTTGAGCACAATCTCAGACTCGACCCAATTGTTTTACAACCATAGAGGCATAGACCCGTGCTCCTTCGAAGAGTGACCGCTTAACCCTTTGAACCCTAGTCTCGCATATAGGCGTCCTTTTTAAACAGTGTACATGTGAAAAGTATACTTGCCCTATGCAAACAGTGAAGACCCAGATCAAAGGGCTCCTAAAGGATCCCCCTAATCAGGGTCTTCTCTATTTGTCATTATGCCAAACATTGACAAAAACAACCCTTAAAAGTCAGAAATGGACTAGACTAAAATTGAGTTATCCATTTAAAGTTTTATGGCTGCCTATATGGCGAGGTAATTGAAAACAGCTATGCACGTAATCCTCCAGCTTGACAGACAATAATGTCTGTACCAAGCTGTCCTGTGAGTGTTAAGCACAGGTACGCCAACAACAACAACAACAACAAAGTTTCAGGTAGGAAAGAGTTAGTTCACACAAGTTTGACTAAGGTTCCCCAGATAACAGTGAAGGAGGCGTTATTCTATCGCGCTTAAACGCAAACACATTGAAATAAAATGTAAAATAAAACAAATTTTCGAAAGGTCTAAAGAGTATTTTTTCATATGAGTGGCAAACAGTTGGAGCCTGTTCAGACGCAGGGTATTTCAGGCGTCTGATTTGGTTCCAGACTGTTTGCAATGGCCATAATTGGTTCAGCATAAACACGTTTTTGGGAAAGAATAACATTTTTCTACACTGTATGTCCAGTAAAAAGTTTCTACCATAAATAATTCATTTTTCATCTTAAATTTCAGATTTGTCTCATAGACAGTTTTCACTTCAGTTTTGACAAAGTTCGATTTACCGGTATTTTCATACTATGACGCACTCTCTTACAGAAGAAGCGGTCATGTAGAAGTTGAGAGCAACAGTTTTCTTTCTAGTATTACATGTATTTTTGTAAATTTCATCTCAGACGTATAGTTTCTATTCCGTCCTGAGCATTTCCGATTTTCAGACAATCAGATTTGATTAGAAATTTATGTGCAAGGGTACCTGTACTGCTTAAAACGGAATGTTCTCATTGTCTAATGATCCAGGCTGATTTATTGACTTTTCACTCCGGTCACATGCATTAAAAAGGGTGCACATTCAGGAGACATTCTAAATCAAGGCTGTATTGTGATTTAATCACATTTTATTACAAACGTCAGATTAAACATACAATTTTCGATATAGGCAGTTCTGCAGCATTGACATGTATCTACACATTAGCGATATTTTAAAGTCTTATACAAGCTAAATGTATTTGAAAGTTTACCAACATTAGAAAAGGCCTACTAAAAGAAATTAGAAACGCAACTTTTTTTAATGTAAGATATTCATGTATAAATATTTTCTCAATATTTTGCACGACTTTTCTGTGACTGCACCGAGACACACTTACCCAGTGATGGAAAAACGTCATCGAACACCCACTGATATCACGAGTAGCACGGGCTTAGCGTAAATTAAAGGTCACGTGACTACAGGTAATTGTATAGAGTAAACCTGTTCGGTAACATTACAAAAATCATCAGTAAGACCAAGTTAGTAAATTTTAAAAGAAAAAAAATCTAAACTGATCAAAGATGGCAATGCCGCGCTTACGCAATTATCAACGTTGAGCAGCCGTTCGGGTGCTGATGAACGGAAGTTCTCAGAGTAACGTTGTTAATCATCTTACTGTGCACAAAAGCACTATTTCCAGGCTGTATGATCGGCTGCGTTCCATTGGTACAGTGAACGACCGTCTTCGACCTGGCCTACTTGAGTAAATTCACGTCGTGATGGCGTTTTTATAAGGCTTACACTCTTACGTCACAGGTTCGAGACACCCGAATAAACCACCAGAAATTTTAGAGGTCCTAGTAGCACCAGACCATGCGCACGAATTGTGTCAAACAGGCTCCGGAACGCCGGAATCAGAGCAAGAAAACCATACGTAGGATTGCCGTTAACAAGGCCACGACGCCAACGTCGTATGAATTGGCTGCAGGTACATCGTCTAGAATTGTTGTCCATGCATCGATGGAGGAGTGTGTTGTTCATGTACAAATATAGCCCCGATCTTTCGCCCCTTGAACATCTATGGAACGTCTTGGACAGACGTGTTCGAAGACGTCATCTAGCACCGACTACACGCATGGCGAATTGAGACGTGCATTGCAAGAAGAGTGGAAAAACACCACAATTTGTCAAATTAAAGGACTCACCTACTCTCTTCATAGGCTTATCCGTGCTGCCATGGCGCCAAATGAGGGTCATACCAGATATTGACCATATCGTTAGGACTTTACACTGACGCGACTTGCTCAACATCATCTCTCCATCACACTTTTAAAGTATGCGAAATTTCTTAGGATGCAACATGGTGATAAATGTTTAACGTTGAAAATGATATAACTTTTATAACCAAACTATATAAACAAATGCAATATATATATCCAAAGTTCGAGTTGCGTTTCTAAATTCCTTTAGTATATATGCGTTCTGCTGCTGTACAGAGGAAATTTATTTTCCACCGTTACATAACAAAATCACATACTTAAAGAAAATGGGAAAATAATCCATATTGTATCCCACCTATATGTAACCTCTCTTCCCATATCCAACTAGTTGTTATCTTCAGTATTTGGAGATATTGGACAAACAAATTAAAGGTAAGTTGTACTTTCCAAAATGTTTGGTTCTTTTAATAAAATTCTGAAATTCCATAAATAACAGCAATTGTCAAGGCTGTATGCTAAATAACCGAACCAAATTCAACTAGAACTATCACTAAAGGTGATTGATACCCCCACTCCAAACTGACCTGTCACAAACACCACAATGACAATCATGTAGAAAGAATAATACATGCATATTAAGGAAATAAATTTCATGTTGAAAAGGGGCATAATTATGTCAAATTGTATTCAAGAGTTGTCACACTTGAAGAAAAGCCTCACAATACAACACCTATAATGTGTACCACGTTTGAAGACAATATCAATAAAAGTTTTCAAGAAAATGGCATGTTCCAAGAAAATAGAACAAAATTTCAAGTTAAAAAGGGGCATAATTCTGTCTTTTGTTGGCATGAGTTATGTAACTTCAAGTAGAGTCTGCAAACATCACACTTATAATGTGTACCAAGTTTGAAGCCTCCCCCCACCACCGGTGGTGTGCGGGCATAAATACGATCTTATACGGTATCGCTAGTGACTCTCATTTTTCAGATTTTTTAAATTATATTTGGACAACACTAGCTGGGAATCATCTGCAAATGTTTAATTTCAAAATATTCCTTCTCCATGTATATTTAGTTACACACCTCTTTCCATTTGCCGGTAGTAATTATTCCATATTTTCACACACTATTCTATTAATCCTTTCGCTCTCAATGACGCCTAAAAGCGCGCTTGCAAACAGTTTGGATCCTGATCAGACGCCGCGCAACGCGGCGTCTGATCAGGATCCAAACTGTTTGACACTCGTATCGATATGATTTAAGTCATACTACATTGAGTCTTACTTTGAAACGATCATGATTGCAAACAACAAAATTGAAGCAGACGACAATGAAACGGTGGAGGGGTAAATATCTCACGAAAAATTTTAGTAGTGAAAGGGTTAAGGTAGCAGTCCTATTGGAGTTGAAAGCAGTAGTTTTCTTTCCAGTATGAGAGATGTTTTTGCTTTCTTTTCCAAAATATTCCTTCAATAGTAACCGATGGACCTCATTCGCTAATCCTTTGCTTCAGTACTTTATGTCAAATCCACTTGCAACAAATCACCAGAGAATCAAACACCGTGCACGTAGGTGAGATCAAACCCGTTTTTAAGGCCAATGGAGTGACACCGTGAACACAGAACAATCTAGAACTGGCAATGGAGGTAACAAATTAAGAACTTATAAACTTTTTAAGCAAAATTTTGGAACTGAAAACTATGTTAAAATGATAATACCAACAAAACACAGGTCAGCTTTAAGTAAATTTCGCTCAGGTGTCGCTCCATTGCGCATAGAGACGGGAAGATTCGAAAGGCTGGCCGAAGAACACAGAATTTGTCCATTTTGTGAAAACTGTGTGGAAAATGAATTTCATGTTATAATGAAATGTTGTACTTATAATGATATAAGAAATGATATTTTTACCAAGGCTTCTGAAGTTGACACTCTTTTTAACACTAAAAATGATATAGATAAGTTTGTTTTTATATTTTCTAATGAAAATTGAATACGCACTATTGCCAAATCCTGCCATCTTATTTTAAACAGACGTAGAGGTCTGCTATATAACAATGTATAAACTGTGATATTTGATTTGCGATGCACTTTGTACAGTATAATGATGACTATATCCATTTTTATTATATGCCTTTGTATGATATCGAGCGTTTCCGCGTGCATTTGCACAGTAAAATACAAGACCTTGTATCAGCCACTTTGTATTTTACTCTGACCTCGCTTTCGATTTAACGTGACGTCATTTACGTACGTGTACATGTGCCGCGTTATTCATTGTGGCAAACAAAAAATCTTGTTCTGCTTCAAATAACTAATAAATTTTGGCTATAAAATGATTTAAACATCTATTTGATTGTTTCTGGTGTGTATTCAAGGCATATAATAAACACATCACCAGTTGGCAGTGTGCTACAGTGTTGCATTTAGCTCTCGACGTTTTTGGCGGAAACAACCGATCAGACTCGCGCCAAGGCGCTCGTCAGATCGGCTATTTCCGCCAAAATCGTCTCGAGCTAAATACATCACTCTGTATCGCACTGTCAACTGGTAATGTGTATTTATTGTAAATAATGTGGATATTTTTATAGTACCTAGAATATGTTCATTTTGACAACACTATGATAGTCTCTTATAATTCATAACTGAATGGCATGGAACATTCATTTGTTTGTAATTATTACGTAATTGTATTATGTTGTATCCATGATGAGACTTGAATAAAGATTATTATATACCCGTATGATAATTATCGCAAAATCCACACATAGTACCCTT
Source organism: Gari tellinella (assembly GCA_922989275.2). NCBI lineage: Eukaryota > Metazoa > Mollusca > Bivalvia > Cardiida > Psammobiidae > Gari > Gari tellinella. The sequence goes on along the minus strand of OV277868.1, from coordinate 79,635,326 downwards.
AACTCTTTCATCACCAAATTGTCCGTGAGTGTTTTACCCCTGCACCGTTTCATTGTCGTCTGCTTCAATTTTGCTGTTTGCAATATCGTTTCAAAGTAAAATGTAATGTAATACTTATGACTTAAAACATATCGATACGAGTGTCAAACAGTTTGAATTCTGACCAGACGCAGCGTCACGCGGAGTCTGATCAGGATCCAAATTGTTTGCAAACGCGCTATCAAGCGTCATTGAGAGTGAAAGGGTTAACTCTTTCATGGTCAAGATCATCTTGAGAATTGTGCCCCTTCGTCGCCTTTATTGTTGTTTACTTCAATATTGTTGTCTACAATATCGTTTCAAAGTTAGATTTACTTGAGTATTTATAACCAACAGGTACTTGACACAGATCTAGATCTATTACCAAAAGAAAAAAAAATGTTTTGGTAATATATCTAGATCTATGTGTCAAGTACCTGTGGTATAACCGACGAAAATCGATATGAGTATCAAATAGTTTGGATCCTGATCAGACGCCGCTTTAGGCGGCGTCTAGTTAGGATCCAAACTGTTTAGAAACGCACATTGTGACGCCATTGATAGTGAAAGGGTTGCACTCCATAAAATGGTATTTAGTGTTGATTTAACCGGACTTCACCAAACAATAATTCCATCAGATGGGACTGTAATTGTCCATGGAACTGGGTGTGGTACTGCGCCTAGAATAGCCCTTCCACCATCGCCATAGATAGTTACAAAAGTGGTTTTTGTCTCCTGTCTGCAAAAGAAGTTCATCTTTGCGGATTTATATAATACAGTAAATCCTGAACCCGGCCATTTAAACCATAAGTTACCGCCATCTTTGTTGATACCACTAAGAGTTTGTATAAGCAGTGCCAGATCTTTCACGTTGGGCTGCACTTCTTCGCATTTGACCCAAATAGGAGAGATCCTCGTGTTACGTATGGTTACATAGTTTGCCATCTGAAATAGAAAGAAACCTATTGTGTAAAACACTATTAACAAAGTATAGGCCGATTTTATTCAACTGGCAGGGCGGAGCTAACATTTTTCAAAGATAAACTAATTTACTTTTGATTTTAGGGATGATAGGTATAGTTCCGTATCATATCGTTATTGTCCGATACTTTCAACTTGAAGAAACGCAATTTATGCGTGGACCAATATCCACGTGTAATTGGTATAATATACAGTGCTCCCTCTCTACAACAACACCCAATGGAAGACAAAGATTGAGTGTGTTGTTCGTAGGGAATTGTTATAGGAAGAGAAATCAAGACTTGGTTAACATTGGCAAACAGCTTGATTTCAAATCAGACGCCGCGTAACGCGCGCGACGTCTGATCTAAATTCAAGCTGTTTTTCATTCTTCATTATCTTCCTTCTGTCAAAATGTCCATTGGTATGTACAGTTTAGAAAAAAAGGGGAGGCGACAACGGAAAATTCCGATAATAAAAGAGCGTGCTGTCGGCCCCAAAGTTGAAAAGCAAAGGTCCGTATCGAAACTCCGCCCTGCCAGGTCCATAAAATCGATCTATACCAAAGTATATTGTATTAAATTATACTGTCCATTATTCTCAATAGGCGTACTAGTAACTCTAAAAGCATGAGTCATGTGGTAAAGCCACCTCATTATGTCTAGAGAGGCACTGACAAACTAAAACTCGAGGATTTTTAAACCAAGCCATAAACAGAGAGACAAGGACCTCATATGAATAAATTTATCTTCGTATTGTATGTTTATACGTGGCTTACTGTATCGGACTGAACCATTTATGTTCAGTCAGGCGTTTTAATCCGGGTATTTACTCGTGCCTCTATGTATAGAGATATAAGCTCATTCGACGGTTCGACAAGGTTACGGTTACTTCGTATTTGACATTGGTTCTTCATTAGTTCTTTACCTATGGCTGAAGACAACTTTGAAAATAGGCGTTTGTTTCTACATCATGGTAGTGGAGACAGCTGTGGCATTTCGAGCAGAGAGAAAGATATGACTACGGATTTGGGTCCAAACCGAGAGTCTGTTCCTGAGACTTCTACTTATACTGGGACTCGTTCTGCCACGTGTCAAGGTAAGCCCCCAGGTGGAGAAGTCCATGAAGCTTTTGATTTGTTCAGAACATACTTAGACTCTCAAATTGGAGATTTGAAAAGTGAGTTAAGCCAACAGTTTAATTCTGCTAAGCCCAAGGAAGATGAGTCCTTCAAGAAAGTAGCTCACAAACATCAGTTTAATTTCAATTCTGAGATTAAGACAGGCCTTGAAACTATTGTATCCTGTGCTAATAATTCGCAGCTTGTGAAAAAGACAGCCTTGGATTTGGTGCAGAAGGTTAATTTCCGTCCTGCACGGTCCGGTCGACCTGTAAAGAAATTTTTTTCAAGCATCGACGGTTTAGGGCACCGTTTAAAAGATCAAGAAACGGAGAATCAAACCCCGTAAAAACGCCCGCCATACCTGTTCGTGCTCGATCGGGATTCAAACATACCTCTTGTAGGTAGACAATCCCTACCGATAAATAATTCGACTTGCAGGTCTACGGACGTGATCGGCCCAGTGAAAAATATTTTGAAATATTTTGCGATCGTCGACTTGGGCAAAATATTTTGATATTAATATTTTGAGATCGTCGACTTGGGCAAAATATTTTGATATTAACATTTTGAGGATCGTCGACCTACAAAAGTATTTTGTAGAGATCGTCCACTTAATCAACAAAAGTAGTCCTAAAGTGGCCGAGAAGCTTTCAAAAGATTTAAATATATAGTTTCACTCGATTTACGTGCTGGTTTGATGAAATTCCATACATTCTGAATTATCCTGAATAAAACAAGGATCTGAATATGCAAATTAGCTAACCCTGTTGGAAGACAAAAAGGGAGAGAATAAGTCGAAACCGCTCAGCGCCATTCATTGTCGCTTATCACCATCGATTGATTACAGACAAAAAGAAGATAATGAGTCTAGACATCACGAACAGCAGTGGGTACGAGGAGGAGTATGATGTGGAGTCGGATTCAGATCTTAACACGGATGAGGAGGCAGAGAGGAGGTCCCGGGAGGGGTTCGAGGAACACGAGGAAGCTGGTAAGAAACGATTCAACAATTAACCACAAGTTAACTCAAGTTTTGTTGGCAAGTCACACTTAACCCTTTTGTTATTCGCCTAACTTCACCTGCTTTCTTGATTGCCCTTCAGGCCGACTTACACCAATGGAAGGGCCCCAAAGCAGCACTACCGTCACGCCACGAGAGCTCAGACGCATGGCCAGGCACAAGTCGAGGAACAAGCCGAGAAGCGCCAGTAGGAAGGCCACGCTACCTAGGCAAGGAAAAGAGACGGCGCCCCCCGAGGCCAAGTTCACTCGGCGCAGAGCCCCTGCCGAACCAACCACCACAGACCCGCAACCAGATCAGGAGCAACAACGCAGTAGGTCATCGGGCCCAGCCATCCCGAGACGCAGGTCTACGCTCAGGGCACCGCTCTCAACATCCCGGAGCATGTCCAGGAAGAAGACGAGGAAGAAGCGGACAAGTGCCAGTAGTGAGGAGTCGACGTCCACTAGAAAGGCCAAGTTCACTAGGGCAATGGGGCTCCGGCGCCGAACCAACCACCAACCCGAACCAACCACCATCGTAGCCCCGCAACCAGAACAGGAGCAAAAACGCAGTAGGTCATCGGGCCCAGCCATCCCGACACCCAGGTCTACGCTCGTCAAGGCACCGCTATCACAGCAGGGGGAAGAGAGTAGCTCATCGGGCCCACCACTTTCGACATCCAGCGAAGAAGAGGCCGCCGACTCTACGCTGCTCGTCAAGGCACCGCTATTACAGCAGGAGGAGGAACGCAGTAGCTCATCGGGCCCACCACTTTCGACATCCAGCGAAGAAGAGGCCGCCAACTCTACGCTCGTCATGGCACCGCTATTACAGCAGGAGGAGGAACGCAGTAGCTCATCGGGCCCACTTTCGACATCCAGCGAAGAAGAGGCCGCCAAGTCTACGCTCGTCAAGGGATCGCTATTACAGCAGGAGGAGGAACGCAGTAGCTCGTCGGGCCCACTTTCGACATCCAGCGAAGAAGAGGCCGCCACGTCTACGCTCGTCAAGGGATCGCTATTACAGCAGGAGGAGGAACGCAGTAGCTCGTCGGGCCCACTTTCGACATCCAGCGAAGAAGAGGCCGCCAACTCTACGCTCGCCAAGGCACCGCTATTACAGCAGGATGAGGAACGCAGTAGCTCGTCTGGCCCACTTTCGACATCCAGCGAAGAAGAGTCCTCTTCGGGAAGCCCACTAACACGAAGCAAAGAAGATGGCCAGCAAACGACAGGTGAACGGAAAGAGGGTAAGTCACATTTGATAAACTCATTAACAGTCCGCAGATAGTGGGGAAAAACCAAATCGACTGGGGGCTACTGCAGCAGTCAGCCGCTCTGCCGCGCTCGTCCGATATGCGCAGAAAAGCGGTCGACTCCTGCAGTAAGCCCCCGGTCCTTGTACGGGGCTCCATTGCTCGATCGCATGAGCCCAACACATCATTCGGCCGCTCTTCTCGTCGATGCAGCGGGAGACCAGGGCACTCTCTGGGTCAGTTTTTCGGGTCTACCACTCGCCCTAATTGCGGAGGAAATTGCTAGACTCGTGCATTACCTTACCCGGTCCTTGTCCCACTGTAGACGCCAGCTTGGACAATAACATGACGCTTACTTTGAATGTTCTTTTCAGACCAATCCAGCCAGGAGGAGCAATCGACATCGACGCCGCCAGATGCGATGGTGCACGGAGACTCGCCGCCTTTTGAGGCGCCCGCCCCTAGGACGACACCATCCACTGAACGACAACGTGACGGTAAGAAACGTTTGATAACTTAATTACCGGGAGGGTGAGGGGCCCGCAGAAGCACGGGGGCTAACACATCATTCGGCCGCTCTTCTCGTCGATGCAGCGGGAGACCAGACCAATGGACCCACACTCTCTGGGTCAGTTGTTCGGGTCTACCACTCGCCCTAATTGCGGAGAAAATGGCTCGACTCGTGCATTACCTTCTCCGGTCCTTGTCCCACTGTAGACGCCAACTTTTTCAATAACATGACGCTTACTTTGAATGTTTTTTCAGACCAATCAAGCCAGGAGGACCAGTCTACTTTGGCGCCGCCGGAGGAGGAGGAGGAGGAAGACGACGAAGTCACGGTGTACGTCACCGTCGTGGACGAAGTTGGTAAGTACAGAAATTATCCCCTATCGTGTTATGTTTATTTTTGTTCGTAATTTCGAAATTGTATTGGAAAACTCTGTTACCTACCTAACGTTTCCCCTTCTTTACAGGACCACCAGAGCCAGAGCCACCCATATCACCACCACCCCGGGGGCCTCTAATGTTGAAGGTGGGGAACCGCTGGGTGCGGAACAACAACAACAAGAACCGTCATCCAGCCCCGGCCCCGGCCAATTCCACCATGGAGGTCCGACAGGACCTGTACCTCTCCGACGAGGACGACACCTGGCGCCCGTCGGAGGAGAACGCAGAGGAAGCAAGTGCTGATGAGACCTCCTTCAGCGACTTCTTGCCGAGGAGGCCGTCGCCCAAACGACGGCCACAGACATCGGTGAGTCTTAGTATATTTCACTCCGCGATTGTCGACTTAAATATTCCGACGATGTGAGCCGACTTACGTGTTGAATGTGATTGACTTGACATCCCCTTTTTTTATCTTTCCAGGGCAGGAAACCACAGCGGCCATGTGGCTACCCCGACTGCGAGGCCCACTGCGTGAACCTCGCGAGGCACTACCGCCAGGTCCACGGAGGGGTGGCCCCAGACACAGGAAAGAAACCCCCACGTACGCTGAAGACCAGGGGATGCCCCTTGTGCGGCGTAAACACGGTCAGGTTGGACCTCCACCTGGTACGGCAGCACGGAATGGAGCGACGGGGGAAAACGTTCAAAGAGGCCATGGAGAGTGCGGAAGAGGTTGGGGATACAGCAGGGCAGAGAAATCTGGCCACCGCCCTGGACTCTTATGCGTAAGTGATCTGTCTGTACTTTGACTAAGGTGATACAAAACGCCCTCTCCCTACAACGGGCATTCGAACTAACGGCACTGCAAACAGCTCTATTCCGGAGCGGACGCCGCGATACGCAGCGTTTGATTTGGAGCCAAGCTCTTTGCAAAAGTCTGTACTTTTCGCTCCCTGCCCCTGGCTAAACACGGGCGTTTTTTTTTCACTAAACCTGTGGCACAGCCGTACCTTACTGCATGGTTAACTAACGATCTTCTCTCCTTTTTGCAGTCAACATCTACAAGACAGGGCTGCCGGTGGACGGACCTTGGGCACGGCCTCCAGCCACATCACGGCCGTCAAGACGTTTTTGAGCACCCTTACTATTGCGGCCCTGGTCAACCTCAGGACCATCGGCCAGAAGGGAGGAGCGATTGACGCCATGCTGGCCAAGGGGAAGTAAGTAATATTTTGTTTACCACGAGAGTTATCCGAGACCTGTACGTAGTTCTGGTTAACAATCGCTGCGAGTGTCGACTTGCATTTTCTTTCGGCTCGACCATCACAGCGATCGTAGACATTGGCCACCCGTTGATGTTTTATTGCTCCACTAGACCGCAATTCTGACACTTTGTCTTTGCTTCTTTTCTTTCCAGGCATAGGGCATCCACCCTGAAGTTATACGTAACCAACCTCTGCCACTTCTTGAGGTTCGTGGCGGGAGAGGCGGTCCTTGTACAGAAGCTCGGGGCCTCGACCCAGGAGTTGGCCATCACCAGGGACAAGCTTCTGGGCGTCGCACAATCCTTGAAGGGAGATGTAAATCGCCAGGCAGTCGAGGCAGCTGGCCAACATCCAGAGGGCTACCTGGCTGTCGAGCCCTGGATGGCGGGGGGCTACCTCACCAGCCCAGACGTTATGGACGCCCAGAGTCTGCTAGCCTCTTCGCCACGCCGACCACTACAACCGAGGGAGATGACGGCGTGCAGAAACTCCCTCGTCCTCAGAATACTGTTGACCAACTTCAAGAGGGCGGGGGACGTGTCCAACATGATGACCGAGGCTGTCGTCAGGGCCAAGATGGACGAGGACGAGGAGAAGGCCGAGATTTTCGTAAGTTGCTCTTCAGTTTCCATCAATTCAGTTAAGAAAAATAACACTTATACCGCTGCCCCGTCATTTGGCCGCCCAGGCTTGTCAAGCGATGCAGCCACCCGGCGCAGAGCAAGCGGGAGACGCAACCAACGGACCCCGCACTATCTGGGTCCATTGGTCACTTCTCCTGCTGGCATGATCTGCGGGGGGGGTGAAAACGTTGGACTGCCGCAGCCCTCCCCATCCGTCTCCTTATACGGGGGACCAGCACTCGGGCCACGCAACTGTTACCGAGCATCCTTACTGGAGTTTGTCTTTCGTCTTTTTTCAGGTCATCACACACAAGGAGGCGGTGTCCGGGAAGAGGTGCCCTGTGTTCGTAGACGGCGAACTCCTGGAGGACCTCCGACTGTATGCAGCTCACGTGGCCAAGCCCAATGAAGAGGGCCTGCTATTCACAACCTTTCACGGCGGCCGAATCTCCCCAAGCGTAAGTCTACTTCACACTTCTTTAGGAGGCGCAATACAGCGATGCGAATGTAAAACACATACAGAGAACCCGGGCGTGATGCCCTACTCTTATTATCGACAGAGTTCTCTGGTTCTTTTCCATGCCCGGTGTGGTGTAAAGAAGCACCGATACATCAGACCTCGGTTTAACGTCTCAGTCCGAAGGACGCTGCCCGGCGTTCGACCAGACCTGTCGCAACCCCAGACACAGCATTGCAGCGATGTATACATCGACTGTGTATGACACGAGCTACGGCCGCTCTAGGCCATGCGCTCCGGCATTGTGCCCCAGCTCAATCTCAACCTCTGCTTCTGTCCGACCCCAGCCGTCTATACTAGGCAGACCAGGCTCTGCTCGTTTGGCACAAGCTTCGGTCGATCTAGGCCATGCGCTGCGCTTTGCTTTATCCGTCTCTACTCGGCCGACGAGGCTTCGCTCGTTTGGCAAAAGCTTCGGCGCTGCTTTTCGATATTGTGTCCCAGCTCTAGCATGCCTACGAGGCTTTGCTCGTTTGACACCAGTTTCGGCAAATCTTGGCCATGTGCATCGGTATCGTGCCCAAGCTCGAGTTCAACGCTCCTCTAGCGCTTCTACTTTCATGCGTGGAACATTGCGCCTATCCAGCGTGCGCTGTAGGAACCGGACCGACAACTGCGAGAGTGGACGGCCGTCTTCCACACATAGTGCGGTCGCCTTGGGGAAGCCGAGCGACGTGCGCCGTATAAACCTGGCGAGGCGAGCCACTGCGTGAGTTGACGGTCGTCTTCCGCAGATTGTACCGGCTTCAAAAAATGCCCCGACATAAACTTGATTTCACACTGCCTCCACATATATATATAGCAGCAACCTTACTGTCGTCGGCGATGTGCTGGTCCTCGGCTTAAACTGAACGGACCGGCGCGAACACCAGTCCGAACACTCCGTCAGTTGACGGTCGATTTCCAAAGATTGTGAGGGTCGACTAGGGGAAGCCGAGCGACGCACGCCGTACTCTCAGGCAGGCGAGGCGAGCCACTCCGTCAGTTGACGGTCGATTTCCAAAGATTGCGCGGGTCGACTAGGGGAAGCCGAGCGACGCACGCCGTACCCGGCCGGCGAGGCGAGCCACTCCGTCAGTTGACGGTCGATTTCCAAAGATTGCGTGGGTCGACTAGGGGGGGGGGGGGGGGGGGGGGGGCTAGCGACGCACGCCGTACCCGCCCGGCCCGGCCAAGCGAGCCACGGCGTGAGTTGACGGTCGATTTCCGCACATTGCGCGGGTCGCCCGTGGAGAGCCGAGCGAAGCACGCCGTACCGGCCACTAGGGGGGCAGCCACGTCGTGAGCTGACCGTCGTTTTCCGCAGATAGCGTCCGTCTCCACATTTTCCTTTCGTCGGCGATTAGCCAGACTTGAGTAAAAGAAAGAAGGAAACGGCTGACAATGCATCAACACGCCCCAGCCACTTTTTGTCTCTTGAAGTTGGTCAGCAATATTCTGACGACAAGGGTGTATTAATCCGCTACACCTGACGCTGGAGTTGAGCTCAACGAACATAAAAAGGAACTACTGCAAGAAGAAAAAAGACGTAAATTTTATATATTTTATATATTTTATTTTCATAACTTTGTTTATTAGGGAGCAACCGCAAGAAAAGAAACACATTCAGGAAATCATACACGATTCCGCTTTCGCTGGATTTCGAGAGTGGACAAAAAATTAAAACGTATCCCGCACAACGGGATTCTCTGTTTCTTGATCTTTTAAACGGTGCCCTAAACCGTCGATGCTTGCAACAGAATTATTTACGTAAATTGTATTTTTTTTCTTTCATAACTTTGTTAATCAAAGTACAGACAGATCACTTACGCACAAGTGTCCCACTCAGACAAAAAGATGCAACTCCAGGAAGAGGTATGGCACGGCCCTTTATTGGAGCCTAATTTGACTCGACACGGGAAACCACACCCGGTCTAGCCACTGCAGACAAGCTGCGTGGATATCAGAGACTGACTGGCGGCGGTTTCAGACAGTGCACAGCCGAGAGAGGTAAAAAAGAGAAAACACACGAGATACAGAGAACCCGGGCGTGATGCCCTACTCTTATTATCGACAGAGTTCTCTGGTTCTTTTCCATGCCCGGTGTGGTGTAAAGAAGCACCGATACATCAGACCTCGGTTTAACGTCTCAGTCCGAAGGACGCTGCCCGGCGTTCGACCAGACCTGTCGCAACCCCAGACACAGCATTGCAGCGATGTATACATCGACTGTGTATGACACGAGCTACGGCCGCTCTAGGCCATGCGCTCCGGCATTGTGCCCAGCTCAATTTCAACCTCTGCTTCTGTCCGACCCCAGCCGTCTATACTAGGCAGACCAGGCTCTGCTCGTTTGGCACAAGCTTCGGTCGATCTAGGCCATGCGCTGCGCTTTGCTTTATCCGTCTCTACTCGGCCGACGAGGCTTCGCTCGTTTGGCAAAAGCTTCGGCGCTGCTTTTCGATATCGTGTCCCAGCTCTAGCATGCCTACGAGGCTTTGCTCGTTTGACACCAGTTTCGGCAAATCTTGGCCATGAGCATCGGTATCGTGCCCAAGCTCGAGTTCAACGCTCCTCTAGCGCTTCTACTTTTATGCGTGGAACATTGCGCCTATCCAGCGTGCGCTGGAGGAACCGGACCGACAACTGCGAGAGTGGACGGCCGTCTTCCGCACATAGTGCGGTCGCCTTGGGGAAGGCGAGCGACGTGCGCCGTATCAACCTGGCGAGGCGAGCCACTGCGTGAGTTGACGGTCGTCTTCCGCAGATTGTACCGGCTTCAAAAAATGCCCCGACATAAGCTTGATTTCACACTGCATCCACATATATATAGCAGCAACCTTACTGTCGTCGGCGATGTGCTGGTCCTCGGCTTAAACTGAACGGACCGGCGCGAACACCAGTCCGAACACTCCGTCAGTTGACGGTCGATTTCCAAAGATTGCGCGGGTCGACTAGGGGAAGCCGAGCGACGCACGCCGTACCCGGCCCCGGCCGGCGAGGCGAGCCACTCCGTCAGTTGACGGTCGATTTGCGAAGATTGTGCATGTCGACTAGGGGAAGCCGAGGGACACACGTCGTACCCGGCCGGCGAGGCGAGCCACTGCGTCAGTTGCCGGTCGATTTGCGAAGATTGCGCGGGTCGACTAGGGGAAGCCGAGCGACGGTCGCCGTACCCGGCCGGCGAGGCGAGCCACTGCGTCAGTTGCCGGTCGATTTGCGAAGATTGCGCGGGTCGACTAGGGGAAGCCGAGCGACGCTCGCCGTACCCGGCCCCGGCCGGCGAGGCGAGCCACTCCGTCAGTTGACGGTCGATTTGCGCAGATTGTGCATGTCGACTAGGGGAAGCCGAGGGACACACGCCGTACCCGGCCGGCGAGGCGAGCCACTGCGTCAGTTGCCGGTCGATTTGCGAAGATTGTGCATGTCGACTAGGGGAAGCCGAGGGACACACGCCGTACCCGGCCGGCGAGGCGAGCCACTGCGTCAGTTGCCGGTCGATTTGCGAAGATTGCGCGGGTCGACTAGGGGAAGCCGAGCGACGCTCGCCGTACCCGGCCCCGGCCGGCGAGGCGAGCCACTCCGTCAGTTGACGGTCGATTTGCGAAGATTGTGCATGTCGACTAGGGGAAGCCGAGGGATACACGCCCTACCCGGCCGGCGAGGCGAGGCGAGCCACTGCGTCAGTTGCCGGTCGATTTGCGAAGATTGCGCGGGTCGACTAGGGGAAGCCGAGCGACGCTCGACGTACCCGGCCGGCGAGGCGAGCCACTCCGTCAGTTGACGGTCGATTTGCGAAGATTGCGCGGGTCTACTAGGGGAAGCCGAGCGACGCACGCGACCCACCCGCCCGTCGAAGCCAGCCTCTTCGTGTTATCTTCCGAAGCCACAGATAACGTCCGTATCCACACTTTCCTTTCGTCGGCGATTTGACAGACTTTTAGTAAAAGAAAGAAGAAAAAAGAAGGAAAAAACGGCTGACAATGCATCAAACCGCCCCAGCCACTTTTTGTCTCGTCAGTTATATATAGAGTCCGCTTTTTAAAGACTTGGGCCTCCTCTTCGCTGGATGAAGACAAAGAATACGTATCCCGCACAATAGGAAATGGCATTTTCCAAGATTTTTCAAGGTGTCAGTGAAGCGGGAAAAAAGACGTAAATATTATTTATTTATTTATTTATTAACTTTGTAAATTATATTATATTCTTTTTGCAGACGAAAAAAGGAGCAATCCGAAGACTAAAGGCAAGTGTCTCGCTCTAAGAAAAGGAGGCAAGTCTAGGCAGATGCGGAACCAATAGATGAGGAACCAATAGGGGGAACCACACCCGGTCTAGCCACTGCAGACAAGCTGCGTGGATAACTGATACTGACTGTCGGCAATTTCCCTAGTGGGGAAAACAACACCCGATCTAGCCACTGCAGACAAGCTGCGTCCGTGGATATCTGAGACTGACTGGCGGCGGTTTGAGGCAGTGCACAGCCGAAGGGACGTAGCAATCCTACTGGCTGGATTGGTCTGAAAAAACATTCAGATATGCCCCAGAAAGAAAAAGCGAAAAAGCGAAAACACACGAGATACAGAGAACCCGGGCGTGATGCCCTACTCTTATTATCGACAGAGTTCTCTGGTTCTTTTCCATGCCCGGTGTGGTGTAAAGAAGCACCGATACATCAGACCTCGGTTTAACGTCTCAGTCCGAAGGACGCTGCCCGGCGTTCGACCAGACCTGTCGCAACCCCAGACACAGCATTGCAGCGATGTATACATCGACGGCCGCTCTATGCCCATGCGCTCCGGCATTGTGCCCCAGCTCAATTTCAATGCCCCCTCTGCCGACGAGGCTACGCTCGTTTGACACGGCGCTCTGGCATCGTGCCCCAGCTCAATTCCTCTCTAGCGTTTCTGCTTTCATGCGCCTGTTCGACCCGACCCGTCTATACTAGCCCGACGAGGTCGATCTAGGCCATGCGCTGCCCTTCGTTCTATCCGTTTCTACTCGGCCGACGAGGCTTCGCTCGTTTGACACAAGCTTCGGCGCTATTCTTCGATATCGTGTTCCAGCTCTAGCATGCATCGGGCTCCCTTGGCGACGGCTTTGTAGGCTAGTGCCAAAGATTCTCTCACGGTTATCAGGTCATCGCGGGGAGATCAGCTGGAATCACGCGCCATGTTACTCTCTGTCTTAACAGGGCCATGCGCGGCGGCTTGGCCCCGATCTCGACTCGATTTCCCACTGCACAATGCTTCCGAAGACTCTCTCGTGATAACTAGTTCACCGTGGGGAGATCAGGCTTGGCCCCGATCTCGACTGGATTTCACATGTTCTCCCTATATATAGCAGCAACCTTACTCTCGTCGGCGATGCTCTGGTCCTCGTCTTAAACCTAAGGGACCGGCGCGAACACCAGTCAGAACACTCCGTCAGTTGACGGTCGATTTCCAAAGATTGCGCGGGTCGACTAGGGGAAGCCGAGCGACCCACGCCGTACCCGGCCGGCGGGGCGAGCCACTCCCTCAGTTGCCGGTCGATTTGCGAGCATTGCGCGGGTCGACTAGGGGAAGCCGAGTGACGCATGCCGTACCCGGCCGGCGAGGCGAGACACTCCCTCAGTTGACGGTCGATTTGCGAAGATTGCGCGGGTCGACTAGGGGAAGCCTAGCGACCCACGCCGTACCCGGCCGGCGAGGCGAGCCACTCCGTCAGTTGACGGTCGATTTCCAAAGATTGCGCCGGTCGACTAGGGGAAACCGAGCGACCCACGCCGTACCCGGCCGACGAGGCGAGCCACTCCCTCAGTTGACGGTCGATTTGCGAAGATTGCGCGGGTCGACTAGGGGAAGCCGAGCTACCCACGCCGTTCCCTCAGTTGACGGTCTATTTGCGAAGATTGCTCGGGTCGACTAGGGGAAGCCGAGCTATCCACGCCGTACCCGGCCGGCGAGGCGAGCCACTCAATCAGTTGACGTTCGATTTCCAAAGATTGTGCGGGTCGACTAGGGGAAGCCGAGGGACGCACGCCGCACCCGCCCGGCGAGGCGAGGCGAACCACGGCGTGAGTTATAGCGCGGGTCGCCCGTGGGAAGCCGAGCACATCGGGCCACGGCGTGACTTGACTGTCGTATTCCGAAGATAGAGGTCTATTTCCGCACATTGCGCTGACCGACTAGGGGAAGCCGAGCGACGTATCAACCAGCCACTGCCTCTTCCGCATATAGCGCGGGAACCGAACGATGCTCGCCGTCCCAGCCCGGCGAGCTACAAAGCTTAGCGGTAATAGCCGTACCAGCCCCGCACAACAGTCCGGGAAACCATCGAAACCCCGACAGGGTACCGACTACTCTCCGTCGGCGATTATGCCTCCGAGTGTAAAAGAAAGAAGGGCTCAGAATGCACAAACAACACCGTCATCGTCAAGGAAGTCTCGACTACGGCTCCAACTACAGTATGTATATATATATATATTTGTTTTTTAATAGGAATACAACGTTCAACGCAACCAAAGAAATTTCTACCAGCCGTCTTCCTTGCAACATACAGGGAAATGATATTTCAGGCAAACACCTCACACAGAGATCTCATCTTCAGACTATTCTTCAGCCATTAAAATCTTGGCTTTTTCTAGGTTTTTCCTAGCTTTTGTGCATCATGCACGATTGCTTTTCAGCTGTATCCACTGTAAGCGACGCCCAGAAGCATGTCTCTTGTGATGGCCAAGTCCTCTGTCGAGGCCCTTAGTACAAGGAAGATGGAGGGTAAAATTGAAATAAGAAAAACCCACTGGGGGTAAAGGTATATTATATATTAATTTATTTATTTATTTATTTATTTGTTGTATTTTTTCATGAATTAAGTTCATCTAGAGACAAGCAACAAACTTTACAGATGAGTTCCAGGACAATAAAGAGGAGCTGATCAACCCAGACACGTTCTGGCAATCTGATGAGACAAGAAACTGTACCAATGAGTTCCAGGAAAATAAAGAGGATCTGATAACTGGCAATTTGAAGAGACAAAAAAATAGTAGTGCATAAAAATCATCATAGCCCAAGGGACAACTAGCCACGTTCTGGCTAATTGATCGCCCCAGAAAGATGGAACCACGCGCCATGTTACAGTCAGTCTTTACAGGGCCCTGCGCGGCAGCTTGGCCCCGATATCGACCCCATTTCACACTGCTTCCACATATATAGTAGCAACCTTACTGTCGTCGGCGATGCTCTGGTCCTCGTCTTAAACCTAAGGGACCGGCGCGAACACCAGTCCGAACACTCCGTCAGTTGACGGTCGATTTCCAAAGATTGCGCGGGTCGACTAGGGGAAGCCGAGCGACCCGCGCCGTACCCGGCCGGCGAAGCGAGCCACTCCCTCAGTTACCGGTCGATTTGCGAAGATTGTGTGGGTCGACTAGGGGAGCGGAGCGACGCATGCCGCACCCGCCCGGCGAGGCTAACCACGGCGTGAGTTATAGCGCGTGTCGCCCGTGGGAAGCCGAGCACATCGGGCCACGGCGTGACTTGGCTGTCGTATTCCGAAGATAGCGGTCGATTTCCGCACATTGCGCTGACCGACTAGGGGAAGCCGAGCGACGTATCAACCAGCCACTGCCTCTTCCGTATTAGCGGTAATAGCCGTACCAGCCCCGCACAACAGTCCGGGAAACCATCGAAACCCCGACAGGGTACCGACTACTCTCCGTCGGCGATTATGCCTCCGAGTGTAAAAGAAAGAAGGGCTCTTAAACCTATGGGACCGGCACCAGTCCGAACACTCCGTCAGTTGACGGTCGATTTCCAAAGATTGCGCGGGTCTCCTAGGGGAAGCCGAGCGACCCACGCCGTACCCGGCCGGCGAAGCGAGCCACTCCCTCAGTTACCGGTCGATTTGCGAAGATTGTGTGGGTCGACTAGGGGAGCGGAGCGACGCATGCCGCACCCGCCCGGCGAGGCTAACCACGGCGTGAGTTATAGCGCGTGTCGCCCGTGGGAAGCCGAGCACATCGGGCCACGGCGTGACTTGGCTGTCGTATTCCGAAGATAGCGGTCGATTTCCGCACATTGCGCTGACCGACTAGGGGAAGCCGAGCGACGTATCAACCAGCCACTGCCTCTTCCGTATTAGCCGTACCAGCCCCGCACAACAGTCCGGGAAACCATCGAAACCCCGACAGGGTACCGACTACTCTCCGTCGGCGATTATGCCTCCGAGTGTAAAAGAAAGAAGGGCTCTTAAACCTATGGGACCGGCACCAGTCCGAACACTCCGTCAGTTGACGGTCGATTTCCAAAGATTGCGCGGGTCTCCTAGGGGAAGCCGAGCGACCCACGCCGTACCCGGCCGGCGAGGCGAGCCACTCCGTCAGTTGACGGTCGATTTCCAAAGATTGTGCGGGTCGACTAGGGGAAGCCGTATCCGGCCGGCCAGGCGAGCCGAGCTACGCCACGCCACGCCACGCCATGCCGCGAGTCTTTCGCATGTAGCGCTGGTCGCCCGTGGGAAGCCCAGCGAAGTACGACGCACCCGCCCGGCCGGCCACGCCAGCTACGGCCTGAGTTGACGGTCGTCTTCCGCATATAGCGCGGGTTGTCCCCCGCGTGACGCACGCCGTGGCCACGGTCGTCTAATCCAACCCGTCGTCGGCGATATGTGTAGAGAAAAATTATAAAGAATAAGAAAAGAAAAAAGAAAAGGTAGTGTTTGTCTTCAGAGCACTACTATCACCCACGGAAGCTAGCCCTGGAATTCTCTTTGACCATGCTGCATACCTAGGTCTTTGCTTTGGAGCGACGTTACTGCGAGACCATGCTGCATACCTAGGTCTTTGCTTTGGAGCGACGTTACTGCGACGTTACTGCGAGATGGGCGGACTACGACACATGTTTACGTACGTTGTGGCAAATTGCTTTCGCCGTTGACAGACAAGTCGACGCAGGACTACAAGAACTAACTCTCTATGGACTGAAAGAGTTTGGCCGCAATCTATGGACACTAGAATTAAAATGAAAATTTTGAGTGTCCGACTTTACCTAGGACAGTCGGACTATAGCAGACTCCAAAAAGTATCCATAAATCGTACGCAGCCCCCCAACTTTCAGCCCCGGCCAGAGAGGTCCACCTCCGTCGGAGATATACATTCTATAGTCCTGCGCTCTGTCAACGACTACTAGCACGTAGCGTATGCCGACGCAGTCGCTCCGTCAACGACTACTAGCACGTAGCATATGCCGACCCTGTCGCTCCAACTGGGATCGTTTAGTTCATCGTGCTGCTCAATGAACTTCAATATTGCGCAGTGTCGCTCCACTTTAATTACATTTATCAACATTCCAAAAGCCAGCCCCCCGTGGGCGTATTTTCTCCACACACTATTTTTTTCCACATACTTTTTTTTCATTCTGCGGCTGCCAGTTCTGTCAACCGCCCGCCACCTCTACTCAGGCCCTGCTCATCGGGCGAGTTTCCTTAAAAGTTTGAGCAGCAAACACCCTTCGATCTATCGGGACGCCCTCATTTTTTCACGGTACCTTACAAGCACACATTGAATCCAACACCAAAGACCAGAAGCGATTACCTTACCACGAAATATTCAATCGAACAATATAGACCCGGCAAGCCAAAACAACCAGAAGCGGATACCCGACAACGACAAATTGAACCGAACAATGCAGACCCGACAGACCGTACCGTGATTTAAGTGATCGAAGTGGTGTTGCATATCCAAACTATTCGAGAGCCGCCCTTCTACTCTCGTATGACCAGGCTCGAGTTTTTTATTCTTCATTTTCTCAGTATTTACAATACAGTTTCCCACTATCGGGGATTCCTTAGGCCATGCGCGGCGGCTTGGCCCAGGTCTCGACTCTATTTCACATGGCACACTGCTTCCAGTGGCTCTCTCTCTCAAGGTAACCAGATCACCGCGGGGACTTCCACATGCATAGCAGCCCTAGCTTGCTTTCAATGCCCCTTCTACGTTCACGTATAGAACATTGTATCGTCGCTCCACTTTAAATACATTTATCAACATTCCAAAAGCCAGCCCCACGTGGGCGTATTTTCTCCACAGACTTTTTTCTCCACTATTTCAGATTTGTGCTTTTTTCTATTCTGCGGCTATGTTCTGCACCAAAAGCCAGCCCCACGTGGGCGTATTTTCTCCACAGACTTTTTTCTCCACTATTTCAGATTTGTGCTTTTTTCTATTCTGCGGCTATGTTCTGCCCCATCGTTCCCTTGGCCGAAACGACGGGGACTTTACGGACACCTTACCTCACCCCATCGTTCCAAGAGCCGGAACGACTAGGATACTTTTACCACCTGCCCCATCGTAAACGACGGGGACTTTTAGTCCAGACGTGATAACCAGGTCACCGTGGAGATCTCGGGATGGAATCGCGCGCCATGTTACTCTCGGTCTTCACAAGGCCATGCACGGCGGCATGGCCCCGATCTCGGCTCGATTTTACACTGGTTCCAGCCAGAGGCTCGATCACGATAACCCAGTCACCGCTGGATAGTCCAGACGCGATAACCAGGGTCACCGTGGAGTTCTTAGCATGGAACGGACGAGACTACTTTCGATAGGCCTTGCACGGCTGCTTGGCCTCGATTTCCCCTGCGTCCAACTTCCACAAAATCCCTCGTATCACGACAACTCGGTCACCGCCGGACTTTTACAATACCTGCCCCATCGTTCCAAGAGCCGAAACGACGGGGGCCCCATCGTTCCAAGAGCCGAAACGACGGGGGCTAGAATTTACCGGACAAATCCCTCAACCAACTAAGACCGTAGTCAAAGCACCGGTTTTGGTCATCGCCTGCAAATCCTTGTGGCCTCGTAGGGTGAGGTTTCCCGTGTTGAGTCAACGTAAACATTAACGGGCTCCACACTCAGTCCGCTGGTGGTGCCCTTCCGTCTATTCCTTTAAGTTTCAGTTTTGCAACCATCGTCCCCCAGGCCCCAAAGGGTTACCCGGAGGCTGCCCGCCGAGTCATGGTAGTAACTCTGGCGGATCGACAGTCGGCATCGTTTAAACGAAACAACTTTAATATACGCTATTGGAGCTGAAACTCCAAAAGATCCTCGTTAAAGGATGACGGGTCCTCGAAAGAGACCCGTATTGTCGCTTACATGCCTTGTCGACATTGGGTAACTTGCGTGCCTGCTGCCTTCCTTGGATGTGGTAGCCGTTTCTCAGGCTCCCTCTCCGGAATCGAACCCTGATTCCCCGTCACCCGTGAGAACCATGGTACGCATAGCACGTACCATCGAAAGTTGATAGGGCAGACATTTGAAAGATGCGTCGCCGGCGCGAGGCCGTGCGATCAGCCCAAGGTTGTTCAGAGTCACCAAGATGGCCGGGCGAACCCGGGTTGGTTTTGTACTAACAAATGCGCTCTTCCCCGAAGGTCGGAGCTTTGTCGCATGTATTAGCTCTAAATGTTCCACAGTTGTCCAGACGGCTGTGGTATGTCTAATGAACCATAACTGATTTAATGAGTCATTCGCAGCTTCGCCGTCACAAGGCATCGCAGCGTACTCTTTGCGACAAGCATATCACTACTGGCAGGATCAACCAGGGAGGTATCGAACGACGCGCCCATCGCGGGATCGGAGTTTCGGAGACCGCTCAGGCGGCGCAGTCTCGTCATTTTCCTCTCACCGCGTCGAGCGCGCGTCGGTAACCCACAAGAGCTCGGGCACAGAGCAAAGGGGCAGCTTTCGTCGAAAGCCCGCTCCCTCAGCGTCCCATTGGCTCTGTCTCCACGCGTGCGAAGATTTTTGTGCACCATGGTTTGTCCGCTACGTCAGAGCAACGTGACATTCCATGCGAGTCCCGAGGTCGGCCGGTCAGCAATAGACCACCTTCCCTGGGCTCTGTCTCCACTCGCGCGGAGATGATTTTGTGCACCAGGGTTTGTCCGCTCTCCGTCAGAGTGGCGTGCCCCATTCCGTGCTTGTCCAGCGGTCGGCCGGTCAGCAACAGACCACCTTCCCCGGGCTCTGTCTCCACTCGCGCGGAGATGATTTTGTGCACCAGGGTTTGTCCGCTCTCCGTCAGAGTGGCGTGCCCCATTCCGTGCTTGTCCCGCGGTCGGCCGGTCAGCAACAGACCACCTTCCCCGGGCTGTCTCCACTCGCGCGGAGATGATTTTGTGCACCAGGGTTTGTCCGCTCTCCGTCAGAGTGGCGTGCCCCATTCCGTGCTTGTCCCGCGGTCGGCCGGTCAGCAACAGACCACCTTCCCCGGGCTCTGTCTCCACTCGCGCGGAGATGATTTTGTGCACCAGGGTTTGTCCGCTCTCCGTCAGAGTGGCGTGCCCCATTCCGTGCTTGTCCCGCGGTCGGCCGGTCAGCAACAGACCACCTTCCCCGGGCTGTCTCCACTCGCGCGGAGATGATTTTGTGCACCAGGGTTTGTCCGCTCTCCGTCAGAGTGGCGTGCCCCATTCCGTGCTTGTCCCGCGGTCGGCCGGTCAGCAACAGACTACCTTCCCCGGACTCTGTCTCCACTCGCGCGGAGATGATTTTGTGCACCAGGGTTTGTCCGCTCTCCGTCAGAGTGGCGTGCCCCATTCCGTGCTTGTCCCGCGGTCGGCCGGTCAGCAACAGACCACCTTCCCCGGGCTGTCTCCACTCGCGCGGAGATGATTTTGTGCACCAGGGTTTGTCCGCTCTCCGTCAGAGTGGCGTGCCCCATTCCGTGCTTGTCCCGCGGTCGGCCGGTCAGCAACAGACTACCTTCCCCGGGCTCTGTCTCCACTCGCGCGGAGATGATTTTGTGCACCAGGGTTTGTCCGCTCTCCGTCAGAGTGGCGTGCCCCATTCCGTGCTTGTCCCGCGGTCGGCCGGTCAGCAACAGACTACCTTCCCCGGGCTCTGTCTCCACTCGCGCGGAGATGATTTTGTGCACCAGGGTTTGTCCGCTCTCCGTCAGAGTGGCGTGCCCCATTCCGTGCTTGTCCCGCGGTCGGCCGGTCAGCAATAGACCACCGTCCGCGGGCGCCGTCGTTCACGAGCCGAACGACCGTGCTCTTGCGCTATGCAGGAGCCGTCAGGGTTCCGTCTCCTCCGTGTTAGGGGGAAGCGTTGGAAGCCACTGAGCGAAACAGACCCCTCGGGACCGAGAGTGGTTCGCGTCGCCGAGCCTTTCCCTCCATGAGGACGGATAGACTACCTTGGCGACGACTTTGATGCCAGTGCCAAAATGCCCCCACAGCAACGACGTCGCCGATGAGAGCCGAGGTATGCGCTGTTTTATCACAGATCTTTCAAGGATTAGACGGGTCCTCGTTCAGATCTGATCTCGCAGACAACCTACCTATATATAGCAGCAACCTTACTTTCGTCGGCGATCATTAGTCCCCGCTAAAACTTAAAATTTAACGGACCGGTGCGAACACCAGTCCGTCAAAATAGCGAAGGCCCGAAGCGAACCCGTCAGGCGAGGCGAGCTAGTGCGCTAGTGCGCTAGTACCCGCCTGTCGATCTCCCGTTAACAGCACGAGGCTCGGCGTCCCAGCCCGGCGAGCTTTTAAGGGGGGGTCGATGGCCGCCGTCCGCATATATCGCTGGCATATGGGCCATGCTCGCCGGCCCAGCCCCCGTCAACCTCGCCCTCGCAGCCAGGCTAGCTAGGCGGGGGTCCACGGTGTTTCAGATAATAATCGTTGGTCGACCGAGAGGGAGTCGAACACCGTACCTGCCCATCGAGGCGTGGCGACCCGAGCGATGTACGCCGTACCCGCCAGTCGATCTCCCGTTAACCGCACGAGGCTCGGCGTCCCAGCCCGGCGAGCTTTTGAGGGGGTCGATGGCCGCCGTCCGCATGTATGGCTGGCATCTTGGCCATGCTCGCCGGCCCAGCCCGGCTAGCTAGCTAGGCGGGGGTCCACGGTGTTTCAGATAATAATCTTCCGCAGATAGCGTGGGTCGACCGACAGGGAGTCGAACGCCGTACCCGCCTATCGAGGCGTGGCGACCCGAGCCGAGCCGTACCCGCCGAGCCGAGCCGTACCCGCCCCTCGCGCCGTCAACCGCACGAGGCTCGGCGTCTGAGCACGGCCAGCTTTTGCGGGGGTCGATGGCGGCCGTCCGCATCTATCGCTGGCATCTAGGCCTTGCTCGCCGACCCAGCCCGGCACCCGTCAACCTCGCCGTCCCAGGCGGGGGTCGACGATGTTCAGATAATAATCAAACAGTCGACCTCCCTATATATAGCAGCAACCTTACTATCGTCGGCGATTATTAGTCAACGCACAACCGTAACGTATCGGCTCCAGTCCGTAAAAATTGCATAGGCAGGTCGGCCGGACCCTGCAGCGAACGCATCAGGCGAGGCGTGCCGAGCCGAGCCGAGCCGGTGCGGTGCGGTGCGGTGCGGTGCGGTGCGTGAGTACCCGCCGGTCGATCTCCCGTCAACCGCGCGAGGTTCCAGTCCGTCAAACCAGCGAAGCCCCGTGCTCAACGGACACCTATAAAGCCCGGCCATCGTTTGCTGGGGTGGATGGCCCTCTATCCGCATGTATCGCTGGCATCTCTGGCATCTGGGCCTTGCTCGCCGGCCCAGCACGGCACCCGTCAACTTCGCCGTCCCAGCCCGACGAGCTAGGCTGGGGTCCACGGTGTTCAGATAATAAACAGTCGAGCCTTCCACGGATAGCGTGGGTCGACCGAGAGGGAGTCGAGCGCGGTACCCACCCGCTACTAGGTCTACCAAGATTTGATTCAGCCTTCGTCGACGCTCCCTTTATCGACGTTCCGACTTTTTCAGAAGTCTACCATCCCGAGATAGCTCGCTCCCCTCGAGAAATATTTATTATAAAATCAAGTCTACCATCCCGCTTTAAGTCGACAATCTGGTAGACACTCTTGCAAATACTTTCATAAGTGACCAATCCCTTTAGATTGTATACCTCTACCGTGTTCAGACCTTCGCGTAACAAATTGATTAGAATAGCTGATAAATCACCTGGGGGCTGGGACACGGTAAGAGAGTATCAGTCTCCTTTGCTTGGTAGCGATAGCGAAGACGAAAAAAGGCTTAAGAGTGCAGAGTCCAGGGCTGTCAAAAAGTTGAAAACCTCTCATAACAAGCAGTATGCTTCTTCAACCTCTTTTTCTGATTTCATGCGGGCTTCTATGGCTGGTGGTGGGAGACCACCAGCGAGCTATACCTTTCCTAGTGGACAGCCTCCAGCAGCGACGCCGAGTGGTCCCAGGGCATTTGGTTATCCCTTTCGTCCCAAGCGTACAGCGACTTCAAGAGACATCTGCTTTTTCTGCGGGAGGGCAGGTCATTTTCGAGCAGACTGCTTGTTGTCAAGATCAACCCGATACCCGCCCTTTGTCGGTCAGCCCAGATCTACTGAGAACAGCCGAGACTCCAATTCCCAGACCTCAAATAAATGATAAGTATAATTTATCGTTTTCTGAACATGAGAGCTTTTTTTAGCTTAAAGAGAAAGAATTCTCTATGCTATCAGATCCAGAGTGTATCAATGTGAAGGGAAAATTAAAAAGTTGTATTTCATTTTGGCACAGCATTGGCGCTAACCCTGATATTATTGAGGACATTAATTCAGGTTTTAAAATTCCTTTTTATTCCACTCCAGATTCCTTGTTTTCGAAGAACAATAAGTCTGCAGTGGATAATTCGGATTTTGTAGAGCAGTCTATCCAAGAAATGTTGAAGTGCCAGTACATAATTGAAACCCCATTTAAACCTCATGTTGTTAACCCCCTTAGTGTTTCTATAAATAGTGCAGGAAAGAAGAGGCTAATTTTAGACCTCAGATTGGTAAATAAACACATTTGGAAAGAGAAAATTACTTTCGAGGATTGGAAAACTGCATTAGACTATTTTCGTAAAGATTCTTATTGTTTTAAATTTGATTTGTCCTATAAGGGATATTATCATATAGATATAAATAGTGCGCACAGAACGTTTCTGGGTTTTTCATTCAAGGGAAAATACTTCTGCTATACTGTTATGCCTTTCGGTATGAGTTGTGCCCCTTTAGCCTTCACAAAACTCTTGCGAGAGCTAGTTAAATACTGGCGTATACACAGTATTAAGATAGTCATGTTTTTAGATGATGGTTGGGGTACGAATGAGTCGTTTGACAGTTCTCTCGCTGACGCCCAATTTGTCAGGAAAAGCCTTATGTTGGCGGGGTTTGTCATTAATGTTGAAAAGTCTGTTTGGCACCCTGTACAACGGTTAGAGTGGATAGGTATTCTTTGGATCTCTGATCAGTTTTGTATCTCTATTCCCAGTAGGAGAATTGAAAGTCTGAGACGATCTATTGAGAAGATTTTTGAAAAACTTCCTTTTGTTTCAGCCAGACAGTTAGCGGGTTGTACGGGGAAAATCATTTCCATGATGCCAGTAGTTGGTAACATAGCTAGGTTAATGACTAGATTTTTGTACATGGAAATTGAGAAAAGAGTTTCTTGGGATCAGTCTTACATGTTGGAGACAGGTCATTTAAGTATATCAGAATTAGATTTTTGGAGAGTAAATATTGAGGCATTGAATTGCAAGCTTTTGAAAGGTTTCACTAGAACTCAGACTATTGTATATTCTGATGCTAGTAATGTAGCATGTGGGGCCTATGTAGAAAATCTAAATGTTAATGTCTTTAAGAACTCTCTATCAGCTGAAGAGAGACTTGCAAGTTCTACTTTCAGAGAGTTAAGGGCGGTACATTTGGCTCTGAGAGCCTATGCAGTGTTGCTTAGTAACAGATCCGTGAAATGGTTTTCAGATTCACAAAACTGTAGATCTACATATTGTTAAGGTAGGCAGTATAAATAGAGACTTACATTCTGAATCCTTAGGTATTTTCAGGTTATGTTTGTATCATAATATAGATCTTGATATTCAGTGGGTATCAAAGAGCAGACAATGTGAGTAAAATTCGGGTCTGATGAATGGGAGGTAACTCCAGAATTTTTTGATTTTATGAATTCGCTCTGGGTTCCTTACGACGTGGATCGATTCGCCTCTTATGGTAATCGTAAAACGTTAAGGTTCAATTCTAAGTATTACGATTTTCAGACTGAAGCAGTGGATTGTTTTACTCTAAATTGGGATAGGGATAATAACTGGTTAGTTCCTCCTATTTACTTGGTAAATAGAACTATCTTTCACTTACTGGCGTGTAAGGCCCATGGTACTCTTGTGGTACCAAACTGGCCTAGCGCAGCATTTTGGCCCACGCTATTTAAGCAGATAAATGTAAAGCAAGATTATGTGCTTGATATTATAGAGTTTAGTCAGGGACAGGATATTTTTAAGAAGTCCAGTGTTGATAGTTCAATTTTTGGGTGTAGGAGGTTTTCTAGCAAAGTGTTAGCTGTTAGATTTTGATATAGTTCTACTACATGTATAATGAATATCATGTGCAGTAGAAGCTGCGATCTGTATAGATGTGCAGGTATTACTTTTTATGCACCGGATTTGTATTAGGTTTTGCAGAGGTGCAGGTTATGTCCCATTGTGACGTTGATATTGTCTACGTACTGTGGTGCGTATGAAGTTTGGCACTGGGGTGCTAGTTGTGTCCCCGGGGGACGCTGATATTGTCTACGTACTGTGGTGCGTATGAAGATTGGCACTGGGGTGCTAGTTGTGGCCCCGGGGGACGCTGATATTGTCTACGTACTGTGGTGCGTATGAAGTTTGGCACTGGGGTGCTAGTTGTGTCCCCGGGGGACGCTGATATTTTCTACGTACTGTGGTGCGTATGAAGATTGGCACTGGGGTGCTAGTTGTGTCCCCGGGGGACGCTGATATTGTCTACGTACTGGGGTGCGTATAAAGATTGGCACTGGGGTGCTAGTTGTGTCTCCGGGAGACACTGATACATGTATTGTATACGTACTGGGGTGCGTATGAAGATTGGCACTGGGGTGCCAGTGGTGTCCCGTTGGGACGCTGATATTGTATATGTACTGGAGTGCGTATAAGTATTGGTGTCCCGGTGGGATGCAGATTTTGTCTACGTACTGGGGTACGTATGAATATTGGCACTGGGGTGCTAGTTGTATCCCCGGGGGATGCTGATATTGTTTACGCACTGGGGTGTGTATGAGGGCTGGCATTGTGGTGCAGGTTTTGTACAATTTGATCGCGTAATTTAAACGTGTTTTTATATAGTTTTGGTTAAAATGCTCCTTCTGAAGCTTTTCTCATTAATAAGCTTATTTTACACTTTTCTGTTTTTAATATCTTATCTTAGTGTAGTATTTACATTTAACAGATGCATTTAAAGCAGGACGCTGGAAAGAAATTGATTCAGAGATATTACCCAAGGAGTTACAAGCGTACAAGCAAGTTGTAAAAGATTCAGTTGTAAATTCTAAAGCTGACAACACTTTCAAATCTTATGATTGTTACTTTAAAGGGTTTTGTAGTTGGTGTAAGAAATATGATTTTTGCAGTTTGCCAGCTTCGGAATTTCATGTTTCCTTATATTTGTCCTCAGTTAAGGATTCTTCCCCTTCTACTTCTAAATTAAATGCTATTGTTTATAGCATTTCATGGGCACATAGTATAGCAGGTTATAACGACCCCTGCATGTCTAGTCTAGTAAAGTCAGTTTTGAATGGTTTAATAAGAGCAGTGGCGAAACCAACGAATCAGAAAAAGCATTTTTCTGCAGATGATATTTGTAATCTTGTTAAACACTTTGGTTTATCTCCAAATTTAATAGATTTAAGATTTATTTCTATGTGTTTAATCAGTTTTGCCGGTTTTATGAGATTTGATGAAGTTGTTAATCTCAGGAGAAATGATTTAAGTTTCAGTCCGGATAGAATGCTGCTTAAGTTTAATAGTGTGCGTAGTAAAACGGATCAGAATAAGAAGGGCAATGAGGTAATAATTGCCAGAACGGGTAAATGTACCTGTCCGGTCATGCTTTTGGAAACATATCTAGATCTTGCTGAAATTCCTGAATTCTCTGATGAATTTTTGTTTAGGAATATTAGATTTTGTAAAAAATTAGCAAAGTATGTTCTTATCAAAGGTAATCATATCTCATACACTAGATGTCGAGAAATTTTGTTACACACTTTATCTGTCATGGGTTATGATAGTAAACAGTATGGTCTACATTCATTTAGATCAGGTGGAGCTAGTAGTGCTGCTAGTGCAGGCGTCCCAGATCGTCTGTTTAAGAAACATGGTAGATGGAAATCTGACAGTGCAAAAGATAGATATGTACGAGAGTCTGATGAAGTTAAAGCGACAGTTTCGCTTAATCTTGGTATATGAATATGTATACATGCAGTATTGTACTGTGACCATATTGTTTCCCGTTCTTTTTCTGTCGATTAAGTAAAGTGACCTTGTCGACTCCGACTCCTACTTTTGAGTTTGTTTTTTGTTCAGTTTATAAACTGGAAAGGAGAAGATAAATGTTTTATGTTTGAACGAAGTAAACATAAATAAATTTATCTTCGTATTGTATGTTTATACGTGGCTTACTGTATCGGACTGAGCCATTTATGTTCAGTCAGGCGTTTTAATCCGGGTATTTACTCGTGCCTCTATGTATAGAGATATCAGCTCATTCGACGGTTCGACAACGTTACGGTTACTTCGTATTTGACATTTTCCCACCCACCCTCCCTATGTTATTTCTTTGCTAAAATAGTGTTTTATTTTGCAGACTGGTTTATGTTTGGTTGCCATAGTGAGTGAGTAATGAGATGGTTGTTTAACTTGATTGCAGTGTGTTTGGAACAGTGGACACAGACTTTTTGTCATGAAAGAGTATCTTTCATGCAGTGATAAGTTTTATGTTAGTGACATTTATTTAGCCATTAGTTCTTATATGGCTCTATTTTTTGTGTGTGGATCCACTGTTATGTATGTGAGTTTATTTGATTAAGTAAAGTGACCTTGTCGACTCCGACTCCTACTTTTGAGTTTGTTTTTTGTTCAGTTCATAAACTGGAAAGGAGAAGATAAATGTTTTATGTTTGAACGAAGTAAACATAAGACGCTTTACTGATTCTTTGCATAAACAGTCAGCTGGTTTTGCACATTTTTGCACACTTTTTACCTGATAAGGTGCAATCCCCGAAACTAGGTAAAGTATTTTTTATGGAGACCTATAGATCTAACCGATGCACTTCGTAGAGATGTTACCCACGAGAACTACATGTGTATGTCGTATATTCGCCGTCACCAATTGCCTAACACTGGGCTAGAGGAAAACAAGACATGGATAAAACCTTTCATTAAACTCACTCTTCCTTCCTGCCATTCTCTCTTCGACAAAAATCATATTACCGAAAAGTTTTTAAGATTTTGGACACCTTGTTCAACTGTTGTAATAATCGTAAAATTAACAATAAATGCCTTCGTCGCTCAGTTATTTGTCAAAAGGTTGCAAGCTGAATGACAAACAGTGTAACCCCAGATCAGACTGTTCCGTTAGGGATCAGTCTGATCAGGGTCTACAATATTTGCTCTTGTCTGCGTTTCACTTCTCATTTTCACTATGGACGGATAGGAATAAGATAGAAAGTTGTAAAGTACGTTCGATCTGCTTTTAAAGTCTTACGTTTGTCTAAACAAACTCGAAAAAGTTTATTTATACAGCGCTCCCTCTCTACAACGACACCCAATGGGAGACAACAATTGTGTGCGTTGTTCGGAGGGAGTCGTTATAGAGAGGGAAATTGGCTCACATTTGCAAACAGCTTGAATCCAGACCAGACGACGCGTTACGCGGCGTCTGATCTGGATTCAAGCTGTTTGTCACTCGTCATTACTTTTTTTCTGTCAAATGTCCATTATGTAATTTTAAGGAAAAAAAGCAGACGACAATTTTAAGCAGACGACATTGCAGTCGTGATTAGGTTGAACATAATTGTCTTATTTTGGGGAAGAGCGGCAAGCGTCGTTGTAAGAAGGGAATCGTTGTTGGGAGGGCCATTGTAGAGAGGGAACACTGTATTTGTATAAATCTAGTGATGAATTTGTGTTTTCCATATAACTGACACAGTCCGCAATTTCTTTTTTATGGTTTCAAATGCTTGGAATCAGCTATAGTCAGCATCGAGCCCAAAACTTTTACTCAGTCCTCATCCGCTAATTAAGAAAACAACACCCAATTTCACCGTTGGATAGCATCACTTCCCTAGAAACGAAAGTTCGATTAATCTTCAGTACTGTGTTAGATGAAACAGTGAAGCGATTTGAAGTAATAAGCTTCTAGTGAAAAAACATTACATTCTGAAGTAAAGATGATAATCATAAAATTAGTGGACTCTACTTTCACTTTGTTTTGTTTATGAATAATTTCCGAACCAGGATAGTGGCATGCTGTTTTGTACTGTGGCGGCACTGAGAGTTGTCGATTCCGCGGCTGAAAAGGATACCTTTAAATTGCTTTAAAATGAAATTTAAATACCATATGTATAGATAACCTCCAAATATGCCTGAAATAATATTTAAAAGTTTAAATAATATACAAACAGGGTTTAGGCTTTATCCGCGTTTCAGGTTCTTTGTGAACAGTATTATTCAATGATACAAGTTTTCTGTATATGCTCTGTGTAAACTGCTATACAGTGTTCCTTCCCTACAACGGCCCTCCCAATAACGACTCCCTCCATAGAACGACCATTGCCATAGTTTCCTAAACAGGACCATTATGTCTAACTCTTTTAATACTGCAATATACCGTCTGCTATAAATTATCGTCTGCTGTTTTTCTCAAACTTACATAGAAGTGGAGATTTTGATAGAATAGATATACGAGTAATGACGAATGACAAACAGATTGAATCCTGATCAGACGCCGCGTGACGCGGCGTCTGATCTTGATTCAAGCTGTTTGCAAATGTAAGCCAAATCTTAATTTTCCCTCTCTATAACGACTCCCTCCGAACAAAACACACAGTCTGTGACCCCCATTGGGTGTCGTTGTAGAGAGGGCGTGCTGTACATCCTACGATCAAAGACATTTAAAAAGAAACAATGTGTTCAGAATTTTCGCTATTAATCTCAGGGTTTCCTTTCCACGTAGAGTCAGGGGCAGGTAACCCAGCCTAATGCATTGCCATCTGTTTCAAATGAGGCATGGTGTCGCTCAAGAGGGACAATACTGTAATATGATAGGATGATAAAATTAATGAAACGTAAATCTCTTAAACAATAACTGAACTATAAATGTTATACAGTGCTACCCCGTCAGCAGCGACCAATCATTCAGGATGAAATGCGCGACTGCAATACCGAAAGCTTTTACTGGATTCTCCTGAATCTGTGACTTTCATCCCTGCCACATGCTTCAAACTATCAGGGCTGCCATTTCTCCGGATTTTTCCTAAATCTTCGGATTTTTTTTCTCTAATACATGGTAGCTTAAAGCAGGCTGAAAGTAAAGCAGAATGCGCCTTAACCCTTTACCCCATAGGTTTTTTCTAGTTTTGAAAATAGGTGACTATTTAAAGCAGGTTGAAAGTAAAGCAGAATGCGCCCTAAGGCGCATTCTGCTTTACTTTCAGCCTGCTTTAAGTTACAACCTGCTAGAAATTTAGAAAATATTTCTTCTAATACATATTTATGACTGTATAGATTGGAACTATTGTCTTCCGCGGAGGATTAAATGGAATGCGCTAAAAGGCGCTTCTATAAGGTAAAGGGTTAAGGCGCATTTTGCTTTACTTTCAGTCTGCTTTAAGCAGACACGTGTCAACAAAGCTAGAAACAGGCGATGGGGGTAAATGCGATTCGTAAAATCGCACTTGAAAAATTCAAATTTGGAAATCTTAGGATGTTTCATGTCAACCTATGGCAGCCCTGAACTATGCATGGATTCAGAGTCACTCAAGAGGGACAACGCTATAATATGATAAACTAATATCATGCATGAAACTTAATGCACCTAAGCAACTACAAATATTGCTGTTATATAGTACTACCCTCATCAGCGACCTACAATTCAGTGAGAACTCGGATAAAAGAAACAGGTGGCTGCTTAATGCATCAGGACCAGAGCAACACAGATAGTTCATACAGAAGCTTTCTATATTACTTTCGCCTTATTATACTCTGCCACCTGACGCAAATGAGGTATGATTCCCTGTCACCCAAGAGGGATAACTCGAACATTAATTCGGCATGGTTAATTATATAAGCTCTTAGCTCTTTCTCTGTAAGAATTGAAAACATACTTCACCTAAACAGTTGTGCTAATATTAAACTCCGTGATATAATTATGCCAACGTAACACTCCTTAACGAGTAAAGTATAAATGCTGTGGCAAAGTGAGAGGGGGCTGATTTACTCCAAAATTGACAACAGACTTCCGGGTTTGTCAATTTTTTCGCCGGGTAGATATTCATAATGATGATACGTGTAATGATATATGATACTACAGTCAGCCCCAAGTCACACCTGTGACACAGTCATGTTAACTCTTTGCACGCTAGCGGCGGATATACCTGCCATATTATCTCTGCAGATTGGATCCAGATGAGACGCCGCGTAACGCGGCGTCTCATCAGGATCCAAACTGTTTGCCATTCTGACACTGAATTTAAAAGGAATTTTTGAAAATTCTAACTTTAGAACGATAGCAGACGAACAAATTACCCAGCATGCAAAGAGTTAAGGTAATAGGAGGGTGACGGTTCACTGAGTTGTCGTGTTATGTCGACGACATTCGTTCTTTATCGATATTCCGATTCCATAAGTTTCGGCCACGCTCGATTTTCCGAAAACTGTTTTTTTCCATATATGTGACGTCATTTCCTGTTTACCGAAACCTTAACATAACACACAAGGGCCTTGTGTCCCTCTTTTATAGGCGAGGTAAACAGAGGATTGCTGGGAGTGGGGTAGACTGTTCTATATCATTTTTATTAGTAGATTAACTCCTTTACTGAATGTTGGTTGTCATGGTAAACAGAGTATAGTTATTATTTGCAAACAGTTTGAATTCTGAAAGCTTGGCGCGACGTCTGGTCAGAATCCTGACTGTTTTAAACTCACTTCATGTTGTCTTAAGCTTCGTGACCTTGTACCCCGGTATTCAGTTCTAAATATAGTATATACTATATATATATATGTAGTATAATTATATTAGAACTGAATACATTTTTTTGTTCAATGTCCCTATGGTCTTAAGTCAAAGTACCTTACACTTTTTACCTTTAGAAATAAAAGCAGACGACATTTGTTTCACATTAACCCATTACCTGATAGACTGTTTCTAGTTTTGAAAATAGGTGACTACTTAAAACAGGTTGAAAGTAAAGCAGAATGCGCCATATGGCGCATTCTGCTTTACTTTCAGCCTGATTTAAGCTATTACCTACTATAATAAGGAAAGTGTTAAATATAACACATATTCATTACGGTATATATTGGAACTATTTTCTTCAGCGGATGAATAAAATGCATGTGCTAAAAGTCGCTTCTATAAGGGAGAGGGTTAATGGCGTAGGTAAACTTGATTGTATATGGTAAAATCTAAGCATTGCTCTACAGTCGCTTTTAAATGACCTTGAACGTTATTGCTTGACATGGGGCCTTATAATTAACACTTCAAAGACAAAAATAATGAATTTTGAAAAAGGCCGACATAGTAGACATAATTTTACAATTAACAATACAGTTTTAGAGATTTTAGATTCTTTTAAGTATCTTGGGATACATTTGTTTAAAAATGGAAATTGGGCAAGAACCCAAAATAGACTAGCAAAACATAGCAATCGTGCATTACACAACTTGTTTATTGTTTTTAATCAACTTGAATTATCTGTCAAAGAAAAATGTAAATTATTCGATACTCTTGTAGGTTCAACACTCAATTATAGCTCAGCTGTATGGGGTTACCATGAAAGTAAGGATATAGAATTGATACATTGCAAGTTTTTAAGGAAGCTATTTTGATCGATTATAAACACAATCGTAGGGTTTGAAGTTCTTTAATCAATAAGTCTAATGAATGAATGAACGAAACCCTGAAAAGGAAATACAATGTTATAGTCTATTTCTAAATATACATGTACTCTTACTAAAGATGTTTAGGTTAACTGGCATCGGGGTAAAATACAAGGTGCCGAGGAATAAGTTAATAGAAGTAGTTATGTTACTTACCAGCTGGTTGTTGTATAAAGAGATCTAATATTAAAGTAAAGTATAGTATAAAGTAATTCTATATAACGTCCTGTCGTCTACGATAATTTAGCCAGAATGAATTTGGAGGGAAAGAGGGTTAACTTTATGGGTTACGGTCAGGTGACTTTCATGCCTCACTCACCCATGAACACAAACTCACATCATCTCACTCACGACTAGCTCACCAATATACCCGTGCACTCGTGCTCATCACTCACACAAACATACTTCAGTACGAGTACAATAACATAAAGCTAAGGGGTATAATAAGGGGAAACCCTAAACAGTAACCTGGTTACATACTCCCCTGCTTCTTTGAAATGTCTCCTGACATTTGCAAATTTAACTATCAACTGGTGAACTAGAATAACTAAAATAAATATAATAAATGTGCATAGATACCCGCACTAACTATATGTAGAAAGTATTAACTTTCTAACTACCTCTGCAGAAAGCATTAGCTTTCTAAATTACTATGGTGAAAGCTATATTAATCACAAGCTTCTAACATGATAATGAAGAAAGCATGAGCTTTCTAAACCATCATGTAGAAAGCAAAAGAATATAATATGCAGAAAGCAATGGCTTTCTAAACTATTTTGCAGAAAGCATGAGCTTTCAACACACCAAACACTATCTATGCAGAAAAGTATACCTTATTTACATAAGGTTAAAGTTACAAATTAAATAAAATGTAATTCAATTCTCAAAATTGATTTCTACTGTACATGGATCTGTCACATGATTCTGGCTAATTTACAAGTAAATTATAATTACTTATACAAATTTGACTGATCACAGTACAGTAAATTAATCTAAAATACATAAATAAAACTAAAGATGTCAATTCTGTGTACATTACAGAATAAAACTACAAAACTGAATTCAAAACTGAAACTACATGTGTTAATTCTGCATAAATTACAGGTTACAACTACATGTAATACTTAATGTAAGATATCTGGCTCTAAGCTTACACAAAACAGGAGTCTGTATCGCAAGCATTGCGCCAGACTATCTGGGGACAAACCCACTGACCATAACGATCAGGAGCCTTTCTGTTCCTGACCGGCCTTCTAGAAGGTGGACTTGGAGAAGGAGTGGGGTCTTGAGTTGGGTCTGGATCCTGAACCGGGTTTAAGTCTGGATCTGGATCAGGGTCAAATGTCAGATCTGTGCCTGGAACTGAGCCAGGGCTTGGGTCTACAGTGTTGCCTGAGAGCAAAGCTGAACTGAATTCAGGATTCGAACCTGAAACTGAAATGGGATTGGCAACAGAGGCAGGATCCAATGTAAGATCCGGGACAGGATCTTGAGTCTGTTCAAGTGGAGCTGCCACAGGAACATTACTCTGGCTGGAGTTACCTCCAACTCTGGTGCTTGGTTGCCTAGGACCCTGGGTAAAACTACCCGCATCTGCTGATCTGCTCTGCTGTGTCCTTGTAGAAAACCTATGTTTTCTTCTCTGGGGAATTATGTAGACTGAGCTCTCAGAGCTCTCTTCAGAGCTTGACTCTGACTCCATGGCCTGTCTGGGTTGTTTGGGCTTTTGAGGACCCGACTGAGACGGACCTCTGGGTCTGGGCCCCGGACTGTTGGGTTGCTCGACTGGCACGCAGTTGAATGGAAGAAGAAGATTCCTATGCAGTGTGCGGATCTTGGATCCATTTTCCAGTTTTACTTTGTAAACTGGTAAATCTGGATCCGGTATGCCACACACGACATAGGGCGTCTCTTCCCAGCGATCAGCCAATTTCTGTTTGCCTTTCAACCCAACATTCCGGACTAGAACCCGATCCCCTATCTCCAGAGCAGCCTCTCGTTTCCCTCTATCATAGAGGTCTTTGTTCTTTTGGGCGCACTTCCCAGCATGCTTAGCCGCAACATCATATGCGTAATGCATGCGTGCTTTCAGTTTCTTGCCATAGGACTGAGGCCCTGCAGGAACCTCATCCTGGACAGGCGATGTACCTAAAAAGGCATCCACTGAAAGTCTTGGGTGCCACCCAAACATGAGAAAGTGGGGTGAGTAACCCGTAGCGTCACTCCGCGTCGCATTGTATGCCTGAACCAATGGAGCAACAAATGACTTCCAGTCAGATTTCTGATTGTTCTCCAGGGTTCCAAGCATTTTGAGAAGGGTCTGATTGAAACGCTCTGCAGACCCGTTGCCCATGGGGTGGTAAGGAGTAGTCCTTGACTTCTGGGTATGGGCAAGTCTGCAGAGTTCCTTAATAACTCTACTTTCAAAGTTCCTACCCTGATCGCTATGGAGCCGGGCGGGGAAGGAGTAAAAACGTATGAAATTATCATACAATGCCTTCGCCGTGGTCTGTGCTGTCTGGTTCCGACAAGGGATAGCCTGAGCATAGCGTGTAAAATGGTCGGTAATGACCAGTATATGCTCAAAGCCTCCCTTGGACGGTTCCAGAGACAAAAAGTCAATGCAGACCAGCTCCATAGGGTAAGTACTTGAAATAGGGTTGAGCTGTGCAATGGGTTTAGTAGGGGCCTTCCTTCTGATGCAGCGGTCACATGCCTCAATCTTGCTGTTAATATCCTTTTCAAGACCAGGCCAATAAAATCTCTGTTTGGCCAACCATAGCGACTTCTCCTTGCCTTGATGACCTACATCATCATGTACTCCCTTTAAGGCTAAGGATCTAAAGGACTCTGGCATAACTAGCTGTTCCACAACTACACCATCCAGAGCGGCAGTTCGGTACAGAACATTGCCTGAGAGGTGGAGCTTCTTCCACTCTCTAATGTACTTCTGTACCTCTGGCAATTCCATGCGGGATGCTCTGTCCCTGGGGCGAAAACTGCTGCATAGGAGTGTAATAACTCTGGCAAGGACAGGGTCAAGCTTCTGTTCCTTTGCCCAATCGACCTTGCTGAAGTGTTTCGAGTAGGACTGGCCCTCAGCGGCCGTCTGAGGATCATCCCCACTAGAGACACATTCAGCAAACGGAACATTCGCAGTTACTGACTGACAGATCGCACGTATGGTATCAGAAGGAAGCCTACTGAGCCCATCAGCATCACCATTCTTCTTTCCAGCTCTGTACTTTATAGAAAAGTTGTAATTTGCCAGGGCTGCGACCCAGCGATGCCCAGTGGCATCGAGCTTGGCACTGGTTAAGACATAAGTCAATGGGTTGTTATCTGTGATAACTACGAAGGAGTTACCCATGATATAATCATGGAACTTGTCCGTAACAGCCCATTTCAGTGCCAAAAACTCAAGCTTGTGCGCCGGATATCTGCGCTCACTAGGCCGCAGACCCCTACTGGCATAGGCAATAACCCTCTCCGCACCCTCCTGTACCTGATACAGGACAGCCCCCAACCCTTGACCACTGGCATCAGTGTGCACAATAAAGGGTAGGGTGTAATCTGCATAGGCAAGAACAGGAGGGTGGAGAAGCTTATCCTTCAGTATAGAAAAAGCCTCTTGCTGCTTTTCTCCCCAGACCCATTGTGCAGGCTTCTTGGGTTTCCTCTTAGCCTTCCCTTTTTTCTTGACCTTGTGGGTCGAATGGCCTTCTAGGAGGGCATTCAGGGGCTGAGCTATAGAGGAAAAGTTCTGGACAAACCGCCTATAATAACCAGCAAACCCGAGAAAATTTCTCAGCTCCTTAATGTTACTAGGGGGTTTCCAGTCCCTTATAGCCGCAGTCTTCTCTGGGTCTGTTGCTATACCCTCACTCGAAACTATGTGCCCTAAATAGACAACTGAGGTCTTAAAGAACTCACACTTCGAGGGTTTCAATTTGAGGTTGTGCTCAGAGAGCCTCTGAAAGACAGCCTCTAAACGCTGTGTATGCTCCTCAAAGGTCTTGGAGAAGATCAGTATGTCATCAATGAAGATGAGGCACTCCCTGAGATGGAGTTCACCCATACACTTCTCCATTAATCTCTGGAACGTAGCCGGCGCGTTACAAAGCCCAAAGCTCATACGTTCGCACTCGTAGAAGCCTAAATTTCCTACAGAAAACGCTGTCTTGGCCTTGTCTGCCTCTTCCATCTCCACTTGCCAGTATCCCGATCTAAGATCAAGTTTACTGAAAAACTGGGATCCAGCAAGGGTATCGACAGTATCGTCGAAACGAGGTAACATGTAAGCGTCTTTGCGCGTTTTACGGTTCAATTCTCTGTAGTCAATGCAGAAGCGTAAGGATAAATCCTTCTTCCGGACAAGAACTACATTAGAAGAGAATGGACTGTTGGATTCACGAATGGCACCAGCAGCGAGCATGTCTTTCAAATGCTGTCTGACCTCTTCATACATCCCAGGAGGTATTCTCCTGTACGGTTGTTTGAAAGGCTTGTTATCTTCAAGCTCAATCTTGTGCTTAACAAGATTGGCGCATCCTAAGTCTGTAAGACCTCGTGAGAATATGTGCTCCCAATTGCCTAACACCTGCTGTACTCGCAATACTTGCTCTGGAGTCAAAGCAGCAGTGTCTATCTTGACTCCCAGTTCCTCTAAAAGAGAAAAGCCCTCTTTGTTGGGACTTGAACCTGGGACCTCTGAGGCAATGGTGTCAACGACCTTGACCTCGCTGATATGACAAACAGCGGATCTCGGCTTTATGGTAATAGGTTTGGCTGTCATATTGCAAACCTTCACAGGTATCCTGTGGTAATCAGTCTGTTCCAGTTTTACAACCCTCGGACAAACCGAGTAACTAGACTGTTCCATGGTTTCAGTAACAACATCGGTTACATGTTGGTTATTGTTTCTAAGAAACCCGTTTACCATAACCGTCTGGTATGGTTCCACTGTAATTGGCTTTCTACTACAAGCCTTTACCATATGAGTCTTAAAATTAAGACTGTCAATGGCCAACTGCCATTCATCAGGGACATTCAAAATTGAAGACCCAGATGACATCCTTAATTTCAAAGACCTAAGTATATTAGTGCCCACTATAACTGGACAAGTTAGAGGTTTAAGTCTGTGTCTGGTACAACAAGTACCGGCACAGGTAAACTAAAATCAGTTATGAATGGAACTACCACAGTCGTCTCAATATAACCCGAATAATTGAGTTTTGATCCATCAGCCACTGAAAGATCAACAAGAGAACCAAGACTCTTCAACTGAGGTCTGTCTTTTAAAGACAAGTAAAATGACTGAGAGACTGTGGTAACCATCGATCCACTGTCTATTAAGGCAGTGACCTTTTGGTCATGCAGGAAAATTGTAGACTCGTTGGCGCTACCAATAAGCCTGCTTAAGAGGGGTTGGCCTTTTTCTCCAAAAGACGCCTCTGTGTGGCCATCAACAGAAGCCGTTACTAGTTTAAAGGACTAGTACTTGAGGTTCTGTTGCCTTGGTTATTGTAATTTGACCTCCTATTCCCCCTATTGGTATATCTGTTGTATCCCCTGTTATATGGCCTGTTGAAATTGTTGTTATGTGTGTTATTGTTGTTGGTGGTGTTAGTAGTGGTGTCTGATTTAGGTGTTCCAGTAGAGGTTACGCTGGGTGACAAAGAATCAAGCTTCTGGAGAACTTGATTAAACTTCTCGTCAATCTTTGTGTCAATGCGTTCCTCCAAAGACTTGAGCTCCTTACTAAACTTTTTATCTAAGTCCGATAGCTGAGTATCAGCAACAATAGGCTGATGTGTCACCTTTTTAGAAGGTTGCGTTGGTGTGCTCACCTCTAACTCCTTCTCGACAGATCTTATCTGACGTATAAGCTCGTCATAGTCAGTGATCTCGTCATACTTGTGACGAGTCTGACTCTTTAACTTTTCAGAAGCTAAAGAAGTCCAAAATTT
This sequence comes from Gari tellinella, assembly GCA_922989275.2. Taxonomy (NCBI): domain Eukaryota; kingdom Metazoa; phylum Mollusca; class Bivalvia; order Cardiida; family Psammobiidae; genus Gari; species Gari tellinella. The sequence goes on along the minus strand of OV277868.1, from coordinate 79,596,749 downwards.
ATGGCGTAGGAATGCATTCATTGCTTTCCGATCCAGCTGACCGGGGCCATAGGCTAGCCTTAAAAGACATTCAAGTCTACAGCCAAACCTAGTCACCGACTCATCTGGTCTCTGAAAGCAATTGAAGAATTCCTGCATAACCATACTTGGTGTAGAAACATCACCAAAAAGCTTGTCTAACTTGGAGAGGATAGTATCTAATGATGCATCTTCTCCTAAGCTGACCATCACTGACCTAGCAGTGCCTTTCAAGGATCCACGAATGGCCTGTGAAAGTCTAGTGGCTGGCAAATCAGTGTCATGCATAAGACACCTAATCTCAAATCGCCACTCTAAATATGTAACATCTCCCTTCAACTCATCACCTGAAAAGGGCGGGATTTTAGGTAAGGGTGCTGCAACAGCATAGTGTGTACTGGTATCTGTTGGACAGGTAGGGGTAATTGGGGTACTGGTTACTGGTGCACCTCCACGGCCTGAGGGTGGTATAAAATCCTGTAAATCAATGGGGTTTTTAAACCAGGCACCTCGACCTGCAGGGGGCGGGATTTTAAACACAGGTGAAGACATAGGGTCATTATCTGGTAATTTGGGTGGGGCAGATATGGGTTTGGAATCTTTTTTCCGAATTTCATAGGTACCCTTAGCTGCTAAAGCTGCTACAAGTTCCTCCTCTGAAAGAGAATGGGCCATTGTTGCCAACTAAACAAACTACCAGTAAGCAGAAATTACCTACGCAACACCTAACAGCAATCAAAATACTGTTACACTAATCTAATCCAAGTAACTTACAGCTATAACCACCTAAGTTACAATTACTTACAAAATCTACCAGTATTTAACTATACTACCCACCAGAATACACAATACTACCAAAATCCTGTTACTAAAACAAATCTATAGCTGCACAACAACAATAAGACCTAGAAATGGGCATATATCAGGGCTAACATTTGGGGAAATACAAATACAATACACAAAATAATAAACAATATTTCTATCACACTAAATATTCACCTTCCTCATATTCGTCAGCAATCACTGCATTCTCCCCGTCTCCGGATTCTCAACCTTATGATCGTGCATGTGATGTTAGTAAACGGAAACGGCGAAGAATGAGCAAATGAAGAAGATAGACAGATGAAAGAAATGAAAGAAAAGAAAGAAGAAAATCTGTCAAATATGTCAAATCAAAGCTTAGTTTAGTAGGTAATTAATGACCAGCTAGTAAGTAAACACAAATATTAAACAAGACTATTCAAACCCTAAATATCATTATTTGTCAATACCACACATGTTGTATCAAATACATATCACACATTTCACAAAATGAATATTGCACTTTTCTGTCAACTCTGACATGTCAAACATTCTACAAAATGAAATTGCGTAGCAAACCACCAGATTCAAAATAAAGCAATGACAGTACAGTTTATGAAAGATTTAAATATAAATAATTCAACGACTTACCGTTTAACAAATCAAATGTTACACAAAGAAACAAATTATAAAGCAGAAGCTGACCTACAAAAACAGCTGATTCGAAACGAAGCGTTCCGAATCCGGTGCAAATGTATGTCTACTATACATATTAAGGTCGGCCTTAGGTAGGGTCGGCCTTGTGACTGTAAATCAACTAGGACACGGGAATCAACGTTGGATTTGACGAACTGTGAACACTGTGATATGTAAATAGTGGAGGATTGATGACTGTGCTGGACACATTTTAGTAAGTTATTTTATCTTTGTCATAACCATTATTGTATTGTCATGTTCTACTTTGTTTAATTTTGGGGTTTATCACCAGTTTCCGTGTTTCGTTTGATTTACAGTCACAAGGCCGACCCTACCTAAGGCCGACCTTAATATGTATAGTAGACCTATAGTCACAAGGCCGACCTTATGTTTATATAGCAATTAGGGTTTTCACACATCTGTTATCGGCATGTATTTGATGTTAGATTGTCTTTGTATATAACCGACACGAGCCGGCAATTGTTGCAAGCCAAAGACCCAAATATTAGCTCAGATCCAGATCCTGATAAAATTAAAAAAAATTATTAAAAAATCATGTAATTTAAAAATAGACATGTAATTGTTTATAAATAAATATTAGACATTTATGTTTTATATAACCGACACTAGTCGGCAATTGTCGCAAAAACCGTAATAATAGTTCAGATCCAGATCATGATCACCATAATAATTTTCTTTTAAAAAGGATGCTATTTAAGAAAAAAATATGTTAATGTTTACATAAATAATTCTTAAACATTATTTATGTTTTTTATCAATGTTAGCCTTTTCCATTAGGGCGTGGAGGCAATTAGCCTGCAGATTTAATAGTTTCGATCCAGATCAAGATCCAACATTTTTTATAAAAAAAAAAAGTTATTCTCAAGAGCCCATGAGAAAAATGTGACTGACAGTATATGATATGCTTAGTTATTAATTACTTACTCATAAGAAGCTAGATATAAACATGGAGGAATTATAACCGGGTATAATTCCTCCATGATATAAAGAAAATATAAATGCATGTTTTTATTTTATTCTATTTTCAGAGTGTACATTTTACATAGCAGATAATTTGAGTTGTTCAAACTGAGAAAAGATGCTTCAGGAAATAGTACAGATTCAGATCATATGGAGCTGTTCAAGACCAATGTTAACCGCCTGTTACCGATATTTGATGATTTTATGTTGAAAGTCCTAAAAATAAGAGGAAAATATTAGAAATCGATGTAGAATAAAATGAACAATTTTAATTTAAAATATTTTCCAATAGAGTCCTCTGATTGATTTCAGCATTATTTGTACATTTTCTTTATTATTACAAATAGAGAGTGTAATGATGCTATTGGCATATGTCTGTGATTGTATAATAATTATGATTATGTTGATGAAACAACACTGTGTATTTACATTACTGAATAAAGACACTTTGAATCTTGAATGTGTTCACGGTCTGCACTGTTGGTCACAGGTTGACATTTTAAGTTCCCATGGCTAATGGTTTTTGAAACGTCGTTACTATTTGCATGTTTTATCTGCAGTGTATATTGCATCAATATAAGGCCACGAATATGTGTAATTGTTGAACGATTAGGTGATCTTGGTTATAATTGCGATTGCATAGAAAGTGAGAAGGATTGTTCCATAATTAAATTTGTAATATATAATATATATGTTATATCTATACCCTGGGTAAAATCTCTCTATTACGATCAATATAGTTTGTTAATTTCCCGACAATTGAAGCAGGTAATAGGTTAATATGTCGTTACAGAAAGGTTTTAATTTTCTAAAACATTGTACAATGACAAACGGTGCAGACCCTGATCAGGGGACCCAATTAGAAGTCCTGTGATTTGGATCTTCACTGCTTACATAGGACCAGTGTATGTTTTAACAGGTACCCTTTTTCAAATATCCAGTTGTAGTAGTGTTGTTAGTAATATTTCCTTTTTATTATTATTGTTGTTATTATAAGTAGTATTAGTAGTATGAGTAGTAGTATAAGTAGTAGTATTAGTAGTAATAGTAGTAGTAGTAGTAGTAGTAGTAGTAGAAGTAGTAGTAGTAGTAGTAGTGTTTAAAGGATACTTAAAAGATATATATTGATTAAATCTGAAATTGGAGTATCTCTATCGCCACGTGCCATACGCGCGACTCGTCTATACATTAAGCAATAACCTCTATTAAAAATCTTTTCCCATCATCATTTCCTAAAAGTATCATGTGCATTTAATGTGTAGACCCTGGTTAAATACTTTTATTAACACGGGTGCATTTATAGCCAGACGTTAGATCAAATCAGAAATTGGATTATCTCTAGCGCCACATGCCATACGCGTGCCATCGTCCATACAATGTTAAATAACTATTATTAAATATCCAATGCCTTATCATTTAAAATCTTGTTTAAAAGTTGATTATGTGTATATTATATGTTGTTTAAGATCCTGATCTAATACTGATATAAGCTGGGTTAGTTAGATCAAAAGTGAAAGTTAATTTCTCTAGCGCCACGTGCCATATTGATAATGTATTAATTTGTATTTATAAGTGTTGACACGTGGCAGCTTAATGCTGACCCTTGCCCTAGGCAACATATATTATCAAATGTGTGTGCGTTTTGAATATATGTGTGTTGCTTCTTGGTGTTTTAAAGAAAGAGAATATTAACAATTTCAAAAAACGTCGAATTCTGTTTTATTTTCTTTCCCTATAGAAAATCTAATCATGGTTTACACATTGAATTCAGACAATGTACACTCTGTAAAAGATGCAAAACATAACGTTATCAAGAGATTTTTCGATGATGATCTGGGCCTGAACTACCTATATATATACAGCAACAACTGACCATGACCTGGGTCCAGGCTATGGTATAAGTAAGTTAATTACCCATAAATACGGTAATGAAATTCTGCAATGACACTCATTTGCATCAAATATAAAGTGATTATGATCTGGGTATGAACAATAATTATGCGTCTATCGATAATTGTCACAACGCGCCTAACATACCTGTAAAATAGGTGTGAAACCTAAATTTCTATATAAAGATAAGGTCGGCCTTGTGACTATAGGTCTACTATACAAATTAAGGTCGGCCTTAGGTAGGGTCGGCCTTGTGACTATCAACCTCCTAGTTTCCTTCGGCGAGTCTCGTGAAGTATCGCGCGAGAATGACGTCACTAGGCTAGCCTCTATAACTACGGTATGTGCACAGAAACTATACAGAATATTAACCGAAATCACCGGTTTTAACGCTAATGACTAGAAAAAAATCACAAAACACTAGTAATCCTCAGCTCCTGTTCGATTCCAACGTAGGCTCCGAGTATCGGCTCCAAAACCAGAAATATCCCGTATGGTGCCTCTCAGCTCCGTGGTTTCTATCTGGGCCGTGCCGTCTCTCTCTAATTCGCTCTCTCTATCCGTCGTCACACTCGTCAGAGGTGACGGAGACGCCAAACTGACCTTCCTTGTTGATTAAACTGTCGTGGTCGCCATTTTGTAGCCCGGTTTGATCGATTATAAACACAATCGTAGGGTTTGAAGTTCTTTAATCAATAAGTCTAATGAATGAATGAACGAAGGCCTGAAAAGGAAATACAATGTTATAGTCTATTTCTAAATATACATGTACTCTTACTAAAGATGTTTAGGTTAACTGGCATCGCGGTAAAATACAAGGTGCCGAGGAATAAGTTAATAGAAGTAGTTATGTTACTTACCAGCTGGTTGTTGTATAAAGAGATCTAATATTAAAGTAAAGTATAGTATAAAGTAATTCTATATAACGTCCTGTCGTCTACGATAATTTAGCCAGAATGAATTTGGAGGGAAAGAGGGTTAACTTTATGGGTTACGGTCAGGTGACTTTCATGCCTCACTCACCCATGAACACAAACTCACATCATCTCACTCACGACTAGCTCACCAATATACCCGTGCACTCGTGCTCATCACTCACACAAACATACTTCAGTACGAGTACAATAACATAAAGCTAAGGGGTATAATAAGGGGAACCCTAAACAGTAACCTGGTTACACAAGTGTTAATAACTCTAGACGACTTGCGTCTTATTGCATGTACAAACATAGTTTTAACATAGAAACATATCTTAACTGTATAAGTGTCAATAAATATAGAATCGCATTTACAAAATTTAGACTTTCGTCACATCAACTAAGTATTGAAACTGGCAGACACAATAATATTGCCATACAAGATAGAAAATGTAAACACTGTAATTTAAACGTCATTGAAGACGAATATCATTTCTTACTTGTTTGTCCGAAATACAGAAATCTACGAGTCAAGTACTGTAAACCGTATTATTGTCACTGGCCAACGCTGAATAAATTTATATCACTTATGTCAGCAGAATCGGTAACGACTCTAACAAATTTGTCAAAATTTATATATTTTGCTTCAGTTCTAAGGTCAGAATCTGACTGATCTTTAACAATTATGTTTGATCAGTCGAACTTCGATACCTCGAAGTCAGTTAATTCGGTTTCCAGTATTTGTATAGATAAAAATTGTCCACGCTTGGGTCGAGCAGGTCCTTATTTCGGAGTTAAAACGTGACTTGTGCACGTTTTGGCTTTGAAATACGACCATGTTTGACTTATGCGAGATCGGGATTTCGAAGTTTGACTGTATGTATAAATTCAGTTTGGTTCGTAAATATTGTAAACGATGTTCCATATTTTCTTTCTCTGTAAATGCTTATGAAAGAATTATGTATGGTTGTTTCACATAATGTATGTGGTTTACATATATTTAAATTTGTCAAATACATCTGTTTTTTCACAATACTGCTATATACATGTACGGCTATATATGTGCTTTGTGCAATTTTATGCCGAATAAAGATTATGTTATGTAATTGTGAACGCACATAACTATTCAAAAACATCATGGTATCAGCAAAAAAGAAGATTAAGTACCCGTATGGGCATAAGTAATTTTGATTTATAGAAACATTGGCACAATGGCAAGAAAAGTATTTTAGCTCGTTTGACCTAAATACGCAACGGACCAGAACCATTTGAACAATATCGATAAAGGCTTGCTAGAGGTTTTACCATGGCAAATATCGAAGCTCCTGGCTCCGAGATTATAAAGCGTTTGAGCTGAGTCTAAATTCATTCCCAAGCATTTGAATCTGACCAATCAAATGCTTGGGAACACACTCAGACTCAACTAAAATGCGGAGCCAGTCATATCAGTCTCAGAGAATATTTCTCCTTAAAGCTGTGACCCCAGGGCGAGGTCATTTTTACTTGAACAATCTTGGTTGAGGACCTGTAGATGATGCTTTGTGCAAAATAACTCGGTGTACTGGGGTTTCAAAAAAGATTTTTCATTAATTCAGTTTTACTTTGTGTGACCTATATATTATGCCATGGAGTGGAGTTATTTGAACAATATTGAAAGGCCATATTAGGATTATTTTTGCCAAGTTGGTAAAAATCCAACCAGAAGTTTAACTCTTTCAACACCATATGGACCTGTTTAAAATATACTCATTTCCTTTGCAACCAGATAATCTGAGTCTATACTGTTTGCTAATTTAGACAAAAAAATATTTAATACCTAGATTTCCACGTAGACTGGTTCATGTTTTGGTAACTAAAATGATCAACAAAGGAACTTATAACCCACAAGAGTTACTAAGTGTTGATAGAGTTAAAAAGAGATGACATTTAAAGAAATTTATGACACTGAACGTGCAATGGATACAGGAAGGTCAAAATAGCTCATATTGGCACCATGTGTTAGGTGAACTAAAATAGTTCGTTATCACATTTCTTTTACATGGATTCAACAAAATTGCTCAGCTAGATTTTAGGGATGGACTGTACTGGGCTCTGTGCAAACGGAGATAAGCAACAATCAGTAACTTTATTTTTAAGCAACAGAATATCAGTATACAGTTATACCTGAATTCAGTGGCTGCTCAAAATGAAATAGTTGTCTCACAACTTCAAGTAAGGTGACAGCTTAAGGCAGGGCAAAAATAATGCGAAAAGTTCTTGCAGGATTTTTTTGAAGATTGCTTTCACTCTGCATTAACCCATTATTCTAAAGCTTGATTTTAGTATGGAAGAGTGGTGAATACTTAAAGCAGGTTGAAAGTAAAGAAATGTGACTACTTAAAGTAGATTGCAAGTAAAGCAGAATGCACCCTGTTTGGCAATTCCACTTTGAAACGTCAATATGATCATCTAGATGAGCTACAAACTGTTTATAAAAGTAAAATCCGCACACAGCAGTCTTAACGTTCATATAATGTATTTAGTGACGTTTAACCACTTCACTGCCTTACCCCGAGTACAACTGTTCTTTTGCAAACAGTTTGGATCCTGATCAGACGCCGCGTAACGCGGCGTCTGATCAGGATTCAAACTGTTTGACACTCATTTCAATATTTCTTCAGTCAAAATAGCAAAAAATAAAATTTAAGAAATAAAAGCAGACGACAATTGTTTCAAATTGATGACGTCACGGCAGTGAATGTTAGTACATTGAAGCATGTCCATCAGTTGGTACGTCAATACGGCATGGAAGTGGGTGTGGTACTGTGCCTAGAATAGCCCTCCCTTCGTCGTCATAGACAGTTACGAAAGCAGTTGCTGTATCCTTTTTGAAAAAGAACTCCACAGATTTCGAATCAAATAATTCAGTAAATCCAGAGCCTGGCCATTTAAACCATAAGCCAAATGTCTCTCTGTTGATACCACCAAGAGTTTGTATAAGAAGGGTCAGATCGTTCATATTAGGCTGCACTTCTTCGCATTTGACCCAAATGTTAGACCCCATGTTGTTACGAATGGTCACAGAGTGTGTCATCTGAAATATATAGAAACCAATAGTCAAAAACATTATTACCTAAGGATATGTTACGAAATTGTTAACGGAGACTCGTCGATGCACTTCGTAGAGACGTAAGAATTTGCATTGAGCAACCCCCAACATCTGGTTCATTTAACCATTTCAGTATCAATGACGGCAATAGGCGCATTTGCAAACATTTTGGACCCTGATCAGACGCGGCGTCTGATAAGGATCCAAACTGTTTGACACTCGTTTTGAAATTTCTTCAGTCATACTGCCTTAAATTTAACTTTGAAACGATATTGCAGACAACAATGTTGAAACAGTCGACAATATGGCGGTGAATCAAGAAAATCTCTCGATAAATTTGTTCATGAAAGGTTTAAAACATTAACCCTTTACCTTATAAGCCCTTTCTAGTATTGAATATAGCTGATCACTTAAAGCATGTTGAAAGTAAAGCAGAGTGGGCCTTTATGCGCATTCTGCTTTACTTTCAGTCTGCTTTAAGCTACTTTCTGCTAAAACATATAAAATATTTATGATAATACATATTCATGACTGTATAAATGGGAACTATTTTCTTCAGTATAGGAATGAATTAAATGTGCTAAAAGACGCTTCTATTGGGTAAATAGTTAAGAAAGAATAACTGTTATGGACAAGTTGTACTATTCAAGAAAGGAGCATTGTGTCAGTAATGGACACATTACAAGTTGAAATGGTACGAGTAATGAAACTTAGAGAAAAGTATTCTAACGTAACACCTATAATGAGGTTTTAAAGTTTTTAGACAATAATTATCATAACTAGTTTTCAAGAAAATGGCATGCCCTAACAATTTCAATTCAAAAAGGGGCATACTTCTATCAATTTAATTTGCAACAGCTATGGAACTTGAGTCTAAACTTAACATTAATAAAATTTCTAGTTCAAAAAGGAAAATAATTTTGTCAATTTTTGTACAAGAACTATTCAACTTGGAGAAGAATCTCCCCACATAGCATTTATAATGTGCACCAAGTTTGAAGATGGTTCATGTATCATTAAATGGTTTTAAGAAAAGGGCAAATTATCCGTAAATACGCGACGGATGGACTGACGGACGAATGACGGACGGGCGTACAATGTGGTCAAATCACACACACAAGTAACTTCAAGGAGATTAGTCAAAATCGAAAAGTTATTTATACAGTCGAAACTCGATACTTCGAACTCGCTTAAATCGAGCTTACAGGTTACTCATCAGTTTGATTTCGATAACTAGGCCTCGCTAATGTCAACCATATCCGTATTTCAAAGTTAAAACGTGGCTGAAATACGGGTATGTTCGAACTAACGCGAGTTCGAAGTATTGAGATTCGACTGTATTTGTCTAGTGATAAATTTGTGTTGTTTTCCATACAAATGACACAGTACAGTGAACACCATCTAAACAGGACATGTGTGAGGACAACATAAATGTCCGGTTTAGAGGGGTTTCCGGTTTAGAAGGTTTAATCTATATCTTGTTTCTAGTATGGAAGATAGCTGATCACTTAAAGCAGGTTGAAAGTAAAACAGAATGCGCCTTAAGGCGCATTCTGCTTTACTTTCAACCTGTTTTAAGCTATCATCTGCTAGCATATAGAAAATATTTATGATAATACATATTCATGAATGTCTTTTCTTCAGTGAAGGAAACAATCAAAGGCGTAATAAGGCACGTTTATGGTGTACTGTGTTAAAATAAAGAAGGGTTGGAAACGGGACCAACGTTTTTGTCCGGTTTAGAGAGAATTTCGGTATTTAGAGGTTCCGGTTTAGAGGGGTTTCACTGTATAATGATCTTGGGTATAACATAACATATCAATTTTGTTCTTTTATATTTAGCCTTGAAATATAAATAAAAATATATGAAACGTACTTATTCTTCTTGATATACAATGAGTCCTTTTGAGCCTTTTAAATGTATTATCACTTAAAAACTTACAAAAAACAAGAAAATCGTTGGAACAATGAATACTCCCAAAAAGAAATACCCCCAGGCAGAAGGATGTTTAGCAAGTGTTATCCTTTTATACTTAAAAGCATTGAAATGTATAACTTAAAATGGAGATAAATCAATTTTATAAAAGTCAGAGTTATGGTGGGTGTGTGTGTTACACTTCCTCATGTTAAATTGTATTTGTGTTTGACTTTTCAACGAGTTACCTTGTACACATGTACTATATTAAAGAGATATTGGCCGGACACATTTGCAATGCATTCGATATAAAAATGAAATATTAAACTAAAAAAAGGGGGCTGTATTAATTGATTGTGGACAAAGATAGTATTACAGTTCTTGAACTCTAAACATATTTAAGTCATCTTTTATCAGTGTACAAAGTTTCAATGAATTACCTATCCCATTTTTGAAAGATCATCCAAGACAAATTAGATTTTTTTAAGAAAAATGGAGGTAATTCCATATTGGGAGATGAGAGATATGGTTTATGTGTACTGCACTTCATTTTGTTATACTTTGTAGCTATTTAAAGTATCGTTGGGTTATCCTGAATCAGTCAAGGGATATGTGTCGTACAATATTGAAATGCAGTGACCATAAAAGTGAACTATTAAAACCAGAAACGGAGAGATAATTCAATTTTAATAAAGATAGAGTTATGGTTCTTGTGCACTGCACATTCTAATCTCTTCCTTTATCAGTACACAAAGAGTCGATGAGCTACATATTAGTTTTCTGGAGATATCTTCAGCGCAAAAATGAAACCTTAACAAAGAAAAAGGGAGATAATTTAATGCAGTGAGGTGATATAGTTATGGTTCGTGTGTACTGCATTTCGTCGTATCATCCTCTATCATTGTATCAAGTTTCATTAACTTACATGTACGGTGTAACGTTCATGAGATATGCTCCGAACAAAAATAGTGCGACTGACGGACGAAAAGTCGGACGGACGGGAGGAAAGACGGAAAGACGGAAAGAAAGACGGAAGGATTGAAATACGGCATATATACCCCTTTCCCCTATTAGGGAGCATAACTATGTTTGTAAAACCTGTACTTTCTACATATTCACATCTTAATGTTTATTTATAATTGACAAAAGAAATCAACGGTTTTAATCTATATATTGAAAGAAAAGTGCTGACGACGATAATAAGCATACACTATGGCAATGCACGAGTTTGAACAAATCGATACATAGTTTTTCAGCTCCAAAGACACGTATTTACATGTATAATAAGTATTCTTAAATTGAACATCTAAAGAGTATACAAAATATATATTAATTTTTTTTTCAAATACGACGCCAACTACCAAAATCTTTTTAATGCAGGGCTTATAAATCATATGAATGTATTTGAATAAATTTAACGTAATCCGTTCATCTTTTTATCGTAGCTATAGCAAATACATGGTTGATTTACATGTTGTGATAGATTTTCTCTTATATAGATACAGTCGAACTTCGATATCTCGAAGTCGGCTATGTCGAACATACACGTATTGCAAAGTTAAAACGTGGCTGAGCCACGTTTTAACTTTGAAATATGAGTATGTTCGACTTCACCGAGCATGAAATAATGCAGTTCGAGTTAAACGAGTTCGAGATATCGAAGTTCGACTGTATGCTATTTTTAATCAAAGCCCCGCTGGCGCTGATATTTTTATGGCTTTTAACTCATTCAGCCCTGAAACTTTTAATGGACATTTCCAATTTCAAAATAAGTCAAGTCCATGTTTGACTATTTAGAGTTGATTTTAAACAATATATCTAAAAAATGACAAACAGTGAAGACCCTGATCAGAGGGCTCACAGGTACACTGTTTGTAAATGACGAGCAAACTCGTCGCTAGGGTTAAATGTGCCCCGGTCATTTATTGTGATCGCCCTGTGTCTGTCGCCGGTTTTTTTTAAAATCTCAATATACAGTTGTTAACCAATGCACTGCTTAATTGTCCGCGAGTTTGTTTTTACCCTTTCACAGTTTCATTGCCGTCTGCTTCAATTTTGTTGTTTACAAGATCGTTTCAAAGTAAGAATTAATGTAGTATGACTTAAAACATATCGATACGAGCGTCAAACAGTTTGGAATGCTGATCAGACGCCGTGTAACGCGGCGTCTGATCAGGATCTAAACTGTTTGCAAACGCGATTTTTTTAAAGCGTCATTGATAGTGAAAGGGTTAACTTTCAAATGGTTAAATTAAGATGGTAAGGAAAAATGTTGTCGTGCAAAAAATTAACTAAATACCAACTAAAAAACTACGGCGACAGGGTGGCGACAATGGCTCGACTTTTTTAAGTGTTGAGCTAAACTTGGTAATGAAATAGCAAGTAAGCATACTTCTACATGTATTACGAAAAAAACCTCATGGTCGACGAGAATCGAATCCCTGACCTGATTTTTCGCAGTACTAAGAGTCGGACGCTTTAACCACTCGGCCATTGCTATCGTGTTACCTGATTTGCTTTTTAAAGATATATGACTTCTACTACTATTCGAGTCAAATTATTGCGCCCATTGTATGCATCAGCAAGCAGTTTAGGCAAAATGTGTTTTGTTACACTTTTTGGTGTAAATAAAGTAGAAATTAACTAAACTATGTTTCGTTTAGAATGTCTATCTACATGTTACAGGCTACATCTGCAAGTCATTTATTTGTTATTTCTGTCCATTCCAAAACCGCACTTGAATGTGTTTCTAGGTTCGGTTAGGATTTGTGGAGACTATATATACAATGTATATAAAAGCCACTACTTGCCGTTTTCGTATACCATTAATGATCAACAATGGTACCAGTTTAGATTTTAAAGTAGTTTTGGTCTTAGGACCTACCAATGAAATCAACAATTTAAATGAATATATCAGTGGTTTGTTTTATTTATTGTTTTATGTAAGACCCACGGCTCTGCACAATAAAATACGTTAATATATTTTCATAAATTAATATAATTATATATAAAAAAACATCATCAGAAAGTTAAACATATTATTGTATGTGTAAAAAACAACAACATTGTGTGTGTACCAAAAAGTTAGAAATAATAATGATAAAAAAGAAACCTATATGGGAGTGTCAAACAGTTTGCAACCAGATCAGACGCCGCCAGATCCAAACTGTTTGACAAAATACTAGTAAGATTGCGTTCAGCACGCCATGGGTTACAGTGGAGAATCTGTTATTCTTTCCCAATAAACGCGTTTACGCTAAAACTATTATTTCCCATACAAACAGGTTTGAGCCAGATCAGACGCCGGGTAACCCGGCGTCTGATCAGGCTCCAAACTGTTTGCCACCAAGATAAACATGAAGTATCAGAATTGTCCAAAAGTTGTACTTTTCTACGTTTTAGTGCTATGCGTTTGCGTACGTTTGCGTTTAAACGGGAAAGAATAACAGATTCTCCACTGTAATAGGTATGATTTATATGAAGTCTCGCTGTCAGTATTTAAAACACTTGATGAAAGTAATGTAGAAAATCCCATTTTAGAGTTTGTCTGCATTGCTTTTGGTCCACATGATAATATCCATACAACTAGAGAATAAAGTATTGTAGGTAATGTAAACATACTATACCTTTGACGGCTATGCTTGTGCTAAACTCCGTAATTTATTGGTGCTAAACTTCGTTACGTTTATGCCAACTTAACACTTGTGAGTGGGTAAAGTAAAGTGAACGAAATCTGACTGTACAGTTTTACTTAGCTCTTAGCCACGCCTATACCGCAGCCCTATTTAGGTAAAAGGTGGGTGACGGTTCATTGAGTGTTCGTGTTATGTCGACGACAATCGTGCTTTATAGTTATTCAGATTCCGCAAGTTCCGGCCATGTTCGATTTTTCCGAAAATTGTGCGTTTTAAACCTGTGATATTTTTCGTTTTCCAAACCTTAACATGTGAGTGAAACTTGGCCCATTCATCCCTGCTATACTGGCGAATTAAGCAGTTATTCGTAGGGAGCTGAATTAAGACTGCGTGCGTATAATCATTTGTATTAGTAGATTAACTCATTTACTGTCTTTTGGTTGCCATGATAACCAGAATACAGTGATTATTTCAAACAAGTTGGATCTTGATCAGACTGTTTGACACTAATTCCATTATGTCTTAAGTCAAAATACCTAATTTCCAAGCTTGAGAAATAAAAGTAGACGACAATTGTTTAAAATTGATGACATCAAAGCGGTGAAATTGGTAAAACAGGTTATATATAAAACAGAAGTACAGTCCGAAGCATTATATTATTTGTGTCATTGTATGCGCATATAAGAAGTTACGAACATTACATGGTGTCAGATATCTCGAACTCGTTTAACTCTAACTATCTGATAGTTCGACATATGAACTGCATTATTTCATGCTCGGTTAAGTCGAACATAACCATATTTAAAAGCTAAAACAAGGCTTAGCCACGTTTTAACTTTGAAATACGGGTATGTTCGACATACCGTAACCGACTTCGTGATATCGAAGTTCGACTGTATGTTCATCGGTGATGGCAAGACAATCTATTTTAGCTACTGTGACCTAAATATGCAACAGACTGGAACCATTGCAATAATATTAGTAAAGGACATAGTTTCAACATTCCAAACATCAAAGCTCCGTGCATAATATTATTATGTTTGTTTGTTTTGATTTACGCCCGTTTCTGCCAACTATGGGCTAATTGGATCGGTCATAGTTTCAGATATGTTTTGAAGATTTTACTATACAACTGTATGCAAAAAATGCGCAGGCTTTTATTTTTGAACCAAAGGGGATAATTTGAACAATCTTGATAGAAGACCTGTAGATGATACTTTGTGCCAGATATCTAAGCTCGTTGTAATGTTGTTTCAACCAATAGGATATATATTTTTTGAAGTTTTCATTAAAAATCCATTTAAAGCTCCATTCACCTAGATATTCAATGGACTACACCAACACCCCATTAAAATAAATCGGAATGCACGTGCGTCCTTAGAAATAAATCGAGGTCGCCAGACATACACCCACTGACCCAGTGGCAGTCAACACTGGCCACGCTTAACTCATTCACCCCTGAAACTTTAATGAACAATCCAATTTCGAAATAAGTCTGGTCCATTTTTGCCTTTTAGGGTTGATTTTAACAATACATTTGAGAATGACAAATAATGTTGATCCTGATCAGGGGGCTCCTTAAGGAGCCCTCTAATCAGGATCCACACTGTTTGCATTGGACAAGTGTAATCCTAACAGGTACACTGTTTATAAATGACGACTATACTCGTTGCTAGGGCTGAAAGTGTCAACTAGGTAATAACCGAAAATATATCCCTAAAGAATTGTCAATATTTGATGTTAGAGGGAGATTTCATATAACTGCTTTTGATTAAAAGTTGTCCTCTGTGTTCACGTGGCTTTGATATAGTATTAAAGAATGTATTCTCTTGTATATGTAATTGTACATACTGAGAAAATGAAGAATAAAACTTGGAAACTTGGAACTTGGACTGGAACTTTTGGAAAGATCATATAAGGACCATTTCTGCCATGTTTGATAAAATATATCCAGGGTCCAAGGTTATAAAGCGTTTAAGCTGAGTCTGAGTGTGTTCTCAAGCATTTGATTGGTAAGATTTGAGTCTAGGCTCAAATCTGACCAATCAAATGCTTGAGAACGACTTTAGACTCAATTGAAAAGTTTTATAACCTTGGACCCTGTAGTTTTGGAGGAGATGAAATTGTTGACAAGGGACGGAAAGTGGTTTTAGCTAGCATGCTCTAGCAGGGTGCCCCCCACTCCTTACGCCCTATTTGCCTCCCCTCTGCTGCCCTTCCAGTGCCAAGTACATGTACTAACAAAAGTGTTAATTGTGTTAAGTTTCACAATTTCAGGGCTGCCATTTCTCCGGATTTTTCCTAAGTATTCGGATTTTTATCCTAGCAGATCGTATCTTAAAACAGGCTGAAAGTAAAGCATAATGTGCCTTAAGGCGCATTCTGCTTTACTTTCAACCTGTTTAAAGCAGCCATGTCTCTTCAAAACAAGAAACAGACTATGGGGTAAAGGTAAGATTAGTAAAATTGTGTCTGAAAAATTGAAATCTTAGGATTTTTATGATCAACTTATGGCAGCCCTGCAATTTTAGAGCACATTATACTGTATTTATAATTGCACAAGTTTTTGTTTTTTTATAAACAAAACCTTTATTGCTTTTTAAAAACAGTTATATGGTATACACCGGTAATGGGTTTCCAGAACTTTTTTGTTAATATATGCCCTTTCCGGAGAGTTTACCCCTGCCCTTTTTCTATTCCCCTACCCCCTGCTCTTTGTACAGCTCTTGCTAAAACATAAATCAAAATAGCTCACATTGGCACTGCGTGTCAGGTGAGCTAAAAACCGATCATCTTTTTAAGTTCCTTTTACATAGATCTGTTACAAAGATTGGCAATGAACAAAATAGCAAAACCAGCATTTTTAGTGCAGGACTATACATGCAACAGTAAAACCTGAAATTGCAAGATGGTTTTTAAAGAGAGGTGATCGCCAAATGTAGGGCAGAAGTAATGCTCCAATAGGAGCCTACTGAATTACATTTGGCCTGCATCTAATGGTTGCCTGTCTGAAATACTACAACTATATCGTTTTTTGAGTAGTTGCTTACTACAGATTTGACTGTACTAGGATCGTTGTAAGAGAGATATAAGCAACAATCAGTACATAACTTTATTTTTATTCAACATAGTATCAGTATACAGTTATACGAGGGGTGTTTCATAATTAATGCAACTAGATCAATAACTTTAGTAATATAAGTGCAAAATGCATGTGTGATACATCATTCGAAAGAGTCATTCTTCGCCTACACAATGGTATATTACACAGTAAGATCACATAACTAGACAAGTCACACCATGAGCCTAAATGACCCCAAGTCAAGGGCACTGGACCGTTTTTGTGTATTTTTTAGGTAATATTTCGAACAAATTTTGATACTGTAATTACCATGACGGTTTTATAATTTAAAATAATTTTATGAAACTTTCGGTCAGGTTAATGTAGACAACTATACACACATTACGCAATTTAAAATTATATTATTTTACAAAATGACAAAAATAGAGGTAATATTACACTTTAACGGAAAAAATCATAAAAAATGAATATACTGTTATGTTCAAGAGGTTTTGTTGAAACCTAGAACATATTTTGTTATATCAAACGATGCTATAATTGAAGTAATTGAAGCAGATATTTATGTTTTAAATTCAAATTATAGATATACGAATCTCGAAAAAAATCATAGCGTTAGAAAATTCATGTCAACTTTGTTTCATTACCAACATGAGAAATTTTATTTTTTTAAAAATGAGATTTAAAACAGCTGAGCCTTTTAATTGTAATGAAATCTCATCTATATTAAAATTCAGACATAAACTGATATATTTCAAAAACAAAGTATAGGAATTTTACTTTTAAAAAAGTTATTAGGTCAATAAGTAAAGTTTGAAAAGTGTTATGTTCTAGTGCCCTTGATGAGGGGTCATTTAGATAAGTAGTGTGATTCATCACGTATGTGATGCATATTACAATTATTATTTCGAAGTTATCAATAGAGTTGCATTAATTATGAAACACCCCTCGTACCTGCATTCAGTGGCTGCTCAAGAAAACAATTTTCTAAGCTTAAAGCAGGGAAAAAGTATTGTAGAAAGTTCTTGCATTTACCCATTACCCCAAAGTCTGTTGCATATCCATGTCTATATAAAGTGGAACTATTTGCTTAACCCATTACCCCATAAATATGCCTTTTTACACCTATAAAATATTCCTCCACTGAAGAAAATAGATTTTTAATACAGTTATGAATATATACCTTAAGAAATATATTCTATAATCTAGTAGATAAAAGCTTAAAGCAGGCTGAAAGTAAAGCAGAATGCGCCTCAAGGCGCATTCTGCTTTACTTTCAACCTGCTTTAAGTGGTCACCTGTATTCAAAATATGCTATAGGGTAATGGGTTAAGTGGAGGAATAAATTAAAGGGGTATAAGGGTATATTTTTGGGATAATAAGTTGAGGACCTTCCATAACATACTGGTATGTTTTACCATAAAACAGCCACTGTTCACAAGCTTTCATATAATTATTTATTAGTATAAATATAGGGATGAAAACTGTACAATATCTAATGAGCCAAGTTAACAGAAAAAGTAATGTAAACAGTGTAGATTCACATCAGTCACTGAATTTAAAGTGCATAATCTAAACAGGGTCTATACACAGGTTCTGTTTGCAACAGCATAAAACCAAATTCTGTTGACTTATGAGATTGATAAGCCTTGTATACTCCATTTAGGTCAATGTCAAGGCCAAATCAAGGTTGGTGATATGGGTGACTTGGGAATGGTCCAAGGCAACAACTTTACACTTATCCAAGAGTTCTGGTGAGTGACAGGGCTCCAGATAAGAGGGAGAAAACTGAACAAAACCAACATTTTTTCAATCATTTCAGCACCAAATCCTATGGTGTTACTACTCATTAGAATCGTCTCGAAGAGACAATTCTAATGAGTAGTGACATCATAGGGTTTAATGCAGAAATAAAGATTTTAGGTTTTGAAATACTCCCCTTATCTGGAGCCCTGAGTGATGTTGCCGCTAGATGAAACTGCAAAATCTAGTTAACCTTGTTTTATGGATAGACGAATGGACGGAAAGATGGTCACATGGATGAATGGTCACATGGATTGATATATTGATACTTGGATGAAAAGATGGACACATGGATGGATATATGGACACATGGATGGACATATTGATACTTGGATGAATAAATGGACATATGGATGGATAGACACATGGATGGACATATTGATACTAGGATGAATAGACGGACACATGTAAGGAATCATGGATGGAGAGACACATGAACGGACACATGAAAACATGGATGGATGGACACAAGGATGGACATATTGATACTTGGATGAATAGACGGACACATGTAAGGAATCATGGATGGAGAGACACATGGATGAACACATGAAAACATGGATGGATAGACACATGGATGGACATATTGATACTAGGATGAATAGATGGACACATGTAAGGAATCATGGATGGAGAGACACAAAGATGGACATATTGATACTTGGATGGACATATGGACACATGTCTGGATAGACACAAGGATGGACATATGGACACATGAATGGATGGACACATGGATGGATGGACTGATGGACAGATGGATGGACACATTGATGTGCATGGATGGACATATGCACACATAGATGGATGGAAAGGTCCATCACTGTATTCCTCCAGCATCAGTAGATGCTGGGACATAACAAGAGCCGCATGCAGCCCTAAATCGCTCACCTGAGTAACTATTGTGTTATACTCGATGCATTATGAAGTTTGTCATTGCATGTATGTGGACTGTTGCATGAAACTGTAACAACTCGCAATTAGGTTTTCCTGTAGAAGTATATGTAAAACTGATAAGCACCGGCGCGGGGCCATTTTCGACCCTGGGGTCATGATTTGAACAATCTTGGTAGAGGACCATAAGGCAAAGCTAGATGCCAAATATAAAAGGTCTGGGCCTTACGGTTTCAGAGAAGAAGATTTTTAAAGGTTTTCCTATATAAGTCTATGTAAAACTGATAAGCCCCGGCGCGGGGCCATTTTTGACCCTGGGGTCATGATTTGGACAATCTTGGTAGAGGACCATAAGATAAAGCTAGATGCCAAATATAAATTATCTGGGCCTTACGGTTTCAGAGAAGAAGATTTTTAAAGGTTTTCCTATATAAGTCTATGTAAAACTTATAAGCCCTGGGGCGGGGCCATTTTTTACCCTGGGGTCATGATTTGAACAATCTTAGTAGAGGTCCATAAGGCAAAGCTAGATGTCAAATATAAAAGGTCTAGGCCATACAGTTTTAGAGAAGAAGAGTTTTAAAGGATTTCCTATGAAAAACTGATACAGTGGAGAATCTGTTATTCTTTCCCGTTTAAACGCAAACGTACGCAAACGCAAAGCACTAAAACGTAGAAAAGAACAACTTTTGGGCTATTCTGATATTTCATGTTTATCTTGGTGCCAAACAGTTTGGAGCCTGATCAGAGGTCGGGTTACCCGGCGTCTGATCTGGCTCCAAACTGTTTGCACTGCAAATAATAGTTTTAGCGTAAACGCGTTTATTGGGAAAGAATAACACATTCTCCACTGTAAGCCCCGGGGCGGGCCATTTTTGACCCGGGGGTCATTATTTGAACAATCTTGCTAAAGGTTAACAACATGATGCTACATGTGAAATTTGGTTATCCTAGGTCTTATAGTTATTGACAAGAAGATGTTTAAAGTTTTGACTTTAGTTTTCAATATTACGTAAATACGGAAAATGACCACGCCCTCTGGCGGCCATGTTTTTAACGGATCAAAATTCTTTGAACACTTTTGAAAGTATATTAATTGAGAAACATTTTGGTGCAAACCAAATTGAAATCGGACTAGTCGTTCTTGAGAAGAAGATTTTTTTAGATATTGTGCATGGTTGCCATGGCAACAAGACCGATTACCCCACCCTCTTTTTTTGAACAATTTTTGAAGCTCACAACTACAGTATGTATCTGACCAAGTTTGGTTAAAATTGGGCCATTGGTTTCAGAGAAGAAGTTATTTGAAACAAATTGTGAACAGACGACACGGACACCGACGTACGACGGACGGCAACCGATCACAATAGCTCACCTTGAGCACTTTGTGCTCAGGTGAGCTAAAAAGCAGCAAATGAAATTGGTCTACACTGTTTAAGTATTTAAGATGTGACTTTTTCAACAATGAGACTAATGATACATGATTCTGCGATTGTCCTACAATAACAGATATGTTAAATATAACTATAGTCAAACGTGTGTCCACTCCACCACACTCCCCACACCCCCAATATGTCTTTTTTACGCCTGTATATTGTTCCCTCACTTCAGACAACTAGCTTCTATTAATACAGTCATGAATATGTATCCTAAGAAATAATTTTAGATCCTAGCAGATGGTAGCTTAAAAGTAGGCTGAAAGTAAAGCAGAATGTGCCTTAAGGCACATTCTGCTTTCCTTTCAACCTGCTTTAAGTGGTCACCTGTCTTCAAAAACTAGAAACAGGCTATGGAGTGGTGACAGGCCTTACTTGCCGTAAAATTTCTAAAAATTGGGACACCCTGTATAACTGCTGCAATTATCATAAAATTTTAAGTAATAATTTGCTTTTATCACATTTAGTAATTTGGTCAAAAGGTGCAAACTGATCTGCAAACAGTGTTAACCCTGATTAGACTGCTCCCTCAACAGCAGCAGTCTGATCAGGATCTACATTGTTTGCTCAGGCCCAATACTTAGGATCACTATGGTACATGCACAGGTACTTGACACATAGATCTAGATCTATTACCAAAAAAGATTATAATAGAAGTCTAGTAAAAAAAAAAATTATTTTTTTTGTTCGTAATAGATCTAGATCTAAGTGTCAAGTACCTGTGGGTACATGTAGTATGAGTTTCAAGTTTATTTCATATGATTCAAGGCCTCCAGCCCATAACATAATAAGTCATTACATGTAAATAACCTCAAACACAAACTATAGATAGGTAATATAAGCAACAATACCAAAGCTCTTCTACGTCATATAGAAGTAAGAACCAAATAAAGTACTTGTCCTGACAAACAGTAGACAGACACAAACTTACATTTAAACAACGACAATAGCATTGCTCGATCAAAATTTCTTAAATAAGTGAATGCGTAAGATAATGCTTGACATCACTTTCAATAAACCGGTGACATATGTTTTACAATAGTTTGGCTTTCTTAAGCTTATTTGCGAAGTATATGTAACTTGCAAGGTCCTGCACTGTCCTTTCTGACTTTGAAGAGAACAAATGTACTATGGCATCAATATTTGAGTCCTCCAAATACCTTTGAGGTATATACTTCTGCCTAAGTTCTCTAAGAGATGAACAATTGAAAAGAAAATGCACTTCGTCTTCCACCTCTACGTTACACAGTTTACACATGCGCTGCTGTCTGGGCGTATTTGTGTATCTCCCTCTTTCTATTTCTAGTTCATGAACTCCAGATCTAAATTGTACTAGTGCATTTCGAAATTTTCGTATACTTACATAGTCTAAGTAGGATTCATGCTCAAATTCAGATTTAAACTTTTTATAGCATGTAAGTTTAGGATTTGAATTTAAAGCATGATTCCAATGTTGCAAATATTGATCTGTAAGTCGTCTTTCAAAAATCTTAAGAAACTCTGTTTCATAGTTAACACCTTGCTGTAACCATACATGTCCAAAGCCATTTTCGTTCAGTAACTGCTTTACTTTAGTTACCCAGTTAACATTGCCAATAGAGTCATAACGCTTTAGCATTGTGTAACACTTTTTAACATAACGGTATTCAGGCATTTTCATAATTTTCAACCAATAGCTCAAACATCTTTTAGCAGCCTCTATATACAATGGGAATCGCCCACAATCTCCTAACACAGCCGCGTTACAAGTTCTGTTATTAGCACACAAGTATCTTTTGCATGCGTATCTGTAAACAACTTCCGTTTCTTTGCGTTCTTCAAACCCCCATATTTCTGCACCATACAGCAAGATTGGTTTGATTTTAGTGTCAAATAGTTTAAAAAATACACTTTGTGGTAACTGACGACATTATTCTTTCTCCTTTGAATGAAACCAAACACAAATTGATACGCAAACACAATGCCATGAAATAAGGCAAATACAAGGTTCATATTCATGATATATTAACCCATTAACCCGTAAATACACATTTTAACGCCTCTAATTTATTCCTCCACTGAAGTAAATAGTTCCAATTTACACAGACATGAATATGTATCAGAAGAAATATTTTCTACATTCTCGCAGATAGTAGCTTAAAGCAGGCAAAAAGTAAAGCAGAATGTGCCTTAAGGCACATTCTGCTTCAATTTCTGCTTCAATTTCAACCTGCTTTAAGTGGTCAAAACTAGAAACAGTTTATGGAGTAATGGGATAAACTCATGGTTTGGGTCCAGATCAGATGATGAGTTACTTTGGGTAGAATCAGGTTCCAAACTATTTGCACTGTACATAATTGTTTTAACCCTTTGCCTACAGGTCGCAACTTTACTGATTTTTGCAAACAGTTTGGATCCAGATCAGACGCCGCATTACGCGGCGTCTGATCTTGATCCAAACTGTTTGACACTCGTCCTTAGGTTTCTTTACTTAAAAAATGCATAAATCTAGATTTAACGAGAAACCGCCAATGTCGGTATGGCTGGATTGTCTGCACTTTTGCTTTGTATATATAAATATATATAATATTGTTACCCATGGCATGTGATGATGACCTCACTACAACTGTACATGCCAAATTTGGTTGCTGTAGGACTTAAATTTGACTATAACTGACACTAACAAAAAGGTAAACCAAGACGCAAACGAAAAGGTTAACCAAGAATTCTCTAAGTCATTGGACCGTGAAATCTAGGTCACAGTGACCTTGTTACCCACAGCATGTGATGATGACCTCACTATAACTGTACATGCCAAATTTGGTTGCTGTAGGACTTAAATTTGACTAAAACTGACACTAACAAAAAGGTAAACCAAGACGCAAACGAAAAGGTTAACCAAGAATTCTCTAAGTCATTGGACCGTGAAATCTAGGTCACAGTGACCTTGTTACCCACAGCATGTGATGATGACCTCACTATAACTGTACATGCCAAATTTGGTTGCTGTAGGACTTAAACTTTGACTAAAACTGACACTAACAAAAAGGTAAACCAAGACACAAACGAAAAGGTTAACCAAGAATTCTCTAAGTCATTGGACCGTGAAATCTAGGTCACAGTGACCTTGTTACCCACAGCATGTGATGATGACCTCACTATAACTGTACATGCCAAATTTGGTTGCTGTAGGACTTAAGCTTTGGCTAAAACTGACACTAACAAAAAGGTCAACCAAAGTGAGGACGGACGGACAGATGGACGGACGGACAGACAGACAGACAGACAGACGGACGGACGGACGGACGGCATTCGCCAATCTATAGACCGCATTTTCAATCCGGCCAAAAATGTTTGCAGATGACAATTTGGAAGCAGACGATATTACCGCAGGATAAGGGTTAATAGCAAAAGTGTGTTTACTGGGAAAGAATAATGCCTTCTTCACTGTATACAGGAAAAGCAAAACTAACTATTACAACATAAACAAATAATGAACCCCTTCTCCTGCTGAGTATTCATATTTGAAACCCCAGTAAATATGAATCTTTATCACATAAACGTGCAAAATATAGAGGTCCGTAAAAATCGTGCGGCCCACTGGGCATATTTTATACTAATTTTCGAATCACCAAAATACTGTACTACTAGCTCTAGTATTAACAGTGAGTCAGACTGTTTTTCAAATGAAGACGTTACGATAATACTGACGTCACGTTCTAATAACGACGTAATTTTGAAAACGAAACTAGATTCTAAATGTCAAATGGTCATTTTTAGTCAATTAGAACAATTTTAGATTAGATATGAATTCAAATTTGAATATGGCACCAAAGAAGTCTATTCACAATACATTAATGTTGTTTTTCTTTATTTTAGTTTCGATAGGTGTTTTTATCTACGGATGAAATAACTGAATAAAGCCTATAAAGAATCGTTTACTTAAGAGCCCAGGGCAAAAACGAAAGTAAGACCGTTAGGATTTCTGTGTTATTTGGCGTTTATGTCATAAATAGGATATCAAATTTGTATGTTTTCAGTGGTGAATTTATTGAACTCATTGGATAAAATGATATGTTGCTCGCCAAGGCTCGCAACATATTATTTTATCCAACTTGTTCAATAAATTCACTACTGAAAACACACTTATTCAATACAATGTATCCTCTATCTATCATTTGAACTACAATGTATTACATTGGCTTATAAATAAAGAAAATAATTCCCACAGTGCAGACTCATGTCAAACCGGCTATCCCATTACTCCGTAGATATGCCTTTAATTAGATATTTACATATTCCTACACAAAGAATGGAAATTCTTAGCTAGGATGTTTCTGAAAATGAATTACTGATGGCATTTCAAGTACATGTAATTTGCCATCTTTAGAAACTTAACCCATTACCCCATAGCCTGATTCTAGATTTGAAAATAAGTTACCACTTAAAGCAGGTTGAAAGTAAATTAAGGCGCATTCTGCTTTACTTTCAGCCTGCTTTAAGCTTCTATCTGCTAGAATATAGAAAATATTTCTTATGGTCCATGTTTATGACTGTATTAATTGTAACTTTTTTCTTCAATGGAGGAATAAATTAAAGGCGTAAAAAGGTGTATGTAAAAGCACATTTTAACCAATTTGACTCTTTGGCCCCTAGTCACGCATATATGCCTCAATTGCAAACAGTGTACATGTGAGGATTACACTTGTCCTATACAAACAGTGTAGACCCTGACCAGAGGGCTCCATAAGGAGACCTCTGATCAGGGTCTACACTGTTTGTCATTTTGACGTCTATTGTATAAATCAAACCTAAAAAGTAAACAAGAGCCCCATGGGGCATATTTCGCTCACCTGAGAATAGCTGACAAAATGGAGTCTCCGAGATAATGATTTATGTCCAGGACAGGGTCATTATTTACCAGAGGGGCATAATTTGAACAGAGGGGCATAATTTGAACAATCTTGACAGAGGACCTGTAGATGATGCTATGTGCCAAATATCTAAGCTCTGGCCCTTGTAGTTTTTTACCAGAAGATTTTTTTAAGTTTGATCAAAATACCTAAAGGAAATTTAGAAGTGTCACCATGCCAAATATCAAAGCTCTGGTCATATTAGTGTCAGAGAAGAAGACGTTTGAAATTTTCCCTATATAACTCTATGTAAAACTGTGACCCCCGCTGCGGGGCCAATTTTGATCCAAGGGGCATAATTTGAACAAACTTGCTAGAGACCTGTAGGCGATGCTATGTGACAAATATCTAAGCCCTGGCCCTTGTAGTTTCAGACAAGAAGATTTTTTAAGTTTTCATTGAAAAAAATCTATTTTTAGCTCCTGTGACCTAGATATGCAACCGACCGGAACCATTTGAACAATATTGGTATAGGACATTTAGAAGTATCACCATGCCAAATATCAAAGCTCTGGCCATATTAGTTTCAGAGGAGAAGACGTTTGAAAATTTCACTATATAACTTTATGTACTGTGACCCCCAGGGCGGGGCCAATTTTAACCCAAGGGGCATAACTTGAACAAACTTGATAGAGGACCTGTAGGTGATGCTATGTGTCAAATATCTAAGCTCTGGTCCTTGTAGTTTTTGACAAGAAGATTTTTATAAGATTTCCTTATTTTTCCACTATGGTTGCCATGGCAACCAGAGTTCTGCATTGTTTTTAATTCTTTGAACAAATCTGAAAGAGCTTGACCCAAGGAACATTTCTGTAAAGTTTGGTTGAAATCTGTTCAGTGGTATAGGAGGAGATGTCATTTGAAGCAATTGTTAACGACGATGGAAGACGCACACCGCACGACGAGAGACACAGGGCAATCCAAATAGCTCACCTTGAGCCTTTGGCTCAGGTGAGCTAACAAGAGGGCCAGAATGGCCCTTAATCGCTCACCTGTACATGGTGATGGGTCAGTGATTTCAGAAAAGAAGATTTGTGAAACTTTGACCCACGGGCGGGGTCACTTTTGACCCCAGGGACATAATATGAATGCTCTTGATACAGGACCTGTAGACGATGATATGTGCCAAATATCTAAGCTCAGTGTACTATGATTTCAGACAAGAAGATTTTTAAAGTTTTCATTGAAATAAATCTATGTTTAGCTCTGGTGACCCAGATATGCAACAGACCGGAACCAATTCATCAACATATGTGAAAGACCTCTAGACATTACATCATGCAAAATATCTAAGCTCTAGCCATATTGATTTCAAAGAAAAATGTGTTTGAAAATTTCACTATATAACTCCATGTAAAATGGCGACACCCGGGCCGGGGCCAACTTTGACCCCAGTGGCAAAATTTGAACAAATTTGATAGAGGACCTGTAGACAATGCTTAGTGAAGTTTGGTTGCAATCAGGCATGTGGTTTTGAAGAAGAAGATGTTTGAACATTTCACTATATAACTCTATGTAAAACGGTGACCCCCGGGACGGGGCCAATTTTGACCCAAGGGTCAAACTTTGAACAATCTTGATAGAAGACCTATAGATGATGCCATGTGCCAAATATCTAAGCTCTGGTCCTTGTGGTTTTTGACAAGAAGATTTTTTAAGATTTCCTTATTTTTTCACTTTGGTTGCCATAGCAACCAGACTTCTGCATTGTTTCAAATTCTTTGAACAACTCTGAAAGAGCTTGACCCAAGGAACATTCCTGTTAAGTTTGGTTGCAATCAGACATGTGGTTTTGAAGAAGAAGATGTTTGAACATTTCACTATATAACTCTATGTAAAACGGTGACCCCCGGGGCGGGGCCAATTTTGACCCCAGGGTCAAACTTTGAAAAATCTTGATAGAAGACCTATAGATGATACTATGTGCCAAATATCTAAGCTCTAACCCTTGTGGTTTTTGACAAGAAGATTTTTTAAGATTTCCTTATTTTTTCACTTTGGTTGCGATGGCAACCAGAGTTCTGCATTGTTTCAAATTCTTTGAACAACTTTAAAAGAGCTTGACCCAAGGAACATTCCTGTGAAGTTTGGTTGCAAATCAGGCATGTGGTTTTGAAGAAGAAGATGTTTGAACATTTCACTATATAACTCTATGTAAAACGGTGACCCCGGGGCGGGGCCAATTTTGACCCCAGGGTCAAACTTTGAAAAATCTTGATAGAGGACCTATAGATAATGCCATGTGCCAAATATCTAAGCTCTAGCCCTTGTGGTTTTTGACAAGAAGATTTTTTAAGATTTCCTTATTTTTTCACTTTGGTTACCATGGCAACCAGAGTTCTGCATTGTTTCAAATTCTTTGAACAACTTTGAAAGAGCTTGACCCAAGGAACATTCCTGTGAAGGTTGGTTGCAATCAGGCATGTGGTTTTGAAGAAGAAGATGTTTGAACATTTCACTATATAACTCTATGTAAAACGGTGAACCCCGGGGCGGGGCCAATTTTGACCCCAGGGTCAAACTTTGAACAACTTTGATAGAGGACCTATAGATGATACTATGTGCCAAATATCTAAGCTCTAGCCCTTGTGGTTTTTGACAAGAAGATTTTTTAAGATTTCCTTATTTTTTCACTTTGGTTGCCATGGCAACCAGAGTTCTGCATTGTTTCAAATTCTTTGAACAACTTTGAAAGAGCTTGACCCAAGGAACATTCCTGTTAAGTTTGGTTGCAATCAGGCAAGCGGTTTTGAAGAAGAAGATGTTTGAAGAAATTGTTGACGCACAACGCACGACGCACGACGGACAAAGACCGACCACAAAAGCTCACCTTGAGCACTTTGTGCTCAGGTGAGCTAAAAATGGACTAGACTAAATTGAAAATTAGAAATGCCCATTTGAAGTTTCAGGGAGTAAAGGGTTAATTAATTCCTCCACTTAAGAAAATAGTGCCTATGTATACTGTCATGGAGATGTACAATAAGAAATATTTCCTATATATATCCAAGCATATGGTACATGTAGCTTAGATCAGACTGAAAATAAAGCAGAATGTGCCTTAACCCATTACCCCATAAATATGCCTTTTTACGCCCATGATTTATTCATCTACTGAAGAAAATAGGTCCAATTAATACAGTCATAAATGTATATATCATAAAGAAATAGTTGCTATATCCTGGCAGATTATGGCTTAAAGCAGGCTGAAAGTAAAGCAGAATGCGCCTTAACTCTTTCCTCCCTAAAACTTCAAATGAACAATCCCAGTTTCCATTATAGTCTAGCCCATTTCCGACTTTTAAGGGTTGTTTTTTTCAATGTTTTGCATTATGACAAACAGTGAAGACCCAGATCAGTGGGCTCCGTAAGGAGCCCTCTGATCTGGGTATTCACTGTTTGCATAGGACAATGCACTTTTCACATGTATCCTGTTTGAAAACGACGCCTATATGCGGGACTAGGGTTCAAAGGGTTAAAGCGCATTCTGCTTTACTTTCAATCTGCTTTAATAGGTCACCTGTTGCCAAAACTAGAAATAGGCTATGGGGTAATGGGTTAAGGTGCATTCTGTTTTACTTTCAACCTGTTTTAAATGGTCACTTTGTCTGCAAAACAGGAAGTAGGTTATGGAGTAAATGATTAAAGAACATAGTGCTTTTACTTTTAATCTGCTTCAAGTGATTACCTGTCTTCAAAACTATGAATGAATGAATTGAATGAATAGTGTTTTATGGCCCATCGACACAAGAAACAGGTTAAAGGGTTATATAAGAAACAGTGTAGATCAGACAGCTCCTTCAGGACCTGTCTGATCTGGGTCTACACTGTTTTAAAACAAATGTCAATACCTGCCAATAGCAGGAGAAGGGTTAATTACATAATTTACTTCTCATAAAATATAATTTTATCACATAACCGGATATTACTTTGGTATACAACAGCAACAACAAACTACCTTAAGTAAAGTAATAACAAAAGACCCCAGGGTATTCAGCGGTCACCTGAGTACGGCAACCAGCCAGGCTCCAAGGTTATAAAGCGTCAGAGTTGAGTTTGATATTGTTCTCAAGCATTTGATTGGTCAGATTTGAGCCTAGGCTCAAATCTGACCAATCAAATGCTTGAGAACTACACTAGACTCCACTCAAAAGCTTGATAACCTTGGAGCCAAGAGTCTTTGTGTTGTTCCGCATCCACTCCATTCTCTGGATCAGCACCAACTTGGCCAAGACAATATATGTATCTTATTACATTTGTTAGTATAATTAATAACATAATCATACCAAATATGATCCAATATCAGAGTTCTAGCCGGCCAATATGACCTAGCAACAGGCATATAGAAAATATGCTCGCTGCAAAGGTAAAATATTAACCCTTATGTTAATATTGTATATTCATTTCAGTTGTAAACATCATAATCCAGACTGTTTCACAATCATGAAATAATGAAGCCATTGATATAAGGTGCACCATTTAATGGTGAGACAGGGCTGCCATAAGTTGACATAAAAAATCCTAAGATTTCGAAATTTGCATTTTTCAAATGCAATTTTACGAATCATACCTTTACCCCATAGCCTTTTTCTTGTTTTGTTGACATGCGACCACTTAAAGCAGGCAGTAAGTAAAGCAGAATGCGCCTTAGGGCGCATTCTGCTTTACTTTCAGCCTGCTTTAAGCTACCATGTACTGGGAAAAAATCCGGAGATTTAGGAAAAATCCGGAGAAATGGCAGCCCTGGTGAGAGAAAATATAGCTTTAACCCTTTACTCCATAGTCTGTTTCTAGTAAGTGAAGATAGGTGACCACTTAACACTGGCTGAACGTAAGCAGAATGTGCCTGTCTTCAGGCACATTCTCCTTTTCTTTCAGCAGCTTTAAGCTACCATCTGCTGGAAATATAGAAAATAATTCTTATGATACATATTAATGATTGCATAAATTGCAACTAATTTGGAGGAATAGATCAAATTTGTGAAAAATGTATTTCTATTTCATTGATTACTTAACCAATTACTCCACAGATACACATTTTTATGCCTTTAATGTATTCATCCACAGAAGAAATTAGTTCCAACTTTACTTTCAATCTACTTTAAGTGATCCCGCTTCAATACCAGAAACAGCCTATGGTGTAATGGCTTAACATGTCACAGAGTGCAATCCCCTAGAAAATATTCTGTTTTAACAGAAATATATGTGTGCCCATTCATTTACTTGTATGTTCCATATACTTGGTCCAAAGTCCCCCACCCATCCCAACAACTGGAATTAATGCTCTACTCCTAAAACTCATTTCATAAACATGTTATAATGAAAGGATACGGTAAAACATGAAAATATGACCATTCAAAACAAAATTTACTTTAACCCATTAACCCATAGCCGCCGACTAGTTTTGAAAACAGATGACCACTTAAAACAGGTTGAAAATAAAGCAGAATGCACCTTTAATAACACATTACCCAATAAAAACACCTTTTTATGCCTTTAAATTATTCCTCCACTGATGCAAAAAAATCCACGTTAAGCAGTCATTATTATGAACCATAGGATTGATTTTTAATTCTAGTAAATGGTAGCTTAAAGCAGGTTGAAAGTAAAGCAGAATGTGCCTAAAGGCACATTCTGCTTTACTTTCAACCTGCTTTAAGTGGTCACCTTTTTTCAATACCAGAAATGGGCTATTGGGTAATGGGTTAATGCCCAATCTGCCTTAGTTTCAACCTGCTTTAAGGATGTCGGCCTGTCTTTTTGAGCATTATGAAATTTCCGAAAAATTTTACGAACTCATTTCCCGAAAAATGTTAACAACTCATTTTTGATGAATGCATACAGTCATAAAATACTATTTTCCCGGGAAAAAATTGGATTTTTCGTTCCGGAAGTGACTTTTTAAGTTTTATGTCCTATTTGTAGTTTACAGCATACACCGTTTTCATAGGTAGGTTGCATTTTGTTACATCAAATTTCATTTCAATTTCTCAGAATATAAGCATGAAATTTTCATGGTAGTACAGTTTTAGTATAAATTATGGATAATTCAATAGATCAAATGATATTTTTATGGAAAAAAAATTTTTGGGTAAAAATACACCAAAAAGGGAAAAAATGAGAAAAAATGGATTTTTTTAATAAAATGATCTATATCTTTTTTAAAAGATCCGGGACCCTGTGTTATTATTTGCTATTTCACTAAAACTTTATGTTTGCAAGGCTAAAAACAACAAATAAAAAATTTGGTAATTAGTTTTCTACAATTTGTAGGGCAATTTTCACTGTGCCTTATTCTCCCATTATAAAAAAGTGGGTGGGGTAAATTTTACTCCTTTCCGGTGAAATCAAAACATTTTTATTTTGGATCTTGACAAAACATTATTTTCAGGGCTTATTCTTACTATGGTAATATAAATTAGGATACTTTTTGTACAAATAGTTTGTTTAAATAAAGATTGAAAAACCATAGTACAAAAAAGTAGGAGTTTTTGAGAAGCTTCAATTTTAGGGGGGTAGCCTTGAAAAATCTCAAATTGTGAAAAAGAAAGGTCCGGTACCCCCATTTTTTTCACCAGTTTTGTCATAGAAACTAATTTTACTGTCTGTATGTAAAGTTTGAAGAATTTGGTAATTACTTTCCAAAGGTGCACCTACCCCCTTAAGTGGTCAACTGTCTTCAAAACTAGAAACAGGCTATGGGCTAATGGGATATGTGGGGGTATTATACAGTACTGAACCTTATTAAATTAACAATTTTTACGATTCGCTTGCAATTAGATGGCAATTCGCTTGCAATTCGATGGCAATTCGCTTGCGATTCAAAATAATAACTTTACCCTCGGGTACGTTTTCTTGAATGGTGTATCTCACAAATGTTCGCAAATATGCCTTCGTTAATTTTTTCGATTCCATTTTTGTCACAACCGCTTCAGAAAATTCACGTAAAAATATTCAAACGTTGGATATGTTTTTTGAAGCGCGCGATTCGATGGCAATTCAATGGCAATTCGCTTGCGATTATCAAATTAATTTAATAAGGTTCAGTACTGTATAAGCCTCTGTGTGGGCATACAGATCAAGATCAATATATTCAACAAAAGTAAGATCTCGGCATGCTAGAGGTACAGTGTTGTGCAGAAAATATACAAGTGATAGGTGCCATTTCCTTGCTGCTGAGTATTTGTTCTAAAGTGCACTTTGTTACTATAGAAAACTTGTCTCTGTAAAAATATACTATTTAGTTTCTTATTACTTACAACATGAATACAATAAAATCTGATTGTGCACATCTGAAAGCTTACATTGTAAACCTTTGTTACCATACTTGGAAGTTTTCTTCAAGCCATCTTCAAGCTCATCTGTAAGCTACTGAAAAATGTCCCGTTACTTAGGGTAGGCTAGGTAGTTTTCTTCTGCTATTTAGTATAACTTTAACCCATTACCCCATAACCTGTTTCTAGTTTTAAAGAAAGATGATCTCTTAAAGCAGGTTGAAAGTAAAGCAGAATGCGCCTTAAGGCGCATTCTGCTTTACTTCCAGTCAGCTTTAAGCTATAATCTGCTAGGATATAGAAAATATTTCTTATGATACATATTCATGACTGTATAAAAGGAAAATATTTTCTTCAATGGAGGAATAAATTATAGGCGTTAAAAGGCGTATTTATGGGGGCATGGGTTAACTGCAATTTCTTTTGGATAAAAAAAACCATAGTAACAAACAGTTTGGATCCAGATAAGATGCTAAATTACAGTAGTTATCCTTTACCCAAGTATTGGGACAGACAGATTTGATCAAACAGTGTAGACCCTGATCAGACTGCTCCTGAGGGAGCAGTCTGATCAGGGATCTACACTGTTTGCCATTCAGTTTTCACCTTTTGAATAATTTGCAATGTGATAAAAGCAATAATTTCAATATTTAAGATAATTTTAGAA
Source organism: Gari tellinella (assembly GCA_922989275.2). Classification (NCBI taxonomy): domain Eukaryota; kingdom Metazoa; phylum Mollusca; class Bivalvia; order Cardiida; family Psammobiidae; genus Gari; species Gari tellinella. Next base: position 79,562,766 of record OV277868.1, on the reverse strand, counting down.
GTTATACAGGATGTCCCAATTTTTAGGATTTTAGGGTTCTCAGCTTCTAATCTTGATCCAAATGTTCACAATAATTATTGCAACAAAGTACGCTATTAGGTTTATGATTAAATTAACATTAATTTTGTTTGTTAAGATTTTTCCAATTCGTCTATATGCAGTTTAACCTGTGTTAAGCAGCCTTTATTAACACATTCAATCCGAGCAACAAGTATACAAATACTGTACCAGTGAAGAGTAGACTAGTCCTATGCAAACAGTGTAGACCCAGACCAGAGGGCTCTTGAAGGAGCCCTATGATAAGGGTCTGCACTGTTTGTGATTTTGCAATGAATCGTAAATAACAACCCTAATTAGTCGAACATGGGCCAGACTTTATTGGAAACTAGAACTGTTCTTGTCAATTTTTAGGGTTGGATGAGTTATAAAGAATGAAGTTCAATTGACCTGCCGATTCTTTCTGTTTAAAATGGACTATTGCAGTTATCAATTAACCCTTTACTCCATATAATTTTATACTCATTTTTTATGCATTTAATTTATTCCATCTACTGAGGAAAATAGTTTCAATTTATATGGTCATGAATACCTATCATGAGAAATAGTTTCTATATTCTAGCAGAATGTTAGCAATAAGAAGGCTGAAAGTAAAGCAGAATCCATTTTCAGGTGCATTCTGCTATACGTTCAGCCTGTTTTAAGTAGTCACCTGTCTTCAAAACTAGAAACAGGCTATGGAGTGAAAGGTTAACTTAACAACTGCAGATCTCAAGTTTGACTGTTATATTATATAAAACATGTATGCATTTAGCTTATTAGTAATATTGCTTTGTTAAACAACCATATTAAAAAACATCTTTTTTACAAAGATTTAAACAAAACATGTGTATAAATAAATATAGATTTCAATTCATCTAAGCTGTAGCACTTTCAACTTTGTATTTCATTGTAATTTCCAAATGGAGTATTTGTTCTCTTGGAGATGAGGCAGCCATTTTGGGCTGTGGACAAAAGCTTGCGTTGTCTACGCTGGGCGTATGTGTATTGCAGTTTGCTCCAGATTCCCTGGCACATGTCTAACAGCCTCGGGTCCTGTGGTTTCATATGAGTGCCAAATCTGTACTCTCTCCTGTCAAAATATGAAGGAAAGGTTGTTAATTATTTCATAACAGTAGGATCAAATTCAGCATTAACCTATTACCCAATAGCCTGTTTTAAGTTTTGAAGGCAGATAAATTTTGCAATTTATTGTACAAACAACCCTTAACTCTTTACACCATGGTCTGTTCTCGTTTTGAGGACATATGACCACTTAAAGCAGGTTGAAGGTGCATTCTGCTTTACTTTCAGCCTGCTTTAAGCTATCATCTTCTAGGATATAGCAAACATTTCTTATGATACATTTTCATAATTGTATAGAATGGAACTTTTTTCAACAGTGAGGAAATAAATTAAATGTGTAAAAAAGTGTATTTATGGGGTAATGTGTTATTATTGAAAAATGGACTAGACCTATTTTAAAACTGAGTTTTGAATTAAAAAGGGGTCCCTGAAAGCCCTGAAATCGCTCACCTGTTATAATGGGACCCGATATTTTCACCAAGAATATAAAAACAAGCTTATTCTAAATCTACTCATATTTGTTGACGCTACAATGTAAACAATATTGAAATAATAAAAGTTAACCCGTTACCCCATAGCCTGTTTCTACTTTTGAAGAGACCACTTAAAGCACATTCTGCTTTACTTTTAGCCTGCTTTAAGCTACCAGCTGCTAGAATATAGAAAATATTTCTTATGCTACAAATTCATGACTGTATAACATGGAATTATTTTCTTCAGTGTAATAATAAATTAAAGGTGTAAAAAGGCGTATTAATTGTGTAATGGGTTAACCAATTCTATCATGATTGCCATACCTGATCACATTCTTGGCAAATCTGAGATTTCCCCTCTGAAGTTGGCTAAGAGCGAAAAACAGTTTGCATTTCGAGGCCATTACTGGGTCCCCCATCTCTAAGGCAATCTTGAGCTGTGTAACAGAAATCCTCCCGGCCTGTTCGGACTGTAGAGAAAAATACAGTAATACATACACATTACCAGTTGACAGTGCGATACAGAGTGATGTATTTAGCTCTCGACGTCTTTGGTGGAAATAGCCGATCTGACGAGCGCCTTGGCGCGAGTCTGATCGGTTGTTTCCGCCAAAAACGTCGAGAGCTAAATGCAAAACTCTGTAGCACACTGCCAACTGGTGATGTGTTTATTATATGCCTTGAATACACACCAGAAACAACTAAATAGTTGTTTAAATCATTTTATATCCAATATCTATTAGTTATTTGAAGCAGAAGAAGAATTTTTGTATGCCACAAAGAATAACGCGGCACTTACACATGAACGTAAATGACGTCACGTTAAACCGAAAGCGACGTCAGAGTAAAATACAAAGTGGCTGATACAAGGTTTGCAATGTTATTTATTTGCAAAAAAATAATGCTTATTATAAAACATTGCTTGCTTTAATACTTGTTATATCATTCTTGCCTTTTAATTGAAATACCATATTCAGAGATAGTCTAAAAGTAAAAGTACAGCTAGACTGCCTGAGATAATAAATAGTGTATTTTTTTTAGTACGAGCCCTAATAAAATCTAATGAGTCATGCCGAAAAATGCATTTAAAATCAAGCTCACTTGAAACATCATGGAAGTCATTAGAGGTATTTTCAATAGCCATGGTCTATTTTACAACTGTGAGTCTGTATCTCTGCATATATATTCATTTATTTGTGAATTTGTGTGATGAAGTTATGTGATATGGAAAAAAAATAGAAAAATAAATGTCAAAAATTTTGTATGTGTTGATTTCTTTCCTATTGAAACAAAACAGAAAACATTATTATAATAAATCTTTTAAAAGCAATAGAAAGGACAATATTCAAAGAAGATTGTCTGAAAATTTCATAGAAAAATCTTTAAAAACAAAAAAGTTATGACAATTTTACTGAAATAATGATGACCGGCTTTGATGAATCGGTGCCGCGCGTCGCGAAAAAATACAGTAGAAATAATAGCTCATTTTTTCTGAAAAATGGCGAAATATTGAATGATAAAATTTGTCATAACTTTTTTATTTTTTAAGATAGAAATAAAATGAAAACAGATTTGAAAAGCTTGCAAAGAGATCTATCTGTATGATGTGTTTTTGATTTACTATTGATATCTTGAAAAATCAGCTGGGGTTGCTACAAGGTGGCTGATACAGACTCTTGTATTTTACTCTGCAGATACACGCGGAAACGCTCGATATCATACGAAGGCATATAATAAAGTGAGTTAGATGTTATTCTTTCCCAATACTGGTACACATGTTTATGCTAATGCCTTATTTCTATTGCAAACAGTTTGAAGCATGATCAGACGCCAGGTAACCCACTCAGATAAAATTAAATCCTCAACTTAGTTATACTTAAAGTTGTCATTTTCTGTATTTTATAGCAGAGCGTTTTAGTTTTACTTAATCTAAGCAGATAGCTTTTAAAGGAGAATCTTCATAGGTATTGCTAAAATGATTATAGCACCAAATCCTTTAGTGTTTCTACTAATTAGAATCGTCTTGAAGAGTGACACCATAAGGTTTAATGCAGAAATAAATATTTTGAGTTTTGAAATACTCCACTATTCAGGAGTCCTGATACATGACATTTGAATTCTTAATCAAGAACAACTTTTTGAATTCCAAAAAATCTTAAAGTTATCTTTGAACATAAATACACTTAATGAAATATTAATTAATGGAATTTTAAAGTACATTTATGCAATGTAGATGACAAGTATCTCTAGATCAGGAGATGGTTACTTACATGAGACTGGAATTGATCCCCTAGTGATGAGTATCCTCCTCCAAGGGTAGATAGCCACGCCATTGTTTCTTCTAATATCAACTTCTTTGTCAGCAATCCACTGATCCTGTAACACCTAGAACACAATCATTGCATGATCATTAGTAAATTTAACTCATTTTTCCATGCTTATATATTGGATAAGTCCATACTAACAAAGGGGTGTCTGGTCTAAAGTTTCATTTTAGTTTTGTTTATAAACTTTATATTGGAATTCCTATCAGCAAACAGTGTAGACCCTGATCAGATGCCTCATATTGTGGTGTCTGATCAGAATCTACAGTGTTTGCCTATGACCCTTTCATGGGATGCTAGGTACAAATGGATTAGCTCATTCACCCTTAAACTTCAAATTGATAATTCCACTTCCCAGTTATTTGAGTCTATTTTTAACTTTTTAGGGTTGTTTTGTATAATGTAAATTGATCAAGATGACAAACAGTGTAGACCCTGATCAGAGGGCTCCTCAAGGAGCCCTCTGATCAGGGTATACACTGTTTGCAAAGGTAAATTGTTCTCTCTACAGGTGTGCTGTTTATAAATGATGAGTACACTTATTGGATAAGTCCATTCTAACTAAGGGGAGCCTGGTCTAAAGTTTCATTTTTCATTTTGTTTATATTGAAATTCCTATTAGCAAACAGTGTAGACTCTGATTAGACCCCACATCACTCAGGATTGTGAAGCGTCTGATCAGAGGCTACACTGTTTGCCTATGTCCTATATTTTGGACCCTAATGGCACAAATGGGTTAACTCTTTCCTCCCTGAAACTTTAAATGGACAACTCCAGTTTCCATTTTAGTCTAGCCAATTTCTGACTTTTAAGGGTTGTTTTTGTCAATGTTTGGCATTGTCTTCACTGTTTGCATAGGACAAGTGTACTATTCACATGTACACTTTTCGAAAAGGACGCCTATATGCGGGACTAGGGTTCAAAGGGTTAACTCATTTACCCCTGAAACTTCAAATTGATATCCCACTCCCCAGTTATGGCAATTCCATTTTTAACTTTTAAGGGTTGTTTTGTACATGTATAATGTAAATTGATCAAGATGACAAACAGTACAGACCCTGATCAGAGGGCTCCTTTAGGATCCCTCTGATCTGGGTTTACATTGTGTGCATACTCTTGGATAGGATTGAATGTGTTACTTGCATTCTGTGTTACTTCTGTGCTATATTAATTAACCCATTTTTCCTTGAAACTTCAAATGGATAATTCCAGTTTCCAATTTAGCCTAGTGGAATTTTGACTATTTTAGGTTGTTTTTGTCAATGTATTGGAATATGACAAACAGCACAGACCCTAATCAAAAGGCTCCAAAAGAAGCCCTCTAATCTGGGTCTTTACTGTTTCCATAGGACAAGTGTACTCTTCACAGGTAGAATGTTTGCATTTCCTTGAAGCTACACTCTGCTAGGATATAGAAACTATTTTTTAATTTATGGTATAAATGCCGTATAATTAATATATTAGCAGGTCTGATATTAGTATAATATACTCATTACAGTATAAATTGGAACTATTTACTCCTGCGGAGCAACAAATTAAATGTGTAAAATGAGTATCAATGGGGTAATGGGTTAAAAAGGACTTACCATGCATAACAAATATCCATGAAAGGTGGTATGACACATACTTCTACTAAACAAGGAATAGCTATAGATAAATCACAGAATTGGTTCACCTCATCACATACACAAACTACGTCCCGCAAATCACGGAATCTCACAGTTCTTCTCACATAGGTAACAAATCCCTGACGGAATACACTAGACCTTAGAGTCTCTTGAAAAATGCAGTAAGCAAAATTTGAAGGTAAGGAAATACGCGCCTTGTACGAGACATTCACATCAACAAACGACAATGCCTTTGTGAACCCCTGAGCAATAGAACCTATACTGCATTTAGGACAGTCTCCACCCCCTCTCTGGTACACGTCCTTCCATGTGCATGTACAACCACTGACATCTTTACTAACAGAGCTTTTTATACCCCGAGACACTCCCTGACGGAATTGTTCAGGAGAAAATCGAATGAGAAAGTACTGGTTTGACCCTGTGCATGGGTCATGACGTAATGCAAACCCAAGTGTTTTCTCGAAATATACATGGGCTAATTCTCGACTGAAGACTGCATGATCAAGTAGTTTGGTCTCTTGTCTCACACAAAGCAGCAGGAAAGCCATAGAAATTCACGACTGAATACAGGAACCAGTCAGGACTGCTTTGGAATCATCTTCTGGAAAAAAGAGAGGAAATCAGGACTCCAGATAAGGGGAATATTTCAAAAATTAAAATCTTTATTTCAACTACCGGTAACTCATTTGCATTGTCTCAAAGAGACGATTCTAATGAGTAGTAATACCATAGGCTTTGGAGTTGAAATGAGTGAGAACATGTTTGATTTGTTCAGTATACATGTACTTCCTCTTATCTGGCGCCCTGAGAAATGCAAAGTCACAAATTCATTTAACGTTTACACCATAGCTGGTTTGTAGTTTTGAAGATAGGTGACCACTTAAACCAGGTTGAAAGTAAAGCCGAATGCACCTTAGTCCATATTACACTTTAGGCTAGCTGCGATATATCATCACTGTACTGAATGACTACTTTCCAATCATCTAATAGACTTTAGTCTATACGGTTACCAGACGTTTCGCTACCCCGGACGTTTCGCTACAGTTGTTTCGCTACCCAAGCTGAAGTCGTTTCGCTACCCCGGACGTTTCGCTACCTGTACGTTTCGCTACCCAATATTTAGAATAGGGGAAACTTAATGAATCTGTAGTTATTAAAACTCGGAGAATCAATTTAAACCATAAATAAAGAAAATATAATATAATTTGATGATACTTTACCAAAATAAACTTGAATAAAAGGAGAAAAAGAGTTAAATTTCAGAGTTAATAACTATTGTGTATGTTTATTTAACGCACGCGCTGGAAAATTAATGAATCTGTAGTAATTAAAACTAAGGGAATCAATTTAAATCATAAATAAAGATAAATAAAATAATTTGATGATAATTTACCACAATATACTTGAATAAAAGGAGAAAAAGAGTTAAATTTAAGAGTTAAAATTGTGTATGTTTATTTAATGCACACGCGATGAAAATGAATGATTACATTCCTAATTATTTTAACTTTAGAATTTACATGAAATTTTACTTAAGGAATGAATTAACCCCCTCCCCCTTGAATAAAATGTGTTTGTCATCATTGTGTAACTCGGCATCTGATCAGGTTGCAAACTGTTCAACAACCCAATCGCTGCTTTAGATCGGGTAGAAAGGTTTTTTTGCAAATTGTTTGCATCCTGATCAGACTCTCATGCAGTGCCATATGCAGGTACGTGCCGAAACAGTAAAATCTGTGTGACTATTGAAAGCACCCACATAATAATTCAACATGCGTATAGAAGTGTTCTGCAATACTTCTGCCCTGCATTAAGCAGATATACATTGTCTTTGAAGATCACCGTACATTATCATTGGGTGACCGTTCTGTATACCGGCACGTGCCGAGTCAACGATCGATTAAAACAGCACCAGCAGGGCTGCCATTTCACCGGATTTTTCCTAAATCTCCGGATTTTTTTCTAGAACATGGTAGCTTCAAGCAGGCTGAAAGTAAAGCAGAATGCGCCATAAGGCGCATTCTGCTTTACTTCCAGCCTGCTTTCAGTAGTTACGTGTCAACAAAACTAGAAACAGGCTACGGGGTAAAGGTACGATTCGTAAATTCGCAATTGAAAAATGGAAATTTGGAAATCTTAGGATTTTTCATGTCAACTTATGGCAGCCCTGCACCAGCAATCGAATTTATTGCATTCCTGATGATTTCCTAACTTTAGAATGAAATTTACTTTAAGGAATGAATAAACCCCTTGAATTAAAATGTGTCATTATTGTGTAACTCGGCATCTTTTCAGGTTTCAAACTGTTTGACACTCCTTTATGCATCCTGATCAGATGAAACTCTCCTGCTGTGTCGTATACAGGCACGTGCCGATTAAATATATACATGTATTGCTTAATGTTTGAAACATGTAACGTAGAGTTTTTGCATTACTTTTGCCATGCATAAAGCAGATATATATACATTGTCGTGAAAGTAAAGTGTGATTGGCCGTACGGCTTCAAAGGGGCTATTGCAACAAGTATCCAATATCGCTAAATATATTTACTTCGCATCAAACATAAGAAGCCAACAATAACATAGATATATATTATCTCAAATATAATATAGTTATATATATTATTCCGCACTGTATGAATGTTTTAGCACGTATATGATAATTAACCACTTCACTGCGTTAGGTACCCCGGATGAAATAAAAGTTACAGACAGCCTGGATAATACCCGGACGCCGAGAAAATCAGCGTCTGATCAGGATCCTAACTGTTTGGATGTTCGAAATTCATATCAAGATTACATAGCAAACAGTGCAGACCATAATGAGACACCGTGTAACGCAACGTGGGTTAACACACATATAATTATTAAATTAAAAAGCCATTCTCATATTTAAATCTTGCTTGATTCATATGTAAACATATTTTTACTAGAATTAATACAGACTTACTTCACGACTGTTAGGCATATGCAGACAGATTAGATCCAGACCAGCGACAGAGGAACTCGGCGTCTAACATGAATCAAATCGGTTTGCTACTTATTCTATCATTCATACCACATTCATTACACGCCTTATACCCTGCTGCAGTGCATTCTAAGGGTCAACTCGCATAAGTTAAATTGTATGCGTAACGACTGTTCACATATTTCGCCGTAAAAAGTTCTTTTTCTTCTAATAACTATAATTAATTTCTAAAAGCCATTTAAGATCACGACGACAGGGCGCGTAACAAGGCGTCTCGTCTGGATCCAATCCATTTGTATAATTATGAGCCTAATGTAGAAATTACGCTAGCAAAGTATTATATTTATTACATAAAATAGAATCATCTATTTGTCTAACATACACGATTTTTGTCAATAAATCGATCATCTTTTCAATTATTCATTAAAAAATAATACACATTTTAGGTTAATAATATATCACCATATCTTATTTAACCAAAACAATAGGTTAATATCATTTTAAAAAATTGGGTAGCGAAACGACTTATCGGTAGGTGGCGAAACGTCCCGGGTAGCGAAAGGCCGTGTAGCGAAACGTCCGTAAACCGTCTATACCAATAGAGAATTAGAGATATGTTATTGCAGCTAGCTTTAGTCTATACCAATAGTTATGTTATCACAGCTATAAGTGTAGAACCTGATCAGACTGCTCCTGAAGGAGCAGTCTGATCAGGTTCTACACTGTTTGCCATTCCATTTGCACCTTATGGAAAAATTTTGTGTGATAAAAGCAATTAAGTACACAAATTTTAAGATAATTACAGCGATATACAGAGTGTCCCAATTTTTAGAATCTTAATGTCAAACCTCGCTATCACAACCATTAAATTGTGTTTATTATTATGTGTTTAGGACAGGTGACTGCTTAAAGTAAGGTGACAGTAAAGCAGAAAGCTCCTTTCTTCTTCTTCTTCCGTATAAAGGACAGGAATTCATCCAATATGCTGGAATGTACTTTGTCCTATTTGGTTGGGGGACAAGACAGTCACCTCTCCCATGCTATTTAGGAGCTTTCTTTTTTGGTAGTGACTAGGGGTATGTGACCGTACCTCTAATATTTGAAATTAGCGGTACGGTCACGTACCCCTAGTGAGTCCTGTGAGGGTTGGCTAGGGGTATGTGAGTCATTTACACACGTCACTATGTAGCAACACATTCATCTGTCTGCAGATACGTTTTTTTTATGCTAATATTAATAATCTCTCATTTCTACCTTATCTTATGGATATTTAATAATGGAGAAAAACAAAGAAACTTCGACAAATATTCTCCACCCAACTTGTCTTCACGGCAGCGATGAGAATAGATGTATTCCGCATATAGGGTATTGTGTTATCGTCAGAAACGCCTGATATCTGAAATCCGTGATCAATGTTAAGTGTTTTTCGTATAAATTTGATTCAAGCTTGTTTGAAAATACTGCTGTTGTAGCTTTCTAACTTAGTGCTGAATATAACTTGGTAACTATAGGAATATAGAAACTACCGAAGCTTCAGCTCCCATCAAGTATCGATACATGTAAGTTTGCCAAAGGAATTATACTGTGTGTATAATTCCGTGGTTTCCCTGTTACAAAAATCAACTCGAAAAACACGTTTGACAATGGATCACAATTAAACAATGCAATTATTCTAAACAAAACTGGATAATTATACATCCTTGTAAAAATGTGTGAATGTTCTTTATTCATTTTTGCTGTCATGAAAAAAGTGCCGATTGAAAAACAAAAATTTGATGAAAATTTAGTTTATTTGCTTTTCTGCATTAGACAGCCAGAGTAGAAGGTAAAAAAGTGAGATAGTATTAACATTAACATGAACATTAACGTATCTGCAAACAAAAAAAGTGTCACTAACTCACTATATAGTATTTATGACTCACATACCCCTACCCAACCCTCACAGGACTCGCTAGGGGTATGTGACCGTACCGCTAATTTCAAATATTAGAGATACGGCCACGTACCCCTATTCACTATCTTCTTTTTTACTGTCATCTTGCTTAAAGCTGTCACTCGTCTTTTATACAATCAATTATCCTTCGTTTTAGTGTTTGTAATTGTGATCTTTTACTGTATTTATTACTTTTATGTGACATTCCAGGCCGTTAGATCTCGCCGTTAGAATAATTTTCTGAGTTATTTTATATCTATCTATCTATCTTCCAGTGAGTCAAACCCCTGTTGGGGACCTAGACTTGACGCGCGTCAACTGTCGAGAATGTTAAGTGAATAAAACTTAAAGGTAGTGACTAGGGGTACGTGACCGTACCTCTAATATTTGAAATTAGCGCCAAAGCGGTACGGTCACGTACCCCTAGCGAGCCCTATGAGGGTTGACTAGGGGTACGTGAGTCCAAAACACTATTAAGAAACACTTTATTTTGTCTGCAGATACGTTAATATCGATGCTAATGTTACTAATATCTCATTTCAACCTTCTATTCCGACTGTTTAACGCAGAAAAGCAAAGAATCTTCATGTAAAAAAAATTCCATATCGGCATTTTTTTCACGGCAGCGAAAACTATACCTATGATTAAAGAACGTTCACACATTTTTTACAAGCATGTATAATTATGCAATAACAGCTTTATTTAGAATAATAACACTGTCTAATTGCGGTCAATTGTCAAACGTGTTTTTGAGTTGATTTTTGTAACATGTTATTAACCAGCAAACTTACATGTTCGATACTTAATGGGAGCCGAAGCTTCGATTGTTTTTATTTTCTCAGATCTACCACTTTATATTCAACGCTAAGTTAGGAAGATACATCAGCAGTAATTTCGAACAAGAATATTATATAAAAAGTTAGTTTTGAATCAAATTAATCATTTATAAGAAAAACACTTAACATTGGTCACGGATTTTCAGATATCGGGCGTATCTGACGATAATTAACCCTATACATATATGCGGAATACATCTATTCTCATCGCTGCCGTGAGAACAAGTTGGGTGGTGAACATATGTCGAAGTTTCTTTGTTTTTCTCCATTAAATATCCACAAGATAATGAAGAAATGAGAGATTATCAATATTAGCACCAATAAAACGTATCTGCAGGCAAACTTATATGTTGCTACATAGTTTAAATGACTCACGTACCCCTAGTCAACCCTCACAGGGCTCGCTAGGGGTACGTGACCGTACCGCTAATTTCAAATATTAGAGGTACGGTCACGTACCCCTAGTCACTACCAAACTTAAAAGTAAAAGTTAAAAGATACAGAGAAGAATGTTAAAAGCAGTTATAGGATGACAATCTAGTATTCTATATTACTCAATTAGAATGTTTTCGTTGTCTTATATCTGAATATACCGGTAATTGAATGATAGTCATACTTTGGAATCGTTGCTGAGCTCTGAGGGAAGGAGTCGCTCCTTTAAATTTAAGCCCATCCTCTTTTTAGAAATCTTAATAATAGACAATTGAATAATATTGACATAAAAAGAAAATATTGGGATATAACATACGTCTAGAGGAACTGCATAGGTATAGCGTTGAAGAATTTTCTTACAGAGGTCACTTCTAAATGTCAAACCAATTTCATCACAATAACCTTGGCCTCCCGGCTTGGTGCCATTCAGAGTATAGCCGGAAATTTATGAAATGAAATAAGGGGAGTAACTGTGTAAAAACGTTAATCTTACATTACTATATCTTCATGAACACATGGTTGGGTATAAAACCTTTACCCTACCCCACTCCAGACATTAGGTCAAATCATACATCCTAACATGCCAAACTAACGCTTGAATCCCCCCAATATACAAACCCAACAAATGGCTCCGGGTTTTAACCTCCTCCCAAATCCCATAAACTTGCAACCCCTAACAGGGCTAACTCAGCCTCTAAATACCTCCAGTTTACAGCCACATCAATGGGCATCTGGACTACAACAGCAAAGTGCTAGCCAACACGTGCCAGCCCACATACCTTTACAGGAAACTGCTCCAATACAAATGCCTCCACAACCATCTGTACCAATCCTTATAGGAAATCCAACTGCTGCTTCTACATCGATGAATGGCCAAACTGTATTCAGGCATACCCCCCTTGTCATGCCCCTCCCACATGGAAGAAATGTAATACCGACTCTCACACAGAGCCATTCCAAGACCCTTAATAAGATCCCCCATGCACCTAGACCTACATTGCAAATGACAAGAAATCCGGTCAGTGTACCAACCCCAATAAACATAGTAAACTCTGCGACAGCGGGATCCCATTATGTATCCCAATTATTCCCAAGAAAGTCAACATATGCTGTCACCCAAGAAACCGACTGTTGATACTACGCTTGAAAAACAAAGCCTACATACACTAACTGGAACACACCAAGGGGAGGGTATTTACATCCTCACAGACAACTCCAAGGACAGCAGCGACTGTATCATCCTGGACGAACATGGTGCACAGGCCTCTGCAGTTGCTAATAAAGAGACAACAGAGCCTTGTGTCCATGGGAATGCCAAGGGATTTGGACATACCATATGTGACGAACCCATCGATTTGACCTTGAACAATAGCTGCTCAATCTCTGCAAGTGATGACAAACCTGTAGAACAACACATTACACAGCATTTTTTAGGGAAAGGCCGAGCCTCAGAAAGACTGGATCGGAACCCTCGCAGCAACCCCCCAATGAATATGTAAATGCCAAAAAGCACAATGAAACTGAGGCAAAACCACTAAGAATAGGGACTATAAATATCCAAAATGTTAAAGGAAACCTAGTATATGTACAAGAATTACTGAAATCACATGATATCCTATGCTGCCAAGAGCACTGGCTACTTAACTACGACAAGAAGATACTATTCTCCATCAGTGAAGATTTTGAAGTAACTGCTAAATCCGCAGATGACATAAATCCCAGACTCGACTACAAAATGATACGGGGATATGGAGGCGTATGTATATTCTGGAGAAAAGTTCTGGATCCATGCATCAAGGTAACAGAACAGGGAAGCGAGCGTGTGATTGTCATGAAATACAAACCGAAGATAAACCCATCTGTCTCATTAACGTATATATGCCCTCCACAGTCAAAAACTCCGACAGTGAATACAAAGAAATACTTAGCGAAATCCAAGAAGTTCTAAACATCTACAGCCAATCCCACAACATCATACTGTGTGGTGATATGAATGCATCTCTAACACGTGGCACAACAAGAGACCTAACTTTCAAGACCTTCATAAAAGAAGCTGACCTGTATACAACAGACCTTGATGATGGCTCCAACACTTTCTTTCATCATAATGGTATATACAAATCCAAAATTGACCACTTTCTATTCAGTGAGACCTGCATACCTAATGTCATAGGAATTACCAATCATGAATTACATCCTCAGAACTGTTCAGACCATACTGCACTTACTCTTGAACTAAAAATCAGGATGAAAACCCATGCCAGCATCAAATCTTTAACCAGATCTAGAACGAAAATAAACTGGGGAAAATGTGATATGCATACCTATAGAGAAGAAATCAAATCTAGCCTACACAAACAAAACCACGACCCTTACTGGCCACTTGAGGCAAAAATCAAAAAACTAAATGACACTCTACATATGGCAGGGAAGAAATCTATTCCCAGCTACAGGAAACTAAAATCCTTAAAAAGGACTGGTAGCATCTGGAATTCTGATATAAGTAGATCTTCAAAAGATGCCAAGGAACTCTTCAAAGCCTGGAAAGACTCTGACAAGTCGTCTGAACCCCTTAGAATAGCTCTTAAGGAAAAGAAGAAAGAACTCCGGCGCAGTCAACGTCAAGCTTACGCCAGACAGAAAAAACAACACAATCAAGAAATCCTCACTGCCTGTGAGTCTAATGATAAACTTTTCTATAAGCTAGTCAATAAACAAAGGAAAACAGTCAACGATAATGTAAAGACCCTCAAGGTAAATGGAGAAGAAATCCAGGGACAAGCAGACATCTTGAATGCATGGAGGGACCACTTTGAATCTCTTGCTACACCGGACAACAAGGATCTTCCTGAAAATCATGCTTTTAGCTTAGCTAAAGAACAGAACCTTATCATCGAAGAAAACATTCAAGAGAGTAAGTTTATATTACAACCAGTGACACAAGATGAAGTTACTACAGCCATAGCCTCGCTTAACTCCGGTAAATCAGCAGACCAGAACGGAATTACAAGTGAACACTTTAAATCTGCCAAGGATGAAGTAGCACCAACCTTGACTGAAATCATAAATACAATATTTGAAAAGCTGGAGGTCCCAGACTTCCTTAAGTGTGGGATCCTCAACCCAGTTCATAAAAAAGGCAAAGACAAATTCTTAACTGGAAATTATAGAGGTATTGTTATATCGGACACCTTATCAAAAGTGTTAGAAAGTATACTCAAGACAAGGATAGACAAGATATTTGAAAGTCAACAGAATCCCCTCCAAAGAGGCTTTACTCCTAGGAGCTCCTCAATGAATGCTGCATGTATAGTTACTGAAACAATTGACCACTACAAGCAAATAGGCCAACCTCTTCTGTTCGCAACACTAGATGCACAGAAAGCATTCGACACCGTTAACCACGAAGTTTTATTCAACAAACTGTATCACATCGGCGTTGATGGCCCACTATGGTTGCTTCTTCGAAATCTCTATCGGCACTCAACTGTAAAAGTAAAATGGGAAGGGGAGTTATCCCAAGAATTTGAATTGAAACAAGGGACAAAACAAGGCGCCCAACTCTCAACAACCTTATACAAGATCTACCACAACCATCTTCTGAACTCATTATCTAAAAGCTCTCTAGGAGCTTATGTGGGCAACATCAATGTCTGTGCCCCAACCTGTGCGGATGATACAGCACTCCTTGCCAACACGGCGGAAGAACTACAAGCAATGCTGGATGTTGTTGACTTCAACACAAAACGGGACTTGGTTAAAATTAATCCGGAGAAATCTGAAATCTTAGCATTTAATTCAAAGAAGACTCCTGCTGTGACGATCGACAATCAATGTGTACATGAAGTCCAAAAGCTGAAACACTTAGGCATCAACAGAAATGAGAAAAACAATGTAGACACCTAGGGAAGAATCAAGATCGCGCAAAATACAGTATATTCGCTTTTAGGCCCTGGCCTGCACGCCAGAAGGGGAAATTCACCAATTATCTCGTATAAAATATGGAGGACGTATGTAACCCCCAGATTTCTATATGGTATAGAAGTACAGCAGATCTCCAAGACTGCCCAACAGAAACTTGAAAACTACCAGAAGAAGATACTCAAGCACATACAAGGCCTTCCTGAACGGACATCTACTGCAGCAGTCTACATTCTCATAGGCGGTGAACCTATTGAAATGTTGATCGACAGAACATGCCTGTCACTATATTTAAACATCATACATCTTCCAAACTCAGTTGAATACAAGCTTCTAGAAAGACAGTTTGCCATGTCTAACATTGATGGACCCAGCTTCACATCCAAAGTCAGACGAATACTTGAAAAGTACAACTTACCTACGCCTGAACAAATTATCAGAGATTTACCCTCAAAACACAAATGGAAAACAACTTTTCAGATGGCCGCCAATAAGCACTGGACCACCGTTTGGACCGAAAACCTATCCAATAAATCAACAACAAAGTACCTACAGATGCAACCAAATCCAATTGGCACACCCCATAATGTCTGGAATTCTGCCAAGTCAAACCCACATGAAGTTAGACGAGCTGAGATAAAATCAAGGCTTCTTACAGGGACTTACATTCTACAGTCAAATACGGCCAAGTTTAACCAAAATGCAGTCCCTGCAACCTGCAAATTATGTGGACAGGAAGATGAAACACGAGAACACCTGGTAGCAAGTTGCTCAACTCTCAACCCAATTAGAGATACAGCTCTCCCGATTCTCCAACAGATACTCCAAGACACGTATAGGCTAGATAATGCAGACAGTAATCTCCTCACACAAATAGTGATGGACTGCACCCACAGTAGTGTCAATGAAAACATGAAACTAAGTAACCAGCAGGAAGTTGATGTAGAGAGATGGTCACAGATTTACTGTGAGAGACTGTTGGCTGAGAGAACCAGGGTCCTTAGTGTTATGTAGCTTCATTGGGTAGGGCGTTGTAAGTGGTCCTCTAGTATAGTTATATGTACGATAACAGAGCTATTGAACAGTATAGACTCAGTAAATTACAAGTTGAACCAGTGACCTAGTTCTGAGTATCATATTTATAGCCGTACCGGTAACTACCGATTAACATTATCGTTCGTACATAGTAACTTTCATCGCGCGTAATAACGTATATATGCTGCTAAACGCGAGTGATTGATTCCATGTGAAGTGTACATACCTGTGATTACTTCTAGACGAATTACAACAATATCCTCACCGAGGAGTGCTCCGAAGAACAAGCGGAGGAATTTACCAGAATACTACTACTACTACATGGCATCGTCTGCTTTTTTTTATTTATTGAATCTTAAGTTTGACTATCTCTCTCTCTCTCTTTTTTTTTTTTAATTAAATATGAGTGTCATATTGTTTGGATACTAATCAGATACTACGCGTTACACGCCGTCTGATCAGGATCCAAACTACATGTATTTAGATCTAGGGACAGTACACCTGGTATATCTCCATGTTAAGGTTTGGGGAGGAAAGATTTTTACTCAAGTATGAACTTATCATGCAACACATTGTAAATCCTGATTATTGATAATTTAAGATGGCGCGTTACACAGCGTCGCACCAGGGTCTGCACTATTTGCTATTGCAAATTAAATGTTCTGCTGTAAAAAAAAGTTATCCAATATTTCGAAACATGAATTTGCCTTAGTTCAAGCTTGGTTTAGGTGAACATACCCGTGTTTCAAAGTTAAAACGCGGTTTAGCCGCGTTTTAACTTTGAAATACGGGTATGTTCGACTTAACCGAGTTCGAGATATCGAAGTTCGACTGTATTAGATCATGAACTGTTCAAGCAAGCACACGGGAACAGTCCATTGCAATATCCAGTCATACATGGGTCAAACTTACGTAAGTTGGTATGAGTAAGAAATTAGGGTCTACGTACGGTCATAGGGTAAGGCAAAGGTACTTGACATATAAAAAAAATGTGTCAAGTAGACAAGTACCTGGGGGTAAGGTAAGACTCTCACGAGAAATCTGTGATCAGCGTCTAGTCATCTACCATGACATTTTGTCAGTTGTCAATATATAGTTTGTTGAAACAACGCATTAAAAGTAGACTAGACCATTTCAACGATAACAGCAGTCGGTGAGTTATATATGTTTTGTATTTATGATTGAATAAAGTATGTTCTGTTCTGTTGATATTGTACAGTGCCCCTCTCTACAACGACATCCAATGAGAGACAAAAATATGTGCGTTATTGGGAGGGAGTCGTCATAGGGAGGGGAATTGACTTACATTTGCGAACAGCTTGAATCCAGAACATACACCGCGTAACGCGTCTGATCTGGAGTCAAGCTGTTTGCCACTAGTCATTAAGTTTGTTCTGTCAAAATGTCAAAATGTAACTTTGAGAAAAACAGCAGACGCCAAGTTTAAGCAGGCGACATTGCAGTCGTGAATAGGTTGGACAAAATTGTCCTGTTATGGCAACTGCGACAAAGGTCGTTGTAAGGAGGGAGTCGTCGTTCGGAGGGCCGTTGTAGGGAGAGAGTCGTTGTAAGGAGGGAGTCGTTGTAAGGAGGGAGTCGTTGTAAGGAGGATCGTTGTAGGGAGAGATTCGTTGTTCGGAGAGTCGTTGTAGCAGAGACCATGTATATAATTAATATAAATCATTGGTACACTGTACAACACAATAACAAGTATGTCATATAAAGTCTACATGAAGTTCGATCAGTAATTAGATAATTAGCTACTCAGATCTATGAGATCTTGACAAGTAAACCACATGCAGTCGCTATATACGGGATATATGTACGTATAGAATGCAGGGCTGCCATAAGTTGACATAAAAAATCCTAAGATTTCCAAATTTGCATTTTTCAAGTGCGATTTTACGAATCGTAAATTTTCCCCATCGCCTGTTTCTAGTTTTGTTGTCACGTGTCTGCTTTAAGGCGCATTATGCTTTACTTTCAGTCTGCTTTAAGCTACCATGTACCATTAAAAAAATCCGAAGATTTAGGAAAAGTTCGGAGAACGGCAGCCCTGAGGAATGGAGTGCATCAACTGTTTGGGAGATAGCATTCGTTAAACCAGTATCCTATAACCTATAATATATCCTATAATAGTTTAGCCCTTAGGTGCGATTGGTCAGATTTAGAAAACTAGTCGTTTTGGTCATTTAGCAAATCTATTCAAGGTGAATTCTCAAATCATGAAGGGCTGCCATAAGTTGAACATAAAAAATACTAAGATTTGCTAACTTTCTATATTTCAAAAGTGATTTTACAAATTGTACCTTCAACCCTTTACCTCAAAGTCTATTTCTAGTTTTGAAGACACGTCGCCACTTAAAGCAGGTTGGAAGTAAAGCAGAATGCGCATTAAGGCCGTACTGGTTGCTTTTAACCCTTTCACTCTCAAGGACGCTTTAAAACGCGTTTACAGACAATTTGGATCTTGATCAGACGCCGCGTAATGCGGCGTCTGATCAGGATCCAAACTGTTTGACACTCGTTTTGAAATGTTGGATATAAATTCAGGTGATATTTTTGCGTGACATTTTACTCCAAACGTGTGTGTCTCCTCCACTGGTTCAAATGTATATCTAAAAGCTAAGTGTAGTAGCCCAATGTCCCCATATACACCCATTCCACTAAGCGGCGATTCAATACCCATATCGTATGCCAACATTTTAGAGAGCTTGAATAAACTTCTTATACGTCGGAATACGTTCTGCAAATCGTCATATAGTGTGACAGGGGCAGTGTAGCCTGAAATCCCGTGCCGTTGTAGAAGCTTCTTGAAGAGACTCCAAGCGCCGTAGAAGCGCAACAACAGCGCGACATGATCGTGACCAGCGCAGCGAGATCATTATTGATCATACTGGAAACGCTTAAGTCCCACATTTTTGCACATATGGTTGCTTCGATCTGCGGCGAATTGGAAGGTTTTGGAGAAGAGTCATGATCGCCTTGAGCGCAGTGGAATTGCCGCCCAGTGAAATGGGGGTTACGGAACAGATGCCCGCTTCTTAGACATGTATTTACTCAGTTTCAGCTTGTCGTGACTTTACTATAGAATGCGCGATCAGTTGGTTCCAGGTCCAATATAGCTTTAATTAACGAAAATATATGGGAAACCGGAAGATAGTCTCATTTAATGGCGGATTATATAATTGTGTATAATTTTCTTTATTAATACTTTAACCCATTAACGCTGATCGTCCAAAAAAGTAGACATTACTAAAGTAATGATTAGCAAACAGTGTATACCCTGATGCGATGCTGCGTTTCGCGGCGTGTCATCAGGCCCTGTGCCCTGCTTGCTAGTTCACATCCCACATCCCACACATTCACATTTTTTTGTTTGTTTTGTTTTGGTTGTACGCTAAAATTTGTGTAAAAACTACGTGGTTGTGGCGTTTGTCTAGAACATTTTGTTTGGTTACTAACTTACTATAGTTCGCAAAATCTGAGTGCCAAACAGTTTGGATTTAAGATCATGCAGGTTCTAGGGGTAATGGAACCTGATCTGTAATCTAAACTGTTTTCTAAAGTTATTGTGAAAATAATAAAAGATTTGCGCAGCAGAGAATTTCACACAGACACACTGTGGCTATCTGACATGAAACAAGACAGACCAATAGGAAACTGATAGACCATGACATACTTAAAGACATTAGTCCTCAGTCCTTTGATTGACACCCCCCCCCCCCCCCCCCCCCCCCCATAAAATCTCAGTTTACATGGTGAGGCCCAGACATAGGCTACTCATATTCTAGAGGGTTTTCAATGGTTATTTTAACCAAACTATCAAATTTAAAAGTCGGGCCTCACATGAGACGCTTCAATGGTTCTTTGATATAGGTATGTGCACAAGACGCATGCTGTTTTCAATGAAATTGTCACTCTGACTATGTGTTATCACCGAAAGTAGGTCAGGAAATGTCTTAGGAGCATTCTGCTTTACTTTCATCTTGTATGGTCTTTCGGGCTAACATAGCGCTAAACGCGGTAACATTATTTGGGTCTTTGCAACAATTGCCAGCTCGTGTCGGTTATATACAATCTACCATCAAAGAGGTGTGAAAACCTAATTGCTATATAAACATAAGGTCGGCCTTGTGACTATAGGTCTACTTTATAAATTAAGGTCGGCCTTAGGTAGGGTAGGCCTTGTGACTGTAAATCTAGACATGTTATTATTTTATTCCATACCCGGAAGTAACTTTTTCTCAATATCTCTGTCCGACCGGCGAAACATAACCACAAGGAAAACCGCCGACAGTATCCGCATTTATTTCCATGTGGGGTCGCCATTTCTTCGCATATTGAGCGGAATTTTAGGACAAACACTCGATGAAGTGTACATTTTACTAGGTTGTGTATTTCTACATGTAGTGATGATCACCTTTATTGTCTTTCTCAATCCATACAGAGAAACTTTGCAAGAATTTTATCTCCAGTTTTATTTGTGAACTCAATATGGTGATCGATCCAGTCACAAGAATTTTCAAGATTGAATATTTTTTTATTTGTCAGATTTGGTTATCATGCAACGGGTGTAAAGGGTCCAGATATGAGTTGGCTCAAGTTTGATTTCCCTTCATGTCTCCACAAAGCCTGGCTTGCCTAAAGATCACAATCGTCATGCTTCATTTCATTAATCTTGAACTTGTCACCTTTGGTACAGTAAGAGACAAGCAAAGTATCTATCATTAAACTTTATAGGTCTTGTTCTAGTTCAGCTATTTTTGTTAGATTATGCCACAGCGTCAACCACTGTGTGGATCATAAATACAAATAGAGCGAACTAAACATGATGAAATTGTTGTGCAATTTTTTCTATGGGTAAATGATTAAAATTAATCATTATTTTAATGAACAGACATTGTGATTGGACAATATTCATAGTTGAATTCTTATGATAGAAAGGCTTCCATTTGAAAATTTATTGATTCTGACTTATATTCTAAGATAGATCTATTCTAAGGATTATTCTGCATTCATAAATTCAGTATGTGTGAACTTTTTTAGAATTTTGTGTTTTCTTATCAAATTCCGTAATCCGCAGACTCGTCGTCACAATTGTCTCTGCTGTAGAGGCTCTCATGTGGGTTATATCTCACTAGTAATTTTCTCATATATGTATTTTGTTGATATGGTGCAGATGTCGGAGCAGGATTGCGCTTTAGGAGAGTCGGTACACGTGAACCTTCCTATTGAATAATTGATTTAAATAATGACCCTTAAGTTAAAAGGATTAATATGCAGTCATCACTTTCAGGATAACATGCAGTGTTCTGCCTAGAAATCCAAAACTAGTCTATGGGCCCACTGGGCATTAAAAAGGGGGCCATTTTTGAAAAAAATGATAGAAAACACGATAAAAATAACTTGATTTCCAATTACGACATTCAGCATTGGTGTGCTCTTCTTAAAGTGCTTTAGACACAGATTGTAAGTCATAGAATCTGACCCACCATTGTATGCAAGCCACATGTGCTCTTTTAACCACCTATGGAGCATATGCTGAAAAGTTCTACCTTTCTTTTCTCGGCGGATATACCATTTGTGCGTTTCGAAGAACCTTCAACTTTATCGCACTCGGCCGTCGGCTGGAGAGGGGTTTCTGTTTTTGAGAATCAATTTAAGTTTTTACTACTTTCGGCTGCATTCTGTTCCGCGACAAGGTCATGCATGTTTTTCTGTAGTATACTTATTACTTAATATTATCCGTCTAATTCCTTAATTTTACTCCGCGTATATCGAGAACTTTGAAAAAAGTCTATCAGTGTGGCTGCTTTAAGCTTTTGGTCAGCCATCTTTCAACAAAACAAACGAGAAGGCATGAGAGATTATCAGCGATTGGACTATATCGGATACTTCAGGTCAACGAATCCAATGAAATAAGTCGTTTCAAATGCTCTAATAGTAGAGGTGTGCGGTTTAACCGGTGCACCGGTAAACCACGGTACGAAACGGCCGTGGTACGAACCATGGTTTTTTCCGAGAAGACCGGTTTTTTACTTGTAATTTTATAGATGTTTTCTATTGAATAAAAAACGGACAAATAATAAAAATAGTATGATTTAAGATGAAACTAAAGCCTTAGCTTGATAAATACATTAAATTTTGAAAGTGTTTATCCTTGTTAGACTCGGGGGATACTTTCGTCCCGATCCAGATCTTATTCTGACGTTATCCCGGGTCATGTCAATGGAGCCATTCTCAATGTGATATAGTCAACAAAAAATCATATTCTCGTAAAGTTCAATTCCTGATTAGGCTGCAATTATTTTATACAGGCTATTTTTATCATTATAAACCGACTGTCAACTGAAAATGATCATTTTAAATCGTATCTGAAGTGGTTGTTTTTGACCGAGCTTCGAAGCCTCGATTGAACAATAGAGGAGATTACTTACTTTTACAACGATAACATCCGATTCACACCGAATGACGTTGCTTATGAGAAACGCTTGCTGATTGGTTATGTTGCGCTACCTACAGTAAACAGCCGGACATTTGACCAATCGTATTTGTCGTACAGTTGATACATTCATTGTTCGGAAAATAACAAACAATTGAATGACAGCCAAAGCAGACTTTTGATAGATTGACGTCGGGTTTCGCCATAAAACAAGGTTAAATAAAATTGACAACCATTCTTTTGTTTATTTTGCATGCGTTCTTATTACGTTGTCAGTTGTGTTCGTGCATGTGACGAAGAAAGAAAACCCCCATGCCGATAATAAATGAAAGTGAAGTCTGTCATTATCTATAGATAGAATGACAAATCCATTCATTCACGGTGATGGGTGTTCAACGTAAATCGTTGGGTTTGATGATTTTTTTAAAGTTGTATTTCAGAAACAGTTTGATAGTTACAACTGTTTGTGAGCTGTTACTCGTTGATATTTTTATTGCTTGAACGTGAACATTCAGTACCCAGCTCTACGAGCTACGGCCATATCACACCCTGTCTATTTGATAGTAGGTTTAAATGGCGGTTAACCGTGGTACAAACCGTGGTATTTATCTAAAAACCATGGTACACCGTGGTTTTTTATTTTCCGCGGTACCCACCTCTATCTAATAGTATGGACAGACTAAAACATTGACCGTCGCCGGGGACCATTGTAGTGGGAATTTTTTTTTTGCAATTTTTTTAGCGCGCCCTCAGGCCCATTACGGGAAATTTTCTGCGACATTTGTGATTTTTATGCGCCAATGGCGCAAGGACGCGGCCTGAGCAGGACACTGAACATGTGTTTTGTTTTGCCACAACAATTCAGAATTTCCTAATATGCATTTGTACTGGACTCCTAGTCTTTTAAAAGACTTAGAAAGATGTTTTTGATACTTTACCATTTCATCATTGTAACATTTTACATTTTTCAGTCCCTTTCAGTGAAACAAGGGCCCTGCACTTTTACTTGATTTTGCTATAGCAACAATGGTCAATCCGATTAAAATTGAGTCTGGCATTTAAACACTCAATTAATTTCAATATTGTTTGCCTACATTTTTTGTTGGGTTCATCAATTTGTACTATTTCATTTGATAATTTTGAAAGAAAATGACCATTATCCCAGATGCGATGACAAGTTTTCAATTATTTTGTTAGCATAATGAGCATTTAGCAGGGTTCCAGATAAGGGGGAGTAAACTGAACAAATCTAGCATTTTCTCACTTATTTCATCACCAAATCCTATGGTGTTAGTTACTACTCATTAGAATCGTCTCGAAGAGACGATTCTAATGAGTAGTGACACCATAGGGTTTAAAGCAGAAATAAAGATTTTAATTTTTGAAATACTCCCCTTATCTGGAACCCTGATTTAGTATTTAAATTTTAGTATTACTTGATTAAATTTTCAGTCAACTCACATATTGACATTTTAGGAAAGCTGTTGAGAAGAAGGGGTTTGTCTTTATTTTTGGCTTTAACTTTATGATAGTGTCAGTCCAAATGTATGAATTCAAGACTCCAGATAAGGGGAGTTTTTCAAAAACTAAAATCTTCATTTCTGCATTAAACCCTATGGTGTCACAAGTCATTAGAATCGTCTCTTGGAGACGATTCTAATGAGTAGTATACTAGTAACACCAAAGGAGTTGAATTCTAAAATAAATGCAAAAACGTTGGATTTGCTCAGTTTAGTCGCTCTCATCTGGAGTCCTGGGGTTTATTAACCACTGACCTAATTGGGCATTTGTTTTATCATTTCAGGTGCTAGAACAAACAAGTAAGAAGAAATATGTCACGTTTTTTCAAAGGCTCGGACACCGAGTCTGAGAGCTCATCTGGAGAAGAGGAGTTGGTACAACAGAGGCCAGCTGTAACACAAAAGTAAGTATGCAAATCTTCTCATGTTTTAACCCATTACCACATAGCCTGTTTCTAGTATTGAAGACAGGTGACCACTTAAAGCCGGTTGAAAGTAAAGCAGAATGTGCCTTAAGGCACATTCTGCTTTACTTTCAACTGGCTTTAAGTTACTATCTACTTGAATAAAGAAAATATTTCTTATGATAAATATCCATGACTGTATAAAATGGAACTATTTTCTTCAGTAGAGGAATAAATTAAAGGTGTAAAAAGTCGTTTTTATGGGGTAATGGGTTTATGAAGGAAAAATGGTATTTTGTTACCTTGTTACAGTGTTGTCTTGGTACATTGTAATTATAAATAGGGATCTTCTTTAGATTCTTAAGCTAATAATCTGTCTGACACAATTTATGGCGATGTTTCACACTTGATAAAACTTAAGATACTTCAAACCTGTGAGATTGTCCAACTTTGATTTGAATGAAAGAATTGTTTCACAGCTCCAAATAGAGACAGTACAGAGACTAAATGAATTCCATCATTAACATTTTCTAGCTTGAGGTTTATTTATTGGACAAACCTTATACAAATTGCCTTTAGTTTAAACATATCTATATCCAGAAGTTAATATGATTACAATTATACATGCTAACGTACACTAACAATACTTAGGAAAAGGATTGAAAGGAAATAATTAACTTACTGAGTTTCTCTCCAAGTTGCCTTTAGCCAACTGATATATAGCATTTCTTTGCATACGTTTACAGAGCTCCAATTAAGGGGAGATTTTCAAAAACTAAAATCTTTATTTCTGCATTAAACTTTATGATGTCACTACTCATTAGAATCGTCTCTTCGAGACGATTCTAATGAGTAGTGGCATCATAGGATTTGGTGCTGAAATTAGTAAGAAAATGTCAGATTTGTTCAGTTAACTCCCTCTTATCAGGAACCCTGTGTTTATTGTATTTAGGTCTCACCCCACTTGGTAACCCCCACATCTAATCAATGATTCAAAACTTTATTTTCAGGGTTTATCAGTTCAGTGATGATGAAGAAGAAACCAAGCGAGTTGTGCGCAGTGAAAAAGATAAAAGGTAAATGTTTGTCATTATTTCTCATACTTTTGTAATTCTACTGAAATGCTGGATCCTTGAATACCAACAGAACACTGGAGACCAGTATTGAAAACAACATTTTGTTCTGATAAGAGTTGACACAGCTTGTTTACAGTACTGAAAATAGATGGTTACTTAAATTTAATAAAAATATATATATATATTTTTAAATTTTTATAAAATATTTTTTAAATTTAAAAAAAAAGAACAAAGATGGTTACTTAAAGCCTGCTGAAAGTAAAGTAGAATGCTTCTATGTGAGTATTTTGCTTTACCTTCAGTCTGCTTTAAGCTACCATTTGCTAGGATATTAGCAATTATGGTACAATCTATGACTGAACCAATCCACTTGCCCATTGACCTGGGCAAGCTCAGATTTCTTTCTGGCAAGTCCAATTTAAGACAGCAAATTTCCTGTTGCCGTTCAATTTGGCAACCAGTTTTTGCGTCTGACTACCATGATTTTCAAAGAAAGTAAAACTTTGTTCAAAGGACAATTAGAATAAAAGATGACATTTTAGATTGTATATATTAGGGCTCTAGATTAAAAAAAATTAAGATCTGCATTAAAATCCTTTAAACCCTATGGTGTCACTACTCATTAGAATCGTCTCTTTGAGATGGTGCTGAAAGGAGTGAGAAATTGGTGGATTTGTTCAATTTATATATGCTCTTGCCTCTTGATATAACAGCTGTGTACATTTTTCAGGTATGATGAGATGAAGGGCATTATCCGGAGTCTGAAGAACAAGAAGAAAATTAAAGACATGAGTAATGTTTTGTCGGGTAAGTCTGATACCAGACCAGGAATGTTGGCTTTTACTGAAAAGTCAGGCTACAGTAGAGAAAACGTTATCCTTTACCGTTTAAATGCATTATGAAATGCAAACGCAAAGCCACAAATTGTAGAAAAATTGACAATTCTGACAATTGATTTTCATATGAGTGGCAAACAGTTGGGAGCCTGATCAGACACCGGGTTACTGGGCGTCTGATCTGGCTCCAAACTGTTTGCAATTGACATAATAGTTTAAGCTTAAACGCGTTTATTGGGAAAGAATAACATATTCTCCATTGTAGTACAACCCAGTAGAGGAGTGCAATAGGGCTCCACAGTGTTGTGCCTAGGCCGCGGCATTGCGGGAATCCCGCATTTTTTTCACGACTGTCCCTTAAAAATTCGCCTTGCGCGGGCATATGGGCGCGCCGTAAAAAAATCGCATTTTCGGCAATTTCTACTAGTTTCTGCTCCATTCCGACTCAATTCCGGAGAATAGAGAGTTCACAAAGGGAGATTATTCTTAGTATTGAAAATAGACTGTGCGCGTATAATATACGTGAAGAATATCGGCATATAGAATCGGTATGTAAACCAGTCTGGTTCCGCTTTGTGATAATGGCGTCGGAACGATGCGCTTGACGGATTTTTTTTCCGATTAAAATAGACAACTAGCAGACGATGCTTTCGTTTAAACAAAGTGTTGAGGGTACTCCTTCAACATCATCTGAACCAAGACAATCGCTTCAATGTTTTTTAAAAAAGACAAAAATCAAAATGAAATTGCCCGTCGTGTAAACTACGAGATACAGAGACAGTTAAAGACCGTAAGCTGTATTCTAATTAAAAGGTAGGTTTATCGTGTTTTAAAGGTTTTTTTTTGTGTGTCCCCCAAAAATTTCAAATGTCCCCCAAAAATTTTGACAGCGCGCCACCATGTCCCCCAAAATTTTGGACCTAGGCACAACACTGCTCCAGATAAGGGGAGTATTTCAAAAACTAAAATCTTTATTTCTGCATTAAACCCTATGGTGTCACTACTCATTAAAACTGTCTCTTCGAGACGATTCTAATAAGTAGTGACACCGTAGGATTTGGTGCTGAAATGAGTGAGAAAATGTTGTATTTGTTCAGTTTACTCCCCATTATCAAGAGCCCTGAATGACCCATGGTTTACATAGACTTAAGTTTCGTCCTGCTTTGAGTTACAGCTTGTCTAAATCCTTTGAACCCTTGTCACATGTTTACTGGTCTTTTGAAAACAGTGTAACTGTGAAAAATACACTTGTCATATGCAGACAATGAAGACCCAGATGATGACCAGATCAGAGTGCTCCAACAGTTTGTCAGATGGCAACACATTAACCAAAAACAATTCAAAATTTTCCAAAATGGACTAGACCTGTGGAAACTTGAATTGTCCATTTAAAGTCTCATGAATGAATGGGTGAAAATATGCAGTTTTACTATTTGTTTTTTCAGATTTTGAGAGTCTCACAAAAGCCTTGGATAAGTCCAAGAAGGTTGTTGAGAAAGAAGGCGTCCCAAGGTTCTATATCAGAATCCTTGTCGAGTTGGAGGACTTTGTGGCTGAGGTAAGATGACTTGAGTCTAATGTCATTTAGTCACTATATTACTATTACAGCGTTCCCTTTCTACAACGACATCCAATGGGAGAAAACAATTATATGCGTTGTTCGGAGGGAGTCTTTATAGGGAGGGAAATTGGCGTACATGTGCAAACAGCTTGAATACAGATGAGACGCCGCGTAACGCGGCGTCTGATCTGGATTCAAGCTGTTTGTCACTCCTTTATTAAGTTTTTCCGTCAAAATGTCCATAATGTAAAACAGCAGACGACAACTTTAAGCAGACGACATTGCAGCAGTAAAAGCGTTAAACATAAATGTCCTATTCAGGGAACTGCAACAAGTGTCGTTGTAAGGAGGGAGTCGTTGTTGGGAGGGCTGTTGTAGAGAGGGAGCACTGTATAGTACTTTATCAACCATTTTTGGATATCCATTTGAAAAAAGAATATGTTGGAGAACTTGAGTTTACTCCCACATATCTGAAGTCCTGCATGTTTGCTATGCAGGCCAAGACTTTGACTTTTGTTGGTTGTAGCTTGTAGGGTAGACCTGCTTTAATCAATGTATTTAGAGTTGGAAATATTTAGGGGCCTCCGTGGCCTAGTGGTTACAGTCACTGTGACTTACATCACTAAGCTTTACACACCGCTGTGGGTTGGAATCCCTGTCTGGGCATTCAGATTTTTCATGTGGGGACTGAACACGCTACTGTTGTGTATTTTAGTGCTGGGAAGACAGAGAAGGGAGGAAGAAGATGAATAAAACTAATGCCAAGAGTTTGACGACCCTGAGACAGAAACTGAAGAAGTACAACCGTGACTTTGAGGAGTCTCTGGCCAAGTACAGGGAACAGCCAGACGAGGGAGAAGGAGAGGAGGATAGTGAGGAGGAGGAAAAAGGTACAGGCCGCTTTACAGGGCTGCCATAAATTGATAAAAAAAATTCCTAAGATTTCAAAATTTTCAATTTTTCAAGCACAATCTACCGAATTATACCTTTTACCCATAGTCTGTTTTCAGTTTTTAAGACACGTGATGCTTAAAGCAGGTTGAAAGTAAAGCAGACTGCTTTACTTTCAGTCTGGTTTAAGCTAACATGTAATGGAGAGAAAAAATCCAAAGATTTCAGAAAAATCCGTAGAAATGGCAGCCTCGACTTTACATCTTTATTTTATTATGCCACTGAAGAAAATAGTTCCACTTTATACAGTTATGAATATGCACCATAGGAAATTGTTTTCATGTCGTAGGAGATGGTAGCTTAACCTGCTAGAATAAGGAAAATATTTAATATTACACATATTCATTACGATATAAATTGAAACTATTTTCTCCAGCGGATGAATAAAATGTATGTGCTAAAAGTCGCTTCTATAAGGGAAAGTGTTAAGGCAGGCTGAAAGTAAAGCAGAATGCGCCTTTAAGGCGCATTCTGCTTTACTTCCAACCTGCTTTAACCCAATACCCCATTGCATAAGTATCTAGTATATCTAGTATAGAAGATATGTGAGCACTTAAAGCATGTTGAAAGTAAAGTAGAATGCACCTTCAGACTCATTCTGCTTTACTTTTAACCTACTTTAAGCTATTATCAGCAAAAATAAAGAAAATATTTTATACGGCACAAACTCATGATTGTATAAAATGGAAATATTTTCTTCAGTTGAAGAATAAATAAAAGGCGTAAAAAGTCGTATTTATGGGGTAATAGATAACTGTCTTTTAAAAGTTAAACTAGAAATAGGCTATGTGGTAATAGGTCTCCAAGATGCATTTTGCTTTACTTTTAACCTGCTTTGAATTAAGTGATTGCCTGTCTTCAAAACTAGAAACCGACTATACAGTAATGGGGTAGGTATTAATATACCTTCTGTAGAGTGTTATACTTGGACGAAACTCGTCAACGAGACATACAAGTTCCAGCTTATCTGCATCTGTCTTGCAACTATTTTCGGCATATTAAAATACGCCTTTTATCTTCAAATCTGCAGACAAAAATTGCCTAAATGTTCTTAAGAATAATTTGATCTCTCCTGAAAACACTAGTCTGTTACTAATTTTGCTGTTTAAATCGCTGCAGATGCTGATAGCTCTGATGATGACGAGCCTATAACTGCTGCCAAGTTTGTGAAGAAACCAGAGAAAGTTAAACCTGTGGTAAGACATTAAGCATATAAAAAGTTACTTAAGTAAAACCTCTCTAAACTGGACACTGATCAAACAATTTTTTAGTCTCTAAACCAATCCGTAACAGGTGTCGGCTTAACTCGGGATAAAAGCCCTAAAGGGAGCTTTCTGCCATACTTTTATCCTGCAGTAAGTAGTCACCTGTCTTTTGTGGTCTATTTTCTTTTCCAAGGAGTGTTCGGTTAAGAGAGAGGTTCGACTATTATATATTTCTTGAGAACTTTGTCATGTTGGACACCAGGCTCCAAGGTTATAAAACTTTTGAGTTTAGTCTTAAGAACGTGCTCAAGCATTTGATTGGTCAAATGCTTGAGAGTTACTTCACATTCTACACTCTTTTAAGGGTAAAAGTTCATGACTTAACCCTTTACCCCATAGCCTGTTTCTAATATTGAAGATAGGTGACCACTTAAAGCAGGTTGAAAGTAAAGCAGAATGCGCCTTTAGGTGCATTCTTCTTTACTTTCAGCCTGCTTTAAGCTATATTCTATTAGAATATAGAAAATATTATTTAACATACGTATTTATAACTGTATAAATTAGAACTATTTTTCTCAATGGAGGAATAAATTAAAGGTATAAAAAGGCATATATATATGGGGTAAAGAGTTTAAAGACTTGTTTAAATGGAACATGAACAACATAAATAAAAAGCTTTTTTAAGGCAAAAATCTAACTTACAAACAGTCTAGGCAATTTGACTGAAAGTTACAAATGATTAAAAAAGAATATTAATCTACCTGTAAACATGATTTTGTTTGTAGAAAGAGTTCATTGATGATGATGATGATGATGACTATTCCTCCGGATTTACAACCTCGGATGACGACACGGAGGATGATGACGATGCACCAGTGGATTACACAAACATGGCCGCTTATTTCTTGAAAGATAAAACGTGAGTGTTAGAAATTAACTTTATTTGACTAACACTTATCTCAGGGAAGAAGTTCTTTTTGCTCAAAAAATAAGGAAAGGAGCAAACAGTTTAGACTCTGATGTGAACTGTGATGAATATATGTTAATGGTGCATTTATGGTCAAGCATACTGTGGACATCTGTGTTTTGCCAACATATTTATAGTTTATTGATCATACTGTTGAGAGTTTACTGTTCTTAACCCATTACCTCTTTAACATGCATGTTAGTTTTCATATTTATAGTTTATTGATCATACTGTTGAGAGTTTACTGTTCTTAACCCATTACCTCTTTAACATGCATGTTTGTTTTCATATTTATAGTTTATTGATCATACTGTTGCAGGGCTCCAGATAAGAGGTAGTTTTTTCAACAAATCCCACATTTTCTCACTATTTTTAGCCCCGAATCCTATGGTGTTACTACTCATTAGAATCGTCTCGAAGAGACGATTCTAATGAGTAGTGACACCATAGGGTTTAATTCAGAAATAAAGATTTTAGATTTTGAAAAACTACCCTTATCTGGTGCTCTGCTGTTGAGAGTTTATTGTACTTAACCCATTACCCCTTAAACATGCTTCTTTGTGCTTTTAATTTAACATCCACTGAAGAAAAGAGCTCCACTTGGTACAGTCATGAATATGTACCATAAGAATTAGTTTGAATATCCTAGCTGATGGAAGCTTAACACAGGCTGAAAGTAAAGCAGAATGCGCTGTAACAGTAAGGCGCATTCTGCTTTACTTTCAACTTGCTTTAAGTGAATACCTGTCTTCCAAATTACAAACAGGCTATGGGGCCATGGGTTTAGTAACTGTTTCAGTTTAATCAGGTTTTAAAGTAATTTTGTGTAACAATTTTATTACAGTCAAGAGGATAAAAAGGACTCTAAGATTAAGAAGATGAGAGAGAAGAAGGTTCGCCAGAAAGAGGAACGAGAGAAGGAGGATGACGAAGGCGGAGAGTGGGAAGAGGTCACAGGGAAAGGAGGTGTAGCTGTTGTCAAGGTTAGTAGACACTCTCTTCTGTAGGCTACAGGTTTTTTGGTGCAAACTTAGAGCTCTGTGAACCCTAGTCATGCATATATGCATCATTTGCAAACAGCTTGCCTGTGAGGAGTACACTTGTTCTATGCAAACAGTATAGACTCTGATCAGAGGGCTCCTTAAGGAGCCCTCTGATCAGTGTCTACACTGTTTGTCACTATGACATTGTTTGTAAAAATCAACCCTAAAAAGTAAAAAATGAACTAGACTTAATTGAAATCTAGAATTGTCCATTTGAGGTTTCAGGGAGGAAAGGGTTAAGAAATATTTTGGATCCAGATTAGAGTTACTGATTGTCTCATCTTCATTTGATCTGTTTTTCACCAGGGCTCAAGATACGGGGAGTATTTCATAAACTAAATTTTTTAATTTCCGAATTAAACCCTATGGTATCAGTACTCATTAGAATCGTAGTCAAAGAGACGATTCTAATGAGTAGTCACACCATAGTGTTTAATACAGACATAACATTTTAGTTTAAGAAATATGCCCCTTATCAGGAGCCCTGGAGAGTGGAGAACATATTTTAATTCAGCAGTACTGTTCTTGTATACTTTCATGTCTTAACTTGACTTGCAGGAGAAGCCCAAGATGTTTGCTAAGGATACAGAAGTGAACCATGACGCTGTTTCCAAGAAGTTATTAGAGATCATAGCAGCCAGAGGCAAGAAGGGTACAGACAGACAGGAGCAGATCGAGCTGCTGAAGGAGCTGTTGTCTATCTCGGAGACCAATAATCTCGGTAGTGCCATCTACCTGAAGATTGGCTTCAACATCATTGCAGCTATCTATGACTACAATCCCAACATTGCCACGTGTATGAAGGGAGAAATGTGGGAGCTGTGAGTACTTCATTACTGTGATGACCCTAACACTCTAGATGCTACAAATCTCTTTGGATTTTAATGAAACTTGCTCAAAATGTTTGCCTCATTCATATCTAGGTCAGGTTCGAATGTGATTTATGTTGGGTCAACATCTTGCATTAGGTCAAATCAAAGAAAAACAGTGTTTACCCTCTAGAGGCTACAAATTTCATTAGTTCTGAATGAAATGTAGTTAAAATGTTTTCCTACATAAAATTGAGGTCAAGTTTGAATGTGGATCATGTCCAGTCAAAACTAGGTCACTAGGTCAAATCATAGACAAATCTTGTTAACACTCTAGAAGCTACAAATCTCATTTGATCTTTATGAAACTTGCTCAAAATGTTTGCCTTATTGAAAACTAGGCCAACAGTGTTCAATCTAGAGCGCACCATTGCGTAATTGTCCCTCATTTTGGGTCCTTTGACGCATTTTTTACAAACCGCGGGGTCAACGTGACGCAATTTGACAATTTTCGGATCCTACGATAATTTCGGCAAACGTATGTATTCTAGAGTTCACTCGAACACACCGGAAATAAAAGCGTCAACTGCTACCAGAATTCCGATATTTGTACTTATTAAGTGTTATCTAATTTACTGTACACCGGCCAAGGCAGGTACCCGCCATAGACTGTGAATAAAATTAGTATAACGAACACACTTTCGGGTTACGTATACAACGTAAACCCGTCAGCCATTTTGTTTGCGTCATTAGATTCTAAACCGAAAGTTGTCTGCAATGATAGAAAGAAGCAGATTTCGGACCTTTTCACACCAAATTCGGCCAATTAAAAGCACTTCTTATGATCCCCCTGAGGTAACATCGATCGCATGTTCAAGTGAAAATGCTGAAAACCCCGTTACTTAAAGAAATGTTGAACGGAAATTTCTCACCTCTTGGTTGACCAACGAGTGAAACAAAGCTATGACAAAAGGTCGAACAGTATGAAATATTCGTCTTACATACACACTGGGAAGTCTGACCCCCTTTACATCTGGTTGTACTAATTTTAGAACGTCATCATTTGACATTCATAATGCCATATGATATTATGAGCAAGTGTGGAGCACATTCTATGATTTGTAGCATGGCGGAAGACGTTCATGAGCAGATAAATATTAAACGAAAGGTTCAGTCCACATACAGAAAAGAACAAAGCATTTAGTTTATGATATGATTGTATGAGGAGTGTGTCAGGTCTCTGCGAGTTTGTTTTCTTGCTAAGTCCAAAGTAATCTATCTAATTTTGACAAGTCTTTTTTTGATGACCCCCATATTTCATGAATGACCCCCTACTTTTAGCACCATGGGTCAAATTGTCCCCCAGTGCTGCCAAGCTGGATTGAACACTGGGCCAAGGTTAAATGTGGGTCATGTTGGGTCAAAATCTAGGTCACTATAGATCAAGTTTCACATGGTGTACCAGGTGAGGGATATAGGGCCATAGTGGCAATATAGGGCCATAGTTATTTGGAAACTTGTCGAATTGTCCATTTGAAGTTTCATGGGTGAATGACTTAAAAGAGTCCTTTGGTCAGGATCCCACACTATGTGCAAAATATACATGTATGAATTTTGGTTTACAGCATATAAACGGTTTAACTCTTTCACTGCCAAATTAATTGTGAGATTTTTACCCTTTCATCTTTCATTGTCGTCTGCTCCAATTGTATTATTTGCCAGATCGTTTCAAAGTAAGATTCAATGTAGAATGGCTTAAAACATATCGATACGAGTGCCAAACAGTTTGGATCCTGATCAAACGCCACATTACGCAGCGTCTGATCAGGATCCATTTTGTTCGCAAAGGCGCCGTTGGCAGTGAAAAAGTTAAACCAGGACTCCAGATAACAGTAGTTTTTCAAAACTAAAATCTTTATTTCTGCATTAAACCCTATTGTGTGAATACTCGTTAAAATTGCTTCTCCGAGCCTATTTTAACGTGTAGTATCACTATAGGATACGTGCTGAAATGAGAGAGATAATATTGAATTTGTTCAGTTATCTCCCTCTTATCTGTCCAGAGCCCCGAGTTAAACAAAATGTATTTATTTCAGGTGCCTCACAAATATCAAAGGCTTGTTGACTCAACTGAAGGCAAACCCAGACGTTACATGTGGAGCCAACATCTTAGAGGATTCGGAGAGCTTAGAGGTAATTATCCGTGTCTTATGTAACACTGTTAATCCTTTACCCCCATAGAAATACATTTCTAGAAAGTAGCTCCAATTTGTACTGTCATAAACATGTACCGTAAGTAATATTATAACATAACAGACGGCATGAGCGTTGAATAACACCCGTTGTTTAAATGTCATATATAACTTAGTTAATAACTATGCAAATGAGGTACGCCACGACGTCGTTTACTTGTGACGTCATTAACATGCGTTCTATGAGTTCGATTTCCAACGTCTTCATTCCATCATGTAGATTCAGTTTATAGATTTTGGTGTTATTAATCAATATTTGATCTACATGAAAGTGCTTATTAATACATATAATAACATAAACATTATGCTAGTGAACGGGGTTAATTTGGAACAACTTTTTTCCTGTATAGATCTACTTATATCGCGCTTAGCATTCACTTGACCTCAAAGGCTGCGATAAATAACATTTCTAGATTATGTTATAAAAAGAATATAACATTCATGTTAATAATTTATTGGATTTATCAAACTCGTCGTTTTAGAAAACGATAAAAACTCGGCAAAGCCTCGTTTTTATCGTTTTCTAAAAGACTCGTTTAATAAATCCAATAAATTATGAACACTCATGTAATATCCTATATTTTTCTATATTCTAGTAGATGGTAGCTTAAAGCACTGAAAGTAAAGCAGGATGTGCCTTAAGGAACATTTTGCTTTACTATCAATCTGAATTAATTGATCACCTGTCTTTAAAATTAGAAACAAGCTACAGGGTTAACATATTAACTCCATAGCCTGTTTCTACAAATACAAATACAAGACGATCGCTAAAAGCTTACCTGGTGATCTGGTTCCAAACTGTAGTGCAATTTGGAAATTAATTGTTTAAGCATAGAATGGTTATTGAGAAATAATGTTTTCCAAAATGTATCAGTGCTCCAGATAAGAGGAGTATTTCAAATTCTAAAATCTCTTTATGTCTGCATTAAAGTCTATGGTATCACTTCTCATTAGATTCGACTCTTCAAGTTGATTCTAATGTCTTATGAGTATAATGATCTGTCTGATCCTTACATTATAGGATTTGGTGTTGACATTGCTTGCTTACTTGCTTAATTCGCCAGAGTATGGCGGATGATGCTTTTCCATGTGTTCCTATCATTCATAGCTGTAGGCAAATCATTTAGTTGCAGTTATGTGTCCTGGCTTAATATGTCTATATAGGTGAGCCGGGGTCTACCAATTGTCCTTGTCCCATGTTTTGGTGTCCATAACACTAGCTGGCTTACTGGCAATTCTGGGTGACGGAAACTATGGCCAGAGAAACGTAGTCTTCTTTCTCGGATTTTTGATGTAATGGGTGGAGTTTTACCGTAGAGCTCTGCGTTTGTTGTATGCGATGACCAATGAACTTGCTTCACTTCTCTCAGCATTCTTGTATATGTGCCGTCGAGCTTGCGCTCTAACTGCTTTGACAATGTCCAAGCTTCACATCCATATAGAAGAACCAATTCAACTGTTGCCGTGAAGAAGTTAATCTTGAGATGGTCTGCAACTTTACTTCTCCATATTGTTCTCATGGAGTTAAGAGCTTGCCAAGCAAGAGCAATACGTATTCTCACTTCTTTTGCTGTCTCGTCTACCCAGGATCCCAGGTACTTAAAGTCTTTGACTAGTTCAAGTGTAGAGCCATCCATGGTCTTCACATCTATGTCGCCTCCAGTGTTAAAAGCCATATATTTGGTCTTCTTAGCATTGAGATGGAGACCCACTTTTGCGCACTGATCCTCGACAGCTATAAGCATTTCCTGTGCTTGTTGTATTTCGTTTGATACTAGAGCAATGTCATCAGCGAAATAGAGATCTGTGAGGGTAACAGGGCCCATTCTCCTGCTCATTCTTTTGCTGATTGTGAAGCCAAATCTCTCTTCCTTTCCATTTATTGCTTCTCTGAGCGCATAGTCAAGCACAATGACAAATAAGTAAGGAGCTAGAGTATCGCCTTAAAGTACTCCTGCTGTTATGTTGAACTCGTCTGTTGTGCCATCTGGAGTAGTGACTATAGCTCGTGTGTCCTTGTAGCAATCTTGTATTGTATTAACCAGCTTCTGCGGTATTCCATATGCTTGGAGTATGGCTGTCATTTTCTCTCAGTGGACTGAATCGAAGGCCTTCTTGAAGTCGATAAATGTTACTATCGCTGGAAGCTTGTTTGCCTTGACACCTTCGATTATTCGCCGTAGTGCAAGAAGCTGGGCTACAGTGGTTCTACCTTGTCTAAAGCCATTTTGGTTTACTCGTAGAAGTGGGTCTAGAGCTGTACGTATACGGTTGAGTATCATTCTGTTGCAGAGTTTGGATACTTGACTGCTGAGACTTATCCCTCGGTAGTTATCGGTCTTCGAAAGATCGCCTGATTTGGGAATTGGTATAATGTTAAGAAGTGACCATTGGCTAGGTTTCTCTCCCTCGGCTAGTACTGTGTTAAAAATGTCCAAGACCTCTTTGTCTAAATTGCACAGCTTCAATACTTCTGGTGGTATACCATCCGGACCAATGCCCTTCCCTAGCTTAATGGAGTTTTTAGCCTTCTGGAACTCTTCGTGAGTAATGGGATCATCTCTGATTGGTAGGTCAGTGAATATTGGGTCTATGGTGGCATTACTGTCGGACACATTAGGAGGCTTGCCAAGTAGATTGTTGAACTTGAAGTGATGACATAAGAGAGAAATTATTGGATTTGTTCAGTTTACTCCCTCTTATCTAGAGCCCTGTTGTATTAGTATAACTGTGACTTTTTTACAGACGAGTCCTTTCCGTGTGCGAGGCTGTATTCTGACAGTTATAGAGAGAATGTATGAGGAGTATATCAAGATGTTACAAGCCTGTGATGCCCATAGTACAGAATATGTCGAAAGGTAAACACTACAATCCCTATCTTAATAAGCTGTAATTCTATTTACACGTACCGTAATGATCCTAAGTATTGGGACGATCAAGCCTTAGCAAACAGTGTAGACCCTGATCAGACTGCTCCCTGAGGGAGCAGTCTGATCAGGGTCTACACTGTTTGCCATTCATTTTGCATCTTGTGGGAAAATCCATGTGTTATAGTGGAATTTTGTTAAAATTGTATGATGATTACAAGGCCTTGTGACGACAAAATGGAAAAATGGTCACTCTTGCTCTAAATATTGCCTTTAAACCCATTACCCCAGAGCCTGTTTCTATTTTTGGAGACAGGCGTCCACTTAAATAGTATGTTGAAAGTAAAGCAGAATGCTCCTTAAGGGGCGTTCAAGCGAGGTGTCCACTTAAAGCAGGTCGAAAGTAAAGCGGATTGCGCTTTACTTTCAACCTGCTTTAAGCTTCCATCTGGAAACTGGAAATGTCTTCTGTCTTTTATGATCAGGGGCCCGTTAGTCAAAACTTAAAAATACATTAAATTTCTGATTTCTCCATCTAATCCTGTCTTGTGACATCTCTTTGGAAACGCCTTTTCAAGACTAGTCTATTGAGTAATGGGTTGAACATCTCTGCCTTCTCAACAGGTTGAGGGATGAAGGCACCGTATGCGCCCTTATTGATGAGCTTCTCGGACACCTTGAAGGACGATCGACATCAGATGAGATGTGTAGGGTGTATCTCAGGAAGATAGAGAGCTGCTATTATAAGGTAGGGCAGGGTTCCAGATAAGGGGGAGTAAACTGAACAAATCCAGCATTTTCTCACTTATTCAAGCACCAAATCCTATGGTGTAACTACTCATTAGAATCGTCTCGAAGAGACGATTCTAATGAGTAGTGACACTATAGGGTTTAAAGCAAAAATAAAGATTTTAATTTTTGAAATACTCCCCTTATCTGGAACCCTGGTAGGGTATTGCCAACAAAACTAAAGACACATAGCTAAAGCGCTATCTTAAAATGTTCTCTCCTGTTTAAATGAAACTAAATGTATAAGCAATGCCATGTCATGTAGAAAAATGATAGCTTTTGAAAATGTCGACTGGACAAGTCTTTGCCTT
Organism: Gari tellinella; assembly: GCA_922989275.2. Lineage (NCBI taxonomy): Eukaryota > Metazoa > Mollusca > Bivalvia > Cardiida > Psammobiidae > Gari > Gari tellinella. Next base: position 79,523,059 of record OV277868.1, on the reverse strand, counting down.
AGCTCACTTGCTGATGCCAGGGGTAAGTAGTTTCTGATTCGGGCGAGTGATATTTGCATCAGAATTTGGCATATTAACAGAGAAAAGAGCAGTTTTTGTCAGCTTCGGGCAAGTGGTCTAAAAATAATAAGGGCACTGCTAGAGACGGGTCTTGCTTTTCCATTAGCGTAGATGATGGTGGTGCCAACAATTTGGATTTAGCTCCAACATTGTTTGTTGAAATACATCGGTCTCACTGTATTTTATTTAGTGCAGTAATAAAAATCCAGATAAGGGGAGTATTTCAGAAACTAAAATCTTTAATTCTGCATTAAACCCTGTGGTATTACTACTCACTAACATATTCTCTTTGAGACCATTCTAATGAGTAGTTACACCATAGGGTTTTGGTGCTGAAATAAGTGAGAAAATGTTAGATTTGTTCAGTTTACTCCCTCTTAACACATTGAACCCTAGCAACGAGTATACTCCTCATTAAAAAATAATATACATGTCAAGAGTACACTTTCCCTATGTAAACAGTATAGACCCTGATCAGAGGGCTCCTTAAGGAGCCCTCTGGTCAGGGTCTACACTGTTTGTCATTTTGTAAAATATTGTTAAAATCCACGCTCAATAGTAAAAAACGGACTAGACTTATATTGAAATTGGAATTGTCCATTAAAAGTTTCAGGGTAGCCCTGAGTAAGGCATGTATTTCTGCAGAATTCTTGTCATTATTACACATGTGTTTCTGTTACAGCTGGATGCCTGCTCAGAACAAGAGATGAGCCGCTACTGTACGTTTATCTACACCAAGGACAGCACGGACAGACTGCGTACACGTGCAATCCTGTGTCACATCTATCATCACGCCCTCCATGACCGCTGGTTCCAGGCTCGAGATCTTCAGTTGATGTCTCACTTGCAGGATACCATACAGCACTCAGATGTTCCCACACAGGTAAAGTGTGTTTTCTCACTTGGTAAAGTATATTTGCATGAAAACAGGCTGAAATGAAAGGATTAATTTTAACAAACTAAATAATACTTTTCGTATTAAACCCTATGGTGTCACTACTCATTAGAATCGTCTCGAAGAGACGATTCTAATGAGTAGTAACACCATAGGATTTGGTGCAACAGTGAGTGAGAAAATGTTGGATTTGTTCAGTTTACTCCCCCTTATCTGGAACCCTGTTTAAATTTGAGAAACAGAAGGAAACATTTGGTAAAAACAGTAGAAAACAACAATTGTTAGCAACAATAATGTCCATTGATGACCTTGTTTGTATGGTTTGTCTTTCAGATCTTGTATAACAGAACTATGGTACAGTTAGGTCTGTGTGCCTTTAGGAATGGTATGACCAAGGATGCTCACAATGCTCTAGTAGACATCCAGAGTGGTGGCAGAGCCAAGGAACTACTGGCTCAGGTAAGCCCTCTATATAGATCAGGGCTTATTTCAACACCAAATCCTATGGTGTTACTACTCATTTGAGTCGTCTCAAAGAGATGATTCTTATGAGTAGTGACACCATAGGGTTTAAAGCAGAAATAAAGAGTTTAGTTTTTGAAATACTCCCCTTATCTGGAGCCCTGCAGATGACTTAATGAAACATTGATTCCTCTATCATATAATGCCTCATTCTCATTGGAAAATAAAACTTTCCTTTTGCATATTGGTTTTTGCCCCATTTGTCAGTCTGTTGATTCACAGTTTTAACCTTGGCTATAAATTCAGAATTAAATGTGATAGAGAATTTCTTTTCTGGTGTGTGTACTCAACTCAAGAAGCTCTTGAGCCCAGTATAAGTTGGGTCATGTCAGGTAAAGGTTAAGGTCGTTTAGAGGTCAAATATGCCTGAATTTTAACCTTGGCCAGAACTACATGTGACAAAGCCGTTATATTTAGCATGTATACCTAACTGGAGAAGCTCTGTAGCTCAATTTTGGTCATTTAAAAGTAATTTTGACATCGGGGAGCATAGTGTTTCACAAACACATCTTGTTTAACCCATTACCCCATGGCCTTATTCTAGTTTTGAAAAAAGATAACCACTTAAAGCAGGTTGAAAGTAAAGCAGAATGCGCTTTAAGGCGTATTCTGCTTTTCTTTCAGTCTGCTTTAAACTATCATCTGCTAGAATATAGAAAATATTTTTTTGATTTTTATTTGTGACAGTATAAATTACAACTAATTCTTCAGTAGAGAAATTGGTTAAAGGCGTAAAAAGGCATATTTATGGGGTAATGGGTTAAATTACTCCTGCAGGGTTTGTTGCTACAACGCCAACATGAGCCTCATGTTTATTTCACATGTCATGTTTATTTCTGTAGGGTTTGTTGCTACAACGCCAACATGAGCGTACTCCAGAGCAGGAGAAGATTGAGAAACGACGGTTGTTGCCCTACCACATGCACATCAACCTGGAGCTGTTGGAGTGTGTCTACCTCGTGTCAGCCATGTTGATGGAGATACCCTATATGGCAGGTGAGTCAACAGCTAATTAGTTAACCCATTACCCTATAGTCTGTTTCTAGTTTAGACAACAGGCGACCACTTAAAGCAGGTTGAAAGTAAAGCAGAATGTGCCTTAAGGCGCATTCTGCTTGACTTTCAGCCTACCTTATCATCTTGCTGGAAGTATTCCTCTTTATATTTATAATAATTATTATTATTTTCAGTTGTCATAGAGTCTGGGTGTATCACATTGAACCCTAACAATGAGTGTACTCCTCCTTCACAGTCAGTGTACCTGTTAAGAACACATTTGTCCTGTGCAGACCCTGATCAGAGCCCCATTAGGAGCCCTCTGATCAGGGCCTTCACTGTTAGTAATTTTGCAATAATATGGCAGAAAACAATCTTGCTATACATAGGCATGAATGGACTGAACTTAAATCGGAGACTGGAATTGTTAAAAGTTTCATGGGTTGAATGAGTTATTATATAGACAAAATAGGGGAAAACGTTAGGACTTTCAAAATACTTTGTGTCAATGAAAAATTCGACATAAGTGAGTTTGACATAATAGGGTGTGGACTGTATTACAATTTATATTTGCAGCCCATGAGATGGATGCAAGGCGTCGTATGATCAGTAAGAATTTCCACCATGTGTTACGTATGAGTGAGCGACAGACACTGACAGGGCCTCCAGAGAGTATGAGGGAACATATTGTAGCAGCTTCCAAGGCAATGAAATCTGGAGACTGGAAGTCTTGCAAGAACTTCATCATCAATGAGAAGATGAATACAAAGGTATGCAATAATGACCCTAAGTATTGGGACATGCAAGCTTGAGGAAATAGTGTAGACCCTGATCAGACTACTCCTTGAGGAGCAGTCTGATCAGGGTCTACACTGTTTGCCATTCAGTTTGCATGTTTTAGACAAACTATGGTGTGATAAAAGTAACTTGTTTAAATTTTATGGTAATTTCAGCAGTTATACAAGGTATCCAAATTTTCAATTTGTCTTTCCCAATATTCTGTGATGAAGTCCTCTATCAAAGACTAACTTTCTTTCTCAAAGAATAGCTCAAACCATTTCTGTCAGATAAACAACCCATACACTTTTCTTACACCATGATAGGGTTCTGCTTAAAGAAGGCTTGAAATAAAACAGAAAGCTTACACACATTTTAATTTTGAAATACTGATATGTTCGATTTAAGCGAAATTGAGTTATTGAAATTCAGCTTAAAGACATTTCCTGACATATTTACAGTGATAACACCTAGCCAGGTAAAAAGCATGCAGACCTGTGCAAGTTGTGCTGAAAACTTAACTTATCTGTACAAAGAATCGGTGAAGCGTCTCGTGATGGTTTGATTTGAAGGGAAAAAAAAATTGAGTTTGAGTATGTCCGGGCCTTTCTAGACAAAATGAGGTGGCTGTTCCACATTCATCCATGATTTAACAGTTACTCCTTTCACGCCTATTGAGAACAATGGATGAGGGTGGGGTTTAGTCATACCAAAGGACCGAGAGTAATGTCTTAAGAAATATAGATAATTTTGACTCGAGTGAGTTTTAAGTATCAGGTTTTGAATGATTAATATTATGTTTCTTACAGGTGTGGGATCTGTTCATGGACAAGGACAGTGTACGAGATATGATAGTGTCTAAGATCCAGGAGGAAAGCTTGAGGACATATCTGTTCACATACAGCAGTGTGTATGACACCCTGAGCCTGGTCACGCTGGCCGAGATGTTTGAACTGGATCAGTATAAAGTCCACTCCATCATCAGTAAGATGATCATCAATGAAGAACTTATGGTAGGTGTATGCTTAACCCATTACTCTTAAATACACCTTTTTACGCATCTAATATATTCCTCCGCTGAAGAAAATAGTTACGCTTTATGCAATCAAGAATATCCACCATAAGGAACATGTTCTATATTCTAGCAAATGATAGCTTAAATACTTGCAATACTTATATTTGCAAACAGTTTGGATCCTGATCAGATGCCGCGTAATGCAGCATCTGATCAGGATCCAATCTGTTTGACTTGTATACCAATGTCTAATCTAGAACTGATGATCTAGGTATATGGTTACTAAACTGGGAAGAACGACGTAAAAAGTTTATCAAGTTAACCCATTACCCCTTAAATATGCCTTTTTAGCTCGCCTGTTCGTAGAACAGCAGAGCTAATGTCATACCCCCGGCGTGAGTGAGCGTGGTCATCTTAAAGTTTTTTGGACGGGTTGTTTTAAAGCTTAATATTTGTGCTAGGGTTTTGAAATTTTGTATGGAGGTTCATTTGGGGTTATGATGTTGGAATTTAAAAATGATTTTAATTTATGTCAATTTTCGACATGTTTTGGACTTAGGTTTTTTGACTACAAATTACCAGGTTAAAGTTTTTTGGACGGGTTGTTTTAAAGTTTAATACTTTTGCTAGGGTTATGAAATTTTGTATGGAGGTTCATTTGGGGTTAAACATTGATGTTATGATGTTGGAATTTAAAAACGTTTTTAATTTAAGTCAATTTTCAACATGTTTTGGACTTAGGTTTTTTTACTACAAATTACCAGGTTAAAGTTTTTTGGACGGGTTGTTTTAAAGTTTAATACTTGTGCTAGGGTTATGAAATTTTGTATGGAGGTTCATTTGGGGTTAAACATTGAGGCTATGAAGTTGGAATTAAAAATTATTTTATTAATTCAATTTTTGACATGTTTTGGACATAGCTGTTTTGACCTCAAATCACAAGGTTAAAGTTTTTGGGACGGGTTGTTTTAAAGTTTTATATAACTAGATTAAGACTCATCATTCATTTAATAATCTTTCTAAACTGAAAATTTATTTGTTTTGGATACAAAATGTTTTAGACTTAAATTTCAAGCAGGCGAGCATCAGGTGGCTTTGACACCCATTTCTGGTTACACCTAATTTATTCCTCTTCTGGAGAAAATAGTTCAATTTTATACAGTCATAGACATATACCAAAAGAAATATTTTCTATATCCTAGCAGATGGTAGCTTAAAGCAGGCTGAAAGTAAAACAGAACATGCCTTACTCTGGATCCAAATTTCCAAAATGTTTGCATAAGTGATCACAAATTTGACTGCAGTTTGCAGAATGTTAATTTATCAGTTCACCTTTAATGTTTGTCTGTTTCTGTAGGCCTCCCTGGATGAACCAACTCAGACGGTTATTATGCACCGTACAGAGCCAACCCGTCTACAGTCCCTGGCATTGCAGCTGTCCGAGAAGGTTGGAAATCTTGTAGAAAACAATGAGAGGATACTGGAAATCAAGCAAGGCAACTTCTTCTTCAACAAAGGAGGCAGTAAGTATAGGGTTTCCAGGCCTTACTGTGTTGAAATAAGGTCCTCGGGCCCATCTTATGAAACGTCTTACAAAATTTGTCGTAAGTCAGACTCTAAAATTCTCAATTATTATTTATTTCTAAATCTAATCCTGTCTTGTGACATCTCTTTGGAATCGTCTTGACAAGACGATTCCAAAAAGATGTCAAAAGACAGGATTAGATGGAGAAATAAATAATTGAGAATTTTCGAGTCTGTTTTACGACAAGATTTGTTTAACATTGAAATTAAATGTATTTTAAAGTTTTTGCTTAAAATCGTTTATGTCATAAGATGCTCCCATAATTTCCCATTTCAAAAACAATACAATCAGTCTTAGTTTGTTTTCATCTTTTCCAATCCAACTGCGATTGACCTTTTGCCAAGACTGATATATCTTGACCTTTGTCGGAGGTTTTTACCATTATAAAAAATTAAGCGCAAAAAAAAGATTAGGTACCATTAAATTTACTTATAAGAAAATGGAAAACTCCATTTGAAATTTCAGCACTATAAAGAATAAAGATAAAGCATTTTTATTTTGATTCCATTGAGTTGGTTCTTTACAGATTTGGATGTAGAGAAACTTCAAGAATTTCTTTCTGTATAGTTTAACTTTGATATCTTGTACTCACATGAGTTGGAACATATTCATATATTAAAGTAAAAACGTGGCTTAGCCACGTTTTAACTGTAAAACATAAATATGTTCAACTTAAGCCAGCTCGAAATAATGCAATTCCTCTGTAGAAATATTGGAAAGTAAGTTGAGCGAGTTCGAGATATCAAAGTTTTACTGTATTTTTAAAAAAACGAAGTTTACTAGTTATTGTCCACTTATTAGCTGTTCCTGTTCAATAACTAATGCTACCAGTGGTATTGGGTGAGTCGTATTAACTATTTCACCTACCAGGAATCCTAGGTGACAGATGTTGCTATGGTGATCTGCAAATTGTCTAAATTGATGTTCAACATGGCTTGTAATGGTGTTCACAAAAACATGCTACTTTGAGATATAAACAGGAAAGACCAATAATTTAGCATCAAAACAATAAGATTTACCTTTGAACTTGAATAATATTACTCTAATCAGCAGAAATTGCTCGTATTTTTCAAAGTTGAAAGCAAGCTTAACCCATTACCTCTTAGCCTATTTTTAGCTTTGGAAACAGGTGACCACTTAAATCAGGTTGAAAGTAAAGCAGAATGTGCCCTAAGGCACATTGTGCTTTACTTTCAGCCTGCTTTAAGTTACAATCTGCTAGGATATAGAAAATATTTCTTCTGGTACATATGTATAAATTGGAACTATTTATTTCAGTGGAGGAATAAAAAAGAGGTGTAAAAAGGCGTTTTTAAGGGGTAATGGGTTAACACCGGATTACTTTGGAATAAAGATAATTTTAATGAATGGAGTCTGAGCTCTCAGAGTTACACTGTTTGTCATACTTTATGTTTTTGTCAAATTTAAGTTAATTTATCAATTTATGCCTGGTTATGGCAATTAAATCTCTCTCTTTGCTTGCTTCAAGATTTTATCATTGATGAACAAGGGTGATTGATCTAAGGGCACAGCAATTCCGTCAATACAGCAGATCTTTAAGTATCAAGCTGCTTAACAGTGTCCAATGTTGCAAATTTTGCTGCCTACTTTTGTGGACTGTAGGCATAAATGTGATGAAATGTTTCCATGCATAATCTGAATGATTTTAAGTTTTCTTACTGTGCAGGAATCTAGAGTATCACTTGCAAAGAGTATATACCCAAAGCAGAGAGCTCCTGAAGCATTACTCTTATTAGGTTATGCACTGTTTGCCATACTTTAGATGAATGTAAGAAAATCAACGTAAGAAAGTAATTTTAGAGACTGAAGAAACCATTTACAATCCCAACATTATAGGATTAAATATGTCTCGACTTTGTCTTAAATCCATTGAGTCTTAGTGATGAGTATACTAGTTCTTTTACAGTGTATCTGTGAAGAATACACTTGTTTTCTGTGTTACCATGTCCATGTCCTAAAAGGTGAAGGAGTGTGTCAGTCCATGTCTTGTTGTTTCTGTTTTGTTTGTACTTAAGTGGGGCTGGTGGGATGAGGGATGGTTGATAGGGTTTATAAGTTGAATTACAGATGAGTCTTAAAACAAGTTTATATCAAATCTACTTGTAATACGGGAGCTGAATTATGATGGAGCAACCTACTTAACTTGTTACTCCATGACCTGTTTCTAGTTTTGAAAACGAGTTGCCACTTAAAGCAAGTTGGAAGTAAAGCAGAATGCTCCTTCAGGAGCATTTTGCATTACTTTAAACCTGCTTTAATATACTATCTGGAAAGACACTTGAAATGACTTCTTTGGATTATGTTCAGCACTTCCTAGGTTGGGACATCAATACTGTGTCATAGAAATAATTAGAGGCATAAAAAGGTGTTAATGGAGTAATTTGTCAAGTTGCATATCTTGCATATACTTTTCATAGTTTAAAGTTGCTAAGCAGATAAGCTACACCATAACCATAAAATATGGATATGTTCTAATTAAGTGAGCAGTAGTTATCAAGACTAGATTGTTTTACAATAAATTATGAATGAGGTATAAACTGATTTATTGTAAAACAGTTTTAACTGGTATTGTTTAGTGGGTGTTAAACTGGTTAAAATATATATGTAGGAATTACCATAAAACGTCTCAATTGCCACCACTTAATTATGTTAATTATAAAGGTTTTACAACAGGTGATGGCTTAAAGTAAGGTGACGTTAAAACAGAAAGCTCCTTTTGGAGCCTTCTGTTGTACTGTCATGTGTCTTTAAAACAACAAATTAGCATTCATTTTATTGGTTATAGAAGAGGTTTAAATGTATGTTTTAAAGCCTCTCTTCTTCAGTTTACTCCGTCTTATCTGGAGCCCTATTAATACAGTCTTACCCAGTTGTTATGACTGCCGAGGATTAGAATTGTTGACTCTTCTGTAATGGTTAATAGCTGATGTGTGTAATTATTTTACAAACTATGTTATTTCTTTTCTTATCCTCAGATCAAAATCAACGAGGCGAAGGATACCAACAGAACCAATCTAACTGGAGTAAGTACATAATTTACAGCTGCATTCAGGGCTCCAGATAAGAGGGAGTTATTTCAACAAATCAAACATTTTCTCGCTCATTTCAGTTCCAAATCCTAGAGACGATTCTAATGAGTAATGACATCATAGGGTTTAATTCAAAAATAAAGATTTTAGTTTTTGAAAAACTACCCTTATCTGGTGCTCTAGTTCTGCATTTGTTTTGTTGCAAGGGTAGTGGATGGGCATTAAGTGTTTTCAGGATTTACTTCATGTATAGCCATACAAAACTAATGTAGACATTGATCAGGCATTGCATCATTGTCACAATTTCCTTAACTATTGAAATAGAGAAATCATTATCACTTCTGTTACCCATTATTATTATATACATGAACTAAGTTAAATATTTTTTTCACTGTGTCATTATGCCAGTTCGCCCCATGGGTGCACATATTGTTCAATTTCACAAGTGTGGTATTGCTAGAACTAAACCACACAGTTTATACAGTGAAATAGATTAACCATACAAGTCACTTTAAATTAATACAGACACACAGACAAAACATCTATTAAACCACACAGGTCACTTTAAATTATTATAAGCACACAAGCATTAAAGTTCTACCACACAGGTTACTTAATATGAATATAACCACACAGGCATACATTTCATCCACACAGGTTATTTTATATGAATATAGCCACACAGGCATAAATTTCATCCACACAGGTTATTTTATATGAATATAGCCACACTGACATACATTTCAACAACACAGGTTACTTTATATGAATATAGCCATACAGGCATAAATTTCAACAACACAGGTTACTCAGGTTACTTTATATGAATATAGCCATACAGGCATAAATTTCAACAACACAGGTTACTTTATATGAATATAGCCATACAGGCATTGCAACCATGCAGGTTACTTTATATGAATACTGGCACACTGGCATAAATTTCAACCACACAGGGTACTTTATATGAATAGAGCCACACAGGCATAACATTCAACCACACCGGCACCATTAAACTAATATAGTCAAAGGCGAGGAATAATTTCCCATCAAGAAAATTCTGAAAATGAAACATTGAAATGCCTTCTGTGTTTTTTTGTTCAAGACTTCCTAGCTTGAGACTTATTTTCTTTGTGTAGAAATAATCAGATGCGTCTAAAGCTTATATATTTCTTGATTTAATTTATGTTTTTATTTTGTATTTCAGACCGCAGACAAAACAGAGGAAATCAACATCAACATCAACAACAGAGAGCCTATTAGTTCACACGGGATCTTCGCTTATCTGCAGTTCTGTTTGCAAATAAACAGGGCTGATTTCTGTAACATAATTTCAACCAGCTAAGATATCACCATTTTGGAAAGTAGTGTATGACTACTGATAGAGTACTAACTCTATTCAACATGACTCTTGGAAATATTTCTGTGCTGAGTTCAGATTGTACAAACATTAAGAAAGTTTACAACAATGGCATGATTGCATCAACTTTTGCCAAGTGGGGACAATATAAACAGCATAAAATTTGTAATTGTAAAAGACCAGGTCGATTAAAAAATAATACTAATTGTAACATTAAAATTGTTTACAGTCTGCATTGTGTAATGTTAATTTTACAAGCTGATGTAAACTTTAGGTTTCTTTTTCGGAATGTATTTATTTATCATCAACTTGACAGCTATGATCTGGACGATTTTCAAGAAACTTTGATTGTAGTCTTATGACAATAGGGGCAGACTGTTTTATCAACTATGATTTAGAATGACATTGACACTAAACGACAAATATATCCGTCCTTTACAAACAGTGTAACTGTCAAAGAATACACTTGTCCTATGCAAACAGTGTAGACTCAGGGTCTGCACTGTTTGCCATTTTGCTATTTCAAGCATGAAAACAACTCTAAATGATTTAGTTATAAATGGACTAGTCTTAATTGGGAGTTGGAATTGTCCATTAACAGTTTCCAGGGATGAGTTGGATGGTAGTATGACTAGTATCTATTTGAAGATCAAAGGTTCCGGTAGAGTATATTTCATAATCAGGGCTGCTATTTCTCCGGAATTTTCCTAAGTCTTAGGACTTTTATCCTAGCAGATGGTAGCTTTAAAAAAGGCTGAAAGTAAAGCAGAATGCGCCTTTCAACCTGTTTTAAACAGTCATGTGTCTTCAAAACAAGAAACAAACTATGGGGTAAAGGTACGATTAGTAAAATTGCGTCTGAAAATTTGAAATCTTAGGATTTTTATGATCAACTTATGGCATCCCTGCATAATTGAGGAAACAGTCTGCCCAGAATAGTATTTATATTAAAGTGCTGTAAACAAACATTCTGTATGGTTACAAGACCAAGAAATTGTGTATCAATCATGGCATTTCCCAATTAATCATGTTACTTGGGTCTTCCAATATTTGTTGGCCCTTCACTATTTGTACAGCGATAATAATCTACACGTGGTGTACTTTATAATGCACAGGATTGAACATTATGGCGGCATTTAGAATAATGTGGAGAAAGTGTTTAGTGTGTATAAATAGTGCTACTTCACATACATTTGTTAAAGCGATTAGGGAATAAGTAAAATGTATAATATAAGATCATAATGGTAAGGGTTTTTATCCCCTTTGAACGGTAAGTCGTTTTTGCTCATAGATTTTTATTTGGTATAATTATGTAGTATTTCACTTTGGCCAATAAAACTTTTTCTCACAAAGGTAAATCTTCATATTGGGATAAATTTTGAATTTTATGTAACAGTAAAAACCGCTCCATTGCTCTCACTAATTTAGATTTTAAGCTTTCAGTGTATACTGCAGGTAACTGTTTAAAGCAAGATAGAAATAAGAAAGCTGCTTTAGGAATTTCCTGCTTTACTTTCGTCTTGTTTTAATTTGTCACCTGTCTTTGATACTATCAATGTCTTATTTTCAGTGGTTGTTGTAGAGAGGTTTAACTAACTGAATAATCCCAACAAGTAACATCATGAGTTTGAATAAAATTGGACAGTAATGATTATGAGTTGTGTATTTATATACAGTGAAAAACCTCCAAAGACCAGGGGCCCGTTTCATAAAACTTCTTACGACAAATGTTGTCGTAAGTCAGATTATAAAAGTATCAATTATTATTTATTTCTCCATCTAATCCTGTCTTGTGACATCTTTTTGGAATCGTCTTGAAAAGACGATTCCAAAAAGATGTCACAAGACAGGATTAGATAGAGAAATCACAGATTAAATGTATTTTAAAGTTTTGACTTACGACAACATTTGTCGTAAGAAGTTTTATGAAAAGGGCCCCAGACCCTAAGGTTATAAAGCGTTTGGGTCGGGTCCGAGATCGTTCTTTAGCATTTGACTGGTCAGATTTGAGCTTTCAAATCTGACAAATCAAATGCTTGAGAACAATCTCAGACTCGGCTCAAACGTTTTATAACCTTTGACATAGACACCCTTAAACTGAAAATCTGTGGAACGTTAGCACATATATTGGTCCCAAACGTTTGTTTATCTGGTTACCAATCATCTATAGAGGTGTATATTGCTTTAAGAATAGATGGTTGCTTAATGCAGGACAAAAGTAAAGCAGAAGCTGCTTACAGAATTATCGGCATTACTAGTCCCTGTATGAAGCAATCGCCTGTCTTAACAGCTCCAAAACTTCCGGGGCCAGTTCCCCATTCCGGATACTTCCCTTAACTTGGCACTGTTATGCCATTGAGATCGAAAATGAAGTGGGGTATTGTTTTAAGTCTGTGTTGGTTTGTCTGTCCACTTAAATTGACTTGGCCATACACGTGGAGCTAAATATGATGCTAAACTTAATGTGTTTTGTTTTTACCTAATTCAAGAAGCCCATGAGCTCAGTACAGAACTGTAGACCAAGGTCAAATAGATTGACTTTAACAGTGCCGGCATGGCCATAAATTCGGACCTTGAAAAGCCTTTTGAGACAGTGCCACTTTCAAATTGGTAATGTCAGACAAAGGTCAAGGTCATTAAGCTGTCACGGTCACATAAAAACACATCTTGTTTTGGACCAAATTTAGGGAAGGAATAAGGTGCTCTTCACTGTTCATGTGGAGAAAACTATATTGAAAAGACAACAACATACCTGTATACATATTGCAAATGTTTAATCAATAAAAGAATAAAATCTTTGTGTATAAAAGTATAAAAATGTCAATGTCTATACCAAGTCGGTGCCCCTGAACCCTTTTCCTGCTGATCATGACTTCACTGGGTTTTTTTTGCAAACATTTTGGATCCAGATCAGACGCCGCGTGACGCGACGTCTGATCTGGATCCAAACTGTTTGACACTGGTCTTTAGGTTTCTGAAAGATATTTCCTCAGTCCATTGATGGAGTCCCCCATTGTTCTCGACAGACGTGAAAAAGCATGCAGCATAAGCGAGTATATCAATCTCAGTATACCTGGTGAGGCCCAGATAAACTCATGCTCTAGAGGCTTTCCAATGGTTATTTCTAACCAAACTATAAAATATAAAGGTCGGGTCTCACATGAGACGTTTCAATGGTTCTTTGCTACCGGTACATGTATGTGCACAAGACCCATACTTTGTGCAAGGAAATTGTCGGGCAAGGCGTTGTAACAGAAAGGTCGTCCGGAAATCTCTTTAACTTTAGAATTGTACAAATCTAAATTTAACAAATTTTGCAGACAATAATTTCAAAGCAGACGATATTCCAGCAGGATAAGGGTTCAATGTTGTGTAAGTCGATAATTACCGACATCCCACTACAGTCGAGCTTGTATTAAGCAACCTTTCCTCGAAGAAGTTTGCAGGCGATAAAGACGAGTACAGTAGAGAATACGCTATTCTTTCCCGTTTAAACGCAAACACATTGTAATAAAATGAAGAAAATGACAATTTTTCGATAATTCTGAATGTTGATTTTGATGTTGACGGCAAACAGTTTGGAGCCTGATGAGACGCCGGATTACCCGGCGTCTGATCAGGCTCCAAACTGTTTGCAATGGAAATTATAGTTTTAGCATTAAACGTTTTTTATTTGGAGAGAATAACATTTTCTCCACTTTAACTGTTTACTGCATTATGGAATATAATGCTCAAAGTTCCATCAAAAGTTTCTTGCATTATTTTAGTTCTGCATTTAGCATCCACCTTTATACTAATTAATAAGACTGCTGATGGATATTGTATTGAATGGTCACTTAATATAGGCTTGCATGTACAGTGGAGAATCTGCTATTCTTTCCCGTTTAAACGCAAACGTACGCACACGCAAAGCACCAAAACGTAGAAAATAACAACTTTTGGACAATTCTGATATTTCATGTTTATCATGGTGGCAAACAGTTTTGAGCCTGATCAGACACCGGGTTACCCGGCGTCTGATCTTGCTCCAAACTGTTTGCACTGGAAATAATAGTTTTAGCGTAAACGCGTTTATTGGGAAAGAATAACAGATTCTCCACTGTACATTCGCTGTCAAATTCTCTCTCTCTCTCACTCGCTCTCTCTCTCTCTCTCTCTCTCTCTCTCAAACAGCCACTAACTCCATGTCTGTCTGTCTCTCTCAAACCGCTACTCACCCCTCTCTGATTGCTTGTGTTTGTCTCTCCGTCACTCTCATCTGCGTTTTCTCTCTCTGTCTCTCTCTCTCAACCTATCACCCACACACACTCTCTCTATCTATCTCTCCCCATCCCCTTCCCCTCCCTCAGTGCACCATTTTGCCATTGTGTGTACCCTGTTCTTCATCTAGTACACTTTGTTCATACACTTGAGTTCTTGTAAGTTTTTTATTCCATAACTGAGATATCTCATCAATGGTGCGATTCTTGGTCTCTGGAACATATTTCAGTGTAAACAGCCAAAAGAAAGCCAACATTCCCGTGAACGGTAGGAACGAATAATTCCCCATCCCATCCTGGAAATAAAAAAAAGATATACAGTAAAACCTATATAACGGTCACTTAACCAATTTGTGCCCAGTGGATTCTTCCCTGTTTTTATATTGGATTAGTCCATCTTTTATCAGAGGGATGCCTGGTCAAAATTTTCATCTTGATTTTGTTTTATATTGAAAGTCCTATCAGCAAACAGTGTAGACTCTGATCAGACGGCGCATAATGCGGCGTCTGACCAGAGTCTACACTGTTTGCCTATGTCCCATATATGGGATCGTTGGCACCAATTGGTTAATTAAGTTTTAGTTAATTTTGTGTTTAAGACAGGTTGCAGCTTATAGAAGCAAAGTGAACGTGAAACAAAAAGCTCCTTTAGGAACTTTCTGTTTGCGTTCACCTTGCTTTAAGCCGCTACCTGTCTGTTATGCAACCAACTACAGTAAAACCTCGCTATTACGACCACTAAATTATGTTAATTATTAGGGTGTTTACGATAGGTGACCGCTTAAAGCAAGGTGACAGTGAAACAGAAAGCTCCTATAGGAGCTTTCTGTTTCACTGTAACCTTGCTTTAAGCTGTCACCTGTCTATTATACACTCAATTAGCCTTCGTTTTAGTGGTCGTAATAGCGAGGTTTTACTGTACGCAAACATATATGGACATTTTAACCAGTTGTACTTGAGTATTTAAATTTATAATTCAAATAAATGCGTTTAGGCATAACAAATATTCCATTGCAAACAGTTTGGAGCCAGATTAGACGCCGGGTAACCGGCATCTAACCAGGCTCCAAACTGGATGCAACTCTGATCAAAAGGTATGGTCAATAAAAAAACAGCAACTGTCATTTTCTATAGTTTATAGCGTCGTCTTTCGGTTCTATTTAACTCCTATTTCAATATTTCTTGCGGCGAAATACCTGAATTTAAATTTGAGGAATAAAATCAGACGACAATTATTATTTAAAGCAGCTGACATAATGGCAGTGAAGGGGCCAAGTTTTCTCTGTGCCACTATTTCAAATTCATGAGACATTGCAAAGAGGCTCGAACCCATACCTGCATATAAGGGAAACTGTAACCGACCAGGAAGTTAGCAACCCAGTTGACGAAGACCGAGACACTCATGGCTGCTGGCCGTGGACCCTGTGCGAATAGCTCGGACACTATTAGCCATGGTATCGAACCTACAAGTAAAGTAATACTTACAGCACAATGGTAAGCATTCTCCCCGAAACTTCTAATGGACAATTCCAGTTTCAAAATAGGTCTATCCAATTTAAACTATTTATGCTTTTTACAATATATTATTATAATGCAATAATAACAACCAGTGGATACCCAGATTAGATGGGTATGCACTGTTTGCATAGGACAAATGAACCATTCATAATGTATACTGTTTTAATGACGAGTATACTCGTCACTAGGGCTCAATAAGTTATTACACGTTCGCCGAGTGTGCGTACAGGTGAGAAGACGGCATTTTTCCCGTTAAAAAATTAACTCATTGAGCCCTAGTGACGCATATATGCGTCCTCTGCCAAACATGTACCAGTTAAGAGGACACTTGTCTAATGCAAACAGTGGAGTCCCTGATTAGAGGGCTCCTGCAGGAGCCCTCTAATCAGGGACTTCACTGTTTGTCATTTCGTGATATGATACAAAAAATAACCCTAAATAGTCTAAAATAGACCAGCCTTTATTGTAAACAGGAAATATCCATTCAAAGTTTCAGGGTATAATGAGTTAAACGCAATACAGCGCTCCCTATCTACATCGACACCCACTGGGAGACAAAAGAGTGTGTATTGTTCGGAGGGAGTTGTAATACAGCGCTCCCTATCTACATCGACACCCACTGGGAGACAAAGAATATGTGTATTGTTCGGAGGGAGTTGTATCAAGCGCTCCCTATCTACATCGACACCCACTGGGAGACAAAGAGTATGTGTATTGTTCGGAGGGAGTTGTAATACAGCGCTCCCTATCTACATCGACACTCACTGGGAGACAAAGAGTGTGTATTGTTCGGAGGGAGTTGTAATACAGCGCTCCCTATCTACATCGACACCCACTGGGAGACAAAGAGTATGTGTATTGTTCGGAGGGAGTTGTAATACAGCGCTCCCTATCTACATCGACACCCACTGGGAGACAAAGAGTATGTGTATTGTTCGGAGGGAGTTGTAATACAGCGCTCCCTATCTACATCGACACCCACTGGGAGACAAAGAGTATGTGTATTGTTCGGAAGGAGTTGTAATACAGCGCTCCCTATCTACATCGACACCCACTGGGAGACAAAGAGTGTGTATTGTTCGGAGGGAGTTGTAATACAGCGCTCCCTATCTACATCGACACCCACTGGGAGACAAAGAGTATGTGTATTGTTCGGAGGGAGTTGTAATACAGCGCTCCCTATCTACATCGACACCCACTGGGAGACAAAGAGTGTGTGTATTGTTCGGAGGGAGTTGTAATACAGCGTTTCCTATCTACATCGACACCCACTGGGAGACAAAGAGTGTGTATTGTTCGGAGGGAGTTGTAATACAGCGCTCCCTATCTACATCGACACCCACTGGGAGACAAAGAGTATGTGTATTGTTCGGAGGGAGTTGTAATACAGCGCTCCCTATCTACATCGACACCCACTGGGAGACAAAGAGTGTGTATTGTTCGGAGGGAGTTGTAATACAGCGCTCCCTATCTACATCGACACCCACTGGGAGACAAAGAGTGTGTATTGTTCGGAGGGAGTTGTAATACAGCGCTCCCTATCTACATCGACACCCACTGGGAGACAAAGAGTGTGTTTTGTTCGGAGGGAGTTGTAATACAGCGCTCCCTATCTACATCGACACCCACTGGGAGACAAAGAGTGTGTATTGTTCGGAGGGAGTTGTAATACAGCGCTCCCTATCTACATCGACACCCACTGGGAGACAAAGAGTATGTATTGTTCGGAATGAGTTGTAATACAGCGCTCCCTATCTACATCGACACCCACTGGGAGACAAAGAGTGTGTATTGTTCGGAAGGAGTTGTAATACAGCGCTCCCTATCTACATCGACACCCACTGGGAGACAAAGAGTATGTATTGTTCGGAGGGAGTTGTAATACAGCGCTCCCTATCTACATCGACACCCACTGGGAGACAAAGAGTGTGTATTGTTCGGAGGGAGTTGTAATACAGCGCTCCCTATCTACATCAACACCCACTGGGAGACAAAGAGTATGTATTGTTCGGAGGGAGTTGTAATACAGCGCTCCCTATCTACATCGACACCCACTGGGAGACAAAGAGTGTGTATTGTTCGGAGGGAGTTCTAATACAGCGCTCCCTATCTACATCGACACCCACTGGGATACAAAGAATATGTATTGTTCGGAGGGAGTTGTAATACAGCGCTCCCTATCTACATCGACACCCACTGGGAGTCAAAGAGTGTGTATTGTTCGGAGGGAGTTGTAATACAGCGCTCCCTATCTACATCGACACCCACTGGGAGACAAAGAGTGTGTATTGTTCGGAGGGAGTTGTAATACAGCGCTCCCTATCTACATCGACACCCACTGGGAGACAAAGAGTGTGTATTGTTCGGAGGGAGTTGTAATACAGCGCTCCCTATCTACATCGACACCCACTGGGAGACAAAGAGTGTGTGTATTGTTCGGAGGGAGTTGTAATACAGCGCTCCCTATCTACATCGACACCCACTGGGAGACAAAGAGTGTGTATTGTTCGGAGGGAGTTGTAATACAGCGCTCCCTATCTACATCGACACCCACTGGGAGACAAAGAGTGTGTATTGTTCGGAGGGAGTTGTAATACAGCGCTCCCTATCTACATCGACACCCACTGGGAGACAAAGAGTGTGTATTGTTCGGAGGGAGTTGTAATACAGCGCTCCCTATCTACATCGACACCCACTGGGAGACAAAGAGTGTGTATTGTTCGGAGGGAGTTGTAATACAGCGCTCCCTATCTACATCGACACCCACTGGGAGACAAAGAGTGTGTATTGTTCGGAGGGAGTTGTAATACAGCGCTCCCTATCTACATCGACACCCACTGGGAGACAAAGAGTGTGTATTGTTCGGAGGGAGTTGTAATACAGCGCTCCCTATCTACATCGACACCCACTGGGAGACAAAGAGTGTGTATTGTTCGGAGGGAGTTGTAATAAAGCGCTCCCTATCTACATCGACACCCACTGGGAGACAAAGAGTGTGTGTTGTTCGGAGGGAGTTGTAATACAGCGCTCCCTATCTACATCGACACCCACTGGGAGACAAAGAGTATGTATTGTTCGGAATGAGTTGTAATACAGCGCTCCCTATCTACATCGACACCCACTGGGAGACAAAGAGTGTGTATTGTTCGGAAGGAGTTGTAATACAGCGCTCCCTATCTACATCGACACCCACTGGGAGACAAAGAGTATGTATTGTTCGGAGGGAGTTGTAATACAGCGCTCCCTATCTACATCGACACCCACTGGGAGACAAAGAGTGTGTATTGTTCGGAGGGAGTTGTAATACAGCGCTCCCTATCTACATCAACACCCACTGGGAGACAAAGAGTATGTATTGTTCGGAGGGAGTTGTAATACAGCGCTCCCTATCTACATCGACACCCACTGGGAGACAAAGAGTGTGTATTGTTCGGAGGGAGTTCTAATACAGCGCTCCCTATCTACATCGACACCCACTGGGATACAAAGAATATGTATTGTTCGGAGGGAGTTGTAATACAGCGCTCCCTATCTACATCGACACCCACTGGGAGTCAAAGAGTGTGTATTGTTCGGAGGGAGTTGTAATACAGCGCTCCCTATCTACATCGACACCCACTGGGAGACAAAGAGTGTGTATTGTTCGGAGGGAGTTGTAATACAGCGCTCCCTATCTACATCGACACCCACTGGGAGACAAAGAGTGTGTATTGTTCGGAGGGAGTTGTAATACAGCGCTCCCTATCTACATCGACACCCACTGGGAGACAAAGAGTGTGTGTATTGTTCGGAGGGAGTTGTAATACAGCGCTCCCTATCTACATCGACACCCACTGGGAGACAAAGAGTGTGTATTGTTCGGAGGGAGTTGTAATACAGCGCTCCCTATCTACATCGACACCCACTGGGAGACAAAGAGTGTGTATTGTTCGGAGGGAGTTGTAATACAGCGCTCCCTATCTACATCGACACCCACTGGGAGACAAAGAGTGTGTATTGTTCGGAGGGAGTTGTAATACAGCGCTCCCTATCTACATCGACACCCACTGGGAGACAAAGAGTGTGTATTGTTCGGAGGGAGTTGTAATACAGCGCTCCCTATCTACATCGACACCCACTGGGAGACAAAGAGTGTGTATTGTTCGGAGGGAGTTGTAATACAGCGCTCCCTATCTACATCGACACCCACTGGGAGACAAAGAGTGTGTATTGTTCGGAGGGAGTTGTAATACAGCGCTCCCTATCTACATCGACACCCACTGGGAGACAAAGAGTGTGTATTGTTCGGAGGGAGTTGTAATAAAGTGCTCCCTATCTACATCGACACCCACTGGGAGACAAAGAGTGTGTGTATTGTTCGGAGGGAGTTGTAATACAGCGCTCCCTATCTACATCGACACCCACTGGGAGACAAAGAGTGTGTATTGTTCGGAGGGAGTTGTAATACAGCGCTCCCTATCTACATCGACACCCACTAGGAGACAAAGAGTGTGTATTGTTCGGAGGGAGTTGTAATACAGCGCTCCCTATCTACATCGACACCCACTGGGAGACAAAGAGTGTGTATTGTTCGGAGGGAGATGTAATACAGCGCTCCCTATCTACATCGACACCCACTGGGAGACAAAGAGTGTGTATTGTTCGGAGGGAGTTGTTATACAGCGCTCCCTATCTACATCGACTTCCACTGGGAGACAAAGAGTATGTATTGTTCGGAGGGAGTTGTAATAGAGCGCTCCCTATCTACATCGACACCCACTGGGATACAAAGAATATGTATTGTTCGGAGGGAGTTGTAATACAGTGCTCCCTATCTACATCGACACCCACTGGGAGACAAAGAATATGTGTATTGTTCGGAGGGAGTTGTAATACAGCGCTCCCTATCTACACCGACTTCCACTGGGAGACAAAGAATATGTGTATTGTTCGGAGGGAGTTGTAATACAGTGCTCCCTATCTACATCGACACCCACTGGGAGACAAAGAGTGTGTATTGTTCGGAGGGAGTTGTTATACAGCGCTCCCTATCTACATCGACACCCACTGGGAGACAAAGAGTGTGTATTGTTCGGAGGGAGTTGTTATACAGCGCTCCCTATCTACATCGACACCCACTGGGAGACAAAGAGTGTGTATTGTTCGGAGGGAGTTGTAATACAGCGCTCCCTATCTACATCGACACCCACTGGGAGACAAAGAGTGTGTATTGTTCGGAGGGAGTTGTAATACAGCGCTCCCTATCTACATCGACACCCACTGGGAGACAAAGAGTGTGTATTGTTCGGAGGGAGTTGTAATACAGCGCTCCCTATCTACATCGACTTCCACTGGGAGACAAAGAGTATGTATTGTTCGGAGGGAGTTGTAATACAGCGCTCCCTATCTACATCGACACCCACTGGGAGACAAAGAGTGTGTATTGTTCGGAGGGAGTTGTAATACAGCGCTCCCTATCTACATCGACACCCACTGGGAGACAAAGAGTGTGTATTGTTCGGAGGGAGTTGTAATACAGCGCTCCCTATCTACATCGACACCCACTGGGAGACAAAGAGTGTGTATTGTTCGGAGGGAGTTGTAATACAGCGCTCCCTATCTACATCGACACCCACTGGGAGACAAAGAGTGTGTGTATTGTTCGGAGGGAGTTGTAATACAGCGCTCCCTATCTACATCGACACCCACTGGGAGACAAAGAGTATGTATTGTTCGGAGGGAGTTGTAATACAGCGCTCCCTATCTACATCGACACCCACTGGGAGACAAAGAGTGTGTATTGTTCGGAGGGAGTTGTAATACAGCGCTCCCTATCTACATCGACACCCACTGGGAGACAAAGAGTGTGTATTGTTCGGAGGGAGTTGTAATACAGCGCTCCCTATCTACATCGACACCCACTGGGAGACAAAGAGTGTGTATTGTTCGGAGGGAGTTGTTATACAGCGCTCCCTATCTACATCGACACCCACTGGGAGACAAAGAGTGTGTATTGTTCGGAGGGAGTTGTAATACAGCGCTCCCTATCTACATCGACACCCACTGGGAGACAAAGAGTATGTATTGTTCGGAGGGAGTTGTAATACAGCGCTCCCTATCTACATCGACACCCACTGGGAGACAAAGAGTGTGTATTGTTCGGAGGGAGTTGTAATACAGCGCTCCCTATCTACACCGACTTCCACTGGGAGACAAAGAATATGTGTATTGTTCGGAGGGAGTTGTAATACAGTGCTCCCTATCTACATCGACACCCACTAGGAGACAAAGAGTATGTGTATTGTTCGGAGGGAGTTGTAATACAGTGCTCCCTATCTACATCGACTTCCACTGGGAGACAAAGAATATGTGTATTGTTCGGAGGGAGTTGTAATACAGTGCTCCCTATCTACATCGACACCCACTGGGAGACAAAGAGTGTGTGTATTGTTCGGAGGGAGTTGTAATACAGTGCTCCCTATCTACATCGACTTCCACTGGGAGACAAAGAATATGTGTATTGTTCGGAGGGAGTTGTAATACAGCGCTCCCTATCTACATCGACACCCACTGGGAGACAAAGAGTGTGTATTGTTCGGAGGGAGTTGTAATACAGCGCTCCCTATCTACATCGACACCCACTGGGAGACAAAGAGTGTGTATTGTTCGGAGGGAGTTGTAATAGAGAGAGAAATTGGCTTACATTAGCAAACAGCTTAAATCCAGATCAGACGCCGCGAATCGCGGCGCCTGATCTGGATTCAAGGTGTTTGCCACTTTCCATGATGTATTATTTTGCCAAAATGTCCATTACGAGACTGAGAAAAACAGAATACGACGATATTGCAGCCTTGAAAAGGTTGGACATAATGGTATTGTTTGGGGAACAGCGCCAAGCGTAGTTGTAAGGAGGGAATTGTTCGGCGGGCCGTTGTAGGAAGGGAACACTGTACAACAAACGTGTAGTAAATTACAGGTTCTTGAAAATATTGACGAATTATTGTTATCCGGCGTCTGATCTTGCTCCAAACTGTTTGCAATAGAAACAATTGTTTAAGCATAAATGCGTTTTTTGGTACACGTTAAGAATAACGTCCCCTTCCTATAGTAAACAATCGCTCCTACAGTACGTGCGGATAAGGATTAATAAAACTTTACCTACGTATCTTCTTAAGTGCCTTAGAACGTCCTTTAGACCTTTTGGCATTTTGAAATATTATATTGCGTTCAAACAGTTAGGAATTTGATCAACACGGCGGATCCAAACTGTTTGCAAATTTTAAAGCCAGATTCGGCCCGTTTTGCAATGGAAAGATGAAGACCGAATGATCACAATGTCACGTCCGAACCAATTATTCATATTTACATACCTGGTCCAACGGCAAATGAAACCACATAAAGGAGAGACACGACTATGTTGACAAATTTAAACCAGGCAATCTTGTCCTGTAGAACAACAAAACAAACAAGTTAGGAGACTTCTAGTTCAAATTAAATCCGTTCTTGGAATAAAACTGTTTGCATTAAAACCATTCTTAGAATGGAATCTTCGTATTGAAATCTGTTCTTGGAATGAAACTGTTTGCATTGAAATCCGTCTATTTGCATTGAAATCCGTTCTTGGAATAAAACTGTTTGCATAGAAATCCATGCTTGAATTAAAACTGTTTGCATGGGATGCTTGTCTTGGAAAGAAACTTTTTTGCATTGGAACCCGTTCTTGGAAAAAAATGTTCGCATAAGAACCCGAACTTGGGTTAAAACTGTTTGTATTGGAATATGTTCTAAGAATAAAACTCTTTGCATTGGATTTCATTCTTAGCACGAAACTGTTTGCATTGGAATCTGTTCTTGGAATAAAACTGTTTGGAAAAAAATCTTTTTAATGACTCATGGAAATCACTTTTTGAAAATAAAGTGTTTGCAAAATAACCCCCTTTTTTGGAAATAAACTACGATGGAGCATGCGCTTGCTATAAATGAAGCAAACATATATAGCAAAACGGACCAGATGACTTGGCATTATATATTCACATTGTGTTAATACATACGACACTATTTATGACAAGGCCATGTCCCTGTAAACATTTAATTTCAATCCTAACTATGTACTAATCAATATAAAATGGGGGAAACGTCATACTTACTTCTAAAGCTAGTGTGATAGTTATGAGAATGCTAAATATAAACATTCCGCCAAGTCCCACCAAGTGGAGTGTGCGTCGACCAATCCTGTCCATCAATGGTATTGTGATAAGAGTCATCACGATCATAGTCCCGCCCACACCGGAAGTAGCATGAGCGGCCACGGATTTTTTAAGACCAGCGGTTTTGAAGAGGTTAAACGAATAGTAAAATATCTGAAATACACAACAGTCAGAAATCAATATCCTTAATATTTTTACAAAGTACATACATGGATATGGGCCATGTCATGACAAAATCTGCCTTTTTGCATTGCAGCATTTTACACACCAAGCACCGTTGTCATCCCATGCTCTGTATCTTAGTTAAGTCTACACTTGCCAAATGCCGTATGAAATACAGCTAAATAAAATGCTTTGGATGCATCTTTGACGCGGCGGATGGCCTTGATATACATTGTTTGCAATGCAATAAGACAGGGTTTCTCATGGCTCGGCTCATATGTATTTTAATGGCGTCAATAGGTAACCCAACCATCGACAATTATGCAATTTCGAGTCCGGTTAACCTGTTCAGAAAGAAATGCCTTCACATACCATGGGAACCTTCCTATATCATGACATATAGCTGTTTGAAGCAGTCAGATTTAGTCAATCCCGATACTTTTAATGGATGCCAGTAGGTGCTTCTTTGAACAACTAGATTCAATGAAAACTAAGTGAGGACTGGGATTCCTGCCTGGTACCCCGAAGCAATAAAATAAACAAACGTTATCCAAAGGTGCTCATCGCATGCTGTCCCAACAACCAAAATCCCACCGAACATAGATACAATATTTCGTTAAATCCCATGTAATAAACACCTAAAACCAAAACCAAAAACGTATTCTGACCAAAATTAAAAGTGCAAAGTAAGATAACAAAAAATAAGAAAAAATAAGAAAAAATATTGCGAACAACATATCTTTCTATATAATAATACATGTACAAGTTATTATATATATAGAGCTGTGATGTTCGCAGAATTATTGATTTTATTATCTATATGAAAAACAAACAAACAACCTAAATCAAATATGTATTCCCTTTATTCTGAGCAGTCTGGTGTTTATTTTTGCCAATATACCAATTGGTTGGCGAACTCTTTCACTGCCAAATTATCATCTACTGAAACAAAATTCGCATATACTTTGTCAAACTGATTCTTTTTAAATATTAACTAAATAATTATTGATAGGAGTTTCCAACATTTTGGGTCCAGATCAGACGCCGCGTAACGCGGCGTCTGATCTGGATTCAAAATGTTTGCAATTAGACACGGTTGTAAATAAAGACGATTGTGCAATTGTCAGTAAAAGGGTCAAACTCAACGGAACATAGTAGATAATGTACCTACCGCATTTATTCCTGATAGTTGCTGTGATAGATGCATGAGGATACTGATGAGTAGAGGCATTCTGAGAGACTTGGAGGTGATCAACTTCACAATCCCGATCTGTGGAGAAACACATTAACTCATACATTTAAGGGTGGTCTAAAGACACAGCAGTGTTTGTCTGTTTACATGTAGTCAAAGATTTCATCCTTTTACCCGGTGTCTGATCAGGCTCCAATCTGTTTGCCTCTCAGATTTAAAAGAAATATGTAGTCAACATTTTCAAAAAGTTGTCATTTTCTATATTTTAGATCATTGCGGTTACGTTTCGTTTATCCTGGAAAGAATAAAGTTTTCACGATACATGTAATATTTAAATATTTATTTTGGAAATGTTGCGCCTGTCCTTATTAATTTCTATGTACATGTACCATTGCAATACACGAGGTGCATGGCCAATCAGAACTGAGGAATTTACTTTGCAGTAGGCTATAATAAGTAATATTGTACGTACTGACTCTTCGGACTGTTGAGAGGAGCTCTCGGTCCTCATTTCATGAATCTCATCATCAACATTTTGAACACCACGGAGTATTTGTAATGCTGAAATATGGAGGCGAAGGTGAGTATTATGCATTAATCTTTTCACTGCCATTATGACGTCATATCCCATCTACGTCATATCCCATCTAACACATTAACATCTCTGCTATAAAAATTTATCGTCTACTTTTAGTTCTAAAGTTTATGTTGTTACAGTGGAGAAAACGTTATTCTTTCCCAATAAGCGCGTTTACGCTAAAACTATTATTTCTTTTGCAAACAGTCTGGAGCCAGATCAGACGCCGGGTAACCCGGCGTCTGATCAGGCTCCTAACTATTTGCCACCAAGTTAAACATGATTTATCAGAATTGTCCAAAAGTTGCACTTTTCTAGGTTATAGTGTTTTGCGTTTGCGTTTCGTTTCGTTTAAACGGGAAAAAATAACGTATTCTCCACTGTAGGTAGTTACGCGGCGTCTGATCTTAATCAAAACTGTTTGTAAACGTTTCTGTTATCTATAGAGCTTGGAAGCGAAATAGTTAACCGTTTATGCTTTTAAAATAATTCGCACGAACTATTCTATTTTTCAAAAATGGCGGGTAAAATCTGGTTTTAGGGTTGTTTTTAGATTTTGTTTTAGAAAAATAAAAGTATAACAAAAGCGTGCAGATTCTAATTAGAAGGTTTCGTACCCTCTTGTCGAACCGAAATTGTAGTCTTTAACATGTTTTAGTTATTTTGGTGCACAGACATACAATCGTTTTTTGAAACTCTATAATAGAGTGAAATTGAAACGTATAATAGTAATTATTTTGCAATTATTGCAAAATAATAATTATTATTCGTTGCAATTTTATTACAAAACGGATTGCATGCGAAATGTAATACATTTATGTCACTGCAACGCAGATTGTAATATAGATCATTACAATCTAAAATTTTATTGTACTGCTAGTATAAAGCATGTGATATGATAAGACACCATTAGCAAATTGGTTCCCAACCTTTGCGAGCTTGTGGCTCCCTGTTCTTCTTAAGCAGTAGGTAGCGCGGACTTTCTGGGCAGAATGGCATGGTAACCAGCTGTATTGCACATGGGATGATACACAGACCTGTCATAGAATAAGGTACAGTCATTATTCTGCTGAGCTTTCTACATGATTTCTTTATCTAACGAAATGGCCAATTATAAAGCCTCTCGTTTTCTTTTGGCCGCTCAATGGGAGCAGTAGGTTCCAGAGGCCCGTCTTATGGTACGTCGTACGACAAAAACGGTCATGAGTGAAATGCATCCAATTTCTTATTTCTCCAACTAATCATGCCCTGTGGCATCTAATTGGAAGCGTCTTTTCAAGACGATTCCAAAGAGATGTCACAAGACAGGATTTGATCGAGAAATAATTAATAATTGAGGATTTTAGATATTGACTTATGATAACATTTGTTGTACGACGTTTCGTAAGAGAGGCCCTTAGAATCATGCAAATACGGTGCACTATATAGTGAATCTAACACCACTGTTAGTGTCAGATAAGGATATCCCACCCAAGGTTTGAACATATTTTAGGAACACGAGGCTCCGCCGAGTGTCCTTAAAATATCTTCATACCGAGGTTGGGATAACGTACCACCCATATCATAAAAAAATGGTAAGTCGAAACGCGATACTTCGAGCTCACTTATATCGATCATACCAGTATTTAATAAGTTGAATTTCGATAGGTTGATCACGCTTAAATCGAACATACCCGTATTTCAAAGTTAAAATGTGGCATAGCCACGTTTGAACTTTGAAATATGGGTATGTTCGAACTAACGCGATTTCGAATTATCGAGTTCGATACTGTGTTTCAACACGCCTGTTTACTGCCTCTCACAATGAATGATACTTTATATGGTTTTGGAATTTGTATAATTACTACCAAAGGGAGGTAATTCATATGATAACTCCACTAAAGTGAAGTACTGTGAGACCCTTTACAGCCGTCACACTACAGTTTACACCAGTTTATGGGGCAAAAAGTTTTAAACTATTTGAGAAAGAAACAACTTACATGTATATAAATATTAGATGGCAGTTTGCGTGACATTCAAATTGTCAACCCGAGAACAGAATGGCACACCGAGGCGAAGCCGACAATTTGCTACGACTTTCACATAGCGAAAAAATATCACATAGTGACAGTATTTTTTTTGGATAGATGTTTAAGACATGCAAAATGTTTCATTTTGGCCTATGGGAAATTAACATTGTAACTCAAAGCGAGGTGTAATAATTATATATTATTCTTTCCATTTTTTAAAAGGAAATTAAACATTAATACCAACGCAGGAAAATGTAGAAAATGACACTTTCTAGGATATATTGGTGATTCTTTTTAATCTGAGTGGCAAACAGTTTTGAGCCTGATCAGACGCCGGGTTATCCGGCGTCTGATCAGGCTCCAAACTGTTTGCAATTGGAAAAAAGTATTTTTAGGCATAAACGCGTTTGTTGGGAAACAAAAATATATTTTCCACTTTAATTCAACAAGAGAACACTGTAACTGACCGAGCAGAAGATGCCACCGATTCTTATTTCCGCCAATTTCCGGAAAGCCGAGGATCTGTGACGACAAAAGACCGATCACGACACCTAGCTGATGTAACGTTCCTAGTGCCCCTCGTATATTTGGTGAGGAGATCTCAGAGAGATACATAGGAGTGAGACCGGTAAACAGTCCTGAAAAATGAAAACGAGGCCGGTGATCAGTAATTAAAAGAAAATAATACATGATCTGTACAAGAAAATGACTGAATTTTTATCTCGAGTTACCGTTTGTAAGGAATGAATATGCACTCACATTCAGTTTAACACAATCGACTCTAGAGACGAGTATACTCGTAATTTACAAAACGTCCACTTACTATGCTAACAATGTAGACCCTGATCGTAGTGCTCTTTATGGGTTCTTTGATCAGGGTGTGTACTGTTTGTAAAATGCCTATTGCAATACATTGACAAAACAGCAATGAATACATGTAGTCAAAAATGGACTACACTAAATTGGAAACCGGAATTGCACATTTTAAGTTTCATGGAGGAAAGGGTTAAGTTGCACATATGCGTTTTTCAACGTTTAATTGCCATTTTGCTATATACAGTGGAGAATCTGTTATTCTTTCCCGTTTAAACGCAAACGTACGCAAACGCAAAGCGCTAAAACGTAGAAAAGAACAACTTTTGGACAATTCTGATATTTCATGTTTATCTTGGTGGCAAACAGTTTGGAGCCTGATCAGACACCGGGTTACCCGGCGTCTGATCTGGCTCCAAACTGTTTGCACTGCAAATAATAGTTTTAGCGTAAACGCGTTTATTGGGAAAGAATAACAGATTCTCCACTGTACATGTATTGTAAAAACAACCCTAAATGGTCAAAAACGTTCTGGGCTTATTTGAAAACTGGATTGTTCCATTTTCAGTTTCAGGAGTCATTCAGTTACATTTTGTAATGAGTAAATGTACTACATTACAGTTATCATATCAGTAATTACCACAAGAAATGCCGACGAGAAATCTGCCGACAATCACCATCTCGTACGACAGCGCTGTCCGACTGAGGTACATCATGACGCCGGCGGATATACCAATGATGTTGTTGATTATCATGCCAAACTTCCTGAAATGGCAATTGGCAAAGTTTATTCAAACTAAATCGCAAAATGTGTCGTGAGTTTTTTACCCCTTCGACGCCATATTGTCGTCTGTTTCAATATTGTTGTTTGCAATATCGCTTAAATGTTATATTTAATGCAAACAATGTACCTGTGAAGAATACACTTATTCAATTCCAAGAGTGAAGACTCACAAAGGAAGCCTCTTATCAGGATTTCATTGACAAAAACAATACTGAATAGTCAAAAATGGAATAGACTGAATTGGATATTGGAAGTGTCCATTTGGAGTTTAGGGAGAAAAGGGTTAAGCTATATTAAGCAAAGTATCAATAAAGAAGCATGACTCTCTCTAAAGGCTCTAAAGGTATTCGCATTGCATGCCATCAAGTATAGTTTGTTATGCATTAAGCTGGCACCTGTCCCATGACAATGATGCCAAATTTATCGGCTTGTGATTAATCCTGTTATGTCAAGCGGATTATTCCATGCTGATATATGCATTGCATGCCTCATGGACTTGTTAGTCTGAAGGAAGAATAAAATCATATCTATCTATCTATATAGTGAATACGTCCACTGTTCATTTAAGGGGAACCTGGTCTTTTTTATTTTCAATTTACTTTTGGTTGTATTTCGTGTTTGCAAACGGTGTAGACTCTGATCAGAGTCGGCACAGTTTCCTATGTCCTTTTTATGGAACGCTATGCTTAAATGGGTTATCTGAATAACTCACGCTTTACTGTTTTTAATATTTATAACTTTCTATGATAAAGCATACACTAATACTGATAAAATCAGAGAAGAAAATTCATATTCTGTTTTATGTTCTGAAAAACGATGACCTTTTCATTAAATCTTTATCTTATGACAGCTTATCAATCTTAATTGCCATAGGAAAACAACGCCAATATACAACGCGAAAGCCAATGCTTTGTGCAAACAGTTGGAAGTCAGATCTGGAAAAGAGTATCATTCTTTCCCAATAAACGTGTTTATGCTAGAACAATTTCGTCCATTGTAAACAATTTGGAACACAGCGTGTGATAATGCTCCAAACTTTTTATCTCTCAGACTACTATAAATTGTCAACATTTTGGTGTCATTTTTTCTATTTTATTCCATATAGTTCCGTTTTAACAGGAAAGAATAACGTCTTTCCCATTGTACATTCTAAATCCGCTTCTAATCATGCTCCAAAATGTCCACCACCAAAGGTGTAGGTTATTACCAACATTTCCAAATATAAACCCTGTCAGTTTCTACAGGGCTGCCATTTCTCCGGATTTTTCCTAAATCTTCGGATTTTTCACAGTACATGGTAGCTTAAAGCAGGCTGAAAGTAAAGCAGAATGCGCCCTAAGGCGCATTCTGCTTTACTTACAGACTGCTTTAAGTGGTCGTATGTCAACAAAACAAGAAAAAGGCTATGGTGGTAAAGGTACCATTCGTAAAATCGCATTTGAAAAATGCAAATTTGGAAATCTTAGGATTTTTTATGTCAACTTAAGGCAGCCCTCTTTCTACATTGGTTTGTACAGGAAAGACTACAGAGTTTCCCCGCTGTATGGACTCTTACAAATATCATAACTAAGATCAAATTAGTGGGTTCCAGTTTAAATTATTGGCCCCCAAGCAAGAGTATAGGCGTCATGTACAAACCGTTAGATCTACCTGTGAGTAGTACACCTGTCATATGCAAACGGCATAAACCCTCCTTTAGGAACCCTGTTAAGGCCTACACTGTTTGTAAATTTGAAATATATGGTAAAAAACAACCCTATTTAAATAGCTTAAATGGACGGGACTTAAATAGAAGTGTCCAATTGAAATGTCTTGGGGGAATGAGTTGAGCTTTCATGATAATTATTTTCCACTTTGTCTGCTAGTACAATAAACACTTTACCTTCCAAAGAAGTCCGACCACCACCCGGCCGCTAACCCGCCGATGACTCCACCAACAGCAAATATGGCAACGATCAGAGCATAAAGGGAGGTAATAGTCCCTGAATTCATCGGACTTCCGGTACGATTGAAGTTTGTTGTGTTCATGAATGACTTTATGTACTGCAAGAGATGTGTTTGCGTATTTATTTGTATGTCAAACTATGATCAAAATTACGGTGGGAAGGTGTTATTTTTCCCCAACACACGCGTGAAAGGGGTGCTAAAACGATTATTTCCATTGCATAACAATTTGCCGCAAGATCAGACGCCGGGTAAAGGATCCCTCTGATCACTGAGGATCTACACTGTTTGTCATTTTGCAAAACGTTGACAAAAACAACCATAAACAGGCAAAAATGAACAAGACTAAACTAGAAGCAGGAACTGTCCATTTGAAGTTTCAGGGTTATATTCAAAAGGGTAAAGTCTTATTTTAGGAAATTATTTCAGTTTTACCATTATTGTAAAAACAAATCTTACCTCTTCTGGGGCGTTGATGACACCCGTATTATACCCGAACTCTACAGAACCCATGATGGCTGACAGCACGGCCAGAGACAGACTGAAGGTTACACTCTGAAACACAAAAGTTTGACATGCAGAGAAAGTGCAACTTCCAAAATGAACACTACATACAGTGGAGAATGTGTTATTCTTTCCCAATAAACGCGTTTACGCTAAAACTATTATTTGCAATGCAAACAGTTTGGAGCCAGATCAGACGCCGGGTAACCCGGCGTCTGATCAGGCTCCAAACTGTTTGCCACCAAGATAAACATGAAATATCAGAATTGTCCAAAAGTTGTTCTTTTCTACGTTTTAGTGCTTTGCGTTTGCGTACGTTTGCGTTTAAACGGGAAAGAATAACATATTCTCCACTGTACATGTAGACTGGCGTACATGGCATCACAACAGACCTGTTATTAGGGAAGATACAATTTGCACTAGTTGATCAGTACTTTGATTATTCAAAACTTTAACTGTTGTATGCCATCTGTTTTAAAGACTTGCATTCTGTAAAGTGTAATAATAGCAGGAGTTTGCTGTCCATAAATATATATATATATATTTATTTTATTTTCTAAAAATGTATATATGTATGTTCTTTAATCAATTTACTTTATTAAAAACAAAATCCATATGCCGTGATCATCATGTTCTAAAACAAGGGTCCCACAAAATAACCCTTTAACCTTTACAATCTGAAAGAATAATACTAACCGATTACCGGAAGATGAAAATGTACTTTAAGTATTTGCATTTTCTAATTTTAGACAGAAGATAAGATAAATTAGGTGTGTTTCGAGTATATCTTCATTGAACATGTGCAAGGCAAGGATCGACCGACTTAAATTTTCAAAACTATTAAGACAAGTTTCTACTAAACCAAGGAAGTCCATTGCAAATGATTAGTTTCGTTAAACCCTTCACTCTTAATGACGCCAAAAAGCGCGTTTGCAAACAGTTTGAATCCTGATCAGACGCCGCTTAACGCGGCATCTGATCAGGATCCAAACTGCTTGACACTGAGTCGATATGTTTTAAGTAGTACTACATAAGATCTTACTTTTAAACGATCCTGCCAACGACAAAAATGAGGCAGGCGACAATGAAACGGTGAAGGGGTAAATATCTCACGATTAATTTGGTAGCGAAAGAGTTAAACGGGAAATAACAAAATACTTAGTTCATACTGTACCACTCCCTTCATTTCCAAGGCGTCATAAATGTTACAGAAATTGTCGTTTATTTTATTTCTCAAATTGAAATTTGAGGTATTTTTCTACTTAAGAAATATTGAACTGAGTTTCAAACAGCTTAGATCCATACTCATCGCCTGATATTAATCCAAATTGTTTGCAAATACAGCGCTCCCTCTCTACAACGGCCCTCTTAACAACGATTCCCTCCTTAAAACGACCATAGTCGCTCCTCCCCTAAAAAGACAATTATCTCTAACCATTTCACTGCTGCAGTAACGTCTGCTGTTTTTTTTCTTCTAAAAGTTGCATTAGTGACAGTTTGAAAGAAAAAACTTAATGACGAGTGACCAACAGCTTGAATCCAGATCAGACGCCGCGTTACGCGGCGTCTGATCTGGAATCAAGCTGTTTGGAAATATCAGCCAATTTCCCTCCCTATAACGACTCCCTCCGAACAACGCACATAATATAATTTTTGTCTCCCATTTGGTGTCGTTGTAGAGAGGGAACGTTGTAACTGTTGTACATGTACTCGGGGTATGTCAGTGACAAGATTAAGCTATTGTTAGAATACTTTTTTCATCAATCACAACACTTCTGATCAGAGTCTGCACTGTTTGATGTTTTCATTCGTTTTTGTTGTCATATCAAAAATGAAACAGTAGACTGGTTCAAAATATTTAGGGTTAAACGGGTTAATTAACCTACCTTTCGCTCGCCTGGTTTCGAGCCCGCTGTTTTAATGGAGTCATAGGACACCTCATAGCCGGTGTAGTGGGGATCGGCCTTGATTGCCGTCTTCTCCGGTGTTTTGTGAGGCTCAAACCTGTGACCTATCTGTATACTTGGCTTGTCCCCCATCCCATGTTGGTCAACGGATTCAGTTGACATGATCGACTCTTTATCTGTAAAATTATAACAATTCTTTTATTGGGAATGAGTTTTACGGCACTGTGACACTGAACAGGTCATATAGCGCCGATAAATAATGAGATGATGACGATGGATGATTTCAGGAAGATGATTTCGGCAAATCTCAATCGCTGCGAAGAATTGCATGGGATCATAACTACCGACCTTCCTTCCCTTTTAGTTCTTGGAAATGCGGATAATATCTGTCAATTAACCCTTTACCTGATAGCCTATATCTATTACTTAAGATAGAAGACTACTTAAAGCAGGTTGAAAGTAAAGCAGAATGCGCCTTAAGGCGCATTCTGCTTTACTTTCAGCCTGCTCTAAGCTATCATGTGCTATAATATAGAAAATATTCCCTATAATACATATTCATTACTGATTAAATTGGAACTATTTTCTTCAGCGAAGGAATAAATTAAATACGCTAAAAGTCGCTTCTATTGGGGAAAGGGTTAAACAAAAACCTCCCCTATAACAATGAAGCCACGGGAACACTGCAAGGTTGGAGGGGCTCTGTGTGTATTGGGAAAGAATTACATCTTCTTCGCTGTACCTTCAATCAGAAACCACAGGGGCCCCGACACGATTGATCTTTGAGAGAGAAAAAAATGTCAAAAGGTATATATAGAGTCTCTATATATACCTTCTGACATTTTTTTTCTCCCAACAATCAATCGTGTCAGGTCCCTGTGTCAGAAACAAGCTTTGGTTTATTGTATTGCTTTACATTATCAACCCTTCTTTCGGTGGGCATTCATACATGTAAAGAAAACTCCGTCCGCTACATGTACAGTGGAGAATGTGTTATTCTTTCCCAATAAACGCGTTTACGCTAAAACTATTATTTGCAGTGCAAACAGTTTGGAGCCAGATTAGACGCCGGGTAACCCGGCGTCTGATCAGGCTCCAAACTGTTTGCCACCAAGATAAACATGAATTATCAGAATTGTCAAAAAGTTGTACTATTCTACGTTTTAGTGTTTTGCGTTTGCGTACGTTTGCGTTTAAACGGGAAAGAATCCACTGTAGTAGAGGGCATACTATTACATGTAATACGGCAGCATTTCCTTACAATAGAGTGCAGACACACGTGAGAAGGAACTGTCTGATCTTGGTCTATACTGTTTTAGCACCAATATAAACCATTGGTAGGAAAATACATCTAACATAAATCATATCAAATGTTTAAAAAACTCATACTTTTGTTTTAAAATTACTTTAATACAGTGAAGAAAATGTTAATTATTCCTCCTCTTACGAAGGAAACTAAGCTAAAATGCAAAAGAGTTTAATTTAGAAAATGATGTTACTTTACCCCTTTAGATTTTTTTTCTCCATTCGTGTTTTTTCAATCAGTTTGGAGCCAGATCAGTCGCCGAATTACCCGCCGACTCCAAACTGTTAGCAACGGCCATTATACATGTACCTACATGGGAAACTTGGTTTTACCAAACGTGTTCCCTCTTTAAATAAAGTATTCATCATAATTATTATCATTATAATTACTATTGTAATTATTATTTTTATTATTGTTATTATTATGTACTTACACGTAACGCGAGACAAAAAAAGTCTTCGAATCCTGTTTCCTTCACAATATGTGTTTGATCATACTATAGCCTTGTCGATCTGATTTCAACGTTAAGATTCACTGTTTTACATTTGCAAATTTTACTGGTACAAGTAAATTGTAGATGACACGAGAAGGAATTTCCCCAAAACAGACAGAAACTTCCATATCTGGAGCGTTCCATTTTCATGTCAGAACATATACGCAAATGTGTTCGACGTAAATACAACCTTATTTCTATAAATAAGATAATCACGACCACGCTTTAGACCTTTCGACGTAAAAAATCTGCTCTGTTTAAACTCCTTCACCGACATATTTATTAGCTGCTTTAAAAAAACAAACCTTAACTACTACAACGTAAGATTAGAGCAGCTTGGTCGAAGAACTATCAATACCATTGTTAAAGAGTAAACCTTGGAGATCATGATCGAAACTGTTTGCAAAGTCAACTTTGATAGTTGTCTTGATGGTGAAAGTGTTAGACACTTTGAAAATTACTTCTTATCAATCGAACTGACTGAATAAAATATTCGAATATATACATGCACGTAAGCTCATTATACATGTAACCCCATAAACGTCAAATGGACAATTTCAATTTTCAATAGAGTTTAGTCCATGTTAACATACATGTTCACCATGTATGTAGGGTTGGTATTTACAATTCATTGCGAAATGACAAACAAAGTAGACCCTGCTGAGACTAATGCAGGGGCCCTCTGATCTGGGTCTAGACTGATTCCACTGTTTGTTTATGGCGAGTATACTCGTCCCTAGAGTTAAATGTGTTAACACTTTCTCTTATTTCCAATCATTTACATACTTATTTTCTTCATAATAAAGTATTTCTATGATTATAGATGTCCAGACAAAAATATATTGCAATGTTTCCTAAAACTTTATTGCGGCCTGCGTATCTCTTTGCATGCTAGGTAATTTTTTCGTCTGCCCAAAATTGTTGTCTGCAATTGTTCTAAAAATAGACTTTTCTAAATTTCTTTTCAATACAGGGCCAGGGTGTCAAACAGTTTGGATCCTGATGAGACGCCGCGTAACGCGGCGTCTCATCAGGATCCAAATTGTTTGTACAGATAAACACGAACCCACCACTAGTGTGCAAAGAGTTAAAGATGGCTGAAAGTAAAGCAGAAATCTCCTAAGTGAGATTAAGCAATATACCTGTTTAAAAAGCTGAAACAGTTTAAAGCCGCATTGTGTTTTTGAGAAACCTGCATAAAACGGTTGTTTGGGGTCCCATTTGAACTACGTGGGACGTGATTCTTTCACAAAAAAAACGGCTTTATCTAAGAAATTCGCTTTTTAAATTTTATTTATAATATTTTGGTGCTGCACAAATTAAAAAGCCTCCCTTGTGAATGGAAAAAAGGACAACTCTGTAAATACAGGGCTCCAGATAACGGAAGTATTTCGAAAACTAAAATCTTTATTTCTGCTTTTAAACCCAATGTTGTCATGCTCATTAAAAGTGTTTCGAAGAGACGGTTTAATCAGTAGTTACACCATAGCATTCGGTGCTGAAATGAGTGAGAAAATGTTAGATTAGTTCAGATTACTCCCGCTTACATATTTATCTGGAACATTTGGTTAACCCTTATTCTGCTGCACAGACGTCCGCTTTGACATTGTCGTCTGCAAAATTTGTTCAGTTTAGATTTATGCATTGTTTTAATTAAACAAACCTTAAGACGAGTGTCAAACAGTTTGGATCCAGATGAGACGCCGCGTTACGCGGCGTCTTTCTAGATTCAAACAGTTTGTAAACTCCGTAAAGTTAGGAACAGTAGGCACAGGGTTAAACACTATGAGATCCAGTGAAACGTGTAAATTTTATTCACTGGGGGTAAGCGATTACATTTTTTTTACGGGAATCCATACCTTGAGCTTGCTGAAAATGACTGTTTCAGCCTTGTCCGCTCTCTAACTCAAACACTTCGTTTTGGATCTTCACCAAACTTGCCACAAATGTTTATTAGTATAGAATCTAGGCCAGGTTCAATAACTAGCCCTTGAATAATTAAAAAATGAAAATTTAGTCATTCAAGAGCAATAACTTCAACATGCCTTGTGCGATTTTGGTATTTAAGATGACTGACCTAGATTTAATATTAATAAACATTTTCAACAAGTTTGGTAAATATCTGATATAAACTGTATGTGTTAGAAAGCAAAAAATGCTGAAACAGTCATTTTTAATACTTAAAGGGCCAAAACTCAGACATGCCACATGCGATTTTTGTAATAATCAAACTTGACCTAAATCTTATATAATTACATATTTTCAGCAAGTTTAGTGAATATCCGATAAAAACTGTATGTGTTAGGGTGCAAAAATGACTGAAACCGTCATTTTTTATTAATAAAAAGGCAATGCCTCAGATATTCCTTATGCGATTTTAGTAGTAATCAAACTAAACCTTGATTTTATATCAATAAACATTTTCAGCAAGTTTGGTGACGATCAAATAAAACGTATTTGTGTTTGAGAGCAAAAATTGCTGAAAACAGTCATTTTTTAATACATAAAGGGCAAAAACTCAGATATGCCACATGCGATTTTAGTAATAATCAAACCAGACCTAAATTTTATATGAATAAATATTTTCAGCATGTTTGGTGAATATCCGATAAAAGCTGTTTGTTTATAGAGTGCAAAAATGACTGAAACAGTCATTTTTTATTAATTAACAGGCAAAAAACTCAAAAAAAAACTTATGCGATTTTAGTAGTAATCAAACTAAACCTTAATTTTATATCAATGAACATATTCAGCAAGTTTGTGGAAGATCGGATAAAAAATAGTTGAGTTAGAGAGCCGACAAAAAAAGTGTGTTAGTCTAACTGACTGATGGATGGACGGGCGGAGGTAGATACGGTTGGCCCCCAGTGAAGTTGAATTCGGCTGTATCACGTGATACTAAGCCGTGTGGTAATGTTTATGTCAGACGTTCTATTTTCGGTTTGTTATGATTTTAAATCGCCCTTTTTGGTGATTTAGGTCCGTCTTCATCATTTCATAGATCAGTTTGGCCCATAAGAATGTTCAAACATTATTATTAACCGTTATTGTATTTCAGGCATTAAGAAAAGGTCTGAAAACACAATGGGACTTTAAACATTTAGAACACAGTAAAAATATTACAGACAAAATGGGTAATTCTTACAAAAACCATTCCGAAATTGCTTGTTTTGCCAATGATTTGTTGCCTAAAAACACATCTTCTGACAATTGCGTACGACTGTCCAACATTCCTTTTAACCCATTACTCCACAAATACACCTTTTTACGCCTTAAAGTTATTCCCCCATTAAAGAAAATAGTTCCTCTTTAAACAGTCATGAATATACTGCATAACAAATATTTGCTATTTTCAAACAGATTGCCGCTTGAAACAGGCTCAATGTAAAGTTGCATGCTCCTTAAAGCTAAATTGTAAGTCTTTTTTAACCATTTGCAGGCAAAATAGCGTCAGCTCAAATATATACATGTAGGTTGTCTGCATATTATCATGATGATGAACTGAAGTAAAAGTTATTGTTGTTGTTGCAATTCAAAGTTTTAAAGTTTTTGCTGAAGAACTATTAAGTAAGAGAGCCAAACAGTTTGCATCCTGATCAGACGCCGCGTTTGGTGGCGTCTGATCTAGATCCAAACTGTTTGCGAAGCCGACTGTAGTTC
Source organism: Gari tellinella (assembly GCA_922989275.2). NCBI lineage: Eukaryota > Metazoa > Mollusca > Bivalvia > Cardiida > Psammobiidae > Gari > Gari tellinella. The sequence continues at coordinate 79,483,485 of OV277868.1, read as the reverse complement.
GTTGTCTGATCTGGCTCCAAACTGTTTGCATTGAACACCATATTTCGGAGCATAGTTGCGTTTGTTTTTTAAAATATTAACTATTTTTTTCAATCATAACCAACCTGTACAATTCCCCATCTTGTAGAGCGCAGAGCGACACATACATTGTAATTAACCTAGCATCCGAGAAAACAATCAGTACACTATAGGCAATTTACATAGTCGTGTTATTGTATGGGATGGCGTGTCATACACAGGTTTATGTATTAATGGTACATGTATACATGTATCTATACTGCATGGATACTATCACATATATGTACATGTACGGTATAAGTGTAGTAAATCTATAATACTGTATCCCGGTATTTCAATGGAGAAGACGTTTGTTTTTCCTTATTTGTTTTAGAAAACGAAACGAAACGCAAACACTGTGCACTAAATTGTAGAAAATGGCAGCGTATTTAAAATTCTGACGATGTATTTTCTTTTACTAAGAGATACATGTAGTTTTGGGCCTAATCAGACGCTGGATACCAAAACTGAGTCCAAACCATTTGCAATGGAAACAATTGAAAGAGTAAAATAAGACTATAAATTTGAAGCAGTCGACGCCCTGGGAGTGATGAGTTCAGTGGTCGCCCAACTACTTTTGCATGCTTATTACATTTGAAAACAGTTTCGAACCAGATGAGACACCGTGTGGCGCGGCGTCTCATCAGGATCTGTTTGAACCTCCGACCATTTTTTAAAGAGAATAAATGTATTGAAATGTTTAACTTTTGAAGAGTAGCAGACGGCAATTCGTGCAGACGGCACTATTAGAGTTTACAGAGTTAACCCTTATCGTGCTAAGTGTCACCTGGCTAACATTTGTAAATAGTTTGGCGTTACGCGGCGTCTGATCTGGATCCAAACTGTTTGTCACTCATATTCAACTTTTCTTCAGTTAAAATACATATCAATAATTTTGATTTTTATGCATGTATATTTGAAGCAGACGACAATTAAGCACGATAAGGGTTAATACATGTTTAACCCTTTACCTGATATCCTATTTATAGGACTTAAGATAGATGACTACTTAACGCAGGTTGAAAGTAAAGCAGAATGCGCCTTAGGGCGCATTCTGCTTTACTTTCAGCCTGCTTTAAGCTATCATGTGCTATAATATAGAAAATATTCCCTATAATACATATTCATTACTGATTAAATTGGAACTATTTTCTTCAGCGGATGAATAAATCGTATCCGCTAAAAGGCGCTTCTATTGGGTAAAGGGTTAAGTACAATTTATGACTTAGTCATTCAGTACTGACATTTATTGTATAGATAAGGATGTATTCTACACGATACCATCTTACATCTTTTTTATACATAAAGGAGTAATACGGCACGGGAATGAAAACAGTCATGAATATCTACCATAAGCATACTTCTTTTAAGTTCTAGGGGATGGTAGCTTCAAGAAGGCTGAAAGTAAAGCAGATTGTGCCTTAATATTGATTGGTCACCTGTCTACAACACTAGAAACAGGTATTAGGGTAATGGGTTAAGCAGACTTCACTTTGAACCAGAAAAGAACTCGAAGAAGACAGCATTTTGAAGCTGACGACACTTTGAAGACGAAGTAAGTTTGGAGCAGATATAATTTTGAAGATGGCATTTTTTTTTAAATCAGGCGGCAGATCGTATTATTTCGAAGCAAACGACATTTCGAAGCAGACGTCATTTCGAAGCAGATGGTTATCTCAACACTGTTGATGTTGTCCACTGCTGACCTTAAAGGTTATCTGTATTATGAGTACATGTACATAAGACCACGTGTCGGTCATTATTATCTCACGTGAACGAACTTTTCATCATTAATCTTTTCATGATCAAGATACCGTGGAGAAAACGTTGTTACTTTACCGTTTAAACGCGCACAAAACACAACCGTAATAAAATGTAGAAAATGTAGAAAATGTCGAGTTTTATAAATTTCTAACGATTTACATTGATCTGAGGAGCAAACAGCTTGGAGCTTGATCAGACGCCGGGTAACCCGGCGTCTGATCTAGCTCCAAATTGTTTGCAATTGAAATTAAACAATTAGCGTAAATTAGCGTTTATTTGGAAAGAATAATGTCTTCTCCACTGCAGTTGTTGTCTGCTTCAGCTATTACTTTTCAAATGTAGTCAGTTATGATACTTTGTAATAACGATTCAGCCACAGAATTGACCTTTATACATTATTGATACCCTTTTCACCCATAGTTGTCGCGACTTTTAATTTTTTCGGCGGAGCTGTCTGGTTTCTATTAAGCCACACTTTCTATTTGGCCACACATTTCAACCAATTATATTTGATCAGAAATTTAGAATTGAGAGCACCTGTTGAAACTGAATAGTCTGATTGGATATTAGCCAGGGCTCCAGATAAGGGAATTATTTCAAAACTTAAAATCTTTATTTGTGCATTAAACCCTGTGGTGTCACTATACATTTGAATTGTCTCTTCGAGACAATCAAAATGAGTGGTAACACCATAGGGTTTGGTGCTGAAAGGAGTGAATAAATGTGATTTGTTTAGTTTACTCCCTCTTATCTGGAGCCCTGTAGGCTGGTCTATGTCCAATTACAGTTTTCCCAGATATGGACTGTGAGTGTAAAATTTAGAGATACAGACCAGACTGTTTACTACACTGGGCTGATGCAATTATGATTCTATTTTAAGATGACATCTGAAATCTTTTTATAGATATACAGAGGAAGCTAGGTGTTTTGTAATTGTTTACTACCAATTTGTTTTAATTGTTAACTATTTGTACACATTTACCATACATTAAAAGCAATATTATATATAAATGGCCTCAAGTGAGTTAAACACAATCGTGTGGTTTCATCATTATTTACAAGAGTGAAGTACAGCAGACAGTTGAATCTGTACATTTGTGTATGCTATAGTTTGTTTCAAGAAACTCTATGAATGACGTTTGATATATAGAACAATAGATTAATGTGAGGATCTCCTACCAGTAGCTAGGATATGAGTTAAATTATTGTTTTGTTTTGCATTTCTGTACATGATAGTTTTACATTTTAAATAAAAGTTACTGTTTCAATTGTATACTTTTATTTTTTGCTTTTCAATCCAAGATATTACAATTCTTTCAAAACCTCAATTTCATTCAATTTTGCACACCAATCTATATAGCCTTAGTTCAACCACTCATTCCGCCGAATATCTTTTTTAAAGATACTTCTTGTTTAGACTACTGCTATTTGTTCTAGTCATTAATTTACATAACTAAGCATCAACGCGCTGAACTTCTCAAGCAAGAAAGGTCTACCAAAAGGGCGCGTAACCATATTCCAAACCCATTCAGACCCACGCCAAGACAAACCAGATGTAGAGTTCTATGACATCATTTAACTTCAAAATTCTTGAGATTAGAATGTAGTAAGCTTAACTCGGGCACAATCGAGTTTTATCTTTGAATGAAATTGAAATTCCGTGTCAAACATAAGGGCCCATCCTTATGACATGTACTGAAGTTAACCCACTGACCCCATTTACTAACAATGTGCATATACAGTGTATGCCTTTATATCCTATGCAAACTCTCAAATTATAGCGTGCTGAAAAATGGTACTTTGTAATTTAATGTCAAAATTGTAATTTTGTCAAAATTTAATAGTTTGGAATCTGGTTAGACGCCATGTTATGCTGCGTCTGATCTGAAACAAAAATGTTTAGAAAAAAGGACAGTGCGCCATAGGCAGCGAAAGAGTGATATGTACTATAGAATACAGATTAGTAACCCCTTCACTGCCTTACTCCGAGCACACCATTTTTTTGCAAACAGTTTGGATTCTGATCAAGATACAAACTGTTTTACTCTCATTTCAATATTTCATAAGTCAAAATAACTAGATATTTAATTTTAGAAATAACAGCAGACGACAACTGTTTAAAGTTTATGACGTCACGGCAGTGAAAGGGTTATAGTCCAGCAGATATGTGAAAGTATCGTGCATTTTATGATAAAAGCATGAAACTTGATACACTGGTACTACACATCATGAGAAACATTTTAAAGATTGGAGGCATTCTAGATCAGTCCCGTCTCGACCATGGCGGCCATTTTAAAAATGGCCGCCAATTACAACAGTTTTATGCAGTCTGGTGGCAATGTGTCTCAAAAATACATGGTTTATCATATTTCAACAGGGTTAAATCACTTAAAGCAGCTGCAAGTATGGTGATTTATTATAGAAAATCAATATAAGAATATTTTGGATTGATACAGAGGATAATTGTTTTTTTCAGTATAAGATAGAAATTTAATCCATTGAGTGAACATCAGGTGTTATATTTTCACGAGTGGCGAAGCCACGAGTGAAAATATAACAGTCTGATGTTCACGAAATGGATTAAATTCGATCTTATACTGAAAAAATACAATTATTCTATTTATTTATGCTTTTCAAGTTTCATGCTTTTATCATAAAATGCACGATTGTTCCACTTTTGGGCACTTATCCGCTGGACTATTAAATGTGTTCGCAATAATAGCCATGCTGGTGCACTTTTGTTTAATAACATAATTCCATTTGTTCAATCTTATTGACAAAACTGTAATTTAAGTGTTTGTTTTTCCCCTCTTCTATCGTATCCCGAGATTTCTCTCATTTGCAAACAATTTTGATCCTGATCAGAATTCGAGTAACTCGGCATCAGATCAGCATCTAAACTGTTTGCTGCTCGTTTCTACGTTTCTTCTTTCATAATAGTCTAAATTTTTAGAAATGAAAGCAGGCGTCAATTTTAACTAGACGATATCCTGGCGGGGAAATAGTTAAGTCTTATAGTGCTTAGCGCGACTTGGCCACGTTTGCAAACAATTTGGATCCAGATTAGACGCCGCGTAACGCGGCGTCTAATCTGGATCAAAACTGTTTGTCACTCATATTTAACTTTTTTAGTTTAAATAGCTTGAACATTGAATTTGATTTTTTCCGCAAACGATGTTTTTTAAGCAGACGACAAGTCAGTATGATAAGTGTTAACGCGCAAAACATACATAATCTTGAATGAGTTATTGTCGTTGATGGGGAATTATGGTATTGACATACCACTTGAGTTCTTTGACTGGATATGGATTCGAACCAAGACTAATATATATTCCAATTATTGAGATAATTACATGGCCAATTAGTGACAACAAATGCATATGCATAATTGGCATGGACACATCTATAGAAAGGAAAGTTTTTATTTCTGAAAATTGGAACACACTACAAGCAAGCTTATTTTAAATGAACTCGCAACCAAATGGTGTATTTTCAAAATAAAAAGAAAATACTCAAATAAAAGCAAACGTGTAGCATTAACGTGCATCTGGCATAAATCAAAAATATGATCAGTCTAAAAACATCCTCAAGAAAAGTCATTAATTCTTAGTTTTTTTTAGATATTTTCCATTGCTTTTTCAACTCCGTCGAAATCCCACCAGAGCCAAATATCTTTTTCATTGAAATGCATTTTTTAAACAGAATGTCTTATCCTAAACTAATATTTACTTGTTTGTTTATATAACCGTTTGATATACATTTGCAAATTACTACTTTTTATGCTACAGTGTAAATCTGGCTGCCAGTCTCTTTAAGCGGACTCTCTATGACGAAAAATTGGCAAGGGACGTAAAGTAAAAAAAAGTAAAGTACCAGTTAAAGTCTACTTTCAGTCCGAATGACCGTTCAGCCGACTGTACATTTACCCCCTGATCATTGAGCCATCTTGCCTACACTATTTAGCACTGCTTACATATGGCGCATATTGCAGCCGCAGAACCGGCTCAGACCCTTCACAGGTACCCATTTTAACCCCTGTGTAGAAGGGAGCAATTCGCGGTACATGTCTTGCTCAAGAACATTCCTGTACATCATCGAGGATTCGGAAAAAATCACCTATTCAGACCGCTGGTCCGGCACGGGATCGAATCACGACCCCTTGCACCGTAGTCCAACGTGCTTCCACCGGCAAGGGACGTAACTCTAACTCGACACTGTTTCATCTACCTTGGCAAGTACCGAGCACAGCCTCGAAGTGAGACGTCATTATATACCGTTTAAAAACGTGCAAATGAATATAGGACATGGCATGTTCTTCAACATTCTGATAAATTTGTTTTTATCTGAATGTCAAACAGTTTGGAGTCTGATCTGAATCGAAACTAATTTCACTGGAAATAATTGTTTTAGCATACATGTGTTTAACCCATTTATACTCAGTGGATTCTTCCATGTTTATATATTGGATTTGTCCATTTTTTATCAAAGGGAAGCCTGGTCAAAATTTTGATTTTGATTTTGTTTTATATTGAAATTCCTATCAGCAAACAGTGTAGACTCCGATCAGACACCGCATAATGCGGCGCCTGACCAGAGTCTACACTGTTTGCCTATGTACCATATAGGGCACAAATGGGTTAAATGAGAAAGAATATCGTCTTCACGTAAGTGTTTGAACTCCAAGAATTGAACTCTATTTAATCACATAAAACCGCCTCTGGCAGTGTAATAAATAGAGGATAATCAATTCCTTTGGATTGATATGAAAAATATATCACGAGAATGGGTTGTTATCTGGTTAAAAAACGAGTCCACAGGACGAGTTCTTTAAGCAGATAACAACCCATTCGAGTGATTTATTTTTCATATCTATTCAAAGGAATTGATTATTCTATTTATTATATACATTTTAATGACGTTTTTAGAAACTTTTTACAGAAAAACACACAAAATTAATTGCTAACGCGCAACGCCACTAAAGATATTGTGACGTGACGTAACGAAAATGATATCGTCATGCAAAAGTGATATCATCACTAGTTATGATATCAACTGTGATGCATATGAAATTTATCTAACTGAGAAAATCTCTATAAATTATCGATAGGTATATAATAAAGCCATTCAATAAATGATAGTGAAATATCAATATTTGGGCTCCGGCCCTACCTGTTCGTCCACAAGCGCTGTATGACGCGGGGCGCCAAATGACGTCATTTGCCATGACGTTTACATAAACAACGTCAACTTATGGCGGAAAATACATATAGCGGATAGACTACATACTACGGATTCAGTTGACTTAAATATGTTATAAATAGAATCTCACATTCGTGCTCATTAATTATCATTTTAATAAACTCGTTGACTAAAATAAATATAACGCTCGCAAAGGCTCGCGTCATATTGTTTTAGTCAACTCGTTTATTAAAAATGATAATTAATGAGCACTCATGTAAGATCCTCTTTGTAATACATTGTGAACAGTTGTCATGTTAGGCGTCGTTTTACTTATATAATCAGATATCTAAACTATTTGATACTCATATATATAAAAATTTCTATCAATTTATTGCACATAATTTGTTTTTAATTTCGGTTTTAAACCGGAATGAACGATGTTTCCCCCCATTTGATAACTCCTGCTTATTTTGAATTATATCTAAGATGTCCCATTTCTTACGACGCACCTTAACAATGAGATGTACTATTAAACGTGGGTGTTTACAATCTTTATCAGTATGATTATACTCTTTGAATTCAGTACTTGAGATTAAAAATGAATTAACCCTTTTTCTGTCAATCGCAACTGTACTACTTTTTGCAAACAGTTTGGATCCAGATCAGACGCCGCGTCACGCGGCGTCTGATCTGGATCCAAACTGTTTGACTACATCTTGTGGTTTCTTTAATTTTAAGATGCATATTTATGCAAGTTGACAAATTTTGCAGACAGCAATCTTTAGATGTAACATGTACCACGACAGGATAATGGTTTAAACATATATAGAACATAGAGTCAGTAGTGACCCTATACAATATACTTTAAATCCCATGGTTTAAGGTAAAGGTAAAGGCTTTGTTTATTATAGTGTCACCCCTATTGAAAGGGCCAGCCAGTTTGGCTTATGGGACATCTATCCTTTTTGCGCGCAAAATAATAAGGAGAAAAACAGCTTCGTCATGTGCTTTTTGATATTTCAATTCAAGTTTCAAATGAAGTAATGTCAATACTTTAATCCCATGTTTAATAAGGAGAAAAACAGTTTCGTCATGCGCTTTTTGATATTTCAATTCAAGTTTCAAATGAAGTAATGTCAATACTTTAATCCCATGTTTATAAGGAGAAAAACAGTTTCGTCATGTGCTTTTTGATATTTCCATTCAAGTTTCAAATGAAGTAATGTCAATACTTTAATCCCATGTTTAATAAGGAGAAAAACAGTTTCGTCATGTGCTTTTTGATATTTCAATTCAAGTTTCAAATGAAGTAATGTCAATACTTTAATCTCATGTTTAATAAGGAGAAAAACAGTTTCGTCATGTGCTTTTTGATATTTCAATTCAAGTTTCAAATGAAATAATGTCAATACTTTAATCCCATATTTAATAAGGAGAAAAACAGTTTCGTCATGTGCTTTTTGATATTTCAATTCAAGTTTCAAATGAAGTAATGTCAATACATTAATACCATGTTTAATAAGGAGAAAAACAGTTTCGTCATGTGCTTTTTGATATTTCAATTCAAGTTTCAAATGAAATAATGTCAATACTTTAATCCCATGTTTAATAAGGAGAAAAACAGTTTCGTCATGTGCTTTTTGATATTTCAATTCAAGTTTCAAATGAAGTAATGTCAATACTTTAATCCCATGTTTAATAAGGAGAAAAACAGTTTCGTCATGCGCTTTTTGATATTTCATCTTATTCAACCCTGAAACTTCTAATGTACAATTACAGTTTCCAATGGAGTGATGTCCATTTGTTTTACGTTAGTTTTGCCTTCTAAGGTTGATTGTACAACTCATGTATCTATGTAACAATGTCAGAGGTTGGGTCAACAAATACATGTGTTCCTCAAGGATCCGTACTCGGTCCTCTGTTTTTTCTCGTTTTCGTAAACGATATTGTCAACCAGCTTTTAAGTTTATCTCGTCTGTTTGCTGATGATACATCGCTTGCATTTAGTTCACGTAATATTCATGATATAGAAGCCATAATGAATCAGGACCTCAGAATTGTATCTTCTTGGGCTAAACAATGGTTAGTTACGTTCAATCCGAACAAAACTGAGGCTCTCTTCTTTTCTCTTAGCTCTATTGAAAATCGACCCAATTTACTCTTTGATAATGTTCCTGTCCAGTTCGTCAACGATCACAAGCACCTAGGTCTTACTTTAAGTGATGATGGAAAATGGCACACTCATATTGATACTCTAATCACTTCTGCTACTAAACTTCTAGGAATGATGAGGAGTATAAATTCACTATAAAACGTAAATCACTTAATCAAATATATATTTCTTTTATACAGCCTATCCTTGAATACGTTTCAGTCGTTTGGGACGGTTGCACTGGTTACGAAAAAGATGTGTTAAAAAATACAACATGAAGCTGCCAGAATCGTCACTGGTCTAACGCGATCTTGTTCATTAGAAAATGTGTACATGGAAATAGGCTGGTTGTCACTAGCAGATAGACGCAAATACCACAAACTTGTTTTAGTCCAAAAGGTAAAATTAGGTCTTACACCTGGTTATTTCAATGATCTATTTCCACCTTCAGTCGAAACGTCAACAGATTATAATCTAAGAAATTCAGAAAATTTCAACGTGGTAAGCAGACGAACAGAACTATTCTCTTAATCGTTCGTTCCGTCTGCAATGTCTCTTTGGAATCCACTCCCTTTTGATATCAAATATTCACATTCTCTGTCAGCGTTTAAAAACTATCTAAATACTACCCTTTTCAAAACTTTTATTGTGCCCACTTACTATGGATCTGGTGATAGAAAACTCGCTGTTATCCATGCCAGACTCCGTAATAACTGTAGTAATCTTAATCAAGACCTGTTTCAAAATCATCTGAGAGATCAAGGAACCTGTGAATGTGGTTTTGAAAATGAAGATGCTGAACATTATTTCTTCCAATGTCATCTCTATGTAAACGCAAGACTCAGAATCTTCCGATCAACCCACAAGTTTCATCCTCTAAACATTCATTTACTTCTTTCTGGCTCTATCAATCTCAGTGACGACGAGAATCGATATATATTTTCCTCTGTTTAGACATACATTAAGGATACAAACAGATTTGCGCCCTCCTAAATTGGCGTAGCAAACCCCTTACCATTAAGACAGAACAAACATCTATCCCATCTTTCATTTCTTATTTCTTTCTTCTTCTTAATTTTAGGATATAACAAAAATGATTATTCAGTTGTCTAATACTTGAATCTTTCATAACATTGTTTCATTGCGTTTTTTTCTTTTTCAATGCTATTTTTGTTTTCATATTTATTGTCTTTCAACAAAAATATATAATGTAAAGCAAGTGTAGACACACACACGTCATAATAATGATGTAAACTTATTAGAAGGGGAGGGCTGTTACTAACGTTGTAAGAACTTGTAGCCCGACCCTTTTGCACATATATTTGTATGTAAGATACCATTATTTGTTAATTTGAATTGTTATATTAAGCTTTGTACAAATATTGGGCAATAAAATATGTTTAAACTAAAAAACTCATGTATGCGTATGGCAAAATATAAACAGTGATCAGAGGGTTCTTCTAGGATAATTCTGGCCTGGGTCTACATTGTTTGCATATAGGACAAGTATACTCATTGCATGTACATTGCTGGTAAAGTGTGCGTGCATGTAGGACTCAGTGGATTAATGAAACACCTATGTAAAGTGCTTATTCCCTACAACGAAGCCCCGCACAACGACTCCCTCCTTACAACGACCCTTGCCGCAATTCCCTAAACGGGACAATTATGTCTAACGCTTTTACTGCTGCAATACCGTCGGCTTAAAAAGTTAAAATTGTCTTCTACTGTTTTTCTCAAAGTTACACAATGGACATTTTGACAGAAAAAAAATAATGACGAGTGACAAACAGCTTGAATCCAGATCAGACGCCGCGTTACACGGCGTCTGATCTGGATTCAAGCTGTTTGCAAATTTAAGCCAATTTACCTCCCTATAACGACTCCCTCCGAACAACGCACACAATATGTGTCTCCCAGGGGGTGTCGTTGTAGAGAGGGGGCGCTGTATATGCAAATACAAGTCCAGTCGCAATCGGCAGCCAAAGGGTTAATAAACAGACACAATCGCAAAACTTTATCACAAGGTCAATTTCATTGACTGTCCGAAATGAACCGATGGGTCTCACGACAGTAGACGTACACACATCCCATGGGTTCAGTAAATATTTCCCTATGACGTATTGCCGTATCATAAGGCACGTGACTGGTTTACGCGACATCGAATATTTGATAACCGTTTCAAACAGTTTCGATTCAGATGAGACGGCGAGTAACTCGGCGTCTCATCTGATTCTAAACTTATTGACAATGTTTATAAATGCCCGAAATAAATGACATACTCTTACATGTAAAAGTATGTTTGTTGCCGCAGGCGACAAATTCTGCAGATGAAAATTGTAAAGCAGACTACATGTTAATACAACAGTATCAAACACGTGAGCATGTGTATATTCTTTTAAATGACCCCTTACATGTAACCCTTGCCTCCCTGAAATTTAAAATTGACTTTTCCAATTGCCGAATTAGTCTTGTCCATATTTGGTTATTTAGGGGAAATGAAAAATCTTTTGAAGAGCGCCATCTGAGGGGTTATCTCTTATCATACTTAAACCTTTCTCTGTCAATGACGCTTTAATGCGCGTTTGCAAACAGTTTGGGTCCTGATCAGACGCCGCGTAACGCGGCGTCTGATCAGGACTCAAACTGTTTGACACTCTTATCGATATTTATTAAGTCATACAACCTTAAATCTAACGTTGAAACGTGTCTTGCAGACAGCAATACTGAAGCAGACGACAATAAAGAACTCTCACGAATGATTTGATCATGAAAAGGTTAACGCGACTTGGCTAACACATGTAAGCACTGCGGATTTAGAAATGACGCCGCGTGACGCGGTGTCTGTTCTTGTTTCAAATGTTTGGCACTCAAATTCATGTTTTCTTCATTTTTAAAAAAAAAAAAAAAAATGATCTTGAGCTTTTTCGCTGACAAGATATACTGATTTGAAGCAGAGGACAGTTCAGCATGATAAGGGTTATTTAAAGTGAGATGAGAGAAAGCGTCCGAATAGGTTTTCTGTTTTACTTTAATCCTGTTGTAAGCAATTACAGTAAAACCTCGATTCTTCGAAATCGCGTTAGTTCGAAAATACCCATATTTCAGAGTTAAAACGTGGCTTAGCCACGTTTTAACTTTGAAATACGGGTATGTTCGACTTAAGGGAGATTGACATATCAAAATTCAACTTACTAAATTCTTGTAAGATTGATTTAAACGAGTTCGAAGTATCGAGTTTCGACTGTACATGTCTTTTACAAGTCGATTAACTTTGTTTGCTGTTCTGATAAAAATCAAATCGTCAATATGTTTAAACAAACAGTCAAACCTCTCTATAACGGCCACTAAATTAAATTCATTATTAGGTGTTTAAGGGTAGGTGACAGCTTGAAGAAAGGCAAAAGTAAAACACGAACGTTCTGTTTTACTTTCACGATACTTTAAGCTGTCACCTGTACTTCATTCAACCAATTAGCCTTCTTGTTAGTGGTCGTAATAGAGGGATTTTACTGTATCAATGTTAACAATTTACTGCATAGCGTTTAATTTTGTTTAGATTGGAAACAGTAACCCTTTCCTCCCTGAAACATCAAATGGACAATTTTAATTTTCAATTGAGTCTAGTCCATTTTTGACTTTTTAGAGTTGATTTATACAATATATTTCAAATGACAAATATTGTAGACTCTGATCAGAGGGCTCCTGAAGGAGCCCTCTGATCAGGGTCTACACTGTTTGCATAGGACAAGTGTACTCCTCACATGTACGCTGTTAGCAAATGACGCATATATGCGTGACTAGGGTTCAGAGAGTTAACGTATCTTCAACTGTATCTATACATGTATACCAGCAATATGTACATGTACGTTTGATCCATTTGTAACAGAAAAAACTCAACTTACCAGTTTCTAGCCTAGTCCTGGAGTGTCCTTTTTGTTCCTGCCAAAACTGTAGTCTTTATATAATATAGAACACGGACCCACGAGTGGATGACAAACATGTGATGAGACCGTGAGGGGTGTCTTCAAATCATCAATGCAAAATTGTTTTTGTTTTTTCTTTATTTAAAGACAATTTTCAATAAAAAAATCACTCAATTGACCTTCAGGGTAAAGGTGACAATTTTAAAGAGTGCGGCATTTTGGGTAGATCAAAATTATGCATTTATGCAGAAACATACACGTTTTGTTTAGTTTTTAAATTTATATAAGGCTGCATTTACGTAACCTATTTATAACACACCTCAATTCAAGTCACGTGATCGACTTCAAGGTTTATCAAAATCTACCGTGACACACTTAACAACGCTGGATTTCAGTTAGCCGACTTAAAACGAGGACACGGGACCTTAAATAGCCCTAACGCCTTTCCACAGACCGTCCACTGGTGTGTGGACAAGGGGTCAGCCATGCATAGTAATAAAAAAAAACATGCATTTTAATTAATTCATTTGTCACGTGATTAATGAAAATTCAAGCAGTGATCAAATTTTGAGGTAACTATTTAACAAAACTTAATTCGAGCGAAACATCGTTACACGAACTATAACTGTAACGTATGGCTTTTTAAAACCTCTTTTTACATATCAACTTATTTTATTAAATGCAGAATGAAAAAAACAAATCAAAAAGCACCTAGCTGCTTTAACCCTTTCCTCCACAAGCATCTATTTCTACTTCTCCATGTAAATGTCTGACGTGAATACTCATTGAAGGTACTGAAAACAGGTGACAGCTTATAAGACATGTAAAATGAAAATAAAGCAGAGCGCCCCTAAAGGAACTGTCATCTTATTTTAAGTAGCCACTTTACGCACAGTTTGGATATAGGTTATTTGCGCTGATGGTTGTGGAGAAAAGGGTTAAGACGTCATTTGGCCCAATTGCACAGCAGCATTTCTAACGACATTAAAAGATATATCAGTATTATTTGATTTTTTTTCTTACATAGTCACAAGTTCAAAAATGTTGTAAAGTATGAAGTTTGGTCAAAATTGGGTTCTGTTGGTAAACAATAATTATTGGCCATCGACATCGAAACTTAATGTTTTTGTGTCGGATATTAAAACTGAAATCGATGGTCAACATGCTGCTACACTGGTAGCCTACGACCAGCACATTGATACACTGGAAACCTATTGTCAACATTCCAGTACACTGGAAGTCTACGGTCAGCACGTTTATAAATTGGAAACCTATGGTCAACATGTCCGTACACTTGTAGCCTACGATCTACACATCAATACATTGGAAACCACTGGGCAACATGCCCGTACTCTGAAAGCCTACGTACAGCATGTTTATACTTTGGAAAGCTATGACCAACATGCCCGTACACTAGAAGCCTACGGTCCGCACGTTTATACATTGGAAACTGATGGTCAACATGTCTGTACATTGAAAGCCTACTGTCCTCACGTTTATACATTGGAAACTTATGGTCAACATGCCGTACACTGGAAGCCTACGGTCCGCACCTTTATACATTGCACATTTATGGTCAACATGCCTGTACATTGGAATAATACGGTCCGCACGTTTATACATGGGAAACATATAGTCAACATTCCCGTACATTCGAAGACTACGGTCGTCACTCACATTCATTAGAAGCAACACGATTGCACATTGGAACCCTGTTATCATCACGCATATTCACGACATACCGCATCATCGAACATAATACTTGCCTTGAAGCATACGGTCAACACGCCAATACACTTAAAGGCTACGGTATACAGTGGATAATCTGTTATTCTTTCCCGTTTAAACGCAAACGTACGCAAACGCAAAGCACTAAAACGTAGAAAAGAACAACTTTTGGACAATTCTGATAGTTCTTGTTTATCTTGGTGGCAAACAGTTCGGAGCCTGATCAGACGCCGGGTTACCCGGCGTCTGATCTGGCTCCAAACTGTTTGCACTGCAAATAATAGTTTTAGCGTAAACGCGTTTATTGGGAAAGAATAACAGATTCTCCACTGTTCTAAACACCCTCTAATAACACTCACAAAATTGATATCTGCGGACAACATCATCGCATATTCGAACCCTAAGGCAAACACGACAGAACATTGGAAGCATACGGGCAACACGTTTTTGGTCTGTGAATGGGACCGGTTTCGAAGGGTATACGGTCAGCATGCTCCTTTGTAGTTCGCTATGTCGGGGTAGTACGCCCTTATAAGATCGGGCCATGTCGGCCAATGTCGATATTCTATGTGGAGCGATCGGCCATTTTCCGTAAACTGGCACGAGCCGAAAATGCCGGGCATATTAGAAGCGAACTGCCTTACCCTTTTGCGGTTGTTTAAGGTGTCGGCCTGGTCAAATTTCGCCCTATATAATTTAAAATAACATGCCCAATTTTCAGAAAAAGATCTAGACTATAAAAGACACACCCCTCACTTCTATGGACATTTCCCTATTGATTGGGGCCAATAAACACAGAGCATCACCGTTGACTTGTTTTCCTATCAATGATTTTTAAGGTCACTGTCAAAATCAAGAAAACAAAACATTCACTGTCATCCCATTCACTGTGTTTCCATTCTGTGAGATTCCTACATCATTGTCATTTAGTTGAAATGACCACAAATAATCAATTTTGATCACGAAAACCATTCAAACTTACCCATAGGCAGCATCAAACATTGCACATCTTTGAAATCATATTTTTCAAGGGACTTATTCGGTACTTCCCAACGACTCGGAAGTGATTTCCGACCAGGCCGACACCTTAACCCTTTGAACCCTAGTCCCGCATATTGGCGTTGTTTTTAAACAGTGTGCATGTGAAAAGTACACGTGTCTTTGGCAAACAGTGAAGACCCAGATCAGAGGGCTCCGAAAGGAGCCCTCTGATCAGGGTCTTCACTGTTTGTCATAATTACAAACATTGACAAAAACAACCCTTACAAGTCAGAAATGGACCAGACTAAAATGGAAACTGGAATTTTCCATTTAAAGTAGTTGATACTACATGTAGTTTGAAGGTAAATGCTGTGATGATTAGGACAAATAAATATCAATTGCAGGGCTGCCATTTCTCTGTTTTTTCCGAAATCTTCGGATTTTTCTTCACTTCTCCGAACCTACGGATCTTTCCGAAATCTTCGAGTTTCTGCTCTTACTTTAAATTTTTTGAGGAATTTTATGGGGTTTTTTTACTGAGTAAACATTGATACGGGGTGTCAAACAGTTTAGATCCAGATCAGACGTCGCGTTATGCGATCTGGATACAAACTGTTTGTGTTATTATTATGTTAGTGTTTTAGAGCCTGGCAGCAAAAGGGTTAACGGTTCGATTAGGATTTTTATGAGCAACTTAAGGTAGCCCTGTCATTGATAAAGGTCCTGATATGGACAGGCGTTATTATTTGGTTGAAATTCGATATCTCAAGATCGCTTAACTCTTTCAACACTAAATAACTCTTGTGGGTTATTAGGTACCCTTGTTGATCATTTTAGTTATCAAAAACAAGAATCAGTCTAGTTGGAATTCAGTGTAATTTGATAAATACTGGTCTAAATTAGCAAGCAGTGCTGACCCTGACCAGATGGCTCCTATTTGAGCCCTCTGATCTGGGTCTACACGGTTTGCAAAGTGTAATTAGTATATTCTAAACAAGTCCATGGTGTTGAAAGGGTTAAGTTAATTTGACCAGTTTGTCATCAGTTCAAGAATGGTTAAAAGAGTTTGTAAATCAAGGTTTGAACTCTGTCACAGCCAAATGGGGTTAAGGTCGATTCTGCAAACACGGTTTGAATCTTGATATGAATCTACAACGTTCCCTCTCTACAACGGCCCTCCCAACAACGACTCCCTCCTTACAACGACTCCTGTCTCAGATCCCCAAGCCGGAAAATTATGTCTAATGCTTTTACTGCTGCAATGTCGTCTGCTTAAAATTGTCGTCTGCTGTAATTCTTAAAATTACATATAAGTTGACATTTTGATAGAATGAATATAATTATGAGTGACAAACAGCTTGAATCCAGATCAGACGCCGCGTTACGCGACGTCTGTTCTGGATTCAAGCTGTTTGCAAATGTAAGCAAAGTCTTTATTTTCCCTCTCTAAAACGACTCCCTCCGAACAACATACACAATCTGTGTCTCCCACTGGATGTCGTTGTAGAGAGGGAGAACTGTAGTTCCAGTAATTCTTCAGTCAGTGTACGGGTATTCTATAGGTTTGACAGAATAGTACAGACCATCGTATTATTAGACTGAAAACCAAATGGTGTATTTGCAAAAATAAAAGAAAAATATGACCAGTCTAAAACCATCCCAAAGAAAAGAAATAAAATCTTAGGTTTTAGATAGTTTCCATCGCATTTACAATTCCGTCTACTAGATTGACTAAATCCGTTTCATATCGTTTGCTAACGCGAAGGCATAAACAGGAAAGGATAACGTTTTCTCACATAACTACCCTTGTTTTCTATAGCGAACAACGATTACGAATATCCTTATCTCAAACATGTGTGAGATCACTTTGATGACGTCGCTATAACGTCACTATTTATAACGGCGTTTTGACGTCACCGAGGTTTTAAAAAATGCATATTAAGGTGGGACAACTCATCTACAGGAAGGAAATACTATGAGTTTGTCCCAACAGTAGACCACAAAAGATGCCTAGACCAGCCAAACAAGACTATCGCCACCTACATCCTACAACTACAGACTGGATATTCTCAACTCAACGGCTATCGACACAAAGTTGGCCAGACCGATTCTGCTCTATGTACCTGCGGCTCTCCAGAGACAACTGAACACTACCTCCTGGAGTGCAACAAATACACCATTGAGAGAGAAGCTCTAGCCAAGTCATTACAAGAGCGATGCGCCATCCCAGCTCTGGCCATCCATACACTATTAGAAATAGAAGAACATGAGCATATAGACAATTGGAGGGAAACCATACAGGCTGAACTCGGAACCTACATAGAGGCAACCGGCAGATTCGGAACTCCCACCGTCTCCCTAGCGCAACCTTGATCCGACATCCACACCATATTCACATAAGTTTACCAGTGAGCAACTTACCAAGAAGCAAACTACACCGATGTGAAAATCTACATAGAGTCATTAGTGACAACAGTCCGTGGATAGAGGATAGAGGATATTGCTTTTAAAAATAGCTTAAATCGTTAGTAATGTGAGAAAAAGAATCTGTTACTCGTCTATGTCTAAGACAAGCTGATCTCAAACTCGTCTAGAATAGAAATGTTATTAAGCTCGCCAAGGCTCGCTTAATAACATTTCAATTCTAGACTCGTTTGAGATCAGCTTGTCTTAGACATAGTCTCGTGACAGATCCTTTATTTCTCCCTCACTGTACACTAAAAGTAGGCTAAACAGACCACCGTAAATGGAATAGCCCGGTTGGCTCAGTCGGTAAGATGTCTAAACTTAATTTTTATTTTCTATTCCCGCATGCTGGGTCGCGGGTTCGAATCCCACCAGAGCTATAGATATTCTTTTCTTTGATATATATTTATTAAACAGAATTTCTTATATTTAAACTAGAGCTAATATTTACGTGTTTAAATAAGCGTTTGACATACATTTACAAATTATTTTTCTATGCTGAATTTGGTTGTCTTTTAACCCTTTCAACCCTAAATCTCTCTTGTGGGTATATATTATCCTTTTCGACTCTTCTTTTATAAACATTTTGAACCAGTCTAAGTTTGCATTTTTTATATAACAACAAAAACCAATGAAAATAGGAGCCCTCTGATCAGGGTCTACACTGTTTGCATATGTAATCAATAATCTCTACAGAGGGATGTAGGGTTACAACATACGATATATAATTGCGTTACAGCGGTAAAGTCAGAAGATTAAATTTGACCGTGGAAGGATAACACTTTTCTAAGTACACATGTTAATTATGATTGAGTTATTGGCCTCCTTTTTGGATCCAAATCAGACACTTGAATAATTTTACGTCTGATCAGACACTATAAGACTTTTTAAACTTGTATTTGTCTATGCTTAAAATAAAAATATGAAATCATCTGTGTTCAAGAAAATAAGCTTTCAACTTGAAACAAACCTTCAATATGGCTGGAGAACATTAACTATTTGACTGGTATTTAAAAACAGTTCTGATCTGAATCAAAGACATGTGTTTTTCGTTTTAACGTTTCTTCAATTTTAAAAAATGTATACATCTGAATTTTATTAATTTCAAAGCAGAAGACATTTTGACAAGAGAAAGATTAATATAGGTCATTATGGGCGACATTGTAGAATAATCGATTAAGCCTTAACCCTTCGTATTTTCGTCTGCTTTGAAATTTTGTCAAATTAAGATTTATTCATTTTCAATGAATTTGAAAAAAATTGAGAACGAACGTGAACGAGTTTGGTTTCAGATCATACGCCGCGGTATGCGGTGTCTGGTCTAGATCCAAACTGTTTGCAAATACCAGTTAAGTTGCGATCGAAAGGCAAAACGTCAAACAATACAACCAACTTCCCTTTACTTACCTGCCTTATGTGTTACAGTGCTCCTCTCTACAACGACACTAAATGGGAGACACAGAGTGTGTGTGTTGTTCGGAGGGAGTCGGTGTAGAGAGGGGAAAATTAAGACTTGACTTACATTTGCTTAAGAATGAACTGATTTTTTTCGGCGTTCAAGCGAAATGAACGACAGAAAATTTTCGGCAAATTCCATGAATCGCGCTAGCGATTCATGGTAAATTTGCCGATAATTTTCTATCGTTCATTTCGCTTGAACGCCGAAAAAAATCAGTTCATTTCTTATATTTACAATATATTTGCTGTAATTTCTAACATTAAATAAACATTTTGTCAGTTCGCATGTATGTTTAATCCCTATTAGAGGTCGATAACACGAATAATGTGTACCCTATAAGGAACAGCCATGACCGATTTACTGAAGCTGTGTACATTCGAAAGCAGAAAAAATAAGTTCCATTGTCAACAACTTGACAGTTTGGCGCGAAAAATGCTGATTTATGACGTCATTAGAAGTGACGTAATTTTAAAGTAGGATAAATATATCGGGGTTTTATTGCCATAAAGAAACGCAGATATAGGCCGCTGTTTATAAGGTAGATTCTTGCAATTTATCTCATTTATAAAGAAGAATATTAGTCGGGAATCATGGTTTCCACTAGTCGGAAGGCATAGATCGGTTAAGAACAAATTTTGAAAAAATCCGCCAAAAGATTGCTGCCCCAAGTTCCAAAGATTAATTCGCGAATGAAAACTGCATATGCCCCGCCTCCCCTTCGAAACTTTTCCACAAGTCCCGCCCTCTCGAAAATTGGTGTTTATTTGAAATGAACACACTTTTTGTCAATGGAATTGAATGGGGCGATTGTAAATATTACAGCTTGAATCGAGATCAGACGCCGCGTAACGTAATTTGTTAATCGTCATTATATGCATTCTATCAAAATCACGACTTATATGTAACTTTGAGATAAAACAGCAGAAGACAATTTTAAGCAGACGACATTGCAGCAGTTAAAGCGTTAGACAAACTTGTTTGTTTAGGAAACTGCGGAAAGGGTGGTTGTAAGGAGGGAGTCGTCGTAGGGGGGGGGGGGGGGGCACTGTATATCCAAATCATACACCGTGTTTCTAGGTGTCTGATCAAGACCCTATACAGTGTTCCCTCTCACCACAACGGCCCTCCAAACAACGACTCCCTCCTTACAACAATCATTGCCACAGTTCCCTAACCACGACACTTATTTCTAACACTTTTACTGATGCAATAAGGTCTGCTTAAAATTGTCGTCTGCTGTTTTTTCTCAAAGTTACATAATGGACATTTTGTCAGAAAAACTCAATGAGGGCGTCTGATCTGGAAACAAGCTGTTTGCAAATGTAAGCCAATGTCCCTCCCTATAACGATTCCCTCCGAACATTTTTTGTTCCCCATTGGGGTCCTTGTAGAGAGGGAACATTGTATATTCTTTCTGAAATAAATTAAGTTTCTTAACCCTTTACCTGATAGCCTATTTATAGTACTTAATATAGGTGACTACTTAAAGCAGGTTGAAAGTAAAGCAGAATGCGCCTTAGGGCGCATTCTGCTTTACTTTCAGCCTGTTTTAAGCTATCATGTGCTATAATATAGAAAAATATTCCTTATAATACATATTCATTACTGATTAAATTGGAACTATTTTCTTCAGCGGATGAATAAATCATATCCGCTAAAAGTCGCTTCTATTGGGGAAAGGGTTAAGCTAAAAGGGTAGATCAACTTAATTTTAAAGATATTGCAACAGGCAACTGTAAAGCAGACGATACGAAATACAACGGAAGAATGGTTAAAAAGAACATGAGCGTCTGGTAACCTGCACCCAATTGTATAAACAATGGTTTAATTTTAACCGCCGGTTAGTTTAACCCTGGGTTAAAACTCTCAAATTCTGGTTTGGTAACCGCGCTGGTAACTCGATTGTATAAAACAGTTAAACCAAGCGGTTTATTAACCACGGTTAAACATACCAGGGTTAAACATACCAGGGTTAAATTTCGGGTTTTCCAACATGACGTCGACAATGCGCGCGTGGTATGAAACGATTTCCCGTACTAATATCTGACGCTCGTACTATCTGTCAAAATGGCGGAGCAAATAAAATATCGGAGAAATTTGGTAAGTGGGTTGATTTATCATTAATTTGACAGACGATAGCTTTGATAGTTGACGAGTGGGTGATTGAAGGCCTAAAAGAATATAAATGAGGTTCGATCTTAAAATCTTTAGACAGTGTTTTAATCCGAGAGCGGTTTTGGACTAGCGTCTATCTAGAACGTAAACACAGCCCATCGTAGGGCTTTATAGCCGCAATGTAAACACGGTGTAATTGACATGCAGTTTGATTTTAGATCTAGTGAAACATATACCGTTGGTAAACGGTCAATTGCCGACATTCTTACACATGAAAAACCAACAACATATATAAACGATCGATAAAATCTAGATCTACTAAACTAAACGTTTGTTATGAAGATCGGCGTTTCCTTTTTTACAATTTACTGTTTCGGCTGTAGACTACAACATTAGATCTAGAGCTAGAATCTTCGTCTTGTCCACATACTCAGTGTTAGGCCTATCTTTGTGTCAAGAAATAAGCCAGAATTTCCCTTTATGTTCAGCATAATATTGGCACTGCGGTGACTGAATCCTCCCGTTCGTGTGAATCCATTTCAAGGTCAATTTAACCACAAGCGTAGGTCTAGATCTATTTTCCTGCCTTTAAAAGAAGACCATGCATGGATCCTGTACATGGAGTCTGTGGACAGACGTAAATGATCTTGTCATCAGAACAAGCACCGTTCTTAAATCAAGTGATTCATGCACTGATCGATGTATAATTCAAGCATAGTGTACTAGAAAACTACACACTACTGACTAGCTGTGACGTCATAAAGTGAAATCGTGTGTAAAGGCGAAATCTAAAAATAAATGCAAACTAAGCTCCAAGCTGTTGAATTTATCACTTATAATATTCAAATTTGAACATCTTTTACTGACCGCATTTCAATACATTTGTGAAAGGAAAATGATTGACCGTTCTAGATATATACGTACTTATTGATAAAATTAATGCTGTACAATGGAACTTTGGAGTTAATTGTTAATAACTGTACACTACATGCATACTCCATAACCAGTTTCATTTTTGTTTTGTGGGGAAGCCGCTGTCTATAAATAGAAACATATTTAGCTTTGATCATCCAGTGGGACTATTACTTTTTCTGTCAAAATGAATTCACGTAGATCCATCCAATACAATTTTAGTATTGAATTCATCCAAGTTTGACTCTAATTCACTCTGTAAACTGTTCTGATATAACTTGGAGTGTCACATTTGCTTAACCCATTACCCCATAACCCTGTTTCTAGTTTTGAAGACACTAGGTGACAGGTCACTTAATTTAAATAAGCTACCATCTGCTATGAAACATGCTAATGACTAGATCTATATGAATTGGAACTATTTCTTTAGTGGAGAAATAAATTAGAGGGCTAGGCACAATCAGGTACATTTATGGAGTAAAGGGTTAATCCAATGTGACATGCATCCAGACAAATGTGACAATCCATAATTAACTGATTCACCCCTGAAACCTTTAATAGACAATTCCAGGTCCCAATAGTTTATAGTAATATTTTGCTGCAGGACTGTTTTACAATATATAAATCAATACAGATCCTGATCAGGAGTTTTCTGATCTAGGTCTATATTGTGTGCATAGAGCAAACTCTTCAGTAATACTGTTTGCAAATGAGGAATATGCTTATGGCTAGGATTTTAATATATTGACCCATTTCCCAGCCTCTTTTCTAGTTTTGAAGATAGGTGACCACTTAAAGCAGGTTGAAAGTAAAGCAGAATGAGCCTTAAGGCTAATTCTACTTTACTTACAGCCTGCTTTAAGCTATTGTCTGTTAGAATATAGAAAATATTTCTTATGATTCATATTTGTAGCAGTATAAATTAGAACTATTTTCTTTAGAAGAGGAATAAATGAAAGGCGTATAAGGTGTATAATGTTTTATGGGTTAAAATAGTACACCTCTAATGAGATCAAGTAAATATTACTGCTTGAGCATGCCTCCATATGGAATCTTAGACTCTTAGTTAATAGTAAATGATTGATCTCTCTACTTTGGTCTCACTTGGCGCCATATGACCATTTCATGTGTTGCGGTGCTGTAAAACTCAACTCAATCAATCTACATTGATCTCACTAGGGTGTACTGCCTTAAGCCTATCATCTGTTTAAAGATTAAGTATCTTTCAAAAGGGTTATTAAGAAATTTTTTATGTGTACTGTGTTCAACTTTATCTGTCAACTTTGATTATTTTTTACTTTTAGGTGAAGGCGGCTGCGTCGGGGTTTTCGGTCGAAAGAATCAGCAGCCAGAAGACTGATGGGGGTCCTCCAATCCTGGAGATAATCCAGGTGTCCCAGGACATAATTCGTCTACAGGACAAAACACCCATCGATAAGAGGGATGCCTGGGGCATTACTTAAATTCATTTGATTTGGTTGTGAGGTGTTGGATATGATGTACACCTAATATATCAGAGACACAGAACATCAGTAACAATAACAATGAAGCAGAAAGCTAATTGAGCTTTTTTAAGAGTTGTTCTGGAATTGTCTAACAAAGAGCTTCCATTTCTTATATATCCTGCTAAAGTAATGAATTTGATTTTGAAATGGTTATAAAGTATATTGATTATATTTTGCTGTGTTACTGAAGTTTGTTCCACTGTTTATGACAATTTCCCATTTCATTCTGTTTCTATAAAAGTGAAAGATATGTAAGAAAAGTAGAAATAAAACAACAGTCATTTGGTTTACTACTCATTTATTTTTTTGAAGCTTCACATTTTTTCTCCATATTGAAATACAGAACATATATTGACAATGCCTTGGGAAAACATGCCTGAACTGTACCAAACCATTCTAAATACTGATCAGTGTCAAATAGTGAAGAACAACCAATACACTGTATCACTGATGTGCCCTATGGTCTGGGTATACACTGTTTTGAGAGTAATACATATTTCAGAAAAAAATCTTTCTTGATGTTGAGATATGTCAAATAGTGAAGACCATCCAAACACTGCATCTCTGATGTGTGGTCTGGTATAGCTCTTCACTGTTTGGAGTGCAATAAAATACATATGTAGTGTTTTATCATGGCACGGCTCATATTTTGTGCAAACCAAATTTCAATGGAAATCAAACACAAGACACTATAGTCATACATCGCTCAGCTGTTACATCAAGATCAAATGAGATTTGTAGCTTTCAGAGTGTTAACATTTAGTACATGTATTTTTATTATTTGACTTAGTGATCTAGTTTTTGACCTGACATGACTCACATTCAAACCAGACCCTGATATCAATGAGACAAACTGTGTGACTGTTTAATGCATCATAGAAATAATGCATAATTCAAGTGACTGTTTAATGCATTAATTTTATCATGTATCTATCAGTAAAGGCATCCATTGGTCACTTAATAGAAGATTGATCATTGTAAGAACAATCATCATTATATTAAAAGGCTACAAAATGAAATCATCAGATAGCTTTACCTTTGAAATTCACCTGTTTTATTCTAAAGCCATTCAAATTTGTAGGATAGTATGTAAACAACATTTGAATACGACCTACTCTAGTATAGTAGAGTACATCAAGGACAGGTAACTAGAGCCTAAAAATTCCTTTTTCTAGCATTTCAAAGTATATCAAGGACAGATAACTCTTTAATAGTTATATACAATCTGAGTAAGTTTGAGAAAGATTGTCTAATATTTGAAGCCTCTAGAGTGTAAACACCGTTAGATATGGCATTTTCAGCAATTCAAAGGTATATAACTCTTGACCTATTATTCCGATTTCAACCATAATTGATCTCATCTGAACTTTTATGGTTATATACAATGTGAGCAAGTTTGAGATAGATTGGATAAAAATTGTGGCCTCTTATTGTTAAATATGGCATTTCAGCAATTCAAAGGTAGATAACTCTTGACCTACTCGTCTGATTTCAACAATAATCGAACTCATCCAAATTCTTTTAGTTATATACAATCTGAGCAAGTTTTGGAAAGATAAAACCAAAAGTATGGCCCCCAGAGTATAAACACCTTTAAATATTGCATTTTCAGCAATTCAAAGGTAGGTAACTATTGCCCTATTGGTCTTATTTCACCGAACTCTTACAATAACATACAATCTGAGAAAGTTTGAAAAAGAATGGATTACAATTGTGGCCTCTAGAGTGTAAACACTGTTCAATATAGCATTTTCAGCAGTTCAAAGGTAGACAACTCTTGACCTATTGGTCCGATTTCATCACTATTCAAACTCTTATGGTAATATACAATCTGATAAAGTTTGAGAAATATTGGATAAAAATTGTGGCCTCTAGAGTGTAAACACTAAAATATTGACGCGGGACATTCTAGGGTTGCAAAGCTCACCCTGAGCTAGCTCAGGTGAGCTAAAAATGCAGAAAGTCCCAAAGGAATTTTCTACATTAGTTTTATCCTACATTAATAAAAATTTTTTGGTTATCCTAAATTAGTTGATATTTTTGGTATGCTACCTTGTATTATGTAGAATCTAGATCTATAACAATTTTTTTCAATATACAACATAAGCACCTGTGTTATCATCAACCATTATACCTCCTGTAAATAGCTGAAACTACCATATCAGAAAAAGAATTTTCTTAAATTTTCATACAACTTATAAACCCCTTAAACTTCATTGCCTTACCCCGAATAAAATGGTTACTTCGAACCAGTTTTCCTGATCAGATGCAGTGTGACATGCATTTGATCAGGATCCAAACTGTATGACACTCATTTCATTATTTCCTTGGTCAAAATACTTAAAATTTAAAACTGAAATTAAAAGCATATGACAATTGTTAATGGCTGAATGGCAAACTGTTTTGAGCCAGAAGAGAGGCAGAGTAACTTGGTGTCTGATCTGACTCCAAACTGACTGCACTATATATGTATACAGATTTATGCTTTTCCTGTAAAGTGCAGAGACTGTTAAATGTTTTGATGTATGTTTTACATCAGTAACATCACTCCACTTCACTTTTGAATGGTCAAGTTCTAGTCTCACACTCGCCATAATTGTACTGTCCATAATTAGAGAACTTCGAGACCTTCACACTTTGATCCTCAGCAGTCTTTTTGAAGCTAATTGCGATATCTGGCTCCATGACCTTTGCAATTCTACAAGCCCATACAATTGCCTGCTGCCTCGGTTTTGTCATCCCATGACATCAAACTTGAAGACATATTCTGAATCAATGGACCGGTTGCTGGTTACATCTGTAGGTCTGAAAATATATTGCACCATCTTATTTATGAACCACATAGAATATTCATAATTGCAAAGCTCCAGATAAGAAAATGTTATTTACATAATGAATGAATGGTTACACCATAGGATTAGGTGCTATAATAAGTGAAAACAATGTTTGATTTGTCACTTCATTCCCTCTTATCTGGAGCCCTGTAGATATATAAACATACATTTTTTTATGATGTATATAGGTGACATGTACATGACTTTTATTTTGTCGTAACCATTTCAAATTTTCTCCATCATACATTTTAACTTTGGTTTTACTTTTTACTGGAAAAGTAGCATCAAATCAATGTATATTTTTAACTCTAAGCTCGCATTCCTAATTTAGGTTGTTATTTTGACAGTCATACAGAGGATCTAAATAAAATTACTGTGAAATAATATGATTGATGCAAGCCTTTGTGAGCGTCATATTTATTTTAGACAACATGTTCATGTGATGAATAATGAGCATGAATGCCAGTTTCAATTTATCCCATAAAACATTTTAAAACCTTTTTACAGGACTCCAGATAAGGGGAATATTGCAAAATCTAAAATCTTTATTCCGGTATTAAACCCTATGGTGTCACTACTTGATTCTAATGAGTAGTAACACCATAGGATTTTATGCTCGAATGAGTGAGAAATCCTTGGATTTGTTCAGTTTTCTCGCCCTTCATAATATAGAGCCCCGGAGCCCTGTCATTTTAGTTAATTGAAGCTGCAGGACTCCAGATAAGGGGAGTATTGCAAAATCTAAAATCTTTATTCCTGGATTAAACACTATGGTGTCACTACTCGTTAGAATTGTCTCGAATAGACGATTCTAATGAGTAGTAACACCATAGGATTTTATGCTGGAAAAATGAGTGAGAAATCCTTGGATTTGTTCAGTTTTCTCGCCTTATCTAGAGCCCTGCCTTATTAGTTAATTGAAGCTGCAGGTTGAAGTCACTTTTATGCAACTCTCAGACTGCAAATCATGTGATAAAAATAGATACACACCTGTGGCTCTCAGCTTCTTCCTCAAGAATGCTTGAGCAGGACTTATTTGCTTGCTTGGATGTGAAGATGTGTCTCCTTTTCTAATTTCTAGAATTAGCAGTGTGATGTAGACCTTTTACTCCCAAGGTTGACTTCAAGCTAGTCATCCGTCTATATTTGTCAACCCAGAATGAATAAAACCTGAAACACACAAAAAAAGACTTTTTAGGCTAGCACACGGTATATGGACGATGTGAACCACCGCCGATGTGAACCACAACGATGTGAACCGGTTTTTTGGACGATGTGAACCGATTTTCAGGACGATGTGAACCTCCCTATTGGACGATGTGAACCTATATTTTTTCCAAAATAAAACAACCCAAGTCTTTTTCTTTTTTCCTTGTATTAAAAAATACTCCTTCAAAAGTGAACAGTGTTCACATCCAAACGACCTAGATCCCAACCGCCCTGGTCAAAACGGCCCAGAACAAATTCACCCAAAGCATAATAGTATTTTTATACAGAAGATTTTATATAAATATTGAAAAGAAAATTTTAAATTAATGTTGTATTATCATAGTTCCTATTTAATGAAATAGACTATAGCCTAGCTAGCCAGTGCGCAGGCTCAGTTTATATAGGTCTGAGTTCGGTCTGCTGTACCATTCATATACATCACTTAGCTTGTAGAAATAGATTGATCAACAGCACATTTGTGTCTTTCTCATTTGAGATCCTTTATCGTTATATAGTAATACATTAGTGTTATTAAGACAACGAAAATAATACAATTAACAAAAACAAATGAAAAAAATGCTCAGACTAAAAATTACAGATTGGCTACCCATCAAATGCATACATGATTATAGAGTTTTAAATTGCATAACCATACTCCAATTTGGTATACTATTATGAAAGAATTAATTACATGAATAAGTCTGATTGTTCATTTCATTAAGATTTAGAAGGTGTGAATATAATTGCTCCAATTAGAAATATTTACAGGTATTTTTTTTTTTACAATATAGTTAAGACGTTTAACTCGATAAAGTTGTGACAGATACCGGATTTCTTGAACATTTACGTGTGAAGAACTCCGAAAAAGCTTCGTAAAGCTGGTGTATTAGAGATTCTGCAATATTATCCAAACCAAAACACAATGTTAGTGTTCAAATGTCGTGCGTCGTATCGCATTGTCGTGCGTCGTGTCGTACGTCGGATGAATTGTATCGTGTGTCCTGCGTCGACCTCAAAACCACGACATACAACACTTCAAATGGCACTAACGGAATTCCGTAATGAACATTAAAAAGTATACACAATTTCCAATTGTTACAAATAAATCTGATATTTCATTTATAAAACTAAAAAAAATAAATAGGTTCACATCGTCTTATTGGGTGGTTCACATCGTCTGCTAAATCGGTTCACATCGGCGGTGGTTCACATCGTCCCTAATTCCTAGCACACTAGCTATTGGAGTACATATAGATATAATAGATATATAATTTGTAATGTAGGTGTGAAGACACAAACTACCGGGAAATATATACTTGAGTAACCTCAAAATTAATGTTCCTGGATAATGCCTAAAGTAAAAATATTGTACTACATTGGCTATGAATTGTGTCACAGGGGGAGAAAAATATGCAGCTTGACCGGGCTTAAACCATTCAGACGCTCTACTGACTGAGCTAATTGGCTGACTACAAATTAAACTCACCAACTATGTTAGGTTCAGTACCATATCTCTTTATAATGTCAGAGGGGGTGGGGGATATGCAGCCTGAGTGGAGCCTAGCTCTCAGCTGTCTGACTCAAACCAAGTTTACCAGTCAGTGAGCAACTTACCAAGAAGCAAACTATACCGGTGTGAAAATCTACATAGAGTCATTATAGTGACAACAGTCCGTGGATAGAGGATAGAGGAAATACTTAAAATTGGTAGTACATAATAGCTTCCCTCCTTGACACTTAAAACTTTTTTCACATTTCACTTTCGTCAATCGTTTTCCGATTATTACCGACAGGCGTTGTCGCCGTCTCGGGAAGGCAGTTGTACATAAACTTCCATTTTAGTGAAGGAGTGCAGTATCCATGATGATGATTAAGGTTTAGCATTCAAACTGCACGGTTCGTCGGTGTCAGGATAAAGTGACCGAAAGGTACGGTCCCTGGTGCACCTCATAAGTGTCCCTGCTTGTAATACTCGAAAGAGGCTAAGATCTTGAGCAGCATAAATAAAACAAAACACACCTTGGATTTGTGACTTTTGTCGGAAGGTTGGTCGGCTTTTCCAAGTTGATTCACTGTTAAATTGTTCTGAATCTGGGTCCTTTTGTTCAAATCATCGCCAATAAAACGGCTTATCTTCACATCCGTCGTGTAAAAGCCTTTATATGGCTCTACGACGCGATAATTTCGTAAAACTGTCTTAAAAACCTCTACGGAAGTCAGCATGTCGGCCATTGTTGTTGTTGTTGTTGTTGTTGTAGTTTCCTCCGTTGTAGTCGGAGCACCCAAGTGGTAATCCTCTTGGTAAGGTAAAATCCCGTGAAATTCACTGGTCTGTCTGTTACACAATTATGTACACTTCACTTTTTTACATTGGGGTCATGCAGAAACTTTTTACCATTTGGTAGCTATACTTGTACTACATGTACTTGCAAAATATAAGTTAAATATAAGTGGTTTGGTCAACCTGTGTCAAGGGCCAGTTTTGCCAGTTGACGGCATCTGGACATGTGTAGCCTCATTATGTATTCTCTTGAGATGATTTCAATGTCTTTGACATCTTGCTTCCTGAGCTGAATAGGTATGGCATCAGAATGGGTGAAGTCTAGTATAAGGTGAGCAAATGAATTGGGCTCATAGAGTAGTCCATCTAAGGCAATAGACGGGTACGACTGTAGAATTTCACGGATCAAGTCTCTGCACTTTTTTCTGGGATCATCTGAAGCGGTGCAAGAAGATATAAAGTGTTCTCTAGTTTCAGGTTCCTGACTGCAGATCTTGCAGGTGGGGTCAACAATATGTTGGTTAAAGGCAGCTCTATTTGCCTGTAGGGTATAGGTGCCTGTCAGCAGCTTAGCCTTTATCTCAGCTTTCTGTATGTCATGTCTAATTGGCTTTACACTTGTGTAAATGTGGTGGGCCGACCCAACTCTCAAAACATCTGGATTCAGGTATCTAAGACTAGGTTTTTCGCCAGTGTCTTCCCGCCATCTCTTTTCAACATCATTATTGATTGCATTGTTCAACATCTTTTTCCATGCTTGTTTACTTGGGAGTGTTTTCATCAATGAATATACAGAGGGGAGGTCATAGTGCATCAGAAGATTCCTTGCATATGAAAATATACTTTTATCATCAATGGTCTTTGTAGCAAACTGTCTACAGGCAACATCATACTCGATGGAGTCTGGGGTCTTGAGGATATTGTAAATCAAGTTAAGAAGGTTCTTGTGTATCTGTGATTCAATAGGTGGAATACCCAGAAGTGCCAGGGCTGCTGAGTTAGCTACTCTATCTGGCAAATGTTGTATTTGTTTAACCATCTTTGACTGTAGAGTCTCTAATTTCTTTAAGTCTGTTTTGTTAATGAATATAACTTCCATGCCATAAGTGAGTCTTGGGACCACAAAAGTTCTCCAGATGTGGGCTTTAATGTCTTGTTTCAACCCCGATCGGCCATGTAGTCCAGCCCCTAATAGTGCATAAGCAGTATTCCGTCCTGAGATGATCTTCGATTCGACATCTGCATTTCCTTTCTTGGTCCTCACAATGCCGAGGTGTGTAGTGTTAGGAACTTCCGGTATATCATCATCATTCAGCTGGAAGATAGGGGTGTGGTCAGCAGACCTAGCGTTGTAGACAATAGAGGCACTTTTTGCTGGATTTATATCATATCTGTGGGTTTTGCTGTACCTTTCAACGGTGTTTAGCATCATTGTCATTTCTGTGTTACTGTTAGATAGAAGGGCAAGATCATCAGCACAGGTTGTGTGGGGTATACAGATGTTCCCAATCTTGGCTCCTGTAAACTTTTCTTCCAGGGCAAGTAATAAGGGGTTGTTGTATCGTTTGTAATGTTGCGTTGACAATACACCTCCCTCCCTGCCTGACTCCTTGCAGGATCTGGATATCATTGGAGGATTCGCCATCCCATTTAACAGTAGAGGTCATATGTTCATACAGGTCTTTCAGTATGAGCCATTCATGGTTGTGGATTCCATCCAGGAATAGATTTTGCAAGAGGATCGAGTGATCCACTACATCAAAGGCCTTTCTAGTGTCTAATGTAGTTAATATTACTTTCTGCTTTGTTGCTTTAGCTTCAAGCTGGCATTCAGTGATAAGGAGAGCTGATCTAATAGATGACTTTCCCTTTGTGAAGCCTGTTTGCAGTCTTGATTGTGTTGTGGCAAGGACTGGATTATGTCGTTCACTCAAAATGTGCTCAAGTATCTTCAGTATAACGGGTGTCACTGTAATTCCTCTATAGTTACCAGGCATCTTTTTGTCCCCTTTTTTGTATACTGGAGTAATTGCTCCACACTTGAGTTTTGGAGTCACTTGCTTTTGGGTGAATATCATGTTGAAGAAATCTGTCAGTACATGGAGGAGGGGGTTACCACCCAACTTGAAATGTTCCGCAGTAAGACCTAGTACATCCGGGGCCTTGTTGTTCTTCATTTTGTTGATTGCATTGTATATTTCATCAATATTTGTGGGTTTAATGTCATACGGTGTAGCATTTATTTGACTGTGAATTTTATCAATCAGTTTTTTTGCATGTAGCAAGTAGTCATCATCATATCCCGAGTCTGACTGTGGTGTAGCTAGTTTCTGGAAGTGCGATGCCCATCCATCTAGTATGTCTTCATCAGCAAGATGTTCCCCATCAACAATGATGCAATTTGTGTTTGTACTATTAGAACTTCGCTGTTTTTTTATTAGTTTATAAAATGTTTTGTCATCATCAGACTTTGCAAGCATAATCTGGTCTAGTTCATCTTGGTGTTGCTTTGCAGCGGTTTTCCTTTGGGCTGATCTAAGAGTTCTTTTGGCATGTTTCATCATGATTGTAAGAGGGTGATTGGCATTACATGGTGAACCTCCTTGCTTCCAATCCCTCCATGCTTTTTTACTGTCCTGCGCTGCTGCTTTTATATCTTGGTTAAATAGTTTATTTGACATTTTCTTTTTCTTTGCCTTTCCTGGGGTGTAGTTTGGTATACTTTCCTTTGCTGCATTGTCTAGCATTTCTGTAAGAAATTTCAGGGCATTATCCTGATCCTGTAGATTTAAATAGTTATTGTCAACTTGTCTCTGTAGACTATTTGCATAAATCAATGTGTGGCATTTGTCCCAGTTTGGACGTGGGAGATAAATATCTTTGCCAGTCCTTTCCTTCGTTGCGATTTTGAGTATTGTAGAAACTACTGTATGGTCAGATACATTTGAGTGATGTAGAACATCAGTTATGGTACAGTCTGATATTGATGAGGCAATGTTGTTCTTCAATATGTAGTCAATCTCTGCCTGGTTATCACCACTTGCATGATAAAAAGTCGGGTATCCCGATTGCTGGTTAATAAGTTTTGTCCTTAAGACGAAGTCTTTAAGAATTAAGTCTCTTTCATTGGGGGGGTTTCTTGAAAGTGAGGCGTTGAAGTCACCGCAGATAAATGTTGCATGATCATTAAATTTCTGTACAATTTCTTCTACTTGTGATATAGTGTTCAAATAGGTATCTTTACTGTTGGTTCCTCTGCATGGCATGTAAACATTAACTATGCAAATCCTAGGGTCAGCTTGTAATACTAGTACATTGATTCTGTCGCAACCATCAGGGAATGGATCAACTTTAATGTCCCAACTTTTCTTGTAGAGAATGGCTGTTCCTCCATATATAACCATTTTGGTTGTTAGATTCAGTAAAAACCACGAGCGCGTTAATCTAACCCAGCTCACATACCACGGTAACTTTAACCGGATTTTTAACCGCGGTTTAAAGTGCGGGCTTGTTTATACAATCGCATACCAGGTTTTTAACCAGAAATTATACCAAATGGTATGTTTAACCCAGGGTTAAAATTAAACCAGTGGTTATACAATTGGGTGCTGTTGGTAACTTTAAACCTTATAATTATACTCGTCACTTAGAAATAATATTACAAGTTTTAGTCGCATGATATTCTATCCTGATGAATTTCTTTCCAGATCTTTCAGTTATGGTTTCCTTTCAAACTGGGTTAAGTAAAGTTTCGAATTATTTAGGGTTGTTTTTATATGTAGCAAAATATCAAACAGTGAAAAAATCCTAATCAAAATACAATTTAAGTATCCAGATCACACACAGCGTCAGAATCAGAATCTTATCTGTTTTGGCGCTCGTTACGAAAATACATTCATTAACATATACAATAGGAAATAGTTCTTTAACCTTAGCTGATGGTAGCTGAAAACTGACTGGATGTAAAGCTTTACTTTCAACATGCTTTAAGCGGTCACCTCTCTCAAAAACTAGAAACATGTTATGGAGTAAATAAAACTACCCCATACAATGAAAATATGAAAATATATGTAGTAGACGACAACTTGTTTAGTAGACAATGTTATTACTTTGAATGTTCTCCTTATCTGGAAGTAGATCTAATAAATACACATTACCAGTTGACAGTGCGATACAGAGTGATGTATTTAGCTCGAGACGTTTTTGGCGGAAATAGCCGATCTGACGAGCGCCTTGGCGCGAGTCTGATCGGTTGTTTCCGCCAAAAACGTCGAGAGCTAAATGCAACACTCTGTTGCGCACTGCCAACTGGTGATGTGTTTATTATATGCCTTGAATGAAAACCAGAAACAACTAAATAGTTGTTTATATCATTTTATATCCAAAATTTATTAGTTACATGTATTTGAAGCAGAACAAGATTTTTTGTATGTCACAAAAAATAACGCGGCACTCGTACATGTACGTAAATGATGTCACGTCAAATCGAAAGCGAGGTCAGAGTAAAATACAAAGTGGCTGATACAAGGTGGCTGATACAGACTCTTGTATTTTACTCTGCAAATACACGCGGAAACGCTCGATATCACTCGAAGGCATATAATAAAGATTATTATTGTATTATTAGTAAAGGGGTAAACGGCCTACTTTCACTTTGGCCGTTGACCAAGTTTATTTTAGGGTTATATAAACCCTTTCATGGTCTAATTTTACCGTCTGTGTAACCCTTTCACTCTCAATGACATCTTAAAACGCAATTTGCAAACAGTTTTGATCCTGATCCGACGCCGCGCTGCGCGGCGTCAGATCAGAATCGAAACTGTTTGACACTCGTATCGAAATGTTGTCAGTCATACTGATTTAAATTTAACTTTGAAACGACATTGCAGACAACAATATTGAAGCAGACGACAACATGGCGGTGCAGGGGTAAAACACTCATGAAAAGCTTGATAGTGAAAAGGTTAAACACTATTGTCTCTTGCTTTAAAACAACTGTTCGTACATTAATTTAAGTTATTGCAGGATGATTGAAAGATATCAATACAAGTGCAAACAAACTTTACGCGTAACGCGGCGTCTGATCTGGAGCCAAATGGTTTACAACCGACCAAATATTTCGCTGGAAGAGTTAAAAGTCTAATGGAAGGATTGTTTTACTTATTTAAGTACAAAATGTATCAGTTATAAGAAATCTAATAAAGCGTGCATGGAATTATTATATTCAAACACCTAAAACTGATCGGAACTAAAGTCCCCCTTTAACCCCTTCACTGCCTTACCCCGAGTGCAATAGGTTTTTGCAAACAGTTTAGATCCTGATCAGACGCCGCGTAATGCGGCGTCTGATCAGGATCTAAACTGTTTGACTCTCATTTAAATTTTCCATAAGACAAAATACCTAAAATTTAAATTTTAAAAATAAAAGCAGACGACAATTATTTAAAATTGATGACGTCATGACAGTGAGGATTTAACCATTTCAATGCCACAATATTTTCTGCTGTAATACTGATGTTTCAAATTGTAAACATGATATAGGTTTGCATGGCAGAAAAAGATTGAAATGAATCACAAACGGTTTAGATCTAGATCCCGACCAGAGGCAGAATTTCTCGGTGTTCGATCTGGATCCATAATGTTTACAAAGTTGACTGATGTGGCATATAGCAGTGCAATGGCCAACCATTCCCTCATAATCGGGGAATGCAATCGAAAGTGCAAACAGTTTGGATCTAGAACAGACACCGCTTAACGCGGTGTCTGATCTGGATCCAAACTTTTTGGCAACATTTCTATTATCTTCAGCCATTTGTTCTTAAACGTAGCCTTCAAACAATATTGTTTACCACAATATTAAAGCTGGCTAAATTATGGGGTTGAAAAACTGAACCCTTTGCCTGCCCATCACGACTTCGCTGATTTTTGCAAACAGTTTGGATCCTGATAAGACACCGCGTAACGCGGTGTCTGTTCTGGATCCAAACTGTTTGACATTCGTCTTTTGTGTTTTGTTAGTTTGTTTTATGTTAAAAAAAGTTTCAACCTGAAATTAACGAATTTTGCAGACGACAATTTCAAAGCAGACGATATTACGAAAAGGCTAAACAGAAAGTGCATTGTCGGTGTAAAGGTGAATTGCTTGTCATAAATTTAACAATATTTCTAATCAGCCGTTTGACACGAGAGCATACCGGAAATTTCTATCTTGATATTGTTACTATTTATTAAAATAAAAAATGGTTTTGTTTATGTATACCACAGTTAAAACATTGAAACATGAAACTACAGTCCAAATACCACACGTACAGATAAGGATTTAAAATGCTTTATCTATCACGTATATCATATTATAGTCTATTCAAGCTCAGTCATTTCATTGATGAGCACGCACAAAGGAAGCACTGTCCTTTCTCAACAACAGTCGAATCGCGATATGTCGAATTCGCTTAGAACGTATAACGTCATATACATGTAATCCGGCGCTTGAATGGGATGCAGCTTGTTTGTAACTTAGATCTTTCGGTTGAAGGAGTCTGGATGTTATGTTTTCAAGACCTTGTCTTTTTCAAATTTTATTGCAACTTGCATTTGCGTTTTGTTTCATTTAAACGGGAGAGAATAACGTCATATCAACTGTACCATGTATTGACGCATTTGGCCCTAGCGACGAGTATACTCGTCATTTACAAACATTGCTTTTACATAAATATGTACTCACTGTGCGATAGCGACGAGTTTACTCGTTTATTTAGAAACATTCTTTATGGGAAAATTACACTTGTCCTTATCGCGCCCGGGTTCTCTGTATCCGCTTCTCTCTCTCTGGGGTGTCCATTTAGCCCATAGATGACAGAAACGGACGTTTACAAAACAAACATATCTTCATGTCTAATGAAATCATCCAGCAAGCACAAAGGGAAAGTCCAACGCAATTTCGAGACATAGACAGGTTTCCCCTCGGTAAAATTCCCGCACAGTGCCCCCTCTCTACTACGGTCATCCCAACAACAACTCCCTCCTTACAACGACCATTGTCGCAGTTCCAAAAAAAGGACATTTACGTCATACGCTTTTACTGCTGCAATATCGTCTGCTTAAAAATTTCGTCTAATGTTTTTCTCAAAGTCACATATTTGACATTTTGACAGAACAAAAGTTAATATATTATGACGAGTGACAAACAGATTGAATCCAGATCAGACGCCGCGTGACGCGGCGTCTGATCTGGATTCAAGCTGTTTGCAAATGTAAATCAGTTTCCCTCCCTATAACGACTCCCTCCGAACAACGCACACAATTGTTGTGTCCCATTGGTTGTTGTTGTTGAGAGGGAACCCTGTATTATCGTTTCACCAGTTAAGTAGTTACCGGTAACTTATTAGATCGAGATGGACGACTATAGTTGACTTAACAAACAGTTTGGATTCAGATCAGGAACCAAACTATTGACACTCGAATCAATATTTTCTTCAGTGAAAACTTCAAAATTGCAAACGACAAATGTTAGCAGACGATATTTCGTCCAAAAGGGTTACATATAAAAAGGGAAGTAAAGTTTGGCGGGGAAATGGGTTAATCTCTATTAGTATCGTTAGTACAGTTCAACTTAGCCAGTTACAGTTGAGAAGACCTTATTCTTTACCGTTTAAACGCAATCGAAACGCAAACGTAATGCAATAAAATGTAAAAAAATAATAAAAATGAATGAAATTAAAAAAAAAAGGCGATGTTTTTATCTTTGTAGCAAACAGTTTGGAGACTGATCAGACGCCCGGTTACCCGGCGTCTGATCAGTCTCTAATCTGTTTGCAATGGAGAAGTGCATTTTTAGCGCAAACGCGTTTATTGGTTTATTCTCCACTGTGTGGCCTGATTAGAGGTACAGTACTCCCTCCCTACAACGACCCTCCCAACAACGACTCCCTCCTAACAACGACATTTGCTGCAGTTTCCTAAAAATACATTTAAGTCTAACGTTTTTACTGCTTCAATATCGTCTGCTTAAATTTGTCGTGTGCTGTTTTTCTAAAAGTTACATATAAGACGACATTTTGACAGAAGACATATAATGACGAGTGACAAACAGCTTGAATCCAGCTTGACGCGGCGTCTGATCTGGATTCAAGCTGTTTGCAAATGTAAGTCGATTCCCCCCCCCCCCCTACAATGTACAATGACTCCCTCTGAACAACGCACTTATCATGATCAAAATTATTGACACTCGAATCAATATTTATTAAGTCAAATTTAAAGATTTGAATTTGTATAAACTTGCAGACAAATATTAGCAGACGATAATTCGTTTGAAAGGATTACGTATAAAAAAAGGGAAGTAAAGTTTGGCGGCGAAATGGGTTAATCTCTATAAATCTATATGTCTCTCTACTAGTATCGTTAGTACAGTTACACTTAGCCAGTTACAGTGATGGGGACTACATGTACTAGTTCTTTCCCGTTTAAACGCAATCGAAACACAAACGTAATGTAACAAAAATTAAAAAACTAAGGTAATTTTGAAAATTGCTTGTGATTTTGTTTTCCTTATTAGCAAACAGTTTGGAGCCTGATCAGACGTCGGGTTACCCGGCATCTGATCAGGCTCCAAACTGTTTGCAATGGAAAGTGCATTTTTAGCGCAAACGCGTTTATTGGGGAAAAATAACGCATTCTCCACTGTGTGGCCTGATTGGGGGTAAATGCTTGTATTATAAGTGAACTGGACAGGGTCGATATATCAGGACAAACAAGTATTTAATGAGTGAACGTGTTTAGAGTGATCAAAAGCCGATTGGGAATTAGTTATTGAAGGGATTATATGTATACGCACTGAACAATGAACGGACTAGTAGCAGTAGTGTTTTTGACAGTGATACTCGGTAATTTAATTTGTATCTGTACGCTCGTATATGTTTTGAATTTTAGTATTCCCGTTTAAAAGAAACACAAACGCAAACACAATGTAATAAAATTACAACAAAAATTCAACTTTGTTTTTATTTCTCAGTTTGCAGACATGAAACATGAAAAACTTAAAGAACTTTAAGTGAATTATTTTTATCCTTGTGTAAATAAAATCGTAGCCAGATCAGACGCCAGGTTATTTAACGTTTGATCTTGCTCCAAACTACCTGCATTGAACATCCGTATCTAAGTTTGGTGGAGACGAAAGTCGTTTTATCACATGTGTTTCATCTACTTGAGTCGTGTCATTGTAAATAAACCCAGATTCTTTACATTGAAAAATGGTGAAAACTATTTAGAGACACCATCTTCCCTATTTCTTCTTTTTTTCTGTTTCTGTTTCCCTGTTTATTCTGTTTTCATCTTCTTCTCCGTTTTCTCCTACTTCATTGTCTTGATTATACTGCTTGGATTCCCCAGCAATGAAATCCTGATTTATAAATATTTTACCAAAAGCTTTAGTTCTTTATAATGGGCACATTGAAATAACTAGTACACTCAGTTTAAATCGAAATGAGCCATCTTGTTACACGATGTCTCATCTATATCCAAACATTTGGACACTGATGATATTGCAGCGTAGAAGAAGTTCTTCTTTCACAATTAACGCGTTTGTGATAATATCCTTATGTCAATTACAAACATTTTGGAGCCTGATCAGACGCCGGGTAACCCGGCGTCTGATCAAGCTCCAAATTGTTTGCAACTAAGATAATATAAATCGTAAGTTTTTTTAAATGTAGATTGAAATTTCTACATTTTATTGCACAGCGTGTGTGTTCCGTTTCGTATAAATGGGGAATGTCCAATGTATCGGTTTGCAGATATTTCATAAACGACAGCTGTTTATATCCGTGTTACTCATTGCGTTAAAATTTAAATCGATCATATACAGTAATTTTTCATTGTATGAAGTTAATATATAAGGTTTCTAAATCGCCATTAAAATAATGAAAATAAAATGTCACCGTTATAAACTTCATATACCGCCGTAATTTTAAGACTACCATAAACCTTTCACTGTAAAGCTCGAAACACTAAAAATTCAAACAGTTTGGATTCTGATCTAACGCGGTCTTATCAGGATCCAAACTATTTCTATACTGACACGAAAAAGAAACTGTGCACTTTTATATTGTGTGTAACTTTTTCGTTACTAAGTTTAGAATGATAAATTTTAGCACAATGATGGGTAAAATAATTCTTCACACATTGCACTAGTGTATCTAATATTAAAGCACTTGGATGTCATGCAAACGTACCAACAGCTATTATGCAATATTATGCACGTGCTGTCTGTGCAACATGTTTACAAGTACATGTTATCACTGATTGATATCATTACTGATTATGTAATAATAAAATCACAGTACTTTTGAATTAAATTCGTTAACAAACTGCCTTCGCTCCAAGAAAACGAACGAGTTCAGACACTTTAGGACCTTCAATCCGACGTTAGCGTCTCTGACGTCACTGGGCAGTTTGATTGCCACAAAAATACCATCATGACCCTTCGACACCCGAACGGTCAAAATGGAAGCGTTAAGGATCAGTCAGGATCCAGCAATCTATCACATCAGGGTAGATACATGACGTTGACGAATTGACGTCACAAGACGTTACGTTAGGTCAATGCGTTTGAGATTTATTGCATTGGTCAGTATAAGATGAGGACATTACACATACCGATTTAAATCCATTTTCATTTTCAAAACTTTAGGAAACAATATCGATTTGCAACTTTTACTTTTAACCTCTTCTTTTTTCAAGCGTTAACAGTGCAAATTTGGTTAAAAAACTAAAGCATCGTGCAAAAGAAGTATTTACGAACATTGTGATACCACACTTGCCTATATTTCTTTTGAAAAAGATGGACATTTTAATTCCTAAACAAGTGCACAGTTTCTTTTTCGTGTCAGTATAGTATCAGTGAAACTAATTTCAATCTTTATAAAAACAAAACACCAATACCCTCACCTTAACCGCCCCCCCCCCCCCCCCCCAAAAAAAAAAAACCCCAACAACAACAACACAACACCAACAAAACACCTCGCCCAACGTTTCTAACACAACCACACCGTCTGTTACAATTTTCGTCTGCTGTTTACATGTATATATATATAAAGTTTGCAATTTAACGCGTTATTGTTTTTGTTTTTCGTTTTTGTTGTTTATGTTTGCCACGCAGATTTAAAAGTGTCATTTCCTACATTCTAGGGTTGAGTGTGTACGTTTCGTTCCGTTCCCTATACATGTATAATCCACTCAGCAGAATACTGCATATGGAATAGAAAACAGTTATTATACTGTTTGCATATATATTGTCTTAAGTAGACACTATGTCTAAATGAGCTAACTGCATATTATTGGTCTCATCCATAGGCTCGAGCCCAGTTGAAGGCCAAA
Source organism: Gari tellinella (assembly GCA_922989275.2). Lineage (NCBI taxonomy): Eukaryota > Metazoa > Mollusca > Bivalvia > Cardiida > Psammobiidae > Gari > Gari tellinella. The sequence goes on along the minus strand of OV277868.1, from coordinate 79,441,545 downwards.
CGGCGACCCATGCCTCCGAGACCAGCCTGAGATCCGTCCTACAGTCGGGATACGACCAGTACACTCGGCCATATACACCTACTATTATTGATGTCATGTATATCCTGAGATCTGTTCAAACTCTCGTAAGTACAGTGGAGAATCTGTTATTCTTTCCCGTTTAAACGCAAACGTACGCAAACGCAAAGCACTAAAACGTAGAAAAGAACAACTTTTAAACAATTCTGATAATTCATGTTTAATTTGGTGGCAAACAGTTTGGAGCCTGATCAGACGCCGGGTTACCCGGCGTCTGATCTGGCTCCAAACTGTTTGTATTGTAAATAAAAGTTTTAGCGTAAACGCGTTTATTGGGAAAGAATAACGTTTTCTCCACTGTACCTGTGACATGTTAAGAAGACATATGATTACTGTAGTACAGTGGAGAAATAGTTATTACATGTATTTCCCAATAAACGCGTTCACGTTCAAACTATTATTTACATTGCAAACAGTTTGGAGCCAGATCAGACGCCGTTTGATCAGGCTCCAACCTGTTTGCCACTCATATTACAAAAGTTGTCACAATTGTCTAATAGTTGTACTTTCCTACGTTTCAGTGCTTTGCGTTTGCACTGCGTTTGCGTTTAAACGGGAAAGAATAACGTCCACTGTACACAATAAGGAACATAACAGAATAATACATTTTATTTCGTTTCAGCATATCAATTCATCACCGTACATACAGTGGAGAATCTGTTATTCTTTCCCGTTTAAACGCAAACGCAAAGCGCTAAAACATAGAAAAGAACAACTTTTCGACAATTCTGACAGTTCATGTTTATCTTGGTGGCAAATAGTTTGGAGCCTGATCAGACGCCGGGTTACCCGGCGTCTGATCTGGCTCCAAACTGTTTGTAAAAGAAAAAATAGTTTTAGCGTAAACGCGTTTATCGGGAAAGAATAACAGATTCTCCACTGTACTTATAGAGGCATACTAATAACATATTTGAAAATAATCAACAGTCATTTTCACAACATGACTAACAGCGTTAGTTCTAGTAAGAGGACTAATACAGGAACATTTTGATCGGGATCTGCACTGTTAGCCTCAGGAATAACACCGAACTACAATGATATATAATCCATTAAATTATTATAGAACCAGTTCACAATTTACTCATAAATGGGCTAAATACAAATATAACAATCATTTACTCTTTAATCTATTTCCATTTCCTATAAATACAGGTTGTATGGCATGACATTTACAAAAAGTCTGAAAAATAAATTTTACTCGATTGGCAAACATTTAGAGCGTGATAGGATGCCGGTTACCAGCGTCCAATGTTATAAAGCGTTTGAGCTGAGTCTGAATGTGTTCTCAAGCATTTGATTGGTCAGATTTGAGCCTAGGCTAAAATCTGACCAATCAGTTGCTTGAGAACGACTTTAGACTCAAATGAAAAGCTTTATAACCTTGGACCCTGGAGCCCGCCCTAACTTCAAATTATTTGCACTAATAGGCATTTTGCTTTCAGCGTAAGCGTTTTTATTGAGAAAGAATAACATCTTGTCCATTTTAAACATTGTACCGTATCCACTATATGTATATAAACTCTTGCTCCGCCGTTGACGACTAAAGTCGATTTTGCGAACAGTTTGGATCCTGATCAGACACCGTTTAACACAATATTAGCTCAGGGCCTCGGTAACTCGATATTTATATCAGTCATACCTTTAAAACTAACTTTAAAATGATACTAAAGACAACGATATTGAGGCAGACAATAACATGGTAATCAGTGTTTACGCTTCACATTCCAGAACGTAGCAGAACAAATGCTCACACACTCAGGATATGCAATGTTGGTAAGTAAAAAGGAAAAAGAAGACCCTTTTTTAAACATAATTTCCGCGGTATGAGAAGTCTAGTCGCGACATCGAAGCGAAAAGGAAACAGGGATCGAAATGAGAAATACTGTAGTGTTAAAAAAAAATTAAATTGTTGAAGTCTAAAGGTTGAGACCCGTCCTTGATACAAAAGAGGGCTGGACTTTTACATATTAACAATTTTGGAAGTTTTATTGGAAATCATTATAATTGTATATGTATTGAACATGTACCTTTTACAGTGGAGAATCTGTTATTCTTTCCCGTTTAAACGCAAACGTACGCAAACGCAAATCACTAAAACGTAGAAAAGTACAACTTTTGGACAATTCTGATAATTCTTGTTTATCTTGCTGGCAAACAGTTTGGAGCCTAGAATAACGTTTTCTCCACTGTAATTCTCGTTCTGAAACTAGACCACGCCTACACGTAGACTTTAACACTGTTAGAATTGCCCACTTAAAAGAGATCAAAGAAATCCCCTGCTGAAAATGCTTGTTAAAAAGTATTTATAAGTGTGTGTTATATTTTTTTCGTTTTTTGTGGCACGGTCCACCGTTAGTTTGGATTGTAATTTCTTATTTAGCTTAGATATCAAAAAATGTTATTAAATGTTGCAAATGATAATGATTAATTTTTAATATGCTGACGGAGAATTTTAATCTGAGTCACAAACAATATGAAACTTGATCAGACGCCGAAACTCGGGGTCTGATCAGGCTTCAAATTGTTTACAATGCACGTAAGTTTGCTTGACACTTTCGGGTTTGTTTGGGAATGCTTAACACTTTCAACACCATGAATCTGTTTAAAATATGCTCATTACATGTGCAAACACGCCAAACAATGTATGTTTATGGGAGTCCTCTGATCAGGGTCTACACTGTTTGCCAATTTAAAGCAGTATCTATTCAACTGCCCAGAATTCCAAGTACTTTGGAACTTACTAACGCAAAAGACGTACATTGTACTTGCTGTTGACAGAGTTAATTGTCTTCCTTACCATTGTACAGTGGAGAATCTGTTATTCTTTCCCGTTTAAACGCAAACTTACGCAAACGCAAAGCACTAAAACGTAGAAAATAACAACTTTTGGATAATTCTGATATTTCATGTTTATCTTGGTGGCAAACAGTTTGGAGCCTGATCAGACGCCGGGTTACCCGGCGTCTGATCTGGCTCCAAACTGTTTGCAATGGAAAAAATTGTTTTAGCGTAAACGCGTTTATTGGGAAAGAATAACGTTTTCCCTACTGTAACTACATGCATGTGTTTATTATCTTATTCACAGACCTGGCACGATCCCCGCTTAGTTTGGACTGCAGCATCATATTCTAACATCGACGAGTTGGATATCAACTGGGTTTGGCGACCGCAGTTCTTTATCTTCAACGGGTATGTCTTCTAAAGAAACTGATATTTCAAGTGAATTCATAATAAAACTGACCTCTCAAGTTAACTTACAAACATAAAATCTTTATCTTCAACGGGTATGTTTCTTAACAAAACTGACCTCTCAGGTGAACTCACAAACATAAAATCTTTATCTTCAACGGGTATGTTTCTTAACAAAACTGACCTCTCAGGTGAACTCATAAACATAAAAACATAAGAACACACTAACAGTGTCTGTGTCAAAATATTCAAATCAATATTTATTAAAACCTAATCGACCCCATATTTAAATGGCACTAGCAGTAGTAATAATACAGTGGATAATCTGTTATTCTTTCCCAATAAACGCGTTTACGCTAAAACTATTATTTGCAGTGCAAACAGTTTGGAGCCAGATCAGACGCCGGGTTACCCGGCGTCTGATCAGGCTCCAAACTGTTTGCCACCAAGATAAACATGATATATCAGAATTGTCCAAAAGTTGTTCTTTTCTACGTTTTAGTGCTTTGCGTTTGCGTACGTTTGCGTTTAAACGGGAAAGAATAACAGATTCTCCACTGTACTAGTGACTAGAGATACCCTTAACCTTTACATGATCAACTGTGTCGAGAGTGGTTTACCCCTTCACCGCCATAGTGTCATCTGCGTCAATATTGTTGTCTGCAATATCGTTTCAAAGTTAGATTTAACCCTTTCCCTTATAGAAGCGACTTTTAGCGCATTCATTTTATTCATCCGCTGAAGAAAATAGTTCCATTTTAATCAGTCATGAATATATATTATAGGGAATATTTTTCTATTTTCTAGCACATGATAGCTTAAAGCAGGCTGAAAGTAAAGTAGAATGCGCCTTAAGGCGCATTCTGCTTTACTTTCAACCTGCTTTAAGAAGTCACCTATCTTCAACACTAGATATAGACTATCAGGTAAAGGGTTAAGGCAATATGACTGACGAAATTTCGAAAACAATTGTCAAACAGTTTGGGTCCTGATCAGACGCCGCGTTACAGGACCCAAACTGTTTGCAAACGCGCGTTATGACGTCAGTGGAAGTGAAAGGGTTAACACATGATATTTAGAAATATTCTTTAGTTCAATAATTTTTTATAATGAACGGAGTGGGAAAAGCAATTTGACCGACTCAATTTCTAACTTGTAATATAAGTAATCTACCTGAATCTAGACACAAACATGATATTTGAGAATTTAAGGTTTTTAAAGTTTGCTGAAGTTTTTATCATTTACCCCTTCTCCGCATTACTACGAATATTAAATTGTTTTAGTCAATTTGCATAAAATCTATATCAGTTTGAGAAATAAAAGCATGCTGGAATATTTGTTTAAAGCCCGGTCGTGAAGGGGTACAGTGGAGAATACGTTATTCTGTCCCATTTAAACGCAAACGAAACGCAAACGCAAAACACTAAAATGTAAAAAAATGACAAATCTTTGACAATTCTGACTTTACATTTTTATCTGAGTGGCAAACAGTTTGGAGCCTGATCAGACGCCGGGTTACCCGGCGTCTGATCTGGCTCCAAACTGTTTGCAATGAGAATTATAGTTTTAAGGTAAACGCGTTTATTGTGAAAGAAAAACGTTTTCTCTACTGAACGGCGTATTTCAGCGATCGATAGCCATCAATTAAACCCAAGGTAGAATCAAACAATTTTAAAAGCTTCCTTTGGGAATTTAATCCTACATTAAGCAGACACTGTCTCGTGAATTATTGAGTATTGTTATTTATTATGGTCGATTATAGACCGATTTTATTGACCTGGCAAGGCGGAGTTTCGATGCGGACCTTTGCATTTCAACTTTGGGGTCGGCAGCACGCTCTTTTATTTTCGGAATTTCCCATTGTCGTCTGCTGTTTTTTTCTCAACATTACACACTAGAAGGAATATAATGAAGAATGACAAACAGCTTGCGTTACGCGGCGTCTGATCTGGATTCAAGCTGTTTGCAAATGTAAACCAAGTCTTAATTTTCTCTCTATATATAACAACTCCCTCCGAACAACACATGCAATATTTGTCTCCCGTTGGGCGTGTTTGTAGAAAGGGAGCACTGTACATACCTTTTCCCTTGGATATGGATGCACGTGTTAAAAGGCTGGGTTTTTAAACGGGTATTTAACGAGCGGAAGGCAAACCCAAAAACTGGGTTTTAACTAAGGTTGTTTACCTTGCCAATGTTACGTAAAGAGATGTGGTGTTTTACATAACATTAGTGAGATAAACAGTTGTCAGGATGGACACCACTGACCAAATGGTCAGAAAAAACTAAATAAGTAAAACAAAAGAATAAAATCAGTGTTAACCACTTGTATTTTATATCAAACAGTTCTAATCTAATCTAATCTAAAGAATAAAAGCATCATTTACACAAATGACTAAAGCCAGATAAAGTTAAAATGTGCTGCTTTAAATGCAAACAATAATTTAGCAAAAGGATCTAAAATAGCAAACAGCCAAAATGCTTAAAGCAAGAAGTAAAGACCAAAAATGGTGCTAAGTTAAATGGCTTTAAAAGTGACACACTCAATTTAGAAATGTAGTTAAATAAAGCAGAAAATGTTCCTAAGTGTATTTCAAGTAATAAATAAGTTTCACCTAGAAGAACAAATCCTAACCTGCCAGTGTAAGGCAAGGTAGAATGCATCTTTCTAGTTGGTGGTCTGAGTAAGTGTATGTGACTGAGCTTCTCCACCTGTATTTATAGGTTAGAGGGAGAGCCTTAATCACATGACCCTAATCGAGCCTTCTGATAGGCTGAGGGCAAATAATAGCCCTTCCTGTGTTTAGGGCTAAATACAAAATAATTACTTATTATAAAGACACATTCTTAATTACTAAAAAGTAGCTCAAATAACAGCTATTAAATCAAAACTATCAAATCTATATTCAGAGTGGCCAAATACAATATATAAGTGATGTTTCAAAATATGAGCAGTGAAGGGTCTAGAATTTCTAGACCCAGATTTCAGCCGAAAATCATCAAATACACAAAAATACTAATTTATCAAGTTCCCTAAATATATCTATCATAAACTTCAAACCTTTAGACATATTATGAGTATAAATCTAGAATCTATAGTAATATATTGACAGAGATAAAGCCCCAATTGTAAGAGCAAATCATTGCTTTTTCAGCTGGCGGCCATTTTGAATGCCTATCTTTACTAAGGATCTAGCTCCTCAATACAATATATCTAAATTACAGAATTATCTGGCAATATTCATACAAATGAACATGTGAAAAACCTTAAGACAACAAAAGTCTACATAGAAGGCTTTTAAATGTGTGAAAAATATCAATGTACAAGAAGATATTGCACTTATTAGAGTCTGAATGACAGATCTTGGCCACCTGCCAAATGTAGACAGATCTACATTTGAGCAGGTAACTCAGGATCCAAACAATGTCATCCACCAAAAACTATTAGAAAAGGTAGAAATAAAGTATAAATGCCTAATCAGGCTGAGTTTCTACTGAATTTATGTTTATTTAATAAGATTTCACACCTGAGCCAATTTCCTCTATATGGTTATATAGTAGAAAATGGCCAAGATAGAAAATCTCTATTAAAACACTAAAAATGCAATATCAACCTAAAATATATACACCGGTAGTTGCGGAGATATATCTCGCAGCTACCGTGACCAAAATTACAACTATATTTGGTCTACAGGTCTAAAGAATAAAAATAAGCAATTTGCTATCTGAGCAGAAATCTGCTCAAGCATGTCAGATCAACTCCAGTTTTACAACACTACACCCCCTACGGAAAATTAAAAATATCGCAAGATATTTTTAACATTTCGTCCCCGAAATAAAGTTGATTAACTGTTGAGCTGACATGCTTTACAAATAAACACATGCAAATATAAAGGAAAAATTAAATGCAAAGAATATTAAACTTTTCTAATACTCTGTAATCTAGCATATGCATGAGCATCTCTGAACAAATACTCCAGCATAAACTTTAGAACAGAGTAACAACTATTTACACTAACATACTATGATATCAAATGGCAAGCTTATAATGAAGTGAAAGCACAAAGTTGAAGAAACAATGTTATACAGTATTCAGATAGATTTGAAAACTACAAATCTAAATGAAACTGAAGAAAATTGCTAATATGTCAAAAATGAGTTATGAGAGACTGTTCTCAAAAATCTATCATTTTTACAAACAGTTGAAAACTATATTGCAAATATAGTACATTACCCAAAAACAAAAACATAAAAAATGACAAATAATTTCACTGGTAATGACTAAATTGCTCAATAGACTAAATCTTAACATATCTTTCTCTTAACTAAAGCAAAAGACACATCAACAAAAATTGCGTCTTTTGACTAAGTGATACAAATGTAAAAAGTACATTATACTAAAATGTACAAAACTACAACTTATCAAAATCTATCAAAACTATTGCACCAAGTGCAATTATCCATAAAAGTAAAAACCTGATACGCACACACAAAAATTGGTGCTCAAATATCAAAACATGAAACATGGCGATATAACAGAAATAAACTAAGTTGCTTTCATCTAAAAACGTTTCACCACTGAAAAATATGGTGAACAGTTTACAGAGAAAAGCTTTAAAGTGCTTTAATGCAAAAACTTATCAGAAACCTACCAACAGACTTATCAGAAATGTTACAAACACAGACAATACTTCATCACCACTGCTATCCTGATTTAAAAACTAAAAAAAAAATTAATTAAGAAAAATACAGTTAAAAATAATTCAGATAAAAACTAACTCATACATAGTCTCAGAACCTAGGTATCTTATAATAATTCAATAAAATGATATATAAAAGACTATTAAGTTCTGAATCACCCTGTGCTCACTTGTCAATGTGTTATCCCTAAAAAATTGAGAGAAAACATTTAGAATCTAATGTTTAATCTCAAACCCCTAATTTGGGACTGCGCAATAAAGCAGATACCTCAGCACAAGTGGCAAAAAACATTAAAAATGCGTAGATCTTAGAACCTAGCATAATTAAATTTACCTAACAGAAAAATATTGATGCTTATAATGTGTAGATTGTCTCTAAGCATTAAAAGCAACAATAAAAAATAGAGAAAACACATTACACACTTAAATATCTAAGTAATTACAGTACATAGAAAAATCAGCAAGAAAAATTCTAAAAACATATAAATGAGAACCACAGGCCTAGAATATAGATACACTCCTGTGCCAAACATAAAACAATATTTCCCCTTTAAAAAACTTAGGCGAGAGGTTTATGTGTCGTAGAGATTAACTCTAGCACTTAGACTAAACATGCCCCTAATTAATGAAAATAGGTCAGAGGTCGCAGATGACGTAGAGATTAGAATCTAGCACCTAAGCAACATCATTCTCTATTAAAACAAATACACTCTCAGGCGGTCAGCGGTCAGCCATGCAGATGACGTAGAGATTAGAATCTAGGTCCTCCTACATACAACATGCCCCTGAGACATGTAAACCCTAACAAAAAAAAATATAAAAAGGGATATATGCGATATGTAAAACACAAAAATAAATCTATAACGAAAAACTATGGCTCGCTCTACATGCGAGTCCAAAACATAAAATACCCTGTAAAGGAAATTCATAGATTACTGCAGCTCTTCTTCTCTGGCTGTAGGAAAGTTCATATTAATGCATCTGCCAGGAGCGCGATAATGTAAAATAAATAATCTAGAGACTATATATGTCTCGCGTAGATAGATGCGCGAAAGTTCTTGAAGCATGGAAAGTTTCTTGTTGCGCAAGAATATTTAAAGTTTCTAGTAGCGCGATAATTTAAAAAGGAAAATTAACACTTGTTTCACGTTTGTGGTGTTTTTCCTACTTAACATAAAACGCGTAACAGGAGAGAAAAAAAATGGTTAGATAGCTTAACCCGTTGAATGCTTAATATACACAATAACCTACATTATAAATTTTCAATCACATCTTTGGAAATTACTGGTATAAAAAAGCGCCAACAAAATGGCCAAAAATTAAAAGTCAAACTGTGTAGACTCAGATCAGAGACTTGACGACAAGGCTCAAAATCTTGGTATATACAGTCAATAAGAAATTGCATTAAAGGGTTAAATCTAGCTAACAAACACCACCACTCGCGTTTACGTTCTCTGCCGCTCTATGATGTCTGTTGTAGCATGGCATGGCTTGGTCATCTTCCTTCTGGTTGTAAGTCTGGGAGGCGTCTTCATGGTTTGCGTCTGGCTAGTAATGTCGCCCAATATCGTCTTCATTCGTGAGGTATAGTTGTAACATATACCTCGTTGGTAATCGTCTCTATGCATTCTTGTGACTTGATGCATCTTGGTTAATCGTCTTTTTAGGTATTCTTGTGATACCTCGTGGGTTATCGTCTCCAGGCATTCTTGTGACTTGATGCCTCTTGGGTTATAGTCTCTTTAGGTATTCTCGTGATACCTCGTGGGTTATCGTCTCCAGGCATTCTTGTGACTTGATGCCTCTTGGGTTATAGTCTCTTAGGTATTCTTGTGATACCTCGTGGGTTATCGTCTCCAGGCATTCTTGTGACTTGATGCCTCTTGGGTTATAGTCTCTTTAGGTATTCTTGTGATACCTCGTGGGTTATCGTCTCCAGGCATTCTTGACTTGATGCCTCATGGGTTATCGTCTCTTTAGGTATTCTCGTGACTTGATACCTCTTTGGTGGTAACGTCTCTAGGCATTCTTGACTTGATGCCTCATGGGTTATCGTCTCTTTAGGTATTCTCGTGACTTGATACCTCATTGGTGGTTGTCTCTAGGCATTCTTGACTTGATGCCTTATGGGTTATCGTCTCTTCGGTATTCTTGGAGTAGCTTCTTTGTCTCTGGCGAGGTTCGTCTTTGACTAGGGCACTCTACAAGGCTTCAGCTTGGTAGGACTGAATTCAGTGTAACTCTGAGATATCTTTCAATTGTACCCGAAGGTACTAGTGCGGACTACGGATTGCAGTGTAACTCTTTGACAAACACGAGCTTGTTTGTCAAGTGATATTATCTTTCATAAAATTCTAAGTACACAGAGGTAACTTAGAGTTATGCGGATGCAGGCAGTCAATTTTGAAAACTGTAAGTAAAGGTGCAAATTTGCACTTAAAGCAAATATTCATTTTAAATTTATATTTTATTCCTCAAATGTTTAGTTGTAGTTCATATACGAGTTTATAGGGGGTCCACTTTTTGTGGCTAATAACACTCGGTTCAAAGAAGTGACTACAATTAATTATTTGAGACGCATTCACTAAGTATTTAAGATCTAAATGTAAAGTAGCACAGCTCAAAAAGTGCTAAGTTTTCGAATGTGAATGCTTTAAAGGGCCGTAGGACAAGGGAGATAGGGAATCACCGACTCACTCCGAAGTGGACTGGTAGCCTGTTTTGGTGGGCAGGCGTACAGCATTCGACTTGTGAGTTTGAGAAACCCTGACAGACAAAGAGTCTGAGACTGGATAAGTGAGAGAGATAGAGTTTAAGAATCAAAGGAATCACCGACTCACTCCGAAGTGGACTGGTAGCCTGTTTTGGTGGGCAGGCGTACAGCATTCGACTTGTAAGTTTGAGAAACCCTTGGTTCTAAAGTTTGTAAGCTTGTAGGCTGTAGCTAATGTAGAAAAAATATCTATCGCGCCTAGCAAAAATAATTTAGAAAAAACTTCTTAAACTAAATATCCCGATTCTGACGCCAGTGTTAAAAGGCTGGGTTTTTAAACGGGTATTTAACGAGCGGAAGGCAAACCCAAAAACTGGGTTTTAACTAAGGTTGTTTACCTTGCCAATGTTACGTAAAGAGATGTGGTGTTTTACATAACATTAGTGAGATAAACAGTTGTCAGGATGGACACCACTGACCAAATGGTCAGAAAAAACTAAATAAGTAAAACAAAAGAATAAAATCAGTGTTAACCACTTGTATTTTATATCAAACAGTTCTAATCTAATCTAATCTAAAGAATAAAAGCATTATTTACACAAATGACTAAAGCCAGATAAAGTTAAAATGTGCTGCTTTAAATGCAAACAATAATTTAGCAAAAGGATCTAAAATAGCAAACAGCCAAAATGCTTAAAGCAAGAAGTAAAGACCAAAAATGGTGCTAAGTTAAATGGCTTTAAAAGTGACACACTCAATTTAGAAATGTAGTTAAATAAAGCAGAAAATGTTCCTAAGTGTATTTCAAGTAATAAATAAGTTTCACCTAGAAGAACAAATCCTAACCTGCCAGTGTAAGGCAAGGTAGAATGCATCTTTCTAGTTGGTGGTCTGAGTAAGTGTGTGTGACTGAGCTTCTCCACCTGTATTTATAGGTTAGAGGGAGAGCCTTAATCACATGACCCTAATCGAGCCTTCTGATAGGCTGAGGGCAAATAATAGCCCTTCCTGTGTTTAGGGCTAAATACAAAATAATTACTTATTATAAAGACACATTCTTAATTACTAAAAAGTAGCTCAAATAACAGCTATTAAATCAAAACTATCAAATCTATATTCAGAGTGGCCAAATACAATATATAAGTGATGTTTCAAAATATGAGCAGTGAAGGGTCTAGAATTTCTAGACCCAGATTTCAGCCGAAAATCATCAAATACACAAAAATACTAATTTATCAAGTTCCCTAAATATATCTATCATAAACTTCAAACCTTTAGACATATTATGAGTATAAATCTAGAATCTATAGTAATATATTGACAGAGATAAAGCCCCAATTGTAAGAGCAAATCATTGCTTTTTCAGCTGGCGGCCATTTTGAATGCCTATCTTTACTAAGGATCTAGCTCCTCAATACAATATATCTAAATTACAGAATTATCTGGCAATATTCATACAAATGAACATGTGAAAAACCTTAAGACAACAAAAGTCTACATAGAAGGCTTTTAAATGTGTGAAAAATATCAATGTACAAGAAGATATTGCACTTATTAGAGTCTGAATGACAGATCTGGGCCACCTGCCAAATGTAGACAGATCTACATTTGAGCAGGTAACTCAGGATCCAAACAATGTCATCCACCAAAAACTATTAGAAAAGGTAGAAATAAAGTATAAATGCCTAATCAGGCTGAGTTTCTACTGAATTTATGTTTATTTAATAAGATTTCACACCTGAGCCAATTTCCTCTATATGGTTATATAGTAGAAAATGGCCAAGATAGAAAATCTCTATTAAAACACTAAAAATGCAATATCAACCTAAAATATATACACCGGTAGTTGCGGAGATATATCTCGCAGCTACCGTGACCAAAATTACAACTATATTTGGTCTACAGGTCTAAAGAATAAAAATAAGCAATTTGCTATCTGAGCAGAAATCTGCTCAAGCATGTCAGATCAACCCAGTTTTACAACACTCGCATAAATTGTGTTTCTCCATGTTGAAAGTATCGGATAATAAAGATATACATGTAATACGAAACTACACCTAACACCCCTAAAATCAAAAGTGAATTAGATCATGTTTGTCAAGGTTAACTCCGCCCTGCCAGGTGAAAAAAATCGGCTTAACCCAAAATGAGATCGGTCCAATGTTGATCAATATCGGAACTCTACGGAGAGCGATCGACCACGTCCGATCAGGACCGAAACCCCTCAGTGCAGTAGGAAAAAATAATTATAGGTTTACAGTGGAGAATCTGTTATTCTTTCCCGTTTAAACGCAAACGTACGCAAACGCAAAGCACTAAAACGTAGAAAAGAACAACTTTTGGACAATTCTGATAATTCTTGTTTATCTTGGTGGCAAACAGTTCGGAGCCTGATCAGACGCCGGGTTACCCGGCGTCTGATCTTGCTCCAAACTGTTTGCACTGCAAATAATAGTTTTAGCGTAAACGCGTTTATTGGGAAAGAATAACACATTCTCCACTGTAACTCCGTCAATATCAAGATCAATGTCACTTTTTCTTTTAACCCTTTCACTCTCAATGACGTCATAAAGCGCATTTGCAAACAGTTTTAATCATGATCAGACGCCGCGTGACGCGGCATCTGATCAGGATCAAAACTGTTTGTCACTTGTTTTGAAATTTCGTCAGCTATACTGCCTTCAATCTAACTTTGAAACGATGTTGCAGACAGCGAAATTGAAGCAGACGACAATATGGCTGTGAAGGGGGTAATAATCGCACGATACATTTGATAATGAAAGGTTAAGTCAAAATTCCTAATGTTGAACTTTAGATATAAAAGCAGGCGATATTTTGCAGGCAGACGACAGTATTGCAAATATTTTACTAGAATGAATATGATGTCTTATTCTAAGTGAAAAAAGTTAATTAAGCCCCATCTGCTACTGTGTTTACTTTGTATTTTGACACGTTCTTAATTCCAGTTATATAACATTTGCATATGTTTACACTTTGTTTTGAAAATAATATTGTACTTCTCGTTCAGAATTTAATCTATTTACCTTTCGGATTTATTGACGAACGTTTTAATACATTCATAAGTATTAGATCTACAAAACTTCTTAACCCATTCCCCAAAAGCCCGCTTCTAGTTTTGAAGATATATGACTACATAAAGCAGGTTGAAAGTAAAGCAGAATGCGCCTTTAAAGCGCATTCTGCTTTACTTTCAGCCTGCTTTAAGTTACCATCTACTAGAATATAGAAAATCTTTCTTACGCTACATGTTCATGACTGAATAAATTTGAACTATTTTCTTCAGTTGAGGAATAAATAAGATGCGTCAAAAGGCGTATTTATGGTGTAATGGGTTAAAAGACACTAAGATATTAGCCGTTATAGTTTTTATATTGTGGGAAAGATGTTATTCTTTCCGATTTAAACGAAACGAAACGCAAACTCACTGTTGCACTAACATGTAGAAAATGGCACCTTTTTTGAAATGTTAATATTTTCTTTAAAAAATGAGTGACAAACAGTTTGGAGCCTGGTCAGACGCCGGGTATCTGCATTCTGCTCAAATCTGACCAATCAGAAGCGTTAGAATGACTCTCAAAATCTGACCAATCAAAAGCTTTAGAATAATCTCAAGACTCTTCTTATAAACGTTTTATAAATCTATATGAGCATATTCCTTTGCAAAGGGTAAGACAATTTACACCTATAGGCTATATTAGTATCATCTAGAAGTACTCTACGTGGGACATAGCTAGAAGCCGAATGCAGTTGATTTCTATACAGTGCTCTATCTCTACAACGTCACCCTATGGGAGACACAGAGTTTGTGCGTTGTTCGGAGGGAATCGTTATAGGGAGGGAATATTAAAGCCTTGGCTTACATTTGCAAACAGCTTGAATCCAGACGCGGCGTCTGATCTGGAATCAAGCTGTGTTTGTCACTCGTCATTATTTCTATTTTATCAAAATCTCCACTTATAATGTAACTTTAAGAAAAGGAGCAGACGACACATTTAAGCAGACGGTATTGCAGTCATGAAAAGGTTGGACATAAATGTCTTGTTTAGGGAACTACGACAAAGGTCGTTGTAGAGAGGGAGTCGTTGTTGGGAGGTCCGTTGTAGAAAGGAGCACTGTATTCTTCCGTTTTGAACGAGAATTAACTCAAATGCAACGCAAAACAATATAACGTTGAAAATGTCAGCCTTTTTAAATTCTGGTGCTTGTTTTTAATCCTAGTAGCAAGCAGTTTGCAGTCTGATCAAGCGCGGGGATTTATGCAAGATAGTTGAGCCGTGTCATGGCAAAACCAGCTTTATTGCATTGCAACATTGTACAGTGGAATGTCTGTTATTCTTTCCCAATAAACGCGTTTACGCTAAAACTATTATTTGCAGTGCAAACAGTTTGGAGCCAGATCAGACGCCGGGTAACCCGGCGTCTGATCAGGCTCCAAACTGTTTGCCACCAAGATAAACATGAAATATCAGAATTGTCAAAAAATTGTTCTTTTCTACGTTTTAGTGCTTTGCGTTTGCGTACGTTTGCGTTTAAACGGGAAAGAATAACAGATTCTCCACTGTACAGGCCAAGCACCGTTGTCATCCTACATGTATAGGGACTGTATCTGACTTTGGTGGTTTAAACTGTCAAAGTACCATAATATAATATTATTATAAAACAACAACATGAAACTCTTAAGATGCATGTGAATATCAAACAGTATAGATCAAGACTAGCCACCGCGTCTTTGACACGGTGGCTGGTCTTGATTTACACTGTTTGCGATGCAGTTAGTCAGGTTTTCTCATGGCACAGCTCAGTTGTTTTAGCATAAACACCTTTATTGAGAATGAATACAGTTTTGTCTGTGTACGTTTATGTTTGGAAAGTATAGCGCGTCATCCCTGGGCTTTAAAGTTTATAAAGCGTTTGCAATTAGTCTGATATCGATCTCAAGCTTTTGATTGATTAGAGAACAATCACATACTAATCTTAAAAGCTATATACATGTAACCATGGGACATGGTATAAATTCTATATTCAGTGTTGATTCAGCTGACATGCAAGGCGCGGCCAACGGGGAAACACGAATAATCGTGTACAGCAACGGAACAGTCACGTGGCAACAGTTCTTGGTGACGCAAACAGCGTGTGACGTCAACATCGATCTCTTCCCCTATGACAAACAAGAGTGTGATGTTATCTTGATGTTTTCAGGGTATGAAAAAGACGTCTCCATCACATTCAATCTTTCATCTTCCACAGTGAGTAAATGTTCTAATAACCTTAATTAGTGCTTTTCTTGTCAAATAAATGACAGTATACATGTACTAATTGTGACGTTTACACCTATGATTAGGCTAGTCAAAAAGTCGAAAAGTCCAAAACTTTTTTTCAAGTACTTAGTCCCGTCATACACACAAGATGCATTTTCAAATCACATTGTAATGAGTGCCATCAATATCTTAGACATTCGTAGTTAATAAACCTATAACGGCACATAACTATATATGGGTTATATATTTCACAACTTATTCGTTTTGCTAGGGCTTGTACCTCTGTTGCCATCAATATCTTAGACATTCGTAGTTAATAAACTAACGGCACATAACTATATATGGGTTTATATTTTACTTATTCGTTTTGCTAGGGCTTGTACCTCTGTTGAGGACTTCCACATTCGTAATAAAACTATTACTGAAAAGCTTCCTAAACAGGGGTACAGATTTCATAAACTTCGTAAAACATTTTCTAAATTCTTTTATAGAAATCTTCCTCTCATTAACAAGTATAAATGTAACTTAAAGTCTTTTCTGCGGCAAGGTATTTCACATCCGGAGTTTTATGGTGATGTGATTTACAGACTTCGTAAGATTCTTGGACATATGCATTTTCAAAACCTATTTGTGAAACGTATTAGATTTTTCCTCAAAAAAGATTATGATCCAACTATATTGCTGCGCACTTCACGTTTGGTTATCGATCAATCTACAATTGATAACTATGCTTTCCTCTTTGGTTGTGCGACGACAGACAGGGCTTAGCACTACATGATGATGTATCTCTAAAGCCGTCCTTAACCGGGAGAGTTATGTCGGATTTTCGTGCTTTGGTTTTTCTCTCCCTCTCTGTCGTACCCTAAACCCTCCCATGTCTTACAGTTACTCGTGACTACAGACTATTCGCTTGAGTACAATTTGACCGTTGCCATAGTGGGTTATTTTTAACACGGGCTTGAATGTTTAATTCTTTCCCGTGTTACTAATAATCCTGTCAGAGAATATTGTTAGATGTTTTACATGTATTTACTTACTGTGCTGGCGGTCTTTTTGATTGTAAGGTTGTGGAACAGGGTTTATATTTTATGTACACTGTTCGTCTTTATAGGTGAAAATAGGAGATAAGTGTGAGGTTGGGCGCCCCTAAACCCAGGTTTAACCCCCCAGTGGTTGTTAATGGTTAATTAATTTATAATTGATTATTGATTGCTACTGACCGTACCAAGGCGGGCTCCTATGTTCACTTAGCTTTATGTTTGTCTTGCGTGTTGTTTTCTTTTTAGTGTGTAGATGAAGGAATGGTATTGCGTGTGTGTGTATGTGTGTGTGTGTGTGTGTGTGTTTGTTATGGTATGGCTGTGTGTATGTTCTGCTTTAGAGATGGGTGTATTGTTTGTGTTGCGTTTCCTGCTTGAGTCTTCTTTCGTATTTATTTAATGCACGTTTTGGTCATACATGTCGTTGGTGTGCTTTCAAAAGAACACATCTTTCTCACCTGGGAACGAGTTACCTCACTTTTGAAGCGCACTAAAACATTTTAGATGTAAAATTAAAGAAACCAATATATCTAGTTACTATAAAATGGACTTTCTTAGTTCAACCGCAGGGTGTAAGAATTTTGCAAGTTTCAAAATAACAGTTTCCTTTGAGTTTGACATTAGAATGTTAACTGTTTGTATTTTTCTATGCAGTAGATAACATTCTTGCAACATATCTTTTTTTGTGTGAAGTTTTTCATGTTCTGTTAT
The DNA here is from genome assembly GCA_922989275.2 of Gari tellinella. Lineage (NCBI taxonomy): Eukaryota > Metazoa > Mollusca > Bivalvia > Cardiida > Psammobiidae > Gari > Gari tellinella. The sequence continues at coordinate 79,423,835 of OV277868.1, read as the reverse complement.
TATCAATTTTCACAAAGTATATACAGTCTTAAAAAACAACAACATAATAATACATTGTCAATACAAAAAGGTAATTCATTTAATATTTTAGTCAAATGCTTATTGCAACATATCTTGCCGCAGTGTGTCACACACCTGGCATTCTAACAGGAAATGAAATTCTGCCCCAACACTATTTATATCCCGTTTCTGGCATACTGGACAACACCACAAAAGTCTATCAATGTTTTCATATCTACCGTTTTCTATGTATAAGTCATGACTAGAACATTTGAACTTTGCAAGACATCTTCGTAATTTTACAGGCATGTAAACGCTTAGATATCGTTCTACATCTAAAAGAGACTTAAAACCTCTGTAAGTGTCTGCTTTAGTAGAATCAGTCAGGTTTTTGAGTTCCATTTTTGTATCGAGCAATCAACCAAGTACTAATAAACCATCCTGGGTCACCTACTTCTTGTTTATACGAGTATATTACGCATTCAAACTGAGATTAGAGACTGCCAATAGATAACTCAACATTATGGTACATGTATTCTGTTTATATTACCACCTCCGTTTTAAAATTAAGCATAATCCAATTAAGCCTCATTTTGATTGGTCTATGTTGGATTTAACTGCATATGCTTTAGCAATACGAGGGTGTTCAAATAGTTTTGATACTGGATCAATAACTTCTATATAATGAGTGCAAAATGCATGTGTGATATATCATTTTAAAGAGCAAGTCTTCGCCTACACGATGGTATAATTCACGATAAAATCACATGACTCGATGAGTCAAGAAATGGACCTAAATGACCCCTACTCGAGGACACTGGAACATAGCACTTTTCAGACATTACTTTTAGACGTAATAACTTCTTAAAGAGTACAATTTCCAGATTATTTCGGAAATATATCAGTTTATGTCTAAATTTTAACGAAATGAAATTTTATTTCTATTGAAAGGGTTAACTGTCTAAATTCTCATTTTTTTTCAAAATCAACATTTCTTATTTTGTTAAGAACGAAAGTGGACATGTTTTTTCGATTTTCGAATGCTATGCAAATGTTCTAGATCAGTATATCTACATTTTGATTTTAAAACATGAAACTATTTTTCAAAAGCTTCAATTATAGCCTGGTTTAATAATAAAAAAAGAGTTTGTAGTTTCCCTAACTACTTTTATACATAACAGGAGATCATTTTTTTAATTATATTTTCAGTACGTGTTTAGAATTAGTTGTAGTTTTGATATTTTATGTAATACTAACATTTTAAGCTGTGTAGTGTTTGCATAATTGTCTTATTGCATTTGACAGAAAATTTCATAAACTTATTCAAAATAATAAAGCCGTAATAACAATTATAGTATCAAATTGTGTTTCGAAAATTAACTCAAATATACACCAAAAAGGCCCAGTGTCCTCGAGGAGGGGTCATTTAGGTTCATGTTGGGGCTGATCGAGTAATGCGATCTTATCGTGCATATCACCGTGTCGGCAAAGAATGTATCTTTAAAATGATATATCACACATGCGTTTTGCACTTATAATAATGACGTTATTGATCCAGTATCAAAACTTTTTGAACTACCCTCGTATTTGCTTTAATTAATGTAGATGTCTGATGTATTTACAGGTACGTGTCATAACTAATGCCTGCTATATGTGTTTAATTGCCCAATCAATTAACAGTATTTGCTTTCTAACGCTCATTGTCGTTGGCAAACACTTTGAAGGATACAACCCAGAACCGTCTGTTTTATGCTCTACACTGTTATGGAAATTACATTTGTTTTTCTATTTAAGAATCTTCAATGGCTAGGCGGTTATTTTATAACAATATAACTAGAAAGGTCTAATCACGTGGTGACGTTTTGATAAGTTTAGTCGGGGGAAATTCATGTAGCAAGTCGATGATCTGTCGTGTTCGCAAAGCAATCAATCTATAACAACGACTGAATTTAGTTATTTACTACGTGTACATTAAACTCTCCCCATTATGACCACTACCACGTAGTACTTAACCAAATTTAGTGGTCGTAATGTAACTATGGGGGTTTAATGTAGTAACCAACTCAATTTAGTGGTCGTAATGGATTGATTTTACTGTAGTAATTAACTCAAGTTAGTTGTCATAATGAAGGGATTTTACTGTAATAACCATTTACTAATTACGTGTAACTCAATTTAATGGTTCCGATACTGTAGTATTACACTCAATTTAGTGGTCGTACTGGAGGGTTTTACTGTAGCTATTAACTCAATTAAATAGTCGTAATGAGCGTGTTTACTTTATTTACCGTTTTGTCTGCAGCTTAACACAATGCATTACTTGGAGAACGCCGAGTGGGAGTTGGAGGGGACGTCCATGATGCCAATGTCTGCCACGGTCTGCTGTCCCCAAAATGTCATGCCATTTGTAACCATTAAGATGAGCTTTAGGCGTTTATACACCTTCTACATGAACACGTTTATGATACCAGCAATTCTCATCTCCGTCTGTCTCGTGTGGCCATTCTACCTACCAACAGGTATACAGTATATAAGATTACTCAGTAAATATGCCTATTTACACCTTTAATATATTCCTCCATGGAAGAAATTAGTTCCACTTTATACAGTCATGAATATGAACCATAAGAAATCGTAGTTGGTAATATCCTATAGCGGATGGTAGCTTACGTCTTTCAACCTGCTACAGGTGGCCTCCCTTCTTCAAAACTAGAACTAGGCTACATGTAGGGCAAAGGGTTACACGCAACTAAACGCAAACGAAATTCAGTAAAATGTAGAAACTGGTAGCATTTTTTTTTTACAAATTTATCTTAATCAAGAGAAGTAAACTTCGGTGAAGCATTCAACTGATCAGTTTTCTAACTCGTGCTGATACTTTTCAATAGAGTTGGTACATACATAAAAGTTTCAACTTGTGAAATACTTTCCTTATATGAAGCTACATGTATTTATAAGAGTTTTTGGAGTTATAAATACTTTGTGTAAACTCTTTTTCTTCTTTCTTTAAGAATCCGGGGAGCGCATTGGCTTTGCTCTGACAGTGTTCCTTACTTACACTGTTTTGCTGTCAATCACATCAACTTTCTTGCCTACAACATCAAAACAAGTACCAAAATTAGGTAAGTTTGTCATAATTATAATGATTTTACAATATATGGAATTTTGTAAATATGAACAAAATAAACATGAATATGAGCGTTACGATCAACTTGTCTGGTCCAATAATCTCAAGTCGTTTTCAAGCATTTGATTGGTCAGATTTGAGCCTAGGCTTAAATCTGCCCAATCAAATGCTTGAGCACACACTCGGACCAGGATCTTAGGTTATAAAGCGTCTGAATTGAGTCTGAGATCATCTTAAAGCCTTTGATTGGTCAGATGTTTGCTGTTAATCAGCGCATAGGATCAACACTACCGACCTATTCTCCTTTTGGTTCTTTGCAGCTTATTCCGAGAAACGATTTTCCTTTAAAGTTTAACTCACTCAACCCTGAAACATTTAATGGACACTTCTTTTTACAGTAAAGACTAGTCTATTTATGAATATTTATGATTCTTTTGTGCAATATATTGTAAACTAACAAACAGTGTAGACCCGGATCAGAGGCTTCAATATAAGGCAAAATTCAATCTCAATTCAAATCTTCTTTATTGCATTAAACATACATGGTATGCTTATAGCAAGCATGGTGTAACAACATAACAGTGGTATATGAACATATATACTCAGCTAAAAAAGAAAGTACCCACATTTTTATTCTAAATTATCAGCGTCTCATACATAAACTGTATTCAAATTTTGTTTTATAGAAAGGGGCAGATAACAAAAAATTATTGTTGCTAAATAACTGGCACATTGTATTGAAAATAAAATGTCTATAACTCTTTTTCCTGAAAGCAGCATTTTTGCCTAGAAATGTTTTCCACTGAAGAGAAACAATAGTGCTCATTTCAGCAGCTAGAACTTTATCTTATAGAAAATAAAATCTCATTAGACTTTCGTTCATTACAATAACCACGGCGTAATTCAGACTAGAAAGTCTTATATTATCAAATTACCTCCCTTTGAATTAAAATAAGAATTAATTTTAAGTGTTTCATTTTCGTTGCATGTGTCGTTTAATCTGAATGTTTTTACTGGAATGCATTGGGGAACGCATGATCCTTTAAAATCCCAAATAAAACTTGAGTTTATGTGGTACTTTGAAAGATATGGAGCTTTAAAGTTTGCTCAATGTAAAGTCAATGTAAAAACAGGGGTACTTTCTTTTTTGGCTGAGTATATATAGACAAAAACAAGTGGTATGTATATATATATATATATATATCTCTTTCAAATACTAATGTAGAAAGTAATGTTTAATATGATTTTTCCTAGAAGAGGTCTATCTAGAGTTTGAGCTTTAAATATGAAATTAGGAATTTGAAATTTGATATTTGAAAATACTCTTCAGAGGTATATTGTTTGTAAAGTGACGAGTGTTCACGTCGCTAGGGATGAGTGTGTTAAAGTTATATCGAATAACGATGATTATAATCTTGTTCAAACAATAAAAAGGCGTGGGTTTTGTTATCGGCGGATCCTGCCAATTTGTCTGTTTGTTTTTAATGTTAATTATTGGGGGAAAGTATTGTAGAGAATACATTGAACAAACTAACCAAACAAAACAAATTAATTGATTGATAAATGTGTGGTAGATGATCTGATAAAAAACATTGATCCTTAGTAATGCGAACATGCATTTGTTTTCAAACAGAATACATGCAGCTGTGAAAAGTACAGTTGTTCTATGCAAATATTTGTAGTTAGACCAAGATCAGAGAGGTATTACAAGGGCCATCTAAGCAGGTCTACACATTTTGTTAGTTTGCATTTAAAAACCCCAAACGATGAATAATCTAAAGTGGGACTGGCATTGACATTTCAGAGTTCAATGGTTACAGATTCATTACTCTATTTGATGATGGCCAGTTAGAAGTATTCCTCTGTCACAATGGTCCTTGGAGACTGTAATATATCCCCAGCCTTTATTGATTCCATCAAATTGCAGTTAACCCTTATTATGCTTAGGCCAAACAATTTAGAAAGAAATATTTGTGTTTCCTATTACATGCCAAATAAATACAGCGTCGCCTTTTTTATTTACACATACAATAATACATTTAACTTTGTGATGAAATATTTGGTATTATTATATTCATATAATACAGTGGAGAAAACGTTATTTTTTCCCAATAAACGCGTTTACGCTAAAGCTATTATTTCTATTACAAACAGTTTGGAGCCAGATCAGACGCCGGGTCACCCGGCGTCTGATCAGGCTCTAAACTGTTTGCCACCAAGATGAACATCAATAATCTGAAGTGTCGAAAAATTGTCCTTTTCTACGTTTTAGTGCTTTGCGTTTGCGTTTCGTTTGCGATTAAACGGGGCAGAATAACGTATTCTCCATTGTACATGAAGGTATTTTATTGTGCAGAGCCCTGGGATCCTACATGTATATAAATAAACCTTTTAAATATCGATTCCAAGTGTGGATTTTATTGGTAGGTCGCTTTAACTACCTTTAAAATCTAAGCTTGTATCATTGTTGATCATTATTGGTATACGAAAACGGCAAAGTAGTGGCTTATATATAAATGATGAAACTTACGAAGGTTTGAAATGTTCCGTCTGCATGTCGAGTGTGTCAAGGGTTAATTAACCCATTACCCCATGGAAGCGCCTTTTAGCGAATATGATATATTCCTCCGCTGAAGAAAATAGTTCCAATTTAATCAGTCATGAATATATATTATTGGGAATAGTTTCTATATTCAAGCACATGATAGCTTAAAGCAGGCTGAAAGTAAAGCAGAATGCGCCTCAAGGCGCATTCTGTTTTACTTTCAACCTGCTTTAAGTAGTCATCTACATGTATATTCAATGCTAGAAATAAGCTATCAGGTAAAGGGTTTAATAGCAGATCATACATGCAAAGAAGGTGTTTAATACAGATTTTGTCTACATTTCACTTAGATATTTGCTGAATCTGTTTACAATCCATTTTCTAAAAACCTTCTATGAATTAGCCTTTTGAAGAATTAGGTGAAGAGTAACTATGATTACAAGCTCCACGAAACACGACTGTCCCAGGCCCCGCAAAAATGACGGACATTCGCCGATACATTTTTCGAACAATGAAATAAAAGTTTAGTGACGGAGGGAAAATATAGGATCGCTCGGGTTACTGGAAACACGTGTATTTTTAATTTGGCCTCAGCGCGACTTGCTAATACGTATTTGCGGACAGTTTTGGATCTGATCTGGATGCAAGGTTTTGACACACAATGCCGCTTACTTGTAAAGAGTTAATATAAATTCAGCACGTGCAGGGCTGCCATAAGTTGGCATGAACAATCCTAAGATTTCCAAATTTGCATTTTTCAAGTGCGATTTTACGAATCGTACCTTTACTACAAAGCCTTTTCTAGTTTTGTTGACATGTGACTACTTAAAGCAGGCTGGAAGTAAAGCAGAATGCGCCTTAATGCGCATTCTGTTTTACTTTCAACCTGCTTTAAGCTACCATGTATCAGAAAAAAAATCCGAAGATTTAGGAAAAATCTGGAGAAATGGCAACCTTGCACGTGTAGGTTTCAACAGAAAATGAGTGACAGACCATGTGCTATTATTTCAGCTCTGTACCTGCTGATTATCCTGTTCATGTGCACGATGGCTGTGTGTAATGTTACGTTGCACGTGAAAATTTACTTCATGGAAACACCGGTAACGGAATCCACTAAGGTATGACCAGGCGCTTGACTTTAGCGTTATCTGTGCTTTTATGCTAGTTACCTATCGCAAATACTGGTCTTTCTGGAAGGATCATACGTTTCAAAATTGTGTCATTTTCTGTTAATCATTTTGATTTTGTTTTTACATTTTTCATTTTCGGCGAAGCAAGGAAGGGTCTTTCACTTCAACTTCATTTTGCGAACGAAATTCCGATTCAATTTCTCATACTTTGACCACTGTTTGTTGGCATGCTTTTGGCTGCAGTCATTTATTAAAAAAAACACAAACAAAACAAATGACAAAATCTAGATCTATCCCAGTATGATATTCCACCGTTTAAATCCAATATGTACACGTTTTCTGTCATTTGAAGCCAATTTTATGAAAACATGTATATGTCATGTAAAATAAAATTATGACATTTTGTTCGAAATTGTTTTGACATTATCATCGAACTGTAGAAAGGATGACTGATGTTGTAACGATTTACACGATATCGGTTTCACTTTTAACTAGTGAATTTTGACGGTCCGTCTAAAGACCCCAAACCTCCCCAAACCTCTCAAAACCTCCCCAACCCACTTTAAACAACTCAAACTACTTAAATTCCTTAAACCCGTTACCCCGTAATTATCCCGAAATTAAATCTTACGCCATTTTACCGCTTTGATTTATTCAGTCACTGTAGAAAATAGTTCCAATTTATACAGTTATGAATATCTATCCATAATTTATATTTGTTTCCATATTTTAGCAGATGGTAGCTTAAAGCAGGCTGAAATTAAAGCAGAATGCACATTCAGGCGCATTCTGCTATACTTCGAACCTGCTTTAAGCGGATACCTGTCTTCAAAACTAGAAACAGGTTATGTGGTAATGGGTAATATCTAGTAGTTTTTAACTTGTATATAGCTATCTTAAGTTTGTGCGATTTGCTCCCCTTGTAATGAAACAAAACCCTTGTAAATTTAAGTTTAGTCATTTTAATTATTTCTTCTAAAAAATGCCATTTACGATATATTTTCTATATCAATAATACCCCTTTAGATACAACATAACTGATTGCATAGAAAAATAAGGACAAAAGTCTACGAACTTAAATAACAACCCTCGTATAAGCTTTATTTGATCAGATATTGAGGAATTGTAGTAATTTGGGTTGATTTCAAGTGGTTTGGATAGATTTGGAGTTTTTTGGGGAGGTTTGGGCTCTTTAGATAGACCGAATTTTGAGGCTACATTTATTCTTCTACCTAATTGTTTGTAAGCCCTATCTCTGTTATTGGTAATAATGGAGAGGCATGGAAATGTTTATATAAATAAAGTTTTTCCTCCCAAAACAAGATTCCTTATAACTGTCTCCATCAAAACAGAAAGTCTGAAAACCGACAATATTTCTATATGTAGTTGAAAACATTTACAATAAAACCACTGAAGACAAGACTAAATGGATACTAAAACAGATGACAGCTTAAAGCAAGATGAATGTAACCATGCTGTTGTTTTTCTTTTTTAGAAGATCTACAGAAAAGTCAAACCCGTTGTCTTCCTAGAAGGAAGGAAAAAAAGAAAAACCAAAGTGGATACCATCAACACACCGATTACTCTTGAGGATTCCGATGCCCCGCCCACCAAGAAGCCGCCGATTAGTCCCGATGTTGGCCGAGACAGTCCGGACTCGTCGGATGATGACGAAGAAATAACATGGAAGATGGTGTCAGAACTAATGGACAGAATTTGCCTGATAATATATACATTTGGCGTATTAGTATTGGACATAACATTTTTGGCTTACCTTTCATCAGCTTAACCCACTTTCCCCTCTCTCTCCCATAGAAGCGCTTTTTAGCGCAGTCCAGGGCTGCCATTTCTCCATATTTTACCGAAATCTTCGGAAGTTTCTTTATTTCTCCGGACAAACTGATTTTCCGAAAAATTCGGATTTCTGCTCTTACTTTTAAAATTCTTAAAATCGGCTCTAAACGACCATTGGTGTCGATGGGCCGTAAAACACAAATCAATCAATCAGTTATTTTTAAAATTTGGAATTTTATGAGTTTTTACTTAAGAAACGTTGCTATTGGTGTCAAACAGTTTATATCCAGATCAGACGCCGCGTTACGCGGCGTCTGATCTAGATCCAAACTGTTTACATAAATAAGTGTGTGTTATAGACTCTGGCAGCGAAAAGGTTAAAGCTTCCAACTTATGGTAGCCCTGTCAGTTATTTATTCCTCAAATAGACGCTGTTTGATCATTTTTACTATGCCTTGTAAAATAGCCATAATCGTAAACGTTTTCATTCACAAGTCATTTTCTGCATTTCATTGTATAGTGTGTTGCGTTTTGTTTCGTGTAAATAGAGAGCAACTTCACGTGGAACTATAGTTCGAACCTCTAGTCAGGCAAAATGGCGGCTGGCGCATTCGCATTAAGGTCGGCAAATGTGTCGAACCAAAGCAGACTGAGGTTCACTGGTCAAATGACGTCACTATAGCCGAACTATCGGTGTTTAGTTGGAGCTGTAGTCACTTTAGACGACTATAGACCGGACTATAGTTCCACGTGATTTCGCTCAACGCTTTCCCACTATGGACTGTAGCGCGTTCAGTTACGGTATCGATTGCATCAAAAAACGTAACAATTTAACTAAAACGATCTATCTGTTTGCACGATATCGATTGCGAACGGCACGAACGGGCGGAACGGCCTCAGAGGTAGTGAGCCAACGATAACGAGAAAAAACAAAATGGAGACCAAATGAGTTTGTAAATACAGCGAACAGTCCCGAGTTAATTTCTCATCAATAAACCAACATTTTCCAATACTTAATGTATCAAACAAATCAGCTTACATCTAAGCAGCTAAATCTTATTTTTATATACGGTGAAATAGATGCATTTCAGTTGATGTGTACACTTTTGCGTGTGTTATTCCGATTCGTAAACAATTCGTTCGTACCCTTGAAAAGTAAATAAATTTGGGGGCGCGATGAGTTATTATTGGAGAGTATTGGAGAACGTTAGATGTCGTACTATAAGGGTTGTTTGCATCGGTTAACGTTGCCGTTCTCCGATACAGTACTTGAACGCGCTACTGATGTTACATGTACCATGTATTGTTGTTTTAATTGATGTTATTGTATTGATGTTTACCAACTGTTCATAACTCATGATTCATTTAACTATTTATTGCCGTTGCCATGGGTATTGAGGTTGGTCTTTGTTTATTGTTAAATCGTTATTCATCTAACTAAGCATTGTCTTTCCAATGAGTGTTTTGTTGTTGTTGAACGCCCCTGTTATGAACCCGGGACAATGTCGGTTTATATCGGTAGACTTCGTAGAGCGATTGGCAATCCCCGTCAACTGACGAGAATTGCCGATTGCTCTACGTCAAGTACCGATATTGACTGACATTGACCCGTGGCAAGTTCAGCCAACCTTCCGCTTACCGAGCGGACGGTCGCTCGCTCTTGAACGAACTTGCTCGGCAAGCGCTAGGCGAGCGGAAGGTATCAGTACGTAATATTTGCTAGTTGTATTACAGTACACTCTAGGGGGCGCAAGCTGTGCTTGTTGAACGATAGCGAGCAGACAGCAAGCGCTAGGTTTCCGCTAGGTTTCCGCTCGATGATCTTGAACATGGGGCTGATGGTTCAGGGGCGTATTTCATGAAACGTTATTATTCTTTCACAATAAACGGGAGAAGTTAACTCCTCCATTGCCATGACGTCATTAATTTCAAACAATTATCGTCTGCTTTTATTTCTCAAATTTAATTTTAAGTTATTTTGACATGAGAAAAAGTTTTATAGAAATACTGATCAAACATCTTATGATCCTGATTAGACGCCGCGTTTGCAAATAAGTATTTCACTCGGAATGAAACAGTGAAGGGGTAAAGAACATGGGCGTGTTCGATTATCAGTTCCAGAACTGTTTGGAACGATTCCATGGAATTAGTAAATCAAATAAAAACGGAATTAAACCCTTGCAAAAATGGTAGTCTGGTTCCCTATTTATTACACCTTTGCTGTCGAAGCGGTCGTAAATTGTGCCGGGAACCATGATGATACGCCACAATTCTGCTCACACCACCTCCTCGGGCAGAATTGATAGAACAGTTCTGGAATTGAATTCCGGACCATTCGATTTCGATTCCGTCAATCCGGAAGATTCAGGACTGATAAACGAACACGCCCCATATGTTTGTAACAGATTGTAGTGAGTCAGACCAGAGGCCGAGTATAGCGACTGCTGACCTGTAGCGTGTTCAGTTACCACTGTTTGCTGTTTAGGTTAGCAGGTTGTGCCCCATGTGCAGCGTGCAGAGTACAGTAAAGAAAACGTTTTATTCCCCGATAAACGCGTTTACGATAAAACTATTATTTCCATTGCAAACAGTTTTGATCCAGATCAGACGCCGGGTAACCCGGTGTCTGATCAGGCTCAAAACTGTTTGCTATTCAGATTAAAACTTGTAGTCACAATTGTAAAAAAAAGTTGTCATTTTCTATATTTCATTGCAATTCTTACTGAACTCATGGCTGACTCAACTCAGGAACGTATATTAGAAGTTTATACTGTTATAAAATACAACACAAAAGCTTAACCGCTACACGCGTACGAGTAAGATATCGGGTAACACGTTATTTTGCGAGATTTCGCGAGACTCCAATCCCTATAATCTACGTTCCTGCTCAAATCTAGTTGCGATCCAGTTTAATTCCTTCACTGCCTTATTCCAAGTGTCACTGGTTGTTTTCCAAACAGTTGGTACATGTATCCTTGATGCGTAGCGCGGAGTCTAATCAGGGTCAAAACTTTTTGACACTCATTTCGATATTCCTTAAGTCAAAATATCTTAAAATAAAAATTTAAGAAATAAAAGCAGAAGAAATTTTTTAAAACGCAGTGAATGGTCAGACTCAGGGCTGCCATAAGTTGACATGAAAAATCCTAAGATTTCCAAATTTACAATTTTCAAGTGCGATTTTACGAATCGTACCTTTACCCCATCGTCTGTTTCTTGTTTTGTTGACATGCGACTACTTAAAGCATTCTGTAAGTAAAGCAGAATGCGCCTTAGGGCGCATTCTGCTTTACTTTCAGTCTGCTTTAAGCTACCATGTACTTGGGAAAAATCCGGAGATTTAGGAAAAATCCGGAGAAATGGCAACCCTGAAGGGTTAAACATCTACTGTTGTATTTTACGGTGCATTGTATTAATTTGTGTCCTGTATCGTTTCACCGGGATATGCTAACGTTTATTCAACTGTAAAATTGAGAAAACGTTATTCGTTCCCACAAAACATGTCGTGTGCTAACATAGTTTTCTGTTGGAAACAGTATGGAGCAAGATGAGGCACAAGGCTGTCATGCATCTGATCTGGTCCCAAAGTGTAACACAGCAGAAAATAAAATCAAGAATCATACTTTTATCCGGAAATACCGATTCAGTCGGAATTTTGAGAAAGGTGCCAGCAGTCATCGAAACTGTCAAGTATGTAAAAACATTTCTAATAGTGTAATAAGAACATTACATTTATATTCAAATTAGTGTTTAAATGATGCTCGATTAGTTCCGATGATTGATCGAAAGTGATCATTTGATAGATAATCGATTATAAAATCAAATAATCGATTAATCGAAATAATGTTTTGTATTATATTTTAAGTAAGATAGCTATATTGTTTCTAATATAAAATGTATGAAAACACTTTACTACATTATTAATAATTTATGTATTAATCTTCAGATGTGCAATTAAAATAAAAAAGAATATAATCTGATATTTTTATTGTCAACTTTTAGATTTTAGTTACTAAATTTATACTCAAAATTTAAATTTCTCATTTCGATTGTATAATCGGTGATTAATCGAAGTGGTCTGTCCGATTATATCCGATGATCGATTATGAAAATCAGTCGATTATGAAACCCTTGAATAGAATTACCTACCAAAATAATTATTTCAAGGACATAATGTTCTCCGTTTATAGCCATGCGTTTAGTTTCGTTTAAACGAGAAAGACTATTGTTTTGTCCCCTATGCTTGTTTCAAATAAAAACGTTACAACGTTGGTTTTGTTCGATGCTTATTATGCTACCATGAGATGAGCTCAGCTGTAATAATTACACCAATGTTGTTGAAGCATTTTATGTACGCTCAGGCTGTTATACATGTAGCAAACACGCATATACACGTCAGTGATGTTATAAACAGTGCACCGGTGAATAGTACACTTGTCCTATGCAAATAGTAAGGACTCTGGGGCCCTTTTAATAAAACCTCGTACGACAGAAAAGTCAAAAATTTTAAATACTTTAATTTCTGATTTCTCTATCTAATCCTGTCTTGTGACATCTCTTTGGAATCGTCTTGAAAAGGCGATTCCAAAAAGATGTCAACGACAGGATTAGATTGAGAAATAAATAATAATTTAGACTTTTATAATCTGACTTACGACAACATTTGTCGTACGAAGTTTTATGAAACGGGCCCCAGATTAGTGCCTTTTCTCTGATCAGGGCCAGCACTCTTTGACATATTGCAATACATTGAAAACAAACAAACACACAAAACAATAAACAATAAACAACAACCATTGGTAGACAAACAAGGGTTAGATTAACCCATTTGTGCCCAGTGGATTATTCCATGTTTATATATTGGATTAGTCCATTTATTTACCAAAGGGATGCCTGGTCAACATTTCATTTTCATTTTCATTTTGTTTTATATTGAAATTCCTATCAGCAAACAGTGTAGACTCTGATCAGACGCCGCAATATGCGGCGTCTGATTAAAGTCTGCACTGTTTGCCCTTGTCCCATAAATGGGATCGTTGGCACAAATGGGTTAAACTTGAAACTGGAATTGTCCCTTTGAAGTTACAGAAAAGAGTTAACCCTTCACACATAAAACACACTTTTTGGTTCATTTTCTCTTATAATTGCTCGTAGTGCTACTATCATGTCTTGATAAATGACCAGTTGTTATTCTCGTGCGACCTGGGGCCCGTTTTACTAAACAACTTACGCAAAAAATTTGCGTAAGTCAAAATTTTAAATTTTAATTTATATTTTTTATTATCACTTGCTACAAACAGTAAATAGCCAGATCAGAGGACGCGCTTTTAGCGCGTCCTCTGATTTGGCTATTTGCTGTTTGCAAACGTTTATGATAAAAAAATAAGAGTTAAACGATTTTGAGTTACGCAAAATTTTTGCGTAAGTTGTTTAGTAAAACGGGCCCCTGGTAGGTAGGTAAATAAAGCAGGGTTAACTCTTTGCATGCTGGGTATTTTTTGATCTGCAACAATTTGTCGTCTGCTATCCTTCTAAAATTAGAATTTTCAAAATTTCTTTAAAATTCAGTGTCAGAATGGCATAAAATAGAAAGCCCTAAATGGAGCATATGAGAGGATACCCAACAGTAGCACTTGGAAGAAGAACAAAAAGAAAAGAAGCATATGATAATGAAGAAGAAAGGGGCATCAAGCAACCATTATCTCAACCCTTTCATGATCAAATTTACCGTTAGAGTTTTACCCCAGTCACCGCCATATTGCCGTGTGCTTCAATATTGTTGTCTTCAATATCGATTCAAAGTTGAATTTAAGACCGTTCGACTGAAGAAGTTTCAAAACGAGTGTCAAACCGTTTGGATCTTGTTCAGACGCCGCGTTACGCGGCGTCTGAGCAGGATTCAAACTGTTCGCAAATGCGCCTTTTGGCGTCATTGATAGCGAAAGGGTAAAAGTATTAAACATAAGTATCGGGTATATTCGTCATTAACAAACAGTGTACCTATGAAGAGTGCACTTGCCTTATGTATTCAATGAATACTCTAGTCATATGACCCCTATAGGAGCTCTCTGATCAGGTTCTGCATTTAAAGTCCTGTGGTAATTTATTGTTAAAAATCAACCCTGTACATTGTATAGCCTAAAAATAGTTAGCTGAATGTTTCAAAATTCAAATTACACCTTACACTTTATTTACTCCGTTATATTATTTTGAATAAATCTACGCTTTAACAAGAAACAATGTGAGACAATATAAGCAAAAATTATAGTTTGATGTGTCTTTAGATCTCTTTTTTAAAACAAAACCTGGAATTTTGATGAAAAAATATTTCTCAAAAACAAATATTAATAAAGTTAATGACTACAAGTTTCGCGCAATCACTTGTCCACAACATTCATTAAAAGAAAATCAAAACATATTTTGAATAAAGGTGTTCAATAAGAACTTATCAACTATTCAGATTTTTCAAAATGCTAATATCTCTTAAAAACTTGAATTACAAAAAATGACTTATTCAATGTATATTTGTTTCATTCTATTAAAAAGTATGGTTGATGAACTAGTTTGTCAGAAATATTACAGTTAAGATTTGTTGTAATTACAGCGTTTTTTTGTTGTTTTTTTAAAAAAAAAAAGTGGGTAATTTGAAGCTCAGATGCAGTAACTTCCCTTTAAAAATAGAATTCTGACATTTAAATGCATTATTAGTTAATCATAGACTTGCATACAAGGTTAACAATATTGTTAAAACATAGTACTAGGCCCTATTACATGTACTCTTAAACTGATACGAAACGATTGATAAGCTTCAATATGTGGCTTGATAGTTCAATCAACTCTTATATTCCGATTTTGTTGACTTGTAAGTCATTAAACCAAAAACGTAGTTGGATATATATATAATTGGGAAGTATATAGCGGGCATTGATCCCCTTATCACTGCGTTATAGACTGACAAGTCAAGTCCATAAAATCGGACAATGCATTTAAAAAAATGAAATCGGCTTGACTGTGACTCGAACCTAGGATCTTTGGATTGCTAGTCTACCACTCTACCGCCTGAGCTATCAAAGGAGACTCTGAAGCGTATCAACATTTTCTATGTCTTTGTCGAAATTTTCTAATATAAGTACGCGCGGAAAAAGGCTATGTTATCAAGACGCATTTCCACACGCCCGCAAGAAAACTCTGACATGCGAGGGACCTTTTTTAGAAATTGTAGATGTCCATTAAAGTTTCAGTGGTAAACTATTTAGACACTGAAAAAATATTCGGCAAAGTAGCCACACGTTGAATTTGTCTAGGTGGTGAATGTTTATACTCTTTGGATTGCATGCTTTACGGATGACATTCCTCGTCTTTGCTGCACGTTTCTTTGTAAGAGGCGTGGCTTATGTGTTTGGCAGCTTCAAATATTCCTGGTAGGACTTTATTCCAAAAGCTGGCAGCCCTCTCCAGCAAACGCTCCTTTACTTTCGATGCGGAAACAACATTGGCTATTTTTAGATATCGGTGATTAGCCGAAGTGTATGGTAACCAGTCTACGCCAATATCACGTGGTTTGTTGGGATTTCCGGTTTTAGCAAAATTTGTCCACAATGTCATAACATTACGAGCGGCCACTTTCTCCCATGGCTGAAAGTCTCGACGTTGCCCCAACGCAACTTTGTTTCCAAACACATAAAGCAACTCGTCAAAATGTAAAGGTCGATTTGACCACGTTGGGCGTGGAAAAGCACTTTTGTACGGTAGAATGTCAAAATAATAGAGGTATGATCTTTCGCCGGATCTGGCCGCATGCTCTCTTATAGTTTCGTGAGTGTTTCCTAAAAACATCATATCAGACACCATGTTAGAAACCATATGACGAATGGCTTCCGGGTTTTCAGGATCATTCCAGTCTGTATATTCCGCAATGAGAGCTTCATTAAGAATAGGCGGCGCATCTTTGCCAAATACCATAGAAACCATCTGTGGTACCAAGATCTTATCGAAGTGTGTTTTATTTGGAAGAAAGTTTTCTGCATCAATACCGATTCTAAAAACCCATGGGTTCATGCATGTAGTACCCTCTCCAGAATTTAATCCAATCATCAGATCGTAGGATGAAAATGATTCCAGTGCAGGTGCATTGTTTTGGCCATTAAGGGTGTCTCTCGGAGTTATTGGTACAAACTCGCCATCAACTGTGGGTACGAAAGGATTGGGCATCACATATTCCCAGTGTTTCAAAGTAAAGTCTATGGTAGCATGCAGCTTGTCATATGGAATAGTTTTCAGGCAATCCACCATTGTTGTGGTATCGCTACTTTCACAGCCAACAAGTGATGCTAACTTTATCGCGTCTTTTCTCGGGTTTGGTCTTATTGCCCAATGAGCTGATGCCGTGCCGCTCTCAGCAATCATTCTATGAAATAAACCAATGTTTCCCGGGTATAGTCCTTGAAATATTACACTAGAACCACCAGCCGACTCGCCAAATAGTGTAACTCGGCTAGGATCTCCTCCAAATGCTTCTATATGCTGATGAACCCACTGAATGGCTAGCTGTTGATCCCATAGACCGTAGTTACCAGGCGAAGCAGAGTCTTCAGTACTGAGGAACCCCCATACACCAAGTCTGTAGTTAACGGTCACGACAACAACTGGACCATGTACAGCAAGAGCATCGCCCACATATGTCTCCGAAGTATCGGACAAGAATCCTCCACCATGAAACCACACCATTACGGGAAGCATGTCATCTGCCAACAAAAGTCCAGGTCTGAAAATGTTCAGGAAAAGGCAATCCTCTGAGTCCCTCGGGAATCTCGGAAGAATCATTTGATTCTGCAAACAAGCGTTCCCAAATTGCTGCGCCCTCAAAGGCTCTTTGATTGGCGTTTTGGCAACTGGTTTTCGAAACCGCAAACTCTCAACTGGTGGTTCCGCATATGGAATTCCAAGGAATTTTGCAACTTTCACTTTATCATCAATAACGTCGACTTCCTCAATATATCCTATAAATGTCCCTACTCCCGTATCTACTGAGATATCATTGGAATAGCTATTTGCAACAGTGAGTAGCATTAAGCAATACAATAGTTTGTTGAATACCATTTTAACCAACATGAACGTACTAGAGTAACTAGACTGTGTTTTACCGGACAGTGTGTATGTAGCCCAGTTTGTTAACTGTGCCGATCTGGGTTAAGCCGTCTCTCGCTGGATTTTTTACATAGATCTACCTTTATACAGTGGATAATCTGTTATTCTTTCCAGTTTAAACGCGAACGTACGCAAACGCAAAGCGCTAAAAACGTAGAAAAGAACAACTTTTGGACAATTCTGATAATTCTTGTTTATCTTGGTGGCAAACAGTTTGGAGCCTGATCAGACGCCGGGTTACCCGGCGTCTGATCTGGCTCCAAACTGTTTGCACTGCAAATAATAGTTTTAGCGTAAACGCGTTTATTGGGAAAGAATAACAGATTCTCCACTGTACCACACTCGTGAACAAAACACACGGATAGTGTCACTGGGGGCCAACGGAGTATCACGAGGATTGTTTCGCACAGAAGTCCTGTATATGTTCCGCACCGATAAAGTGCATATTTCGTGTACCCAAAACGAAAGTAAAACACGAATTGATAAACAATGCTATAAACATGATAATAACATTACCTTTTTAGATTGATTGTATCAATGGAATATTATTTGGGTTATACAGAATCTGTAGTAATGCAATAAATGGATTTTAAATCGAGTTTAACAAATTAACCGTGTATAGGTGCCGCACAGAGTATGTATATGTTACTAAACGAAGTCCATTTTATATGTATATGTTACCAACTGAAGTCATTATTGAATTTATAGGATACAAACCGCCACGTATCATGTTGCCTACCGTTTATCTCGAAAATAAATGATCTCCACCAAATCTGTTGATAGTGACAGTCCAGTGAGAACATTTTTAAAGGTTAACACACAAAAAAACTGGTCCATTTCATGTAAGTTTCTGAAGCAGTTAAAAGTGCAGGACTAGGAAATGAATTCGATCAATCAACTGTTGCGGAAGCAGATGAAGCTGACAGAGTGGTTGATTTGTCCGAGCAACTGGAAACAAATTCAAAGCGACATAACTTCTTTAAAAATGTTGCATCCCGAATTGAAAACCTCATGAACACCTTTCGTCTATGTAATTAATTAATCTGTGAAAGTTTGCAGCATGTTCTTTATAGGAAAATATTCAAAGGGCTATACTTTTGTAAAACAGAAACAGCCAATATTCCAAACTACACGAACACCTTCATATATAAGCAATTACTCTGGGAAAGTGTTAAGAAAAGTGTATGAGAAGCTGCACAGGTTTTGTCCTATATATATTCTATTTATGA
This sequence comes from Gari tellinella, assembly GCA_922989275.2. Classification (NCBI taxonomy): domain Eukaryota; kingdom Metazoa; phylum Mollusca; class Bivalvia; order Cardiida; family Psammobiidae; genus Gari; species Gari tellinella. The sequence goes on along the minus strand of OV277868.1, from coordinate 79,404,863 downwards.
AACAATAATCTAATAATTACCTATATACCAGCAGATGGTAGCTTAAAGCAAACAGAGTAAAAGTACCTTAATGCTCATTCTGCTTTACTTTCAATTTGCTTTAATAAGTGACCATCCGTCTTCAAAACTAGAAACAGGCTTTAGGGTAATGGGTGAATGTCTTTTATATTACACGTTTTATCAAAAAGCGAAGATAAAATAAATGGATAGTACCAAGTGTGACCATACCACATGGTCTGTGACGTATTATGTGGATACCACTGGCAGTCAAATTGTCAACAAAAAAGGCCTCCATTCGGAACATCAATCAAATGTAAGAAATTTGTTTTAGCCGATTTCAACGACACATAGCCTATGATACTGGGAACTGGATTCTTTACAGTGATATCAATGAATTTGTCACCCAGGTAATACATTTTGCCTGAAAATGGGGCAAATTAGTTGGCAATATCTAGTATTAAATTGTCGTGGTATCATTGTGTGTGTTAACATTTCTGGATATTTGCCTCGTTTTCAGACAAAAAGTATACATCTAGTGACAGATACATTGACATCATTCTAAAATAACTTATTAATACCCTTAGCATAGGCTATGTTTCCTTGAAATCGACACATAAATAAAAACAAAACAAAACATTTGATTAAAATTCCGAATCGAGGCTTTTTGGTGATAATTTAGCTGTCAGTTGTACCAAAATTAACGTCACAAATCACTTGGTATGGTCACGGCCTCATCGCTAAAAGTGCGCCCAAACTTGCTCTACGTCGGGCGTACGGCGGTCGCAGAAAGGTTAAATCGGGCAGCGGGCATTATATAAAGTTGTGAAGAATTGTAGCCTAATCCCCCTGCATGTATATATTATGCAATAAATATGTTTAAACTAAACGTGAAATAGGAAGATTCTTGCGCTGGCCGAAGAAATCCTACGGCGGCAGTGTTGCGACCGCACGGCAAATCCCAAAGTTTTACAGGCCGTAGAGGTCGCCGCAGTATTTTAACGTGGAGTTATACAAAAAGTACATTTCTACGATGGCCGTAGAAAACGACATGCCGTAGAGCGGTTCTGCGGCTGCCGTACGGCCACCGTGCGGCCGCCGGGACTCAATGGTTAATTTTAATATTGGGCATTTGCACTTTTGTTCATATGTGTCTATTGATATAAAAGTGGGTTTGGATGTTCTTATGAGACATAATGCTGTCCATAAATGGCCTTTGAGTTCTCTGTGTAGTTGGACTGATATGAGTTATGTGCACATGTAGCAAGCCAATGTGTGTACACGTAGCAGAAGTAGTATCAACGGCCGCCGTACGGCCATCTGGCAGAGGCTCCATGCGATAAGGGGTTATTGTTGCGATGGTTTCTTGTAGGCTTTGTTTTGGCTGGTGAGCCCCTGATTGGCTGTTTCACTATTAACCTTTAGCCCACTAGTTATGTCGATAGTAGTTTTTTTTGCTGAAAGTGTAGACCCAGATGAGATACTTCCTTAAGAAGCTCTCTGATCAGAGTATACATTGTTTGCTAGGAGAAGAAATGATTCTGAAATAGATAACATTCTAAGTTTTCAAATACATTGTATTCTACTTTTAAATAAATGGTTTGAATAGTATCCATCAAATGAGGGGCAACTTTTGAATATGCGATGAACTAAGGGCCAATGACTTTACTTTCAACCTGGTTTAAGTGGTCACCTTTCTTCAATAGTAGAAATATACCATGGAGTAAAGGGTTTGAAGTATCTTTGGTATATTCCTTCCCGTTTGTTATGAAATTTCATTGATCTAGAACTTTGCTATTTGATAAATCATCGTTTTGTTTGGGCTTTATATTGCATCTACCTATTCAATATTCATGTATAGATAACAAATCTTGAATTCTCAGAATGACCCCTATGCATTACTGTTTTCAGCTTTTAATCTTTAAAATTCATTAAGTAAACAGAGTAGTCCCTGTGGAGAGCCCCTACAGGGACTGTCTTTTCAGGGTCCACTCTGTTTGCAAAAGTTTAAAAAAAAAAAATACTGATTTGTAATTGTGTTCCTTCGTGTTGTATATATGTTAATTTTGTTTGTGGACCATATTGACAATTGGTTTGTTTGTTCGATACCAAATATGTAATCCACATGAAATAAAGTCGTTATTATTATTATACGGCTGCCGAACGGAGACCGCACTGCCGCAAGTTTTTTAACCCCAAAACATCAAATCTCGCCTTGCGGCGCCCGCAGCAAATGTGAGCAGAACATACGGCGGTCGTCGGAAATCTACGGCGGCCGGGAAATTGCTATTCGCCGTAGGAATAATAATCTGTGCGACTGCCGTATACGGCCGACGCAGCAAATGTGAGCTAGGCATAAACGATACATTTTTCCAATCCATTTTTTTGTCACTGCAACAGAAATCAATTAATTGACTTCAGGAGGTAACACATACACCTTCTGTTGGTAACGTATACACGTAAATGCGACTTCAGGAGGGCACATACACAGTCATAAACCCTTCAGGGTACTGTGATTGATTCAAAGTTGTATACATTATTGTGAAAAATAAGTTGAAAAAATATGCAAAAATGAAGCTATTAATAAACATACATCATGTCTGAGATGGGGTTCCCGAATATTTGTAAATATAGTGGATCATTCCAATGTTTTTTTCAATAATCGCCCGGTAATATTCATTTAAGAGTGACAAATTGACGTCTGTGCTTGATATACATACTTAATTTCCATAAATAATACAAGAAATGGTATGTAAACAGTTTATTAACAAACCTATACTGTAATTTGCAAAGAAATAATTCAATTGATATGTGTGTCTATGGACACAAGTGGTTAATGCGAATGTCAGCTATAAAAAAATACACAAATGGGTGTGTTTACATGGATTGTAGGTGCGAAACATATACGGGACTTCTGTGCGAAACGGGTCTTCGTGATACCTCGTTGGCCCCCAGTGAGTGTGTATTAACCCAGTTTGTTAACTATGCCGATAGAGTCAAGTGTCACTGGGTTAAGCCGACTCCCGCTGGATTTTACATAGATCTACCTGTATATGTATCTTATTCATCAACCATCTATACATTGGCTTAAAATTGCCAGGAAAGAGTGCAGACACATGCCATGCAGATCGTATACAAATAATGTAGATCTAGATCCCGACCAGAGCTGTATGATTTGGGTTTACATTGTTCATAAAACCCGTCAATTTAGGCTTACAAGGAGACGGGATAACCTTGACCCTGCAGATCCTGAGTATAACTTCATTTGCAAGCAGTGAAGATCAAGATCAAATTGCTCCTGATGTTGCTCTACATTGCTTGGGTCAACACGTTCTGTCGTACTTTTAAATCACATGGGGGACGCACCACTAAAATGCCAAAATAATATTTTGATTTAATCATGGGTTCTGTATTATTTAAGTTGTATAATCATAATCGTTATTTTGAATAGATAGTGTATATCTTGCTACAGTGGAGAAAACGTTATACTTTCCCAATAAAAGCGTTTATACTATAACTATTATTTCTATTGCAAACAGTTTGGAGCCAGATCAGACGCCGGTAACCCGGCGTCTGGTCAGGCTTCAAACGTGTTGCCACTCGGATCAAAATAAATTGTGATCGATCAAAAAAAGTAATTTTCTGCATTTTAGTATATTGTGTTTGCGTTTAGTTTCTGTTTATTTATCCTTGTCTAAACCATACAAAAGCCCAATGTACTATAATATGCTTGTTCTTGAAAATGTTCAACGGTTCTGTTTACTCGTGGTTGCGAACAGTTTCGAGCCTGATCAGTTACAGGGCACCCCGGCGTCCGATCTGGCTCAAAACTATTTGCAATTGACATAAAGATTTTGGTATAAACGTGTTTAAAGGGGAAAGAATATTCTTCTCCACTGTACACTTCAATTGTGTAAGTTGCTGTTGTATTTTATCTTTAGGAAAGGTTGTATGCATTGACTTTGTCAATTAAGGCCATCCCCTTCACGTCATACTTTAAAAGGACTCGCAACCGGACGGTGTACTTGTCAAAATAAAATAAAATACTCAAATAAAAGCAAATGTGTGGCATTATTTGGATGATCAGTCCAAAAAAAGTCTCAAGAATCGTCACCGAATCTTAGATTTTTAGATATTTTCCATCGTTTTTCTATAGCGTTAGCTAACGGTATAGTTGTTGTTGTTGCTTCATTACACGGGCTCAGACATAAACACGAGCCGAATTACGAAGTTGTATGCACTTTCGATCGCTACACATTTAAATACGTTAAATCGATCCGAGATAAACGGATAGTTCCGTGGTCCATTGGTCTAAGCGGTTTCCCCTATGTTGCCTTCTGTCCGCCAATGCCGGGCCCCGGGTTCGAATCCCACCAGAGACCAATATTTTTTTTTATTGAAATACATTTTTTTTAAACAGAATTTCTTATCCTAAACTAATTCTTTACCATTTATATAAGCGTTTGACACATATTTACAAATTACTATTTTTAATGCACCATCTGGTTGCGAGTCGCTTTAAAAAAAAATCGCCTCCTTTAATTTCTGTCTTCTGCTTTTATTTAACAATTATGGTATTTTGACTTAAGAAGGACCGTATTGAAATTAGTGGCAAACAGTTTGGATCCTGGTCAGACGTTACGCAGCGCTGATCTGGATCCAAATGTTTGCAAATAACTGTTGTACTCGGAGCAAGGCAGTGAATGGGGTTAAGTTTACCGATTTATTACCAATGTTTCGTCTGCTTAACTCTTTCCTCCCTGAAACTTCAAATGGACAATCCCAGTTTCCATTTTAGTCTAGTCCATTTCTTACTTTTAAGGGTTGTTTTTGTCAATGTTTTGCATTATGACAAACAGTGAAGACCCTGATCAGAGGGCTCCTTTCGGAGCCCTCTGATCCGGGTCTTCACTGTTTGCATAGGCCAAGTGTACCATTCACATGTACACTGTTTGAAAAGGACGCCTATATGCGGGACTAGGGTTCAAGGGGTTAAACTTGTCGTCTGCACCTTTTTCAAATCTAAGCGTTTTAAATGACTGAAAATGTTGATATGGGTGTCAGACAGTTATTATTATTATTATTATTATTGTTACTGTTACATTTATTACTATTATGCCAGCTTTATACAGGGCTCCAGATAAGAGGAAGTATCCTGAACAAATCCAACCTTTTCTCACTCATACAGTATCAAATCCTATGGCGTTACTACTCGTTAGAATCGTCTCTTCGAGACGATTCTAATGAGTAGTGACACCATAGGGTTTAAAGCAGAAATAAAGGTTTTAGGTTTTGAAATACTCCCCTTATCTGGAGCCCTGTTTATATAGCGCTCTTTTCACACAGGAGTTGTGCGCTCGAAAGCGCTTTACATGAAATTATATATAAATGTTCTTATAAAGTGAGAAAAGACAAATAACTAGTTCTACATTTAGGTCTTAGATGTGTAATGCTTGACTGCGCACAGGGGCCCCGACACGATTGCTTTTTTAGAGAAAAAAATCGTCAGAAGGTATATATACTTCTGACGATTTTTTCTCTCAAAAAGCAATCGTGTCGGGGCCCTGTGAGAAATCGAGCCCTGAGTGGAAAAGTTTGCAAATCGACGAGTGGCCGGTGTGGATATAAAAGAAAAACAATGTTTTAGTGGATCATAACTATTGTGCGGGCGGTAAAATTGTTGAGTCTGCCAATGCAGAGCTAGATTTGCCAGGATCTGCAAGACAAGCGCCCATAAATGATGAGGGATGCATGATGAGATTACATGATGATGATTACAGGAAGATGATTTCGGCTAATCTCATTTGTTCCAAAGCAGCCTGTTTGGATTAAAACCACCAATTCGCCTTCCTTTAAGCTCTTACAGTGGAGAAAACGCTATTCTTTCCAAGTAAACGCTTTTACGCTAAAAGTACTATTTCCTGTGCAAACAGTTTTTAGCCTGATCCGACGCCGGGTAAACCCGGCGTCTGATCAGGCTCCAAACTGTTTGCCACTCAGATAACAAAGAAAAGTCAGAATTGTAAAAAAATATTGTCCTTTTCTGCATTTTAGAGTTTTACGTTTGCATGTAAACAGGAAAGAATAACGTTTTCTCCACTGTAGCAGAGGGGATCATCTCGGTCTAATAAACAGAAAACATTCCCCATGACAAATCAGCCCCAGAACCACAACAAAGGTAGAGGAACAGACTGCCAATTAAATACAGGTCTGACTGTAAATCAAACCTGTGGTACATGCCAAATTTTTTTTCCTACATCAACCCTTTACTCCATAGATACTCATGTTAACCTATTAATTTATTCCTTCACTCAAATAAATAGTTTAATTTTATACAGTCGTGAATATGCACAATAACATTCCTTAATCTAAACAGACTGTACATATACATGTAGTTTAAGCAGGGAAATAAAGCAGAATGAATCCTGCTTTAATTTCAGCCTGCTTTATGCAACTATCTCTCTTCAATATTTAAAATAAGCTATGGAGTAAAGGGTTAAATATATATTGCAATTATTGGGTTGCAACATACCAGCCGTTTATTATGAAACTTGGTAATCATTGTCAACTTTTACAGTCAATCTTGTATTAAGCGATCACTATAGTGAATACCCATATTTTGTCTGGTATGGAGCTGTCTGTTTAATGCAGGATAAAACTAATTCAGAATGCTTCAGTACGAGTTTTCTTCACTATTTCTACCCTAAGTTAATTAGTCTAGTGTCATAATGAAGAGGTATGCACACTGATTCGCAAGGTGATTGCTTTATACAAGATTGACTGTATTTTTCACATCTCTTGCTGGAGTATATTGTTTATCTTGCAGAAAATAATTTGTAAAACAGACAATAGCTATTAAATTGACATTTTTGTGAATTCCACAAATATTTGCGAAAGACAGTGCATGTTACACCAACAAACTTCAATTTTCCTTGATTTTACTTTCCCACAAAGTTTGACCCCTCTCTAACACAATATCATTTTTCTCAAGTTACATGAGGTCAACCCTCCTAATTTAGTTTGTATTTTGTTCTAGAGACATGGTAGATAATTTTAAGTGTGGTCACTATGAATGCCCCTGCCTAATTTTTGTAAAAATCTCAATTTTGCAAAATGTAAAAAATGATTTTTGAGAAGAAAATGGACTCATAAATTATTTTTTCCGAAATATATAGAGGATATTGAATGAGTGTTTTTTCAGTAATGAATTTATTGAACGAGTTGGATAAAAATGATATTTTGCGAGCCTTGGCGAGCAACATATCATTTTTATCCAACGAGTTCAATAAATTTATCACTGAAAAAACACGAATTTAATATCCTATTTATCACATAAACACCAAATGACACGAACATCCGAAAGGTCTTACTTTCACTTTTGCCCTCGGCTCTTAGGTAAACGATTCGTCATAGGTGTTATTCGGTTTTATTCATCCGTAGATAAAAACACCAATCATATTAACGTAAAGAAAAGCAACACCATTACGTTGTGAAAAGACTTCTCTGATACCATATTCAAATTTTAAATTGATATTTAAATTTAAGTTGTTCTAATTGACTAAAAATGAACATTTGACATTAAGAATCTAGTTTCGTTTTCAAAATAACGTCAAGACGTAACATGACGTCATTATCATTGTAACGTCTAAATTTGAAAAACAGTCTGAGTCACAGTTAATACTAAAGTTTACGTAGTATTAAGTTTAGCCTGATTTGCAGCCTGAGTTTGCGAGACTAATAGGGATAATGTTTCTAGGACACTTCGAAATGTTTCAATACCTAGTGGTGATCTATGTTTGTCTAGATTCTCTTAACTGATTTACAGTCGGCGTAGTAATACATTATTTTGGTGATTCGAAAATTAGTATAAAATATATGCCCAGTGGGCCATACGATTTTTACGGCCCTCTATATTTTGCACGTTTATGTGATAAAAGATTTTATTTTAATGTATTATGCAAAATATTTACTTTTTCTGCTTGTATTAGTATAAAACAATGTCTTAGGTATGAATGCGTAAATAAATTTTGATCTTTTTATTAATATTTGTAATTTTTATCCTCGGAAAGAAAAAGGAGGGGGTAGTCATTTTAGGACGTTTTTTGAAAAGCAGGGTACCGAGACAAAAATACTCATAATTTCAGTTATAGATGGTGAAAAATCTTTTAACTCTGGAAAGTAATGTAGAATTGAATACTGAATAAAATGGTGTATAGCTTTTGCGGATTTGTTTCGGAGAGCATTACCCATCTAAATCCTTATGTAAAGACATTCTACTTGAACTTCTTTCAATATAAACAAATCTACTAAGTTAATAAAATGAATTTTAAAACGGGTTAAAAATTTAAAAGATTTATTGAATGAATGGTTAAAACCGTGATTTAAAAGTCATTGTTGTTCCAGACACCTTCACCCGACCCCACCGGACCTACATAATCCATGGCTGAATAACACACTTGATCTATAAAATAAGCTGCCCAAGAATATGACTGTCCTTTAGGAGTTTTCTGCTCTACCCTCAGCCTTTTATAAACTACCATTCGTTAGGATATAGGCACTACCTACTATCTCGAGCGAAATCCCGTGGAACTATATAGTCCGGTCTATAATGACTATAGCTCCAACAGAATACCGATGGTTTGACCCGCAGACGGCCCATTCTAAGTTTTCCTTGATTCGACAAACGGTGTTTTTTTCTGTTGACCTTACTGCGCATGCACCGGCCTCACTTTCGATTGACTATAGACCTGACTTCATGTATAGTTCCACGTGAAGTTGCTCTTTGTACCTCCAACATCTGACCCACTGAGCCTTGTGTATGACGTTTGAGATATCGCGGCAAAGAGACGCCTTAACCTTTCGCTCTCAAGGACGTTTAAAAGCGCGTTTGCAAACAGTTTGGATTCTGATCAGACGCCGCGTAACGCGGCGTGTGATCAGGATCTCAACTTTTTGACACTCGCTTTGAAATTTCTTCAGTCATACTGCCTTACTTTTTAACTTTGAAACGACATTGCAGACAACAAAATTTCAGCAGACGACAATGAAACAGTGAAGGGATAACAATCGCACGCAAAATTTGGCAGTGGAAGTGTTAATGTTACTCCCATTATGATTGGTACTGTACATGTATATTGGTTTTTTAGGGTTATTAGTTATTTCAGGGTCTTATTAGAAGCTCGTACCTCCAACATTTGGCCTACTGATGCCATATCGATGCTCGTGCACGACGTTGTTAATGTTTGAATTAACGAGAGACCTTAATTGTTTTACTTCTTTGGTTTTCTTATTTATTGTTAAAGTTATAGGGGGGTCAGGATGAGTTACTAGTTATCTGATTAATAAGCTGTCCAAGAATTATACCACAGACCCCCAGTTAGCCGGTTTCAAAGAGTTCAGGGACAATCCCTACCACTAAGATCCACCAGACAGGCGCCAGGGCAACGGTACAACTCCTGAACTCATATTAAGACCTATAGCATCTACAGGAAATACACAATGTCTAGAGGTAGCAGTCATTTATTTCCTACTTTCTTCTAAAAACAAATATGTGTGTTGTCAGGCGTTTTTTTGAAGACTGCAACTGAGTTCGCATCTTTGATGTCTTATGGTAGAGTGTTCCAGAGTTTTGAGGCTGCATGCATGTAATTTTCTATCTCCATACTTCACCAAACGGCTTCTCGGTACAACACGCGATACTGTTTACTCGCAGACAGTTGATATCCTGGTCAGACTAAGGGCTGTCATTTCTCCGGATTTTTCCGAAGTCTTAGAATTTTTATTCTAGCAGTTGGTAGCTTAAAAGCAGGCTGAAAGTAAAGCAGTGTTTAAGGTACAATTTGTAAAATTGCGCTTGCGGAAAAATAGAAAATTTGGAAATCTTAGGATTTTTCATGATCAACTTATGGCAGCCCTGCAGACTACGAGGAAGTCGGTGTCTCATTTGGGTTAAAACTGTTTGCAAATAACATAGTCCGTGGCATTGGCAGTGAAATAATTAACTTTGTAGTCTGTTATACGATTATCTCAATTCATGTATACACGCATCTTTTGCAAACGGAACAGTGCACCAGTGGAGAGTATAATTGTCACATACAAACGGTGAAGACGAACCTTTTGATTAGGGTCTACATTAGTCTTTGTAGAACGATCCTGCGTCTCGATATGTTATCATTCCCTGTTCATGATACATTTTTCATTTTTGGCAAAACCACGGTTTCTCATTTTTACCTCATTTTGCGATAGCATGTAATCACCCACTGTTTTCACTTATTCACCTCTGAAATATTTGATAGAAAAATTTAATTTCCCGACATATAAGTCTAACCTAATTTACGATTGATGTATTACAAACTGGCAAACGGTGCATTTCCTTAAGGAGCCCTCTGATTAGGGTATAGACTCTTTGCATGGGACACGTGTACTCTTCACATTATAATATTGTACATGTCCCATATAGTCGTCGATAGGGTTAAATGTCTTAAGTACTAAAACATAATCAATGGAAAAGTATCCACATATCAAACGTTACAATATGAAAAGTTTAGTCTGGCTTCTGTGTTTTATGGAGTATATTCCTCGTCTTTGTTACACATTTCTTTGTAAGAGGCGTGTCTTCTGTGTTTGGCAGCTTCAAATATTCCTGGTAGGACCTTATTCCAAAAGTTGGCAGCGCTCTCAAGCAAACGTTCCTTCACTTTCGATGCGGTGACAACATTGGATATTTCTAGATATCGGTGATTAGCCGAAGTGTATGGTAACCAGTCTACGCCAATATCACGTGGTTTGTTGGGATTTCCGGTTTTAGCAAAATTTGTCCACAATGTCATAACATTAAGAGCGGTCACTTTCTCCCATGGCTGGAGGTCTCGGTGTTGACCAAATGTCATTTTGTTTCCAAACACATAAAGCAACTCGTCAAAATGAAAAGGTTTATTTGACCACGTTGGACGCGGAAAAACACTTTGGTACGGCACAATATCAAAATAATACAGGTATGACCTCTCGCCGGATCTGGCAGCATGCTCTCTTATAGTTTCGTGAGTGTTTCCTAAAAACATCATATCAGACACCATGTTAGAAACCATATGACGAATGGCTTCCGGGTTTTCAGGATCATTCCAGTCTGTATATTCCGCAATGAGAGCTTCATTAAGAATAGGTGGCGCATCTTTGCCAAATACCATAGATACCATCTGTGGTACAAGGACTTTGTCAAAGTGTGATTTAGTTGGAAGAAAGTTTTCTGCATCAGTACCGATGTTAAAGATACCTGGATTCAAGCATGTTGTACCCTCTCCAGAATTTAATCCAATCATCAGATCGTAGGACGAAAATGATTTAAGCACTTGTACATTGTTTGGATCATTAAAGGTGTCTCTTGGGGAAGTTTGTACAAACTCACCATCAACAGAGGCTACGAATGGATTTGGCATTACATAATCCCAATTTTCCACGGTATTTATGGTAGCATGCAGCTCGTCATATGGAATAGTTCTCAGGCAATCGACCATTGTTGTGGTATCGCTACTTTCACAGCCAACAAGTGATGCTAACTTTATCGCGTCTTTTCTCGGGTTTGGTCTTATTGCCCAGTGAGCTGATGCCGTACCACTTTCTGCAATCATTCTATGAAATAGTCCATTGTTTCCAGGGTATAGTCCTTGAAATATAACACTAGAACCTCCAGCCGACTCACCAAATAGTGTAACTCGGCTAGGATCTCCTCCAAATGCTTCTATATGCTGATGAACCCACTGGATGGCTAGCTGTTGATCCCATAGACCGTAGTTACCAGGCGAAGCAGAGTCTTCAGTACTGAGGAACCCCCACGCAGTGAGTCTGTAGTTAACTGTTACCACAATAACCTGACCATGTACAGCAAGAGCATCACCCACATATGTCTCGGACGTATCTGCCAAGAACCCCCCACCATGAAACCATACCATTACGGGAAGCATGCCATCTTCCAACACAATTCCAGGTTTGAAAATGTTCAGGAAAAGGCAATCCTCTGATTCCCTCGGATGTGGTGGAAACATCACATGATTCTGCAAACAAGAGTTCCCAAATTTCTGCGCCGTTAAAGGCTCTTTTAAAGGGGATTTAGCAACCGGTTTTCGAAACCGCAAATTACACACCGGTGGTTCTGCATATGGAATTCCAAGGAATTTTGCGACTTTCACTTTATCATCAATAATGTCGACTTCTTCAAGGTATCCTATAAATGTACCTACTCCTGTATCTACTGAGATATCACTGAAATGTCCGTTTGCTACAGTAAGTAGCATTACACTTAAGCAGTTCAACAGTTTGTTGATAACCATTTTAACCTCCGTATGTGTATCACGACTGTGTTTTACTGGCAACACACGAACTGCGGGTATATGTAAACCAAATTTTATGTATATACAGTGGAGAATCTGTTATTCTTTCCCGTTTAAATGCAAACGTACGCAAACTAACGTAGAAAAGAACAACTTTTGAACAATTCTGATATTTCTTGTTTATCTTGGTGGCAAACAGTTCGGAGCCTGATCAGACGCCGGGCTACCCGGCGTCTGATCTGGCTCCAGACTGTTTGCACTGCAAATAATAGTTTTAGCGTAAACGCGTTTATTGGGAAAGAATAACACATTCTCCACTGTATGTAGTATGCCCGGTAGGGTCAGTGACATTGGGTTAACCCGTGTTCCCCTCAGTGGAGAAAACGTTTATATTTCCCAATAAACGCGTTTACGTTCAAACTATAATTTCAATTGCAAACAGTTTGGAGCCAGATCAAACGACGGGTAACCCGGTGTCTGATCAGGCTCCAAACTGTTTGCCACTCAGATTAACATGAATAGTCAGAAGTGTGGAAAAGTTGTACTTTTCTCCATTTAGTGCTTTACGAGTCGTTTGCGTTTCGTTTGCGTTTAAACGGGAAAGAACAGCGTTTTTCTCCACAATACATGTACATGTATCTGTATCTTAACATGTATCTTACTTTGCCCACTGTGAACATTTATCTTCTGAATTTTTACATTTGCTGATAAACTACTGAACAAAAATCTCAAGGAAAGAATGCAGACACATGTGAGACATATCCTATTAAATAGTATAGATACTGACCAGAAAGATCCATTTGAGAGCCGTCTACTTTGTACCTACATTGTTTACAAAAACCCGTCGATACACACTTAATTTATAACAGGAAAATGTTTTAAAACAGACCGAGAATATGTTCCATTGCAAACAGTGAAGACCCAGATCAGAGGGAAACTACTTGGCTTTTATGTCTATACTTTCTGTAATTTTAAATCGGATGGGAAACACCACTAAAATGTCAAAATCAACTTCTGATTAATAAAAAACGGGAGAGCTCATTTGCGATTTAAGTTTTCAGGATAGAAGGTGTTAAGATTTCTTACAAACAAAATATAGGATGTATATTGTATATACATGTACCCGATCGTGTTTGTGTATAGATAATGTATCTTATTTCAGTACCACTGTGTGGTTACTGTTGTGTTTTATCTGTACGAGAGATTGTTCGCATTAATCATATTGTATAGTGCTTACCGATTTACTGCAAATATAAGGTCTGCTTAACCCTTTACCCCATACCCTGTTTCTAATTTTGAAGACATGTGACTACTTAAAGCAGGTTGAAAGTAAAGCAGAATGCGCATTGTGGCGCATTCTGCTTTACTTGCATCTTGCTTTAAGTACTATCTACTAGGATATAAAAAATATTTTTTAAAATACTTATTCATAACTGTATAAAGTTGAACTATTTTATTCCGCGGAGTAATAAACTTAAACTAAATACGTAAAAAGGCGTATTTATAAGGTAATGGGTTAAAATTGTCGTCCGTGTGGTTTTCATCTTTGACTGATAAAAAATGTTGATATGAGTGTTGAACAGTTGTCATCCTGCTCAGACTATATGACCAGAAACGCAATTCAATAACATGTGGAAAATTACAATTTTTCAAAATGTTTCAGATTGATTTTAATCTGAATAGTATACAGTTTGGAGCCTGATCTGAACATGATTCAAATATTTTGTAAATACCATATATAGGCCGTGAGAATTGACTTGGTATTTTGTTAGGTGATTAACGGGGAAAACTCTATGTTTACATTAAATCACTCTTTAACTAGTGTTGTTTCCCTTTGATTTTATTCAACCCCCCCCCCACCGTCATTTATACAAAATAGTGTATCTCTTAAGAACAAATCAAATAGTGTAGACCAAAATCAGAGGAATCCTTATCAGGGACTGGATATGCACTGTTCATTTTTGTTTTGAAATTTATTGTAAAAACAGCCCTAAATAGTCAAAAATGAGCTTGACGTAATTTTAAATTTGAATGTTCCATGTTAAGTTTCAGGGATGAATGAGTTAAGCATTATTAAAATGGTTTGTAAATGCCATATACAGTGGAGAATCTGTTATTCTTTCCCGTTTAAACGCAAACGTACGCAAACGCAAAGCACTAAAACGTAGAAAAGAACAACCTTTGGACAATTCTGATAATTCTTGTTTATCTTGGTGGCAAACAGTTTGGAGCCTGATCAGACGTCGGGTTACCCGGCGTCTGATCTGGCTCCAAACTGTTTGCACTGCAAATAATAGTTTTAGCGTAAACGTAACTGTATATTTCCCAATAAACGCGTTTACGTAAACTGTAATTAACCCATTGAGAGCTAGACATTCTGCTATGGTGTCCCTAGCTGAAGACGGTATTCGGAGTCCAAACTGTTTGTGCTTAAAATTGAAAGAAACTTTCAATATGTTCAAAAGGCTGTCGCTTGCTGTAATTGGTTGTATTGCGTTTGCAGTTAGTTTCGTTTGAGTGGGAAAAAGCAACGCCTACTCCACCGTATGTTACAGTGGAGAATACGTTATTCTTTCCCGTTTAAACGCAAACGAAACGCAAACGCAAAGCACTAAAACGTAGAAAAGTACAATTTTTCGACAATTCTGATAATTGATATTTATCTTGGTGGCAAACAGTTTTGAGCCTGATCAGACGCCGGGTTATCCAAACTGTTTGTAATGGAAATAATAGTTTTAGCGTAAACGCGTTTATTGGGAAACGTTTTCTCCACTGTATATAACAGTGCAAACGAAACGCAAACGCATTCAAATAAAACGTAGAAAATGACCACTTGTTGACAAGTCTTACGCGGCGTCTTATCAGTATTCAACTGCTTGCAAAGTCGCATTATGGCAGGGAAAGGGTTAAAGTGGCAGTAAATGAGGCATGGTCGCAAAGCGAACAATAACCCTAAAATAAAAGAGTGTCCTGTTACATAACTGCATTATAGGTACAGTGGAGAATCTGTTATTCTTTCCCAATAAACGCGTTTACGCTAAAACTATTATTTGCAGTGCAAACAGTTTGGAGCCAGATCAGACGCCGGGTAACCCGGCGTCTGATCAGGCTCCAAACTGTTTGCCACCAAGATAAACATGAAATATCAGAATTGACCAAAAGTTGTTCTTTTCTACGTTTTAGCGCTTTGCGTTTGCGTACGTTTGCGTTTAAACGGGAAAGAATAACAGATTCTCCACTGTAATTAACCCATTCACTGCTATGACGTCACCGGGTTTAAAATAATGTCGTCTGCTTCTATTTCTCAAATGTAACTTTGAGGGGTTTTTTTGCTGAAGAAATATAAAATATGTGTCAAAAAAATTGGATCCTGGTCAGACACAGCGTCACGCAGAGTCTGGTCAGGATCGAAACTATCATTGTACTCCGGGTAAGGCATGGAAAACGGGTTACTTTTAGCATGCTGTTAAAGACTAAGTGATCTGATGGAAAATACATTATTTTTCCCCATTTAAACAAATTGATATGCAATCGGATGCACTAAAATGTAGAATATGGTAATTTCTTGAAATTTATTTCCGTTCTTTTGAATCTGAATTGCAACCAGTTTGGAGTCTGATCAAACGTCGAATCATCCGGCGTCTGATCTAGCTCCAAACTATTTGCAATGGACCGTGATACATGTACGTGTAACTGCTTTAATTGGGAAAGAATAACGTCTTCTCCGCTATAACTAATGCACACAGTGCCAAATGCAGTTACAGTGGAGAAAACGTTATTCTTTCCCAATAAACGCGTTTACGCTAAAACTTTTATTTGCAGTGCAAACAGTTTGGTAACCCGGCGTCTGATCAGGCTCCAAACTGTTTGCCACCAAGATAAACAAGAATTATCAGAATTTTTGTCCAAAAGTTGTTCTTTTCTACGTTTTAGTGCTTTGCGTTTGCGTACGTTTGCGTTTAAACGGGAAAGAATAACATTTTCACCACTGTATGAGCGCATAATATAGCTTATCGAGAAAAAATACAAATCAAATATAAACTATATCATGCAGTATTGTCAAAAGGAGGCAACTCAAGCAAAATGTTTGCAGAGTTGCATCCCTTTGATCGTTAGAAACCGAAACTGCCGCAATCGTCCTTAAGTGAAGTTCACTTATAACGAAATTGGATACAACGATACATTTGATATAAATTAAGACAAATTGTCACCCATTTCTAATGAACGTTATGTAAAAGGGACCTGATATAACGAAATATTGGATGTTATTAAACAAAAACAGTTTTCAAAACTAGAAACAGGCTATAAGGTAAAGGGTTAAGGCCATCCCCTTCACGTCATGCTTTAAAAAAAATCGCCTCCTTTAATTTCTGTCTTCTGCTTTTATTTAACTATTATGGTATTTTGACTTAAGAAGGACCGTATTGAAATGAGTGGCAAACAGTTTGGATCCTGGTCAGACGTTACGCAACGCTGATCTGGATCCAAATGTTTGCAAATAACTGTTGTACTCGGAGCAAGGCAGTGAATAGGGTTTAGTTTACCGATTTATTACCAATGTTTCGTCTGCTTAACTCTTTCTCCCTGAAACTTCAAATGGACAATCCCAGTTTCCATTTTAGTCTAGTCCATTTCTGACTTTTAAGGGTTGTTTTTGTCAATGTTTTGCATTATGACAAACAGTGAAGACCCTGATCAGAGGGCTCCTTTCCGGGTCTTCACTGTTTGCATAGGCCAAGTGTACCATTCACATGTACACTGTTTGAAAAGGACGCCTATATGCGGGACTAGGGTTCAAGGGGTTAAACTTGTCGTCTGCACCTTTTTCAAATCTAAGCGTTTTAAATGACTGAAAATGTTGATATATGGGTGTCAGACAGTTATTATTATTATTATTGTTACTGTTACATTTGTTACTATTATGCCAGCTTTATATAGTGCTCTTTTCACACAGGAGTTGTGCGCTCGAAAGCGCTTTACATGAAATTATATATAAATGTTCTTATAAAGTGAGAAAAGACAAATAACTAGTTCTACATTTAGGTCTTAGATGTGTAATGCTTGACTGCGCACAGGGGCCCCGACACGATTGCTTTTTTAGAGAAAAAAATCGTCAGAAGGTATATATACTTCTGACGATTTTTTCTCTCAAAAAGCAATCGTGTCGGGGCCCTGTGAGAAATCGAGCCCTGAGTGGAAAAGTTTGCAAATCGACGAGTGGCCGGTGTGGATATAAAAGAAAAACAATGTTTTAGTGGATCATAACTATTGTGCGGGCGGTAAAATTGTTGAGTCTGCCAATGCAGAGCTAGATTTGCCAGGATCTGCAAGACAAGCGCCCATAAATGATGAGGGATGCATGATGAGATTACATGATGATGATTACAGGAAGATGATTTCGGCTAATCTCATTTGTTCCAAAGCAGCCTGTTTGGATTAAAACCACCAATTCGCCTTCCTTTAAGCTCTTACAGTGGAGAAAACGCTATTCTTTCCAAGTAAACGCTTTTACGCTAAAAGTACTATTTCCTGTGCAAACAGTTTTTAGCCTGATCCGACGCCGGGTAAACCCGGCGTCTGATCAGGCTCCAAACTGTTTGCCACTCAGATAACAAAGAAAAGTCAGAATTGTAAAAAAATATTGTCCTTTTCTGCATTTTAGAGTTTTACGTTTGCATGTAAACAGGAAAGAATAACGTTTTCTCCACTGTAGCAGAGGGGATCATCTCGGTCTAATAAACAGAAAACATTCCCCATGACAAATCAGCCCCAGAACCACAACAAAGGTAGAGGAACAGACTGCCTATTAAATACAGGTCTGACTGTAAATCAAACCTGTGGTACATGCCAAATTTTTTTTCCTACATCAACCCTTTACTCCATAGATACTCATGTTAACCTATTAATTTATTCCTTCACTCAAATAAATAGTTTAATTTTATACAGTCGTGAATATGCACAATAACATTCCTTAATCTAAACAGACTGTACATATACATGTAGTTTAAGCAGGGAAATAAAGCAGAATGAATCCTGCTTTAATTTCAGCCTGCTTTATGCAACTATCTCTCTTCAATATTTAAAATAAGCTATGGAGTAAAGGGTTAAATATATATTGCAATTATTGGGTTGCAACATACCAGCCGTTTATTATGAAACTTGGTAATCATTGTCAACTTTTACAGTCAATCTTGTATTAAGCGATCACTATAGTGAATACCCATATTTTGTCTGGTATGGAGCTGTCTGTTTAATGCAGGATAAAACTAATTCAGAATGCTTCAGTACGAGTTTTCTTCACTATTTCTACCCTAAGTTAATTAGTCTAGTGTCATAATGAAGAGGTATGCACACTGATTCGCAAGGTGATTGCTTTATACAAGATTGACTGTATTTTTCACATCTCTTGCTGGAGTATATTGTTTATCTTGCAGAAAATAATTTGTAAAACAGACAATAGCTATTAAATTGACATTTTTGTGAATTCCACAAATATTTGCGAAAGACAGTGCATGTTACACCAACAAACTTCAATTTTCCTTGATTTTACTTTCCCACAAAGTTTGACCCCTCTCTAACACAATATCATTTTTCTCAAGTTACATGAGGTCAACCCTCCTAATTTAGTTTGTATTTTGTTCTAGAGACATGGTAGATAATTTTAAGTGTGGTCACTATGAATGCCCCTGCCTAATTTTTGTAAAAATCTCAATTTTGCAAAATGTAAAAAATGATTTTTGAGAAGAAAATGGACTCATAAATTATTTTTTCCGAAATATATAGAGGATATTGAATGAGTGTTTTTTCAGTAATGAATTTATTGAACGAGTTGGATAAAAATGATATTTTGCGAGCCTTGGCGAGCAACATATCATTTTTATCCAACGAGTTCAATAAATTTATCACTGAAAAAACACGAATTTAATATCCTATTTATCACATAAACACCAAATGACACGAACATCCGAAAGGTCTTACTTTCACTTTTGCCCTCGGCTCTTAGGTAAACGATTCGTCATAGGTGTTATTCGGTTTTATTCATCCGTAGATAAAAACACCAATCATATTAACGTAAAGAAAAGCAACACCATTACGTTGTGAAAAGACTTCTCTGATACCATATTCAAATTTTAAATTGATATTTAAATTTAAGTTGTTCTAATTGACTAAAAATGAACATTTGACATTAAGAATCTAGTTTCGTTTTCAAAATAACGTCAAGACGTAACATGACGTCATTATCATTGTAACGTCTAAATTTGAAAAACAGTCTGAGTCACAGTTAATACTAAAGTTTACGTAGTATTAAGTTTAGCCTGATTTGCAGCCTGAGTTTGCGAGACTAATAGGGATAATGTTTCTAGGACACTTCGAAATGTTTCAATACCTAGTGGTGATCTATGTTTGTCTAGATTCTCTTAACTGATTTACAGTCGGCGTAGTAATACATTATTTTGGTGATTCGAAAATTAGTATAAAATATATGCCCAGTGGGCCATACGATTTTTACGGCCCTCTATATTTTGCACGTTTATGTGATAAAAGATTTTATTTTAATGTATTATGCAAAATATTTACTTTTTCTGCTTGTATTAGTATAAAACAATGTCTTAGGTATGAATGCGTAAATAAATTTTGATCTTTTTATTAATATTTGTAATTTTTATCCTCGGAAAGAAAAAGGAGGGGGTAGTCATTTTAGGACGTTTTTTGAAAAGCAGGGTACCGAGACAAAAATACTCATAATTTCAGTTATAGATGGTGAAAAATCTTTTAACTCTGGAAAGTAATGTAGAATTGCACGCAAAATTTGGCAGTGGAAGTGTTAATGTTACTCCCATTATGATTGGTACTGTACATGTATATTGGTTTTTTAGGGTTATTAGTTATTTCAAGGTCTTATTAGAAGCTCGTACCTCCAACATTTGGCCTACTGATGCCATATCGATGCTCGTGCACGACGTTGTTAATGTTTGAATTAACGAGAGACCTTAATTGTTTTACTTCTTTGGTTTTCTTATTTATTGTTAAAGTTATAGGGGGGTCAGGATGAGTTACTAGTTATCTGATTAATAAGCTGTCCAAGAATTATACCACAGACCCCCAGTTAGCCGGTTTCAAAGAGTTCAGGGACAATCCCTACCACTAAGATCCACCAGACAGGCGCCAGGGCAACGGTACAACTCCTGAACTCATATTAAGACCTATAGCATCTACAGGAAATACACAATGTCTAGAGGTAGCAGTCATTTATTTCCTACTTTCTTCTAAAAACAAATATGTGTGTTGTCAGGCGTTTTTTTGAAGACTGCAACTGAGTTCGCATCTTTGATGTCTTATGGTAGAGTGTTCCAGAGTTTTGAGGCTGCATGCATGTAATTTTCTATCTCCATACTTCACCAAACGGCTTCTCGGTACAACACGCGATACTGTTTACTCGCAGACAGTTGATATCCTGGTCAGACTAAGGGCTGTCATTTCTCCGGATTTTTCCGAAGTCTTAGAATTTTTATTCTAGCAGTTGGTAGCTTAAAAGCAGGCTGAAAGTAAAGCAGTGTTTAAGGTACAATTTGTAAAATTGCGCTTGCGGAAAAATAGAAAATTTGGAAATCTTAGGATTTTTCATGATCAACTTATGGCAGCCCTGCAGACTACGAGGAAGTCGGTGTCTCATTTGGGTTAAAACTGTTTGCAAATAACATAGTCCGTGGCATTGGCAGTGAAATAATTAACTTTGTAGTCTGTTATACGATTATCTCAATTCATGTATACACGCATCTTTTGCAAACGGAACAGTGCACCAGTGGAGAGTATAATTGTCACATACAAACGGTGAAGACGAACCTTTTGATTAGGGTCTACATTAGTCTTTGTAGAACGATCCTGCGTCTCGATATGTTATCATTCCCTGTTCATGATACATTTTTCATTTTTGGCAAAACCACGGTTTCTCATTTTTACCTCATTTTGCGATAGCATGTAATCACCCACTGTTTTCACTTATTCACCTCTGAAATATTTGATAGAAAAATTTAATTTCCCGACATATAAGTCTAACCTAATTTACGATTGATGTATTACAAACTGGCAAACGGTGCATTTCCTTAAGGAGCCCTCTGATTAGGGTATAGACTCTTTGCATGGGACACGTGTACTCTTCACATTATAATATTGTACATGTCCCATATAGTCGTCGATAGGGTTAAATGTCTTAAGTACTAAAACATAATCAATGGAAAAGTATCCACATATCAAACGTTACAATATGAAAAGTTTAGTCTGGCTTCTGTGTTTTATGGAGTATATTCCTCGTCTTTGTTACACATTTCTTTGTAAGAGGCGTGTCTTCTGTGTTTGGCAGCTTCAAATATTCCTGGTAGGACCTTATTCCAAAAGTTGGCAGCGCTCTCAAGCAAACGTTCCTTCACTTTCGATGCGGTGACAACATTGGATATTTCTAGATATCGGTGATTAGCCGAAGTGTATGGTAACCAGTCTACGCCAATATCACGTGGTTTGTTGGGATTTCCGGTTTTAGCAAAATTTGTCCACAATGTCATAACATTAAGAGCGGTCACTTTCTCCCATGGCTGGAGGTCTCGGTGTTGACCAAATGTCATTTTGTTTCCAAACACATAAAGCAACTCGTCAAAATGAAAAGGTTTATTTGACCACGTTGGACGCGGAAAAACACTTTGGTACGGCACAATATCAAAATAATACAGGTATGACCTCTCGCCGGATCTGGCAGCATGCTCTCTTATAGTTTCGTGAGTGTTTCCTAAAAACATCATATCAGACACCATGTTAGAAACCATATGACGAATGGCTTCCGGGTTTTCAGGATCATTCCAGTCTGTATATTCCGCAATGAGAGCTTCATTAAGAATAGGTGGCGCATCTTTGCCAAATACCATAGATACCATCTGTGGTACAAGGACTTTGTCAAAGTGTGATTTAGTTGGAAGAAAGTTTTCTGCATCAGTACCGATGTTAAAGATACCTGGATTCAAGCATGTTGTACCCTCTCCAGAATTTAATCCAATCATCAGATCGTAGGACGAAAATGATTTAAGCACTTGTACATTGTTTGGATCATTAAAGGTGTCTCTTGGGGAAGTTTGTACAAACTCACCATCAACAGAGGCTACGAATGGATTTGGCATTACATAATCCCAATTTTCCACGGTATTTATGGTAGCATGCAGCTCGTCATATGGAATAGTTCTCAGGCAATCGACCATTGTTGTGGTATCGCTACTTTCACAGCCAACAAGTGATGCTAACTTTATCGCGTCTTTTCTCGGGTTTGGTCTTATTGCCCAGTGAGCTGATGCCGTACCACTTTCTGCAATCATTCTATGAAATAGTCCATTGTTTCCAGGGTATAGTCCTTGAAATATAACACTAGAACCTCCAGCCGACTCACCAAATAGTGTAACTCGGCTAGGATCTCCTCCAAATGCTTCTATATGCTGATGAACCCACTGGATGGCTAGCTGTTGATCCCATAGACCGTAGTTACCAGGCGAAGCAGAGTCTTCAGTACTGAGGAACCCCCACGCAGTGAGTCTGTAGTTAACTGTTACCACAATAACCTGACCATGTACAGCAAGAGCATCACCCACATATGTCTCGGACGTATCTGCCAAGAACCCCCCACCATGAAACCATACCATTACGGGAAGCATGCCATCTTCCAACACAATTCCAGGTTTGAAAATGTTCAGGAAAAGGCAATCCTCTGATTCC
The DNA here is from genome assembly GCA_922989275.2 of Gari tellinella. Taxonomy (NCBI): domain Eukaryota; kingdom Metazoa; phylum Mollusca; class Bivalvia; order Cardiida; family Psammobiidae; genus Gari; species Gari tellinella. The sequence continues at coordinate 79,381,788 of OV277868.1, read as the reverse complement.
CTCGGATGTGGTGGAAACATCACATGATTCTGCAAACAAGAGTTCCCAAATTTCTGCGCCGTTAAAGGCTCTTTTAAAGGGGATTTAGCAACCGGTTTTCGAAACCGCAAATTACACACCGGTGGTTCTGCATATGGAATTCCAAGGAATTTTGCGACTTTCACTTTATCATCAATAATGTCGACTTCTTCAAGGTATCCTATAAATGTACCTACTCCTGTATCTACTGAGATATCACTGAAATGTCCGTTTGCTACAGTAAGTAGCATTACACTTAAGCAGTTCAACAGTTTGTTGATAACCATTTTAACCTCCGTATGTGTATCACGACTGTGTTTTACTGGCAACACACGAACTGCGGGTATATGTAAACCAAATTTTATGTATATACAGTGGAGAATCTGTTATTCTTTCCCGTTTAAATGCAAACGTACGCAAACTAACGTAGAAAAGAACAACTTTTGAACAATTCTGATATTTCTTGTTTATCTTGGTGGCAAACAGTTCGGAGCCTGATCAGACGCCGGGCTACCCGGCGTCTGATCTGGCTCCAGACTGTTTGCACTGCAAATAATAGTTTTAGCGTAAACGCGTTTATTGGGAAAGAATAACACATTCTCCACTGTATGTAGTATGCCCGGTAGGGTCAGTGACATTGGGTTAACCCGTGTTCCCCTCAGTGGAGAAAACGTTTATATTTCCCAATAAACGCGTTTACGTTCAAACTATAATTTCAATTGCAAACAGTTTGGAGCCAGATCAAACGACGGGTAACCCGGTGTCTGATCAGGCTCCAAACTGTTTGCCACTCAGATTAACATGAATAGTCAGAAGTGTGGAAAAGTTGTACTTTTCTCCATTTAGTGCTTTACGAGTCGTTTGCGTTTCGTTTGCGTTTAAACGGGAAAGAACAGCGTTTTTCTCCACAATACATGTACATGTATCTGTATCTTAACATGTATCTTACTTTGCCCACTGTGAACATTTATCTTCTGAATTTTTACATTTGCTGATAAACTACTGAACAAAAATCTCAAGGAAAGAATGCAGACACATGTGAGACATATCCTATTAAATAGTATAGATACTGACCAGAAAGATCCATTTGAGAGCCGTCTACTTTGTACCTACATTGTTTACAAAAACCCGTCGATACACACTTAATTTATAACAGGAAAATGTTTTAAAACAGACCGAGAATATGTTCCATTGCAAACAGTGAAGACCCAGATCAGAGGGAAACTACTTGGCTTTTATGTCTATACTTTCTGTAATTTTAAATCGGATGGGAAACACCACTAAAATGTCAAAATCAACTTCTGATTAATAAAAAACGGGAGAGCTCATTTGCGATTTAAGTTTTCAGGATAGAAGGTGTTAAGATTTCTTACAAACAAAATATAGGATGTATATTGTATATACATGTACCCGATCGTGTTTGTGTATAGATAATGTATCTTATTTCAGTACCACTGTGTGGTTACTGTTGTGTTTTATCTGTACGAGAGATTGTTCGCATTAATCATATTGTATAGTGCTTACCGATTTACTGCAAATATAAGGTCTGCTTAACCCTTTACCCCATACCCTGTTTCTAATTTTGAAGACATGTGACTACTTAAAGCAGGTTGAAAGTAAAGCAGAATGCGCATTGTGGCGCATTCTGCTTTACTTGCATCTTGCTTTAAGTACTATCTACTAGGATATAAAAAATATTTTTTAAAATACTTATTCATAACTGTATAAAGTTGAACTATTTTATTCCGCGGAGTAATAAACTTAAACTAAATACGTAAAAAGGCGTATTTATAAGGTAATGGGTTAAAATTGTCGTCCGTGTGGTTTTCATCTTTGACTGATAAAAAATGTTGATATGAGTGTTGAACAGTTGTCATCCTGCTCAGACTATATGACCAGAAACGCAATTCAATAACATGTGGAAAATTACAATTTTTCAAAATGTTTCAGATTGATTTTAATCTGAATAGTATACAGTTTGGAGCCTGATCTGAACATGATTCAAATATTTTGTAAATACCATATATAGGCCGTGAGAATTGACTTGGTATTTTGTTAGGTGATTAACGGGGAAAACTCTATGTTTACATTAAATCACTCTTTAACTAGTGTTGTTTCCCTTTGATTTTATTCAACCCCCCCCCCACCGTCATTTATACAAAATAGTGTATCTCTTAAGAACAAATCAAATAGTGTAGACCAAAATCAGAGGAATCCTTATCAGGGACTGGATATGCACTGTTCATTTTTGTTTTGAAATTTATTGTAAAAACAGCCCTAAATAGTCAAAAATGAGCTTGACGTAATTTTAAATTTGAATGTTCCATGTTAAGTTTCAGGGATGAATGAGTTAAGCATTATTAAAATGGTTTGTAAATGCCATATACAGTGGAGAATCTGTTATTCTTTCCCGTTTAAACGCAAACGTACGCAAACGCAAAGCACTAAAACGTAGAAAAGAACAACCTTTGGACAATTCTGATAATTCTTGTTTATCTTGGTGGCAAACAGTTTGGAGCCTGATCAGACGTCGGGTTACCCGGCGTCTGATCTGGCTCCAAACTGTTTGCACTGCAAATAATAGTTTTAGCGTAAACGTAACTGTATATTTCCCAATAAACGCGTTTACGTAAACTGTAATTAACCCATTGAGAGCTAGACATTCTGCTATGGTGTCCCTAGCTGAAGACGGTATTCGGAGTCCAAACTGTTTGTGCTTAAAATTGAAAGAAACTTTCAATATGTTCAAAAGGCTGTCGCTTGCTGTAATTGGTTGTATTGCGTTTGCAGTTAGTTTCGTTTGAGTGGGAAAAAGCAACGCCTACTCCACCGTATGTTACAGTGGAGAATACGTTATTCTTTCCCGTTTAAACGCAAACGAAACGCAAACGCAAAGCACTAAAACGTAGAAAAGTACAATTTTTCGACAATTCTGATAATTGATATTTATCTTGGTGGCAAACAGTTTTGAGCCTGATCAGACGCCGGGTTATCCAAACTGTTTGTAATGGAAATAATAGTTTTAGCGTAAACGCGTTTATTGGGAAACGTTTTCTCCACTGTATATAACAGTGCAAACGAAACGCAAACGCATTCAAATAAAACGTAGAAAATGACCACTTGTTGACAAGTCTTACGCGGCGTCTTATCAGTATTCAACTGCTTGCAAAGTCGCATTATGGCAGGGAAAGGGTTAAAGTGGCAGTAAATGAGGCATGGTCGCAAAGCGAACAATAACCCTAAAATAAAAGAGTGTCCTGTTACATAACTGCATTATAGGTACAGTGGAGAATCTGTTATTCTTTCCCAATAAACGCGTTTACGCTAAAACTATTATTTGCAGTGCAAACAGTTTGGAGCCAGATCAGACGCCGGGTAACCCGGCGTCTGATCAGGCTCCAAACTGTTTGCCACCAAGATAAACATGAAATATCAGAATTGACCAAAAGTTGTTCTTTTCTACGTTTTAGCGCTTTGCGTTTGCGTACGTTTGCGTTTAAACGGGAAAGAATAACAGATTCTCCACTGTAATTAACCCATTCACTGCTATGACGTCACCGGGTTTAAAATAATGTCGTCTGCTTCTATTTCTCAAATGTAACTTTGAGGGTTTTTTTTGCTGAAGAAATATAAAATATGTGTCAAAAAAATTGGATCCTGGTCAGACACAGCGTCACGCAGAGTCTGGTCAGGATCGAAACTATCATTGTACTCCGGGTAAGGCATGGAAAACGGGTTACTTTTAGCATGCTGTTAAAGACTAAGTGATCTGATGGAAAATACATTATTTTTCCCCATTTAAACAAATTGATATGCAATCGGATGCACTAAAATGTAGAATATGGTAATTTCTTGAAATTTATTTCCGTTCTTTTGAATCTGAATTGCAACCAGTTTGGAGTCTGATCAAACGTCGAATCATCCGGCGTCTGATCTAGCTCCAAACTATTTGCAATGGACCGTGATACATGTACGTGTAACTGCTTTAATTGGGAAAGAATAACGTCTTCTCCGCTATAACTAATGCACACAGTGCCAAATGCAGTTACAGTGGAGAAAACGTTATTCTTTCCCAATAAACGCGTTTACGCTAAAACTTTTATTTGCAGTGCAAACAGTTTGGTAACCCGGCGTCTGATCAGGCTCCAAACTGTTTGCCACCAAGATAAACAAGAATTATCAGAATTTTTGTCCAAAAGTTGTTCTTTTCTACGTTTTAGTGCTTTGCGTTTGCGTACGTTTGCGTTTAAACGGGAAAGAATAACATTTTCTCCACTGTATGAGCGCATAATATAGCTTATCGAGAAAAAATACAAATCAAATATAAACTATATCATGCAGTATTGTCAAAAGGAGGCAACTCAAGCAAAATGTTTGCAGAGTTGCATCCCTTTGATCGTTAGAAACCGAAACTGCCGCAATCGTCCTTAAGTGAAGTTCACTTATAACGAAATTGGATACAACGATACATTTGATATAAATTAAGACAAATTGTCACCCATTTCTAATGAACGTTATGTAAAAGGGACCTGATATAACGAAATATTGGATGTTATTAAACAAAAACAGTTTTCAAAACTAGAAACAGGCTATAAGGTAAAGGGTTAAGGCCATCCCCTTCACGTCATGCTTTAAAAAAAATCGCCTCCTTTAATTTCTGTCTTCTGCTTTTATTTAACTATTATGGTATTTTGACTTAAGAAGGACCGTATTGAAATGAGTGGCAAACAGTTTGGATCCTGGTCAGACGTTACGCAACGCTGATCTGGATCCAAATGTTTGCAAATAACTGTTGTACTCGGAGCAAGGCAGTGAATAGGGTTTAGTTTACCGATTTATTACCAATGTTTCGTCTGCTTAACTCTTTCTCCCTGAAACTTCAAATGGACAATCCCAGTTTCCATTTTAGTCTAGTCCATTTCTGACTTTTAAGGGTTGTTTTTGTCAATGTTTTGCATTATGACAAACAGTGAAGACCCTGATCAGAGGGCTCCTTTCGGAGCCCTCTGATCCGGGTCTTCACTGTTTGCATAGGCCAAGTGTACCATTCACATGTACACTGTTTGAAAAGGACGCCTATATGCGGGACTAGGGTTCAAGGGGTTAAACTTGTCGTCTGCACCTTTTTCAAATCTAAGCGTTTTAAATGACTGAAAATGTTGATATATGGGTGTCAGACAGTTATTATTATTATTATTGTTACTGTTACATTTGTTACTATTATGCCAGCTTTATATAGTGCTCTTTTCACACAGGAGTTGTGCGCTCGAAAGCGCTTTACATGAAATTATATATAAATGTTCTTATAAAGTGAGAAAAGACAAATAACTAGTTCTACATTTAGGTCTTAGATGTGTAATGCTTGACTGCGCACAGGGGCCCCGACACGATTGCTTTTTTAGAGAAAAAAATCGTCAGAAGGTATATATACTTCTGACGATTTTTTCTATCAAAAAGCAATCGTGTCGGGGCCCTGTGAGAAATCGAGCCCTGAGTGGAAAAGTTTGCAAATCGACGAGTGGCCGGTGTGGATATAAAAGAAAAAACAATGTTTTAGTGGATCATAACTATTGTGCGGGCGGTAAAATTGTTGAGTCTGCCAATGAAGAGCTAGATTTGCCAGGATCTGCAAGACAAGCGCCAATAAATGATGAGGGATGCATGATGAGATGACATGATGATGATTACAGGAAGATGATTTCGGCTAATCTCATTTGTTCCAAAGCAGCCTGTTTGGATTAAAACCACCAATTCGCCTTCCTTTAAGCTCTTACAGTGGAGAAAACGCTATTCTTTCCAAGTAAACGCTTTTACGCTAAAAGTACTATTTCCCGTGCAAACAGTTTTTAGCCTGATACGACGCCGGGTAAACCCGGCGTCTGATCAGGCTCCAAACTGTTTGCCACTCAGATAACAATGAAAAGTCAGAATTGTCAAAAAATATTGTCCTTTTCTGCATTTTAGAGTTTTACGTTTGCGTGTAAACAGGAAAGAATAACGTTTTCTCCACTGTAGCAGAGGGGATCATCTCGGTCTAATAAACAGAAAACATTCCCTATGACAAATAAGCCCCAGAACCACAACAAAGGTAGAGGAACAGACTGCCTATTAAATACAGGTCTGACTGTAAATCAAACATGTGGTACATGCCAAAATATTTTTCCTACATCAACCCTTTACTCCATAGATACTCATGTTAACCTATTAATTTATTCCTTCACTCAAATAAATAGTTTAATTTTATACAGTCATGAATATGCACAATAACATTCCTTAATCTAAACAGACTGTACATATACATGTAGTTTAAGCAGGGAAATAAAGCAGAATGAATCCTGCTTTAATGTCAGCCTGCTTTATGCAACTATCTCTCTTCAATACTTAAAATAAGCTATGGAGTAAAGGGTTAAATATATATTGCAATTATTGGGTTGCAACATACCAGCCGTTTATTATGAAACTTGGTAATCATTGTCAACTTTTACAGTCAATCTTGTATTAAGCGATCACTATAGTGAATACCCATATTTTGTCTGGTATGGAGCTGTCTGTTTAATGCAGGATAAAACTAATTCAGAATGCTTCAGTAGGAGTTTTCTTCACTATTTCTACCCTGAGTTGATTAGTCTAGTGTCATAATGAAGAGGTATGCACACTGATTCGCAAGGTGGTTGCTTTATACAAGATTGACTGTATTTTTCACATCTCTTGCTGGAGTATATTGTTTATCTTGCAGAAAATAATTTGTAAAACAGACAATAGCTATTAAATTGACATTTTTGTGAATTCCACAAATATTTGCAAATGACAGTGCATGTTACACCAACAAACTTCAATTTTCCTTGATTTTACTTTCCCACAAAGTTTGACCCCTCTCTAACACAATTTCATTTTTCTCAAGTTACATGAGGTCAACCCTCCTAATTTAGTTTGTATTTTGTTCTAGAGACATGGTAGATAATTTTAAGTGTGGTCACTATGAATGCCCCTGCCTAATTTTTGTAAAAATCTCAATTTTGCTAAAATGTAAAAAATGATTTTTTGAGAAGAAAATGGACTCATAAATTATTTTTTCCGAAATATAAGATTTTATTTTAATGTATTATGCAAAATATTTACTTTTTCTGCTTGTATTAGTATAAAACAATGTCTTAGGTATGAATGCGTAAATAAATTTTGATCTTTTTATTAATATTTGTAATTTTTATCCTCGGAAAGAAAAAGGAGGGTGTAGTCATTTTAGGACGTTTTTTGAAAAGCAGGGTACCGAGACAAAAATACTCATAATTTCAGTTATAGATGGTGAAAAATCTTTTAACTCTGGAAAATGATGTAGAATTGAATACTGAATAAAATGTTGTATAGCTTTTGCGGATTTGTTTCGGAGAGCATTACCCATCTAAATCCTTATGTAAAGACATTCTACTTGAACTTCTTTCAATATAAACAAATCTACTAAGTTAATAAAATGAATTTTAAAACGGGTTAAAAATTTAAAAGATTTATTGAATGAATGGTTAAAACCGTGATTTAAAAGTCATTGTTGTTCCAGACACCTTCACCCGACCCCACCGGACCTACATAATCCATGGCTGAATAACACACTTTTCTATAAAATAAGCTGCCCAAGAATATGACTGTCCTTTAGGAGTTTTCTGCTCTACCCTCAGCCTTTTATAAACTACCATTCGTTAGGATATAGGCACTACCTACTATCTCGAGCGAAATCCCGTGGAACTATATAGTCCGGTCTATAATGACTATAGCTCCAACAGAATACCGATGGTTTGACCCGCAGACGGCCCATTCTAAGTTTTCCTTGGTTCGACAAACGGTGTTTTTTCTGTTGACCTTACTGCGCATGCACCGGTCTCACTTTCGATTGACTATAGACCGGACTTCATGTATAGTTCCACGTGAAGTTGCTCTTTGTACCTCCACCATCTGACCCACTGAGCCATGTCGACGCTTGTGTATGACGTTTGAGATATCGCGGCAAAGAGACGCCTTAACCTTTCGCTCTCAAGGACGTTTAAAAGCGCGTTTGCAAACAGTTTGGATTCTGATCAGACGCCGCGTAACGCGGCGTTTGATCAGGATCTCAATTTTTTGACACTCGCTTTGAAATTTCTTCAGTCATACTGCCTTACTTTTTAACTTTGAAACGACATTGCAGACAACAAAAATTCAGCAGACGACAATGAAACAGTGAAGGGATAACAATCGCACGCAAAATTTGGCAGTGAAAGTGTTAATGTTACTCCCATTATGATTGGTACTGTATATTGGTTTTTTAGGGTTATTAGTTATTTCAGGGTCTTATTAGGAGCTCGTACCTCCAACATTTGGCCTACTGATGCCATATCGATGCTCGTGCACGACGTTGTTAATGTTTGAATTAACGAGAGACCTTAATTGTTTTACTTCTTTGGTTTTCTTATTTATTGTTAAAGTTATAGGGGGTTCAGGATGAGTTACTAGTTATCTGATTAATAAGCTGTCCAAGAATTATACCACAGACCCCCAGTTAGCCGGTTTCAAAGAGTTCAGGGACAATCCCTACCACTAAGATCCACCAGACAGGCGCCAGGGCAACGGTACAACTCCTGAACTCATATTAAGACCTATAGCATCTACAGGAAATACACAATGTCTAGAGGTAGCAGTCATTTATTTCCTACTTTCTTCTAAAAACAAATATGTGCGTTGTCAGGCGTTTTTTTGAAGACTGCAACTGAGTTCGCATCTTTGATGTCTTATGGTAGAGTGTTCCAGAGTTTTGGGGCTGCATGCATGTAATTTTCTATCTCCATACTTCACCAAACGGCTTCTCGGTACAACACGCGATACTGTTTACTCGCAGACAGTTGATATCCTGGTCAGACTAAGGGCTGTCATTTCTCCGGATTTTTCCGAAATCTTAGAATTTTTATTTTAGCAGTTGGTAGCTTAAAAGCAGGCTGAAAGTAAAGCAGAATGCGCCTTATGGCGCATTCTGTATTACTTTCAGCCTACTTTAAGTAAACACGTGTCTTCAAACTAGAAATAGATTATAGGGTAAAGTGTTAAAGGTACAATTTGTAAAATTGCGCTTGCGGAAAAATAGAAAATTTGGAAATCTTATGATTTTTCATGATCAACTTATGGCAGCCCTGCAGACTACGAGGAAGTCGGCGTCTCATTTGGGTTAAAACTGTTTGCAAATAACATAGTCCGTGGCATTGGCAGTGAAAGAATTAACTTTGTAGTCTGTTATACGATTAACTCAATTCATGTATACACGCATCTTTTGCAAACGGAACAGTGCACCAGTGGAGAGTATAATTGTCACATACAAACAGTGAAGACGAACCTTTTGATTAGGGTCTACATTAGTCCTTGTAGAACGATCCTGCGTCTCGATATGTTATCATTCCCTGTTCATAATACATTTTTCATTTTTGGCAAAACCACGGTTTCTCATTTTTACCTCATTTTGCGATAGCATGTAATCACCCACTGTCTTCACTTATTCACCTCTGAAATATTTGATAGAAAAATCTAATTTCCCGACATATAAGTCTAACCTAATTTACGATTGATGTATTACAAACTGGCAAACGGTGCATTTCCTTAAGGAGCCCTCTGATTAGGGTATACACTCTTTGCATGGGACACGTGTACTCTTCACATTATAATATTGTACATGTCCCATATAGTCGTCGATAGGGTTAAATGTCTTAAGTACTAAAACATAATCAATGGAAAAGTATCCACATATCAAAAGTTACAATATGAAAGTTTTAGTCTGGCTTCTGTGTTTTATGGAGTACATTCCTCGTCTTTGTTACACATTTCTTTGTAAGAGGCGTGTCTCCTGTGTTTGGCAGCTTCAAATATTCCTGGTAGGACCTTATTCCAAAAGTTGGCAGCGCTCTCAAGCAAACGTTCTTTCACTTTCGATGCGGTGACAACATTGGATATTTCTAGATATCGGTGTTTAGCCGAAGTGTATGGTAACCAGTCTACGCCAATATCACGTGGTTTGTTGGGATTTCCGGTTTTAGCAAAATTTGTCCACAATGTCATAACATTAAGAGCGGCCACTTTCTCCCATGGCTGGAGGTCTCGGTGTTGACCAAATGTCATTTTGTTTCCAAACACATAAAGCAACTCGTCAAAATGAAAAGGTTTATTTGACCACGTTGGACGCGGAAAAACACTTTGGTACGGCACAATATCAAAATAATACAGGTATGACCTCTCGCCGGATCTGGCAGCATGCTCTCTTATAGTTTCGTGAGTGTTTCCTAAAAACATCATATCAGACACCATGTTAGAAACCATATGACGAATGGCTTCCGGGTTTTCAGGATCATTCCAGTCTGTATATTCCGCAATGAGAGCTTCATTAAGAATAGGTGGGGCATCTTTGCCAAATACCATAGATACCATCTGTGGTACAAGGACTTTGTCAAAGTGTGATTTAGTTGGAAGAAAGTTTTCTGCATCAGTACCGATGTTAAAGATACCTGGATTCAAGCATGTTGTACCCTCTCCAGAATTTAATCCAATCATCAGATCGTAGGACGAGAATGATTTAAGCACTTGTACATTGTTTGGATCATTAAAGGTGTCTCTTGGGGAAGTTTGTACAAACTCACCATCAACAGAGGCTACGAATGGATTTGGCATTACATAATCCCAATTTTCCACGGTATTTATGGTAGCATGCAGCTCGTCATATGGAATAGTTCTCAGGCAATCGACCATTGTTGTGGTATCGCTACTTTCACAGCCAACAAGTGATGCTAACTTTATCGCGTCTTTTCTCGGGTTTGGTCTTATTGCCCAGTGAGCTGATGCCGTACCACTTTCTGCAATCATTCTATGAAATAGTCCATTGTTTCCAGGGTATAGTCCTTGAAATATAACACTAGAACCTCCAGCCGACTCACCAAATAGTGTAACTCGGCTAGGATCTCCTCCAAATGCTTCTATATGCTGATGAACCCACTGAATGGCTAGCTGTTGATCCCATAGACCGTAGTTACCGGGAGAAGCCGAGTCTTCAGTACTGAGGAACCCCCACGCAGTCAGTCTATAGTTAACTGTTACCACAATAACCTGACCATGTACAGCAAGAGCATCACCCACATATGTCTCGGACGTATCTGCCAAGAACCCACCACCATGAAACCATACCATTACGGGAAGCATGCCATCTTCCAACAAAATTCCAGGTTTGAAAATGTTCAGGAAAAGGCAATCCTCCGATTCCCTCGGATGTGGTGGAAACATCACATGATTCTGCAAACAAGAGTTCCCAAATTTCTGCGCCGTTAAAGGCTCTTTTAAAGGGGATTTGGCAACCGGTTTTCGAAACCGCAAATTACACACCGGTGGTTCTGCATATGGAATTCCAAGGAATTTTGCGACTTTCACTTTATCATCAATAATGTCGACTTCTTCAAGGTATCCTATAAATGTACCTACTCCTGTATCTACTGAGATATCACTGAAATGTCCGTTTGCTACAGTAAGTAGCATTAAACTTAAGCAGTTCAACAGTTTGTTGATAACCATTTTAAACTCCGTATGTGTATCACGACTGTGTTTTACTGGCAACACACGAACTGCGGGTATATGTAAACCAAATTTTATGTATATATGTAGTACAGTGGAGAATCTGTTATTCTTTCCCGTTTAAACGCAAACGTACGCAAACGCAAAGCGCTAAAACGTAGAAAAGAACAACTTTTGAACAATTGTGATATTTCTTGTTTATCTTGGTGGCAAACAGTTTGGAGCCTGATCAGACGCCGGGCTTCCCGGCGTCTGATCTGGCTCCATACTGTTTGCACTGCAAATAATAGTTTTAGCGTAAACGCGTTTATTGGGAAAGAATAACACATTCTCCACTGTATGTAGTATGCCCGGTAGGGTCAGTGACACTGGGTTAACCCGTGTTCCCCTCAATGGAGAAAACGTTTATATTTCCCAATAAACGCGTTTACGTTCAAACTATAATTTCAATTGCAAACAGTTTGGAGCCAGATCAAACGACGGGTAACCCAGTGTCTGATCAGGCTCCAAACTGTTTGCCACTCAGATTAACATGAATAGTCAGAATTGTGGAAAAGTTGTACTTTTCTCCATTTAGTGCTTTACGAGTCGTTTGCGTTTCGTTTGCGTTTAAACGGGAAAGAACAGCGTTTTTCTCCACAATACATGTACATGTATCTGTATCTTAACATGTATCTTACTTTGCCCAATGTGAACATTTATCTTCTGAATTTTTACATTTGCTGATAAACTGAACAAAAATCTCAAGGAAAGAATGCAGACACATGTGAGACATATCCTATTAAATAGTATAGATACTGACCAGAAAGATCCATTTGAGAGCCGTCTACTTTGTACCTACATTGTTTACAAAAAAACGTCGATATACACTTAATTTATAACAGGAAAATGCTTAACCCTGGCTTTGCAGAGACCGAGAATATGTTCCATTGCAAACAGTGAAGACCCATATCAGAGAAATTACTTGGCTTTTATGTCTATACTTTCTGTAATTTTAAATCGGATGGGAAACACCACTAAAATGTCAAAATCAACTTCTGATTAATAAAAAACGGGAGAGCTCATTTGCGATTTAAGTTTTCAGGATAGAAGGTGTTAAGATTTCTTACAAACAAAATATAGGATGTATATTGTATATACATGTACCCGATCGTGTTTGTGTATAGATAATGTATCTTATTTCAGTACCACTGTGTGAGTTACTGTTGTGTTTTATCTGTATACATGTAGTACGAGAGATTGTTCGCATTAATCATATTGTATAGTGTTTACCGATTTACTGCAAATATAAGGTCTGCTTAACCCTTTACCCCATACCCTGTTTCTAATTTTGAAGACATGTGACTACTTAAAGCAGGTTGAAAGTAAAGCAGAATGCGCATTGTGGCGCATTCTGCTTTACTTGCATCTTGCTTTAAGTACTATCTACTAGGATATAAAAAATATTTTTTAAAATACTTATTCATAACTGTATAAAGTTGAACTATTTTATTCCGCGGAGTAATAAACTTAAACTAAATACGTAAAAAGGCGTATTTATAAGGTAATGGGTTAAAATTGTCGTCCGTGTGGTTTTCATCTTTGACTGATAAAAAATGTTGATATGAGTGTTGAAAAGTTGTCATCCTGCTCAGACTATATGACCAGAAACGCAATTCAATAACATGTGGAAACTTACAATTTCTCAAAATGTTTCAGATTGATTTTAATCTGAATAGTATACAGTTTGGAGCCTGATCTGAACATGATTCAAATATTTTGTAAATGCCATATATAGGCCGTGAGAATTGACTTGGTATTTTGTTAGGTGATTAACGGGGAAAACTCTATGTTTACATTAAATCACTCTTTAACTAGTGTTGTTTCCCTTTGATTTTATTCACCCCCCCCCCACCGTCATTTATACAAAATAGTGTATCTCTTAAGAACAAACATGACAATTTCAAATAGTGTAGACCAAAATCAGAGGAATCCTTATCAGGGACTGGATATGCACTGTTCAATTTATTGTAAAAACAGCCCTAAATAGTCAAAAATGAGCTTAACGTAATTTTAAATTTGAATGTTCCATGTTAAGTTTCAGGGATGAATGAGTTAAGCATTATTAAAATGGTTTGTAAATGCCATATACAGTGGAGAATCTGTTATTCTTTCCCGTTTAAACGCAAACGTACGCAAACGCAAAGCACTAAAACGTAGAAAAGAACAACCTTTGGACAATTCTGATAATTCTTGTTTATTTTGGTGGCAAACAGTTTGGAGCCTGATCAGACGTCGGGTTACCCGGCGTCTGATCTGGCTCCAAACTGTTTGCACTGCAAATAATAGTTTTAGCGTAAACGTAACTGTATATTTCCCAATAAACGCGTTTACGTAAACTGTAATTAACCCATTGAGAGCTAGACATTCTGCTATGGTGTCCCTAGCTGAAGACGGTATTCGGAGTCCAAACTGTTTGTGCTTAAAATTGAAAGAAACTTTCAATATGTTCAAAAGGCTGTCGCTTGCTGTAATTGGTTGTATTGCGTTTGCAGTTAGTTTCGTTTGAGTGGGAAAAAGCAACGCCTACTCCACCGTATGTTACAGTGGAGAATACGTTCTTCTTTCCCGTTTAAACGCAAACGAAACGCAAACGCAAAGCACTAAAACGTAGAAAAGTACAATTTTTCGACAATTCTGATAATTGATATTTATCTTGGTGGCAAACAGTTTTGAGCCTGATCAGACGCCGGGTTATCCAAACTGTTTGTAATGGAAATAATAGTTTTAGCGTAAACGCGTTTATTGGGAAACGTTTTCTCCACTGTATATAACAGTGCAAACGAAACGCAAACGCATTCAAATAAAACGTAGAAAATGACAACTTGTTGACAAGTCTTACGCGGCGTCTGATCAGTATTCAAACTGCTTGCAAAGTCGCATTATGGCAGGGAAAGGGTTAAAGTGGCAGTAAATGAGGCATGGTCGCAAAGCGAACAATAACCCTAAAATAAAAGAGTGTCCTGTTACATAACTGCATTATAGGTAATTAACCCATTCACTGCTATGACGTCACCGGGTTTAAAATAATGTCGTCTGCTTCTATTTCTCAAATGTAACTTTTAGGTTTTTTTTTGCTGAAGAAATATAAAATATGTGTCAAACAAATTGGATCCTGGTCAGACGCCGCGTCACGCAGAGTCTGATCAGGATCGAAACTATTTGCAAACAATCATTGTACTCCGGGTAAGGCATGGAAAACGGGTTACTTTTAGCATGCTATTAAAGAATAAGTGATATGATGGAAAATACACTATTTTCCCCATTTAAACAAATTGATATGCAATCGGATGCACTAAAATGTAGAATATGGTAATTTCTTGAAATTTATTTCCATTTTTTGAATCTGAATTGCAAACAGTTTGGAGTCTGATCAGACGTCGAATCACCCGGCGAGTGATCTAGCTCCAAACTATTTGCAATGGACCGTGATACAGGTACGTGTAACTGCTTTAACTCTTTGAACCCTAGTCCCGCATATAGGCGTTCTTCTCAAACAGTGTACATATGAAAAGTGCACTTGTCCTATACAAACAGTGAATACCCAGATCAGAGGGCTCCTTATGGAGCCCTCTGATCTGGGTCTTCACTGTTTGTCATAATGCAAAACATTGACAAAAACAACCCTTAAAAGTCAGAAATGGACTAGACTTAAATGGAAACAGGGATTGTCCATTTGAAGTTTCAGGGAGGAAAGAGTTAATTGGGAAAGAATAACGTCTTCTCCGCTATAACTAATGCACACAGTGCCAAATGCAGGTATGAGCGCATAATACAGTGGAGAATCTGTTATTCTTTCCCGTTTAAACGCAAACGTACGCAAACGCAAAGCACTAAAACGTAGAAAAGTGCAACTTTTGGACAATTCTGATATTTCATGTTTATCTTGGTGGCAAACAGTTTGGAGCCTGATCAGACGCCGGGTTACCCGGCGTCTGATCTGGCACCAAACTGTTTGCACTGGAAATAATAGTTTCAGCGTAAACGCGTTTATTGGGAAAGAATAACAGATTCTCCACTGTACAGGTACAGTGGAGAAAAACTTATTCTTTCCCAATAAACGCGGATATGAGCGCATAATACATTGTACAGGTACAGTGGAGAAAAAGTTATTCTTTCCCAATAAACGCGGGTATGAGCGCATAATACATTGTACAGGTACAGTGGAGAAAAAGTTATTCCTTCCCAATAAACGCGGGTATGAGCGCATAATACATAAACATGTATAGATTATATGAATCGAGATAGAAAAAATACAAATTTTCAAATATAAACTAGATCATACAGTATTGTCAAAAGGAGGCAACTCAAGCAAAATGTTTGCATGAGTTGCATCCCTTTGACCGTTAGAAACCGAAACTGCCGCGATCGTCCTTAAGTGAAGTTCACTTATAACGAAATTGGATACAACGATACATTTGATATAAATTAAGACAAATTGTCATTTCAAAAATTAGGACGCCTATAGACACGCAAGTTCAAATTTCCTTTACTAAACTCAGTTCACATTGCCTGAACATACAGTGGAGAATACGTTATTCTTTCCCGTTTAAACGCAAGCGAAACGCAAACGCAGCACTCTAAAATATAGAAAATAACAACTTTTTTTTTTACATTTATCACTATCTATTTTTATCTGTGTGGCAAACAGTTTGGAGCCAGATCAGACGCCGGTTTACCCGTCGTCTGACCTGGCTCCAAACTGTTTGCAATGGAAAAAATAATTTTAGCGTAAACGCGTTTATTGGGAAAGAATAACGTTTTCTCCACTGTATGAATATAGTAAAACAATTATGACAACTGAAAAGTAGACTAATTGATTGTATTAAAACCGACGATAGCTGAAAGCGACGTCTGATCTAGATTAAAACTTTTTGCAAATGAGCATAATACGCGTTCAGACTAAACGTTCCTTTTAGATCTTTACGTTCTACTGTCATCCTTCTTTATGAAATTATCTGTTTTTAAAACCGAAACCTTAACTATTTTTAGCGGTTGCAACACACAGGGCCGCGACACGATTGCTTTTTGAGAGAAAAAATCGTCAGAAAGTATATATAGAGACAAGGGATACAACTGATTGTCAGTATATTCTCACCCCACCTCGACAAAACCGGGCATATCATGAATAAATATTGATGAAACGACACCCTTTTTGCATTTCTGTCTAGCTAATATGATACCCTTCCATAAAAACATAACATAAAAACAACTGTAAGCATGCAATTTTAACAGTAACTGCGTCCACTCACTGAAATCATCGATTTTCGGAAAACGGGACAGGTGTTCGTTCATAGCTAACACAGCATTGGCCACTACTGTACGCTTGTTTAGGCGGTATTTTCGAGCATTACAGTCATTGGCCACTACTGCACGCTTGTTTAGGCGGAAATATCGAACATGACAGTCATGCAGTTGCATAGATATACATTTTTGACACCGATCAAAGCTGATTTCTTCTTAAATCATTGCCGTACCAAAAAAGCTTACATGTACAAGAATAACTTTACTGCCGATGAAAACATGCTAATTTGTTGATGGTATGGCAATGATTTGAGTACAAATCAGCTTTTGTATGTGTCAAAATTAATATCTATGGAACTGTATTACTGTAATGCTCGAAAAACCCGCCTAAACAAGCGTACAGAGGTGTCTAATGCTGTGTTGGCTATGAACGAACACCTGTCCCGTTTTCCGAAAATCGGTTATTTCAATGAGTGGACGCAGTTACTGTTAAAATTGTATGCTTACAGTTGGTTTTATGTTATGTTTTTATGGAAGGGTATCATATTAGCTAGACAGAAATGCAAAAAGGGTGTCGTTTCATCAATATTTATTCATGATATGCCCGGTTTTGTCGAGATGGGGTGAGAATATACTGAAAATCAGTTGTATCCCTTGTCTCTATATATACTTTCTGACAATTTTTTCCCCTAAAAATTAATCGTGTCGGGGCCCTGTGTTGCAACATAGAGATTCTACTGCATACTATACTAGATATTCGATACGTGTTACGTACTATATATGAACAGGCGACATTCTAGACCGAAATAGAATTCAACTAATATGTGCATACAGTGGAGAAAACGTTATTCTTTCCCAATAAACGCGTTTACGCTAAAACTATTATTTCCAGTGCAAACAGTTTGGAGCCAGATCAGACGCCGGGTAACCCGGCGTCTGATCAGGCTGCAAATTGTTTGCCACTCAGATTAAAATGAAAAGTTAGAATTATCAAAATGTTGTAATTTTCACCATTTTAGTGTGTTGCGTTTGAGTTTCGTTGCGTTTAAACTGGAAAGAATAACGTTTTCTCCACTGTATTTTACATGCAATATGTGGTTCAGGTTGGTCAGTTAAGGTTATGTTCCATTGTGTTAACTAATTCAGCTAGCTAAGGTCGATTTAACAAGACAAGTACATTATATTAATTAAGGTTTTTAAAATATCATTTAAACTTAAAATTGAATTCAAGTTATATAGAAGGATCATTGAATATACTTTTTTACGATGAATGGAATTTTTACATTGACAGTTATTGTCGTGTTGCTTGGTAAAATTTTGGATATCATTAAGTGTGTGAACTTATCAGACGCAGCGATGAATTTAGAAAGCAAATTATACCTTTTTTAGAAAAATAATTTTTTTCAATACCAATGAACTCGCTATTGGCAATTAAATATTAAATGTAATACCAACACTGTTTTATAAACCCTTTCACCTCCATTATGACGGAATGACTCACCTACAGTGGAGAATGTGTTATTCTTTCCCAATAAACGCGTTTACGCTAAAACTATTATTTGCAGTGCAAACAGTTTGGAGCCAGATCAGACGCCGGGTAACCCGGCGTCTGATCAGGCTCCAAACTGTTTGCCACCAAGATAAACAAGAATTATCAGAATTGTCCAAAAGTTGTTCTTTTCTACGTTTTAGTGCTTTGCGTTTGCGTACGTTTGCGTTTAAACGGGAAAGAATAACAGAGTATCTACTGTAACACCGTCATTGATATATTATCATCTGCTTAAAATTGTCGTATGCCTTTCTGTAAGAAACTCCCTTGTATGCGTACTTCAGAAACATGGGTACGATTTTCAACAGTTTGGATCTTGATTACACACCGCTGTATACATGTACGAGCCTCAGTGTTGGCAGTGAACAGATTGACACTATGATGTACAGTGGAGAATCTGTTACTCTTTCCCGTTTAAACGCAAACGTACGCAAACGCAAAACACTAAAACGTAGAAAAGTAAAAGTTTTGGACAATTCTGATAATTCATGTTTATCTTGGTGGCAAACATTTTGGAGCCTGATCAGACGCCGGGTTACCCGGCGTCTGATCTGGCTCCAAACTGTTTGCAATGGAAATAATAGTTTTAGCGTAAACGCGTTTATTGGGAAAGAATAACACATTCTCCACTGTATACAGCAACTCTTGATAAGTCATTGACAACTCCTAAAACATTTTATTTTTAAAAATAGACAATACTAGGTTCTTGTCAAGTCTAGTCCATTTTTATTATCTAGGATTCGTTTTCTAAATAGATTATAAAATGACAAACAGTGAATATCCTGATAAGGGATAACCTGTAGGAACCTTCTGTTCCGGGTCTGCACTGTTTGCAAAAAGACATTTGGCCATTGAACTTGGTCTTCCCTGTTTTGAATGCCTGACAGTCTGTTTTCCTTTGATATGGTCGATATATTAATGTATTAGCTATGAATTACGTATAATATTTGGTTATATCTGAAGGTTTGAGCCTGGTCGAAGGTCAGACAGCAACCCACGCTGCCGAGACCACCCTACGATCGAACCTACAATCCGGATATGACCAGTATGCCCGACCCTACACACCTACCTATATCGACATGGTCTACATTCTCAGATCTATTCAGAGTCTCGTAAGTAGCTAGTACCCATTTCATAAACAACCTAACAATAAATACTGTCGTTAGCTGTGGTAGAAACCGGCTTTGACGACCAAGATACAATATTATTAAGGGTTTGAGTAGAGCCTGAGATAGTTCTCAAGTATTTGATTGGTCAGATTTGAGCAAAATCTCAAATCTGACAATCAAATGCTTGAGAACGACCATAGGCTCAACTTAAACTCTTTATAATCTGGAGGACAATCATAGTCCTCTGTTATCTTTTTTCGTTCTCGAAACAAAGTGCAATGCTACATCCAGCGGATTGTAATACATATACAATGAACGTATTTGTGTTCCGCAATCCACATTGTACTTGTACAGAATATCTCTGAGTGGAGAAAATAAACAATGATATAAAATACTTAAACTATTATCAAATGATATAAAAACAGTTTTAAGTAAGAAGCTCTATTTCTTTCGAAACATTCAATGTGCATATGTAATACAATGCCGATATTTCATGAACTCGTGAAATCTCGTACGTTGAAATCGACTATTCCAGTTTTTACTTTGGTCTTGTCGAATTTTTACTTTTCATAATCTATGTTTTACAACCTCTCAACAACCTATGTACAATGTTTAAATAGTGTTTTCACTGATTAGAGGGTTCCTATATGTCTACATTGTTATCACAGTTATTTACATTGATGATACACTGTTTGCAAAATACGCGTAGATCTATATGCATCACCGGTGCTCACTGAGTTGATATGATATTTTATTTCATTTTTGTTTTATTTTTCAGAACGTAGCAGAACAAAAGCTCATCCACTCAGGTTATGCTATGCTGGTAAGTACGATTAATTAAACAATTTATGCCTGAGAACTGCAAGGAATTCTCCCTTAGTGCTTCCATGAATATTTCATCATATAGTACAGTGCTCCCTCTTTACAACGACACCTTATGGGAGACACATAGTATGTGTGTTGTTCGGGAGGAGTCGTTATAGGGAGGGAAAATTAAGAATTGACTTATATTTGCAAACAGCTTGAATCCAGATCAGACGCCGTGTCACTCGGCGTCTGATCTGGATTCAAGCTGTTTGTCACTCGTCATTATATTCATTGTATCTAAATGTCTACTTATATGTAACTTTGAGAATAAAGTAGACGACAATTTTAAGCAGACGATATTGCAGCAGTAAAAGTGTTAAATAAAGACATAATTGTCCTGTTTAAGGAGCTGCGGCTATGGTCGTTGTAAGGAGGGAGTCATTGTTGGGAGGGCCGTTGTAGGGAGGGAACACTGTATATACACGAGCTTGGTTTAATAAAATTGCAGAGTGTATCCATACAGTGGCACACTTAATATGACATTGGCAAACAGTAAAATACCATGACGAGACGCCGCGTTACGCGGCGTCTCATTAGGGTCTTAACCCTTTACCTGATAGCATTGTTTCTAGTATTGAAGATATGTGACTACTTAAAGCAGGTTGAAAGTAAAGCAGAATGCGCCCTAAGGCGCATTCTGCTTTACTTTCAGCCTGCTTTAAGCTATTAACTGCTAGAATAAGGAAAGTATTTAATATCACACATATTCATTACGGTATAATTTGGAACTATTTTCTTCAGCGGATGAATAAAATGAATGTGCTAAAAGTCGCTTCTATAAGGGAAAGGGTTAACTGTGTTTCAATGTCCTGTTTAAAAGGCAACTAGGTTTTAAATGGGCTGACGATTCGTGATAAGTTATTGAAACAGTTCGAGTCCATAAGATGCATACTGTAACAGGAAAATAACACGTTACGAAAGCAGTCTTTGATTGCTGAAAATTAAGTGTGCAAAAGACATTTCGAACTATCTTAAATCGATCGAACCAGTATCTCATAAGTGTAATTTCGAAAGGTCTGTCTCGCTTTAGTCGAACATACCCGTATTGCAAAGTTAAAACGTGGCTAAGAGTTTCCACTGTAATTTTAAATGATAACAAAGTCTCGTTCATATGATTTTTCCCGAATCCACATAGTGGCAAAATGTCACGTATATTATTATCTCTCGGCGTCTGACCTAGATCCAAACTGTTTGCATCATCTTATTTAGCCTGTCATAGTTCATTTTGACAGAACAACGCTTTCTTCACTGTAACTATGAGTATGTGTATTGTTTTGTTTATAGTCTTGGCATGATCCACGATTAGTATGGACCCCTGCCTCTAATGGTAACATCGACGAGTTGGACATCAACTGGGTTTGGCGACCTCAATTCTTCATCTTTAACGGGTATGTCTTAACCATTTCACCCCTACAGACCTCTGTAGAGATTACTGATTATATATGCAAACAGTGTAGACTGCACTGTTTGATATTTTCGTTGTTTTTGTTGTCATACCAAAAATGCAACAGTAGACTGGTTCAAAATACCTGTGCTTGAAGAGTCCAAAATACCCACAAGAGATATTTAGGGTTGAAAGGGTTAAAGAAACTCGCTATTCAAGTTATCTTACTATAAATATTTACCCACCCTCCCCTTAAACTTCAAATGGACGATTCTGAACAGTTTAAAATTAAGTACAGTACTTTTGATTACTTAAGGTTGTTTTTAAAGTACATCATACAATAACAAACAGTACAGACCCTGATCCAAGGGCTCCTGTATGTTGCCTCTGATCTAGGATTACACTGTTTGCATTGTACAGTGCTCCTTGTCTACAAAGATTGTGTTTTCCGGAGGGACTTGTTTTAGGGAGGGAAATTGGTTTATATTGGCAAACAGCTTGAAGCGCGAGTTCGAAGTATCGAGTTTTGACTGCATATATATCGCAGACGACAATTTCAAAGCATGATAAGGGTTAATTTTCTATTTTCAGTGTTGATTCAGCTGATATGCAAGGCGCGGACAACGGAGAAACACGAATAATCGTGTACAGCAATGGAACAGTCACGTGGCAACAGTTCTTGGTGACACAAACAGCGTGTGACGTCGACATCCAATTTTTCCCTTATGACAAACAAGAGTGCGATATCGTTCTTATGTTTTCAGGGTATGAAGAAGGCGTTTCGATTTTATTCAATCTGACTTCTAATACGGTGAGTTAATTATTTCCAACATCCTATACATAGTGCTTGCCAAACGACTCATTTTTAAAATTGCATAGAAGGGTTTTTTGTCGTTCTGTTTTATATTTGATGGGTTAACTCTTTGTAAGCAGAACAAAAATCAAACATACATTCGAAACAGTTTAACGATTCTGTCATGTGCCTCTTTACTGTATCTAGAACAATCTAAACTGTTTTCAGCAATACCCCTCTCTCTCTGTCTTTCTGTCTCTGTTTCTGTATATCTCTCTCTCTGTCCCTCTTTCTGTCTCGCTCCCTCTCTCTATCTCCTGTCTCTGCATGTCTGCTTGTCTGTCCCTTTTTCTGTCTTTCTATCTGTCTCTATTTTATATCTTACTTCTCAGTATGTCGCACTGTGTGTCTCTTGTTTAGTCTGTCTTGCTCCCAATTTCTGTTTCAGTCTGTCTGCCATTGTCTCTCTACATGCGTGTATGCATGTCTTTCTCTCTGTCTCTCTATCTGTCTCTCTTTTTGTCCCCCTCTTTGTCCGTCTGTCTTTCTCTGTCTATATATCTCTATCCTCTGTCCCTCTCTCCTTTCTCTGTCTCTGTTTGTCTGCCTGTCTGTTTCTGTCTCTGTCTCTCTGTCTCTGTCTGTCTGTCTGTCTGTTTGTCTGTCTGTCTGTCTCTGTCTCTGTCTCTCTCTCTCTCTCTCTCTCTCTGTATATTATCGTCATTTATCTAATTTCATCTCGTTTGTTGTTTACATTGGACCAATAGTTTTTAAAGCTGACCAATTCAATATTCTGCAGCTGAACACCATGTTTTACCAGGAGAACGACGAATGGCTACTTACCTCGACCTCAATAATGCCCATGTCTGCCACAGTCTGCTGTCCTCAAAACAAAATGCCTTTCGTAGCCATGACAATGAACCTTCAACGACTACATACATTCTACGTGAATACGTTTATGATACCAGCAGTTCTTATATCCATCTGTCTCGTGTGGCCGTTTTACCTACCAACAGGTATACATTGGAGAAGACCTGATTCGTTCTCGTTTAGCCCTTTCCCTGCCAAGCTTTCCTCGTCTGCTTTAACCAGCTTAACGCAAAAACATCGTCTGCATTGGTAGTGTCGTCTGCAATATTTTCAAAATCAGCTTTAGATCGGTTTTGACTAAAGAATTGTCGGTACGAGTGTCAAATAATTTGGATCTTGATCAGACACCGCAGTGTCTGATCAGGATTGAAACTGTTCGCAAAATCGCATTTTGACGCCATTTGCCGTGAAATAGTAACTCCTTTCCACTTTAGCCTGGTTGTAGTATTGAAAACAGGTGACCACTTAGCCCTTTCACTCTCAATGACGCTTAAAAACGCGTTTGCAAACATTTTGGATCCAGATCAGATGATGTGTAACCAAAATACTGTATTACTACCCCGACTGAAATCAGTTTAGAGAATCTAGACAAACTAGGGATTGAATCATTTCCAAGTGTTCTAAAGAAATTCTCCCG
The DNA here is from genome assembly GCA_922989275.2 of Gari tellinella. Taxonomy (NCBI): domain Eukaryota; kingdom Metazoa; phylum Mollusca; class Bivalvia; order Cardiida; family Psammobiidae; genus Gari; species Gari tellinella. The sequence goes on along the minus strand of OV277868.1, from coordinate 79,357,713 downwards.
AGCAGCTACGTAGAGCTCTAGTATTAAAAACTGTTTTCTTTTTCAATTTAGACGTTACTTTAATAATTACGTTATGTTACAATAACAACGTAATTTTGAAAACGATAATACAATGGAAATGTCAAATGATCAGTTTTAGTCAATAAGAACACGTTTCAAATTAAAAATTATTTAGAATTAGAATATGGTATCAGAGAATTCTTTTCACAACACATTGGTGTTGTTTTTCTTTATTTTAGTTTGATATGTGTTTTCATATATGGATGAATAAAACCTAACAACACTTATGACGATTCGTTTTCCTAATAGCCGAGAAATAAAATGTAAGTAAGAATGGTCGGAATTTTGTGTCTGGTGTTGTTTATGTGATAAAATAGAATATTAAATCCGTGTGTTTTCAGCATTAACTTTGTTCAATTCGTTTGATAAAGTGATATGATGCTCGCCAAGGCTAGCAACTTATGATTTCATCCAACTCGTTCAATAAATTCACTACTGAAAACACTCATTCAATACCTTCTATATACCAACAAGTGTTCTATGCAGAAGGCCTAATTCTATTTCTTTTACACTAATCGGAAATGGAACTCAATAAAATGTAGAAAATTACCCCTTTTCAAAGTATTCACGATTGATTGTAATCTGAATAGTATACAGTTTGGAGCCTGATCCGACACCGAAAATGTTTGCAAGTTAGATTGATATTGATAGATGAAAAACGCCTAGTTTGACCAAAACGTGCTCGAGTGGAGGGTATTCTATTTCATTTCAGATTCCGGGGAGCGCATTGGATTCGCTTTGACAATATTTCTGACTTACACGGTATTGTTGTCGATCACATCAACTTTCTTACCTACAACCTCAAAACAGATGCCAACATTAGGTAAGGTAGTCATGGTTATAACTTGCATTTAAAATGAGCTGTAATCTCTATAGTTTACACATATAATGTATAACTGGTTGATTATACTTGAAATCCAAAGTTTTCTTGGACGAAGCCCCAAGTACTCCCATTTTTATGAAAGACGTACTGGAACATTGTGATTGGTAAACATGACAGTAATACTCTCTGCTAGTTGTCAAATTGTGAGCGACAAATGATGTTATTTGAAGTGTGAAATTGCATTCTATCTGTGAAAATGTTACATATATTATTCGCGTATTATCAGGTTAGGAGAAATAGAAATTGGACAGGAAAATGCCAGGGACTAGTCAGGGAAGTTCGACCTGCAATTTTTTTAGGAACTTCAAATTATTGAATGGCATGTCCTATATTTCCAGCCCTGTACCTGCTGATCGTCCTGTTCATGTGCACGATGGCTGTTTGTAACGTAACTCTGCACGTGAAAGTCTACTTTCTGGAAACGCCCATACCAGATGACGTCAGAGTAAGTCATGGGAAGGTCGTACAACATGTTTGGATTTTGTACCAAGCGTATCTTCAAGGTTTTGTTCGCTTAACCTTTCGCTGCCAATGTCGGCATCACTGACATTTGCAAACAGTTTGAATCCTGATCAGACACTCCATAACGTTATTTTTTTTTCTTTTCGGCGCCAAATTAAATGCGGGTTATTTACCCCTATACAGTTATTTTGTCGTCTGCTTCAATATTGTTGTCTACAAGAACGTTTCATATTTAGATTTAAGGTAGGATAACTTAAGAAATATCGATACGAATGTCATTACGCGGCGTCTTATATGGACCCAGACTGTTTGCAAAGTCGACGTTTTGTGACACCGGCGATGAAAGGGTTAAAGCGGAAAAACATATTCTCTAAGACTAATGCATCTATTACTAGATTAAACATCGGAAATTGTACTGCAACCACCGATGTGGTTTACACCGCTTGCTATATCCATAGACAAGCTACCTTACCAACTAAATATCAAGTGAAGCCCCTTTATTGCCACCACCGAAAATAATTATTGATTAATTATGTTCAAGGCAGGCCCCAATGTTATAAAACGTTTGAGTTGATTCCGAGATCGTTGTCAAGCATTTGATTGGCCAAAATTGAACAAAAGCCCGATTCTGACCAATCAAATGCTTGAGAACGGTCTTAGACTCATTCAAAAACGCTTTATAACCTTAGACCCTGGTGGCATCTTAAAACAAGTGAAATGTTATGCAGATATCTCCTTTAGGAACTCTCTGTACCTTCCAAAAGCTCGTCCGAATCTATTTCAGAAATTCTATAGAGTAATGAAGCCAATAGCCTTCCTTGAATTCAAAAAGAAAAAGACAGAAACAAAAGTGGAACATTTGCCTAAAACAGATGTAGTGACAATTGAAGAGCAAGAAGCCGAGCCAACCAAGAGGCGACCGACAAGTCCCGAACATGGCCGAGAAACGCCGAACACGCCGCCGAAAGATGACGAAGATTTAACATGGAAGAAGGTGTCTGAGCTGATGGATCGGATTTGCCTGATTGTTTATTCTATTGGCGTGTTCTTAGTTGACATAATATTTCTGATCTACATGTCGACAGGTTAACCCATTGAATCTGTGTAACGCGTAAACAAAACCATCAGAAAACGTTTTATTGCTTTTCCCCACTGAGAATCAGGGCTGTCATTTCTCCAGATTTTTCCTAAATCTTCGGATTTTTTTCCTAAATCTTCGGATTTTTTTCCTGTACACGGTAGCTTAAAGCAGGCTGAAAGTAAAGCAGAATGCGCCCCAAGGCGCATTCTGCTTTACTTACAGCCTGCTTTAAGTAGTCGCATGTCAACAAAACAAGAAACAGGCTATGGGGTACGGTTCGTAAAATCGCACTTGAAAAATGCAAATTCGGAAATCTTAGGATTTTTCATGTCAACTTATGGAAGCCCTGGAGAATTGACATCAATACGGAATACTGAACAATTTCTGGGCACATGAACTGTTAGAATAATCTCGACAGCAAGTCTTTAAAAACATAATTTTAAATTGTTGAGCTTCCCCCTCATATTGAAGTAAGAAGTTTTGCGACCTACTATGGCCAGTTAGTACGTTTTCTGTTTTAATCTGCCTGTATTGACTAAATCAAGTAGGGATTTACGAAAAGGTGCGAGTAGCATACAGTACAGTGGAGAATCTGTTATTTTTTCCCAAAAAACGCGTTTACGCTAAAACTATTATTTCCATTGCAAACAGTTTGGAGCCAGATCAGACGCCGGGTAACCCGGCGTCTGATCAGGCTCCAAATTGTTTGCCACCAAGATAAACAAGAATTATCAGAATTGTTCAAAAGTTGTTCTTTTCTACGTTTTAGTGCTTTGCGTTTGCGTACGTTTGCGTTTAAACGGGAAAGAATAACAGATTCTCCACTGTAACTAGGTACATGTACATGTATGAGGTGAAAGTCGACAGTAGTCACATGACCAGATGCTAGCATAACTTAAAGTGGAAGGGCACGAGTAGCATAAACTCGTGTCTTCTCTAGCGGGCAGACACGATTCGTCCTATAAGGCAGCTCACTCCTAAATTATTTGAAACGACCGTCCTTCCAGAAGGATTACAATAGGGTAGAACTATATATTTTCTTATTTGAACGAACCTTTTAAGTTCTTTTATATATGCATTGTGAAGAACTATTCTTACCTTTTCTTCAGCATAAGCACCACTATATCATAGTTCCATCGTTAACATATGAATTGTGCATAATCATTCTTACATGTTCTTCGTCATAAGTACAACTGAATAAGAGTTTCTACTTTTACACATGCATTGTACAAAAGTATTCTTACTTGTTCTACTTGTTCTACATCATAAGCACCACTTAATTAACGTTCCATCTTTTACATAGTCTTACTTGTTCTACATCATAAACACCACTTGATTAGAGTGCCATCTTTTACACATACGTTGTACAGATTTATTCTTAATTGTTCTTAATCATAATCACCACTAAGTAAGAGCTCCGTCTTTTACTCTTGCATTGCACATAATTATTCTTACTTGTTCTTCATCATAAGCACCACTAAAGTAGTGTTCCATCTTTTACATATGCATTATGCATATGTTTTCTTACTTGTTCACCATCGTAAGCACCACTCAATTATAGTTCCATATTTTACACATGCACTGTACATAATTATTCATACGTATTCTTTATCATAAGCACCATTAAATTAGATTTCCATTCCTACTTGTCCTTCATCAAAAACACCACTTAATTATAGTTCCATCTTTTACACATGCATTTTACATAATAATTCTTACTTGTTCTTCATCATAAGCACCACTCAATTAAATTTCCATCTTTTACACATGCATTTTACATAATTATTCTTATTTGTCCTTCATCATAAGCACCACTCAATTAAATTTCCATCTTTTACACATGCATTTTACATAATTATTCTTACTTGTTCTTCATCATAAACTCCACTCAATTAAATTTCCATCTTCTACACATGCATTTTACATAATAATTCTTACTTGTTCTTCATCATAAGCAGCACTCAATTAAATTTCCATCTTTTACACATGCATTTTACATAATACTTCTTACTTGTTCTTCATCAGAAGCACCACTCAATTAAATTTCCATCTTTTACACATGCATTTTACATAATAATTCTTACTTGTTCTTCATCATAAACACCACTCAATTAAATTTCCATCTTTTACACATGCATTGTACATAATTATTCTTACTTGTTCTTCATCATAAGCACCACTCAATTAAATTTCCATCTTTTACACATGCATTGTACATAATAATTCTTACTTGTTCTTCATCATAAGCACCACTCAATTGAATTTCCATCTTTTACACATGCATTTTACATGATAATTCTTACTTGTTCTTCATCATAAGCACCACTCAATTAAAGTTCCATCTTTTACACATGCATTGTACATAATAATTCTTACTTGTTCTTCATCATAAGCACCACTCAATTAAATTTCCATCTTTTACACATGCATTTGACATGATAATTCTTACTTGTTCTTCATCATAAGCACCACTCAATTAAAGTTCCATCTTTTACACATGCATTGTACATAATAATTCTTACTTGTTCTTCATCATAAGCACCACTCAATTAAATTTCCATCTTTTACACATGCATTTGACATGATAATTCTTACTTGTTCTTCATCATAAGCACCACTCAATTAAAGTTCCATCTTTTACACATGCATTGTACATAATAAGTCTTACTTGTTCTTCATCATAAGCACCACTCAATTAAATTTCCATCTTTTACACATGCATTTTACATAATAATTCTTACTTGTTCTTCATCATAAGCACCACTCAATTAAATTTCCATCTTTTACACATGCATTTTACATAATAATTCTTACTTGTTCTTCATCAAAAGCACCACTCATTTAAATTTCCATCTTTTACACATGCATTTGACATGATAATTCTTACTTGTTCTTCATCATAAGCACCACTCAATTAAATTTCCATCTTTTACACATGCATTGTACATAATAATTCTTACTTGTTCTTCATCATAAGCACCACTCAATTAAAGTTCCATCTTTTACACATGCATTGTACATAATAATTCTTACTTGTTCTTCATCATAAGCACCACTCAATTAAATTTCCATCTTTAACACATGCATTGTACATAATAATTCTTACTTGTTCTTCATCATAAGCACCACTCAATTAAATTTCCATCTTTTACACATGCATTTTACATAATAATTCTTACTTGTTCTTCATCATAAGCACCACTCAATTAAATTTCCATCTTTTACACATGCATTTTACATAATAATTCTTACTTGTTCTTCATCATAAGCACCACTCAATTAAATTTCCATCTTTTACACATGCATTTTACATAATAATTCTTACTAGTTCTTCATCATAAGCACCACTCAATTAAATTTCCATCTTTTACACATGCATTGTACATAATAATTCTTACTTGTTCTTCATCATAAGCACCACTCAATTAAATTTCCATCTTTAACACATGCATTGTACATAATAATTCTTACTTGTTCTTCATCATAAGCACCACTCAATTAAATTTCCGTCTTTTACACATGCATTTTACATAATAATTCTTACTTGTTCTTCATCATAAGCACCACTCAATTAAATTTCCATCTTTTACACATGCATTTTACATAATAATTCTTACTTGTTCTTCATCATAAGCACCACTCAATTAAATTTCCATCTTTTACACATGCATTTTACATAATAATTCTTACTAGTTCTTCATCATAAGCACCACTCAATGAAATTTCCATCTTTTACACATGCATTTTACATAATAATTCTTACTTGTTCTTCATCATAAGCACCACTCAATTAAATTTCCATCTTTTACACATGCATTGTACATAATAATTCTTACTTGTTCTTCATCATAAGCACCACTCAATTAAAGTTCCATCTTTTACACATGCATTTTACATAATAATTCTTACTTGTTCTTCATCATAAGCACCACTCAATTAAATTTCCATCTTTTACACATGCATTGTACATAATAATTCTTACTTGTTCTTCATCATAAGCACCACTCAATTAAATTTCCATCTTTTACACATGCATTTTACATAATAATTCTTACTTGTTCTTCATCATAAGCACCACTCAATTAAATTGCCATCTTTTACACATGCATTGTACATAATAATTCTTACTTGTTCTTCATCATACACACATTGTTCTTCATCATACACACATTGTTCTTAATCTTACACACATTGTTCTTCATCTTACACACATTGTTCTTCATCATACACACATTGTTCTTCATCTTACACACATTGTTCTTCATCATTCACACATTGTTCTTCATCATACACACATTGTTCTTCATCTTACACACATTGTTCTTCATCATACACACATTGTTCTTCATCATACACACATTGTTCTTCATCTTACACACATTGATCTTCATCTTACACACATTGTTCTTCATCATACACACATTGTTCTTCATCTTACACACATTGTTCTTCATCATACACACATTGTTCTTCATCATAAGCACCACTGAATTATAGTTCCATATTTACACATGCATTGTACAAAACTATTCTTACTTGTCCTTCATCTTAGGCACCACTTAATTAATTTTAAAAGTTCATACCATCTTTTACACATACATTGTACATAATTATTCTTATTTTTTCTTCATCATAGGCACTATCTAATTAGAATTTTTATTTTGATACATGCATTGTTCTTAAATATTTTTTATTTGATGATAAGCATAAGAACCACTATAGCTTTAGTTCCCGATTTCTAATTCATGTAGTGTAAACATCTATGTCTATAATTATGATCTTCATCAATTTAACTCATTACATTATACTTCTTTTGTAAGACTGAAAAAACTAAGATTGACAATATCCTTTAACCCCTTCCCTTATAGAAGCGACTTTTAGCACATTCATTTTATTCATCCGCTGAAGAAAATAGTTCCAATATAAACCGTAATAAATATGTGTCATATTTAATAAGTTCCTTATTCTAGCAGGTAATAGCTTAACGCAGGCTGAAAGTAAAGCAGAATGCGCCATATGGCGCATTCTGCTTTACTTTCAACCTGCTTTAAGTAGTCACCTATTTTCAAAACTAGAAAAGGCTATGGGGTAAAGGGTTAACCAATAAGCCTATAGTGATGCGTTTGTAAACGCTTCTTCTGCAAACAGACGTCAATGTTCTCACGAAGAGTACATAAAAGTATGTACAGGGCAAGCGGTGCTTAACTAGATCATGAAGACAATTAATTATAATGTGATCCATACATAATGTGATTCTTAGATGTGAAATTTAAAATTCATTTCGACAAGAAATATCACGTATACGCCCGTTTAACCCTTTTATGTTCAAATTTATCTTGATGATTTACCCATTCACCGCCATAGTGTCGCTTGCTTCAATATTGTGATCTGCAATATTGTTCCAAGGTTAGATTAAATGCAGTATAACTGACGTCATTTCAAAACCAGTGGCAAACAGTTTTGATCCTGATCAGCAGACGCCGCGTTACACAGCGTCTGATCAGGATCAAAACTGTTTGCAAATGTACTTAATAACGTCTCTGAGAATGAAAGGGTTAACATATCCTTATAATGATCACTCCTCAAAATATCTACCAAGAATTATCCCAAAACACTGACATTCATTAAAACTGTTGAACTAATACTCTTTTGCACTTTGAGTTTAATTTACTTTCTGGTGACATGGTTTAAGGTGTCTTATATGATAAACAGTTTTGCATATTGTGTTGTTTGATTTCATTGTTAAAGTTTATTTTATTTGATATATACACTTGAGGCACGTGTTTTGAATAAAACGTATGTACTGATTGTACATTCATTATTGATTTATTCATTTATTTATTTTTGTGGGTCGATAGAGACACAGATAAATGTATGTGTAGTGTTATATTAGTAGAGGAAGGGTTGTGTAGTAGTGAATGATATATGTACAGTATTAATTGTGGATAGTAGAGTAATGATAGGGAAGGGCAGTTGACTATTACAGTGGAGAATCTGTTATTATTTCCGAATAAACGCGTTTACGCTAAAACTATTATTTGCAGTGCAAACAGTTTGGAGCCAGATCAGACGCCGGGTAACCCGGCGTCTGATCAGGCTCCAAACTGTTTGCCACCAAGATAAACAAGAATTATCAGAATTGTCCAAAAGTTCTTTTCTACGTTTTAGTGCTTTGCGTTTGCGTACGTTTGCGTTTAAACGGGAAAGAATAACAGATTCTCCACTGTAGTAGAGTAGAGATAGGGGAGTAGTGACAAGGTAGTAGAGTAGTGATGGATATGTTAGTAGTAGAGTAGGTACAGGGTAGTAGAGTAGATATAGGGGAGTAGTGACAAGGTAGTAGAGTAGTGATGGATGTGTTAGTAGTAGAGTAGTTACAGGGTAGTAGAGTAGATATATGGGAGTAGTGACAAGGTAGTAGAGTAGTGATATATATGTTAGTAATAGAGTAGTTACAGGGTAGTAGAGTAGATATAGGGGAGTAGTGACAAGGTAGTAGAGTAGTGATGGATATGTTAGTAGTAGAGTAGTTACAGGGTAGTAGAGTAAAGATAGGGAGTAGTGACAAGGTAGTAGAGTAGTGATGGATATGTTAGTAGTAGAGTAGTTACAGGGTAGTAGAGTAGAGATAGGGGAGTAGTGACAAGGTAGTAGAGTAGTGATGGATATGTTAGTAGTAGAGTAGTTACAGGGTAGTAGAGTAGAGATAGGGGGAGTAGTTACAAGGTAGTAGAGTAGTTATGGATATGTTAGTAGTAGAGTAGTTACAGGGTAGTAAGGTAGAGATAGGAGAGTAGTGACAAGGTAGTAGAGTAGTGATGGATATGTTAGTAGTAGAGTAGTTACAGGGTAGTAGAGTAGAGATAGGAGAGTAGTGATAAGATAGTAGAGTAGTGATGGATATGTTAGTAGTAGAGTAGTTACAGGGTAGTAGAGTAGAGATAGGAGAGTAGTGACAAGGTAGTAGAGTAGTGATGGATATGTTAGTAGTAGAGTAGTTACAGGGTAGTAGAGTAGAGATAGGGGAGTAGTGACAAGGTAGTAGAGTAGTGATGGATATGTTAGTAGTAGAGTAGTTACAGGGTAGTAGAGTAGAGATAGGGGAGTAGTTACAAGGTAGTAGAGTAGTTATGGATATGTTAGTAGTAGAGTAGTTACAGGGTAGTAGAGTAGAGATAGGGGAGTAGTGACAAGGTAGTAGAGTAGTGATGGATATGTTAGTAGTAGAGTAGTTACAGGGTAGTAGAGTATAGATAGGGGAGTAGTGACAAGGTAGTAGAGTAGTGATGGATATGTTAGTACATGTAGTAGAGTAGTTACAGGGTAGTAGAGTAGTTACAGGGTAGTAGAGTAGTGATGGATATGTTAGTAGTAGAGTAGTTACAGGGTAGTAGAGTAGATATAGGGGAGTAGTGGCAAGGTAGTAGAGTAGTGGTGGATATGTTAGTAGTAGAGTAGTTACAGGGTAGTAGAGTAGTGATGGATATGTTAGTAGTAGAGTAGTTACAGGGTAGTAGAGTAGAGATAGGGGAGGAGTGACAAGGTAGTAGAGTAGTGATGGATATGTTAGTAGTAGAGTAGTTACAGGGTAGTAGTAGTAAATGAAAGGGTATTTGTAGTTACAGAATAGGGTAAATAGTAGTAGTAGAATACTGATAGGGTATGCAAGCTCAGCCGTGTACGAGCATTGTGCAAGTACTAGGTGTTCTAGTAAATCTGAGAACCTCAAGGTTTTGACATCAGAAAGTGGAAAGTCGATGTGATCTAAATATTACAGTGGCACAGGGAACAGAGATGACGGTTTGGTCACTTGTCTTCAAAACGAGGAAAAAGGCTATTGTTAGGTTGCTGTTAACCCGTTCACTCTCAATGACACTTAAAAGCGCGTTTGCAAACTGTTTGGATCCTGATCAGACGCCGCGTATTGAACTTTTCTGTTAAAGGTAGTTTGCCCCTAATATGATCGGACAAATGTTGGTCGATAAATTCCTTTGAAAAAAAATGACGTTTAATTCGTATAGACGCAATTTAGTTAAATGGGACTTGTGGATACTTTTCGCAGAGGGGACGGGGCTTATGGATCTGCTATCCGCGAATCATTTTGTTGCGTTGCTTCAGTAATGCAGTTACGGCTGTTAAAATTCGTGTTAACAACCTCTAAAATGGATTAAACATACATGCATACTAATATAATGTTCATTTGATATTAGAATTACAGCAAATATAATGGAAATATAAGAAATGAACTGAATGTTTCGGCGTTTAAGCGAAATATACGACAGAAATGTTTTTTACCAATCATTTTCTGTCGTTTATTTCGCTTAAACGCCGAAAATATTCAGTTCATTTCTTAACAGTACTCTGCGTAGAACTATTTTCCTGTCATTCTGATCCATTGACTGTTCAGACTGAACCATGCCGTTGGAAATATATATATGTCTGTTCCCAGTGTCTGGGTATCAAATATTGTTGACTCTGACCATTAGTTTTAAAACGTATTTTATTTCAGAAATGAACAGAACAGAATATGTATATACAAAGTACATAAGTGAGATTTAAAACGAAAGACACAGTAACAGTTTGTTTCATTAACTCTGACAACTTACAAACAGTATAGGCACAGACACACTTTCGTAAATATACTTTCAGTGGAGAAGACGTTTTTCTTTCCCAATAAACGCGTTTACGCTAAAACAATATTTTCCATTGCACACAGTTTGGAGCCAGATTAGACGCCGGGGGAACCCGGCGTCTGATCAGGCTTCAAACTGTTTGACACTCAGATTAAAATAAATAGTCAGAATTTTCAACAAGTCATTTTCTACATTTTATTGCAACGCGTTTGCGTTTCGTTTGCGTTTGAACGGGAGTGAATAACGCCTTCTACACTGTATTCTAACAGATGCACATCGAACTCACGAAGTAAAACTCACACTTGCAATGGAGAAGAATTATTATGAATTATTATTTCCAAAATAAACGCGCTTTTGTTAAAGATAAGATAAGATAAGATTTTATTTCCACCTTTAGACTAACAAGTCCATGAGGTAACACATTCAATACATTCATCAAGATGACATTGATCAACAGAAATAATCTATATCATTCAAGCTAGTTTTCAATGCGTACATATAAATTTTCAGCGATCTAGCCACCCTGAAAAAGTTTGTTCTAAAAATAATTAGACTGCAGACTGATACAAGTCATCTGCAAACAGTTCAGACTAGGGTCAGACAGTTCCTTCTATGGAGACTCTGTCTGATCTTTGGTTACTCTGTTTACCAAACACTAAAATCTACCTTAAGTTACAAAGCTGCAGTACTTTTTGAAATTGTTATTGTAATAAATATTTTGAAAGAGAAGACAGTGTGTCCATTAGAAACAGTTCGGAGGCTGAACAGACGCCGGGTAACCCGACGTCCGATCAGGCTTAAAACTATTTTCCTTTCAGACTTTAAAACATATCCATCCTTTTACACTGTCATTTTCTCAATTTTGTTTTAGTGTGTCTGAGTTTAGTTACGATTAAACGGGAAAGAATAGCGTCTTCTCTACTGTACTCTACAATATACAGTGGAGAATCTGTTATTCTGACGTCATTGGTGACGTCATACAGTGGAGAATCTGTTATTCTTTCCCATTTAAACGCAAACGTACGCAAACGCAAAGCACTAAAACGTAGAAAAGTACAACTTTTGGACAATTCTGATAATTCTTGTTTATCTTGGTGGCAAACAGTTTGGAGCCTGATCAGACGCCGGGTTACCCGGCGTCTGATCTGGCTCCAAACTGTTTGCACTGCAAATAATAGTTTTAGCGTAAACGCGTTATTGGGAAAGAAATAGAGAATATTTGGTGACTAGCTTTGAATGAGAAATGTTATCTGGCAAGGCGGATGAATATATCAGGTGAGCCGCAGGCGAACCTGATATTTTCAGAAGCCGAGCCAGATAACATTTCTCATTCAAAGATAGGAACCAAATATTCTATTTATCCTTGTCACAATAGTAAAATAAATAGAGAATGCTTTTTTTAAAGCTACAGTCATTTTTGGTCTAGATAAGATTCTCACTAAAGAACTTTGTTATTCTAGGAAAGCGCGCTATTATATAGATGACGTCAGTGACGTCACATCCTAGTTACGTTGAAAAGAAATAAAAGAACCTTTAAAAATCTAGTGTTTTTCACTCAGGAAATCTAAAAGGTGGACACTTATAGAAGTATGTGGCGCGTACTCTATAACGCTTTGATTGCATCGAATAGTTCGAATAAACGTCGTTACACGTCGGGATTCTGTTGAAAGAGTTTAAAAATACCTTTCCTAACAGCGGGAAAAATAAGCGTCTCGGTGAAAAAAGTAGTTCCGGCTACAGGTCATGTGACCATTTGACATAATAACATCGGTCATGTGACCACATAGCATAATAAAGCAAAGTTTATCTGCCACCCCTTTATCCGTCAGGAAAACAGGCACGTGACAGGATAATAACAGATTCTCCACTGTAATATTATTGGTCTTATTGTCTCCCTTTAACCTTTTCACTGCCAAATTTCCCGCGACTTTTTTACCCCTTCACATAAATGCCCTGTACATGTTTTCAATTGTTATACTTTTAGGAAGATGTTATTTTCCCCAATACAATAGTTTTTAAACAATTAAAACACCGGGAAATCCAGGAAAAACTCTGGATCTAAACTGTTTACCACTTCGAAAAAAACAAATCTTCAGACTTGTCAAAAGGCGTAATTTTCTACATTTTATTGCATTGCACTTGCGTTAAGTTTAACTTATACGGGAAAGAATAACGTCTGCCCCCACTGTACGTAAATTGATACACCACAGTAATGCCTACACTGCGATGACGTCATCAATTTTAAACAATTGTCGTCTGCTTTTTTTCAAATCTAAATATTTAGTATTTTGACTTCAGCAATATTGAAATGAGTGACACACAGTTTGGATCCTGATCAGACGCCGCGCTACGCGGCGACTGATCAGGATCAAAACGGTTTGCAAATAATTATTATACTCAGGGTAAGGCAGTGAATGGGGTCAACAAACATACATGTGTACATATGGCCATAATTAACCCTTAGCCCGCCAAATAAATTGTCGTCTGCTATATTTCTCGTCTGCTTCAAGTTTCAAAGTGCTTCAAAGTTACTCAAAATTGCTGAAAATGTTGTCTGAGTGTCAAACAGCTTGGATCCAGATGAGACGCCGAGTTACTCGGCGTCTCATCCGGATCCAAGCTGTTTGCATATGGAGCTATAGTCGTGAGTGGCAGGCTATGGGTTAAGAGTCATGGGGCCCATTTTATAGAATATCATTCGCTCGTGAAACGTCAGGTGGGCAATTCAATTTTCAAATTTTTTTTTATTATTTTTGGTTGATTTTTAACAATAATCATATTGAAAATGACAAACGGGGCATATTCTGACAAGGAAATACACTGTTGGCCTATAAGAAGACATATATATTATTAATATACATGTAGTTTAGATGATAGATGTCCATAAGTTAAGAGTTTATAAATATGCATATTAAGGATATCTGAAATAAAAAACTACGTGTGGTGAAAATATAACAAGTAGCCCATGCAGCCTTAAAGCGCTCTCAGGCGGGACATATTTTTACCCAAGGGAAATAATTTGTTCAAACTTGATAGAGGAGCTTTGGATTATGCTCTGTTATTTTAGACAAGAAGATGTTTGAAGTTTTCATTGAAAACAAATTGTGAAATCTTAATAGAGGACCTGTAGATGATGCTTTGTGCTAAATATCTAAGCTAAGAGTACTGTGGTTGTTAGACAAGAAGATTTTTGAAGTTTGCATTGAAAAAACCCCAATATATATGTTTAGCTCCTGTGATCTAGATATGCAACTGGCCGGGATCGTTTAACCATTATTGGTAAAGGACCTCTAGAAGTGCCACCATGCCAAATATTAAAGATATTGCCATATTAGTTTCAGAGAAGATGTTTGAAAATTCACAATATAACTATCTAAAACTGTGACCGCTGGTGCGGAGTCACTTTTTACGCCAGGAACATAATTTGAACAATCTTGATATCTAAACACAGGAAACTGTGGTTTCAGACAATAAATTCTTGTCCATTGTAACTGAGGGACTAAAAAGTAAACCTGACCCATAGGTTATGAGGTATTTGAGTTGAGTCTGATATCGTTCTCAAGCATTTGATTTGGTCAGATTTGAGCTTTTGCTCAAATCTGACCAATTAAATGCGTGAGAACAATCTCAGACTCAACTTAAACGCTATATAACATTTAACCCGGAAAATGATATGATGAAATGAGAAGTGTGTAATGTGTTTATAAGTTATATCCGAATATGTGTAAACACATTGGTATTAACCGTTACTGGATAAGTTGTCAGAAACATATAAATTATTATGGTGAGCGCTGGTCTTCTTGAAAACAATAGCTTTCCTCGCCGTGTTGTCCTTGGAATACCTTTTCCCGGTATTGATGACGTTGAAATCAACAGACCGGGTACCAGGTTTCAAAACGAATCCTGACTTCCGTGTTTCAGCGACACATTGCGATGGGCGGATGTAGAAGGAATCTGGTGTTTTTGTAGGTAATGTCTTCTCCTTATTCAGTACGCTCATTATAAAGTAGGTCAGAAGGATTCCGAACACGACCAGTGATGCTATGGAACAGCCAATCAGAGTGAAGAAGAGTGGATGCTGGGCGGAGACAACACCGTCTTCCTTCTGTGGCGAGTCGTCACGTGATTTGTCTACGGAATGAAAAAGAAACGGAAACGCAATAAAGGATTATGTTTAAAATGGCAAGTAATTGACAAAATAAAGATCGTTTTATTTCTATCCGGCTTTGCAAACATTTTGGAGCCTGATCTGAGGCACAGACTTAACCGATTACACCAAATCCTGTTTCTAGTTTTGAAGACAGATGACCATTTAAAGCAGGTTGAGGGTTAAACAGAATGCGCCCTAGGCTTTACATTTATTCTGCTTCAAGCTATTCTTATGATATATATCCATATCTGTACAATGTGGAACTATTTTCTTCAGGAGGGGAATAAATTGAAAAGTGAAAACTGCGTATCTATTGAGTGTTTAAAAGCAACTAGTGGAATACGCACCTCGTTGTTTCTCTGCTATTTCTACGAACGGTTTCATCTTCTCTTTTAGTGCAGCTAAAATAGAAAAAAGACATTTTTCAAACCCATGCCTATTACCTCTTTTAACCCTAAATCCCTCTTGTGGGTATCTATAATCCTTTTAGGCTCATCTAGTATTAACTTTTTTGAACACGTTTACTGTTTCATTTTTGGTTCATGTATGGCAATAAACATCAATAAAAATATATAGACAGTAAATACCCTGGTCAGGGAGTCCTACAGGAGCCCTCTTATCAGGGCCTTCACTTTTTGCAAATATCATTAGTTATATATACATAGTTTGTCTGTGGGTTGAAATGGTTAATATCAATGTTAATGGTAATGTCAAGATTACTGTTAATGTCAGGCTTCAAATTGTTTGCCACTCAGATTAAAATGAGTAGTCAAACGTTTCAAAACATTGCAATTTTTCCCATTTTTGCAATGCGTTTCGTTTGCATTTCGTTTGCGTTTAAACGGGACAGAAATGCATCTTCTCTACCGTACTTACCTGGGTCTTTCGAGTGGATAACTTGTACGAGGAAGCCAGGCATCTCCCAGATGTCATCTGACACGAAAAGGATCTCCAGCCTCGATCTGGTGGACACGTAGGGCTTCGGTACGTGCCATCCGCAGTACCGTACTGGCCGTATAGGCTCTTCATGGGTCCTGTAAAATACATGTATGTCACACAGTCATCAGTTACATAATGAATTAATGTTTTAGTATCATTTTCTTCAAAACACAGCACTAAATTTCACTTATATTGACGGGTTCTTCTCTCACTTGAGACATCACCAGAAGTGCCAAACTGCACGCTTTCGTCATGCTCAAAAACCTGGTCGTTAACCCAGGGAAGATGTTCACTATTAAACTATTTATTTATGTGGGCGCCTAGTATTCATTTGCAAAATAACCCCCAACAACAAAGGTGTTAGGCCAATTTGGTTTTTAAGTGTCTTCCACTTTTCACACAATACATGCAGCCAAGTTAAAAGAGGATTCATTGTACAACTACATAAATGTTACGTAATTGAAACATCGACACAACACTTGCACCTTAAGAGGTCAAGTGCACGGATTACAAGACAACTTTCGTGAAATGTTTTCACTGTGCCCCCCCCCCCCCCCGCCTACATATTAAACCCATCAATTTCTTCGGAAGGAAATTCATCCTTCATGACAGTAAAGTTTACAATAACACCAACATCAAAGGAAAGAAGAAGTACATCACTACTTTAATACTCAGTAAAACCAGTGTTAAGGAGCCTTCCTACAGTGGAGAATCTGTTATTCTTACTCGATAAACGGCGTTTGATCTGGCTCCAAACTGTTTGCCACCAATATAAATATGAATTATCAGAATTGTCCAAAAGTTGAACTTTTTTACGTTTAAGTACTTTGCGTTTGCATTTAAACGGGAAATAATAACAGATTATCCACTGTACATGTTAAAGTAGCATAGATATTTCTAAAGATATCAAGTTAATGCTAAATGCAGGACGAAAGAAATGCAGAAAACTCCCAAAGGAACGTTCTGCATTTCTTTAGTCCTACATTAAACAATGCATCATATTCTTAAAACAAATAGCCCTTTGGCACAGGTTTTAATTACGACGTCTTGAATGGACGAATAGAGCATAATATGGTACATGTGTAACCATGAACGTCTGGGAAACTTTATCAATTGGATGTTTGTAAATCGAATAAAAATCGATCGAATTAGTACTTTGAAATTACTAATATGTCAACCATAAACATTGAGAGAATGTTTTCATTAAGATGCTTGTGAATTGAATAAAGATGACATTGGTAGTTTTAAACATTTAAACTATAGTTTCGTATACACGCATCATTTGCAACGACTCAGCCTGTGCATAGTTCCCTTGTCTATGCAAAATAGTGAAGACCAAGCTCAGAGGGCTCATAAGTTTCTGTTCACCCCTAGTGACGAATTTACTCTCACTAAAAAGGATGTACATGTTCAGAGTACACTGACTTGTCCTTTGCAAGTAGACCAATATCAGAGGATTCCTAAAGGAGACCTAATCAGGGTCTGCACTATTTTTTCAATTTTGCAATATATCACAAAAACAACGGCCTAAATAGTCATCAATAGACTTGACTTGATAGTACATTGTAAACTGGGATTATCCACGTTTAAGTTTCAGGTTGAATGAGTCAATGTATTGTTCTATAGAAACGGCTACATGTGCTATATTACCAATTCATAATTATATACATGTAATATAGCATAATACAATTCACAAATAAAGAAACTGTTTTTGATTTATTGGTCAAAGCAGATGACAGAACGGTTCGATGATGGTTTCTCACGCTTAGTAACTGTTTATAAACATCTATTTAATAAACGCAAAGTGTATGTCTAGACAGATACTAGTGACCCTTGAGACTCCCTAAAATATAACATTCAAGTCAACAAACCCATATTTTCTCACAAATATGACCATCCTCCACAACTGCACATGCATGAACCCTTTTCATGCCGAAGTCGCCTAAAGTTAACTTTACGCGGCGTCTGATCTATACTGTTGGACACTTGTATCGATATATTTTAAGTCATTACGTATACCTTGATTCTAACTTTGATACGATATTGCAGACAACAAAATTGAGTCAGACGAGGAGTAAAAAAAGCGGTGAAGAGGTAAACATCTTACGATTAATTTGGCGCTTATATAAAGGGTTACAGTGGAGAAAACGTTATTCTCCCGCGTTTAAACGCAATCGAAACGTAAACGCAATGCAAAATAATGAAGAAAATTACAATTTTTAGACAATGTTGAAATTTACCTGGACAGCAAACAGTTTGGAGCCTGATCAGACGCCGGGTTACCCGGCGTCTGATCTGGCTCCAAACTGTTTGAATTGGAAACAATACATTTAGCGTAAACGCGTTTATTGGGAAAGAATAACGTTTTATCCACTGTACATGTAACTCTTTGAAAGCACTTGATGGTGTTTCGTCAGCAACAAAAGCTGTCTGCAACTTTTGTAAAATAATGTTTCTAAATTTCTTTCAAAATAAGGTCACGGTGTCAAACAGTTTTGATCCTGGTTGTGATCCTGGACCCGAGTTTTTCGGCTTCTCGTCTGGTTTCAAACTGCTTGCAAGTGATTTTACGTTACAGTTTAGTCTATAGTGTGGCAATTGTCCGGTGTTCAAGACAGGTGGCTGTTTATAACAAGATGAACGTAAAATAGAAAGCTCCTTCAGCAGCAAGGTAAACGTAAAATAGAAAGCTCTTTCAGGAGCAAGGTGAACGTAAAACAGACCTTGCTTAAAAGCTGTCACCTGTACTGTTTTGAACATATTTTTTTTATCCAGATCAAACGCATAATGACACACGTCTGATCTGGCTGGAAATAAACTGTAATTTGACACTCGTCTTTAATTCAACCCTTTAGCCCATGCCCTATTTCTAGTTTTAAAAGAGAGAGGTGACCACCTTTAACAGATTGAAAGTAGAGCAGAATGCTTTAATTACAGCCTGCTTTAAACTACCGTCTGTTAGGATATATAACTTAGTTTTATGGTACATATTCATGATTGTATGAAAGTGGAACTATTTTCTTCAGTGGCGGAAAGAATTAGATACGCAAGTATTACTCCATATGGAGCAAAGGCTAAGTGTCTTTGTGTTCGATACTCTGACAATATTGGTACAATCGAACTTCGATATTTCGAAGTCGGTTTTGTCGAATATACCCGTATTTCAAAGTTAAAACGTGGCTAAGTCACGTTTTAAATTTGAAATATTGATATGTTCGACTTATCCGAGCATGAAATAATGCAGTTAATGTAACGAAATGTCGGGTAGTTCGAATTAAGCGAGTTCGAGATATCGACGTTCGACTATATAGCGCTATTTTGAAGCATACGACAACGGAACGGAAGATAAAGCTTTTATCATGTAGATTTTTACAGTTTCTGTTCAATAAACCTTATTTTATTTCCCGTTTAAATTTTATTTAATTTCCATCTAAAGTTAAACTAATAAAATCAAGTGTTACTTGGCGCCTGTGTGGCTCCAAACTGTTTTCAAAATACTTTAGTTAAATTTTTTCTTAAATATTAGTTTACCCATCGCCGTATTGTTTTAATCCAAAACTCCTTAAAATTGCATTCATACGGCTTTAATTTATTCCTCCATTGAAGAAAAGAGTTCCACTTAACACAGTTATGAATATGTACCATACTATATTTTTCTTAAAACAGGCTGATAGTAAAGCAGAACGCGCTTTAAGGCGACTCCTGCTTTACTTTCAACCTGCATTGAGTATAGTGACCTGTCTTTAAAATTAGAAATTTTATACATGTACATGTAGGTTATGGGGTAATTGGTTAAAACATTGGACCCTAGATACAATGTACAAAATGTACATGTACTTGTCATCTAAAACCCTACCAGTGGTGAGAACAAGTGTCCAATGCAAACTGCGTAGATCCTTATCAGAGGGCTTCTGTAAAGGAGTACCTACTATGACCAGAATAACATTCACCTTTTATAGCCAAAAAAGGGTAAACTTGATTGGAAAAAGGGATTGTCCATTGGAAGTCTCGGGGTGAATGAGTTCTGTGCCTAAAAATTGGAACACTTTGTATAACTGCTGTAATTAGCCTAACAATTAATTGCCTTTATCACACAATAATTTGTCAAATATATGCAATTGGTTGAGTTGGGTTTTGCGGCACTGCCATACATACAGTGGAGAAAACGTTATTCTTTCCCAATAAACGCGTTTACGCTAAAACTATTATTTGCAGTGCAAACAGTTTGGAGCCAGATCAGACGCCGGGTAACCCGGCGTCTGATCAGTCTCCAAACTGTTTGCCACCAAAACAAACATGAAATATCAGAATTGTCCAAAAGTTGTTCTTTTCTACGTTTTAGTGCTTTGCGTTTGCGTACGTTTGCGTTTAAACGGGAAAGAATAACAGATTCTCCATTGTATAATAACCATATAGCACCGATGTAAATGCATGACAGTCAATGTGTGTGAATGTAGTTTTGACAGGTTTGACGCGTTTGACAAGTTTATATCCATTTCTTCCAGTAGGTCATGGACCCATGAGGAATGATCAAACATATATACAAATATTGCGACACAGCATGTATGATATAGCATTGACATAATTAAAATGTATTAGTTTCACCATTTTGGTGGAATCTTACTACTCTGTCAAATCGGGTAGTGGGTCTATTATATCATCCCCATCCTGCTGGGGACACACTGAAAAGCAAACAGAGTATACCCTGATCAGACTGCTCCGTTAGGAGCAGTCTGATCAGGGTCTACACTGTTTACCCATATATCGTCTATCCCAATACATGTACTAAGTATGTGTTTACCTATTGTTGAGTTCCTCCACTTGTAGATAGTCGTGCTCACAGTTGGTGGAGTATTCTAGTGAGAACCTCAGGAACACGAGAGCCCAGACGCCATCATCAGCGTACAGCGACCACCGCCGCCTCTGGTCCTTCGTGTACTTCTGGCTTAGAAAGTTCACTTCCGGTTCCACTTTGTCCCCGTCGCCAAGAAGAATGTGCTCAAACTTAGAATCTGAAAGAAATAAACCCATTGAGCTCAAGCCACTTGTATACAAACAGTGTAGCTGTGAAGAGTACACTTGTCATATGCAAACATTTTACAACCATATCAGATGGTTTCTCCATCCAAATTCGATTTCTCTGGTCGATGTAGTTTGCAATCAGTTTGGACCAAGATCAGACACCGAGTAACTCGGCGTCTGATCTGGATCCAAATTGTTTACAGTTTAAACGTATTCTATTTCCAAAATTTCAAAAGAGACATGGGGTTGGGCCACAAGTTCCAAACACATTAGTTACGGCCCTTCCATCATTGTTTACATAGTAAAGCGCAGCTATAAACTGATTAGGCTGTTTTTAGAAAATGGAGGTGCACAAATATAAGTCTCAGGGTGAATGAGTTAAACCATAAATGCTAATAAATTGATCTTACTCATTGATAAGGATATGTGCAATGTGATTGTAAAACAATTGTCAGGCTGTGATTTATAAAACCCGGTTTACTGAAAAAAGTGTCTGGCATTATAATTATGATGCTGGTTCAATAAACTACATGTCTAAGTGTACAATGGCGATGGAAGTGAATGCTTGAATGTGCCTGGACATCCACCGCCATTCGACACACAAGACACCATAAGAATATATTTCATATGTGTTCAAGCCATTGGACAATATACGTGTAAGTATTTGACATAAAATACTCACATATGAACTTATCTGTGATTTGTTTGTTTAATTGTTTTCATGAAAAAATACCATAGTCTCTTGTAATTCAATAATGAATGGCATGGTTCTGGTATATATATGTATATGATGATGTTTTAAACTGTGTAACCATGAAGAGACTTAAATAAAGATTATACTACTAGTACTGATAATGGCAAGTGATTATTATAAACCATTGTTTGCCACTCATCTTTAGATTTCTTCAATTGAAAATGCATATATACATGTATCATAATTCAACCAATGTTGAAGACGAGGCTATAAGCAGACGATACTTTGAGAAGAGTTCACTGCCTTGGTCCTTATAAGGTTATCAAGTGCAAATCTTGAGGAACGGTGACTGCCCCGAGCCTCTGATCTATATACAGTGGAGAAAACGTAATCTCCCCCCAATAAACGCGTTTATGCTAAATCTATTAATTTCAATTGCAAACAGTTTGGAGCAAGATCAGACGCCGGATAACCCGGCGTCTGATCAGGCTCCAAACTGTTTGCCATCTAGGTTAAAATCAACATTCAGAATTATCTAAAAGTTGTCATTTTCTGCATTTTAGTATAATGTGTTTGCGTTTTGTTTACGTTTAAACGGGAAAGAATGACGTTTTCTCAGCTGTAGCCAGTGATGTATTAAGCAACCATCCAGGGAAGAAATTTGTAGACAAACGAAGACAAGTGACTACTTAATGCAGGATAGTAAATAAATGCAGAATGTTCCTGTAGGAGCTTCCTGCATATTTCCTCACCTGCATCAAACAGACACTTGTATTAAATAATGCACATGGTTATTCTATTGAGTGATCGCTTATTACAAGAATGATTGTATGTCATTCAGACTGAAGTCACTGACTTGAGTAGAGATGATCAGCTGCAGGTCAAATTATGTCAGTATTCTTTGACCCCAACAGTACATGTGCACTTAAAATAAGTTTGTTTCATACGATGCTGACTCATTAAAACGATGTATTCCAGATCAAACACTAACTATAGTAACATGTTCAGACATTCGACTAGGATTTAAATGTAATGATCCTTGGGTGTCTATATAGGCTTACTTGTTCATGTTTATTTATTCAATGAAAAGGTATAATTCGAGGTGAAAACAAACATTGCAACATTAATGCGGGTAATTACTACGTACAATTCTACCCCTATTACATATGAGAATACGTTATTCTTTTCCCCAAATCGCGCTCATACTAAAAGTTTCATGCCAATCAGTGCAAACAATTTGGAGCCAGACCAGACACCGGGTAACCCGGTGTCTGATCAGGCTCCAACTTGGTTTCACTCAGATTAAAATCCTGTCTTTTTCTACGTTTAATTGTATTTTGTTTTAGTTAAGTTGCGTAAAAACGGGAAAGCATAACGTATTTTTGAACACTAAAGTTTTGATGAGATGGTACTAGGTCAAACACACAAACTGCATTGGTGATGACCAATTACTAGTTTACCCTATTGGCCGCCACTTTACGCACACATTTAAGAATGTGTCTATTCAGCAATAGAAGTACTATATGTAAAGTCTGAAAATCAAAGCTCTAATCCGGAAGTAGTTGTTATCTAATCACAAAACAATCAACCGAGAAGCAGAGAGAATACTCAGTATAAATGACTTTTTTTAGCAAGTTAAAAGTAAAAAGACCTTTCTACATTGCTTATTGTCCTGCAATTAGCTTTCGGCTTTATATCCGTTGCAAAGAGTTTGGAACAATATCAGACGCCGGATTAGCCGATTACTATTTTAAAAAGACCCCAAGCTGTTTGTCAAATTGTAGTACATGTATACATTTTCAAAATCCAGTCATTTTATTGTAGTGTGTTCCCGTTATACCTCGTTTAATAGGAAGAGAGAGAGAAAGTTATGTTCGCTGTACCCTTGGGTCCGAGATTATAAAAAGCTCCCGAGTCGAGTCTGAGTTCGTTCTCAGGCATATTTGATTGGTCAGATTTGGACTTTTGCTAAGCAAAAGCCCAAATCCGACCAATCAAATGCATGCTTGAGGAAAACCTCGGACTCAACTTTGAAGCTTTATAAACTTGAGACATCTTGTAATTTAAACGTATTTTATTACCATATATTTGTACAACCATATATCATAAGTGCAAAACTTCAGACTAACAAATTACAAGTACATGCATAAGAGCAAAAGGGTTGGACCACAAGTTCTGCCAACATTAGGTACGACCCCCTCCCCCTCCCCCATGTAGTAGGATACAAAACAAAAAAAATATTCAAACTTAACTTTTGCGTTTAGGTATCTTAGGCAAACTGCACTTTAGTGGTTTAGATGGTAGACAAACGAATGCTAAAAATCAAGTGTTTTCTTTCATCACTGCATGACTGATTCTACTTAGAACACCATACTGTAACCCTTTCACTCTCAATGACACCTTAAAGTGCGTTTGCAAACAGTTTGGGTCCTGATCAGACACCGTGTTACGCGGCGTCTGATCAGAACACAAACTGTTTTTAATTAGTCTTATGGATATTTATTAAGTTAAACAACCTTAAATCTAACTTTGAAACGTGTCTTGCAGACAACAATACTGAATCAGATGACAATAAAGCGGCCAAGGGTTACAAATCTCCCGAATAATTTGATCATAAAAGGGTTAATTACAGTCTAACCACATATTAACCATCATTCACCAAGTATGTCTCTGAGAACACTGCATTCGAGATATACTCGTCTTCTTGCGAATAGTACACTTGTCCTATAAGCAAACACTGTAAATCCAGACCAAAGGAATGCTCAAGGATCCCTATGAACGGGGTCAGCACTGCTTTTCATTTCGAACTGGTGTTTAAACCAAATTTGCGCCAAATTAACCCTTTACCCCATAGAAGCGCCTTTTAGCGGATATGATTTATTCATCCGCTGAAGAAAATAGTTCCAATTTAATCGGTAATGAATATGTATTACAGGGAATATTTTCTATATTAAAGCACTTGATAGCTTAAAACAGGCTGAAAGTATGCGCCCTAAGGCGCATTCTGCTTTACTTTTAACCTGCTTTAAGTAGTCATCTATCTTAAGTACTAGAAATAGGATATCAGGTAAAGGGTTAATCGTGAGGTTTTTACCCCATTCGCCGCTTTATTGTCGTCTGCTTCAATAGTGTTGTGTGCAATAACGTTTTAAAGTTAGTGTCAGTATCTTCCATAAAGACGGATTGTGCTTCTATGGTGCCCTGATAAAGAGCAATAGAAAACGTTTCCTACTTCCTGATTGGAATCTACTTAGGGTTGGGCGAAAACGTACCGGTAGTTGAAACTCATAAACGAGCCTTCTGCTTTAGTCTTAGCCTGCGTTTACCGTTTCATGATCAAATTTACAGTGGAGAATCTGTTATTCTTTCCCAATAAACGCGTTTACGCTAAAACTATTATTTGCAGTGCAAACAGTTTGGAGCCAGATCAGACGCCGGGTAACCCGGCGTCTGATCAGGCTCCAAACTGTTTGCCACCAAGATAAACATGAATTATCAGAATTGTCCAAAAGTTGTACTTTTGTACGTTTTAGTGTTTTGCGTTTGCGTACGTTTGCGTTTAAACGGGAAAGAATAACAGATTCTCCACTGTACAAGTCCATCGCCATATTGTCGTCTGCTTCAATATGGTTGTCTGCAATATCGTTTTAAAGTAAAAACTGATATAATTTCAAAACAAGTGGCAAACAGTTTTGATCCTGATCAGACGCAACGAAACGCGGCGTCTGATCAGGATCAAAACTGTTTGCAATTGCACTTTACGACGTCATTGAGAGTGAAAGGGTTAAGCAAGATTTCACTTTGCCGTTGACACTGAAAACAACATAATTATGGAGTATACAAAATTGATGTTTGCAGAGTAAAGAGCTATAGATAAGCTGCTTTTTAGGGTATTTAGTACTATTTACCCAAATAAATTTATGTAAAAAAGCAATTGTTATAAAAAGGCAAAGAATTTTCTGAATGCTTAATCAGATCCTGAACAATACCTAGTTTATTATTGGACTAATTATTACCCAATAAAAATGTAAATACCTAATTCTATAAAACAATCCAGATTCTTTTTTCTTAATAATGCACTTGTGCCAAAACAATTTATATATATACAGCGCTAACTCCCTACAACGGCCCTCCCAACAACGAGTCCCTCCTTACAACAACAATTATACTGATCCCCAAACAAAACACTTTTGTTTAACCCTTTCATTGCTGCAATACCGTCTGCTTCAAATTGTTGTCTGCTGTTTTTTCATATATACGCGGCGTCAAGGATCTAGATTCAAGCTGTTTGCAAATGTAAGCCAAATGTCCCTCCCTATAACAACTCCCTCCGAACAACACACGCAATCTTTGTCTCAATGTTGTTGTAGAGAAGGATCATCTTACATTGCAAAAAAATCTTATCAGGATCGGCACAGTTGGTTATTTTTTAAAACTCTGTAAAACAATCCATACTAGTCAGAAATGGACTTTGGAACATTGAATTGTCCATTAATAAATCAAGGATAATTAAGTTAAGCCTTCTGAAGACAGTCAAATTACCCCATTGTCATCAATGTGGTTTCCATCTCGTAATCACTATTTATATACAGAAATAAAAACAAGAGGGCCAGAATGGCCCTTGATCGCTCACCTGTCCATGGTGACACTAGGATGGGTCACTTGATTTCAGAAAAGAAGATTTGTAAAAGGTGACCCCAAGGGTGGGGCAAAATTTGAACAACTTTGATAGAGAACCTGTAGTTGATGTTATGTGCAAAATATCTAAACTCAGTGTACTATGGTTTCAGACAAGAAGATTTTTGAAGTTTTCATTGAAAAAATCTATTTTTAGCTCTGTTGACCCAGATATGCAACAGACCAGAACCAATTCATTAATATATGTGAAGGACCTCTAGAAGTTACACCATGCCAAGTATCAAAACTCTGGCCATATTGGTTTCTGAGTAAAAGATGTTTGAATATTTCACTATGTAACTCTATGTAAAACGGTGACCCCCGGGGTGGGGCCAATTTTGACCCCAGGGGTATTTTGATACAGGACCTGTAGACGATGCTATGAGCAAAATATCTAAACTCAGTGTACTATGGTTTCAGACAAGAAGATTTTTGAAGTTTTCTTTGAAAAAAATCTATTTTTAGGTCCGGTGACCCATATATGCAACAGACCGAAACCAATTCAACAGTATATGTGACGGACTTCTAGAAGTTATACCATGCCAAATATCAAAGCTCTGGTCATATTGGTTTCAGAGAAAAAGATGTTTGAACATTTCACTATATAACTCTATGTAAAACTGTGACCCCCGGGGCGGGCCAATTTTGACCCCAGGGACAAAATTTGAACAACTTTGATAGAGGACCTGTAGATGATACTATGTTCAAAATATCTAAGCTTAGTGTACTGTGGTTTCAGACAAGAAGATTTTTTAAGTTCTCATTGAAAAAATCTATTTTTAGCTCTTGTGACCTAGATATACAACAAACCGGAACCAATTCAACAATATATGTCAAATACCTCTAGAAGTTATACCATGCCAAATATCAAAGCTCTGGTCATATTGGTTTCAGAGAAAAAGATGTTTGAACTTTTCACTATATAACTCTATGTAAAACGGTGACCCCGGGGCGGGGTCAATTTTGACCCCAGGGGCAAAATTTGAACAAATTTGATAGAGGACCTGTAGATGATGATATGTGCCAAATAGCTAAGCTCTGGCCCCTTTAGTTTTTCACAAGAAGATTTTTTAAGATTTCCTCATTTTTTCACTTTGGTTGCCATGGCAACCAGAATTCTGCATTGTTTCAAATTCTTTGAACAACTTTGAAAGAGCTTGACCCAAGGAACATTCCTGTGAAGTTTGGTTGCAATCCAGCCAGTAGTTTTGGAGAAGAAGATGTTTGAAGAAATTGTTGACGCACGACGCACAACGACGGACGCCGGACAAAGACCGACCACAAAAGCTCACCTTGAGCACTTTGTGCTCAGGTGAGCTAAAAATGAATATTGAAACGTTGAAATATAAATTTAACTTTAAGCCGATGACATTTTGATCAGCTGATGATTTAACTCTGCCACTGCCAAATTAATCGTGAGTGTTTTACCTCCCTTCACCGTGTCATTGTCGTCTGCTTCAATTTTGTTGTTTGCAAGATCGTTTCAAAGTAAGATTAAACTTGAATGCTGTATAATATGACTTCAACATATTGATACGGGTGTCAAACAGTTTGGATCCTGATCAGACGCCGCGTACAGTGGAGAATCTGTTATTCTTTCCCGTTTAAACGCAAACGTACGCAAACGCAAAACACTAAAACGTAGAAAAGTACAATTTTTGGACAATTCTGATAATTCATGTTTATCTTTGTGGCAAACAGTTTGGAGCCTGATCAGACGCCGGGTTACCCGGCGTCTGATCTGGCTCCAAACTGTTTGCACTGCAAATATAGTTTTAGCGTAAACGCGTTTATTGGGAAAGAATAACAGATTCTCCACTGTAACGCGGCGTCTCATCAAGATCCAAACTGTTTGCAAAATCGCATTTTGGCAACGTTGGCAGTGAAAGAATTAAATGTCGCGCTACTTAAAAATATCATGACTATTCTCAATATCTTTTCTAGTAGTACTTATCTCAGTGATGCTCAACACTTGAACGTTGGACCTTTCAATAAAGGTCTATTTCAAAACTGCGTATCATATTATTTCAGCACGCAATTTTTATTTGTAACAAAGAAACTAACAATATGATGACAAAGCAGATATCGAGTAACCTTATTCCCACAGTAAAACCTCTATATTACGACCACTCCAGATACCTTCCTACTTTACCGAAGATGGTGGAGCTTAACCCTTTCATAATCGAATTATTCGGGAGATTTTTACACCTTCACCGGTTTATTGTCGTCTGCAAGACGCATTTCAAAGTTCGATGTAAGGTTGTATGACTACATGTAAATATATATCGATAAGAGGGTCAAACTGTTTGGGTCCTGATCTGACGCCGCGTTACGCGGCGTCTGATCAGGACCCAAACTGTTTGCAAACGCGCTTTAAGGCGTCATTGAGAGTGAAAGGGTTAATTGTCATAGATAATCTTTTCTGTTTATTAGACCGAGAATATTTCCTCTGCCAAAACCTAAAAGGAAGGCATGTCGTTGATTTTGATCCATGCATGCGCTGCTTCGCAACAAATGCGATTAGCCAACATCATCTTCCTGAAACCATCATCATCTCATCTCATAAGTCCCTCATCATTCATCGGCTCTATATGACCGTTTTTTTGTCGCAGTGCCGTAAAACCCAAATCATCATCATCATCAAAACTGCGTATCTTATAATTATTTCAGCTAGCAATTTCTTTTTCAAATAAGAAACTTACAATTTTATTACATAGCAGATATCGCAGGACAGTTTTACCACAGAGAAACTTCTCTATTACGACCACTTAAAAGAAGGCAAATTGACTGCAAGAAAGACAGGTGACAGCTTCAAGCAAGGTGAACGTTAAAAGTCTCTAAAGCTCCTAAAGGATCTATCTGTTTTAGATTCACCTTGCTTTAAGCAGTCACCCGTCTTAACATTTTCGGTGCCAATTTTATAGTGAGGTTGTACATCTTCACCGCTTTATGGTCGTCTGCTTAGCCACGTTTTAAGTTTGAAATATGGGTATGCTTGAACTAACACGATTTTGAAGTATCGTGTTTCGACTGTATTCGCCTTTTCTGCTGTGCATAACTTGGTGCTACTGTTTGTAAATAGTTAACCGTCATTATGTGGGTATATTATTTCCACCCATCTATTGTATTTTTAATACAGCTATCCGTATCTCTAGTCTAGTTGGCTATCATTTATGTACGGTTAAAATTCCAATCTGAAAAATACAACCCTTAGGTTAGGACTAGCGGACAATACAAGTATGTGTCTATAGTAAGCCTTTAAACTAGTAGGATGTTTGGAGCAGATACATCTGAGTACAGTGTTAATTAATCCTTGCGCTCTCAATGACGCTTTAAAGTGCGCTTGCAAACAGTTTGGATCCTGATCAGACGCCGCGTAACGCGGCGTCTGATCAGGATCCAAACTGTTTGACACTCGCTTTGAAATTTCCTCAGTCATACCTTCTTATTTTTTAATTTTTAAACGACATTGCAGACAACAAAAATTGAAGCAGACGACAATGAAACGGTGAAGGTGTAAACATCTCACGAAAATTTTGTCGAACTATACAACAGACTTTCAGGATGAGGAGACTATCGCAAATAGCGTGAGTAGATACCACTTCTTTAACTTAACCCATTTATGCCCATGATCCCATATATGGGACATGGGCAAACAGTGTAGAATCTGATCAGACGCCGCATAATGCGGCGTCTGATCAGAGTTTACACAGTTTCCTGATAGGAATTTCAATATAAAATCAAAATAAAAAAGAAATTTTTGAAAAGGCATACCTTTGATAAAAAATGGACTAATCACATATATAAACATGGAATAATCAACTGAGCACAAATGGGTTAAATTCATCCCTAAAGCTTTTAATCGACAGTTCCAAAATTGAATTGCATTTAACCCTTTTCTCCACAGCCTGAGTCTACTATGGATGACACGTGGCCACTTAAAGCAGGTTGAAAGTAAGGCAGAATGCACCTTTAGGCACACTCTGTTTTACATTCAGCCTGTATTAAGCTACATGTACCATCTGCTAGAATATGGAGAACATTTGTATGATACAGTAGAGAATCTGTTATTCTTTCCCGTTTAAACGCAAACGTACGCAAACGCAAAGCACTAAAACATAGAAAAGAACAACTTTTGGACAATTCTGATAATTCTTGTTTATCTTGGTGGCAAACAGTTTGGAGCCTGATCAGACGCCGAGTTACCCGGCGTCTGATCTGGCTCCAAACTGTTTGCACTGCAAATAATAGTTTTAGCGTAAACGCGTTTATTGGGAAAGAATAACGTATTCTCCACTGTACATACATGTGTTCATAACTATATAAAATGGAACTATATCTATTCTCTTCGGTGGAGAAATAAATTAAATGTCTTAAAATGCGTATCTATGGAGTAAAAAGTTAAATATAGTGAAAAGAACAGCGCAGACTTCATGAAAGGGTTCACGTTGAAGCCTTCTGATTAAGGTCTACACTGTTTGAATATGACAAGTGTACTCTTCACAGATACACTTTTTGTTAATGACGAGTAGTCGCTACATGATTGAATATGTTTACAATATACAGTGGAGAAAACGTTATTCTTTCCCAATAAACGCGTTAACGCTAAAACTATTATTTGCAGTGCAAACAGTTTGGAGCCAGATCAGACGCCGGGTAACCCGGCGTCTGACCAGGCTCCATACTGTTTGCCACCAAGATAAACATGAATTATCAGATGTGTCCAAAAAGTGTATTTTTCTACGTTTTAGTGTTTTGCGTTTGCGTACGTTTGCGTTTAAACGGGAAAGAATAACGTTTTCTCCACTGTACAAGTACGTGTTTAATTTCTGGCGGAAATGTTTGCTTATTTCATGTTCAATGTATATACAGTATAACCTGCTTTATCCGACATCCTTCGGTACCAACTGATGATGTAGGATAAAGCAGTGTGCCGGTTAAAACAGATTTTTAGCGAACTTTGATATTCCGAACTCGATTAAGTTGAACAGACCCTTATTGCAAAGTTATAACGTGGTTTTGCCACGTTTTTACGTTGAAATACGGGTATGTCCCAAAACTGCGCTTTAACTTTGAAATACGGATACGTTCCACTTAAGCTGGCGCTCGCGAGATGTAATGATTAATCAAAAGAAATTCGGTTAAGCTCAACTAAAACGTGTTCGAGATAGCAAAAATCCACTGAATGCCATCCGATATTTTGGTCCGAAAACATGTTGATGCACTGTTTATCGGCTGCACTGGTTGTCATTTGAGCAACATAATTGTTAAAATCAACCCTAAAAAACAATACTGAGTAAAAAGCATAGCTTTGAATTTGGAATTGTCCGTTTAGAAATAACACCTGATCAATTAACCCGTTCCCCTATAGAAGCGCCTTTTAGCGAATATGATTTATTCATCCGCTGAAGAAAATAGTTCCAATTTTATCAGTCATGAATATATATTACAGGGAATAGTTTCTATATTCTAGAACATGATAGCTTAAAGCAGGCTGGAAGTAAAGCAGAAAGCGCCTTAGGGCGCATTCTGCTTTACTTTCAACCTGCTTTAAGTAGTCACCTATCTTCAATATTATAACTAGGCTATCAGGTAAAGGGTTAAGATACCCAAGACTATTTTCAATAGAGGGCAGATTGTCAGATAAACGGACATGGAAGAATAATGCCCTCTTGCAAGAGCTTTTTTTTAAATTTGCAGTTCAATAACGATCGCTATTGCATGATATATGACTGTGTACATTAACCTTATACAGTTAACCCATTTGTACCCACGATCTAGTATATGGGACATAGGCAAACAGTGTAGACTCGGATCAGACGCCGCATAATGCTGCGTTTGATCAGAGACTGTGTCTACACTGTCTGCTTATAAGAAATTTCAATAAAACAAAAACTAAAATGAAAATTAAGACCAGGCACTCCTTATATAAATCAAATTTCTTGAGAGTGCCGATGATGGTTTCAAACTGAAGTACAGAGGTATGGGGTGAGGAGATAAACAATATTTCTTTAACCATTGAACAACACTGAAAAGAGACGAAAACCGGATTTGGCCAAAACTGTCTATTATAAATGATTTCATGAAACTAGTGAATATTTTTCAAGTATAATTAAACATTCAAAAGTAACATCTCTTTCACCAAAGCGTCAATCAGTTTCCATATAGATCAGGGGCCCGTTTTATGAAACGACGTAGATCTACGACAAAAATGGTCATAAGTCAGATTCTAACGTTATTAACAATTATTTATTTCTCCATCTAGATCTAATCCTGTCTTGTGACATCTTTTTTGGAATCGTCTGTTCAAGACGATTCCAAAGAGATGTCCCAAGACAGGATTAGATGGAGAAATCAGGAATTAGATGTATTTTAAAGTTTTGACTTACGACCGTTTTGTCGTACGACGTTTCATAAAACGGGCCCCTGACGCATACCAGATGCTGAATAACAGTATTATTCAAACTCTGGTCTGGATGCAACTAGATCTACGTCATGTATTTGTTATTGTCGTATTTGTGAAATGTTGATCTGGATTCAAACTCAGGAAATAACTACTTAAATGAATATTTATTGCAATAATAATATAATTATTGGTTGATCTAGATCTTTATTATATGCCTTCGAGTGATATCGAGCGTATCCGCGTGTATTTGCAGAGTAAAATACAAGAGTCTATATCAGCCACCTTGTATCAGCCACTTTGTATTTTACTCTGACCTCGCTTTCGATTTGACGTGACGTCATTTACGTACATGTACGAGTGCCGCGTTATTCTTTGTGACATACAAAAGATCTTGTTCTGCTTCAAATAACTAATAAATTTTGGATATAAAATGATTTAAACAACTATTTAGTTGTTTCTGGTTTGTATTCAAGGCATATAATAAACACATCACCAGTTGGCAGAGCGCAACAGAGTGTTGCATTTAGCTCTCGACGTTTTTGGCGGAAACAACCGATCAGACTCGCGACAAGGCGCTCGTCAGATCGGCTATTTCCGCCAAAAAAGTCTCGAGCTAAATATATCACTCTGTATCGCACTGTCAACTGGTAATGTGTATAGATCTATTTGATTTTTTAAAAATCAGACCAGGGCTTGTAGAACTCTACACTGTTTGTAGAACATGTTAATGCAGGGCCGAGTTTATGCGTTAGATTTCAATAAAGGTAAATTGTAACTTGAACCCTTATGTACAGTGGAGAAAAGAACAACTTTTGGACAATTTGATATTTCATGTTTATCTTGGTGGCAAACAGTTTGGAGCCTGATCAGACGCCGGGTTACCCGGCGTCTGATCTGACTCCAAACTGTTTGCACTGCAAATAATAGTTTTAGCGTAAACGCGTTTATTGGGAAAGAATAACGTTTTCTCCACTGTACCCGGGGAAATAAATAACCCCATAGTTATGCTTCTAGATAGTTTTGAAGACACGTGGCCTATTTTTATAAAGCATGTTTAAAGTAGAGCAGAATGCGCCTTTTGGGGTATTCTGCTTTACTTTCAGCCTGCTTTAAGATAACATCTACTAGTGCTACATGTAGGAAACAAATCCGAAGATTTCAGAAAAATCCAGAGAAATGGCAGCCCTGCTGTAGGAAAACAATGAGGCCATGATCATAAGCAGCTGTTTCAAATAGATAAAATCATGTAACTGTCTTCTCTGTGACGTAGTCTAGTTACTATGACGTAGATCTAGACATCGTGACGAAACCATCCTAAGTTCCTAACACACATTTACATAAACAACTCAACACATATATAAATAATGAACACGTAGCCTATGCCGAAAATATGTGTGTTGATACAGGGATTCTTCTCTAGTCAAGTTTTCTGTTCTTCCTTAAGCAGTGAAGAACTAACGTCTTTCCCCAATGAGTCAGAAGTTAGATAGATTCTAGATCTAGATAGATCCATTGTTTCCTCACTCAAACATGACATTACGGAGGTAGGGTGTTTCAGATCTAAATAATGTTTTCTGTTTTCTGTTGTTGTTGTTGAACTTGTTGTTTTGGGTTTGTTTTTATTAGATCATCGCGCGGCTTCTGTTCAGCTAGGATCCAAAATGTTTGACAATACAATGTTCCCTCCCTTCAACAGCCCTCCCAACAACGACTCCCTCCTAACAACGACCCTTGCCGTAGTTCCCTAAAGAGTCCAACTAATTTAAAACGCGCATACTGCTGCAATATCGTCTGCTTAAAATTGTCGTCTGTTGTTTTTCTCTTATTTGCATAATGGACATCTTGACAGAAAACCCAACTTAATGACGACTGACGCGGCGTCTGATCTGGATTCAAGCTGTTTGCAAATTTCACTCTCTATAACGACTCCCTCCGAACAACGAACATAATTTTCGTCTCCCGTTGGGTGTCGTTGTAGAGAGGGAGTGCTGCATAGAATCTACACTCAGAGTCTCTTGATGTGTTAGTAAAACACTATGTCTCCTGATTTGAATATGATCTGTAATTTAAATGACCTAGAATTTCGTCTGGCATGATAAAAGCTTTACTTAACTGAGAGCTCCTTGAGATGAGTGCAGTTGCCAAATATAAAGTCTCTATCACACGTTGTTCCAAAGCTAAAGTTAAATCAGATTAAATCAGAATATTTACATTCGCCCTATCTCTTTCCATTGTAAAATTCGGTGTTCATTTCTTATAGACACTCAAACCTTAGGAGGCGGAGTTTAGGGTTAAGTTGCTGCGCATTAATCTTCACTACTCTAAAATTAGAAATCCATGTTGTATTTGACCTAGATTGAATCTAGTTTATTTCCCAATCTTTTTTTTTAAACACTAAATAGATCTACCAATATAGAATCTATATAGATTTTATATTCATATTGATAAAATTTATTTACACTCATTGTGAAAAAAATGCAGTAGGAACTACTTGGAAGCGTTCCGAAACTTTGTCTGTCGATCTGCTACGAATTTGTATACCCCCCGCAAACAAATTTTGGCGCCCAATGTAACCGGGTGTTCTTTATAAAGAAACACCCGCGCCGAGGTTCGCAGTCATACACTCTACCACGTCGCCATAATAAGCGCACTTGTACAGTAAGGCCGTTCAAGTCATGATAAACCTACATACTGTGACATACCCCCCCCCCCCCCCGACAACTTGAAACTTGTGCACAGTGCGTCGATGCTCCAGAGGGGCCCTGCACTTAATGGGAAGAAGAAGAAGAGAAACTTTACAGAATAATCACTGAAATTACTGGTTAATAGCGCTTATGATAGAAACAAATCACAAAACACGAGCAATCCTCAGCTCCTGTCCGGTTCCAACTTAGGCTCCGAGTATTGGCTCCAAAACCATAAATACCCAATATGGTGCCTCTCAGCTTCGGATTTCTATATGTTCCGCGTCCGTTAAGAATAAGGTATTAGCGTTCACACTTGACGATTGCTTGCACCGTTGCATGAATTAAAAACCCGATTGAGGATAAGAAAACGTACTTGGATGTACTTAAAAGTATTTTTCCCTAGTAAAAACCTGAAGTGAATTTGAGAACTATATTATCCGCGCAGTATAGATCTAGCTATGTTATTTGGTTACAGGAGGCGGAGTTAACTTCGTTAAAGCTGTTCTTTCAAGTTTATTTCTTCGACGTACTTTTCCCCTTTTCAACACCATTTCTCCTTTAAAAACTGAAAGTCTGAATTTTTTTCATAACAAATATAAAAATAAAATAATGTAAATATAAGAAATGAACAGATTTATTTCGGTGTTCAAGCGAAATGAACGACAGAAAATTATCGGCAAATTGACCATGAATCGCTAACGCGATTCATGATATTTGCCGAAAGTTTTCTGTCGTTCATTTCGCTTGAACACCGAAAAAAAATCAATTAATTTCTTAATTAAAACAAATGAAGATACTATCTGTGATACTTATTTATAATAATACCGTGACTCTCTGTGTCTTGTCACTAAAATCAAGGACCACAATGGAAGTAAGGAAAATCCTTTTCTCTTTTTTGTGTTATCCTCGGTTTCTAGTGCGCATTACATGGCTATTATATGTTTTGCTTTATACTATGCTTTGCACACTTTTTACCGAAATAAATCTATCTTTCTATGTATCCAAGATTAAATTCAGCATACCGGCGCACGTATTTGACCTCTTAGTGACATTGACCTTTATTGGACATGACTTCAGTTGTACTGAGCTCAAGAGGTGTTTGAGTTGATAACACATGCTTATGTAACGTACGTAGTACGTTGGTATATGCAAATGAGGCGTCCCAAACCGCTGTATGTTGGGAAGTACAGTCAATTATATAGCACAACAAACATCTCTTGGTGTTAGCTTAAGCTTTGTACCTACGGGGTTTGTTGTTGCTGGGTCACTTGGTTTGCACGTTACAAATGGTGGCAGCGGTGGGAAAATGACAACTGCCTGATCGGAGTTGCCTTACCCACGGTTCTCCCAGGGTCCAAGTCTCGGGACGAGACTTCTCGGAGGGGAGAGTTATGTAACGTACGTAGTACGTTGGTATATGCAAATGAGGCTTCCCAAACCGTTTTATGTTGGGAAGTACAGTCAATTATATAGCACAACAAACATCTCTTGGTGTGAGCTTAAGCTTTGCACCGACGGGGTTTGTTGTTGCTGGGTCACTCGGTTTGCACGTTGCACTAAATTGAAAAGTCTCTATCATATCTAGCAAGCTGTACATAAAGTTATGGGATAACTCATATGTATGCAGTAAACCACTCTTATTCAGTCCACTACCCCAATAAGTCGGATGCCAGTCTGTTGTTTTACACTGTGTGTCTTAGCTAGGCGCTGCTGCCGTATCCGACTGGTTGGGGTAGAGGACTGTATAAGAGTTGTTTACTGCATACATATGAGTTATCCGATTACCTCCCTATAATACACAAAATGCCATAAAGTTATGGCCAGAGTTAAAGTTGTGGACAGACAGACAGACAAACAGACAGTCAAAGAGACAGACAAATGTGCATACAAAGTAATGGTCCTATGGTTTTAAATGTTGTACAGTTAAACATTTCTTAGTTATAGTTAGAGCATATTAAGTGCAATCTTAATGATTAAGAAGGGGCGTAACGAGAGTGAGAGAGTGACCCCTTCTTAACCATTAAGATTTCACTTAATATGTTCTAACTAACTTAGAATATAACCTATATTTTTATTGGCCGAGGGCTACAACGTTCCTACGTAACGTAAACAAAACTGGCTTATTCTGGTTGTCAGATCGCCAAAAAATGGCATTCTTTACGAGGCGGAGTTATCTATACCGCGTGCAGACACCACGCGACGTCGAAACACAACACAATTCTTAATGATTAAGTGCCGTACTTAATGGGTTGCAAAAGGCAGTTTGATTGGTTAAAAATGTAGGTTATATTCTAAATAGTTAACGACCACTAAAAAGAAGCTAATTGAGTGTTTAAAAGACATGAGACAGCTTATATTAAAGGCTTAAGCAATGTGACAGTAAAACAGAAAGCTCATGAAAGCAGTCATCTGTCGTAAACACCTAATACTTAAACACGATTTAGTGGTAGTAATAGAGATGTTTTACTGTAAATAAATTTAGACGATATCATTTAACCCATTACACCATAGCCTGTTTCTAGATTTGAAGACTGGTTGCCACTTACAGAAAGTTGAATGTAAAGCAGAATGCGCCTAATGGCACATTATGCTTAACTTCCAGCCTGCTTTAAGCAAAGATCTGCTAGTATACAGAAAAAAATTCTTATGGTTTATATACATGATTGTGTCAATTGGAATTATTTTCCTCAATGAATGAATAAACTAGAGGCGTAAAAAGGTATATTTAATGGGTAATGGTTTAAGCCGACGATAGCATGGCAGCAGATATCTTGGACGGAGTGTGACGTCATTATGACAATGTCAAGTTTAAAAGGCGACCGTCCACATGTGTTTATTATTTGTCTTTCCAGGACTCTACTACTTGCACTTGTGCTTTTAGAAGTTGGTGTGTACATACTTCGGATGTCGAAAGTGCATACCTGCGCTAACAAGCCTGTTAAAGAACGCAGTACTGTCAACGATGACGTCATTGATGACGACCCAGACATTGACCTTGACATGGTTGACGCTGGTACCCAGCCACTCTTTGCCAAAGACGCATTGGTAACCAACCTTGACGACCAGAACCGTAATGAAACTAAGCATATTGCCTTTTTGAAAGTACACAAAGCCGCGTCAACAACTGTGCAGACAATTCTATTCAGATATGGCTATACAAGAGGTCTCGACTTTGTTCTGCCTGTTGAGGGAAACTATTTTTCAAAGAATACCAATCAACACGAGAAGCTAATATCACCGGGACACAATAGCAATTATGACATTCTTTCTCTACACTGCTATTTCAACTACAGTGTTGTGTCGAGTATCATGCCTAAGAGTACCGTGTATATCGCAATCGTCCGTGAACCGTTGGCCCAGTTCATTTCAGCCGTCCACTACTACAGGGTCGTGTTAAAGTTTTCATACCTCACTGAGATGACAGGAGACATCCTCCACGAGCTCATAAACAACCCTATAGCGCACGAAACATCTGTACTCACATATACCATGAATTCGATGGCAAAAGATTTTGGTTTCAAACGAAAGCACTTTTACAACTATAGAAATGGAAGTACTAACTCAAGTGCGCATGCGTATCTCAGTTATCTTGATCAGGTATTCAGTTTCGTCATGGTCGCGGAATGGTTCGACGAATCGCTGGTGCTAATGAAGCGGTTGTTTAACTGGAGTTTGAAAGATATTCTGTACATGTCCAAAAATGTTTATCACGAGGATGTTGAACTAAATATAGATAAAGAGGATACAAAACATTTCAAGACCAGAAATAAACTGGATTACCTTATATACGAGCATTTTCGCCGGAAATTTATAAAACGGCTAAAGGCGGGCGGAGAGAGCTTAAAAGATGAGACAAATCATTTTCGGAAGCTTCTTAGAATTG
Source organism: Gari tellinella (assembly GCA_922989275.2). Lineage (NCBI taxonomy): Eukaryota > Metazoa > Mollusca > Bivalvia > Cardiida > Psammobiidae > Gari > Gari tellinella. Next base: position 79,318,136 of record OV277868.1, on the reverse strand, counting down.
TTCAAAATTGGTGTGAAGGTGATAAAATAGGAGAATATACTTTGCACCGATCGCCATGGAATGAACAATTCAAAATTGACGCGACGTGTTGTGAACTTATGGCGAAAAACGAAATGCCTTACATCGACTTTTTACGTAAACATCAACTGTCAACGCCCAGTCTCTCTCCCCTGAGACTTTAACCCTTTAATCCATTAATCCATAATGGACCATTAATTAACTCATTGAGTCCTGGTAGGTTATAGTTAGAACATATAAAGTGAAATCTTAATGGTTAAGAAGGTCAAAGCGAGCGCCGAGCGAGCGTGGCCCTTCTTAGCCATTAAGATTTCACTTAATATGTTCTAACTGACTTAGAATATAACCTATATTTTTTTATTGGCCGAGGACTACATAATTCCCACGTATCGTAAACAAGCTGGCTTATTCTGGTTGTGAGATCGCCCAAATATGGCAGTCTTTACAACTAGTTGCTACGAGGCGGAGTTATCTATAGCACGCGCAGACACCACGCGACGTTGAATCACAACAAAATACTTAATGATTAAGTGCCGTACTTAATGGGGTGCAAAAGGCAGTGTGATTGGTTAAAAAAGTAGGTTATATTCTAAATTAGAATATAACATATATTTTGATTGGCCCATTCAAAAACTTCTAGTTAACAATCTGGTTGTGAGATCGCCAATTATGGCAGTGTTTTACTTTACAATTAGTTGCTACGAACCGGAGCTATCTTAAAGCGCGCGCAGACACCACACGACGTTGAAAAACAACAAAATTCTTAATGATTCAGTGCCGTACTTAATGGGTAGCAAAAGGCAGTTTGATTGGTTTAAAATGTAGGTTATATTCTAGCGCATATATGCGCCCTTTACTAAAAGTGTTCCGGTTAAGAGAACACTGATCTAATGCAAACGGTGAAGTCCATGATTACAGGGCTCCTGTAGGAACCAGGGACTTCGCTGTTTGTCATTATGCAATATTATTATAAAAATTATTTTTTTATAAAAAACCCAACCCTAAGTAGATCTAGTCTTAAAATGGACCAGCCTTTATTGTAAACTGGAATAATTTATTAGCAGTTTCAGGGGATAATGCGTTCATACGCATTTTTACACATTGGATTTATGCTTTCACGGAAGAAAATATCTCGACTTTATAAGGCATGAATATGCGCTATTCTATAGATATCCTAGACAGTACCTTAACGGAGGCTGAAAGGAAAGCAGAATGCGCCTAAAGGTGCATCCTGCTTTACGTTCAGTCTTCTTAAAATTTAGTGGTCACCTGTCTTCGAAACTAGAAACAGGCTATGGTGTAATGGGTTTAGAAATTACATTTCTATTTTTCAACTGTGATTAAATTTTACTAATGACAAACAGTGCATACCCTGCTAAGATTGCTCATTTAGGAGCACTCTGATCAGGGTTTATACTGTTACCACAGGGCAAGTCCATTGCTTGTTATCATTTTAGGAATATTGTTCGCTTATAGCAGGCTGCAAGTAAAACAGAAATCTCGTTTATGAGCTTTCTGTTTAACTTTCAGCCTGCTGTATACATGTACATGTGAAAGACACGACGTGTTTTCTATTTTTCCTTAACAAGACATGACCCAGCGCTTATAAAGCGTTTGAGTTGAGAATGACTGCGTTCTCAGGCATTTGATTGGTCAGATTTGAGCCTAGGTTCAAATCTGACCAATCAAAAGCTTGAGAACGGTTTTAGACTCAATTCAAACGCTTTGTAAGCATGAACCATGTCCACTGCTGGAAAATGTACATGTTTCTTATTGAAGAATACATTTTTTATGCGCTATAACGGAAATAGTTAAATTAAAACATGTATTTAAAAGCAATTCGGACAAGTCAGAAAAATCGGACAATATTACTGTCTTTGTGTCTGTATACCTGTATACCTGTGCGAATTTTAATTTGCCGCATGCATGTTTATGTTGCCACTATTTGCCTGATAAGTTGATAACTAACCAGCCGAGTTAATATTGTGTGTGAAGTGCCGGCTTTCCTTTCCTTTAAAACTAAAAGTAAGTCTGTAATTAGCTGGGACATTTGACTTCAACATGCTGCATTATGTGACTTGAAATGGAGTTCGAATCTGGAAGTGACGCCGGGTTCCAAGGGTCTCGTGCGGATCCACACTGTTTGACACTATTAATGTGTGTGTATGTGTCTACGTTGGTTGTATAATGTGGCCACTGTACTGACCACTGTACTGACAATTCTGCATAAGAATGATACAGTGGAGAATCTGTTATTCTTTCCCAATAAACGCGTTTACGCTAAAACTATAATTTGCAGTGCAAACAGTTTGGAGCCAGATCAGACGCCGGGTAACCCGGCGTCTGATCAGGATCCAAACTGTTAGCCACCAAGATAAACAAGAATTATCAGAATTGTCCAAAAATTGTTTTTTTTTAACGTTTTAATGCTTTGCGTTTGCGTTTAAACGGGAAAGAATAACAGATTCTCCACTGTATGATACATTACTGCTGTACATTTATAATGGCCTAAGGATTGACCCACAAACAATCACATTGTACATGGGCAGTTTGGACCCAGATCCTATGTCATGTAATATGGCGTGGGATCGAGATCAAATCTGTTTAGCACTCGTGTCAATAGTCTTTCAGCTAGGATGACATACATTTGGCATCAAACTGCATACAGCAGCTTAAGCAGGCGATGTGTTGGATGCGTGATGACTATCTTAAACGGGCTGTTTGAAATGGCATTGAATGGATTAAAATTGACATTAGTACATGTATGATATAAACTTGACTTGTGTGGTTGGGTTGGCATTATTATCTCCCTTTAAGCGGTGCTTAGTGCAAACGTTAATCGTCAATTTATTAAGATCTTTATCTTGTTCTGAAACTTGGTGGTTAGCGGTCCTTAATTGGATCAGCTACTGATATACTTGTGACTCCAAACTGCTTACTAACTTATTGCCACCATTGCCACATCAGCATAGTTAAAATGAACAACATTAAGGCCTCATTTTTCTAGCACGTATGCCATATATATTGGGTGATGATACTGCCTTCTCCATATTGCATCTTGTATTTAACCACAACATGGAAATATATCTTCTGTACCTTTAAACATCATCGGTCCTAAACCTGATCTGACTAGTATATTAGGACGGTTTGGTGCCGGATTGGAAGCCGCGCAAAGCTACGACTGATCTGGAGTCAATCTGCTCGTCACTCATATGCAAATTTCTTCCAGTGCAATAACAAAACGGCTAATTTGAATGGGTATTGCAGACAATATAATTATTGCAGAAGTAATTTTGGCACGATGGGGTCCTTAACCGGGAGAGTTATGTCGGATTTTCGTACTTTGGTTTTTCTCTCCCTCTCTGTCGTACCCTAAACCCTCCCATGTCTTACAGTTACTCGTGACTACAGACTATTCGCTTGTGTACAATTTGACCGTTGCCATAGTGGGTTATTTTTAACACGGGCTTGAATGTTTAATTCTTTCCCGTGTTACTAATAATCCTGTCAGAGAATTTTGTTAGATGTTTTACATGTATTTACTTACTGTGCTGGCGGTCTTTTTGATTGTAAGGTTGTGGACAGGGTTTATATTTTATGTACACTGTTCGTCGTTATAGGTGAATATAGGAGATAAGTGTGAGGTTGGGCGCCCCTAAACCCAGGTTTAACCCCCCCAGTGGTTGTTAATAGTTAATTAATTTATAATTGATTATTGATTGCTACTGACCGTACCAAGGCGGGCTCCTATGTTCACTTAGCTTTATGTTTGTCTTGCGTGTTGTTTTCTATTTAGTGTGTAGATGAAGGAATGGTATTGCGTGTGTGTGTGTGTGTGTGTGTGTGTTTGTTTGTTATGGTGTGGCTGTGTGTGTGTTCTGCTTTAGAGATGGGTGTATTGTTTGTGTTGCGTTTCCTGCTTGAGTCTTCTTTCGTATTTATTAGAACATGTCTCGTAGCCTGTAGGTGAACACTACTCTATATATTTGATATTGAATGCATTCTTGCCCATATAGCTCCTTTCAGAAAGTCGCTTTCACTTATTTATATATGTCAATATTTTCTATGTTACTTCTTACTTTTCCTGTCTTATTTCTTATTTTGATACTGGTAGTTTTAGATGATGGTGATGCTGATCTTGGCGATATTGTCTCTAGCACGTTATACCTACATTCAATGTCGGCAGTTGACATTCCTGTCCCATCATTGTCAATCCTAATCCTATGTTCGTAGACGGACTTTCTGCTGCTGACATTGAAGTTAACGTGTTTAAGTACCGGGGATTTTTTCCATTATCACTTTTACTGTTTTTACCCACACCTGCGCTCCATGATGATAACTATTTATCAGTCATCTGTAGCTCACTAAAAATGCAAACATCACCTACCTCACTTATTAAATTTCCTTACAGGCACATACGCGGAAGTAGACGATGTAATTCAAACATTAGATTCACTATGATCTCCCTTACTGTAGCACTGATAATAGCTATAGAAGTATGGCTTGTTGAACTCTTGCTCATCTCAGGCGATATCCATCCGAATCCAGGTCCCCTCTCTTCCACACCATCATCACTTAATAGTTCCAGTTCTTCTTCAGTAACAAATCTACATAGTCTTAGAAGTCATTTCTCGTTCATACACTATAATGTCCAAAGTATGAAAAATAAAACTGAAATACTTATGACCGAGCTTATAGGGTTTGATGTAATCGCTTTGTCTGAAACTTGGTTAAATGAGTCCGTTAAAACGTCTGATCTGCTCTTCCCATCCTTCCAACCCCCAGAACGTAAAGACCGTACAGGCGACCATTATGGAGGGGTAATTGTATACGTTAAAGATAATATTAGTTATAAGCGGAGACTTGATCTTGAACCAAATGGTATTGAGTGCATTTGGATTGAGCTGTGTTTAAAAAACAACAGACACATTCTATTTGGAACTTTCTACAGACCTCCTAATTCTGATGCTACGTATTACTCCGCACTTGAAGATTCTTTTGGCCAAGCGATAGATTCTGGTATAGCTAATACAATAATAACTGGTGATTTTAATCTTAATCCGAATATTCCCGCATCCAAAAGGAAAGTCAATTCTTTATGTGATCAATTTGGTTTGACCCAGATCATTGATGAACCAACACACTTCACTGAACACTACTCGTCTATAATTGACCTAGTTTTTCTGACTAATTCATCTAGTTTAATTATGGCCGGTGCTGGTGAGCCATTCCTAGCATCTGAACACAGATATCACTGTCCCGTATTTGCCTTTCTTAAATTTACTAAGTTCAAAACCCGAAGTTACGATCGACTTATTTGGCAATACGATATAGCAGATTATGGGAAACTTCGTAACTTAGCCAATACTGCTAATTGGGATGATTGTAAATCTGAAAATCTTGATCTGTATGTTACCAATATTACGCAAGAGCTGTTATCTATATCAAAAGAAAGTATACCAAATAAATTTGTCAAAATTAGACCCTCTAATGTTCCATGGATGACTACTGTGATAATGAAACAGATTCGTAAACGCAAAAGAGCATACAAGAAAGCCAAATTAAAAAACACAACCTACTACTGGAACAAATTTAGAAAACTGCGAAACGAAACTGTCCAAACAATCAAAGCTGCAAAAGTTACTTACTATTCAAATATGGCGGATAAAATAAACAACGGATCCCTATCACCGAAACAATGGTGGAGCACTCTTAAATCAATCCTCAAAAACAACAGTTTCTCTTCTATTTCACTTCTTTTAAATCCACACACAAACGAGTGGAGGAAAATGCAAATATTTTGAACTCCTTTTTCTGTGATCAAACCGTACTGGATGACAACAATAGACTACCTCCTCCAGTTCCTGATTTCATTGGCGACAATCCTTTAAGTATAATTGAACTATATCCATATGAAGTAGAGGAAATCCTCAAGTCATTGGATGTTGGCAAAGCTTCTGGTCCAGACGGAATCAGCAATCGAATATTGAAAGAACTTAGTCGTGAGCTTTCATTTCCTCTTTGCTCTTTATTCAACGCTTCAATTAAAGCTGGAGTCTTCCCATCTCCCTGGAAAGATGCCCATGTTTGTGCCGTCCACAAAAAGGGTGCCCCAAAAGTAGCGAGCAATTATAGACCGATTTCTTTACTAAATACATTAGAAAAGGCATTTGAACGGTTGGTATTCAAACACACTTTTAACTTTCTTAGAGGAAATAGCTACTTTACTCCAGTCAAGTCGGGTTTCCTACCAGGTGATTCAACTGTAAATCAGTTAACTTTCCTTAACAACTGTTTTAGTAAAGCTCTTGACGATGGCAACGAAGTAAGGGTAGTATTCTTTGATATTAGTAAGGCCTTTGATAAGGTCTGGCATGCCGGTATCATCACTAAGCTTAAATCTGCTGGTATTTCTGGTGAAATTCTATCATGGTTCATCAGTTATCTATCAAATAGACGTCAACGAATAGTGTTTCCTGGTGTGAAATCTGAATGGCGGTCCATTAAGGCAGGCGTACCACAGGGCTCTATATTAGGCCCGCTTATGTTTCTTATCTTTATTAACGATATTGTCTCAGAAATTCAAAGTAATGTTAGGCTCTTTGCCGATGACACTAGTCTGTATATTATAGTCGATGAACCTCGGGGAGCAGCGAGAGTACTTCAAAACGACATTGACGCTATAGCATCGTGGGCTAACAACTGGTTAGTTACTTTTAACCCTGCCAAATCTGTATCCATGCTTATATCCCGAAAAAGGAATACTGTAGATCATCCTGCACTTACCATGTATAATCAGGTAATCCTTGAAGATACCTCACATAAACATCTAGGTGTATTTTTCTCGAATGATGGAACTTGGCACAACCATATAGATTATATTAGAGAGAAAGCATGGAGCAGAATTAATTTAATGAGACAGCTAAAATTTACAATTAATAGAAAATCGCTCGAAATTATATACTTTTCATTCATTAGACCTTTATTAGAATATGCCGACGTCGTTTGGGATAATTGCACAGCATCCGAAAAACAAGAATTAGACAAAACTCAAACCGAAGCTGGTAGGATCGTCAGTGGTGCTACCAAACTTATCTCTCTCCAGGAACTCAAAAAGGAACTTCTTTGGGATAGTTTATCGGAAAGACGTCGAAAACATAAATTATGCTTGCTATACAAGATGAAAAATGACCTTACTCCTGAATATCTCTCTGCCATTGTTCCTCCTGATGTTGGTGAAATGTCTCGCTATAACCTGCGGAATTCACAGGAAGCTCAGACGGTTCCAGCTAGAACGTCTCTGTACTTTAATTCTTTCCTTCCATCTACAATACGTGAATGGAACAACATGCCGCTTTCCGTGCGTCAAAGCCCATCCTTGAGTAGTTTTAAATCATTCCTAAATCAAGACCTTAGAAAGCTACCTGAATATTATTTCTACGGAGACCGTAAACTCCAAGTCCTTCACACTCGCCTGCGTACAAAATGTAGCTCCCTCAATCATCACCTCTTTCTAAAAAACATTGTTGAGTCTCCACTGTGTCAATGTGGATTGATTGAAAGCACCAGGCACTTCTTCCTCGAATGCCATGCGTACAATAATATAAGAGATGTACTATTAAATGAAATATGCCAAATAAGCAACTTGAGCTTAGACATAATACTATATGGAGACCCTACACTTAATAAAGAAAGCAACAAACATATTTTTGACATTGTTCATTCTTATATTAAGAGCTCAAACCGATTTATCTAACTTATTATCACTTACTACTATCCCTCGGTTAAATGATGTATCGTCAAGGTTTAGCGTCGCCACATCTTTCCAGTCCCGTATCCATTATTCTTTAACTACCATCTTCCTTATCTCTATTCTTTACAAAAATTTACTGTATCTCTTTTAAACTATTCGAAAATATTGCTCATCAAACGATGTTTTTACTCCAATAACAAATTGATTGTTTTTGTCCGCATGCACCTACAGTTTGTCTTGTCTCTAGCGGCACCCTGTGAATGAATATGGTGCTCTGCTAAAACGTTGATAAATTGGTGCATTGCAGAAGTAAATCAGGAAGACACTTTGCGCTTTCTCCTTTACTTATGTTCTGTATCAAGCAACCGAAAGTAATACAATATGAAACTATACTTTCTCTAGTAAGAAAGATTTCTAGGAAGCCGCTGAACACAAGACTAACTGTTTAGTTTATAAGTAAGGAGAGAAACTAAATAAGTTTATTCTTTCGTTTCAATCCTTTTCCTAAGTATTGTAAAATAACGTTAGCATGTATAATTGTAATCATATGTACTTCTGGAAATAAATACAGTAAAACCTCGCTATTACGACCACTAAAACGAAGGCTTATTGATTGTATAATAGAGAGGTGACAGCTTAAAGCAAGGTGACAGTGAAACAAAAAGCTCCTAAAGGAGCTTTCTGTTTCATTGTCACCTTGCTTTAAGCGGTCACCTACCGTAAACACCCTAATAATTTACATAATTTAGTGGTCGTAATAGAGAGGTTTTACTGTATGTTTAAACTAAAACATGTATTTGAAACAATTGAACAGGACCGTAAATATAGTTTCAATATGAGTACAGTAAAATCTCACTATTTCACTTTTTCAACCACTATTATCATTTTAATTATTTTGTGGTTAAGGCAGGTCGCTGCTTAAAGCAAGATAAAAATAAACCAGAAAGCTCGTTTAGGAGCTTTCTGTTTAACGTTCATTTTGCTTTAAGCTTCTACCTGTTTTTAATACGGTCAATAGGCCCCTATCAATAGTTGTTTTATGGAGAGATTTTACTGTTACAGTATATTTGCTACAAAAATCAGATACATGTAACTACAGTAGAGAAAACGTTATTCTTTCCCAATAAACGCGTTTACGCTAAAACTATTATTTGCAGTGCAAACAGTTTGGAGCCAGATCAGACGCCGGGTTACCCGGCGTCTGATCAGGCTCCAAACTGTTTGCCACCCAGATTAAAATAAATGGTCAGGATTGTCAATAACTTGTCTTTTTCTACGTTTTATTGCGATGCGTTTACGTACGTCTGCGTTTAAACGGGAAAGAATAACGTTTTCTCCACTGTATTTATAAGCAGATGATAGACTAGTATTTCAGCTAAGAGCTCAAGACGGAACACATTTGACAATTATTTGTAACCTAAGTTATACCTCTATTTTGTCATGCGAAGGTTTCTCAAAGCTCAGTGAATGGTTTCTATGAACGTTGTATTTCTTTGATCCACAAGGCTTGAAAATACCGTAAATATCCTAAAAATTGGGACACTCTGTATACATGTTACTTCTGTAGTTATCCTCAAATTAAACTAATTGCTTTTGCCCAAAAGGTGCACTCTGGATGACAGACAGTGTAGATCTTGATCAGACTGCTCCTAAGGTAGAACTTAGGAACATTATGGTTCTTCAATCCTTTCTATGCCGAAAACCGGTTGATGTATACAGTGGAGAATCTGTTATTCTTTCCCAATAAACGCGTTTAAGCTAAAACTGTTATTTGCAGTGCAAACAGTTTGGAGCCAGATCAGACGCCGGGTAACCCGGCGTCTGATCAGGCACCAAACTGTTTGCCACCAAGATAAACAAGAATTATCAGAATTGTTCAAAAGTTGTTCTTTTCTACGTTTTAGCGCTTTGCGTTTGCGTACGTTTGCGTTTAAACGGGAAATAATAACAGATTATCCACTGTATGACGTCACTAATGACGTCAGAATAACAGATTCTCCACTGTACATGTATTTGCAAACAATGTAGACCCCTCACAGAGTATCCGTATGACCCCGCTGAACAGGGTCTACACTGTTTCATTCACGTTTATTAACCACGAAATACTTGCTTAAAGTGAACTACAAAGTCAAATAAATATAAATTGGTCATATTCAAAATAGAAACAGTTCATTCTGAAAGGTTCCTGCTTGAAACGGGTAAAATGTTTTCTTGTAAATGCTGTCTAACATGTGCTAATTGCAAATTGAAAGAACGTGAATTATCAAATTTCGATACATGTGACAGCTTAATGCATTACATGCAGAAAGTTCCTAAAGGAGCGTTCTGCTTTACTTTTGTCCTGCATTGAGCAGGAAAATATTTTAACCCTTTCAACCCTACAGCCCTCTGCAGAGATTACTGATTAATATATGCAAACAGTGTAGACCCAGATCAGAGGGCTCATTTAGGAGCCCTCTGATCAGGGTCTACACTGTTTGATATTTTCATTAGCTTTTGTTTTCATACCAATAAAGGCATCAGTAGCCTAATTCAAAATACCTGTACTATATATAGGAGTCCATAAGGATTTTAAATACCCACAAGACGAAATTTAGGATTGAAAGGACTCAGTCATTAACATGTACGTTTGATAGATCTATGGTGTCACAATGTGCAATTTATATACAGTCTATCGCATAAGCAGAAATGCAAGTAGGATTACTGTGAATAAGATGGAGAAAAAAACAGAGGTTGCTCTTTTCTATTGTATAATGATATGACGCATATTTACAGTGGAGAAAACGTTATTCTTTCCCGTTTAAACACAAACGTACGCAAACGCAAAGCACTAAAACGTAGAAAAGTGCAACTTTTGGACAATTCTGATAATTCATGTTAATCTTGGTGGCAAACAGTTTTGAGCCTGATCAGATGCCGGGTTACCCGGGGTCTGATCGGGCTCCAAACTGTTTGCACTGCAAATAACAGTTTTAGCGTAAACGCGTTTATTGGGAAAGAATAACACATTCTCCACTGTAACAAGTAAATGCTAATATAAATGGTATACAGTGTTCCCTCCCTACAACGGCCCTACTAACAACGACTCCCTCCTTACAACGATCTTTGCCACAGTCCCCTAAAAAAAGGACAATTATGTCTACATGTACCTCTATTTCTGTTGCAATATCGTCTGCTTAAATTTGTCGTCTGCTGTTTTTTCTCAAGATAAGTAATGGACATTTTGACAGGAAAAAAACTGTAATGACGAGTGTCAAACAGCTTGTATCCAGATCAGACGCCGCGTTACGCGGCGTCTGATCTGGAATCAAGCTATTTGCAAATGTAGCCAATTTTCCTCCCTATAACGACTCCCTCCGAACAACGCATACTGTTTGTCTCCCATTGGGTGTCGTTGTAGAGAGGGAGAACTGTACTTCGTTAACCTTTTCCAATAAACGCGTTTACGCTAAAACTTAAATTTCAATTGCAAACAGTTTGGAGCCAGATAAGACGCCGGATAACCCGGCGTCTGATCAGGCTCCAAACTGTTTGCCACTCAGATAGAAACAGAAAGTGAGAGATGTCAAAGTTGTCGTTTTCTACATTATACTGCGTTGCTCTTGTGTTTCGTTCGCGATTAAACGGGAAAGAATGATGTTTCACCCACTGTAAGTACATGGATGCGTTTACTCGTCATTTGATCAGCCTTCTGATCAGGGTCTGCAATGTTTGCCATTTAGAAAAATGTCACAAAACAAACCCTTAATGGAAATAGATTGAAAAGAACAGAGAACTTCATACTTTGAAAGGATTATGTGGCTTAATTGTTATAGGAAATGCTTTTGTTTATTTGACCGAGATCATCCCCTCTGCCAAGAGCTAAAAGGCAGGTCGATGGGTTTGCATCAAATCTTAAATCACCCCTCATCATCATCATCATCAGCATCTCATCATTCATCGGCAATATATGACCTTTTCCTGTGTCGCAGTGTCGTAAAATCCAACTCATCCATCCATCCAAACTGTAAATTGCAAAAAGTTTGGAACTAGAACAGACGGTGTTTGTTAACACTCAAATCTGTAGCGTGTTCAGTTACCACTGTTTTCTGTTTAGGTTAGCAGTTTGTGCCCCGTGTGCAGCGTGCAGAGTACAGTAGAGAAAAGGTTTATTATTTCCAAATAAACCCGGTTACGTTTAAAAACTATTATTATACCTCCAACACCTAGTGGTGGGGGCTACATGTATATAGGAAACGTCTTGTCCGTCCGTATGTCCTTCGGTCGGTCCGTATGTCCGTCCGTCGCGTTTTTTCCGAGACATTTGCCTTTTTTTTTTGATAAATGTTTATGATACCATCTTCAAACTTAGTATACATTATCAATGTTATTTGGGGACAGACAGGTTTCATAACTCTTGTACCAAATTTGACAGAATTATGCCCCTTTTTAACTTCATTTTTTGGTCTCTTATTTGAATTTGTTTTCTTTGAACATGCCATTTTCTTGAAAACTATTCATGATATTGTCCTCAAACTTAGTACACATTATAAGTGTTGTATTGTGAGACTTTTCATTAAGTTTCATAACTCTTGTACCAAATTAGACAGAATTATGCCCCTTTTTAACTTCCTTTTTTGTCTCTTAATTAAGAATTTTTCTTTGAAAATGCCATTTTCTTTAAAAACTATTCATGATATTGTCCTCAAACTTAGTACACATTATAAGTGTTGTATTGTTAGACTTTTCATTAAGTTTGACAACTCTTGCACAGATTTATGGAAACCCGGCGTCTGATCAGGCTCCAAACTGTTTGCCAATCAGATTAAAACTGGTAGTTAAAATTTTCAAAAAAAATGTCAATTTCTATGTCATTGCAATGTGTTAGCCTTTGAACGGTAGAATAACGTTTTTTCCACTGCATTTTAGACCGGTAGCCAACTCGCAATCGATGACCATCGACGGCCATCGATTTCCTTACTGAACTCGTGGCTGTTTATCAATCTGAATCTGCAATTAGAAGGTTGTCAATATTTACTACAACTTCTGTAAGTGACTTCTAAAGATCCCAACGGCTTGCAAAATCGACACATACAATGTATCGCCTATGATGGGGAAACGGTGAAGTTGTTGCCAGTCTTTATAAAAATGATTTACAAATCCAAAAGTGTTCATATATGTATAGCCGTATATATGCCTGTTCAAATTGTCAGGGACTAGATTGATCGTTACATTATTATAATAGTTTATGTTAAAGACACTGTATTCAGATTTCTTGTTTCAGTAAAATTTGTACATGAATACATGGCTATGATATGTTTGCGACGAACGTTTTTAGATGTGTCATCCCATCGGGATTCGAATTTTACAATGATCAGCATCATGGCTTCTTCCAACTGAACGTTTTCGATTATAGACCACTGCACAGGTACAGTGGAGAATCTGTTATTCTGACGTCATTGGTGACGTCATACAGTGGAGAATCTGTTATTCTTTCCTGTTTAAACGCAAACGTACGCAAACGCAAAGCGCTAAAACGTAGAAAAGAACAATTTTTGGACAATTCTGATAATTCAGGTTTATCTTGGTGGCAAACAGTTTGGAGCCTGATCAGACGCCGGGTCTAGATGTATGTGTCAGGTACCTGTGAACCATTGATAGTGAATGTGTCTTCACTGAAGTATTAAAACGGTGTAGAGTCGAGGTGTACGATATTTTTGTACAGTTTAACCCAAACTTTTTTTATGTAATGTTTTATTTCCCAATATACATATACAGACAAATACAAGACACTCAATGGAATATTACCATACTATAGCAAATATTAGTTTCTTAACAAGTATATTTTATGCCTATTTATGTATAGCAAGGAATACTTTATGTATAAAGTGAGGAGAGAAAAAGTTGCGGAAGAGAGTAGACAAAAATGTTGGAAGAAGAATAGTGTTTTACTCCATGTGTTTGCAAACGTTTATAACATGCTATATGTTCAACTGTTATTTGGCCCACTTGCCGTTATGCAGTTCAACTTTATTTTTTGCCGTTGCTATTATTCGCTCTATGTTTTCAACCTGTTTCAGATATTTCATAAAATTAACAAATAAGGGAATTGTTTTTTCATATTTATTTTTTAAATGAAATATTTCGCATAAATCAGTATGGTATGTATCAAAGTTGAAAAACTACTCCACTTCGTATATCCAAGTGATATTAAAATATAATTTAGATTTAAATTTACTTTTTTTCGTGTAGATATATTTCTAAATTTGTCCACAGTGCTCTGGAATATTGACATTCCCAGAATAGATGTTTGTTTGATTCTATGTGCATGGCACAAAAAGTCACACAATCTCAAATTTATACAAAAATTGGTTGTTTGGTATAATTCGCCTTATACCGAACTTCAATATCTCAAACTCGCTTAACTCAAACTAACCAATATTTCGGCACACGAATAACATTATTTCATGTTCGGTTTGAACAGTCGAACATACCCGTTGTTCAAAGTTAAAACGTGGCTAAGCTACGTTTTAACATTGAACTAAGGGTATGTTCGACATAACCGAGTTCGAGAGATCGAAATTCGACTGTGTATATAATAGTGTAGTCAAAATGGTGTGTATGGGGTGTGTATGGGGGAGGGCGGGGTTGAAGGCCCATGTTAGGGTTTCTATGTCAGATAGTCGACCCCCGCCCTCACACGCACACACTAGTGATGAGTTCAGTAAATAATCGATGGCCATCGATTGCGAGTTGGCTACCGGTCTGAAATACAGTGGAAAAAACGTAACAACATGTATTTCGTTCAAACGCAAACGCATTGCAATGAAAGATTGAAAATGACAACATTTTTAAAATTCCGACTACCAGTTTTAATTTGATTGGCAAACAGTTTGGAGCCTGATCAGACGCCGGGTTACCTGGCATCTGATCTGGCTCCAAACTGTTTGCAAGGAAAAAAAGCGTAAGCTCGGTTATTTAGAAAGAATACTATTTCTCTAATGTACTCTGCACGCTGCACACGGGGCACAAACTGCTTACCTAAACTGCAAACAGTGGTAACTGAACACGCTATAGGCTACAATATCTTTTTCATAGTTAGACTTAGGGCAGACTTACTAAAATATGCATCTAAAAAGGCCCATATTTCTCTCCATTTTATCAATTTATCGGCTGGGTTAAAATATTGTAGTATTTAAAGTGGGGGAAAAGTGAACACCCATGTCAGGGTTTCTGATATGGGTGATCTTTTTAGTTTTTATCCACACTTTAGACTACAATAACAGTATCACGAAAGACATTCATCAGGATAGCATATGTTAAATTCTAAAATTATTTTCTACTCGCATATCCAAATAAGTTTAAACTTACATGACAGTTTCGGCACTCCGTTGGACTGCCTTCTTCAGACTGTGAAATTGACTGTTGGAGGATGACAACATGTAAGTTTAAACTTATTTGGATATGCGAGGAGAAAATAATTTTAGAATTTAATAACAATTTCGTTTTCAAAGTTAGATTTAAAGCAGTATG
This sequence comes from Gari tellinella, assembly GCA_922989275.2. Taxonomy (NCBI): domain Eukaryota; kingdom Metazoa; phylum Mollusca; class Bivalvia; order Cardiida; family Psammobiidae; genus Gari; species Gari tellinella. The sequence continues at coordinate 79,302,853 of OV277868.1, read as the reverse complement.
GCTTACTCAAATATGCGTCTCAAAAAAAGTATAACTAAGTAATTTATTTAACTGAGTCTACGTTGTTTGTGGAAACAAACGCGTTCATGCATATTTACAGTGGAGAATGTGTTATTCTTTCCCAATAAACGCGTTTACGCTAAAACTATTATTTGCAGTGCAACCAGTTTGGAGCCAGATCAGACGCCGGGTAACCCGGCGTCTGACCAGGCTCCAAACTGTTTGCCACTAAGATAAACAAGAATTATCAGAATTGTCCAAAAGTTCTTCTTTTCTACGTTTTAGTGCTTTGCGTTTGCGTACGTTTGCGTTTAAACGGGAAAGAATAACAGATTATCCACTGTATTTTTAATATATCTATGGTTCCATTCCGAAGTCATCCGTATGCACGTACATGTATAGTTACATGAAATGGTAAGTCAATGTTCAAGTACTGCATTATTTCCGGTTCAAACTAAACTAAACGCAAAACAAAAGCAATTAAATAAAATGTAGAAAAGTAGAATGCTGACGACTTTTTTACTCGGCGTCTGATCTGGCTTAAATGTCTTTGTAATATAAACCAGGGTCTATGCTTATAAAGCGTTTGAGTTGAGTCAGAAATTGTTCTCAAACATTTGATTGGTCAGATTTGAGCCTCGGCTCAAATCTGACCAATCAAATGCTTGAGAAGGAACTCAGATTCAACTCAAACGCTTTATGAGCGCTATGCCTGTTCTCTGAACACAAGCGCGTTAGGCGGGAAAGAGTAGCCTTTTACTGCCTATAGTATGACACTGATAGAGTATGATATATAACAATTATATGTATCTAATTCACAATAATTGCCAGTGCGTACTGTTCTCTCATTACTATTAATTATGCCTAATTTTACTATTTTGGACGAAACCTTTACCATGCTTGGCAGTTTCTACGTTTATTGACAAAATATGTTAATTGTCTGTAAAAGTTTAAAGAGTATTTATTTACTATGTTTATCGAAGCGTACTAGTATGTCAAACATTTTGGATCCATATGAGACGCCGAGTAACTCGGCGTCTCATCTGGATCCAAACTGTTTGTAAACGTTTTGCTACATTCGCCCTAAAGTTTCTACATTACCGATATGCTTGACATGGCAGCTCTGATGGCAAATGGCATATACAGTGCTCCCTCCCTACAACGGCCCTCCCAACAACGACTCCCTCTTTACAACAACCGATGCTGCAGTTCCCTAAACAAGGCAATTAGACTATGTCTAACGCTTTTACTGCTGCAATATCGTCTGCTTAAAATTGTCGTTTGCTGCTGTTTCTCAAATACAGTGGAGAACCTGTACGCAAACGCAAAGCACTAAAACGTAGAAAATAACAACTTTTGGACAATTCTGATAATTCTTGTTTATCTTGGTGGCAAACAGTTTGGAGCCTGATCAGACGCCGGGTTACCCGGCGTCTGATCTGGCTCAAAACTGTTTGCACTGCAAATAATAGTTTTAGCGTAAACGCGTTTATTGGGAAAGAATAACAGATTCTCCACTGTACACATATATAAGTGAACATTTTGAAAGAAAAAATATAATGACGAGTGACAAACAGCTTGAATCCAGATCAGACGTGGATTTAAGTTGTCTGCAAATGTAAGCCAAGTCTTAATTTTCCCTCCATATAACGACTCCCTCCGAACAACACACACACTCTTTGTCTCCCAGTATGTGTCGTTGTAGAGAGGTAGCACTGTATTCGGTATTTACAGTGGAGAATGTGTTATTCTTTCCCAATAAATGCGTTTACGCTAAAACTATTATTTGCAGTGCAAACAGTTTGGAGCCAGATCAGACGCCGGTTAACCCGGCGTCTGACCAGGCTCCAAACTATTTGCAACCAAGATAAAAAAGAATTATCAGAATTGTCCAAAAGTTGTTCTTTTCTACGTTTTAGTGCTTTGTGTTTGCGTACGTTTGCGTTTAAACGGGAAAGAATAACAGATTCTCCACTGTAAGCAGATTATCCAATGTCAGTTAGGTTCATTATTTGAAACTGTGTAATAGAAACTATTTCTTTGACTCTGGCGAATAACTTACTGTGTAGACCCTATGACATGTATGTAATAATATTTACTCCATAACCTGTTTCTAGTTTTAAAGACAGTTGGCTTCTTCAATCAGGTTGAAAGTAAAGTAGAAAGGCACCCACCTTATAATGTAATCCCCCTTTTTTACAGCCTTTCTATTTTACAGACTTTTTACTCTTGTTTATATTTTACTTTTCTTTGTCCGAAAATAGCTGTTACAGCTACTGTTTAACTGTTATATTGTATCCGACGTTAAATAAATCTTCTTGTATGAGTCCTACGGCGCATTAGAACTGCTTTACTTTCAATATGTTTCTGCATGCTAGAATGAAGAAAATATTTCTAATATAACATATCCATGAGTGTACCAATGAATTATTATCTTCAAATAAGGAATAAATCAAAGGCGTAAAAAGGCATATTTATGGAGTGATGGGTTAAAACATGTCTGATATGGATATTCGCCGTTTACTTTGTTATATAATCATATTGTCATTTCTGTCACATAGTTCGACGTATTCAGTTTTATGCACATTTAATGGTAGGAACACGTTTTAATACATTTATTTGATACCGTTGATCTATGTGAATTCACTGATTATTATTATTTGAGTACAGTCGCGTCTACCTTGTGCGTGATTTAATCGAACCAATCCAAAGTTTTAGCGCCACAACGCAGCTAACTATAGATCTACTACGTTTTTAAATCAATAACACTTAAAAACCCAAATCAGACGCCCCGTATAACCGCTGTACTTATCCTTGAATTTTAATTTATATGTCACAGTAATTGGTCCAAAAGGTGAAAACAGTATTATTATTATTATTATTATTATACCAGATTTATATAGCGCTCTTTTCACACAGGGGTTGTGCGTTCAAAAGCGCTTTACACGAAATAACATAAATGTACCTACAAATCGAGAAAAGACAAAATAACTACAATTAGATCTGAAATAAAACATGAATAAACATATAAGAGACAGCCCCCAAAACGGCAACCACATTACCCCCATCAATCAGCAATGAACCGACCGGCTAAAGATTGGCGACCAATAGAAATAATAGCAGAGCACCCAATGCAAGCCGCCTAATGTAACATAACTAGGAAAAATAGCATGCGACCGTAACTAAAAACTCTATAGAAGATCAATGACATGATTAAAAATGGTGAAAGCTGTCCAGGAATTATACCACAGACCCCGCCAGTTGGTTTCAAAAGAGATCAGAGTCATATCCCTACCATCAGAGATCCACCAGACAGGCATTGGTCGACGGTACAACCCCAGAACTAAAAAATAGACCCATAACATATACAGAATGAACACAGCCCTGGGGTAGCAGTCATCTACCCTCTCCATCCCACACCCGCGGGACCTACATGTTCCATGGTTGAAATTACACCCTTACTTTATAAAACTTCAAGATAAGAAGCTGTCCGTGAATTATACCGTAAAACCCCAAGCCAGTTGGCTTCAAAGAGATCAGGGGCAATCCCTACCATCAAGATTCACCAAACAGGCACGGACAAACGGTACAACTCCAGAACTCCCATTTCAAAAGACCCACAATATCCACAGCAAGAACATAGCCTATAGATAGCAGTCATCCATTTCCTAATGTGTTCTAATAATAAATATTAAAGAAGTGTGTTTTCAGACGTTTTTTGAAGACTGCAACTGAGCTCGCATCTCTTAATGTCTGATGGTAGAGTGTTCCAGAGCTTTGGGGCTGCATGCATGAAACTTCTATCTCCAAACTTCACCAAACGACTTCTCGGTACAACCAGCGATACTGATTTACTTGCAGACCGCAACTCTCTTCGAGGTTTATACACGTCAAGCATACTGACAATGTGCTTTGGAGAATCATTGCACATGGCTTTGTATGTGAGTGTCAGAATTTTGAATTCAATTCTATGTTGAACTGGAAGCCAGTGAAGCTCCTTCAAGACTGGAGTGATGTGATTGTACCGGGGCGTCCTGGTAATGATGCGGGCTGCTGTATTTTGCACACGCTGTAGTTTTCGTAGTGAGTTTTGGGGAATCCCATATAGCAGTGAGTTGCAGTAGTCAATTTTCGATGTGACCAAAGAATTGACCAATGTCTTTGTAGCTTCAGGGGAAAGGTACTGTCTAATATGACATATTTGCCGCAGCTGTGCACAGCTAGACCTGCACACAGCGTTAATGTGCTGTGTCATATCCATTTGGGAATCGAAGCTAGCACCAAGATTCTTCACACACAATGATGGTTTGATTTTAGAGCTTCCGACTTGAACGTGAATGTTTTCAGGTATGTTAACCTTTTTTGTGTGAAACAATATGATCTGTCATAAACACTGATCAGACTAATCCTGGGGAAGCAGTCTGACCAGGATTCACACTGTTTGCCCCGGTCTGTCTCTCCCAATTCATATAAATAATTTCAGTACGTGTAGTTTAAACCTTTCCCCATATAGTCTGTTTCTCGTTTTGAAGACATGTAATCACTTAAAGCAAGCTGAAAGTAAAGCAGAATGTGCCTTAAGGCACATTCTGCTTTTCGTTCAGCCTGCTTTAGGCTACCATCTGCTAGTGTATAGATTTTGTTCTTTTAGAGCATATTCCTGGTTCCATCTTGGAAAAAGAAAAAAAAAGAAAAACAGGTACAGTGGAGAATCTGTTATTCTTTCCCGTTTAAACGCAAACGTACGCAAACGCAAAGCACTAAAACGTAGAAAAGAACAACTTTTGGACAATTCTGATATTTCATGTATATCTTGGTGGCAAACAGTTTGGAGCCTGATCAGACGCCGGGTTACCCGGCGTCTGATCTGGCTCCAAACTGTTTGCACTGCAAATAATAGTTTTAGCGTAAACGCGTTTATTGGGAAAGAATAACGTTTTCTCCACTGTAGTTCTATGTTACAAATGTATGTGCATTGAAAAGGGAATGATTTGCGAGTAGTGCCAGTTTTGTCGAGTTCAACCCCTCCACTAACTTATCCCGAGTGTACATTTGTACCATTTGATGGGGGTGGGTTTTATTGCAAACAGTTTGGATCCTGATTAAACATCGCGTAACGCAGTGTCTGATCAGGATCCAAAGTGTTTATCAGATTATCACTCACTTTTGTATTTCTTAAGTCAAACTGATAAAATCTAAATTTGAGAAATAGAAGCAGACGACAACTGTTTTAAATTGATGACGTCATGAAAATGAAGATGACATGATGACAGTGAATAGGTAAAAGCATTGTGGTGAAATACATTTTGTTCTAGAATGCAACTCTAACAGAACAGAACAAAACTTTATTTCATCCCAGGCATGGTTGGTAAAGCATATTAAACAAGATGAATATACATATTCTAACAGTGGTACCTAGCATGGCTTATTCGGAGTCTGAGATAAACATTTGGTTTATTTCAGTATTTGGTGACGAACAATGTAGAGTCAATGTAGGGGGGGGGGTTCTAAATATTATTAAATGAAATCAACATAAACGAAAAACTCCAGAAAAAAACCACAGATGATTAATAAACAATATAGCCATGATATATGAAAAGAATAACGGAATTGACAGTTTGAAAAACAATAGATGAAAGGATGACAAGCTCCGTCTGCACGCGGTGTACTCGGTGTGACTGTCGTCTGCTTACTGTGTTGTCTGCAACAGTTCTCAAAGTTGATTTAGAAGCATTATTTGCCAGAAAATATCTTCAGAGTATCAACCAGTTTGGATCCAGATGAGACGTCGAGTTACTCGGCGTCTCATTTGGATCAAAACTATTTGCTACAGTTATCACATTCTCGAAATGTTAGCATGATATCTTAACCTTTCATGATCATATCGTGAGGTGTTTACCCCTCACCGCCATATTGTCGTCTGCTTCAATATTGTTGTCAGCAATATCGTTTTGAACAACGTTAGATTTAAGGCAGTATAACTGACGTTAAACAAGTAGGAAACAGTTTTGATCCTGACCAGACCCCGCGCTGATCAGGATCAAAACTGTTTTCAAATGCGCTTTATGACGGCATTGAGCGTGAAAGGGTTAATAAAAACAATATATTTCTGAAACCCATATCTAAATACAGCAACATTATGACTATATGCTTTATCTAAACAAAACAATCCTCCACGTCTGATGTCAGACGCACCGACCGACCTACAGCTGGAAAGCTAAAATCTGATGTCCATTGCAAACAGTCTAGAGTCAGATCAGACACTGGGTAACCAGACGTATGATCAGGCTCTAAACTGTTTGCCATCCAGATTAAAACCAGTTTCAGTTTATTTTATCGTGAAAGTTTCTTATAACGTATTTTCTAAATTCTGATGGAAGTTTTACTGTGTGCATATGGTTGTTAATAAGTGAAAGATATTAGGTATGACTTTTCAATAATATTTTGTGTGTGAAATTCAACAGTTTTAACTTCTCAAAATGCCATTTTCTACATTTTCTTCATTGCCTTTAGTTTCTTTTAAATGGACGTAAGTGAGGTCTTCTTCTTCTCCACTGTATATAGTAAAGCTCACTTTTCACGACGTCGTCGGGCCCGCCCGATTTATTTCGTTACATCCAAATTTCGTTATATCAGTTCCATTTCACTATACGTTACACATACAGTGGAGAATCTGTTATTCTTTCCCGTTTAAACGCAAACGTACGCAAACGCAAAGCACTAAAACGTAGAAAAGAACAACTTTTGGACAACTCTGATATTTCATGTTTATCTTGGTGGCAAACAGTTTGGAGCCTGATCAGACGCCGGGTTACCCGGCGTCTGATCTGGCTCCAAACTGTTTGCACTGCAAATAATAGTTTTAGCATAAACGCGTTTATTGGGAAATAATATAAAACGTTTTCTCCACTGTAAGTAGCGATGGGGAATAAAGTTTGTTTTGTTATATCCAGTATTTCGTTCTATCAGATTTCGTTATAAGCAACACTGATGGTCTATTGAGAAAAGACAACAGCCTTCACATGTCTAAAGCAATGCGGACCTCGTAAAATATAAACAATGTAGATCCCGATCAACTTCCACTTAAGAATCCGAGCACCTGATCAAGATCTATACGTTTTGTGGTAAAGAATAGTGTTCATCCTAGGCTACATCTTAAATTTGAAATACATAGATAGGTTCGACTTAAAAGAAATCGACGATATCACGTTAGATTAGACATGATCTACAGCGCTCCCTCTCTACAATGGCCATCCCAACAACGACTCACTTCTTACAACGACCCTTGCCGCAGTTCTCTAAACATGGACATTTTTGTCTAATGCTTTTACTTCTGTATTATCGTCCGCTTAAAGTTGTCGTCTGCTGTTTTTCTCAAAGTTACTTATTGGACATTTTGACAGAAAAAAAGTTAATGACGAGTGACATACAGCTTGAATCCAGATCAGACGCCGCGTTTCGCGGCGTCTGATCTGGATTCAAGCTGTTTGTAAAGGTAAACCAATTTCCCTCCCTATAACGACTCCCTCCGAACAACGCACACATTTTTGTCCCCAGTGGATGTCGTTGAAGAGAGGGAGCATAGTATTATCAACCATAAGCACCAACGAGTCTATAACGTCAATAAGAATAACAACAATTAAAACAGTAGTAAAGTGCTCCCTTCCTCCAACGCCCCTCTAAACAACGATTCCTTCCTTACAACAACGCTTTCCGTTGTTCCCCAAACAAGACAAATACTCCCAACATTATAACGGCTGCAATATCGTCTGCTTAAATTTGTCGTCTGCTGTTTTTTCTCAAAGTCACACAATGGACATTTGACAGAAAAAAAAATGACGAGTGGCAAACAGCTTGAACTCAGATCAGACGCAGCGTTAAGCGGCATCTGATCTTTATTCAAGCTGTTTGCAAATGTAAACCAATTTCCATCCCTAAACCAACTCCATCCGAACAACACCACACACTTTGTCTCCCATTTAGTGTTGTTGTAGAGAGGGAACACTGTATACTAGGATTAGAATATAAAAGATATAGTTATTTTCGAAATAGCGTGTGTGTGAATATTTGTCAACATAAAAACGATTCACTCAGGCAAGAACGCGGGACTTTGAATCGCAAAAAAGTCTTACATGTATTGCAATGTACAGTGGAGAATGTGTTATTCTGACGTCATTGGTGACGTCATACAGTGGAGAATCTGTTATTCTTTCCTAATAAACGCGTTTACGCTAAAAACTATTATTTGCAGTGCAAACAGTTTGGAGCCAGATCAGACGCCGGGTAACCCGGCGTCTGATCAGGCTCCAAACTGTTTGCCACCAAGATAAACAAGAATTATCAGAATTGTTCAAAAGTTGTTCTTTTCTACGTTTTAGCGCTTTGCGTTTGCGTACGTTTGCGTTTAAACGGGAAAGAATAACAGATTCTCCACTGTAACTGTTTCCCCGTATCTTATTTTCTGATTTGAAAACAGGTGGTTGTTAAAAGCAGACTGAAAGCAAAATGGGATGCTAATTACTTTCAGTCTGTTTTAAGTAACCATCTTCTACGATATAGCCACTATTTCATATTTCGTATATTCATGGCCTTATAAGTGGAACTGTTTTCTTCTGTGGACGTATAAATAAAGGCGTAAAAAGGCTTATTTACGGAGTAATGGGTAAAAACTTACCTTTACTGGCCATTGCTGATCCGCAGACGAGGCAAAATAATGACAACCATATTACGTCCATCGTATGTCCGTGTAAGAGAGAATATAAAACAAAAGTCTGTACGTTAAACCTCCGTAGCAATTTCTGTGGCGACTGTTATTGTTAATTGTGGAAAACACTTGTTAATTCATGTGTTCCTGTGTGTCATTTAACGCTGTTAATTTCCTCGGCCTATAAATACCATGTATTTTCCTTTATGCCAACGACAACTGATGGGCGGAATTCGTGTTTGACATTTAGATGCTGAGGTTGTAATAAGTTCTCTACACGTTTAGGTTATCCACTGTTCTAGATTGAAGGAAAACTTTCATATTAACCCTTTCACTGCCAAATCGGTCGTAAGATGTTTACCCCTTCACCATTTCATTGTCGTCTGCTTCAATTTTGTTGTCTGCAATGTCGTTTCAAAGTTAAAAAATAAAGGCAGTATGACTGAAGAAATTTCAAAACGAGTGTCAAACAGTTTGGGTCATGATCAGACGCCGCGTGACGCGGCGTCTGATCAGGATCCAAACTGTTTGCAAACGCGCGTTTAAGCGTCATTGAGAGTGAAAGGATTAATTTGTTCACTATATATACAGTAAAAACTGTGTTTTACGACGTTAATAAAAACGAAAAATTGAGATACCGTAAAACAGATAAATGCTTATAATGCAGGACAAAAGTAATTCAAAAAGCTCCTTTTGAGAGTTTTCTGTCTTACTTATATTCTGCTTCAAGCAACTACATGAACCTAAAGACTGGCTATCTTAGGTACTAGTTTGATTGTTAATATATGGCATGCACTCTTACTATAGATAAACGGTAAAAAACCCTCTATAAGACCATCTAATTGTGTTAATTAGTAGGAGTTTAAAACAGGTGACTGCTTAAAGCAAAATGACAGCAAAACAGAAAGCTCCTTTAGGAGCTTTTTGTTTTTCTGTCATCTTGATTTAAGCTGTAATCTGTATTTATACGACCAATTAACCTTCTTTTTGTGGTCGTAATAGAGAGAGAGTTACTGTAGTGTGTCCAAGTAGGCTGGGTCATATTAGAAGATCTGTTTAAGAGTCCTCCTTTAAGTGTTGTAGTGTTTGGCCCTATTCTTTCATGTTGGAAAAAAGATTAACACGAAATGTACTTGAGGTACTTATAGGTTTGATACTCTGAATTTGGGAAGTAATAAGTATTTAGTCATGTTTATAGATATTTATTTATGATTACTGTCATAGATTGATACTTGGAATACGCAAATCGATACATGACCTCAATCAAATTGATGTGATGGCTAGGGAAAAACAGATGAAAGAGAGAGACATATACAGAGACAGACAGACAGAAAGAGACAAAGATAGAGAGAAAGACACAGACACAGACACAAATACAGAGATGCACAGAGAGACACAGAGAGATGCAGTCAGACAGACAGTGTCAGAGAGACGCAGAAGAACACAAACAGTAACGGACAGACATATAGACAGACAGAAAGAGACAAAGATAGAGAGAAAGACACAGACACAGACACAAATACAGAGATGCACAGAGAGACACAGAGAGATGCAGTCAGACAGACAGTGTCAGAGAGACGCAGAAGAACACAAACAGTAACGGACAGACATATAGACAGACAGAAAGAGACAAAGATAGAGAGAAAGACACAGACACAGACACAAATACAGAGATGCACAGAGAGACACAGAGAGATGCAGTCAGACAGACAGTGTCAGAGAGACGCAGAAGAACACAAACAGTAACGGACAGACATATAGACAGACAGAAATGGGGACAGAGAGCTACACACACACAGATAGATAGATATAATATTATAGAGAGAGAGAGAGAGAGAGAGAGAGAGAGGGGGAGGAGAGAGTGAGAGAGAGCAAAATACACTGACGGACAGACAGACAGACAGACAGACGGAGGAAAGCAAGGCAGTGGATGAGGATATAGTTATTAATCTGTGTTGTTTTCTTTCTGTAAGAGGTTACATGCAATCGACCTGTACAGTATATAGTGTTGTTTCACAACATTTGTTATTACGAATTCCACTGTACAGTTAATTTTAACAGAGACAGAGCACGGGTAACAATACTACAAGGACGTGCTGACTGTACAGTTAAACCTTTGTGAAGTAGCCACGAAATTGATCATGAATTAGCAGTCTTTTAAAATAATTGAAAATAATGCTGTGCATTTCGTATAATCACCATTTCTCGGGATTTGTTGATAGGTTTCGAAGGAGAACGGGGCAAATGCAGTTTTCATTCGCGAATAAATCTTTGGAACTTGGACAGCAAACATTTGACGGGTTTTTTCCAAATTTGTTCCTAACCTATCTATGCCTTCCTATTAGTGAAAAACATAATTCCCGACTAAATTTCTTCTTTACTAATGAGATAAATTTCAAGAATATTGACATATCTTATAAACAGCGACCATCTGCGTTTCTTTATGACAAAAACAAACCGATATATTCATCCTACTTTAAAAATGACGTCACTTCCAAATGACGTCAAATCGGCATTCCGCGCCAAACCGTCAAAGTTGTTGACCTTAGATTGTACACAATGGAACTTATTTGTTTTGTTTTCGAATGTACACAGCTTCAGTAATTCGGCTATGTCTGTTCCTTATTGGGTACACATTATTCGTGTTATAAACCTCTAATATGGATTAAACATTCATGCGTACCAACAAAGTGTTAATTTGATATTTAAGAAATGAATTGATTTTTTTCGGTGTTCAATCCAAATGAACGACAGAAAATTATCGGCAAATACCATGAATCGCGCTAGCGATTCATGGTAAATTTGCCGATAATTTTCTGTCGTTCATTTGGCTTGAACGCCGAAAAAATTCAGTTCGTTTCTTATATTTACAATATATTTGCTGTAATTTCTAACATTGAATAAACATTTTGTCAGTACACATGTATGTTTAATCCATATCAGAGGTCGATAACACGAATAATGTGTACCCTATAAGGAACAGCCATGACCGATTTACTGAATCTGTGTACATTCGAAAGCAGAAAAAATAAGTTCCATTGTCAACAACTTGACAGTTTGGCGCGAAAAATGCTGATTTATGACGTCATTAGAAGTGACGTAATTTTAAAGTAGGATAAATATATCAAGGTTTTATTGTCATAAAGAAACGCAGATATAGGCCGCTGTTTATATGGTAGATTCTTATGTCAGTTTTCTTGCAATTTATCTGATTTATAAAGAAGAATATTAGTCGGGAATCATGGTTTGACTTTCCACTAGTAGGAAGGCATAGATCGGTTAAGAACAAATTTTGAAAAAATCCGCCAAATGTTTGCTGCCCCAAGTTCCAAAGATTAATTCGCGAATGAAAACTGCATATGCCCCGCCTCCCCTTCGAAACTTTTCCACAAGTCCCGCCCTCTCGAAAATTGGTGTTTATTTGAAATGAACACACTTTTTGTCAATGGAATTGAATGGGGCGATTGTAAATATTAGAAATTACAGCAAATATATTGTAAATATAAGAAACGACAGAAAATTATCGGCAAATTTACCATGAATCGCTAGCGCGGTTCATGGTATGCCGAAAATTTTCTGCCGTTCATTTCGCTGGAACGCCGAACAAAATCAGTTCATTTCTTAAGTATATTTTTTTGTGTTGATTCTTTTGTTCATTACTGATATGTTTCAATGCCCTCGTGGAAGATTGGTTTCTTTATTATTATCATAATTATTATTATTATTATTATTATTAGTTTCTACTTTTGAGGACGAAATGAATCAATAGATCAACTAGATTATTGTAACTTTATTAAAATAGCGCAATAGTTATGGTTTTACTTGTGTAAACATAAGGGACATAATGCGACATCTACTTAATATACAGAAACTGTCAGAGTCGTTGTTCCTGCAATATTCTACAATTTATATAAAACAAACAGGTTTGAAATATAATCGTTCAATATACAGTAAACCTCTCTATTGCGAACACTAAATTAAATTAATCATAAGGCGTTTACGATAGGTGACTGCTTAAAGCAAGGTGACAGTAAAACAGAAAGCTCCTTCAGGAGATTTCTGTTTTACTGCCACCTTGCTTTAAGCTGTCACCTGTCATTTAGAGAGTGAATTAACCTTCGTTTTAATGGTCGTTACAGTGTGGTGTTACTGTATGTGTTTTTGCTTATTGTTTTACTAAAGAAGTTCATTTATTTCATGCTTTCCGGTAGTTTATTTTGGAAATAATAGATAATTTATCACTTGATAATGTTACTGTTTAAAACAGTGGGAATATCGCCTCGCGTGCTTCTATTCTGAGTTTTGTTTTCCCGTAGGGATTTCAAAATAAAACAAAACGGAAATTGAAAATTAAGACCCGACACCTTTTAGGAAAATGGAATAATCCAATATATTATAAGCATGGAACAATCCACTTGGCGCAAATGGGTTAAATTGATACATAGTTGTCATCATAGTTCCTGTACATCAAAAACACAAATTTTACATGATATTAATACTTCATTCATATTGAACTTGTTTTATTTTCATTTCGTAAAATAAAAACAGACATGAATTCCACGCGCTAGCAATACGCGCATGCGCCGTTCAGATATTTATAGTTGTTACTGTGGAAGATCACAACTTAGTAGTCTGCACAGTCTGCTCCCACTAGGCACTACTTGGCTGATAACTTCTGCACGTTCTGTAAAAAAATATTAACCCTTTGCCTACTGGTCGCGACTTAACTGATTTTTGCAAACAGTATGGATCCAGAACAGACGCCGCGTTGTACGCGGATCTGATCTGGATCCAATTGTTTAACACTCGTCTTTAGGATTCTTTACTTAAAAATTGTATAAATCTAGATCTAACAAATTTTGCAGACGACAATTTCAAAGCAGACGATATAACCATAATCTACTAGAACTTTTATCATGCTGAATTGTCGTCTGCTTCAAATATATCGTATGCGAAAAAAATTCAAAATTGATTGTATGCCTTTTTAAACTGAATTAAAGTTTAATATGAGTGACAAATAGTTTGGATCAATATGTTAGCCAGGTCGCGCTTAGCACGATTAGGTTTAAACGATTGTAGTTTGCGTTGTATACATGTACTACATGTACATGTATTTAACCGGTTTTATTCGCGAGAATATAATTTACGCATTAATTCGCGAATGTCTCTAGTTTTGAAAAATAGGTGACTCCTTAAAGTAGGTTGAAAGTAAAGCAGAATGTGCCTTGATAGAAGTACATGTAAGAGAAGTAGCATGGCAGTCGTAGTAGAAGTGGTGGTGGTTGTTGTAGTACATGTAGTAGTAACAGTTATACCAGTAGTAGTAATAGTTGTAGTAGTGTCAGTATCAGTGGTAATAGTAGAAGTGGTAGTAGAAATGGTAGTAGTAGTGGCTTTAGTAGTACAGTACTCCCTCTCTACCACGGCCCTCCGGACAACGGTTTCCTCCTTACAACGACCGTTGCCGCTGCTCCAAAACCAATATAATTATGTCAACATTTTCATGGCTGCAAAAGTCGTCTGCTGGTTTTCTCAAATTTAAATATTAGACATTTTGACCAAAAAACATAATGACGAATGACAAACAGCTTGAATCCAGATCAGACGCCGCGTGACGCGGCGTCTGATCTGGATTCAAGCTGTTTGCAAATGTAAGCCAAATTCCCTCTCTACAACGGCTCCCTCCGAATAACGCACATAGTTTGTGTCTCCCATTGGGAGTCGTTGTAGAGAGGGAGCACTGTAGTATATTGAGATTACCCCGGACTAAAAGACCAGCAATGAGAGCGGGAGAGAGGAGCCATTGTACATGTTTATAAAGGTAAAGGTAAAGGTATGGTTTTATCAAGTCTGAAATTTATATGTCATATTCTACCGACTTTTACAATTTCCTCCCTGTTCATCGAGTCACAAGTCGGCTATTTACATACGGCGCTACTAGCAGCCATGACACATTGACTTATTTCCCTCTCAGGTACCCATTTAAATCACCTGGGTGAAGTGGAGCAATGTAGGGTTAATTTTTTGCTCAGAAAAATGTCAGTGATCCTGACAGGGCTCGAACCAGGAACCTCTCGCTTTCCTAGTCGAGCGTCCTACCACTGGACCACCGACACCTACACCTAGAAAGAAAACATAAATGAAAGGAAACACCTACTTCCATCATGCCTTGGTGGACATGTGCACGTGCCCGAATAGCAAATGCATTCGTTGCATACATGATGCCAGCAGTCATGGTTGGTCTTACACGCGAAGCCAAAGCCAATTGCTGAAAACAGATAAATTATTTTCACGGTTTAGTCTATTTCGACCCTTTCGCTCTCAAAGACGCCATTAAGCACATTTGCACATAGTTATTAATCATGACCAAATGCCGCGTAACGCTTGTTATATATACATTATACAATGTACTGCCTCAAATCTAACGTTGCAACGACATACATGTAGCAGACAACAATATTGAAGCAGAGGACAATATGGCGGTGAAGGGGTAAAAACCTTACAATAAATTTGATCACGAAAGAGTTTAACTTGTGTTTTAGCGGCCATCCAAAAGAAGGTGAACTGTTGATTTTATACGTCAGTCAAAGATGGTGCGTATTTTACCATTTTGTTATTAGTCATTGCGTATTGCAGGAGAAGTGTAATAACGTATACAGTTGAGAATCTGTTATTCTTTCCCGATGAACGCGTTTACGCTAAAACAAGTTTTTCTTTTACAAACAGTTTGGAGTCAGATCAGACGCCGGGTAACCCGGCGTCTGATCTTGCTCAAAACTGTTTGCCACCAATATAAATATGAATTATCAGAATTGTCCAAACGTTGTACTTTTCTACGTTTTAGTACTTTGCGTTTGCGTTTCGTTTGCGTTTAAATGGGAAAGAATAACAGATTCTCCACTGTATATAAGAGCTATACTCACCAACAAGTGCAAGTAATGTCAACCAAAACAAGAGAACCTTCATCTTGACAAATATCTGGGATAATATTGGTTCTATAATGCTCTTAACTGGTCTCTTAGGCGATATTTATGTTAAAATGGTAAACTTTTATCACACGATGGCCGTCCAATGAAATTGTTCGTTAGAAATAATGCACTCTCTTACATGTATCAACCATACCATTTGTCTAGTAAGCCTGCATAGTTTGACCTCAAATGGGGATGAACAATTTGAACGAAAACCCGTCGGCCTTTCATTGTCAATGACGCCTTAAGGCGAATTTGCAACAAGTTTGGATTCTGATCAGAATCCAAACAGTTTGACACTGGTTTCGAAATTTCGTCATAAATGCTGCCTTACATCTAACCTTGAAACCATATTGCAGACTACAATATTGAAGCAGGCGACCATTAGGCGATGAAGGGGTAAACATCTCACGATACATTCGACCATGGAAAGGGTTATTGCCGATCCTTCAGCGGATATCTGCCTTATCGTTCGTAACCTGCATTCATTATTGAGCGCAATAACTGTCTAGTTAAGTGTGATTTGATGCTAAGTTGCATAAAAGTCGCACAGATAGACACAAATTGCCTATCTTAGCAGGGCTGCCATACATTGATAAAAAAATCCCAAGATTTCAAAATGTTCAATTTTTCAAGCGCGATCTTCCGAATTATACCTTTTATAGTCTGTTTTTTAGTTTTTTAGACACGTGATGCTTAAAGCATCCTGCTTTACTTTCAGCCTGCTTTAAGCTACCATGTACTGGTAAAAAATCAGAAGATTTAGGAAAAATCCGGAGAAATGGCAGCCCTTGTCTTAGTGAATATGAGTACGTACATTTGGAACAGGGGATTACTTTTTCAAAAATACACTATAATGCTAATAATCTGTATCCTTTGGCAAACAGTTTCTCGGCGTCTGATCTGGCTTCACACTGTTTGCCATTGAGATTTAAATGGGTTGTGAACATGTTGAAAACATTGTCATTTTCTACATTTTTTTGAATTGCGTTTTGTGTAGATGGTTTAAAGCTACAGTGGAGAATCTGTTATTCTTTCCCGTTTAAGCGCAAACGTACGCAAACGCAAAACACTAAAACGTAGAAAAGAACAACCTTTGGACAATTCTGATAATTCTTGTTTATCTTGGTGGCAAACAGTTTGGAGCCTGATCAGACGCCGGGTTACCCGGCGTCTGATCTGGCTCCAAACTGTTTGCACTGCAAAACATAGTTTTAGCGTAAACGCGTTTATTGGGAAAGAATAACAGATTCTCCATGTAGAAAGAATAACATCAGGTATGCATGTACATGTACCTACTGTAATCGACAATGCGTACTTCACCCTTTACCCTTTTAATGAATTATATAACTAAAATGAGTTCCACTTTAAATTGCCATGAATCTTTCCTATATTCTAGCAGATGGTACATGTATAGCGTTTATTAACCCTTTCCTCCCTGAAACCTCAAATAGACTATTCTAGTTTTCAATTTAGTCTTATCCATTTTTGATATTTTAGGGTTGATTTTTACAATATATGACAAAATGACAAACAGTGTAGACCCTGATCAGAGGGCTCCTTAGGAGCCCTCTGATCAGGGCCTACACTGTTTTGCATAGGACAAGTGTACTCATCACTGGAACACTGTTTGCAAATAACGCAAATGTGCGTGACTAGGGTTCAAAGAGTTAAAGCAGGCTGTGTGAACGTATTTAGCAGAATACCCGATTAACCCTTTCAACCCTACAGCCCTCTGTAGAAACTACTGATTACATATGCAAACAGTGAATACCCTGATCAGAGGGCTCCTATAGGAGTCCTCTGATCAGGGTCTGCACTATTTGATATTTTCATTGGTTAGGTTATCATACCAAAAAACAACAGAAGACTGGTTCAAAATACCTGTACTATAGAAGAGTCCAAAAGGAGTAATAAATACCCACAATAGAAATTTAGGGTTGAAAGTGTTAAGGGTTAAGGAACTATCTGTCTCCAATACTGAAAACAAACTATGGAGTAAAATTAAAGACTGAATATTCTTTGTGTTCATAGAATAGAATGCTGGTAAATTTAGAAAATCACGATGATTTGAAAACGTTTACAAATCATCTAAATATAGCTGGTACACAGATTAGAGTCTGACAATACGCCAAGTTACTCGGCGTCTGATCTAGGTCTAAAATATTTAATCAAATCTATTTCATGCTTGCATGTTAACTATTTCAACACTAGTAACTCGTGTGGGTTATTATGGTCCCTTCCGGATCAATTTAATTACCAAAACATGAACAAATCAACTTGGAATTCTGGGTAGTTTAATAAATACTGCTTTAAATTATCAAACAAAGTCGATCCTGATCAGAGGGCTCCTTTAGGAGCCCTCTGATCTGGATCTACACTGTTTGCAAATGTAATGAGCATATGTTAAACAGGAACATGGTTTTGAATGAGTTAATGTGCAAGAAGAACCAGGGCTGCCATTTCTCCGGATTTTTCCTAAATCTTCGGATTTTTTTTCACTATATGGTTTCTTAAAGCAGGCTGAAAGTAAAGCAGAATGCGCCCTTAGGCGCATTCTGCTTTACTTACAGCCTGCTTTAAGTAGTCGCATGTCCAAAAAAACAAGAAAAAGGCTATAGGGTAAAGGAACGATTCGTAAAATCGCATTTGAAAAATGCAAATTTGGAAATCTTAGGATTTTTCATGTCAATTTATGGCAGCCCTGAAGAACGTTTTACCGCCACTAACTCTTTCTGTCAAATATACCTGGTGGCAACTACAGGTACTAATATGGGGAACTACTCGTGTTTCTTTGTTCCGTATGCACAAGAGTTGTCTCCATTAAGAGTAGAATAGAAACTAATCGCAAAACAGGCTAACAATCGAGGCGTCATACTGACATTTGCAAACAGTTTGGATCAAGATCAGACGCCACGTAACGCGGCGTCTGATCAGGATCTATAACTGTTTGATATTCATAAATGTATCAATGTTTCTTAAGTAAAAAACGCAAACAATTACAAATTTATAAGTAAGCCTTAAAGCAGACGAAAAATATAAGCATTTTTTAACTGATTTGCATATGAATTTTTAACATGTTATTCAAAACGTTGTCTTATAATTGCAATGCTTTTGCGTTTCATTTGCGTTATAACGGAAAGAATAACTTGTGTTCTAGTGTAGCACAGTGTAAACATCGAGACAGAAATGGGTTAAGTGAATGTTACGAACTGTAACGGAGGTATACATGCTTGAAGTTTGAACCATATAGTACATTATCATACATAATTATGGACTTCAGGGTCAACGTTATACAGTTGAGAAAACGTTATTCTTTCCCAATAAACGCGTTTACGCTAAAAATATTATTTCCATTGCAAACAGTTTGGAGCCAGATCAAACGCCGGGTAACCCGGCGTCTGACCAGGCTCCAAACTGTTTGCCACTAAGATTAACATGAATAGTCAGAATTGTCAAAAGGTTGTCCTTTTCTACGTTTTATTGTGATGCGTTTGCGTTCTGTTTGCGTTTAAACGGAAAAGAATAACGTTTTCTCCACAGCATAAGCCCTTTACCATCAGCCATTTTACATGATAGAAACAACTTAGATGGTTTCAAATTATCGCCAGTTATTTCTTTAATTTTTTTTCTTAAAGTGGTTGCGATGGTGGTGCTGGTGTGGGTGGGGTAAGTATGTATGTAGCAGGTCGATTTACAGAATACATGCTATAGTTTAACACTTATCATTGCTACACATGTAAGGGCGATCTGGCAAACTTTTGGAAAACAAAACGCAATGCAAGTAAATGTAAGAAAACAGCTTTTAAACAATCCTGAATGCTCATTTTAATCTGAATGGCAAACAATTTAGAGCCTGATCAGACGACGAGTTATCCGTCTGATCTGTCTCCAAATCGTGTGCAGTGGAAATAGAGTGCTCCCTCTCTACAACGACACCCAATGGGAGACACGAATTGAGTGCGTTGTTCGGAGGGGTCGTTATAGGGAGGGAAATTGGAAAACATTTGCAAATAAATAATTGTACTCGGGTTACATGTAGGCATTGAACGGGTTTAACAGCAGCAAATTTAGAAATAAGCATCGCGCTTTAAATTTGACCTGAATGCACAGGCTTAGTTCAAACTGTATTTATTTCATAATTTCACATACATGTACAATAATATACACATATTAATACATACATGTATAACATGATAAGTTACATTATATAAGCACGAATAATAAAACAAGTTAAACAAAACTTATATATATTCTTCTCCATGTTAACGAATTACAGTGAAACCCCTCTAAACCGGACATGTGTGGGGGACAACATTAATGTTCGGTTCATAGGGGTTTCCAGTTAAGAGGGGTTTTAACCCATTACCCCATAGCTTGTTTCTAGTATGGACTATAACTGACCATGCACTTAAAGCAGGTTGAAAATAAAGCCGAATGTGCTCTAATGCGCATTCTGCTTTACTTTCAACCTGCTTATGCGATATTCTACTAGAATATAGAAAATATTTCTGACAATGTATTAATCAAAAGCGTACAAGGCGTACAGTGGATAATCTGTTATTCTTTCCCAATAAACGCGTTTACGCTCAAACTATTATTTGCAGTGCAAACAAATTGGAGCCAGATCAGACGCTGGGTAACCCAGCGTCTGATCAGGCTCCAAACTGTTTGCCACCAAGATAAACATGAATTATCAGAATTGTCCAAAAGTTGTTCTTTTCTACGTTTTAGTGTTTTGCGTTTGCGTACGTTTGAGTTTAAACGGGAAAGAATAATAGAGTATCCACTGTATGTATAGTGTAAAATGTTAAAATAAAGGAGGATTAGAAACGGGACCAAATATTTTGTCCGGTTTAGAGAGATTTTCGGTATTTAAAGGTTCCGGTTTGTAGGGATTACACTGTATACATGTGCACATTATGTCATTATGGTTATTATGTTTACATAAATATCTCAATATCTAGAGGCGCGTCTTAGGGGTACTCAAATAAACAGACTGAAACGTGCTGCATCAAAGGTACAAAACTTTCATACTTTTTAAACAACTACAACTACTATAAATTTTTATTTCTCACTACATATAACATGTACATATTAGACAATACAGAAATAGGAATCAGACACTGAGTGTGGGTGGGGAAAGTATGAGGAGAAGTGCAATTGTGTCTATAATTAAGGTGTTCAAAGACGTCAACCATTTTGGCAGCTTGAACACATTCCTTATAAACACCTGTATAGGTTTCCTTAAAGTAAGTTAAAACATTGTAATTTGTGTTGGGTGCATCTCTCAATTTCCATACGTTACAAGTGGGAGTCGTTAAACAAAGAGAACCTGGGCCCGTATTCTGAAACATTCTAAGTACTAATATGTGAATGAATGAAAAACAGTCCGAAACTTTGAACTGTAAATATAGCGTGACCCTCTATCACCGAGCCTGTGAGTCGCGGTAGTATAACCTATAATTATGTTAAAAACATAAATACACGTACCGGTAATTTGCTCTGAATTAATTAATAATCATTTGCAACTGGTGCTTATCTAAATCGGAGGGCTCTCGTTTGAGCCATCTGATCTAGGTTTACACTTGTTACAGAATAAAGCTCTTAAAACCAGTGCTGTGTTGTGCTGTGTTGTACTGTGTTGTAATGTGCAGTGCTATACCGTGCTGAACTGTAACATACATCTGTATACTCAACCATATTATGTCGTACTAAAATGCTCTGTGCTGTCCTATAATATGTTGCATGCCTAGTGATAAACAGCAATACACTATGTTATATTATGTTGTGCTAAACGTTGCTATGCTGTAGTGGACTATACTAAACTGTTCTAATTCATGATATACTGTAGAACATTGTACTGCATTGTACTGTACTGTAGTGTGCTGTGCTATAGTGTGTTGTAGCGAGATATACAATTTAATACCGTGCTATATTGTGCCGTCCTAAATCGTACTATATTGCACTGTACTATATTGTAATATACTGTAATGTGCTGTACTGTACAAAAACATATTTTTCTTCATTGTATTGTAATGTGCTGTCATGTTATATACTTTAATGTGTTGTTTTGTGATATATAATATCACAATATGCTATTGTGTGCTGTAATAAACTGTACTATAATGGGTTGCATGTGTGTTATACTGTGGTATTGTGTTCTATATTGTGACGTACTAAATTGTGCTGGGCCTAAGGTGTACTATACTTTACTGTGTTATAGTACAGTATGATGTGCTCTATTGTGATGTACGAAATTTTGCTAAACTGTAGTGTACTTTACTATACTGTGCTGTATTATGATATTCAATAGCATACCGTGCGATATGGTGCCGTAGTAAACTGTACTGTAATGTACGGTATACTGATATATACTATGCTATATTATAGGAATAAACAACATCTTTTTGACGTTCATTATTGGAATAAACAACATCTTTTTGCCGCTCATGACGGTATGACTACATTAGCTTCGGGGGGTAAATTTAACGAAAACGCCCTTCGGGCGTTTTCGTTAAATTTACCCCCCGAAGCTAATGTAGTCATACCGTCATGAGCGGCAAAGAGATGTTGTTTATTCCTTATATTTATATTTATATTTTCTGTCTTGTCAATTTAATGTGTTTATTGGCCAGATTTGTTTTTCTGTATAAGAATTTATCATATACCGGTCAAAGAGGTTTGATAGATGTAATGTCGATGTAATAGCCATTCCAGTTTCTAAATATGGTGAGAAAGTAGTCCCCACTACATGTACTGTAACTGTATTAAAAATTCAGGATTTTTTCCAGTAAACTTTCTCTCTGTGAATGGAAAAGACTTACAAGGCAAACAAATAACAGTGCAACTTGAATATCTATTGCCAAAGCACATTCTAAAAATACATGTCGCGGTTGTTTTCTTAACCCATTTACACACATAGCAACGCGATGGCAACGACCTATGGGTCTGTATCACTCCGCTAGCGTCATGTGACCGTCGACCAATGGGAGCTTAGTGTTAAGTGCCCGATGTAGTCAATTTTAAGAAGTCCACGAATAGCATGGGGGAAATCCGAACTGGCTGGAACCAGTTTCGATTTGTAGGTTCACCGGCAGATGGACTGCATATTTCTAATAGGATTACATAAAGACTTTACAGGGTGAATGTAAATATATAGAGGATCTAACATGAGTGCTCATTAATTATCATTTTTAATAAACGAGTTGACTAAAACAATATGATGCGAGCCTTGGCGAGCGTTATATTTGTTTTAGTCAACGAGTTTATTAAGAATGATAAATAATGAGCACGAATGTTAGATCCTATTTATCACATAAACATTTTAAAACCCTTTTAAGTGAACTGAATCCGTAGTTTTTTGTCTCTCCGCCATATGTATTTTCCGCCAAAACATGACGTTGTTTACAGTAACGCCATGGCAAATGACGTCATTTGGCGCCCAGCGCCATGCAGCGCTCGTGGACGAACAGGTAGGGCCGGAGCCCAAATATTGATATTTCACTATAGTTTATTGAATGACTTTATAACACTCCCAGAGTCGGTTTTATGTGATCGTAATGTGTTCTTTTTGTCGTTCTAAATTGTACTGAACTATAGTGTACTGTACTATACTGTGTTGCATTATGATATACAATAGTATAATGTGCGATGTAGTGCCATAGTAAACTGTACTGCACTAGACTATAATTATATACATTACTATACTGTGTTTAACTGTATCATAATGTGTTACATGTATATTGTGTCGTGCTAAATTTTACTCTTCTGTAGTATACTGTACTATACTGTGCCGTAATATTAATATACATTTACACTAGTATACTGTGCTATACGAGTAAAGCGCCGTACTAAATTGTACTGTGCTGTAGTGAGCTATGTGCTGTACTAGTTGTGCTATATTCTGCTGTTGTAAACTGCACTATACTAAAGTGCACTATATTGTACTGTGCTTGGCTGTGAAGCACTTTGCTCTTATGTAGTGCGTCCTGCTTCGCTGTATTGTGCAGTGCTATATACTGCACATTGATATACATTTAACTTTACTACGAGGCTCAAATGATATTCTCAAAATGCTACGCACTCGTTAAGGAAAATCCATTTAAAACAGGTGTTTATGAAATCATTAGTTTCGAAATGATATAAAATAAGGTGTTCTGGCAATATATGATTTGATAAATGAAGATTTACCGTCGGAAAAGATCATGAATGTATCGGTCTGTCTCTCCCGTATCTAGAACAGATTACGATGAGAAATTACTTTTGAACTTCGATATATTGACTTATGCTAGAGATACCTATAATAACATATTCAGCTGCATATGTAGACAAAAGATATTATGCCAAACGCCATTTTGCCATACCGTTTTCCATGATTTGTATTTATTGTTGCTATGCTCATAGATCATGTTAGAGTTATTGTATAATAAAGATTCTATTCTATTCATAATACAAAACTGCTTTATTTGCTTACATTTTGAAACAATTTGACCAGGAAATGAGTACACTGTGTTTAAGGGTGTATCAAACCCATAAGCGAATTTTTCAAAGTATTAAACTTTTTTTTCTATCATTGTTTTTTTGGAAGAGCTGTTTATGATGAATAAAAAAATAATATGGTGGTGTCCTTTTTTTGAGCTACAGCTATTTGAAAAAGGTATGTCAAATTTGGACTTTTTTTCCAAATGTTACCCATTCAGAGTACAAGCTTCACTAAAATCTTTTTCAAAACAAAACAAACATGGTAATTTGGGTTTTCATTATTTATTTCATGTCTATGGTGGTATTTTCACATATAGAAACCAAATTTAGACAAAGCAGGCACCAGGTTTGAACAATATGGATCCTTGAATATAAAAAATATGCTTTTTATAGGGCATGATTTTATTAGATTTTTCACATTTGGTGCCTGTTTTCTCTTAAATTAGTTTTTGTATGAAGAAATACTACCATAGACAGGGAATAAATAACACAAAACCAAATTATCATATTTGTTTTCATTTGAAATGGATTTTATTGAAGCGGGCTGTTTGAAAAGGACAAAATAAGAAAAAGTGGATGGGGTAAATTTTACATGGCCATAGAGCCAATTGTTGTTCACCAAAATGTACACTATTTCTATTTTTTTATTCATCTTAAATAGCTCTTCAATAAAAAACCATCATTGAGTGTTTTCATATACTTTGAAAATTTCCCAAAATTCATGAGTTTGATACACCCTTAACTGTATTGGTCTCATTTTCACATGAACTCCGACTTATTACGAATTTTCAAAACAAAGCAGGTTCATGGATGGTGTTTACGACAAAGCTAGTTTAAATTAGCATACAAAACAACATCTCCTTGAAGGGCTTTCTGCTTTATTTTTATCCTTATCTAAACCACAACCTTCCATGAATATGGAAGTCAAGCTCTTCCGTGACTGGTCGTGTTTGTCCGGTGTTACCGTGACTGGTCGTGTCAGTCCGGCGTTACTGTACCATCTATATGAGGACAGAGACCAAAGTATAAAGTGTAAACTTTGAACACACTATGAAATTGTAGTCTGCAATATTTGCCGTCTGCAACAATCCTAAGAGTCGATTTTTCTGTATTTCCTGTCAGAATATATCATTAGAGTGTCAAACAGTTGGGATCCAGATGAGACGCCGAGTTACTCGGTGTCTCATCTGGATCCAAACTGTTTACAAAAATTGTTATGATTTCGTCCATAGCGTGTAGAGGGTTTAACCTTTGCTGGTGATCGAGAGTTCGCTGTTATATGCAAACAGTTTATATCCAGATCAGACGCCGCGTAACGCGGCGTCTGATCTGGATCTTAACTGTTTGACGCTCGTTTTTAAATTAATTCAATCTCAAAACTGTATAAATCTTGATTTTAACTTATTTAGCAGACGGCATTTTCAAAGCAGACGATATTATTGCAAAATAAGGGGATTAATCTAACTTCGGCCTGCCATAATAAAACTTAGTGCAAAGTGTAATATCTCAGTAGTCCATGTGTTATTCGAACAGATAACAGTATTTTAAAAATGTGAAAAACCCTCGAACGGAAATATACCACACATATAGAGAGAGATATGTTAATTGGAGCGATTGTACACCGGTGTATAATTAGTGAATTTTAAATATACCCCGATATACCTGGTAAATAAGGTGTGTTGTGTTAGGTGGACATATGATCAAATCTCATGACGGAATTGACCAGTACTCGTTGTGTTATGGCCACAATGGCTCGAGTGGCTTTCTGGGCGATCGTGGTCACCCTTGTTGCCCTGTTTCTTAGTTATTATTTGGATACTCCAGTGCCTGAAGAGATTCCGGAGAAATTGAAAGTAAAACTCATTGACGCCTCGATGCGGACGTACAGACACTTGGTACGTACAGGTTTACACTTAACTTATTCACCCGTGAAACTTTAAAATATATGGAGCCCTAGCGACGAGTAAACTCGTCATTTACAAACAGTGTATCGATCAGTGTATAGTCCATCTTTCCTGTGCAAAACATGCAGACCCAAATTAGAGGTTTCCTAAAGGAGCCACCCTGATCTGGGTCATCACTGTTTGACCTTTTGTAAATATACTGTTAACCCATTACCAGATAGCCTGTTTCTAGTTTTGAAAATAGGTGGCTACTTAAAGCAGGTTGACAGTAAAGCAGAATGCGCCATATGGCGCATTCTGCTTTACTTTCAGCCTGCTTTAAGCTATTACCTGCTAGAATAAGGAAAGTATTAAATATGACACATATTCATTACGGTATAATTTGGAACTATTTTCTTCAGCGGATGAACAAAATGCATGTGCTAAAAGTCGCTTCTATAAGGGAAAGGGTTAAAACAACCCTAAATACAGATCCTGATCAGAAGTGTACTCTTCATAGGGATCCGATACTGTTTGTAAAGGACGAGTATAATGTTCGATAGGGTTCACTGGGTTCATTGTTCAAATGGACTTTTGTACTTTTGCTACATTTGTAAGAAGGCATGTTCATGTTATTATTTAGGACTATATCTAGGTTATATTTAAAATGCAAAAACAAAGCGTTAAAGATGCAGAGAGACATATATAAAGAGGAGAGAGAGACACACACAGGCGCAGTGTCTCAGGTAGAGAGAGAGAGTAATAGAGAGAGAGAAAAAAAGAAAGAATGAGAGATTATCATAAGTTGAAACCTTTTTGTACTTGAACCCTGAGCAGTATGGCCTGAACACCGTACAGTGGAGAAAAACGTTATTCTTTCCAAATAAACGCGTTTACGCTAAAACTATTATTTGCAGTGCAAACAGTTTGGAGCCAGATCAGACGCCGGGTAACCCGGCGTCTGATCAGGCTCCAAACTGTTTGCCACAAAGATAAACATGGAATATATTTTATTGTCCATAAGTTGTTATTTTCTACGTTTTAGTGCTTTGCGTTTGCGTACGTTTGCGTTTAAACGGGAAAGAATAACAGATGTCCGGAACAGATATAGGCTGCCATTCGGAAAGTGTAAAACACGAGCGGAAATAGCAAACACTTGAGAATGTGTCATGGTTTGAGAACAGGCATCCAAGGACGAACAGCATCAACACCACACAGACTCAGTGTTCCTTATTAACTACATGTATTTGAACCCTATAGACAAGTGACGCATATGGTTTTCCCCTTCTTTGCAAACACTGTGTCTGTCAAGAATAAACTTGTCTAATGCGAACGATGTAAACAGGGTAGACCTAGATCTAAACGACATGACCATGGTTCAAGATTATAAAGCGTTGAGCACAAAAACTTGATAAAACTTGGACCAGGGTCTGCACTGTTTGTCATTTTGCAATAGATTGAAAAAAAGTAAAAACTGGACTAGACAACATTTGAAACTAGAATTGTCAAGCTAAATGGCTATAGTTTTGAGAGGTCACGTGAAACAAGATTGATTACAGTGGAGAATATGTTTTTCTTTCCCGTTTAAACGCAAACGTACGCAAACGCAAAGCACTAAAACGTAGAAAAGTACAACTTTTGGACAATTCTGATATTTCATGTTTATCTTGGTGGCAAACAGTTTGGAACCTGATCAGACGCCGGGTTACCCGGCGTCTGATCTGGCTCCAAACTGTTTGCTCTGCAAATAATAGTTTTAGCGTAAACGCGTTTATTGGGAAAGAATAACACATTCTCCACTGTAATATAGATGGTAAAAATACATGTATATTTACATGTCGCAGTAAAATCTCTCTATTACGACCACTAAAGTGTGTGCACTATCAGGTGTTTAAGGCAGGTGACTGTTTCAAACAAGACGAACGTAAAACAAACAGTCCCTAAGGAGCTGTCAGTTTTACGTCCCTCTTGCTGTCACGTGATTATCATGCAGTCAATTACAGTGCTCCCTCCCTTCAACGACCCTCCCAACAACGACTTCCTCCTTACAACGACCCCTGCCGCTGTTCCCCGACCAAGACATTTATAAATGCCCGACCTCTACCGTCTGCTTGAAATTTGTCGTCTGCTGTTTTTCTCAAAGTTATATATAAGTGGACACTTTAATAAAATAAATATAACGGCGATCGACAAACAGCTTGAATCCGGATCAGACGCCGCGTTACGCGGCGTCTGATCTGGATTCAATCTGTTTGCAAATGTAAGACAAGTCTTAATTTCCCCTCCCTATAACGACTCCCTTCGAACAACACACACACTCTATTTCTCCAATTGGATGTCGTTGTAGAGTAGGAGCACTGTAGCCTTCTTAGTGGTGGTCGTAATTGAGAGGGGTTCCTGTAGTACAGTGGAGAATCTGTTATTCTTTCCCGTTTAAACGCAAACGTACGCAAACGCAAAGCACTAAAACGTAGAAAAGAACAATTTTTGGACAATTCTGATAATTCTTGTTTATCTTGCAGTGCAAACAGTTTGGAGCCTGATCAGACGCCGGGTTACCCGGCGTCTGATCTGGCTCCAAACTGTTTGCACTGCAAATAATAGTTTTAGCGTAAACGCGTTTATTGGGAAAGAATAACAGATTCTCCACTGTAATTAAAAGTTGTGCTATTGTAAGATCAAAGCACACCGAGGAGGAAATAAATGTTTTTGTCACATGAAATGTTACGTTTATAGAAACTGCTATAGAAACTATTGATCGTTATCTGGATAATTCTGAAATTTAAATCCCTTGTAAGTTAAGCCCTTTAGAATATATCTATATAGTTTCCCTATACCTTAAACGACTATTCACATGTACACAAAAGAAGGTTTACTTTTGAGATGTAGAAATTGAAAAAACAACACCTTTACGAAACCTTCCGCTTTTTCCCTACTGCTTTTCTAAGGCTACTGCCCTCAACATACATGTACAATAAACCCCCTCTATACCGACCACTAAAATGAAGGATAATTGATTGTATAAAATACAGGTGACCGCTCAAAGCAAGGTGACAGTGAAACAGAAAGCTCCTAAAGGAGCTTTCTGTTCCACTGTCACATTGCTTTACGTGATCACCTGCCTTAAACGTCCAATAATTAACACAATTTAGTGACAGTAATAACGAGGTATTACTGTAATCACTGAATGATGGTTTAAAAGTAGTTGGAATAGCAGGACGTTACTGTAGCTACAGTAGTGAAGAGGGTATTCTATCACAATAAACTTAAAGCTAAAACAATTACTTCCATTGCAAACAGCTTGGGGCCAGATCAGATGCCGGTTAACACGGCGTATGATTGATCAACGTCCAAACTCAGATTACTTGAATTGTCGAAAGTGTGGAAAGTGTGTACTTTTCTACGTTTTATTGCAATGCGTTTATGTTTGGTTTTCTCTTAACTCATTGAGCCCTAGTGACGCATATATGCGTCCTTTACCAAAGGTATACATATGAAGAGTACAATTGTCATATGCAAACAGTGAAGTCCCTGATCAGAGGGCTCCTGAGCCCTCTGATCAGTGTCTTACAGTGAAGTCCCTGATCAGAGAGCTCCTGCAGGAGCCCTCTGATCAGGGTCTTCACTGTTTGTCATTTTGTAATATATTATAAAAAACAACCCTAAATAGTCGAAAATGGACCAGACTTTATTGCAAACAGGACTTGTTCATTGGAAATTTCAGGGGATAATGAGATAAACGGGGAAGAATAATGTCTTCACTGTAAATACGGAATTGGAATGCATGGTATGTGTTTGTCCAATTGTTCGGTGATTTTGAGCCACTTTGGGCGACAGATAAACAAGAAACCCTGAACCCTGAAATAAGAAACCCTGAAACCCTGAATCATTTACCTCTTTGATATCTAAATGTTTCTCCGTGAAGAATGACCTGTAGGGCTGGTCGTATAGATAGTTTACATATACTTTGATCAGAGGGCTCTTCAAGAACTATCTATCGGGGTCAACACTGTTAGCAAAAATTGCATATACCGGTTTTCAGCAAATATGTAGAAGGGATTAAACTGTTTGATCACGCCAAGACCAATTCGTCGTCTGATTTAAGACTTCTTACAAGAAAAATTGTCTGTTTAATCCATTAAACCATTAATACCCCTTTTAGCACCTTTCACTTATTCCTCCACTGGAGAAAATAGTTTGACTTTAAACAGTAATGAATATGTACCGTAACAAAACTTATCTATATTCTAGCAAATGGTTGCTTAAAGAAGGATGAAAGTAAAGCAGAATGTGCCTTAAGGCAACCTGCTTTAAGTGGTCACCTATCTCCAATAGTAGAAAAATGCTATGGGGTCATGGGTTAAATACTGCTGCCTGAAATCTCGTTTCAAATTAAGATGAAATGCAATATGACTGTAATCAACAACAACAACCCAAGTGTGAACCAGTTTCTTTCCTAATCAAACGAT
The DNA here is from genome assembly GCA_922989275.2 of Gari tellinella. NCBI lineage: Eukaryota > Metazoa > Mollusca > Bivalvia > Cardiida > Psammobiidae > Gari > Gari tellinella. The sequence goes on along the minus strand of OV277868.1, from coordinate 79,272,345 downwards.
GATCAGTGTCTGATCTGTATCTAGTCTGATTGTAACTGCAACTGCAAACGCCATTGTGTGTGAAAGGGTTTAACCCAGGTACAGTGGAGAATCTGTTATTCTGACGTCATTGGTGACGTCATACAGTGGAGAATCTGTTATTCTTTCCCGTTTAAACGCAAACGTACGCAAACGCAAAGCGCTAAAACGTAGAAAAGTACAACTTTTGGACAATTATGATAATTCTTGTTTATCTTGGTGGCAAACAGTTTGGAGCCTGATCAGACGCCGGGTTACCCGGCGTCTGATCTGGCTCCAAACTGTTTGCAATGCAAATAATAGTTTAAGCGTAAACGCGTTTATTGGGAAAGAATAACAGATTCTCCACTGTACCCCTTACGACGAGTATACTCGTCATTAACAAACCGTTTAATATATATACATGTGAAAAAGGTCACTTGTCTTGTGCAAACAGTGTAGAACCTTATCAGAGGGCTCCTGTAGGAGCCCTCTGATCAGGTCTGTACTGTTTGGTATTTTGCAATTTATTGATAAAATCAACCCCATATAGTCACAACATGGACTAGAATTAAATAGAAACTGGAGGTGTCCATTACATTTTATAGGGGTGAATAAGTTAAACGAGGTTTTTCCGCAAAAATGTAGTCTGCACTATTTATTAAATGCGACTACATTGCATCTTTCTCTAATACTTTCACTGCCATGCACTATTTATTAAATGAGACTACATTGCATCTTTCTCTAATACTTTCACTGCCATGCACTATTTATTAAATGAGACTACATTGCATCTTTCTCTAATACTTTCACTGCCATGCACTATTTATTAAATGAGACTACATTGCATCTTTCTCTAATACTTTCACTGCCATGCACTATTTATTAAATGAGACTACATTGCATCTTTCTCTAATACTTTCACTGCCATGCACTATTTATTAAATGAGACTACATTGCATCTTTCTCTAATACTTTCACTGCCATGCCCTATTTATTAAATGAGACTACATTGCATCTTTCTCTAATACTTTCACTGCCATGCACTATTTATTAAATGAGACTACATTGCATCTTTCTCTAATACTTTCACTGCCATGCACTATTTATTAAATGAGACTACATTGCATCTTTCTCTAATACTTTCACTGCCATGCACTATTTATTAAATGAGACTACATTGCATCTTTCTCTAATACTTTCACTGCCATGCACTATTTATTAAATGAGACTACATTGCATCTTTCTCTAATACTTTCACTGCCATGCCCTATTTATTAAATGAGACTACATTGCATCTTTCTCTAATACTTTCACTGCCATGCACTATTTATTAAATGAGACTACATTGCATCTTTCTCTAATACTTTCACTGCCATGCACTATTTATTAAATGAGACTACATTGCATCTTTCTCTAATACTTTCACTGCCATGCCCTATTTATTAAATGAGACTACATTGCATCTTTCTCTAATACTTTCACTGCCATGCACTATTTATTAAATGAGACTACATTGCATCTTTCTCTAATACTTTCACTGCCATGCACTATTTATTAAATGAGACTACATTGCATCTTTCTCTAATACTTTCACTGCCATGCACTATTTATTAAATGAGACTACATTGCATCTTTCTCTAATACTTTCACTGCCATGCCCTATTTATTAAATGAGACTACATTGCATCTTTCTCTAATACTTTCACTGCCATGCCCTATTTATTAAATGAGACTACATTGCATCTTTCTCTAATACTTTCACTGCCATGCACTATTTATTAAATGAGACTACATTGCATCTTTCTCTAATACTTTCACTGCCATGCACTATTTATTAAATGAGACTACATTGCATCTTTCTCTAATACTTTCACTGCCATGCACTATTTATTAAATGAGACTACATTGCATCTTTCTCTAATACTTTCACTGCCATGCACTATTTATTAAATGAGACTACATTGCATCTTTCTCTAATACTTTCACTGCCATGCACTATTTATTAAATGAGACTACATTGCATCTTTCTCTAATACTTTCACTGCCATGCCCTATTTATTAAATGAGACTACATTGCATCTTTCTCTAATACTTTCACTGCCATGCACTATTTATTAAATGAGACTACATTGCATCTTTCTCTAATACTTTTACTGCCATGCACTATTTATTAAATGAGACTACATTGCATCTTTCTCTAATACTTTCACTGCCATGCACTATTTATTAAATGAGACTACATTGCATCTTTCTCTAATACTTTCACTGCCATGCACTATTTATTAAATGAGACTACATTGCATCTTTCTCTAATACTTTCACTGCCATGCACTATTTATTAAATGAGACTACATTGCATCTTTATCTAATACTTTCACTGCCATGCCCTATTTATTAAATGAGACTACATTGCATCTTTCTCTAATACTTTCACTGCCATGCACTATTTATTAAATGAGACTACATTGCATCTTTCTCTAATACTTTCACTGCCATGCACTATTTATTAAATGAGACTACATTGCATCTTTCTCTAATACTTTCACTGCCAAAAACATTATCTGCTTAAACAATTGTCGTCTGCAAATGTATGCCATTATATTTTTCCATTTTTTACCTAAACATATTAAAATGAGTGTGCAACAGTTTTGGATCCAAACTGTTTACAATGATTGTCCTATTTGCAGTTAAAAAGTGAAATAGTTATAATCTGTATCAAACAGTTTTGATACAGATATGTGATCGAGTGGCTTAGTGCAAAGGGTTACAGTGGAGAATGTGTAATTCTTTCCCAATAAACGCGTTTACGCTAAAACTATTATTTGCAGTGCAAACAGTTTGGAGCCAGATCAGACGCCGGGTAACCCGGCGTCTGATCAGGCTCCAACCTGTTTGCCACCAAGATAAACATGAAATATCAGAATTATCCAAAAGTTGTTCTTTTCTACGTTTTAAGGCTTTGCGTTTGCGTACGTTTGCGTTTAAACGGGAAAGAATAACAGATTCTCCACTGTAGTTGCACATTCATGTAGATTGGATCCTTATTAGACGCCGCGGCGTCTGACCAGGATTAAAAACAGTTTGACACTCAATTATATATTTATTAAACCAGCATGCCCAAAATTTAAATTTGAGAAATAAAAGCAGACGACAATTGTTTAAAGTTGATGACGTCACGGCTGTAAAGGGATTAACCATCACCCTGTTACAATATCGTCTGCTTAAAAGCTGTTTATTTTGCAATTCTGGGGATATAGAAGATGAATTCCATTTTATATGCGTCTGTCCTCGTTTTGTTGACTTGAGAGTGAACTATCTAAATAAATACATTTTTCAAAGACCTTCAATGTTCAAATTTATTGAATTGATGAAATCAACAAATAAGCATGTTTTGTATAATTTAGTTATGTATATAAGAGATGCTCTTAGATTAAGACATTCTTACAATGAAAACTAACTGATGTATTCATCCTCGTATTGTCACGTGATGTTATATGTTTGTGAATATTTATGTGACTAAGATGATGTACTTTGTACAAATCTGAATAAAATTCTGTTCTGTTCTGTTCTGTTCTTAAAAGCTGCCATCTGTGAAATCCCGTACATATTTTAGTGATATAATTTAGGCATAAAATGTTTAGTCATTTTGGATCCAGATCAGACGCTTGTTTAATTAATATCTGGATCCAATGTGCAAACTAAGGATTGAAGCTGTGATACGCGTAGCTGAATTAACTATTAAGGTGCTAAGCACAACCGCGCTATCGGTTGCAAATAGTTTGGTCCTTGATCAGACGCCGAGTAACTGAATTTTTATCAGAACCCAACATTTTTAAGTCGAAGCATCTTAACTTTAAGTTTTAAAACTAAAAGCAGACGACAATTATTTACAGCAGATGGCGTCATACAGTGGAGAATCTGTTATTCTTTCCCAATAAACGCGTTTACGCTAAAACTATTATTTCCAATACAAACAGTTTGGTGCCAGATCAGACGCCGGGTAACCCGGCGTCTGATCAGGCTCCAAACTGTTTGCCACCAAGATAAACATGAAATATCAGGATTGTCCTAAAGTTGTTCTTTTCTACGTTTTAGTGCTTTGCGTTTGCGTACGTTTGCGTTTAAACGGGAAAGAATAACAGATTCTCCACTGTAGGCGTGAAAGGGTAAAGCGATAAGATCGCACTACAATGGCACTCCTTTTAAATCCTGTAATGTATTTATCAAATTGACGGACAAGCCCTAATTTGATATGTACAGGACATTTGACGATGCAGGTTGTTCGGGTTCATTTTGGACACTGGACACATCCGTGTTTACCTGATACCCCATGCGCGGATCCATCTTTTTTTCTCAGAGAGTGTCCAACCGAGAAGAGTTACATGTACATGTAACCCTTTCACTGCCAAATTTTCCGCGAATTTTTACCACTTCTACACCTTTTCATTGTCGTCTGCTTCAATTTCGTTGTTTGCAAGATCGTTTCAAAGTAAGATTCAATGCAGTATGACTTAAAACATATCGATACTAGTGTCAAACAGTTTGCGTCCTGATCAGACGTCGCGTTACGCGGCTTCTGATCAGGACCCAAACTGCTTGTAAACGCGCTTTTAAGCGTCATTGATAATGAAAGAGTTATCATATGTAGTGGAGAAAACGATATTCTTTCCAAATTAATCAATGCTAAACATTTTTCTCAACTGCAAACACATTTGAGCAAGATCAGACGCTGGATGACCCGGTATCTGATCAAACTCCGAGCCATTTTTCTCAGATGGAATTCTTTCTTCTATCTTTTTTCCGTCCTCCGCCCTCCCTATACATGTGTAATTCCGCGTATGTGTACATGTACATGTTTTTATCCAAGGTTGTACAATGGCAACAACGTGATTGTTTCCTGGTTTGATAGATAGTAAAACCAAACGATGTTTTTGAGATTAAGATGATTATTTAATCTCTTCACTGCCATGACGTCATCAATTGTAAACGACTGTCATCTGCTTTTATATTCACAAATTTATTTATTCAGGAAAAAAATAACAAGTACAGTGGAGAATCTGTTATTCTTTCCCGTTTAAACGCAAACGTACGCAAACGCAAAGCACTAAAACGTAGAAAAACCTTTGGACAATTCTGATATTTAATGTTTATCTTGGTGGCAAACAGTTTGGAGCCTGATCAGACGCCGGTTACCCGGCGTCTGATCTGGCACCAAACTGTTTGTATTGGAAATAATAGTTTAGCGTAAACGCGTTTATTGGGAAAGAATAACACATTCTCCACTGTAACAGTTTGAATCCTGATCAGAAGTGGGTGGCTGATCAGGATCAAAACTGTTTGAAAATAAGCACTGTACTTGGAGTAAGGCAATAAAGGGTTTAACCCTTCCGCTGTCAAATTGTTCGTGAGATGTTTACTCCTTCACCGTTTTAATGTCGTCTGCTTCAATTATGGTGTCTGCAATGTCGTTTCAAAGTTAAAAAGTAAGACAGTAAACAAAGGTATATGCTCTTCATTTTATCCTGCTACTGTGTACGTAGTGAACGTACGCAAAACACTTTGAAGTTTGGTATTGTAAATGTCAACGAAATCAGAAGATAATTATGTGGTACTAAGTTCGTAAAAGGTCAAATACACCGACCTAACGCGAGTCCATTTCTACCAACAGCAACAATGTTTGACATTTCGGCTCAATGTTTCTTCATGTAAAATGCATACCGTGGAGAAGTTATTATTTCTAAATGAACGCGCATATACTAAAGCATGATATATATTTGCAAGCATTTTGGAGCCAGATCAGACGCCGGGTTACCTGGCGTCTGATCAGGCTCCAAATTGTTTGCCATGAGAATTAAAAAGTTTCGTCAACGGTTTATATATTATTTCGTTTAAATGGTATACTATTTCGGTTAAATGGTATAATATTTTCGTTTAAATGGTATATTATTTCGTTTAAATGATATACTATTTCGTTTAAATGGTATATTGTTCATTCGTTAAAATGGTATGTTATTTCGTTTAAATGGTATACTATTTCGTTTAAATGGTAAACTATTTCGTTTAAATGGTATATTATTTCGTTTAAATGGTATATGATTTCGTTTAAATGGTATAGAATAATGTCTTCGCCACTGTAGCAATGGGGCAACAAACCATGGTTAAACCTCGCCTGCATGTTTCTTCGTGTTCATTGCATGATCTTCATTTCAAATTGTGTTGGCAACATTTGTTATTCTTTGAATCCTAGTTACACATATACACACCTTTTACAGAAGATGTTCCTATAAAGAGTACACTTGCTCTATACAAATAGAGAAAACTCACTGAACTCTTCTACATTTTGCATTAAGGTGTAAAAACAACCCTTAATAGTAAATACATTGGATACAAATTAATTGGAAACTGCAAACGAGTCCTTGTTAAACTAATGCAGTAAAATGCGACCTTCCATGCAACAAAGAAACATTAGCACAATAATTGATACAGCTTCCATATTTTGTGTGAAGTACAAGACGAGGTATTGCAATACCCCCGACGCGGTCGTCATCGTCGGCGGCGTCGTCGTGAAGGGCGTAAACAATTTTAAGAAAATACCTATAACTTCTATCTCCCTAGATGTATTGCTTTCATAGATGTTATTTGTGTGAACATGGACAAGACAGTTCCATGACAACAAACAATTTGGACCCCTGTGACCTTGACCTTGAACTAAGGTTTCGAAATCTGTGTTTAGGTTTCGAAAAATGCTTATAACTCATACGTTCCTCGAGGTATTGCTATCATATTTGGTATGTGTGTGTATATGGACAAGACCGTTCCAAGCCCAGAAAATTGTGGATCCATGTGACATTGACCTTAAACTTAGAACACCCGTTTAGATTCCGAAATCTGTGTTTCGGTTTGAAAAATGTTTATAGGTAGCGCTTTCATATTTGGTTTGTGTGTTTATATGGACAAGACCTTTCCATGCCAAGAAACAATTTGACTCCCGTGACCTTGAACTTAGGGCCCGCGTTTAGGTTTCGAATTCTGTGTTTAGGTTTCGAAAAATGCTTATATGTCCCTTAAGATATTGCTTTCATATTTGGTGTGCATATGTATATGGACAATATCGTATCATGCATATAAAAACTATGATCCCTGTGACTTTGACCTTTAACTTAAGGCCTGCGTTTAGGTTTTGAAATCTGCATTTAGGTTTCGAAAAATGACTATAACTCCCATATCCCTTGAGATATTGCTTTCATATTTTGAATACATGTACACATTATTTTACGCCAGTGACATTGACCTTGAAGTTAGGGCCCGCATTTAGGTTTCGAAATCTGTGTTTACGTTTCTCAAAATGCCTATAAATCCTATATCCACTGAGATATTCCTTTCATACTCTGTGTGCATGTGTATATGGACAAGACCTTTCCTTGCATGCAAAAAGTTTGACGCCAGTGACCTTGGCCATGTACTTAGGGTCCGCGTTTAGGTTTCGAAAAGTGCCTATAACTCATATGTCCATTGAGATATTCCTTTCATATTCGGCATACATGTGTATATGACATTGCCATGCATGCAAAAAAATTCAAGTCAGTGACATTGACCTTGAACTTAGGTCCCGCATTTAGGTTTCGAAATCTGCGTTTAGGATTTGAAAAATGCTAATAATATCATGTCCCTTGAGGTATTACTGTCATATTTGGTTTGCCTGTGTATAAGGACAAGAACTTTCCATAATGCTGACCAAAAAGGTTGACCTCTGTGACCTTGACCTCAGAGTGTGCTTTTAGGTTTCTGAAATTTATGTGTCGATGGCGAGCTTTATTGTCTCTCTGACAACTCTTGTTAAAGCTTTCTTCATGACACTTATTCTACAATAGATTAAACATATTTTATTTCGATGATAATCACAAACCAACTCGATGGTTAAGCACAAAGCCTTCAAGTACAGTGCATCCCAATTAATCATAGTTTGAATATTCGCAAAGTATTCAGTGATCTTTATGTTTGTATATTTCAGATGGACGGACTGGTTGCCGCCCACCTAACTGACTATTTCTCACCGTTAGACCGGAAGATCTCAGACTGGTTCATTCTCACCCAGATGACTGGTCACCCCTGGGGCATGAAATGGATAGCGAGCCCCTCCCTAAGGGTACGTTGATCATACATGTAATAAGAGCTTGTGTTGTGTGGGGAATTCGGTACTCGCCGTGTAAGGGGGTATTGTTTGAGTCCATGTTTCTCTGACAATAAACTGAGGACTGATATCAAGATCATAAAGCGCTTGGGATAAGTCTGAGATTGTTCTCAAAATTTTAATTGGTCAGGTTTTAGCTTTTGCTCAAATCGGACCAATCAGTAGCTTGTGAACGATGTCATATTCTACTAAAACACTTTATAACATATGGGACGGGTCAAGACAAAACAATTTTGTCAAAATGGAAGTAACCCCACCACCAAATCAACCTATCATCTAGTCAACAGAGTTAGTATATGTTATATGTACACGTAAGATATGACCATAGACGGGGTTAGATTTCATTCAAAGCGTGCCTTAGCAAAATATACTCAAGTTTCATAAGTTATATCAAATGGGGACCATGTGCATGGTGGTTTTAACTGAATATTGTATACTGTAAAACAGGTATTTTCGCGTCATGAATATTTTGTGTAATGCGATTTTGTATTAATTCGCGACACCATGCTATGTTTCTAGCAGGTTGTAGCTTATAATCAGGCTGAAAGTAAAGCAGAATGGGCCTTAAGGCACATTCTGCTTTACTTTCAACCTGCTTTAAGAAGTCACCTATTTTCAAAACTAGAGACGCGAGGCAACACATTCGCGAATTAACGCGTAAATTATATTCTTTCGAATAAAACCAGTTTTACAGTATATATTTAATATAATATAATGTGACCCATGTATCGATTCCGTCAATGGTGTGGAGATTTTTATATATACATGTACAAATACAAAATGTTAATTACCGGTAATACATTGTTTCCATGGTAATATATGCACGATGAATTATGTGCTGGGTGATATGAATACATGTACACGTTTCTGGACTTAGAACAGGAATACGAATACCGCCCAACTGGTACAGTGGAGAATCTGTTATTCTTTCCCGTTTAAACGCAAACGTACGCAAACGCAAAGCGCTAAAACGTAGAAAAGAACAACTTTTGGACAATTCTGATATTTCATGTTTATCTTGGTGGCAAAGAGTTTGGAGCCTGATCAGACGCCGGGTTACCCGGCGTCTGATCTGGCTCCAAATTGTTTGCACTGCAAATACTAGTTTTAGCGTAAACGCGTTTATTGGAAAAGAATAACAGATTCTCCACTGTACATTGTACAGACGTTATTATTTCCCCGCTAAATAAAAACCCGGTGTCTGATCTGGCTCCAAACTGTTTGGAAATTTCAGTCATGAACAACTTAACTTTTGCAAAAGACAAATTTTAAGCAGACGACATTTTGGCAGCAAGATTGCATGTACATGACTTCATGGTGAAATGCTTTGTCCCTTTAACATATTCAATCCTAGCGGCGACTATACTCGTCATTTACAAATCGTACGTACATTTGAAAAGTTAACTTGTTCTATGCTAACAGTGTCGACTTCGAACGGAATACCTCTTACCCGGCGTTTTATTTGACTTCAAACTGTTTTCAATGGAAATAACAGTACAGTATAACCCCTCTAAACCGGAACCTCTAAATACCGGAATTCTCTCTAAACCGGACAAAAAGAACAACTTTGGTCCCGTTTCCCACCAATTTTGACACCTTTGATTTATTCCTTCACTGAAGAAAACACATTCATGAACATAATATCATCAGAATTTTTTTCTATATTCTAGCAGATGATAGTTTAAAGCAGGTTGAAAGTAAAGCAGAATGCGCCTTAAGGTGCATTCTGCTTTACTTTCAACCTGCTTTAAGTGGTCAGCTACCTTCCATACTAGGAACAAGATATGGTTTAAAACCCCTCTAAACAGGAAACCCCTCTAAACCGGATGTTTTTGTTGTCCCCACACTTGTCCGGTTTAGAGGGGTTTCACTGTAACCGCAAGGTGAGGGTAAGTTCGAATAAAGCAAATACGATTGATTAAAAATCGACCGTCACGTTGTTAATACTAATATACATGATTGTAGTCGCTCACGTGCATGACAAGAAAGACATGTAAATAATTATACTGAAGCCCACATGGCACAGGAACTTTGCTCTCATTCAAATATCAATGCACCCATGTTTATTTGTTTACAATGTAGAAAGTGCACGCGAAGGACAACAACTAAAAATGTATACAATGGAACAGTGTCCAAAAAGTTTGCATTATTATTACGGCAGTTGTGTTTAATTGGCCTGATCCGATTGAACATTTCGTAACTACATGTTTATTAACCCTTTTATGATCAAATAATTCTGGAGAGTTTTATCCCTGTCGTCTAATTCATTATTGTTGTCTGCAAGACACGATTCAAAGCTAGATTTAAGGTTGTATGACTTAATGAATATCGATAAGAGTGTCAAACAGTTTAGGTCCAGATCAGACGCCGCGCTATGCGGCGTCTGATCAGGACTCAAACTGTTTGCAAACGCGCTAAAGCGCCTTTGAGAATTAAATGGTTATAGGGAAATTAGATTAAAAATAATGTATTTTTCAATAACCCCTACCAAATTCATTCTAATAAAGTTTGCTCATACATATTTCTGGTAGTCATTGCAACCATTATGCAAATCCTGAACAAGTTTCTTGTCAAAATATATATTGTTCCTATGCGAGTTTGTTTCGCTTGAATTAGTGCTGACTTCTTTTTCACCGCGCAATGTAGAAAATGGCAGGACACTAAAAATGTAGACCTTTGATTTTATATGACTAGCAAACAAAACTGGAGTCTGGTTACCCCGCATCTGGTTTCAAACTGTTTGCATAGGAAATAATAGTTTCTGTGTAGGAAAGAATAACCTCTGTTCCACTGTATAGTGATAATTTACCATGTTTTTTTTTATCAAATTGTTCAGCAGTGATATTGGCATCCTTCTTGGGAATTCTTGTTTTGCTAATTATATGTCTTTAGGAGAAATTCTCTTATAAGCAACAAAATAAAGCATTCATGCAGTAGTATATTTACATATTATTCAAAACATGAATTATCGTCCAAACAGTTTTCAAAAACATGCATGAGCTTAAATCAGGTTAGGCTATTTCAACAACCACCGAAAGGACAGTTGTGCTATATTTTCCGTGCATTTAGTAACTATCTGACTTTAAAGATCATTGAATGTCTGCCGTCCAGGAGAGGTTATACATATACCCATGCACATAAAACATCAGATCACAAATGCATGTTCACAGTATTGCTTTTTACCTTTAACACTTTCGGCGCCGAATTAAACGTGATGGTTTTACCCCATCACCTCTCTAGTGTCGTCTTTCTCAATAATAGTGCCTGTAAGAACGTTTGAAGATATATTTAAGGTAGTATGACTTAAGAAATATCGATACGAGGATCAAACAGTTTGGATCCAGATCAGGCGCCGCATTTCGCGACGCCTGATCTTGATTCAAACTGTTTGCAAGTTGCCTTTAAGCGGATTCTGCGCCGTAGGGTTACGGTAAGTGTATCATTGAACATACAGTGGAGAATCTGTTATTCTGACGTCATTGGTGACGTCATACAGTGGAGAATGTGTTATTCTTTCCCAATAAACGCGTTTACGCTAAAACTATTATTTGCAGTGCAAACAGTTTGGAGCCAGATCAGACGCCGGGTAACCCGGCGTCTGATCAGGCTCCAAACTATTTGCCACCAAGATAAACATGAAATATCAGAATTGTCCAAAAGTTGTTCTTTTCTACGTTTTAGTGCTTTGCGTTTGCGTACGTTTGCGTTTAAACGGGAAAGAATAACAGAGTCTCCACTGTATAAAAAAAAACCGGAATTACATGTGACTAAATGTAGACCAAAAGAATTGCAGAAAAAAACTGAAAATGTCATAATGTAGTTTTTGCACTTCCATCGGATCGATGCGATAAATAATATAGTAAAATAAAACTATGTCGACCAAATGAAAGTGACATGATATACATTATACATTTTCAATTTCTGTCGGCAATTCTTATTGGCCAAACGTGATCATTTGCAATTGCATAATATTCACCGACATACACATATTGGCCTTAGCTTTGCGAGACTGAGGTCAATAATGAATATATTTACCTAATGTGATTATAAGATAATAATAAATAGCCCAACAGGCAATACTGATTATATTTAACGATCCTCATTTATTTTTCAAATTAAGTTTCCCGCTTTTGCAAAGGACTATAAAATGCTTAATGTTGATATCGTTACTGTTTCGATACAACGTTTTAAGATTAAAACCAGCAAAACTGACGCTGATCAAATGGCTCCAAATGGAACTTGAAATTATAGTGTTAAAGCTCAGTTATCAGGAACGACCTTGCCTTTCGTGACATTAATTAAAGGTCAGTTATATAAGGTGATTATCAATCTGACATCTTTTTATCTAATCAATGAGTTATAGTGACCTTAAAGTTTGATAACCGAAATGTAAACACGCATAAGTGCAATGTTGTTGATGTATGTTGGTCAACGTATGTGACCGATTTCATCGCTGATTTATTAACCCTTTCCCCCATAGAAGCGACTTTTAGCGTATCTAATTTATTCCTCCGCTGAAGAAAAAAGTTCCCGTTTATACCCTCATGAACAATTACTATTACAAATATTTTATATAGCCTATCAGATTTTAGCTTAAAGCAGGCTGAAAGTAAAGCAGAATGTGCCTTAGGCACATTCTGCTTTACTTTCAACCTGCTTTAAGTGGTCATCTGTCTTCAAAACTATAGAAACAGGCTTAAGGGTTAAACATTCTCCTGTTAAATGTTTTTTTCTTATATAATTATTTTTCACACAAACGTGCAAAATATAGAGGTACGTAAAAATCGTACGGCCTACTGGGCATATATTTGATACTAATTTTCGAATTACCAAAATACTGTACTACTACGCCGACTGTAAATAAGTTAAGATAATCTAGACAAACTTAGATTACCCCTAGGTATTGAAACATTTCTAAGTGTCATAATGTTTCTAAAAACATTATCCCGAGCAGTCCCGCAAACTCAGGCTGCAAATCAGGCTACGTAGAGCTATGTAACAGTGAATCAGACTGTTTTTCAAATTTAGACGTTATAATGATAATGACGTCATGTTGCTACATGTATATTGACGTATAGTAAGGTTGAAAAATTAAACTAGATTCTAAACAAATGATCATTTTTAGTCAATTAGAACAATTTTAAATTAAATATTAATTTAAATTTGAATATGGTATCAGACAAGTCATCACATGCCCTGTATATGAGCTTGGTCTACACTGCTAAATACCACATATTATACAGCTAAATAAAATGCTTTAAATGCATGTACATGTAGGTGTCAACAAGTGTAAATCTGGCCTTGATCTACACTGTTTGCAATGCAATAAGGCAGGTTTTGTCATGACACGGCTCAATTATAAAAAAAAACTTCACCCATTGCTGACAACAGCCCGTCTAAACTTTTATATTAGCTTATAGAATTAATATGGAGTATTTATCCCCAAGGAAATAGTACAATGTCATACTCATGTCAGATCTATCCTTCTAATAATAAAACAAAGAGGTTTTAAAATCATAAACATACACTTATAGTAGAGGAGTTAATATATATATGCATGTACTGAGCGAAATAAGTTTAGTAATACAGTGAAACCCCTCTAAACCGGACATGTGTACGAGACAACAAAAACATCCGGTTTAGAGGGGTTTCCGGTTTAGAGGGGTTTTAACCCATATATTGTTTCTAGTATGAAAGGTAGCTGACCACTTAAAGCAGGTTGAAAGTAAAGCAGAATGCGCCTTCAGGCGCATTTTGCTTTACTTTCAACCTGCTTTAAGCTATAACCTGCTAGAATATAGAAAATATTTCTGATGATATATGTTCACGAATGTGTTTTCTTCAGTGAAGGAATAAATCGAAGGCAGAAAAATGGTTTGGAAACGGGACCAAAGTTTTTGTCCTGTTTAGAGAAATTTCCGGTATTTAGAGGTTCCGGTTTAGAGGGGTTATACTGTACATTAACTCGAAAACCAGTTATAGCAGTTGATGCCGTTCAATGCGATTGTCTTAACTGTGAACCTTACTTCATTTTCTGCTGTTCCATATTTCTTTGATATTGCTTTCAAGACATACACAATATGGGGATTATTGTCTACGGGAAATCCCATGTTAACCGTTTTTGTTCCGTATACTTTGAAGCACATTTAGATTGTCCTCTTTAATCGTCTTGATTCCGATAAACTGCGGATAGCGATTGGAATCGAACAAGATGGTACATGTACAAGGTAATTGTAACTGTCAGCAATCTAACGATAATCTAATCAACATACTACAGTGTAACACCCCTCCAAACCGGAACCTCTGAATACCGGCATTCTCTCTAAACCGGACAAAAACGTTGGTCCTGATTCCAATCCTCCTTTATTTTAACCTATTACACCATAAATACGCATGTTTACTCCTTTGATTTATATATTTTCAGAAATAGTTTCTATATTCTAGCAGATGATAGCTTAAAGCAGGTTGAAAGTAATGCAGAATGCGCCTTTAGGCGTTTTCTGCTTTACTGTCAATCTGCTTTAAGTGATCAGCTATCTCCCCTACTAGAAACAAGCTATGGGTTAAACCCCTGTAAACCGGAAACTCCTCTAAACTGGAAATATATGTTGTCCCCAGTCCCCACACATGTTCAGTTTAGAGGGGTATCCCTGTAAATGTATACTCATTATTTTACTGAGTTACTGTTTGCTAAAGTGTTCTATGTTGTTTTTCTCATTACAACAGATTAACGATACTACTATAGACGGTGTTCGGGTGGTGACATATGAACCTGTAGCCACCATCAGGTCAGACGAAAGACCCGTGCTGATATTCATGCACGGAGGAGGGTGGAGTTTATTGTCCGTAGGTGAGTAAATTGGTCGGAAAATAGATCCAATGTCCCAAATAAACCCATTATTCCATGTAAGTTCCATTTTAAACCTTTAATTTATGCATTCACTAAAGAAAGTAGTTCCACTTTATACAGTCATGAACATGCACCATAAGAAATACGATCTACATGTATGTAATACATGTAGTAGATGGTAGATTAAAGCTGCTGAAGGTAAAGTAAAAAGCCCTGTAAAGTCTGCTTTACTACAGTGGAGAATGTGTTATTCTTTCCCAATAAACGCGTTTACGCTTAAACTATTATTTCAATTGCAAACAGTTTGGAGCCAGATCAGACGCCGGGTAACCCGGCGTCTGATCAGGCTCCACACTGTTTTCCACCAAGATAAACATGAACTATCAGAATTGTCAAAAAGTTGTACTTTTCTACGGTTTAGTGCTTTGCGTTTGCGTACGTTTGCGTTTAAACGGGAAAGAATAACAGATTCTCCACTGCTATCAACCTGCTTTAAGCAATCATCTGTCTTTAATATTGAACACAAGCCACGGGAAAAGGTATTAAAAGAAATCAAAAGACGATTAATGCAATATTTGTATTGACTGTTGAATAATAAGAAAAGTTATTGTAAATGTTGTTGCGTAAGAGAAATGTCATAAAGTCCCGTAGAAGCTGACCCTAGATATTTCAAATAATTTATACTATGCCAAACTTCCAACGCAACACCCCGGATATTCCCATTACTTCCAATGTTAAACATGTCTTAAGTTAGTCTGGTCAATTCTGTAATGTGTGCATATCCTGAATAGATTTCTTCTGCAATCCATCAATTTTAAAACACAAATAATAACATTTAATAATTTTGTGTCAACTTTTCCATCGATTTAAAACACCCGCTCTTATATGACAATAGAAGGGAACTCTGAGGTGTTGCGTTGGCAGTTTGGCTTAGTATATATAGTTCAGAACATAAACTAATATACCTTATGACTGCAGATCACTTACAATCTAAAATTGCATCATGTTTACAAAAAATGATGACTCGCAGAAGTTAATCAATTGTTTAACCCATGTGTGCCCAAATTCCTAATGAAACGACCCGGTACATGATTATACCGCTCATTCAGTACCTAGCAAAAGCAAATAGTGTAGAACCAGATCGGACGGCTCCTGTGGGAACAATCTGATTTTGGGTCTACACTGTTTGCTTACGTCCAAATTAATGGACAATGGGCATAGACGGGTTAAATATATCTTAATGTTTCAGTATCACTATTTTTTATAAATACCGATATGAATAGTAGATTTTTATCTATGATATAAACAAGTTTAACCTCTATTGTATGTGGAAAGTGCTAATCTGTTTATTTAGAATTTGATTCTAGATAATACATGATCTCATAAAAACATTTTTTACTGTATGCGGTTGCATTATATACAAAAGTCAGAATTTTAAAGATAAATTTCTTTTTAAATAGCTTTTATATAATTGAAAAATATTCACCGGTTTTCCAATCATACCGATTAGCACTTACTACATTCATTTTAATTGTTATTTTATGTACATGCATGTGATAACAGTGTCTCATAGGTCGACTAACGGCCGAGTATAAAAGTTTACCAAGAAATATTTATTGTAATTGAATGATGTAACTTTTATAAGTGACACTTTAATAAATAATAAAAGTTGAGTTGAAAGTTGTTGATAATTTTAGTTTCAAAATGAGTCGATTATATGTTTGACTATTTGTGTGTTTGCCTTTTAATATATTGCAAAATCTTAATGACAAATAGTGTGGACACAGATGCCTTTGCAGTCATCTGGTCCTGATCTGCACTATTGCATACAGTGCAGAGTCTGTTATTCTTTCCCGTTTAAATGCAAACGTACGCAAACGCAAAGTACTAAAACGTAGAAAAGAACAACTTTTGGACAATTCTGATAATTCTTGTTTATCTTGGTGGCAAACAGTTCGGAGCCTGATCAGACGCCTGGTTACCCGGCGTCTGATCTGGCTCCAAAATGTTTGCACTGCAAATAATAGTTTTAGCGTAAACGCGTTTATTGTGAAAGAATAACGTTTTCTCCACTGTATGACATTTACTTTTTCCATAGATAAGGACTACACTTTTGATAAATGGGGGCTACACATTTTGAAATTTATTGTTGACAAAAATAGTGGCTACGCATTTTGACATTTTTCATGATATAAATAGGGGCTTCAATTTCTTAACATTTACTTAAAATATAGATAGTGGCTTCACATTTTGACATTTATTGTTGACAAAAGTAGGGGCTTCAATTTTTGACATAATTTGTATTGTTGATATAAATAGGGGCTTCGCTTTTTGACATTTATACTTGGCATAAATAGGGGCTTCGCTTTTTTACATTTATTGTTAGCATAAATAGCGTCTATACATTTTGATATTCATTGTTGACATAAATAGGGGTTTCACGTTTTGGCATTTAATTCTAAAACTATTTTCTAATCGCATATCCAAATAAGTTTAAACTAATTTCTTTCGTGATTTTTGACATTTAGTTTTGACATAAATAATGGCTACACATTTGAGATTAATTTTTGACCTAAATTGGGATGGATGGATGGATCAGTATGGTTTTACGGCACGGCGGCTGCCGAATAGCGCCGATGAATAATGAGATGAGATGAGATAATTCTGAGGGGTGGTATCCGGTAGATGATTTCGACTCAACTCATTCGTTTCAAAGCAGCGCATGGGATAAAAAAAACAACACCGACTTGCATTCCTTCTTGGCAGAGGGGATACTCTCTGTCAAATGAACAAACACATCCCCTAAAGGCTATAGATGCCAATTAAGCCCCAGAACCGCTTTAATGTAAAGTAAGGTATCTGGGGCATACATTTGGACTACACATTTTGACATTTATAGATGACATAAATAAAACTACATTTTGTATTACATTTTCTCAAAATATAGAGGGCCGTTTATCTGTGTCATCACTGTCTTGTTGACACTTTTGGCGTTTGGCGAGATTTATTCGTAACTCGTGGTTTTGCTGATTGCATTTTACCTTACTTTTTTTTACAGATAGCTATGACCCACTGATGAGAAAGATAGCACAGGAAAGTGGGGTTGTCATTATATCGGTCAAGTAAGTATCGGTGTCAGTATAAAGGGTATATATATTAACTTTATACAGTATAACCCCTCTAAACCGGAACCTCTAAATACCGGAATTCTCTCTAAACCGGACGAAAACTTTGGTCCCGTTTCCCACCCATTTTGACGCCTTTGATTTATTCCTTCACTGAAGAAAACACATACATAAACATATATCATCAGAAATATTTTCTATATTCTAGCTTAAAGCAGGTTGAAAGTAAAGCAAAATGCGCCTTAAGGCGCATTCTGCTTTACTTTCAACCTGCTTAAAGTGGTCAGCTACCTTCCATACTAGAAACAAGCTATGGGTTAAAACCCCTCTCAACCGGAAACCCCTCTAAACCGGATGTTTTTGTTGTCCCCACACATGTCCGGTTTAGATGGGTTTTACTGTACATCATATTGGCACAGGTGGGCTATTTCGAAAATAAAAGTGACTAGGCTAATTTTTTTGTCAATCTCATTTTTATTAGACACCATGCTTAAAATGGTCAAACAAAATGATCATGAAAGCTTAACTACATGTGTCAAAATATATCATGGTCTGGTACAACCTACATGTAGTAACAACTGTCAACTAGCTGATTGACGGGGAAAAACAAACAACTAGGAAGACTTTGCCCCAGAGTTTTGACATTTACTTGTTTACTTATAGTATGTATAGACCGATTTTATTGACCTGGCAGGGCGGAGTTTCGATTCAGACCTTTGCATAACAACTTTTGGGGCGGCAGCACGCTCTTTTATAATCGGAATTTACCGTTGTCGTTTTTTTCTCAACATTACATATACGTGGATATGTTGACAGAAGGCGTTGTATAAAGAATGACAAACAGCTTGAATCCAGATCAGACGCCGCGTTACGCGGCGTCTGATCTGGATTCAAGCTGTTTGCAAATTTAAAATAAGTCTTAATTTTCGCTACCTATAACTTCTCCCTCCGAACAACGCACGTAATACATGTCTCCAATTGGGTGCTTTTGTAGAGAGGGAGCACTGTACACACCCTTTTCATGTGCATATGGGTATCTCTATATTGAAAGTATCGGACAATAACGATATAATACGGACCTATACATATCCCCCCTAAAATGTAAAGTAAATTAGTTTATCTTTGCCAAAGGTTAGCTCCGCCCTGCCAGGTGAAAACACCCGGCCTTTACAACCCATACAAGGAAGCACAGGATCGTATATTGTTGCGACCTTTTCTATCGCATTTTCTCGCCTTGTTGTCATATGATACCATCACATGCGTAATAATTATGTATGTTGTTTTAAATTATACAGTCGGTACCATTCAGAAGGTTAAATGAAGACTTGTGCATTGTAGTCTTGCCTGTTCGTAGAACAGACAATATTATGCTATACAATGGAGAAGACGTTATACAGTGGAGAATCTGTTATTCTTTCCCGTTTAAACGCAAACGTACGCTAACGCAAAGCACTAAAACGTAGAAAAGAACAACTTTTGGACAATTCTGATAATTCATGTTTATCTTGGTGGCAAACAGTTTGGAGCCAGATCAGACGCGGCGTCTGATCTGGCTCCAAACTGTTTGCACTGGAAATAATAGTTTTAGCGTAAACGCGTTAATTGGGAAAGAATAACACATTCTCCACTGTATTTTCCAATAAACGCGTTAACGCTAAAACTATCATTTCCACTGCAAAACAGTTTGGAACCAGAACAGACCGGTTTCTGACCAGGTGCCAAACTGTTTGCCAGTCAGATTAAAATAAATCACGAGGTTTTCTTTTAAAAAGTTTAACATTTCTACATTTTACTGCATTGCATTTACGTTAACCCTTTACCTCATAGCCTGTTTATAGTTTTGAAGACAGGTGACCACTTAAAGCAGATTGAAAGTAAAGCAGAATGTGCCTTAAGGCACATTCTGCTTTACTTTCAGCCTGCTTTAAGCTAAAATCTGCTAGGCTATATAAAATATTTGTAATGGTAATTGTTCACGAGGGTATAAACTGGAACTGTTTTCTTCAGCGGAGGAATAAATTAAATACGCTAAAAGTCGCTTCTATGGGGGAAAGGGTTAAACGGGAAAAAATAACATCTATACTGTTATCCCGCCATGAGTATAGACGTGAACGCAATCCAAGTAGTCCGGTCGCGGACACGTTTAACCTTGCTTGGAGTTGTATAGAAAATGTTTTTGTGGTTTTTGGTAGAATAGACCCTCAGCATCAAGGATCCGATGTATGACCGCCGGTCATCCTTGAGCATTTTAAGATATTCAAGATGGCGTCCAAGATGGCCGCCGGCATATATCTGGCTAACTGTTAGGTTTGATTCAATAAGCTTTAACAGATTTTTCAGCAAATTATTGCTCAATTTTATCTTTTGTGACATAATTAAAGTTCAAAATAGAAATAAAAATAATCTATAATTCAAAATGGCGTCCAAAATGGCCGACAAAGTACTTTTTTATGTAAAATAAAATGCAAAGTATGTGCGTTACTTTACAAGGCTACGATTGCTCCAGTTTTTCCCCGTCGTGATAATATAATTGTTCATAATTAATAATAAAGCATGACAAGATCAAGTTGGCGATTAATTCATTCATAAAAGAATTATAAGAGACTGTCACCAGAATAGAGTATACATAAAAACCATACGGCTTAAGTATACATTGAGATAGTTCGTGCATATCGATGTTAAATGCAATAAATATTTCAGATTAACAGAAAAGTAATTAGTCAAGTAAAAACTCAAATATTATCAATTAGTTCATAGAACCCAATTACCTACCTTAAATATATAAATTTCACTGTTTTTTAAGCAAAGAATGCTGAAATTATCGTACAAAAATAAAGTTCTGTGTTTGCATTACTATGATATTTGTCATCACATGTCACCTTTCTTGTTAAATACATGTAGTTCAATTACATGTGAGCTTCTTAGGAACAGGGAAATAAATTGGTAGAATGGATACCAATAATTCTTCTTGGGATGCAAGTCACCTGAGGATGTGGTGGCACCTATTTGAACCAGATAACTGTGTACGGTATCTTTCAGTATAAAACTATGTTCAGTATTCCTTTTCATCAAGCCTTTTAACATGTATTCTGTGAGTTTCTAAGCTAGTACTGCTGCTGCAAAGAATCATCATATCTTTGAAATATTGCTGAATGAGTACATGGCTACACAGACACATGACTGAACAGTCTTTTGGCTTAACCATATATTAGAATAAGAAAGAATGACATCACACATATAATTTCAAATATAAAAAATTGCATATCTTTACTACTGAATTACAAAAGTAAACAGAACTTTGGTACAGTTACTGTCAAAATCAGTCACTACAAAAGAGGTCATCTTGTATAAGAAGTGCATAACTCTTGTCATGATGATATACTGCAAGGCCGCTGGCCTATCAGGAGTGATAGCCGATATGATTTAAGCAGCTTCGGAGTACAAGGGGTTTGAGATTTGAAGACGACTGACTGATGCGATTTTCAGTAATTGTGTGATATCTGAGGACAGGGATGCAAATTACATCCTCAAACAATAAAAAAGTGAATAACAAGCTCGCATGAGCGACACTTATCATGTGGTAAAGCTCAAGGACCAGACAATAAAGTTGATGAACCGATTAAAAAGATACCTCTGTGCGTGAGATTATCAACATTGATGCATGTAGTTTGGCGTTGTTAAGGGTAGATGTACTATTGATTCAGTCGTGAACGGACTCGTAGCTATCGACATGCCTTCTTACCTCCACCGTCAAGGAGTAACTACAAGAGGCCACGGTCTACGATTCATCCAGCCCTTCTTCAGGATCACTGCAATGTTGAAGTCATTCTTCCCCACCTCAGCTGAGATCTGGAGAGACCTTCCAGCCAGCCTTGTGACAGCACCCAACTTGGAGACCTTCAAGTCTGGGATCGTGGCTGTCCATTTGTAAATATACCAGCTGTTTTTATCCTGATTTTAATCTTCGGTACCCTCCGTCACCCATGTATATAAATGTGCGAAAATGCTTAGCTTTCATAGAGCGGCCCTGCACATCAACAGAGGAAGAAGAAGAAGAAGATTCGTTCTTCACCGTGTACCATCTGTAGCACAAGTAAAAGGTCGAAATCAAACCTCTGCATGTGGCCTTTGTTGATCTGGAGAAAGCCTTTAGATTCAGTACCAAGAATGAGCTTTTGGTTTGAGGAATGCGATTTGCATGTCAAACAGAGTTTGAAAACCGCTTACATGCAGCGGGCAGTACTACGAAAGGTTTTTTGTATGGTTTGCATTAGGTATTTGATATCAACCCTCTGCTGTACCAGTGCTTGATGTTCTGCTTTACTAGTGTATGAGGCTCTGTCATAAGAGTCTAGCAAAGGTGTTCCGTTGGCGCTTCTGTACACAATTTTCTGTGATCACAAATTCACTGACAGGGTAACCCAAAAAGCTGGATGGAAGGATGTTATCAAACCGAGTTGACTGAGAGTTAACATGAAGAATACTTGGCTCATGATCTCAGAGTGGTCATTGGCTTGGTCTTCTTCGAGACTGTAGGGAATGTTCCTGTGCTGACTGTCAGATTGGAGAAAATTCAATTGCAGTAGTTATGTGACATTAATTGTAACATTACAAGCAGTGTAGACTTTGTATGCCCATGACGTCAGGACTAAACTTGTCTTTTTGAAGGAAGACCAGTTACTCAGTTAATGTCGATGAGGCTACGTTTGGTGTATAGAATAGCTTCTGTAACAAGGTTTTTGCTAGAAGAGGATTCGAGCTGTGATCAGTTGGATCTGTGGCGTTAAACAGGACGAGGAGGTCCCACAGATACAAGTAATGAGAACTAAACGTTTGGGATGTTATGGACAGGTGGAGTGTGCCACTTCATGCATCAAATCAATAACGAAGAGGACCATTCAGCGCTTTAGACTTAGTAAGAGATCACAATCAATCGCCATGGTTAGACTTTGGAAGAGATGACCAGGTCCTGCGTGTCAGAGGAGCATATAAATAAGGTTTGAGGACATTCTAGCCACATTCAGCCTACCCGAGTTGCTAGGACATCCACAGCAGTTGAGAAATAAACGCAAGATCATGTCAAGTACAACTAACTTAATTGCAAGCTATGTTAGAAACCTGACATGACCTTTGTTTCTAAGTATCAATTACAGTGTGCAATTTTATTCCCTACTAATATGAATATTAATTTATATAATAGTACAATATGCATGTGCTAATTTATAAACGTACTGTATATCGACACCAATATGTTTATTAACTCCTTTACATAGGTTGCTGTGTGCGATATACTCATTTTCAAATTCACAATACATGCAGAAACAGGGATAGTATCCAATTTATATTACATCTCACATAATATTACTTCTTGAAAAACAAACAAAACAAAAACGCTGACTTTGGCAGCCATTCTGATTGCCATTTAGAAAACGAATCATATAATTCCTGTTCAAAACACAAACATCAATGGTGACTCAAACTTAAATTAACCTCAAATTTAGATTTTTTCTGCAGAAGGCGATGATTAAGATAGATGAACATAAGACTAATCTTTCAAAAACAGTTATTTCATAATTCTTATTAATTCTTAAAAACACTCATTTGTCTTAAAAAGAGGCTTAAAAGAATGGTATGCTTGGTGGATAGATTATATACTCACTTTTTACATTTATTTTACATTAAGTAAATTTTCAGGCTCCATATCTTTTGAAGCACTTCATCAACTCAAGTTTTGTTTGAGATTTTTAGGGCTCATACGTTCACCAATGTATTCCAGTAAAACATTTATATTAAACGACACATGTAACGAAAATGAAATAAACAAGGTATATTCTTATTTCAAATCAAAGGGAGGTAATTTGATATTTGAAGACTTTCTAGTCTTGATAACGCCGTGAATATTGCGATGAATGAAAGTCTGATGTAATTTTATTTTCTTTAAGCAAATGTTCTAGCGGCTGAATATGAGCATCATTGTATCTCCTCTATGGAGAACGTTTATAATAAAAAATGCTCTTTTCCGGAAAGAGTTATCGACCTTTTCATTTTCAATACAATGTGCCAGTTATTTAGCCACAATGATAAGTTTATGTATGAGACGTTGATAATTAAGAATACAAAAGTGGGTAATTTCTGTTTTTTTTGCTTATTATATAATATTGAAGAGATAAGCATCTGTTTTGCATATTTTTTCGGCCATTTTGACGCCATTTTGAAATTAACAGTATACTTTTCTCTGTTTGTATTTTTAAACATCGAAGAAGTATTGAACTACTTTTAATCTTGTTTACAGTTGACAATTACCTAATCAAAACTGACAGCAGTTTCATTTTTATTCCCGCAACCATCTTGGACGTCACCTTAATACTTTGTCGGCCATTTTTGTCGCCATTTTGAATAAAGCATTATTATTATTACTTCCAAACGTCAAACGTTATGAAAGTGAACTATAATCTGCTGAAAAATTTAAATCAAACCCAACAGCTAGTCATTTTACATCGTTATGCATGGACTAACTCAATGTAAACTTAAGCTGTATGTTTTTTATGCATACCGTATTCTGGTGACAGTCTCTGATAATTCATTTATGAATGAGTTAATTGCCAACTTGATCATTTCACGCTTTATTTATTAATTATGAACAATTATATTATCACGACGGAAAAAACTTGAGCAAATCGTAGCCTTGTAAAGTGTCATTTTCATTTTATTTCACATAAAAATGGTCTTTGTCGGCCATTTTGGACGCCATTTAAAATTAGAGATTATTTTATTTCTGTTTAGAACTTTAATTATGTCATCAAAGATGAAATTGAACTATAATTTGCTGAAAATTCCGTTAAAGCTTATTGAATCAAACCTAACAAGTAGCCAGATACATGCTGGCGGCCATCTTGGACGCCATCTTGAATATCTGGAAACGCTCAAGGATGACCGGCGGTCATACATCGGATCCTTGATGCTGAGGGTCTATTCTACCAAAAACCACAAAAACATTTTCTATACAACTTCAAGCAAGGTTAAGCTAAAATATCCTTATCTGCTACCAGACTAAAGGTTAAATTTTAAGTTTAATTTTTTACGCCTTAATTGTTGTTCTAGGGTGCTTATATTTTGTATGAAGGTTAAATTAAGGTCAAACAGATATAATAATTGATGTGGTTGAAACTTGAATATGTTCTTTTCTTCATTTTTGACATGCTTTGGACTTGAAGTCTTTTTGCTACAAATCAACTGTTTAGGTTAACGCTTTTTGGATGTGAAGTTTCAAAGTATATTATTTGTTCTAGGATGCAGATAGTTTGTATGGATCGGGGTTTTAGGGGGTCATACATTGATACTTTTTGACTCTTTACCCTATTCATCAGATTACAGATTTTTGGGTAGGTTGTTTTAGAACTTTGTATTAATATAGACTTCATAGTTGGCATGTGTACCCAACTCAAGAAGACCTTTAGCCCCGTTCAACTTGGGTCATGTCTGGTAAAGGTCAATGTCATGTAGAGGTCGTATAGGCTGAATTTAATCTTTTCCATATCTTTTAAACTACCGTGATAGATACTAGAAATTTGGCATGTGTACTAATGAGTACTAAACACTTAAAACTAATTACGACTCGTACCCTGTTTTAAAGTCAATGAAGTTTAGAGGGCAATTAGGTTGAATTAACATTGGTTATAACTTTAGAACTACGTGTGATAGAGATGTAATATTGGTAAGAAACACTAGAGATAAGTACCAGTTTGGCCATGTCAGGGAAAGGTCAATATCATTAAGATGTAAAATAGGCTTATTTTTACCTTGGGCTTAACTTTATATACTTCTTGTGTAGATTAATTCCATTTAAAAAAATCATGAGTGCAGTACAAATTGAGTCATGTCAAAGATCAATGGCATGTAATGGTCACGGTCACATCAGGGGGGCATATATTGTCACAATACATCTTGTTGTGAGAGCCTTTTTGCCTCAAATCTCACTATTAGTTTTATAATCTTTCTAAACTGAATTTAAACTGATTTTTAATTGATATTAAATGATTTTTTAGACTTAAGTTTTAAACATGCTGACATCAGGTGGCTTTGATGCCATTTCATGTTTGGTAATACTGCAAGGGAGAAAACGTTATTCTGTCCTGCTTAACCCTTTCCGTAATAGAAGAGCCTTTCAGCGCCTTATTCCTTAATTGCAGAAATAGTTCCAATTTTTACAATCATGAACATATGCATGCTAAATATTTTCTATAGTCTAGCAGATGGTAGCCTACAGCATGTTGAAAGTAAAGCAGAATGCGCCTTAAGACGCATTCTGCTTAAATTTCAACCTGCTTTTAGTGGCTTCCTGTCCTCATAACTAGAGGCTGGCTATATGTTAATGTGTTACATTAAACGCACACGCAAAGGAAAAAAATGATTTTTTTAGAACATTCTGACATATATCGTGATAGAGACTGTTTTGACTCTTTCAGTTACCGCCTCAGTCCGGAACACCCATATCCTGCTCCTCTGGAAGACTGCATTCGTGTCGTCAATTATGTCACAGACCATCCAGACGACTTCCGGATCGATCCCTACCGAGTCGCAGTTGGTGGAGATAGTGCCGGGGGAAATATGGCCGCTGCAATATCCCTCAAACTACGAGATAAGATAGCAATACAGTTTTTGATTGTGCCATGTTTACAAATGTTTAATTTCAAAACGACTTCTTTTGTTGAAAACACGTATTATTTTCGCGAAAGTATAAACAACCCAGACTCTGTTGTGTTTATAACTAATTACCTGGGTATCAGTCCCGTTCACGTGACAGATTTTCTGGAAAATAACCATACGTCACAGAGGTTAAAAAGGTCACAGCATGGGTCACGTGTCAATCAACGAATATGGATGAAAACAAAGTATATCCGAAACAGAAAATTGTTGGAAGATCTCAGTAAAGCTCAAGACTTTGGCAACGAGGAATTATCTAGTGAGATTGAAAGTCATGTTACTGACCCGCTCGTAGCGCCCATGATGGCCGATGATAATTTGTTGACTAATATAGCGGAAGCTTACGTCATCACTTGTGGTTATGATTTCATTCGTGACGATGGAGTTATGTATGCGGAGAGACTTAAGGCGCTGGGCAACAGAGTAACGCATAGACACTACAAGGCTGGTTTCCACCATGCGTGGCTTTTTCCGCAAGGGCCTTTAAGACTCGAGGTTGCGGCACAAATTGTTTCTGATCTTGTAACAGCATTGAAAGAGAGACTATAATACGACACACTACAATGGAGAAAACCTTATTTTTCCCGTTTAATTCTTTCATTCTTAATGACGCCTTAAAGCGCGTTTGCAAACAGTTTGGGTCCTGATCAGACGCCGCGTTACGCGGCGTCTGATCAGGGCCCAAACTGTTTGACACTTTTATCGATATTTATTAAGTCATAGAACCTTAAATCTAACTTTGAAACGTGTCTTCCAGACTTCAATGCTGAAGCAGACGACAATAAAGCGGTGAAAGGGTAAAAATCTCCCGAATAATTTGATCATGAATGGGTAAAACAAAATTAAACGCAAACGCTATGAATTAAAATGAAGAAATTTCTTCCGATTTATTTTAATACGATTAGCAAACAGTTTTTAGACTAATCAGACGCCGTCTGAAATAATTATTTTCACTGCAAACAGTTTGGAGACGGATTAGACGCAGACTAAACTGGCGTCCGATCAGGTTTCAAATTAGTTGCCACTCATGAAAAAAACCCACATCAGAATATTGAAAAAGCTACTATTGGTTGACATGTATGACAATATAGTGACAATGCGCTTGCGTTTAACATAGTGTATCCTCTTTCATTGTCATGACGTCATCAATTTCAAACAACTATCGTCTGCTATTAATTCTCAAATTTGAATTTTAGGTATTTGTGACAAAGAAATATTGAAATCAGTGTCAAACAGTTATGATCCTGATAAGACGCCGCGTTACGCGGCGTCTGATCAGGATCCAAACTGTTTGCAAATAATCATTGTACCCGGGGTAAGGCTGTGAGGGGGCTACATGTATAGGAAGAATAACGGTTTCTCCACTGTAAATTGAGAGTAAATAAGAGGCCAGTCAATCATTAACAAAAAAGCAATATTTTTACGAGATTAATTTTATTAATTATCCTGTCTCTTTATTTGAAAGTAATATGTATGTACAGAATGTATTTACTACTGTTTTATTTATTAACATTAACATGTATATATTACTTTTATTTATTCCTTTCTTTACAAACGTACTATATAACCTTGTATACGCATATGGTATTACCATTTGATTCTCTCAGATATCCAGTTTTAACAGAACTGTTTTATCCATTGTAATTTAATGTTATGAGGTAAGTAATATCTACCGTTGCGTCGAGCAGGTCCTTTTACCCATTACTCTATATAGCCTGTTCTAGTTTTGAATACAGGTGGTCAATTAAAGCAGGTTGAAAGTAAATCAGAATGCGCTATCTGTTTGGATGTAGGATCTAATTTGTGTGGTGCATATTCATGATTGTATAAAAATAAAATGTTTCTTTAGTGGAGGAATAAATTAACCCTTTCCCCCATACATGTAGAAGCGACTTTTAGCGTATATAATTTATTCCTCCGCCGAAGAAAAAAGTTCCAGTTTATACCCTCATGAACAATTACCATTAAACATATTTTATAAAGCCTAGCAGATTTTGGCTTAAAGCAGGTTGAAAGTAAAGCAGAATGTGCCTTAAGGCAACATGCTTTAAGTGGACACATGTCTTCAAAACTAGAAACAGGCTATGGGGTAAAGGGTTAAATGCCTCGGTAAACGGGGACATACTTCTGGGTTAACGGGTTGAAGAAACGCTGAAATTTCGTTGAGCTTGGCTTTATGCAGTGCTCCGGATAAGGAGGGGTAAACTGCACAAATCCAACATGTTCTCACTCATTTTAATACAAAATCATATGGTGTCACTACTCATTAGAATCGTCTCTTTGAGACGATTCTAATGTGTAGTGACACCATAGGGTTTAAAATAGAATAAAGAATACTCCCCTTATCTTGAGCTCTGTTTATACGTGTTTTAAGTTGTTGATTTCTATCATTATTCTTTAATCCTTTACCCTATAGCCTGTTTCTAATTTGAAGACAAGAGACCACTTAAAGCAGGTTGAAAGTTTGGCACGATGCGTTTACTTTTAGCCCGCTTTAAGCTACATGTACCACCTGCGACGACATAGAAAATATTTCGTTTGGTACATGTACATGTTAATGACTTTATACATTGGATCTATTTTCTTCAGTGGAGGAATAAATTAAATGCGCTAAAGATACTTAATGCAGGTACTTGTATGAAACAAACTGACATCTGAATATAGAGTTAGTGCAATAAATGTTGGAAACATGTGTAGAACTCTCTGCATTATGTTTTGTTCTATAATATATTTGGACATCTTTCTATAAATATCTTCTTTCTGGAAGTGTTGATAAACATAGATAGTCTGACAGTAAATAATTGAAAGGTTCCGAGCAAATCGTCGCAACGGTAGAGATGAA
This sequence comes from Gari tellinella, assembly GCA_922989275.2. Lineage (NCBI taxonomy): Eukaryota > Metazoa > Mollusca > Bivalvia > Cardiida > Psammobiidae > Gari > Gari tellinella. Next base: position 79,242,634 of record OV277868.1, on the reverse strand, counting down.
ATGACGTTATTCTTTCCCGTTTAAACCAAACTAAGCACAGACGCAATGCAATAAAATTAAGCAAATTGCATTTTTTGAAAATTCTTACCGATTTAGCTATAGTGGCAAACAGTTTGGAGCCTGATCAGACGCCGGGTTACCCGGCGTCTGATCAGGCTCCAGACTGTTTGCAAGGTAAATAATTGTTTTAGCACAAACACGTTTATTGGAAAAGAATAACGTCTTCAATGCTATATTGTGAATGTCTGTTACTTTGTCTCTTGTGCGAAGGCAATGATCAATGCAATATATGTTAAGTTGAATGAAAAATATTTAAAAAATTGTGTTGTTCTTATTTTTTATGCCTACATGTACCTGCCTCCGTCTTTCATGATTTTGGGTCAATTTGTTTGTTATATCATAATCATATAGCTGTAGAAATCTTAAGATTTTGAATGCAGTAAACGGTTATCTATGTCTTTTGTCCGGTTTATAGAGAATTCCGGTATTTAGAGGTTCCGGTTTAGAGGGGTTTCACTGTAGTTTGGATCTAGATCAGAGGCTTAGCAACTTGACATCTATTCAGGATCGAAATTATTTGTCACTCGTTTGTATATCTGCACTTACAAGGAAATGTCAACCATAGAAGTATCCCTTTATACCATAGCCGTTTCCTAGTTTTGAAGACAGGTGGTCACTTAAAGCAGGTTGAAAGTAAAGCAGAATGCGCCTTAGACGAATTGTTTTACTTTCAGTCTGCTTTAAACTACCATTTGCTATGATATAGAAACGATTTCTGATGGTACATATTCATGTCTGTATAGAGTGAAACTATATTAAGTTTGCTAAGCACCAACGGTAACCAATGCATCGACCCTATCACTTTCTCTGTTTAGAACTATCCAGTTTTGTTCCATTTCAACAAAATGTTCAGGATTTGTTGCTTGGAGGTTCATTTTACAGGTTCTAATGTGACTAACACATGTTAATGTCCAATTCAGGTGGAATGGTAAAAATGATAAAATATCACTTTTTCACTGAAAACTGCAGAAGTTGCAAATTGCGTTTTCGACTTAAAGAGCATGCTTTACAATTCAAAAATAGATACATGTACAATTAAGAAATGAACTGATTTTTTCGGCGTTCAAGCGAAATAAACGACAGAACATTATCGGCAAATTTACCATGAATCGCTAGCGCGATTCATGGTAAATTTGCCGATAATGTTCTGTCGTTTATTTCGCTTGAACGCCGAAAAATATCAGTTCATTTCTTATATTTACTACGTTTTTGCTGTAATTTCTAATACTAGATTAACATTTTGTGTGTACGCATGTAAATTTTAATACAATATTTACGCAATCTAAATCCAAAACATGAAGACATTTGGCCGCACCTAACTGGAAAAAATTAATTTTGTCTTCGAAAAAAGTGTTGGAGACCTTGAATACTTTATAAAGACTGAACAATAAATTTGACTTATAAATAAATATTTTTACAATTTAATGTCAGGCGCATTTATAAACATCTAAGAATTGATTTAGGAAAAGGTTTTGTTTAAAAAAAGATATATATTTCAAAGAAAAATATATTGAGCTCGGTCGGGATTCGAACCCGTGCGGGGAAGGCCATGCAAATTTACAAGACGAGATTTGCAACATTTCGGACTTCGTTCGGATAATTTCTAACCTTATCGTCCAGGTTTTATATGGGACTGTTCAGTATATTACGTTAAACACGGAAAATGCCGAGATATCACGGAAAAAGGCGATCTTCAGTCTTGGAATTCCTTAATAAAGAAGAAATTTAGTTGGGAATCATGGTTTTCACTAAAAGGAAGGCATAGATCGGTTAAGAACAAATTTTGAAAAATCCTCCAAATGTTTGCTGTCCAAGTTCCGAAGATTAATTCGCGAATGAAAACTGCACATGCCCCGCCTCCTCTTCGAAACTTATCCACAAGTCCCGCCCTCTCGAGAAATGGTGTTTATACGAAATGAACAGCATTGTTTTCAATGGAATTGAATGGGGTGAATGTAAATATTTGATTATTGAAAGGTACAAAACTGTTTTTACAGTTGAGAATCTGTTATTCTTTCCCGTTTAAACGCAAACGTACGCAAACGCAAATCACTAAAACGTAGAAAAGAACAACTTTTGGACAATTCTGATAATTCTTGTTTATCTTTGTGGCAAACAGTTTGGAGCCTGATCAGACGCCGGGTTACCCGGCGTCTGATCTGGCTCCAAACTGTTTGCACTGCAAATAATAGTTTTAGCGTAAACGCGTTTATTGGGAAAGAATAACAGATTCTCCACTGTACCAACGAATATCATCTCTAAAACATTAAAATCTAGAATCCAAAATATTTGAATACTTTGGTGGAATCTCAGAAATTTCACATTTTGATAATTATCTCTTGTTTCGCCTACATGACCTAATCAAGTGTAAAATTTCTATCAGAATATGTAAAGTGAACCTTGGGCAAAATATCTCCAAATATGGAAGGAATTGAACAAATATGTTGGAAGCTATGCGGTAAGAAAGTGATAGGGTCAATGCATTGGTACCTATGGAAATATATTTCTTGACAGCAAACTTCGAGCAGTATATCTTTTCCAGTGAAATGAGGATTTCAATGCGATTAAATGAGTATACAGTAAAACCTCGCTATTACGACCACTAAAGCGAAGGCTTATTGATTGTATACTAAAGAGGTGGCAGCTTAAAGCAAGGTGACAGTGAAACAGAAAGCTCCTAAAGGAGCTTTCTGTTTCACTGTCACCTTGCTTTATGCGGTCACCTATCGTAAACGCCCTAATAATTTACCAAATTTAGTGGTCGTACATGTAATAGAGAGGTTTTACTGTATATGGAGTAATGGGTTAAATCTGACTACATAACGTACATGTAAATATATTCAAATTTTGCTTTCAATTAACTTATCGCAAATTCACCCGTTACTCGGCGTCTCGCCTGGATCAAAAGTTTTATTATGTGATGCAGGGGAGAATATGTTATTCTTCCCATTTAAGCACAAACGAAACGCAAACGCAAAACACTAAAATGTAGAAAATGACAACGTTTTGACAATTCTGACTTTTCATTTTTATTTGAGTGGCAAACAGTTTGGAGCCTGATCAGACGCCGGGTTACCCGGCGTCTGATCTGGTTCCAAACTGTTTGCAATGGAAATAATAGTGTTAGCGTAATTGCGTTTATTGGGAAAGAATAACGGTTTCGCCAGTGTATTTACTATTATTATGAAACTAGTAACATAATCTGGACCAAATAAAAGGGCGTGCAGAAAGTTAGGAGTAAATTCCATTACATGTATGTCATTTGTAAACAACTTTAACCCCTTCACTGCCATGACGTCATCAATATTAAACAATTGTCGTCTGCTTTTATTTCTCAAATTTAAAATATAGGTATTTTGACTTAAGAAGTATTGAAACAAGTGTCAAACAGTTTGGATTCTGATCAGACGCCGCTTAATGCACTGTCTGATCAGGATTCAAACTGTTTGCAAATAACTATTCTACTCGTCGAAAGGCAGTGAAGGATTTCATCTGATTGGATCCTTGACTATAATATATTTGCAGTGGTTGGCGACCACTTGATTATCATTTGTTTGACAAACAGCGTAGAACATGGTCAGCCACATTCGTTGATCTGGGTCATGCTGTAATTGGCGATCATTTCATGTTAGATTCAGATCTACATAGTCATCTGACTGAAATGGTCTCTCATTACAGAAAAGTTACTATTCATTTTGGTCTTTTATGTACTTCGTTGGTGGAACATTCTAGAAAATCTAATCGGTTATCTTCAAAAGGAATAGACCTAAACAGAATATCACTACAGGTGAAATATTGTTCAGAGCTATCCTCTGGATGTATTTCTTTTATTTGAAACAAATATTAATAATACAATGTGAGAAGTATGGATTATGTGGAAAAACAGTTAGTCTCTTATAACTCTATTCATAAGTGGCAGTGTACAGTTTTTTATAAACAAATAAATTGCTACACATTTTACACTGTCATATAGTCTAATGCATTACAAAATAATATAATATAGATGACAACCAGATGTATGCGTAATAGATGTTTTTTATTATATTAGATTTGTACATTTGTGAACATGGTTTAACATAAGAACATGAAACAATGTGCAATTTAACAAACAATTTCAAGGCGTCATAATATTATACAGTGGAGAATCTGTTATTCTTTCCCAATAAACGCGTTTACGCTAAAACTATAATTTGCAGTGCAAACAGTTTGGAGCCAGATCAGACGCCGGGTAACCCGGCGTCTGATCAGGATCCAAACTGTTTGCCACCAAGATAAACAAGAATTATCAGAATTGTCCAAAAGTTGTTCTTTTCTACGTTTTAGTGTTTTGCGTTTGCGTACGTTTGCGTTTAAACGGGAAAGAATAACAGATTCTCCACTGTACACATTGCAGTTCCTCTATACCGATCACTAAACAGAAGACTTAAATTGTTGTTAATTCTTTCACTGCAATGACGTCACCAATTTTAAACAATTATCCGATGTCTGCTGTTATTCTTAAATTTAAATTCATAGGTAATTTGACTTAATAAGTATTGCAATTAATGTCAAACAGTTTGGATCCTGATTAGACGCCGCGTTACGCGGCGTCTGATCAAGATCCAAACTGTTCCATACAAATAGAGAACTCGTGCAAGGCATGCATTGAAGGACTTTCGTGCAAAGTAATTGTCGCATTGATAATGGGTCGCCTACAAAATATTTTAACCCTAACCCTGCGGTTGATATCGTCCGCTTCGAAATTGTCTTCTGCAAAACTTATTAAATTTAGATTCATACATTGTTTAGGTAAAGAAACATAAAGTCGCGTGTCAAACAGTTTGGGTTTGATATGGATCTAAACTGTTTGCAACAATCAGGCAAGTCGCGATCAGGGTTCTGCTTGAGAGGTGGGTGTATTGTTTGTGTTACGTTTCCTGCTTGAGTCTTTCGTATTTATTACAGTAGGTATATCTCTATTTCTTGTTTTAACACATTAAGTGTCAAACAGTTTGGATCCAGATGAGACACCGATTTACTCGACGTCTCAACTGGATCCAAACTGTTTGCAACATTTATAACAAATTCGTCCGCATCGTGCAGAAGGTAAAAAAAACGTGTCTGCTTGAAGCAGGGTGGAAATAAAGCAGAAATCTCATTAGTAATAAACAAACATGTAATATCTACTAAAGGCGTAAGCCATGTGAGTTCCTATTTTTGCAACATCTTCACAGTGTCTACACATTTTGTTCATACAGTGGAGAATCTGTTATTCTTTCCCGTTTAAACGCAAACGTACGCAAACGCAAAGCACTAAAACGTAGAAAAGAACACCTTTTGGACAATTCTGATAAGTCATCTTTATCTTGGTGGCAAACAGTTTGAAGCCTGATCAGACGCCGGGTTACCCGGTGTCTGATCTGGATCCAAACTGTTTGCACTGCAAATAATAGATTTAGCGTAAACGCGTTTATTGGGAAAGAATAACAGATTCTCCACTGTACTTTTAGAGACGCCTTGTTTAATCGGCTAAACATTGTTAACTCATTTACCCATTAAACTTTAAATGGACACTTTCCAGTTTCCAATTTAGTCTTGTCCCGTTTTGAATATATATAGCGTCGATTTGTATAATTTTCATGTATGTTACAATGTAGACCCTGATCAGGTCTCCAGTATTGTATTCTTCATTTATACAGTGAAACCCCTCTAAACCGGAACCTCTAAATACCGGAATTCTCTTTAAACCGGACAAAAACGTTGGTCCCGTTTCTAACTCTTCTCTATTTAACACATTACCACCATCAAATGCCTTTTTACGTCTTTATTTATTTTTACACTGAATATGTATCATCAGAAATATGTTATAAAGTCTAGTTATTAATAGCTTAAAAGCAGGTTAAAAGTAAAGCAGAATGCGCCTTAAGGCGCATTCTGCTTTACTTTCAACCTGCTTAAAGTGATCAGCCATTTTCCATACTTGAAACCCCTCTAAACCGGAATCCCCTCTAAACCGGACATTTATATTTTCCCTACACGCGTCCGGTTTAGAGGGGTTTCACTGTATAGGGCTTATACAGGTCGAGTATAGTCGTCATTAGGGTTCAATTGGTTGAATAATATAATGCAAATGGATTGTAATATTTATCTACCGTTCTATCAAATACAGTGAAGACAATAGTTTCCTTCCCGTTTAAACGAAAATGTTATAAAAAGCAGAAATGGCAACATTTTGACATTTTTGACAACATTTATTCATTTTAATCTGAGTGACAAACAAACTGTTTTGAGCCAGAACGTGACAGTGCGATATGTTCGTAATACCGGTACAATGTATTTACTTGACTTCAGGTTTATAGCATGTATAAGAAGTGGTGACTAAGAGATTGGGGTCGTGCACATGACCATGAATACTTATTGCACTATCAAAAGGTTGACTGACCAGCGCAAATACAGTGGAGAATCTGTTATTCTTTCCCGTTTAAACGCAAACGTACGCAAACGCAAAGCACTAAAACGTAGAAAAGAATAACTTTTGGACAATTCTGATATTTCATGTTTATCTTGGTGGCAAACAGTTAGGAGCCTGATCAGACGCCGGGTTACCCGGCGTCTGATCTGGCACCAAACTGTTCGTATTGGAAAAAATAGTTTAAGCGTAAACGCGTTTATTGGGAAAGAATAACTCATTCTCCACTGTAATAAACCTAATCACTCCCTTACTCCGAATACAATGGTTAATTGCAAACCGATTGGATCTTAGTCAGACGCCGAGTAACTCATACATATATAACATGTACTTTAATCAGTTTTTTTATGATACAGTGTACATCTACATCAATTTGAGAAATAAAAGCAAGCGACATGACGTCATGACAGTGCAGGGTAAAGCTTCGACGCAATATGAGTAAAGAGGGTGTAACATTTTGCGGTTACATTGTGTATCAGTTGTTTTTTTGTTTTTGTTTTTTTAACAAAATCCAGCAGGAACCAGTATTTAATCCAATAACCTCAATGACGTCATATGCTGTGAACAATTGTGGTCTGCTTTGGGTGTTTTTATTTCTCTGATCTAAATTTTAGGTAAACGGACTAAACTTAAAAGTATTATCGTAATGAGTGTCAAACAGTTTGAATCCTGATCAGACGCCGCGCTACGCGGCGTCTGATCAGGATTAAAACTGTTTTCACATATCCGTTGTACTCGAGTTAAGGCCGTGAAGAGGTTATAAAATGAATCATCATAAAATGAATCAAACTTTTTTTAAAGGTTATCAACGGGCATTACACTTCAAATGTTAATATTACTAGATACTGTCAATGTGTTCATCAATTGCGCTAGATGAAAGGAAACATTGTCAAAGATAGAGGTAAACTGTACAGTGAAGAATATGTTATTCTTTCCCAATAAACGCGTTTACGCTAAAACTATTATTTGCAGTGCAAACAGTTTGGAGCCAGATCAGACGCCGGGTAACCCGGCGTCTGACCAGGCTCCAAACTGTTTGCCACCAAGATAAACATGAAATATCAGAATTGTCCAAAAGTTGTTCTTTTCTACGTTTGAGTGCTTTGCGTTTGTGTACGTTTGCGTTTAAACGGGAAAGAATAACAGATTCTCCACTGTATCACATTTGCATTATTGAAAACATTGCAGACTCTGATGATAGGCATTTTGTGTCGTCTAACCAGGGACATAACGACTTGTTGCATCACCGGCATCTCATCAAGAGCCATACTGTTGGCCACTCCTATCCAATTTTAAAAATAAAATTACAAAAATGTTTTAAATTTAGAACAGCAGCAGACGACAATTGTTGCAGACGAAAATATTACATATACTTAGCGTTCCAAATGGTAAACGGGAAAAGTTACCTCTAGGTATTATAATATGTGGAACAAGTGTCATTTCGATATACTATCAAGATATGATATGTGTGGTACGCGTGACGCGATAACCCCTTACACCTTAATAAGCGCAACTTTGATACCGAGGGAAAGACCTTATTATTTCTCAATTAAACGCAAACTAAACGCAAAGGCAATGCGATAAAATGCTAAAAATGACTATTGTTTGAATATTTGATGAGGCATTTGAATTTTTGGTTGCAAAAAATTTGAAACCTGATCAGACGCCAGGTTACCCGGCGTATATTCTGGCTCTAAAGTGTTTGCCATAGACACCATTTTTTAGCAAACACGCGTTTATAGAGAAAGAATAACGCATTCCCTTCCGTGCGAGTTGCAATTAGTTTGGGCTAGAACCAGACGCCGTGTTACACGGCGTCTAACTGTAACTAGTATTGAACATTTTCATAATTATGTGCATAAAACTCATTTCTGAGTAACTTGGAATATGACACCGGCGAAAATTCAGTATGCTAAGCATTAATCATTGGTCTGCTTATCACGACTTGGCTGTTATTTGCAAACAGTTTGGATCTAGATCAGACGCCGCGATACGCGGCGTCTGATCTGGATCCAAACTGTTTGCTAGTCTGTTATAGGTTTCTACAGTTGAAAAATACATAAATCGTTTCTTAAAGAATTTTGCAGAAGGCAATTTGAAACCACACGTTATTAACGACAGAGGAAGGGTTTAAAGGTTCATTGTCTTTTCACATTTTCACTTGACCTGAAATTCAATAAGAGGTGAAAATCTCGACCTTTCTTTATCTAGTTTGGCATAAATCTTCGCTTTGCACGGGGACTTGCACGTGGTCACAGATCCCTCCCAAATACTGTCATGTAACACCTTAAAATGGAACCACACGTCACCAATCAACAGCGCTACGTCATCAGCCATCGGCGCGCGCACCCTAAAAGTCACGTGACTATTCGCTTGAATGTCACCAGCCATTGGTTCCAACAGAGTTCCGTTCAACCATCTGTGACAAGCTCTCGGTAGGGGGCGCTTGTCTTTGGCTGGTTGCCGGCATTCGATTAGGTATCTGAACAAACAGTCACATGACACAGTACCATCTTCAGCACTAGGACTGTTATCACCGAGGATAGAAAACACATATTTCCCTTGCAGGGGACAGCGAATCTGATATGATATTGACGTTTCGTCTCTATGTTTGATAAACACATATCTCTGGAAATCGGGTATATCGTTGTCCCATGGTCCATAATACTTGAATGAATAATTCAGTTTCACATCTTTGTCCTGTAACTTGAAGCTACATATGACTTCGTCATGGCTGTACTGAATCAGCGGATCAATGTGAGTCTCTGGTTGAATCCTTAACTGATTCATAGATGGCGTCGGCCCGAAGAACGGAACTTTTGGAAATGGGCTTTTGATTACATCGCGCTTTTCAACACACTTTATACGGAACGCGCATGCGCTCTGAAGCGAATCAGAGTTCCAATCGTCCTTCGCATACACTGTGAAAAAATATCTGCCAGCTTTAGGTGGCGCCACTGTAAATATTGCATTGTGTCCCACAATTCTCAACATAACACGCCCCTCGAGTCTGCTAGCGTTCAATGTTTTGTCTCTGGCTTCAAACGTATATCCAAATCCTAAAAGGTTCGGAATTTTCAACTGCAGAACAACAATTCCATTCTGTGTGTATTGTATACAGTCATAGTGCACGGCAAACTTTAGTCCGTAGTTGAAAAATGGCGATTTGACGACCGGAAGTGTGATAAATTCAGTCAGTGTGATTGGACACTCAAGAAGCTGCCATTTTGGCTCATCCGGGTAATGCTGGTAGATATGGTCTTCAGGGTCCGTAATGAAATAAAACTCATCACATTTATAGAAGAATTTCTGGGGATTGTCGCTTTTGTCTTCCTTGACTTGGTGGCCTTTGACATGCCTGGCTCCCCAGTTACAGTTTATAAAGCACCAGGAACCAGCAATAAACACTGCAGTCCAAGAGTTCCGGTATTTGTTACCCTCAATGCGCATGCCCGGGCGATACCCGGCTCCTTTGGAGTATCCTTGTATCACCTCGCAGTACAGACCTGCGTAACTGTGAATAATAAAATATCATTATACATGTACAGTAAAACATCTCTATTGCGACAATCAACCAAGAGCTGTCGGAGAACAGCAAAGCTCGCCTAATTAAACCTTTCTTAAATAGGTAACTATCAATAGAAAAGTGTATCAGTACATTGATATTCAAGCCACAGGGAACCTCCATTCCAAGTATCAGCTAACTAATGCAAATATGTAATAAAATAAAATAAATAAAACAAATAATAAATAAAATAAATAAAAAACTTTAAAATACTCAATTTTATATGAAACCAGGCTATAATTGATGTCACTGAAGTAGAGTTTTATGTTTTAAAATCAAAATATAGATAAACCGATCTAGAAAAAAATTATAGAGTTCGAAAACACATGTCGAGTTTTTTCATAAGCAAAACAAGAAATGTTGTTTTTGAAAAAAATATATCTAAAGGGGTCATTTCACCAAGAAATCTTCCCGGAAGACTGAACTGCGATCTCAGAGCGTGGCTTGGTCGCCCCAGGTCGCACGTAGTTGACGGTTGACCGAGGGTTGGTCGCACCTTGGTCTCCCGTGGTCGCACATGGTCGAGGATTGGTCTCCCGGAAGAATAGATCGTAGCTCGGTTTTTTGACATGTCAGAAAAACCGAGCCTCGACCTAAAAGTCGCACGGAGAGCTCCGAAAGAGCGAGCATGGTCGAGGAAAGAACGTATTGGTCGAGGGACGATCGAAAATAGAGCGGGGTGAGCGAGGCTCAGTCTACTCGAGCGAGAACTGATCGCGCGCATGATCGTGCTGGTCGACCCCTGCTCGATCCTCCCTCGATCCGTGTGATCTAGCTTCGCTCTTTGGCGATCAAGCCTCGCTCCACGCGACCTGTCCCAGACCTTCCCTAGCCCCGTTATTTCTATTGACATGATTGGATCGAGATAGAAGGACTAAGGTGCGACCTATGTACGCTTAAGCTTTAACCAATAAAGTAACTATGAGTAAATGAATGTAACCCTTTGCAAATATTGTAAATAATGTATTTTTTGCGTAAATATATTAAATGTTTCATAAATCTTGTTTTATTATAGGCTTGTTTCTTTGATTCATGAATAAAATGAAAAGATTAACCCTACCATTGCCAAGGCCGCCAACATCGACATTGGCGAACATGTTGGATCCTGATCAGATGCCGCGTAATCCAAACTATTTGACACTCATATCAATGTTTCCAAAGTCCAAAACGTATAACACTGAAGTTTTAAAAGTTAAAGAGGGTAACAAATATAAGCCGATATTATAATAAGGCAGCGACAGTGTAAGATAGGTATTTCCGTAATATTGGCAGTGAAAGGGTAAAAAGGACAAAAACACCCATAGAGAACAAAAATAAAACAAAGAAAAAATCACCCCCCCAAACAAAAACCCCATAAAAACACTAAATATCATAGTCAAACTGCATGGACAGCGCAGTGGTTAGCGCACGTGATTCTCACTAATGCGGTTCGAGCTCGATACCGGCAGTGTTAGAGGGTGCAGTGGTCGCCCATCCGAACAAGTAGGGATTCTCCGGGTACTCCGGTTTCCTCCCACAATAGTGTTCACATACGCCTAAAGGAGCAATCTGCTTCACGTTCAACTTACTTTAAGTGGTCAAATCTAGAAACAGGTTATTGGGTAAAGGAATACTTAAATAATTTTTGGTATTAATTCAAGTTTTTTGTATTTTTTCGGGGTGCTTTTTTAAATGTTTATCCATTTATGGTGTGATATGGTTTTTTTGGTTCAGTTTAAAAAAAAGTAAGTAAATACAATCAAAACTTCAGATAATGTTGAGGATCCCTGATAAGATCGGACCAAATATCTGGACTCTACGAACAGCGATAGGCCATTATCGTCACTGCCGACTTGTTCCGAACCGAACCAATAGCAAATGCATATCGATTTGATCCATGATTTCCCTTCGGAGACTGGTCAAAACCTGAAGGTCGTCCACCGATCGCCAGACCTTTTATTGAGATCGCAAAGGGTCGCGCGCAAATCCATGCGACCATAACGAATATGCGCGTAGCTCGAGCGAGACTCTGTCGAGAAAAGATCGATAATTGGTTGTCTGAGCGAGGCTAGAACGTTCGAAATCGCATCTAAGTCGCATTGATCGAGGGCACATTGCAACTCGGACGTAGCTAGATCGGCCTGGCATAAGTCTTGGTCGGCCGAGGTCGCGCGCTTTCGAGGATAGATCGTCGGGAGATTGAGGCTATGTCGCAGACTGGTCGAACAGAACGAGTCTTGGTCGTGTCAAAATCGCTTTAGATCGAGTGGATGGTCGTAGGTAGAGCGTATATAGAGCGTTTGTAGAGCGTATATGGCGAAGGTAGAGCGTACACATCGAAGGTCGCACGAGCTAACATCGAACATAGAGCGTACACAGAAAATAATGTGGTAGGTCGCGCGGTTTTTGCCCGCCACTACGGGAAAACCGAGCTGCGATTAAGGTCGCGCGTGGTCGCGTGCGACTTTTCCAGGTCGTACATGTACTCGGTGAAATGACCCCATAAGAAAGTTAACCTTTTCAATGGTAATGACATTTTATTTACATTAAAAGGACTCGCAACCGGATGGTGTACTTGTCAAAATAAAATAAAATACTCAAATAAAAGCAAATTTGTGGCATTATTTGGCTTCTGACATGAAAAAAATATGATCAGTCCAAAAAAAGTCTCAAGAATCGTCATCGAATCTTATTTTTTTTTAAAAAATATTTCCATTGTTTTTCTATAGCGTCAGCTGACGGTATAGTTGTTGTTGTTGCTTCTCTACACGGGCTCCGACATACACCCGAGCCGAATATTGTAGTATCAATCGCTACCAGTGAAGTATGTTAATTCGCTACCATGTATATAGAGAGCGCACGTAGCCGAGGGGGTAAAGGCGTTTCCTCATTTTTCATGTTTGTCTCCGCATGGTGGGTCACGGGTTCGAATCCCACCAGAGCTTCTTTTTTTTTTTTTTTTTGAAATGCATTTTTTAACAGAATTTATTATCCTAAACTAAATCTTACCCATTTATATAAGCATTTGACATATATTTACAAATTACTATTTTTAATGCTAAATCCGGTTGCGAGCCTCTTTAAAATACAAACATAAACTAATGTATTTCCCCCAAAAAATATTTAAAACAAGAAAGAAAAGAAGTTATTACGTCAAAAAATAATGGCTGACAAGTGCTATGTTCTAGTGTCCTAAAGAAGGGGTCATTTAGGTTTCATGTTGTGACTTATCGACTTATGTGATCTTATTGTGCGTTACACCATCGTATCGGCAAAGAATTGTTCTTTAAAATGATATATCACATATGCATTTTGCACTTATTATATTGAAGTTACTGATCAGTTGCCACTACTTAAAAAATGTCCCTCGTATAAACAAAAAGGTCGGATCACAAGTTATTACAACATTAGATTCGGAACTTCACTTTAGCCCATAGTTCGCTTCTTCGTTTAACTTTGAAATACGGATAAATTCATCTTAAGTTATGTCATTTCGAGAAATCGAAGTTCGACCGTACACTTTTAACAACATGTTTACCTGCAGAGTCGTTTGAAGAGGTCGTGGTAACTCTCCGTGCCAAACTTGATCCCTCTCAGCAGACCCATGGGCGTGTCCGGGTTGACCGTGTCGTCCACCTCTAGTTGATTCAAGTCCTTTACCGTGATCCACCGGAAAATAGCCCTGCAAACACAAACAAGCGAAAGTTAATGTTGGTCTGAAATACGTATTTACACATTTATAATATGGGGATGTTCATTTGATTCAAACAATGGACGCATTGGTTAATTGAAACTTTTATATTCCTTTTATCATTGCATATCATTAAACTGGGTGTCGACAAACGCTTCACGGTATACTCCTAATTTAGTAAGATATCTTAATTTCCTACTCCTCAACTTGCATCATAACCTAGGACAACTTTTCCTATATATGCACTGCTATTGGGTTTGAAACGTTTAAAAAGTCCATCAAAATTAATATAGATCTAGTTAAAAAATATTTGATTGTTAAGAAATCCAAATACGAGTTCACTATAGGAATAAACAACATATTTTTGACGTTCATGACGGTATGACTACATTAGCTTCACAGGGGGTAAATTGCGTAAACGCCCGAAGGGCGTTTTCGTTAAATTTACCCCCGAAGCTAATGAAGTCATACCGTCATGAGCGGCAAAGAGATGTTGTTTATTCCTTATATTTATATTTTCTGTCTTATCAATTTACTGTGTTTATTGGCCAGATTTGTTTTTCTGTATAAGAATTTATCATATACCGGTCAAAGAGGTTTGATAGATGTAATGTCGATGTAATAGCCATTCCAGTTTCTAAATATGATGAGAAAGTAGTCCCAACTACATGTACTCTAATTGTATTAAAAATTCAGGATTTTTTCCTGTAAACTTTCTCTCTGTGAATGGAAAAGACTTACAAGGCAAACAAATAACAGTGCAACTTGAATATCTATTGCCAAAGCACATTCTAAAAATACAGGTCGCGGTTGTTTTCTTAACCCATTTACACACATAGCAACGCGATGGCAACGACCTATGGGTCTGTATCACTCCGCTAGTGTCATATGACCGTCGACCAATGGGAGCTTAGTGTTAAGTGCCCGATGTAGTCTATTTGAAGAAGTCCACGAATAGCACGGGCGAAATCCGAACTGGCTAAAACCAGTTCCGAAGTGTAGGTTCATCGGCAGATGCACCGCACATTTTTAATAGGATTACATAAAGACTTTACATGGTGAATGTAAATATATCAGTTTGGACCCTGATTATACGCCGAGTAACTATGTGTATAATCTGGGTCCAAACTGTTTGTAAACGTCAGTCAATCGTTATCAAATGGAACTAGGTTAAATGAAATTCTCCGGGTATAAAAGGGGTGTGGAAATGGTGACAATGTCTCCAAAGGCATGCACATGGTTACCGTGCTTTCTCCAAGTCATTGTTACATGGTAAGATTAGATCCCGCACAAGGTTGGTAAAGGAACTGTACTCAGCTTCCGCCACCTGAAATATAGAACAAGAATTGCATTACCTAAAGAAGAACTAATGATTTCTTCGTAGCATTGTATGAATTAATTGAAGAGGCTGTTAAATGCACAATGTTTAGGCCATCGTTATTTGTATCATTTCCTTCATTACTGTTGTCAGTGCATAAGACAAGTTGTTACTGCTTTAGCACTGCAAAATGATTTCCAGTTTACACTCAGCATTAGTTTGTAGTCACTTCTCATAACGGTACGATGGAAACGTTTCTTATGGTACATGGTAGAATCAAGAAAACACACATTTTAAAGTAGGTTAATGTGTGAAATAGAGTGACCATGAGGAAATGGCCATGAGTTTATTTTTATGGTACAATTTATTGTATTTGGTTTGAATTCTCGTTTATAAGTAACATTAAAAAATCGTTTTTCTCCACCGTACATGAACCATTTGGATGATGCCATCGAACCTTTAAAATGAAAACGACCGAGCGATGCATTTCAAGTGGCATTTGGAATGATATCAGTAATGATTTTATCAAATTTAATGCTCTTGCTCAAAACAGCACTGTTTTACTTCAAGCTGATGTTTTGCTCTCAATTATTCAACATTACATTGACTAGTTGTCTGCTCGAGATTAGGACCAGACACAGAAGACATGTTGTGGAATCTGCTGACAATAAGTTGATTGACCAGGAAAACCATGTACTTCACTTATAATTCTGATTAAAATGCCATGGATAGTTTTGGTCTAATTAAATATGACTCTAGATAAGTGGAGTATTTCAAAGCTAAAATCTGTATGCCTCTACAAAACCTTATGATGTGACTACTCATTAGAATTGTCGCAAAGCGAGTAGTCACATCGTAGGATTTGGTGGAGGCATACGGGAGAAAAGGTTGGAAATAAGTGCTTTGATTTGATTTGTTACGATTTTAATAACAGTATTTCAGTTATATTGCGGCTTCCAGCTAATAACGGGTTGGAGAGGACCCCAAATGCCCTGCATACACTGTTTCGGTTACAAACCGGCAACTGGATATAGCCTTCGACCTTCCGTAAGCCAGCTGGAAAGACTCGCCACGGAAAAACTCAGATGTGTCCAGGCCAGGTCTCAAACCCACAGCGATGAGGAGCTAAGTGGTTGTGAGTCACAGTGACAACATGTATGTATAACGGCCCCGCTGACATTAACTCATTATCCCATGAAACTGCCACTTGACAATTCCCATGAAACTGCCACTTGACAATTCAAGTCTGCAATAAAGGCTGGTCCATTTTAGACTATTTAGTGATGTTTTTTGTAACAAATAGCAAAATGACAAACAGTGGAGTCCCTGATCAGAGGGCCCCTGCACGAACCCTCTGATCAGGGACATCACTGTTTGCATATGACAAGTGTACTCTTCACAGGTACACATTTGGTAATATGCGTCACGAAGGCTCATTGAGTTAACTCGATTGATCCGAAAAAACCGGAGTTCATTTACAGCTGCTGATAAAAATGTCATGAGTAGTTAGGGTCTCATGAATCATGCATGATTATTACAACAAGTGCTTGTTCTCCGGAGGGATGATCTAACAATCAATTTGTCAAACGCCATCACAAGATCTCGTTGATTAATTGCTTCACGCGAGATCGGTAGTTACAGTTTCTGTTTTGTGCGAAATACTTCCGTTACCAGGTCAACGATCAATGTACAGATGGCCACCATTTTAACATTGACACTCATTTCAATCTGGGTAATAAAAAATCCCGAGCCTGATCAGGTCGAGATTTTTTTCTTGTTTTTTTTTCTAACCCTTTCATGATAAAATTCATTGTGAACGTTTTACCCCTTCACTGTCATAGCAAGCATTTTACATTCATTTTCTCCATTTCATTGTTTTGCGTTTAGTACAGTGGAGAATCTGTTATTCTTTCCCGTTTAAACGCAAACGTACGCAAACGCAAAGCACTAAAACGTAGAAAAGTACAACTTTTTGACAATTCTGATAGTTCATGTTTACCTTGGTGGCAAACAGTTTGGAGCCTGATCAGACGCCGGGTTACCCGGCGTCTGATCTGGCTCCAAACTGTTTGCACTGCAAATAATAGTTTTAGCGTAAACGCGTTTATTGGGAAAGAATAACACATTCTCCACTGTATTATTCATTTTAGAAATATTAACGTCTTCTCCACTTAACATGTGTGCCAAATGACGCCCCGAATACGCATGTTCTTGATATAAATAACGGAATAATAATGAAACAATAATGAATTTAATCAAATCTTATAAGTTTTATCTGAACACACTGCGGACGTATTCTTTAGTTATTGAAGCCCGAAGGTATCGATTTATTTTCCTAAAACTGTTCTAAAACAGAAATATTTCGGTTTATTAAATTGTGTCATGACGCTATTTGCTTAATATTAGGTTTTAATCTAAGCGATCAGTTTCCGACGAACTAACCATGTGATCAGAACTCTTAATTTGGTGTTTTTTTCTAAAGTTTAACCCTTCTTTCCATAACCTTCAATAGAAATCATCTGTATCAAACTGACCAAGCACATGTAGCAATAACGTGTTTTAAGTGCAAACATGTAACAGGATAGCGGCGCCATTTACGCGCATACAGTGCTCCCTCCCTACAACGGCCTTCCTAACAACAACGATTGCCGCTGTTCCCCAAACAAGACATTTATGTCCAACCTTTTCATGGCTGCAATACCGTCTGCCTATTTATGGTCTACTTTTTTTTTTATCAAAGTTATATATAAGTGGACATTTTGAAAGAAGAATGCCGAGTGACAAACAGCTTCAATCCAGATCAAACGCCGCGTGACGCTGTGTCTTATCTGGATTCAAACTGTTTGCAAAAATAAGCCAAGTCTTAATTTTCCCTCGGGAGTCCTTAAAACGACTCACTCCGAACAACACTCACAAACTGTGTCTCCCATTGGGTGTCGTTGTACAGAGGAAGGAGTAAATGTACAGTGGAGAATCTGTTATTCTTTCCCGTTTAAACGCAAAAGTACGCAAACGCAAAGCACTAAAACGTAGAAAAGAACAACTTTTGGACAATTCTGATAATTCTTGTTTATCTTGGTGGCAAACAGTTTGGAGCCTGATCAGACGCCGGGTTACCCGGCGTCTGATCTGGCTCCAAACTTTTTGCACTGCAAATAATAGTTTTACCCGGCGTCTGATCTGGCTCCAAACTGTTTGCACTGCAAATAATAGTTTTAGTGTAAACGCGTTTATTGGGAAAGAATAACAGATTCTCCACTGTATAAGATATTGCGATTATGCAGAGGAAAGATTTAAAAAAGAATTACACTGTTCCATAAATGACGGTTACCACTATTCCCTCAACAAGACAAGTACAGTGGAGAATCTGTTATTCTTTCCCAATAAACGCGTTTACGCTAAAACTATTATTTGCAGTGCAAACAGTTTGGAGCCAGATCAGACGCCGGGTAACCCGGCGTCTGATCAGGCTCCGAACTGTTTGCCACCAAGATAAACAAGAATTATCAGAATTGTCCAAAAGTTGTTCGTTTCTAGGTTTTAGTGCTTTGCGTTTGCGTACGTTTGCGTTTAAACGGGAAAGAATAACAGATTCTCCACTGTATGTCTAACACTTTTACTGTTGCAATATCGTCTGCTTAATAATGTCGTCTGCTGAATAAATATAATGACGAGTGACAGTTTGAATCCAGATCGCGTTACGCGGCGTCTGATCTAGATTCAAGCTGTTTGCACATGGAAGCCAATTTTTTAATTTTATCTCTCTACAACGACTCTCTCCGAACAACACACACAATATTTGTCTCCCACTGGGTGTCGTTGTAGAGAGGGGAAGACTGTACAATGTTTTGTACAAAACTTCAATAAAAATAGGACGTGACAATTTTACTAAATCAACATTTAATACGGTGTAAACAAATGAATGATAAATTTTGCAAAAGTGTGGACCGTGGTGAGACGCCGAGTTCCTCGGTGTCTCATCTGGATCTAAATTGTTTACAATTCTGATAACATTTCTTGAAATAAAATTGCGGATTAATCTAATTTTTATGTTGCGGCAGACGACAAAATTTCCAGACAAAACCTCCCATAATGCACTAAGCAGATCCATGTAAGTGCTTCCCCTTCAATGCCATGACGTCATCAAATTTAAACAACTGTCGTCTGCTTTTATCTCAAATTTGAATATCGGGAATTCTGACGTATGAAAAAATTGAAATGAGTATCAAACAGTTTGGATGCTGATCAGACGCCGCGTTTCGCGGCGTCTGATCAGGATCCAAACTGTTTGTAAATAATTATTGTGCTCGGGGTAAGGCAGTGAAGGGGTTAGTGCAACCGGCAACTTCACGGTTGAAGATCAAAATAAACATTTGTTAGGCTGTCTGCTTCCCAAGGACCCTTGATCAGTATCAGGCTAATGAATTTTCCGCTTCTCTAGTAATTTCAGATCCTTTCAACATCTGAATGTATCGTGTGTTTCTAATTAGTATTCTGCTCAGTGATTTTGCGCAGTATACGTCAACGCAGTATCTAACATTTGTATAAATTCATTGACTAAATGTGAATGTTACAGTGGATAAAACGTTATTTTTTCCCGTTTAAACGCAAACGAAACGCAAACGCATTGCAATAAAACGTAGAAAGTTACAATTTCTTGACAATTTTGAATGTTGATTTTAACCTGGACGGCAAACAGTTTAGAGCCTGACAAGACGCCGGGTTACCAAGCAGCGTCTGATATGACTCCAAACTGTTTGCATTGAAAATAATATATTACGGAAAAAAGGCTTGCCTTTTTTCCGTTCTTAAGTAATGCGTGATAAAATCAAAGGTATTCCAATTCTATTCAATCACTGTCAGACTTTGAAAAGTGTTTGATTTGCGCGTGAATAATTTCCTCAAAACTAGGCAACTACAAAACATGGGGGCTGACATATTGGATGATGACGTCACGGCTTTTACGAAGAGTTGTGCGTGACGTTTCGGAATTCCCGATTTCGGTGATATTTTTAAACCATTTTAAGAATGAATAAGCCACAACACTCACTTGTAATGATTTCCTCCAAATGACAAATTTTCAAACAGTTCAATTCATACCCGTTAACGCTAAAAATGAACGTTATTTGCAAAAAGCTACTTCTCAATCGAACCGATAAAAATAACGGATTACCAAAACGTCATCAATATGAATAATGACGTCATTATTGGTGGTCATATGACTTCCAAAAATAGTTTCAGAATGCATTAAAATACAGGGCTTCCATAAGTTGAAATGAAAAATCCTAAGATTTCCAAATATGGATTTTTCAAGCGCGATTTTACGAATCGTACCTTTACCCCATAGCCGATTTCTAGTTGTGTTGGCATGTGACTACTTAAAGAAGACTGGAAGTAAAGCAGAATGCGCCTTATGGCGCATTCTGCTTTACTTTCAGCCTGCTTTAAGCTACCATAACCTGGGAGAAAATCCGGAGATTTAGGAACAATCCGAAAAATTGGGTAACAACATATAGATCTTGTCCCAAACAATTTAGGTTTATAATAAAAGTTCGAGTCGGGTGTGTAATCCAGATCTCAGTCACGAGAGGCGTAGCCTCGAGTGTGATCTGGAATACACAACGAACTGATACAAGATCGCTGATCAGACACTGGCGATAGATCTATTCCGTTTTCATTAGTACAATTTTGCTTTTTTCCGTCCATAGGCAAAGCCTAAATACATATTAAACGTAAACGCGTTTATTGGGGAAGAATAACGTTTTCTCCACTGTATATGGATTTTGAGCCTTGTTATATGTCAGTTTGAACCATGTGATCTGGAGCAATGCTGCATGCAAAAACATTTCATGTGCACGTGCAAAGGATATAGAAGAAATATAGAACTGTTTAACCCCTTCAATACTAAGTAACTCTTGTGGGTTAATAGGTTCCATTGTGGATCATTTTAGTTACCAAAACATGAACTAGCCTATACTTGGAATTTTTGGTAGTTTAATAAATACTGCTCTAAATAAGCAAACAATGTAGACCCTGATCAAAGGGCTCCTATCGGAGCCCTCTGATCTGGGTCTACACTTTGCAAATGTAATAATCATATTTTAAACAGGCCCATGGTGTTGAAAGGGTAACCTTACTAGCTTCAATGTGGGAAACAAGACTAGTATTTAAATCATTCATAAACAGTGAAGCAACTGGATAAGACCACTGATCTTAGTTTACATTGCTTGTCAAACTTTTGAACAAGGTCAGGATACACAGATTTAAATGATCATTTTATAAACAACTGGAACAGTCAACTGGAAAGTTGAGGATGATAAGGGTTACGTTATGATAAGAAACAGATGTTTACTCAGATAGCAGCTGTTTCTCTTGTAATGAGACATTTTATTTGATTCTGTTATTTTTACTGAAGATATTATGGAAGGATTGCTGCCTGTGTCCCCTTTCTTCTCTCTCTCTCTCTGTTTCTCTATCTGTCTGTCTATCTGTCTGTCTCTTTCTCTCTCTCCTCAGTAGAGTCCTGCGCGTATTTGCAAGCAGTTTTAAATCCAGATTATCATTGTATGCACAAAACGTATTCAGGGCTCCAGATAAGAGGGAGTAAAATGAACGAATCTATTATGTTCTCCTTTATTTCAGTACCAAATCATATGGTGTTACTACTCATTAGAAACATCTCGAAGAGACGATTCTAATGAGTATTGACACCATAGGGTTTAATGCAGAAATAAAGAATTTCTTTTTTAATACTCCCCTTATCTGGAGCCCTGCGTATTGGTTTCAGTGTTTCCTATCCCATCGCCTCCATAAATACAGCTTATAAATACTCTTTTACTGTATTTTATCCTATAATGTATTCCCTAAATGAAGAAAATATCTCCACTTTATACAGTCATAAATATGTTTTCTATAAACATGTTTACACAAAGCCTCAATGCGCATTCTGATTTACTCTCACACCCTCGTTTAAAAAACATATTTCTTCAAAACTACACACAGGCTATGCAATATAATATACGGGTATTATATAGTCATTTACGGTCTGGCTGAAGAGAGTCGATTAATAATATTTGCATAAAGCCTTGGCCTATATCTGTTTTAATGATAAAACGAATTACGAATCGGTAATTATTTTCTACTAATTATTTCCATGTCTTCACATAAGGGCTTATTTTGTCATTACTAGAACTGCCTTATGAATCTCTGTGGGACCCTCTAGCAGAAAAATACAGGCAAACACAAACGATTTAAACCAAACGAGTAACTCAGAAAACACAAAATGAGAATATCTCGTACAGTGGAGAACACGGGCTTCTCTTACTGCAACAACACCCAATGGGAGACAAAGATTGTGTGTGTTATTCGGAGTGAGTTGTTATGGGGAGAGACGTTGGGTATAGTGGAGAATCTGTTATTAGTTCCCGATAAACGCGTTTATGCTAAAACAAGTTTTTCTTTTACAAACAGTTTGGAGCCAGATCAGACACCGGGTCACCCGGCGTCTGATCCGGCTCCAAACTGTTTGCCAACAAAATAAATATGAATTATCAGAATTGTCCAAAAGTTGTACTTTTCTACGTTATAGTACTTTGCGTTTGCGTTTCGTTTGCGTTTAAACGGGAAAGAATAACAGATTCTCCACTGTAACATTTGTAAACAGCCTGATCTGAATTCAAGCTATTTGTGACTCTTCAGTGTGCTTTTTCTGTCAAAATGTGCAACACGTGACTGAGAAAAACAGCAGACGACACTGTTTTAGCAGACGATATTGCAATAGTGCAGTGATAGTTTTAGAAATCAGATGAATGAGTCCTCGGGATGCACATTCTGTAAAACAATGAGTCCTTGAGAAAAACATTGAGTCCTTGAGGTGAAAAATTAGCTCAATATTCCATAACTTATTTCTAGTTTTGAAGACAGGTGACCCCTTAAAGCAGATTGAAAGTAAAGCAGAATGTGCCTTAAGGCACATTCTGCTTTACTTTCAATCTGCTTTAAGTTACTATTTGCTTATGAGTAATAGGTTAATAAAGTGCAGAAATGCTATGGGTCCATGGGACTCGCAATTTCATTGAGGCAAACATTTTGATGAAGTTTCATGAAGATCCAATGAAATTTGTAGGCTCTAGTGTTAACAAGGTTTTTCGAAGATTTGACCTAGTGACCTGGTTTTTGACCGGACATGACCCACATTCGAACTTGGCCTAGATTTCATTGAGGCAATCATATTGATGAAGGTTTATGAAGATCCAATGAAATTTGTAGCCTCTAGAATGTTAACAAGGTTTTTCGATAATTTGACCTAGTGACCTAGTTTTTGACCAGACATGACCCACATTCGAACTTGGCCTAGATTTTATTAAGGCAATCTTATTGATGAAGTTTCATGAAGATCCAATGAAATTTGTAGTCTCTAGAGTGTTAACAAGGTTTTTCGAAGATTTGACCTAGTGACCTAGTTTTTGACCGGACATGATCCACATTCGAACTTGGCCTAGATTTCATCGAGGCAATCATTTTGATGAAGTTTCATGAAGATCCAATGAAATTTGTAGCCTCTAGAGTGTTAACAAGGTTTTTCGATAATTTGACCTAGTGACCTAGTTTTTGACCGGACATGACCCACATTCAAACTTGACCTAGATTTCATTGGGGCAAACATTGTGACCAAGTTTCATTAAGATCCAATGAGATTTGAACCTGCACGAGTGTTAACGAACAATTGTGAACGGACGGACGGACGGACGACGGACATCCAGCGATCCTAAAAGCTTACCTTGGCACTACGTGCCAGGTGAGCTAAAAAGCTAGGATGTTTTCTAGTACAAATTACATGTGTACCTACTGTGTGAATTAAACAAGTTCACTTGGAGTAAGAATTCATATGACAAATACAGTGCTTCCGGTCTACAACGACACCCAATGGGATACCACTATTGTGTGTGTTGTTCGGAGAGAGTTGTTATAGGGAGGGGTAATTAAAACTTGAGTTACATATGCAAACATCTTGAATCCAGGTCAGACGCCGCGTTACGCGGCGTCTGATCTGGATGCAAGCTGTTTGCCACTCGTCATCATATTTTCTCTTTAAAAATGCCCATTAATATGTTACTTTGAGAAAAAAAGCAGATGCAAATTTAAAGCAGACGATACTGCAGCAGAAAAAATGTAAGACATTTATAATGGTTTTGTTTCGGGAACAGTGGCAAACGTTGTTGTAGGTAGGGAATCGTTGTTGGGAGGGCCGTTATAGGGAGGGAGCACTGTAAATAATGGTAGCAATATGCCTGTCGCGAGCTCAATTCAGACCAATCGACGCTGCTGCAATATCAAGTCCTAATTGCCTTATTTTTTCCTTTAAGTATGAGACACGGGTATTGAATACTTTTGCAAACAGTTCGGATCCAGACGAGGCCCCATAAATGTGGGCCTGGTCTGGATCCAAACTGTTTGCAACTCTGTTTGGATTTCTACGAATGTACAAGTGATATAGTTAAATTCAGATTTACAGGGGTATAAACATTTGAGTGGGAAACGTTTAAGTCAATATATAAAGGGCTAAAAAGTCCATCTGTTGCGTACTTGTCTCATGATTGCTTCTACTCAGGTCGTCACACTGCAGAATAAGTATTTACTCAACAAATAAACTAAAGTAGTGTGCTTTATTGTTTCGTTTTTCCATAACTTGAAAACCACTTCTATAAACAACGTAGGAAACATTATTAGTTCCCATTAACTCATTCACCCCTGACACTTTTGATGGACAATTCCATTTTCAAAATAAGTTTAGTCGATTTTTCACTATCAAGGGTTAATTTTAACAATAAATTTCAAAATGACAAATAGTGTATACCCTGATCAGAGGGCTCCTTAAGGAGCCCTCTGATAAGGGTCTTCACTATTTGCATAGGTCAAGTGTAATCTTCACATGTACACTGTTTGTAAATGACGAGTGTACTCGTCGCTTTTACAGCGGAGAATCTGTTATTCTTTCCCGTTTAAACGCAAACGTACGCAAACGCAAAGCGCTAAAACGTAGAAAAGAACAAATTTTGAACAATTCTGATAATTCTTGTTTATCTTGGTGGCAAACAGTTCGGAGCCTGATCAGACGCCGGGTTACCCGGCGTCTGATCTGGCTCCAAACTGTTTGCACTGCAAATAATAGTTTTAGCGTAAAACGCGTTTATTGGGAAAGAATAACACATTCTCAAATGTATCTGGTAAAACGTGTAAACCCTTTCGCACACACAATATCGCCTGCTAAAATTC
Source organism: Gari tellinella (assembly GCA_922989275.2). Lineage (NCBI taxonomy): Eukaryota > Metazoa > Mollusca > Bivalvia > Cardiida > Psammobiidae > Gari > Gari tellinella. Next base: position 79,217,298 of record OV277868.1, on the reverse strand, counting down.
CGTCTGCAATCTTAAATTCTTTAATGTTGGTGAAAAATATATAATGAAATCAGTGTCAAACAATTTGATGCTGAACACTTTTTGCAAAGATTATTATGGTTTCATCGCTAGTATGCTTAGATTTAAGCATTGACATTTGTGTGTTAGACGTCAGACAAGATTTAACTATACAGTGGAACCCCGCCAAACCGGAACCTCTAAATACCGGAATTCTCTCTAAACCGTACAAAAGCGTTAGTCCCGTTTCCAACCCTTCTTTATTTTTACCCATTACACCATAAATACGCATATTACATCTACACATTCTAAGAGATGATAGTTTAAAGCAGTTGAAAGTAAAGCAGCATGCGCCTTAAGGCGCATACTGCTTTACTTCCAACCTGTTTTAAGTGGTCACCTATCTTCCATACTTTCAACCTGTTTTAAGTGGTTACCCATCTTCCATACTACAAACAAGCAATTTCGTAATGAGTTAAAACTCCTCTAAACTGGAAATCCCTCTAAACAAAAGTTTTTGTTGTCCCCAAACATATCCGGTTTAGAGGGATTTCACCGTATTCGTCAATCAACATCTAGATTTACCTTGAACACGTGCGTGTCGATACGTTCGAACTCTTTAGGACTTTTGAAGAGTTGCACTCGCTTGAATTCAGGTGGAGCCACGGTAGGAATCTGTTTCACTTCCTGTAACTTCCGCTCACTAGAGTCTGACGTCATTTCCGCTTTGTTGTCAATCTGTAACACAGTGTCAGTAGAATGTGACACTTCCATTTTAATCCACATTGGTTAATTTCACAACATTTATTGGCATGTCAATAAAGTAAGAAGATAAATCCGTATGCAAAAATCATTACCACGTAAAAAGTGCCATGCACTCAAACTCTTTTCTCTTCGAGTACTTTTTATCAGGGCTGCCATATCTCCGGATTTTTCCGGTGCATTTTGAAATGTAAGTTTTAAATCGCTTAATATCCGCTCAAACTAGGCATATCTGTATCCACATGATACGTTTAACTTTATATTCTATTTACCGTGATAAGACTGAATTCTCAATAGGAGCAGGTGTATGTTTAAACAGACATCTCTTTGTAACAAAGAATCCTGTGGTGTTTTCACAAGTATACATTCCATGCAATGCCTGCTTTATCTGATTGTACCATCTTTCTTTGTAACGAAGATTCCTGTGGTATTTTCACAAGTATCCAACAAGTATCCAATGCCTGTTATATCTAGCGGTGCCATCTATTGCTATACAACTAACACTCTTTGGAACTTTCACCCAAAAATAGACTTTTCGATCACATTTAACACAACGGCAGCTTAAATCGGATAAAAGTAAAGCAGAGAGCTCTTACTGGACTTTGCCATTTTATTTTATCATGTTCAAAGAAGCAGCCTCCCTTATTCAAAATTAAAATAAGCATCTTTCTGGATGGACACATAACGATGTTCACATATATTATAAACAAAGTTTACAGTTAAACATGTGTAGATCGGCTTTCATTAGAAAACCAACTAGGAACGGATGACTGTTTAATGCATAACAAATGTACAGAAGTTTTCTCCAAATTTCTACTTTCAAACCATGCCTGCATTAAAGACTTTTAAATTATATCATTTTGGGCCGCTAATTAACACAAGCTAGATACGAAATACGAGCTACAGTGGAGAAAACGTTATTCGTTCCCACAAAACGCTAAAACTATTATTTCCGTCGCAAACAGATTGGAGTCAGATCAGACGCCGGACAACCCGGTGTCCTATCAGGCTCCAAACTGTTTGTCAAGCAGTTTAAAATGAGTCGTCATTTTTCTCAAAAAGTTGTTATGTTACCCATTTAATTGCAGTGCGTTTGCGTTTAAACTGCAAAGAATAACGTCTTCTCCACTGTACTCAGCGTCCGTAGTTTGATTCTTAAGCTAAAATCTCAGGCTACATGTACAGTGGAGAATCTGTTATTCTTTACCGTTTAAACGCAAACGTACGCAAACGCAAAGCACTAAAACGTAGAAAAGAACAACTTTTGGACAATTATGATAATTCTTGTTTATCTTGGTGGCAAACAGTTTGGAGCCCGATCAGACGCCGGGTTACCCGGCGTCTGATCTGGCTCCAAACTGTTTGCACTGCAAATAATAGTTTTAGCGTAAACGCGTTTATTGGGAAAGAATAACAGATTCTCCACTGTATATGTGAAGCACCGACTGTTTGAAGCGGACTATAAATAACGGGTTTTTTTTGGTTAAGAAAATAACCCTATCGAAGGTAAAACATATAACACCAGCTCAGTTGATTAAGGTCCCATGTCTGTATACCCTTAACTTACTGGACTTAGACATGAATCCAAAACAAATGCCTAGTTACTAAAACTTCCGCCCAGGATCCAAACTGTTTGCCATCTGTATAAAAGTTTCTTTATCAAAATGAAAACATAAAACATGATTTGATATTTTACAAGGATGATCAAGATCAATTACCAGTTTTCTGAATTAGGGACAGGGTATTTATACCAGACCACCATCAGTATTTTATCAAGCTGTATCATCTTATTGAGTTGTTGTAACGGATCATTTCATTGAGTATTTTAGAAGAGTTCATTAATACAGACAGAGGAGACTGAAGTATTCTTTCACTTTATCGAAATTTTAAGCAAACGCTTAATATGCTTTAAAATGTAGGAAATGACGGCTTTTTAATATTCTCATGATAGATCTTTTTTAATACGAGTCAAAACGGTTTGAAGCTTGATCAGACAGTTACCCGGCGTCTGACCCGTCTCCAAAAAGGTTTCAACGGGCATAATTGATTTTATTTTACATTGCATTCGTTCAAATTTCCTATATATGTAATCTCTTCGGAGCCCTCCTATCATTGACCTTCACTCTTTGTCCAGAGCAGTTGGTACATGTAGATCTATGTTCACACCCTAATCGAATAGATCTTATTAGAGATCTACGTCATTACATTTAGTGGTTTCATTCATGTTATTACTTGACTCGGTTTATTTTGCTGCTCCATAAATCAAAACTATTTTGCTGTTAGATCCATCTGCAGCAAGCTTCTGATATTCTATAATTCTATTACAGTGGAGAATCTGTTATTCTTTCCCGTTTAAACGCAAACGTACGCAAACGCAAAGCACTAAAACGTAGAAAAGAACAACTTTTGGACAATTCTGATAATTCTTGTTTATCTTGGTGGCAAACAGTTTGGAGCCTGATCAGACGCCGGGTTACCCGGCGTCTGATCTGGCTCCAAACTGTGTGCACTGCAAATAATAGTTTTAGCGTAAACGCGTTTATTGGGAAAGAATAACAGATTCTCCACTGTATACTCACATAGTGTTGCTTTTGTATGTAATGTGTGACGATAATAAAGGTTCTCTTCTGGTCATTTTTGAATGACGGCGGATAGTTTTGCAAACGGTTGAATATTCTTTGACGCGGCTCGTCCGCGTTTCACTGTTGGACACTCACCGTGCTAGGTTATAAGACAGTGTAGACCTCGAACAGATACAAAACATGTGATGACGGTTAGGATTAGTCTACACTGTATCCAATGCAATAAAGTCTGGTTTTCTCACCGAGCGACTCATACAGTTAGAGCGTCATTAAGTTAATTTCCCTTTTGCCATATAAGTACCCGCAAGTATAGGCTTTTTTGGCTAATTTGACAGGCCAAGCAATTAGACTGAAAGCAATATTTCAGTCTGTCACATTTGCCTAATATAAGAGAACGTTATTGTCTGACGAAATTATTACCTGGAAAAGATTATTCTTTCCACAAAATAGCGGTTATGCTCAAACAAAAATGTTAATTGCAAACAATTTGGAGCCAGATCTGACGCCATTAAGATACAAAATAATTCGTGAGAACTTTCAAAACGTTGTAGTTTTGTACATTTTACTGCATTGCCTTTCCGTTTCTTTTCATTCATTTTGTACATAATACAGAAGAGAATCTGTTATTCTTTCCCAATAAACGCGTTTACGCTAAAACTATTATTTGCAGTGCAAACAGTTTGGAGCCAGATCAGACGCCGGGTAACCCGGCGTCTGATCTGGCTCCAAACTGTTTGCCACCAAGATAAACAAGAATTATCAGAATTGTCCAAAAGTTGTTCTTTTCTACGTTTTAGTGTTTTGCGTTTGCGTACGTTTGCGTTTAAACGGGAAAGAATAACAGATTATCCACTGTATACTGTTTGCAATGGACGCATATACATGTATATGCGTGGCAATGGTTCAAAAGGGCTAACCTCTTTACTACAAGTATCCATTCACCGTTCCTACTTTGCCGCAGTTGTCATAGGGAATCTTTTCTGTCTATTAGACCGAGGGTATACCCTCTGCGAGGAACTGAAAGGAAGGCAGGTCGATGGTTTTGATCCCATGCGCCGCTTGGCAACGAATGAGATTAGCCAAAATCATCTTTTCCTAAAATCATCATAAGTTCATCTCACCATCCCTCATCATTCATCCGCGCTATATGACCTATTTTGTGTCGCAGTGCCGTAAAACCCAACTCATCCATCAATCCATGATCATTCTCTCAAAGCATAATGTTTGTGTGGAATATAATAAGTCATTTTAACAAAGGTTAAAATCTTAACAATATACACTTGACTACCATTTTATGCGAATGTGTTAGACCCATTACATACCTCGCCGATTGACAAGCGTTTAGTGATCAGGAGCAACATCTCTTGACTGTGCTTCTCTATCAGTTTGGAGACGCTCTCCTTGGCGTCACAGCTGAGTCGCTCCATCAGTTTTCTCAGGCGCTCTTCTTTCTTCCTCCTGTCAGAACAAAACATTGCATGTGAACATGTATCAATTATATCTGATTTAAACTCTGTATAGCTCAAATTCGCTTAAGGTCGAACACAACCGTACAGTGCTCCCTCCCTACAACGGTCTTTCCAACAACGATTCCCTCCTTACAACAACGTTTGTCGCTCTCCCCAAAAGTAAAACAATTAGGTCAAACTTATTCACGGCTGCAATGTCATCTGATTAAAATTGTCATCTGCTATTTTTCTTTAAGTTATATTGGACATTTTGACAGAAACAATACTTAATGAGGAGTGACAAACAGCTTGAATCCAGATTAGACGCCGCGATACGCGGCGTCTGATCTTGATTCAAGCTGTTTGCAAACGTAAGCCAATTTTCCTCAATATAACGCCTCCCTCCGAACAACGCACATGTATTTAGTCTCCTATTGGATGTCGTTGTAGAGAGGGAGCGCTGTATTTCCAAGTTGAAACCTACATGTATCTAGTATAGACGATTAGTTAGAAGACGTTATTCTTACCCGGTATCTTGGTTTAAACATATTTTATTTCAGATATTGTACATGAACATAATACATGGATATAATGAACAAGAAATATCTTTAAAAAAGATATTCGGCGGAATGAGTGGTTGAACTAAGGCTATATAGATGGGTGTGCAAAATTGAATTAAATTGAGGTTTTCAAAGAATATATATCTTGGATTGAAAAGCAAAAAATACAAGTATTCAATTGAAACAGTAACTTTTATTTAAAATGCAAAACTATCATGTACAGAAATGCAAAACAAAACAATAATTTAACTCATATCCTAGCTACTGGTAGGAGATCCTCACATTAATCTATTGTTCCATTCATAGAGTTTCTTGAAACAAACTATAGCATACACAAATGTACAGATACAACAATCTACTGTACTTCACTCTTGTAAATAATGATGAAACAACACAATTGTGTTTAACTCACTTGAGGCTATTCATATATAAAATATTGCTTTTAATGTATGGCAAATGTGTACAAATAGTTAACAATTAAAACAAATTGGTTGTAAACAATTACGAAACACCTAGCTTCCTCTGTATATCTATAAATAGATTTCAGATCATATCTTAAAATAGAAGCATAAGGAAACTTCTGTGGCCTAATTCATCAGACCAGTGTAGTAAACAGCCAGCATGTATCTCTAAATTTTACACCCACAGTCCACATCATGTAAAACTGTAATGGGACATAAACCAGCCTACAGGGCTCCAGATAAGAGTGAGTAAACTAAACAAATCACATTTTTCACCTCTTTTAGCACCAAACCCTATGGTATTACCACTCATTTTGATTGTCTTGAAGAGACAATTCATATGTATAGTGACACCACAGGGTTTAATGCACAAATAAAGATTTTAAGTTTTGAAACAATTCCCTTATCTGGAGCCCTGGCTACTATCCAATCAGACTATTCAGTTTCAACAGGTGCTCTTAATTCTAAATTTCTGATCAAATATTATTGGTTGAAATGTGTGGCCAAATATAAAGTGTGTCTAAATAGAAAACAGTCAGCTCCGCCGAAAAAGGATTGGATCGAAAGCTATGCTTATAGAGATCCTTTCCTTTGCAGTATCTTACAGTGGAGAATCTGTTATTCTTTCCTGTTTAAACGCAAACGTACGCAAACGCACGCAAACGCAAAGCACTAAAACGTAGAAAAGAACAACTTTTAGACAATTCTGATAATTCATGTTTATCTTGGTGGCAAACAGTTTGGAGCCTATTCAGACGACGGGTTACCCGGCGTCGGATCTGGCTCCAAACTGTTTGTATTGTAAATAATAGTTTTAGCGTTAACGCGTTTATTGTGAAAGAATAACACATTCTCCACTGTATCTGCCTCCAAACTGTTTGCAATGGACATAATAATAGTTGTAGCGTAAACGCACTTATTGGGAAAGAGTTATTTATTTATGCTTTTCGGTGGATTACCACGATATAGCAGTGGATGATTACTTGGTAATCCACTGCAGTGGATTATCACCAATCGCTTTTATTATGAATTTTCCCCGTAGGGCTCCCCAAGAATCGTAGTCAATCGTGTCTTATCGTTAAATTCCGGCAGTCCGATTTGTCGCGAACTACTCACCGGAAGAGCACGAATCCAAACTCGGGAGCAACGAAGTCATTCGGATGACGTCATTATACCGCCAACTGTCACGCACATGTGTTCGACATAAAACGTGGGGCTCAACACGGGATAAATAATGTACGTTCGCTTTCAATTTTTAAACAATTTCGTTTAAAAAGTGGCTTAAAAGCATAAATAAATAGAATAACTGTGTTTTTTCAGTGTAAGATCGAATTTAATCCATTTCGTGAACATCAGACTGTTATATTTTCACTCGTGGCTTCGCCACTCGTGAAAATATAACGTCTGATGTTCACTCAATGGATTAAATTTCGATCTTACACTGAAAAAAACAGTTATCCTCTATGTCTTCTCCACTTTACCACATTTATACAGTGGAGAATCTGTTATTCTTTCCCAATAAACGCGTTTACGCTAAAACTATTGTTTGCAGTACAAACAGTTTGGAGCCAGATCAGATGCCGGGTAACCCGGCGTCTGATCAGGCTCCAAACTGTTTGCCACCACGATAAACAAGAATTATCAGAATTGTTCTAAAGTTGTTCTTTTCTACGTTTTAGCGCTTTGCGTTTGCGTACGTTTGCGTTTAAACGGGAAAGAATAACATTTTCTCCACTGTATTTAACACCCCATCTTTGTATCATATGGTTAAGAAGCTTGGTGGTTTCAATGCAAGAAATGGGTTCCATGGCGGAAGAAAATTACTACATGTACTTGTGTATATAATTTTTACAAATACAATTCCGGAGATTCAATGCATAATAAGAGATACTGGGCGGGCCAATTTGGACCGGTCATTATTCCATCAAACTTGGCTGAGGACCAACAACGGCAAAAAGCCACATAACAAATACCGGTTGCCTTTTTGTCAGCATACTTTAAACCAGATATATATAATTATATAATGTGCGATTCATTTCATTGAACAGTTTGTATGTCCAGTGAAAACTCACCTCTAAAACCAATGGTCTTTTTCATGCATTGACATCCTTTTGAACTGAACTGTTGTTGCATTATTAAAACTGTAGCTTGATGAGGGCAATCAATATTAAAGCGGAGTACAGTGGAGAAAACGTTATTCTTTCCCGTTTAAATTCAAACCAAACGCAAACGCAAAACACTAAAATGTAGAAAATAGCAACTTTTTGACAATTCTAGATATTGATTTTAAGCTGATTGGCAAACAGTTTGGAGCCTGATCAGACGCCGGGTTACCCGGTGTCTGATCTTGCTCCAAACTGTTTGCACTGGAAATAATAGTTTTAGAGTAAACGCGTTTATTGGGAAATAACGTTTTCTCCACTGTATCTGCACTTTTACTGTCATCACGCATAGAGTAATACTGCAAGAGCGGTGCAGTTTCGGAATCGCGTTCTTTTGGTTTTGAAATGTTGAATGAAAACAGATTTAAATTGGGGGAAACGATTTTCAAAACAATTTCCCTACTGGATAAAAGTAAATTGAGAAGGCTAATTAACCTTAGCCCAGTGCTTAAAAAGCGATTGAGTTGAGTCTGAGTGCGCTCTCAAGCATTTGATTGGTCAGATTTGAGGCGAGACTGATTTCTGTCATTATTTTCATGGTTTCGCCACTAGTATGTCAAGAGCTAATGCGCTAAGTCTGATTTTTGTCATTGTTTTAATGGTTTCGCCACTAGCATGCCACAAGTTAATGCGCTAAGTCTGATTTCTGTCATTATTTTCATGGTTTCGCCACTAGCATGCCACGAGTTAATGCGATAAGACTGAGTTTTGTCATTGTGTTCATGGTTTCGCCACTAGTATGTCAAGAGCTAATGCGGTTTGGTCTGATCTTTGTCATTGTTTTAATGGTTTCGCCACTAGCATGCCAAGAGTTAATGCGCTAAGTCTAATTTCTGTCATTGTTTTAATGGTTTCGCCACTAGTATGCCAAGAGTTAATGCGCTAAGTCTGATTTCTGTCATTGTTTGAATGGTTTCGCCACTAGCATGCCAAGAGTTAATGCGCTAAGTCTGATTTCTGTCATTGTTTGAATGGTTTCGCCACTAGCATGCCAAGAGTTAATGCGCTAAGTCTGATTTTGTCATTGTTTTAATGGTTTCGCCACTAGTATGTCAAGAACTAATGCGATAAGACTTCAAATCGATAATAAAAAGTTAACATACCTGTATATAGCTTCTAATTTCCGTTTTTCCAACTCTAGTGTATCCTTATCTTTCACTTTCTTCAGTTGTTCAAAGCTCTCTATCATTTCACGAACAGTCCTATCTTTTTCTATTTCCAGTTCTTTCTCCAGACGTTCTATTTTAGTCTTTTTCTCTCGCTTGAATGTGGCGTATAGTTCATCTTCTTCAACCTTCTGTATTGATTCGAGTTCGGACTGGGCGTCAAAAATCCCTGATTTCTCAAAGTCCTGAAACACAAAGTCCAAATTATTTATTTAAAACATTGTTTTGTTATTAACTGTTATATTTTTAATCTAATTTAATTGATTTGATTTGTTTTTATTTGACGTTGCTTAACCCTTTCACTCTCAATCGCGCTTCAAAGCGCGATTGCAAACAGTTTGGACCCTGATCAGACGCCGCGTTACGCGGCGTCTGATCAGGATCCAAATTGTTTGACACTCGTTTTGAATTTGTTCGGTCATACTGCCTTATTTTTTTTTAACTTTGAAACGACATTGCAGACAACTAAATTGAAGCAGACGACATTGAAACGGTGAAGGGGTAAAACTCTCACGAATACTTTGGCAGTGAAAGGGTTAAACAGTATTTCAGTGACATTGCAACATCCAGATACATTTGTAAATACAGATGCAGAAGTTTATTTTATTTTAATATATACTGAGAATGGGGTTGGACAAAAGACCCCAGATGCCATTCATACATGTACACCGTTTCAGGCACAAACTAGCAACTGAGTAGAAGCCCCGACTTTCCACAAGCCACATGGGGCCCGTTTCATAAAACTTCGTACGACAAAAACGATCGTAAACCAAAACTTTAAAATACATTTAATTTCTACTTTTCTATTTCATCCTGTCTTGTAACATCTCTTTGGAATCGTCTGTTTAAGACGATTCCAAAGAGATGTCACAATACAGGATTAGATAGAGAAATAAATTATAATTGAGACTTTTATAATCCGACTTACGACAACATTTGTCGTATGAAGTTTTATGAAACGGGCCCCTGGAAGGCTTCCTAACTTGAAAACTCAACAGACCGGGGGTATCCAGTATAAAATAAATAATCTTCCTAAATATTAACGACTGACCGCAACTGAGAGCGAAAGCGAGGTTTAGATACGCGATGTCTGATCAGGATCCAAACTATTTGCAAATACACCTTTTGGCGTCATTGACATTGAAACAGTTCAGCAAATATTAAAAAGCATTCTGATCGAAGAAATTTCTTTAAGAGTATCAAAATAATAGTTTGGATTCTGATCAGACGCCGCATTCAATACGCGGCGTCTGATCAGGATCCAAACTATTTCGGAGGTCAAATTTAGTCATGAAAGAGTTGAATTATTTTATAATAAAGCAAGAGTCATAATAACACGTATATTACAACAGAATCCTATAATGAGGAAATCCAGACACAAATGTCGTAATATTGAAAATTCCGTCCACTTCGATTCGTATTTTTTATGATGCCAGCATAACTATATTAGATCTATTCCGAGAAGGAAACCATAATATGAAAGTCTGAACATGTCGCCTGCTCACCATTTTCTCCTTTTTTTTTTTTTTTTATTCAGAAAAAATCACATGTCCCTGCTTCGGTTTTCATGAAGCTAATAATTCTTTGAAGCTAAACTATCGGTAAATGCCAATAAGTTTCAATAAGTGTTCCCCAGGGTATAGTCCAATAGCGCCCATAGAAATTTAGATTATTGGCTTTGGCGTAGGTATACAGTAGGCACTACGTTATGTTGAAGGCCTCATGGAAGATTGATTTTATCAAATGAGCTCTCTCGTTAATTAAAGTCTTCATTATTATTATTATAATTATTATTATATGTATTATTTTACGTTTGACAAATTGCCTAATACAGTGGAGAATCCGTTATTCTTTCCCGTTTAAACGCAAACGCAAAGCACGAAAACGTAGAAAAGAACAACTTTTGGACAATTCTGATAATTCTTGTTTATCTTGGTGGCAAACAGTTTGGAGCCTGATCAGACGCCGGGTAACCCGGCGTCTGATCTGGCTCCAAACTGTTTGCACTGCAAATAATAGTTTTAGCGTAAACGCGTTTTTTGGGAAAGAATAACAGATTCTCCACTGTAGATAGTTTCATTATGTACGCCTGTAATTTATCCTGTCACTACAGAAAATAGATCCAGTTTATACAGCCATGAACATGCACCATAAGAACTGTTTTCTTTACCTTAGCAGATGGTAGCTTAAAGCAAAGTGAAAGTTAAGCAGAATACGCCTTAAGGCGCATTCTGTTTTACTTTCAAACTGTTTTTTGACCCTGATACTTCAAAAAGACAATTCCGGTTTTCGATCAAATTTGATCTATTTCAGACTTTTTAAGGTTTCTTTAACCCTTTCAATACTAAATTTCTCTTGTGCGTACAGTGGTACATGTAAATACGCTATTCCTACCCACTTTACGCGTTTCTCAAGCGTTTCTTACGCGTCTATTATCCGTTTCGTTAAACGCGTTTCCTAGCCGTTTCTTTACGCGTTTAAAAGAGCCCGGATGAAAGGTTCATTACTTAACCGACGTATTTATAATCATTTTGGACTCTTCTAGAATTTGAAAATGTATTTTGAACCAGTCTACTGTAACATTTTTTGTATGACAACAAAAACATGAAAATATCAAGCAGTGTAGACCTAGATCAGAGAGCTCCTATATGATCCCTCTGATCAGGGTCTGCACTGCTTGCATATGTAATCAGTAATCTCTACAGAGGACTGTAGGGTTGAAAGGGTTAACAATACATTGCGAAACGACAAACAGCGCAGACCCTGATTTGTGAGCTCTTGAACTGGGTAAACAGCACGGTGTGCATGGGACACGTCTTTCTTTACAGGCTCCATATTGTTTGCAACTAAATTTAAAACTATTCGTTTACATTTTCAAAAAGCTGTCGTTTTCTTCAGTTTTGTATTGCATTTGTCTTTAGTTTATTTAAACGGGAAATAATATTGTAGACTTTACTGTATGCGGACACTCGAAAGAAGATTCAGTTTAGTTTAGTTGGTAATTAAATCTATGAAAATGGTAAAACAAACATTGGTTTTGGAATAGTTTCATTGCAACCGTGGTTTGCAAAGTCCAACCAGTAGCGTGTTCAATTAACACTGTTTGCTGTTGAGGTTAGCAGTTTGTGCCCCATGTGCAGCGTGCAGAGTACAGTAGAGAAAACGTTTTCTTTCCAAATAACAGCGTTTACACTTAAACTATTATTTTTATTATTGCAAACAGTTTGGAGCCAGACCAGACGCCGGGTAACCCGGCGTCTGATCAGGCTCCAAACTGTTTGCCACTCAGAATAAAACTGGTAGTCAGAACTGTCAAAAAGTTGTCATTTTCTATATTTCATTGCAATGCGTTTGCATTTAAACGGAAGAATAACGTTTTCTCCACTGTATTTCAGACCGGTAGCCAACTCGCAATCGATGGCCATCGATTTCTTTACTGAACGTATGGTTGAGTGTTCACTGTTTCCTGATGGCGTGCACTGGCAATAAATCAAATACGATTCAAGTTTTCAATTGTTTTATCAACAAAGTGACCCCTAAAACACCAAATAGACAAGATGAATTTCAGTTTCCAAATAAGTCATAGAAACTAATGAAGAGTATACTCGTCCTTACCAACTGTATTTTGGAGAATATATCGGCCCTATTTAAAAGGTGTAGATCCAGATCAGACAGCATCTTAAAGGCGTCCTCTGATCTGGGTCCTCAAAACTTGTCCTACATGTATTGGATATATTGTACACCATAAATAATAAACAAGAGCCGCATGCGGCCCTAAACCGCTCACCTGGTACTCATGTTACGGTCAGGGTAATTGACCAGTAATGGTTATAAGTTTTCACTTTATGCCATCATCAGTAAATTCACCCCAACCAACTGGCGACCATGTGTGAGATAGGAAGATTATTTGAAGATAACTGGCAAAGGGTCACCCATAAATCATTATTTGTGTAAACATATTCTTAAATCAGTCCAGTAGTTTCAGAGAAAAATATTTCTAAAGATTTTCTATACAGAAATATAAGGAAAACTTGCCCCACCCACTGGAAGTCATGTTTTATAAGATAACAAAATGATTTTAAGAAACCTGATAGAGAGTCATGAATGGATCATTTGTGTAAAATTATTTTCAATTTGGACCAGTAGTTTCACAGAAAAAGATTTTTAAAGTTTTTACTATACAGTAACATAAGGAAAATGTGCCCCACCCACTGGCGGCAATGTTTTTTTAGATATCAAAATTATTTTAAGATATCTGGTAGTGGGTCACCCATAGATAATTTGTGTGAAATTACTTTCAAATCGGACCAACGGTTTCAGACAAGAGGATTATTAAAGTTTTCACTATATACATGTAGCCATATAAGGAAAATCTGCCCACCCACTAGCGGCCATGTTTTTAAGATAGGAAAATTATTTTAAGAAATCTGATAGAGGGTCACCAATGGCACATTTAGGTAAAATTATTTTCAATTCGGACCAGTAGTTTTTGACAAATAGATTTTTAAAGTTTTTTCAATTGGTTGCCATTGCAACCACACTTTCAATTGGATTACCTATATTTGAAGAAATCTGAGAGAGTACCCTACAAGGAACAAACCTATGAAGTTTTGAAGAAACTGACCCAGTGGTTTCCAAGAAGAAGATCGTTAAAGAAAAGGTTTGATGACGGACGGACGGACGACGGACACAGGGCGATCACAATTAATTAGAAACTGATATTATCCAAGTTTTAGGGGTAAATGAGTTACGTCTGGTCCCTTTTTGACAATTTTTGAGTGTTTGCACAATACTGTAAAACCGGTTTTATTCGCGAGAATATAATTTACGCGTTAATTCGCGAACGTGTTGCCTCGCGTCTCTAGTTTTGAAAATAGGTGACTTCATAAAGCAGGTTAAGACACATTCTGCTTTACTTTCAGCCTGCTTTAAGTAACCATTTGCTAGAGATACAAAATTGCATTACGCGAAATATTCATGACGCAAAAAATAACTGTTTTACTGTATATTGCAAGAGGACAAACAATGCAGACTCTGATCAGAGGGTTCCTCCCTGAAACTTCAAATAGACCATTCAAGGTTCCAATTAAGTCAAGTCTTGTTTATCTACAGTGTACATGTAAAGCAACATGACAAATAGTGCAGACTATGATGGAGCGGTCTAATCTGGGTCTACACTATTCACAGGTACTTTGTTTGCACATCCTTCATAGAAAAAAATGGGGAATTTTCAGAAGAGAGGAGAGAATCATCCAATCCCCTCTCCTATAATAAACACATATGCCACGTATATGCGTCCCTAGGGTTTAAATGTTTAAGCAGACGACATATACAACAGTTAATTGGACATTACGTGTTTGAATTTTTTACGAAATGCTTTCTATACTAGTTTCAAGGGACTTTAGTTTTGTTATTGATTTCGGAAATAGTCTTCACACGCGCTGTTCTGTGCCGATTCTAACAAATTGTTTATCTAAAGGCCAACGTTTTCCGTAAGCTTTTAAATCACAGAAGCTTCGACAAAGAGAATTATCCTGTTCAATGGAATTGTTATTCTGATAAATGAGAGCTCGTCTGACATTTATATTGAAATTTAATCATTCTAAATCATAAAGTCAATGAAAGTTGAACCCTTCTCCTGCTACAGGCGACTTTTACTAGATTTTGCTCAATTTTCAAATAATTTGGATCCAGATCAGACGCCGCGACACGCGGCGTCTGATCAGGATCCAAATTATTTGACCACCGTGTTAAGGTATCTTTGTCTTAAAAAGATTTTGGAATTAAATTTTAAAAAAATAAATAATTGGCAGACGACAACGATTTTAAACAGTCAAAGAGTTAACCTTAGTCACTTGTTCAATTGTCGTCTGCCAACATTTTCATCTGCAGCTATTTTGCAAATCGAATTGTTTCCTTTCTCTTAAAGCAAATACAATCAATGTTTAAAACAGTTTTGAATCCAGATGAGACACCGAGTTACTCGGCGTCTGATCTGGATCCAAACTATTTGTACTAATTATCAATCGTCTCACAATTACAGCGTGCAGAGGGGTTGACATTAAAGCCAGTACATGTATTTGTTTTCAGAAGAATTGTATTTTGCATAATACTTGATCCGGCCATATTACTATCTGGTTCAAAATTGTCGTCGGCATATTGTTTATTTTCAAATACTTTTTGTGTATTTTAAACTGAAGACTCCTACATACGATTATCAAAAGTGTTTGTATTCTGAGCAGAAGCTGAGTTACTCAGCGTCCGATCAGGGGCAAAACTGTTTGCGAATGTTGATAAAGCGTATTTTAAGCGGTATAAGGCAAAAATCAATATTGTAACCAGCTTTACTCCTTGCTCGAAAGCGGCGAAATGGCGATTACCTTGGCAATCAGTTTGGATCAAGATGTGACGCCGCGTGACGCGGCGTCTCATCTTGATCCAAACTGTTTGACACTCACTCTGAACCTGTTATGATTTTTTTTTAAAAATCGAATTTAAGAACAATAGCAGACGGCAATTGTTGCAGACCAAAAAATTACCCTGCATGCAAAGAGTTATAAAAAATGTTAAAACGAAACGCCGTTCAACAATTAATTTTCGCGAGAGCTTTGGCAGAATAAGTTCATTAATTAAGCCATTATCCTACAGAAATAGATGTATTTTACTATTTAGTATAATCCTCTGTGATAAATGGACATTCCGTGATCCCTCTAAAAGGCACAATTTTTTAGAGAGGGCAAAACGCTAGTGGTAAGTCTTTCCCAACAAACACGTTATGCTCCACAATCTGATTTCCATTGCAAACAGTTTAGAGCCAGATCCAGACACAGAGTAACACGACATCTGATCAGGCTCTAAACTGTTTACTGCTTAGATTAAAACAAACATCAAGATTTTAAAAAATAAACAACTTTATTACTTCTGGCATTTGCAAAATAAGACACTTGAGTATATCGATCGGACTATGATTTCAAAAGTTTAAAGCCTAAAAGTTTATTCAGACCAATGCTCAAATTCTAAATCAGACAAAAATCCATCACGAAAGTACGAGTGCGAAAGCGTTAGACGGGTTTTCAATGGACACGTGGTATTTTCTAATACGACTATTTTAGGAAATCATATTCTATTGAAACAGATGCATATGTGCTCTAAAAACTATTTCAGCAGTTTTGAACCTGATAAAACGCCGAACTCGGTGTCTGATCAAGCTTCAGAAGTGTTTGCCAATCAGATTAAGATGCATCAAATCTTAATTGAAATGACAACTTAATAAAGTAACGTGTGAAGCCCTTTATATGGATCACAGAATTTTACGCATATCCATGTGTATATAATTCCGTTGATGGATGTATGTAGTGCTCCCTCCACACAACGACCCTCTAAACATCGATTCCCTCTTTACAACAACGCTTGCCGCTGTTCCTCCAAACAAGACAATTGTGTCAAACCATTCCACGGCGTCAATATTGTCTTCTTTAATTTGTCGTCTGCTGTTTGTTTCAAAGTCACATACTTGACATTTTGATAGAAAAACATAGTGACGAGTGACAAACAGCTCGAGTCAAGATCAGACGTCGCGTTAGCGGTGTCCGATCTTCGATTCAAGCTGTTTGCAAATGTAAGCCAATTCCCCTTCCTATAATAACACCTCTCTCCGAGCAACACACAT
Source organism: Gari tellinella (assembly GCA_922989275.2). NCBI lineage: Eukaryota > Metazoa > Mollusca > Bivalvia > Cardiida > Psammobiidae > Gari > Gari tellinella. The sequence goes on along the minus strand of OV277868.1, from coordinate 79,200,491 downwards.
AATTTTGTTTCCCATTGAGTGGCGTTGTAAAGAGGGAGCACTGTAATAACATTTTCAAACAATTTCATCAATTCGTATGAATTTTGTTGTTTTGGTAAAATTAAACTTCTTTTCAATTGAAAAAATTTATTCCGTGTGTACCTGTAAAATCTTAATGAAATATTGCGTGAAGCGTTAAAGTCACGTGGTACCTGATAAGTGCCGAGGGAGGTCCGAGACGTCCTGTCGTGGACTTCACGATGGTGTGAAAATTCTAACGCACCGGCGTCATACTGCCAGCCAGGGTTGTAGACGCTGCCTCTCAGCTGAAAAAGAGAAATAGAATTTCAATGAAGTCAAATGTTTGGCTCTAGTCCCTTAGTATGAGTCCATGTAATGTATGGATTCATCATAGTCCGTTTTGTACTTGTTCGAGTTCGTTTTGACAATGGTCCATTTTGGTCACGGTCTGTTTTGTCCAATTCCCTGCGTAGAGTTTTATTTTTATAAAGCTGATGCATGTAAACCAAGCACGAACTGGTTCAATCAATCAATAGATTTAAATTAAAAATATGTTTTGTTTGCATGTTGTAGTTGTTTTTAAATAGATGATTGAATTTTACTGTCTGTTGGAGTTCGTGTGTTATCAACACTATTTGGCATTTTGGGTCTTCACTCACTCATGAAACTTCATATAGACAATTCAAGTTTCCAATTAAGTTTAGTCCATTTTTAATATTAAGGATTGTTCTATACAATATATTGCAAAATGACAGTAAGTGCATACATATAATTCACCTAGCTAACCGTAAATGTGTCTTTAATTTTGCCTCAGAAAACATTTATTTTGTGTTGTCATGTAATATCATATTTTCTGATCTCTTTATTCTATTATGTATGCCTTTCAACAAGTACAAAAACATGTTTTATTAAGTCAGTAAATGAGCAAAGATTTCGCCTACATTTATGTCGCCTTAATGAAAGGAAAGTATAACTCTAAGCATGTTTATTGATCTCATTGCGGTGGCGCTTAGCCCCAAGGGACCCGTATCATAAACATCCTTACGACAAATAATGTCTTCAGATAAAATAAGGCATGGCTGTTATAAAACGTCATTTATCACCCTAAAAAGGCTACCTGTTATGAACTTTTAAACGGTTTAACAGAACCTGTAACTTTAAGGAGGTCGAAAATAAAGCAGGAACTCATACAACTACTTTAAGTCACCTGCTTTGAAAACTCATTGCTCGTGTCCTACATTGATCACAGTATCACAGAATATTCAATCGTGTTTGATAAATGTAAAGCTGTAGTTCTACGTATTCATCTGGATATTTAAGCAGTTAACTGTTTTTTAAATACAGAACAAAACTTGTACATTTATAAAATGGCCGAAACATCCTTTTTTACAGGAAAGAACTGATATGTATTTTGCAAACAGTGAATATCTTGGTAATAGGGCTCCATAAGGACCCTCTGATCAGGGTTTGAAAGTTTCTTACGTTTGTGGTTCTGAACATTTATTCTAAAACAGTCCTAATCATCAAATTGAAATGGTTGTTTTTAACAACCTATAGAATAGTCCATTTGATAAAAAACGTCACCACGAAAAAGATTAATTGTACAAGACAAACGAAGATTGTCTTACAGTGGAGAAAACGTTATTCTTTCCCAATAAACGCGTTTATGCTTAATCTATTATTTCCCATGCAAACAATTTGGAGCCAGATCAGACGCCGGTTAACCCGGTGTCTGTTCAGGCTCCAAACTGTTTGCCGTCAAGGTAAAAATCAGCATTCAAAATTGTCTAAAAAATTTAATTTTCTTAATTTTATTGCAATGCGTTTGCGTTTCGTTTGCATTTAAACGGGAAAGAATAACGCTTTATCCACTGTAGAAACCTAACCCCCTTAACCCCCTGGTTCTTCATGCCACTATCGCTGACAAATTGGCCTTCTATATTCCATGTGACATTTCTCCCCCCTCGTTAAAAACTCCTGAGACCCAGCATAATTGTTCAGGCCCTGAGTTTAGTGTTAAAATAATGGAATAAATAAACCGCCAGCGATTGCTGATTACATGAACGACAGAGCTTGGAGGGAAAATCGATGAGCATGTCTTGGTAGAGTGGAGAAAACGTTATTCTTTCCCACTAAACGTAATTATGTTAAAACCATATATTTCCTTGGCAAACAGTTTGGAGCCAGATCAGACGCCGGGTAACCCGGCGTCTGATAAGGCTCCAAGCTGTTTGCCCCTCAGATGAAAAAGAATTGTCAATATGATCCAGAAATTGCCATTCTTAACATTTTAGTGCATTGCGTTTCTCTCGGTTTCGTCTTAACGGGTAAAATTAAGGGCAGATTTTTTTCCCAACACTTTGGGAATGAGTTGGTACCCCTTCAATTGGGAAAAAATATGCCCTAAAACCGCGTAAAATACTTGATTTTGGGAAAAAATTGAGTCGTAAAAGGTTCATTTGGGGGGGGGGGGGGGGAAATCGTGCCGTGAAATGCTCATTTTGGGAAAAAAGCCGTTGTTTTCAATTGGGAACGGGTACCCCAAAAAACGCTGAAGGGTTTCCTAATTTTCATCTGTATACTTGCATTAGATGCCCCCAAGAAACCCTGTGTGTTACTGTATTTCAATGGTCTCTGAAACTTCAAATGGTAAATTCCAGTTCCAAAACAAGACAAGCCCAATTTTGACTTTCTAGTTATTTTGGTTACGGCAACGCTTTGCAAAACAAATAGTGCACACCCAGACCAGAGGGCTCGTACAAGAGCTCCTGTAGGAACCATCTGATCGGAGTCTACACTGTTTGCATATGACAAGTACACTCTTTACAGGTACAGTGTTAGTAAACAGTGCATAAATGCGTCACTAAGGTCAAATGGGTTAAGCTAGTCTAGAGATTTGCACAAGTCTGGAGACAGCTGGATAAGTAATACATGACGCAAGTAATGTAGAAAGCTCCGAATAGGGGAGTGTTTTGTATTACTTTCGTTCGGTATTAATCTGTAAGCTGTATAAAAGACAACGAATGCACCTTTTTTCTTCAGTACGGTCGATTAACACTTTCTTGGCTGTAATTCACACATGCGTGAGGAATTTTCTCTCTCCAAGACAGAAATTCAATATTTAAAAGAAAATAGATTTTCAGCACACGCAAGAAAGACGTTTGTTGATACACATTCTTTAAGGCTGAGTTTAAAGTATTGATATGTACATGTGGAGAATATACATGCCAGTAGAAGATAAATTTCTTGGTGTTTTAGTTATACATATATTTATCTTATTTGATCTAGCAAAGAAAACGAAGCCTTCCAGCAAATGGAACCGGGTGATGTACACGCTTACCATTTCAACGCAAAAAGTTACTAAACTAACATTTGCAAACAGTTTGGATCCAGTTTAGACTCCAAGTTATTCGGCGTCTGATCTGGATCAAAACTGTTTGATTATTGTATGGATGTTTTATTGGCACAGTGCAAAACATTTACCGTGATCCAGATGAAATCTTTTCACCCAATATTCATAGATATGCTTTTAGATTTTCATCAACTAAAGAAAATAGTTTCACTTCTATAGACAGTCATAAATACGCACTATAAGAATTGTTTCCTCTATCTTAGCAAATCATGAAATGGTAGCTTAAATCAGGTTGAGAGTAAAGCAGACTATTCCTGAAGGTAGTATTACAGACCGCTGAAAGTAATGTGAAAGTTAAGCTGACTTCTCCTACAGATACTTTGTGCTTTACTTTCATCTTGCTTTAAGCATTCACCTGTCTTGAAAACTAAATACATGTACATATACCTGCATTTAGAGATGGTAATAAATAATGTTTACTGTATGAGCGAATGTGTGATAAAAATTGCAAACAGTTTTGATCCAGATGAGACGCCGAGTAACTCAGCGTCTTATCTGGATCCAACCTATTAGATACTCTAATGATATTTTCTGAAAATAAATGAAGATACACCAAGTCTGAACAGTGTTGCAGGCTGGTTTCAGAGGCGATACTTACAAAGCATGCAAAAGGTTTAACTATTTCACTTCCAACGGCGCCAATTGGCGACTTTGCAAACAGTTTGGAATCGGATAAGACGCCGCGTTACGCGGCGTCTGATCAGGATCCAAACTGTTGACACTCGTTTCGATATTTCTTCAGTCAGAACAGCCCTTAAGCTGATTTTAAAAAATATTGCAGAAGACACCACCAATGCAGACGATATTTCGGCGGTAATAGGGTTAAAGCAGACGATAAGACTTGGCAGTCAAATATTTAAACATCACAAGAAGAACTAAATAAACTTTAACGTCCATTATTATTCGCATACACTATACAGTATAAAAGACGTTATTCGTTCCCAATAAACACGTTTACCCTAAATCTATTATTTCCATTGCAAACAGTTTTGAGCCAGATCAGACGCCGGGTTACCCGGCATCTGATCAGGCTCCAAACTGTTTGTCTTTCAGATTTGTAAAAAGCATTCAGAATTGTCAAAAAGCTGCCATTTTCTACATTTTATTGCAATACGTTTTCATTTCGTTTGTGTTTAAACGGGAAAGAATAACGTCTTCTCCACTGTATAATTCTGTTCCAATTATTACATGTATGTATAAATGTACCCATTTACGAAATAAGATAATTATAGAGAAAGTTTTATTATACTTATGGTATATCCGGATTGTGTGAACAGATACTTACATACTTTCAAAATATAAGAATTAAATACCAAAGTTTCAGAAACAATAGACAATTTGGTGCTAGCCTAAATCCGATTATCTATTAATTAAGTAAGGTTTGAAAGCATTTATGGGACATTATTTCATAGCTTTTGATCTTTCCTGCATGAACTATGCTAAATTGCTTTATAAATTCATTAAGGGTATGAAAATATACCAAAGATGAGTTACAAGTCGAATTCAATCTGACATGTTAGAAACCTTTCAGACCACAAGGTACCAATTCTAAACTCTGTAATGTACATGTACAGACCATTTTTGCCTACATGTACAGTGGAGAATGTGTTATTCTTTCCCAATAAACGCGTTTACGCTAAAACTATTATTTGCAGTGCAACCAGTTTGGAACCAGATCAGACGCCGGGTAACCCGGCGTCTGATCAGGCTCCAAACTGTTTGCCACCAAGATAAACATGAACTATCAGAATTGTCAAAAAATTGTACTTTTCTACGTTTTAGTGCTTTGCGTTTGCGTACGTTTGCGTTTAAACGGGAAAGAATAACAGATTCTCCACTGTACCAGTTTTGACTATTTAGGATGCTTTTAACCCTTTTGACGCCAAATTATTCGGGAGAGTTTTACACCTTCACCGTTTTATTGTCGTCTGCTTCAGTATTGCTGTCTGCAAGAACGTTTCAAATTTAGATTGATGGTTGCACGACTTAACACATATCGATAAGAGTGTCAAACAGTTTGGATCCTGATCAGACGCCTCGTAACGCGGCGTCTGATCTGGATCCAAACTGTTTGCAAAGTCTACTTTATGCGACTACGGCGCCGAAAGGGTTAACAGTATTGAAAAGATGACATCCAAACAGTGTTACACTATTCAGAGGGATCATATAGGGGCTGGTCTACACTGTTTTCTTACAGGACAAGTGTATTTTTCACAGGTACACTATAGGACGAGTATATGCGTTAGCAGGGCTCAATGAGTTATTAGTTTACATATTTTAACGCACCAGGTTAACATCTTACATTTACAAGACAAATAATAAAGATACATTTTGTTTCCCGTTATAAAGCAAACGTTTTGCAAATAAAATGCAGAAACTTACATAATATTGAAATTTCTAACGATTCATTTCATTCGGAGTGGCATCTGATCTGGTTCCAACTTCCAAACTATTTACACGGGACATGATATGTTAAGCATTAACGGTTAAACGCGTTTATTGGGAAAGAATAACATCTCCACTGTTTAAATTACAGCAAAACTTCTCTATAACGACGGCTAAATTATGTTAATTAGCAAAGTGTTTACGGTAGGTGACCGCTTAAAGCAATGTGACAGTGAAACAGAAAGCTCGGTGCTCCTTAAGGAGCTTTCTGTTTCACTATCACCTTGCTTTAAGCCGTCATCGTTCTATAAAACAATCATTTAGCCTTCGTTTTAGTAGTCGTAACTTTATATGCAAAGAACAAAGCGTTGAATGTGCACGTCTCAAGAAAATTTGAAACAAGGAAACTATTTAGTTCAGGTTCTTTCAAGGCTCCTATCTGATTTCGACAAAAATATAACTTTCAGAAAACATGCCAATCGTTAATTCTCATTAATTCTCGTCTGTATCCGGAAGCTTCAAAACGAACTGTTCCGAAAAATACCGAATATATTCGTACATGCCAATAGATGTGAAGAATTGTTTAGCATTTGTTCTCCCGTTTTAAAGTAAGATATGCACCTGTTAAACTCTTTAATTCCCCACGTAAAAAGTATGAAGATATGTTAAGTTAATCTCTCCACTGCCTTACCCCGCATACAATAGTTATTTGCAAACAGTTTGGATCCTGATCAGACGCCGCATTACGCGGCGTCTGATCAGGATTCAAACAGTTTGACACTCATAACGATATTAATTTTGTCAATTAAGCTAATACATGTATATAAATTTGAGAAATATACGCAGACGACAATTGTTTTAAGCTGATGACGTCATAACAGTAAATGGGTAAAAAGGCACGTAAATCAATTCGGTCGAAAGAAGCGAAATCTTATCTCTGAAGAGGCTGTTGCGTTTTAATCAAAGTCTACTTAAGATCACTGATGGGTAATAAAGTTGATATGGCATACGAGCAGCAATTTGCCATGCCAAATGTTGAATAAGATTTATGCCATTGGATTCATTTTCTTAGAGTTAACTGACTTTGTTAATATGAAACAGGTACAATATGATTCATGTATAGAGTAACATGTAACTTCGTTGAATATGTAGTAGCGTATTTAACAAGATTGCGCGTTCAATAAACGCTTATGCCCCCGGTGGCATCCTTGACAATATATTCTGAATTTTTTCTAAGTCCAAATTAGGTAAAGGTCAAGGTCAAACTGAGCTTGGGTATTATTGGTGAGTTGGTAATGGTCCAAGGCAATAACTGTATAAGTATCGAAGCATTGTAGTAAACAGTGTTGATGCTAGACGAAACGGTAAAACCTAGTTAACCGAGAAAGAGCCCATTTAAAATATTCTAAGTTAAAAGTAGGTCAAGGTCAAGGTCAAAATCAAAGTTTGGTGATATTGGTGGATAGGGAATGGTCAAAGGCAACAATTGTATAAGTATCAAAGCATTGTAGTCAGATGTGTTGATGCTAGACGAAACGGTAAAATCTAGTTAACCAAGAAATAGCCTATTTAAAGTATTCTAAGTCCAAAGTAGGTCAAGGTCAAGGTCAAAATCAAAGTTTGGCGATATTGGTGGATAGGGAATGGTCCATGGCAACAACTTTATAAGTATCCAAGCAATTGGGTAAACGGTGTTGATGCTGGACGAAACGGTAAATTCTACTTAACCTTGTTACAGATGCACGGACGGACGGACGGACAGGACGATTACTATGCCTCCGCATCTGTCGATGCCGGGGGCATAAAAAGCAGAATTTCAGAAACTTTCTACACTACTTTTTGCTTGCTTTAAGCAACCACTTGCCTGAACCCTTTATCCCATAGCAGTTTCTAGCTTTGAAACAGGGTTATGTTAAAAGTAGGTTGAAAACAAGCATAAAGGAGCATCCTGCATTTTGCTTGCTTTTAGTTTCGTTTAAAACGGGACATAATAACGTATTCACTATGTACAAATTTATTGGAAATTTCTGTGTACTGCTATAATATCATAAACTTTTAACAAATTGATTTATCACACATCCAAAAGGTTCAAACTGAAGGGCAAACAGCGTAAAATTTGATCAGACTGCTCAGGGTCTACATTGTTTGCCCAGACTGTAATATGTTCACCCATTGCTTACCTGGTCATTATTAATGCCGACTTTCGGTGCATTCAGGGCAGACTTCACTCCAAGACACTCTCCATCAATAGTTCCCACAAACTTGGGCACGTGATTCTTGCAATATACATCCGGGTCATTCTCTTGGTCAAAATGAAATGTCCTCAATGTGAGCTGTAATCCGCAAACCCTACACCGAAAACATCGCCTGAAATTTAACATCAAGATTCCTTATACCCCAGGTCTAAGTCTAACACAAAGCGTTTTCAACAAAGAATTCTCGCTGATTCTTCATGACATGCACGAGCCCCTTTTCGATGTAACGCGCGAGTAACACAGGCTTGATCAAAGTTGAAACCCCACAGGAATTCGCCGCAAATTTTCTGGTAAAGTCATCAAATATTTTTATCACGCAATCAGTACAATACATGTACTGTGGCGGAAGAAAAATTTGTGAATCCGTCTATGTAAATACATGTCAGCCTCTTTTGATGGAATTTATCGCACGTGCGAAGAGGAAAACATCTTCAGTTCTTAACCCATATCGTTGTACATTTGTAAGCACTACATGTACTTGAATCGCAGTTACTAACAGTTTGAATCCTGGTCAGACGCCGATTAACTCGGCGTCTGATCAGGATACAAACTTTTGGACGTCAGTATTGATTTTTCTTTAATCAAAACATTTAAAATATATTTTTAAATTTCAGCAGACGATGCTTTTAAAACATGATATTATCACGTGATAAGGGGTGTATAGACATTAACGTTCATACATCACAAAAAAGTAGAGCAAAGCGCGCATGTTTAATCAGACCTATTTCACATGTTATTTTAAACAAATGGGAACTTTGACGGTAGACCCTCGAACTCAAGTGGTCTAAGAAGTACTGCAACATGTGCCCTCATGAAAATAATCTAATAACAATTTTACTGCCATAAAACTATAATGTCGACTGCTTTGATATTCTGGTCTTCAAATGTTATAAATGTTCCGATTTTGTTTTGATTTTAAGTTCCATGTAACGACGAAAAAATGTAAACACAACAACTTAAATCGATCGGATACATGTATGATCAACAGTAGAGTTACTAGGTGTCTGATCTGGATCAAATCTTTTAAAACTGTTTGAAAATAGGAACTGTATTCGTACTTGATAAGATTGGAGCTGTTAGAATATAAGTTAACCCTTTGAACCCTAGTCCCGCATATAGGCGTCCTTTTCAAACAGTGAACATGTGAATAGAACACTTGTCATATGCAAACAGTGAAGACCCAGATCAGAGGGCTCCGATAGGAGCCCTCTGATCAGGGTCTTCACTGTTTGTCATAATGCCAAACATTGATAAAAACAACCCTTAAAAGTCAGAAATGGACTTGACTAAAATGGGAAACTAGAATTGTCCATTTAAAGTTTCAGGGAGGAAAGAGTCAACTCGGTTTCGATTATATCGGACGTATCTGTATTCAATGAGTGCCAAACAGTTTGGAGCCTGATCAGACGTCGGGTTACCCGGCGTCTGATCTAAGCTGTTTGCAATTGAAATAAATGTTTTCGCATAAAACCATGAAAAAGGAAAGAATAACGTATTCTTCACTGTACTTATCCCAACATGCTGCAAGTTAACATTGACCTATGCTACTTTTAATAACGCCCTCAAATAGACAATTTACCATCTGCATTTTGCAATTCATTACAGTTTTATAAGTTACAACGCGTTTCCATTTAATTTCGTTTGAACGGAAAGCTACGTTGGCGAAGACGATATTCTTTTCAAATAAACACGTTTGTGTTAAAAAAAACTTACTTCAAAACAGTTTGGAACCTGATCAGACACCGGGTAACCTGACTCAAACGATTTGCCAAAGTCTAGACTTTTTCAAACTGTTAATATTTTCTACATTTTATTGAATTTGCGTTTTCGTTTAAACTGGAAAGGATAATATCTTCTCCAGTACATGCCTTAAGTCATCCAAATGTTAACGTTACCTGTGAAATAGAACACCGACATCTATGCGCTCTACCGGATAGACTCTTTTCTTGCACCTGTAGCACGGGTCCTGGGAGGGTGGGCGGCGGTCAAGGTCATCACAGATGTCCGAGTCCCCGTCACTAGACATCTGATCGTCACGGTCATCCTTGAACATGCTGGACAACTGAAATAAGTCATAAGACGCCATTTGAAATGTGTATTTTCAAACAGTTTACGGAAAATATAGTAGCACTGTGGTCGGAATAAAATATGCATTTGTCTATTTTTTTCTTTTCTTTTTTTAAATTAACCCTTTCCCACATAGCCTGTTTCTAGTATTGAATATAGGTGTCCACTTAAAGCAGGTTCGAAGTAAAGCAGAATGCGCCTTATTTATGACTGTATAAATTGGAACTATTTTCTTCAGTGAAGGAATAAACTTAATATGCTAAAAGGCGCTTCTATGGGGGACATGGTTAACAACAGAAAAAAAAAACAAAAAAAAACGCGTAACTATTTTGAAAAAAATACGTTGTATTGCAAAATGACAAACAGTGCAGGCCCTGATCAGAAGGCTACTACAGGAGCCCTCTGATCAGGGTATTTAGTTTTCATTGGACTGGTGTACAATGTTTTCTTCATAGGTCAAAGGTGAACTGTTTGTAATTAACGAGTATACTCGTCGCTCGACTTAAGATGCGTTAAGATGACGCAATTTATATACATTATAAAGGAGAGTGGATCTGGTGACCCATGCCCTATAGTAACATGTAGGCGTGAAGATGCAGCCAAGTGCAATAAGTACAGCAAGAGGAGAGGAGCAGAATCAATATGCGCTTGTCTGTGTCTATTGGAAATGTCGGTCTCTTGTTGCCGATACAAATTTTATCCCAGCTATACTATACAGTAAAACCTCTCCATTAGGACCACTAAATTGTTATTTTAGGTGTTTAAGGCCGGTGGTTGCTTAAAGCAAGGTGAAAGTAAAACAGAAAGCTCCTAAAGGAGCTTTCTGTTTTACTTTCACCTTGCTTTAAGGGAATTAAGCTGTAAGTGTAACATGTGTACATTGTACATGTAGCATACAACCAATTAATGTTTAGTGGTCGCATAGGGGTTTTACTATATAACCTTAAGGTATGATAAGTTTTAAACAACGTATACACGGTATAGATCCAAATCAGATAAACTTTAATCATGGCTCAACCATGCACTTTTAATACTGCTTGGCACTCGGGCTGTATTTTGGTTAAGAAAATAAATATTGCAGTAAATATATCAACAAGCAGACGACCATTGCAACAAGCAGACGTCATTCTCTTGTCCTCTAAAGGACTATGTACAATAGATATCGACGGTACAGTCATCGAGATGGTTCAGGATAAAACAACGACTGTATCGATCACAAATCCCTGTAGAGGCAGGAAAGAGAACATGAGAACTTTTGTTTCAGTTTGGACACAGATCAGAGAGAATTTGTATATAATGTACGAAAAATAAAACAGAGCAGAATCCACGTCACTACGAAACTACAGTATTCCAAGTGTTGAGCAACCATGCATTGCAAACAGTTTGGATCCTGATCAGACGCCGCGTAGCGCGGCGTCTGATCAGAATCCTAACTATTTGACACTCGTTTTGAAATTTCTTCAGCCATACTGCCTTATTTTTTAACATTTAAACATTGCAGACAACAGAATTGAAGCAAACGACAATGAAACGGTGAAGGGGTAAAAATCTCACGAAAGATTTGGTAGTGAAATTAGCAGCATCGCGAAGTCCAGCTATTTTGAGGAAGATCATTGAAGCCCTTTGTACACTGTTTCTGGCACAAATGGACAACTGGGTAGAACCACGTACCGATTTTCAGCAAGCCAGCTGGAAAGCCCCCCCCCCCCCCCCCCCCCCCCCCCCCCACATACACACACATGAAAATTCCGAAGTGCTCAGATCGGATGGCGAGAAAGCTGAATAGAATCCATGTCACTCCCAGACAACAGTAAATGTGTCTTGGGCAACCACTTGTAGTGACAGCTAAACCCTTTCATGTTCAAATTAATCGTGAGAGTTTTACCTTCAAGTTCATCGCCATATTGTTGTCTGCAATGTCGTTTGAACAAAGTTAGTTTTAAGGCAGTACAACTAACGTAATTTCAAAACAAGTGACAAACACTTTTGATCCTGATCAGACGCCGCGTTACGCGGCGTCTGATCAGGATCAAAACTGTTTGCAATTGAGCTTTATGACGTCATTGAGAGTGAACGGGTGAAGCAGTGTACCTGGCATAATATAACAGAACAGAACAGAACAGAACTTTATTTCACGTAAACTTTACAGTTTCTAGTGATTACATAAACGTTTTCATATGCAAACCGATGTTCTTGAGTAGTTCTTATTTATAATTTATCATCTATCCTTTAATAGAAGAAGAGTGGTTCGAATCCCAGAAGGTTCCGGTTTCATGAGTGTTCTCGTCTTTTGTTATATCTACTCTGATTCGGTGAATAAATGGAAACCTTAGCAAATTACTGTACATGTAGTACACTGCTCCGTCCCTATAACGGTCCTCTGAACAACGAGTCCCTCCTTACAACAACGCTTGCCGCTGTTCCCTAAACAAGACAAGTATGTCCAACGTTTTTACGGCTGCAACATCGTCTGCTTAAGATTCTTGTCTGCTGTTTTTTCTCTCTAAAAGTAACGTTTTGGACATTTTGACAGAAGAAAACATAATGACGAGTGACAAATAGCTTGAATCCAGATCAAACGCCGCGTTACGCGGCGTCTGATCTGGATCCAAGCTGTTTGAAAGTGTAAGCCAAGTTCCCTCCCTATAACAATTCCTCCGAACAACACACACATTCTTTGTCTCCGATTGAGTGTTGTTCTAAAGAGGGGGCACTGAAGTGTATAATATATAAGCAAACCTGTTTTAAATGGTAATTCTTTGAGCTACCGTAATACAGAAGCATGGGAATGTTTTTCTATGAGGATTATATAAAGGCATCAAAAGATGCTTCTATAGGGAGAAAAGGCTTAGCCAATACTGACTGTAATCAAAGGCTGGACTGCAGGAAGGGTTTCTAGTACATTCCTTTAAGCCTGTTTCTAGTTTTGAAGACAGTTGACCACTTAAAGTAGGTTAAGTAAAGCAGAATGTGCCTTAAGGCGCATTCTGCTTTACTTGCAACCTGCTTTAAGCTACCACCAGCTGGGATAAAGCAAATATTTCTTACTAGTAAAAATGGAGCTATTCCTGCAGCTAGGAGAAATAAATCAAAGGAACAGCTGCGTATTATGGAGTAATGGGTTAAGTGACCACTAAAATGAGATTTGACTCTAAAGCTAAATGTGCTAAATGCGATTTCATGGATGTTGCTGTCCAATCCTTAGCAAAGCTTGTTTTAGCGATGATTGTTTTGTAGCTTTCTGTCTATAACGTGTTTTATTGTATCCCAAGGCTCCAGATAAGGGGGAGTAAAGTGAACAAATTATCATTTTTCACTCATTTTAGCATCAAAACCTATGGTGTTACTACTCATTAGAATCGTCTCTTTGAGAAATAAAGATTTTAGTTTTTGAAATACTCTCCTTATCTGAAGCCCTATTATTCTTCTACACCAAGCAAACAAACATCTGTCTTTAATTAGAGATACACGTGCTTGTTGATTTTGTCTCATTTTAACTATCGAAGTGCTCAGCTTTAGCTGTCCTCTCATGTTTCCCGGAATGAACGACAACAGGACAGATTGTAGCAGATGGCTCGTGCAATTAAATCTATCATCTTTCTACAGTTTCAGTACTGTACGTGAATGATTTGTGCAGAAAACTACTTAAATGGTAAAACAAAAATAACGTTCATTAATCGTTTTAAGTGCACACAATCGTTTCAGTTCAAATCAGTCATATCATCAGTTGGGATCCAATGCACATTTATACAGTGGAGAATCTGTTATTCTCTTCCGTTTAAACGCAAACGTACGCAAACGCAAAGCGCTAAAACGTAGAAAAGAACAACTTTTGGACAATGCTGATAATTCATGTTTATCTTGGTGGCAAACAGTTTGGAGCCTGATCAGACGCCGGGTTACCCGGCGTCTGATCTGGCTCCAAACTGTTTGCACTGCAAATAATAGTTTTAGCGTAAACGCGTTTATTGGGAAAGAATAACAGATTCTCCACTGTACGCATTTACGGATAACAGTCCGTCAGAGAAGGGTTTGTTTAATGGAGAAAAAAGTAAAGCTTGGTTTTTGAGAGATGATAGACAGACAGAAAGAGACTGAAAGAATAATACTGACAGATAGAGAGAGTGAGACAAACACGGACAGATATAGGGAGGTAGACTGAGACAGAAAGTGACAGAGATAGGGTTAAGAGAGAGATTGGCAGACTCAGTGAGTGAGAGAGACGATGAAAGAGACAATGAGAAAACCAAGGGAGAATGCGACAGAGACTGTAAGGGGGGGGGGGGAGAGAGAGAGAGAGAGAGAGAGAGAGAGAGAGAGAGAGAGAGAGAGAGAGAGAGAGAGATTACGCATTTTCATACATTCCCGAAAAATCACAATAGCTTTATGCTTCTATCCGTATGACACATAGCATCAGTGTTTACCTGTTAACAATTTATCCGCATGTATAATGTCTATAGTACGGCCCTTATAGTACACCGTACATGTGTAAAGGTGTGCCCGCTTCAAACATGCCGCGAGCCGGGACAATCGATAAATTTAAACCACCACTTTTGTAAATCCTCTTTATTGTCTTTGAATCAACGCACACACAATCTTTTTAAATCCCCTAAAACGTGCCCTAATCACACACGATCGTGTAAACACAGTATTAGCCTTTCACGCGCGAATGTCACTACTCTAGTCGTTTTTCCAATTCAAAATATGAGAAATTACTCACTCATGAATAATTAGTAACCGCTCTGCTTTCTGATTGGTCAGCGGATTCGGTCGATATCGGCGATATCCGTTGGAGTGTCACTGCAAGCGATAATGGTATTAGCTCGTCAGTTTCAGTATCAATTTTTGAAAGGCAGTTGAGTCATGTGATTATAATTTGTTAGATTGTGATTCATCAATAATTTGTACTAATGACGGGGCCAATTACCCTTATTATTAGGTAAGTTTACCTTGCTTCTACAGGTCAGCGCGTGTGACCCCTTAACTGTGAAAGTGTCGTCTGCTAAGATAGTGTCGCCAGTTCGAACTTCTCAAATAAATAATCCAGGCAGCGTCACTGAAGAAATATTGAAATGAGCGTCAAAAATTTTGGATCCTGATCAGACGCCGAGTTACTCGGCGTCTGATCTGAATCCAAACTTTTTGCACATCAATGGATACCCGGGTCATCACAGGGAAGGGGGCTAAATAGCAAGAGAGATAATCAGTGTGGGGGTTCTATAAAATCTAAGGTTATTATTCATGAGTTATTTCGCATGCCACCAAAGTCTCCCTATGGACTTGTAAATGTGCCACTGTTTAACAGATAACGCCCGACTTTCTGCCATATGTGATTAATTGTTCCCGCGTTTAAATGAAATATTATGATGCAGATGCATTGTGGGACCATTTAATCGTGAATTTGCAAAAACTGTGTAATTATGTTTCGTTGCACGACATTTGACTGGGACTATAGCAACTGAAGTTGACTTGTCCGGGGGAAAAAAGGATGGCGAGAAGACACCAGAAAAAAATAGTTTTAAGTTAGCTTATTTTTTTATATGAAAATTCATGCACTGACGATATAAAAATGTTTTACCAAATATGACAAATGCTGCGGTGAACGGTATCAACAAACAAACGACAAATTTGGCGATACGTTTGGCGAGAAAGGTTAAAACAGATAACACCTTTGGCATGGAAGAAAACAGCCGATATTTGGGGAAAACAAGTTCAACAGCTGATCTATTTGGCGACGAGAGGTTAAAACAGGCGGCAAATTTTCATAGAAAAATTTAAATCAGACAAAAATTATGGCGCAGAAATGCTTAACATATTGATTAAACTCTATCCACGAGTATAACCTTCCTTTACAATTATTTGACCTGTAAAGAGTACCCGTACAATTGTCCAATGCAAACAGTGCAGACCAAAAGTAGCCCTCTAGAATAATCTTCAATAATGGATTTAATTTACTTGAAAGAGGTAATTTTGTATACGCCGTATGTAATTCAATGCATGACTTTAATGGATCTGTCACTAGTATCGGATACCACAATGGAAATTAGGGAAACATACATTTTCCTTTTTTGTGCAATCCGCTCGATATTGGTGAACATATAATGTGTATTTTCATTTGTATGCATTATTTGTTATAGATTGCATTATTATATGTTTGCAGTCGTATAGATTGCATTATTATATGTTTGCAGTCGTATTGCCATGTAATGCCACTGTTGCCAAAATAAAATCAATCAATCAAAATTCTGCACAGGGTCTGGACTGTTTGCCATTTCAATAAATTGCAGAAAACACCATAAATAGTCATTAATGGACAAGATTCAAGTTGAAACTTGAATGTTCCATTAAACGTTTGAGAGGTAAATGAGTAAAAACAGACAATTACAGTGGAGAATGTGTTATTCTTTCCCACTAAACGCGTTTACGCTAAAGCTATTATTTGCAGTGCAAACAGTTTGGAGCCAGATCAGACGCCGGGTAACCCGGCGTCTGATCAGGCTCCAAACTGTTTACCAATAAGATAAACATGAAATATCAGAATTGTCCAAAAGTTGTTCTTTTCTACGTTTTAGCGCTTTGCGTTGGCGTACGTTTGCGTTTAAACGGGAAAGAATATCAGATTCTCCACTGTAAACTGGCGTTGAAATGGTCAAACTATTCCAGAAATGCCGGGTGAATTTGATCCATACAAAAAAACTGTGAGAAATATTTTCTGTATCCTTGGAGATCGTCGCTTAAAGCAGGCTGAAGGTAAGGCAGAATGCGCCTTACGGCACTCTGCTTTAAAGGGACTCGCAACCGGATGGTGTACTTGTCAAAATAAAATAAAATACTCAATAAAAGCAAAGTTGTTGCATTATTTGGCTTCTGACATTAAAAAAATATGATCAGTCCAAAAATAGTCTCAAGAATCGTCACCGGATCTAAGTTTTTTTTTTAGATATTTTCCATCGTTTTTCTATAGCGACTACATGTAGTAGACGGTATAGCTGTTGATGCTTCTCTACACGGGCTCAGACATAATCCCGAGCCGAATAATGTACTATCAATCGCTACAAGTGAAGTACGTTAATTCGCTACCATATATATATAGGGAGCGCCGTAGTCGAGTGGGTAAAGGCGTTTCCTTGTTTTTCATGTTTGTCTCCGCATGGAGGGTCACGGGTTCGAATCCCACCAGAGCTTCTTCTTTTTTCTTTTTTTGAAATGCATTTTTTAACAGAATTTATTATCCTAAACTAAATCTTACCATTTATATAAGCATTTGACATATATTTACAAATTACTATTTTTAATGCTAAATCCGGTTGCGAGCCTCTTTAAGTGCTCACCTGTCTTTAATACTAGAAACAGGCTATTGGGTGATGGGTTAAAACGCACTTTAGCACTGGGATGATTAAACTTTTCAAGAAATGCTTGATGGCTTTCAACAGTGTCGACATCTGTGTAAACTATTATACTCTTTTGTCTCACTCACGCGTTTCTCTCGTTAATCCTAATTAGTTGTGTTTTTTGGTTGTTTTGTCTACAAACACATTCGATATAGTGTATACTTGACGTTATTCTTTCCAAATAAACTCGCGTATGCTAATACACTAATAAAATACTTATGCTTATGCTAATATACGCGTTTATGTTACATGTAATTGCAAACAGTTTCGAACCTGATCAGATGCCGGATAACCCGGCAAACAGTTTGCCAGTCAGATTAAAATGAATAGTTAAAATTCTAAACAAATTGCATTTTATTTCTACGTTTTATTGCAATGCGTTTGCGCTTCGTTTACTTTAAAAGGTAAAGATTTACATGTATCAATGAAGTATAGCCCACAAACGTTTGTATTTTACAATGAATTGTCCCTATGTGCTTGCGGGAAGATTTCATTTCAGATCAACAAAGGTGATATTAAGAATCTGTTATTCTTTCCCGTTTAAACGCAAACGTACGCAAACGCAAAGCACTAAAACGTAGAAAAGTACAACTTTTGAACAATTCTGATAATTCTTGTTTATCTTGGTGGCAAACAGTTTGGAGCCTGATCAGACGCCGGGTTACCCGGCGTCTGATCTGGCTCCAAACTGTTTGCAATGCAAATAATAGTTTTAGCGTAAACGCGTTTATTGGGAAAGAATAACAGATTCTCCACTGTACATGTGCAGTGCTTTTGCCATACAGTAGATTACTGCATAATGTTCATCATTGCCAGTACAGTTTAACCTCTCTATTACGACCACTTACAGTGGAGAAAACGTTATTCTTTCCCGTTTAAACGCAAACGAAACGCAAACGCATTGAAAAAAAATGAAGAAAATTACAACTTTTAGACAATTTTGAATACTGATTTTTACCTGGACGGCAAACAGTTTGGAGCCTGATCAGACGCCGGGTTACCCGGCGTCTGATCTGGCTCCAAACTGTTTGCATTGGAAATAATAGATTTAGCGTAAACGCTTTTATTGGGAAATAATAACGTTTTCTCCACTGTAATTGTGTTAATTATTAGGTGTTTACGACAGGTGACTGCTTTAAGCAAGATGACTGTAAAACAGAAAGCTCCTTTTCAGCTTTAGCTCTCACCGGTATTTTATACAATCAATTACATGTACATTTGTATATATAGCCTTTGTTTTAGCGGTCGTAAAACTAATAGTGAGGTTTTACTGTATACGTTTGCTGTCTATTGAGTGGGGGACACGGTTTATATGTTTCTGATCAGGCTCCAAGCTGTTTGCCACTGAGGTTGAAATGAATATATTATTTTTCAAAATGCCATATTATTAATGTTAGTGAATTGCTTTTACGTTTCGTTTCCGTTTAACTCTTTCCTCCCTGAAACTTTAAATGGATAATTCCAGTTTTCATTTAAGTCTAGTCCATTTCTGACTTTTAAGGCTTGTTTTTGTCAATATTTGGCATTATGACAAACAGTGAAGACCCTGATCAGAGGGCTCCTTTCGGAGCCCTCTGATCTGGGTCTTCACTGTTTGCACAGGATAAGTGTACTATTTACATGACCACTGTTTGAAAATCACGCCTATATGCGGGACTAGGGTTCAAAGGGTTAAACGGGAAGCAATATCGTCTTCTTCATTGTGCGCACGACACGCACACGCGTCCTTGTTTTATTCCGTTACATGCATGCAACCCATTTGTCCATGGCTTGTTTCTAGTTTTGAAGACAGATGAACACTTAAAGCATGTTGAAAGTCGCATTTTGCTTTACTTTCAGCCTGCTTTAAAGCGACTCGCAATCGGATGGTGTATTTGCAAAAATAAAAGAAAACGCTCAAATTATAACCAAATGTGTAGCATTATCGTGCATCTAGCATTAGAAAAATATGATGTCTAAAAACATCCTTAAGAAAAGTCTTCAAATCTTGATTTTTTTTTAGATATTTTCCATCGTTTTATCCGCGTTGCGTCGAAAGACGCAACAGAAATTGAACACGGGCTCAGACATAAACCCGAGCCGAATTGTGTACTCTCTATCGCTACACACTGAAGTACGTTACATCGATTCCAAAGATGTGAATAGCCCGTAATCGAGTGGGCTAAGGGTTTCCTTATTTTGCGTGTCTGTCCCCGCATGGAGGGTCACGGGTTCGAATCCCACCAGAGCTTCTTTTTTTGTTTTTTGAAATGCATTTTTAAACAGAATTTCTTATCCTAAACTTATTCTTACCCATTTATTTAAGCATTTGACATATATTTACAAATTACCATTTTTAATGCTAAATCTGGTTGTGAGCCTCTTTAAGCTATACCATCTGATAGATTATAGCAGATATTTCTTTTGATTCATATTCATGACTGTATAACGTAAAACTATTTTTTAACCCTTTACCCCATAGCCTGTTTTTTAATTTTGAAAATAGGTGACTACTTCAAGCAGGTTGAAAGTAAAGCAGAATGCGCCCTAAGGCGCATTCTGCTTTACTTTCAGCCTGCTTTAAGCTACCACCTGTTAGAATAAAGAAAATATTTCTTATGATGCATATGCATGGCTGTATAGATTGGAACTATTTTCTACAGCGGAGGAATAAAAAGGATGCGCTAAAAGGCGCTTCTATGAGGGAAAGGGTTGAGGAGGAATAAATTAAAATGAGAATCTATCCCATGGAGTAAAGGGTAAGCTTTTGACCAGTATTCATTTACTATTTTAACAAACATGGGATTATTGGCATGGAATAAACAACGATTCAGGTTTAGAGGCATATTTCATTTTATTTTTACACCAAATCACATTAAAATCACTGGGCAAAGCACAACACAAGTAACAATAGCACAACTTGTATAAGGTCAAAAAGTTTTCAAAAATGTGACAGATATTAGTCCTTCATAATATGTGAAACTTAACCTTTTAAGTTAGATCTTAAATATTTACATCTCTATGTATAGAGGAATGAATAAACTATTACTACTACTACTACAGTGGAGAAAACGTTATTCTTTCCCAATTAACGCGTTTTCGCTCAAACTATTATTTCTTTTGCAAACAGTTTGAAGCTAGATCAGACGCCGGGTAACCCGGCGTCTGATCAGGCTCCAAACTGTTTGTCACTCAGATTAACATTAATTGTCTAAAAGTTGTACTTTTCTACGTTTTAGTGTTTTGCGTTTAAACGGGAAATAATAAGGTTTTCTCTACTGTACTTCTACTTCTTACTAGCTTCAATATTACAATGTATGTACCGCGACCATACTTTTGAGTAAAGTCATGTTTTCTTAACCATTCACCCCTGAAACTTTTAATGGACAATGCCATGGAGATTCCATTTAGTCTAGTACTATTTTGGCTGTTCAGGATTGGTTTTTAGCTACATGTGTACATGTATATAATGAAATAATGACAAACAGTGAAAACTCTGATCTGACCTGGGTTTGAACTGTTTGCATAGGACCGTTATACTCACAGGTACACTGTTTGTAAAAGACGAGTATACTCGTCGCTAGAGTTCAAAAAGTTAAGACACGTCAGTGCCTAATCCATTTATGCCAAGTGGATTCTCCCATGCTTATATATTCGATTAGTCCATTTTTTGTTGTAAGGCGTTCCCGGGGCCCGTTTCATAAAACTTCGTACGACAAATTTGGTCGTAAGCAAGATTATAAAAGTCTGAATTATTCTTTATTTCTCCATCTAATCCTGTCTTGTGACATCTCTTTGAAATCGTCTTGAAAAGACGATTCCAAAGAGCTGTTACATGACAGAATGAGATAGAGAAATCAGAAATTAAATATATTTTAAAGTTTTGACTTACGACCCGTTTTTGTCGTACGAAGTTTTATGAAAGGGACCCCAGGTTCTAAATTTTCATTTTCGTTTTGTTTTCTATTGGAATTCTTATTAGCAAACAGTGAAGACTGATCAGACACCGCGTCATGCGGCGTCTGATCAGAGTCAACGATGTTTGCCAATGTCCCTTGTATGGGACGCTAAGCACAAATGGGTTAATGCATGATGATAATAATGTAGAAAACTCATGCAGAAACTTTCTGCATTAATATCATCTTGCATTATCTTATTATCTCATTGCCTGTTTCAAGTTTTGAAGATCAATAAAGATTTACATGTAAAGCAGGTTGAAACTGTAAATCAGAATAAGACTAAGGCGCAAGACTATTTTAACTATTTCTCGTGTTATAAATACATGGCTTTATAAAGAGGAAATATTTTCTTCAGTGGAGAAAATATTGACATGCGTAAAAAGGCGTATCTATGGAGTAAATGGTGAATTAAACCCCTGTTTTCATGACTATTTATACAAAACAGTCGAACTTCGATATCTCGAACTCGGTTTAGTCCAACATACCCGTATTTTAAAGTAAAAACGTGGCTAAGCCACGCTTTAACTTTGAAATACGGGTATGTTCGACTTAACCGTGCATAAAATAATGTAGTTCATGTGTCGACATATCAGATAGTTCGAGTTAAGCGAGTTCGAGATATCGAAGTTCGACTGTACAACGTTGGTCTCACCTGGATCCAAACTGTTTGCCATTATGATGGTGATTTTCTGACCGACATTTTATTTAAATCAACTGTAAGAATTGTTGCAGAAGACAAATTTTGCAGACGACAATTTCATAGCTTAGATTCATTGTGTATACCTATTCTAACCCCTTCACTGCCATGACGTCATCAATTTTAAACATTGGTCATCTGCTTTTATTTCTCAAACTTGACTTAAGAAATATTGAAATGAGTATCAAACAGTTTGGATCTACCCTTGTTTAAACAATTCTACAATGCCTAATGTTTATGTGTTTAACACATATTGCCTGATATTGTATTTATATGATTATTAGTAGGATTCTTTGTAAAACGCAATTGAATATTTAACCTTTAGCGCTATATAAATGTTTGTGAAGTTTATTTGATCCTGATCAGACGCCGCATTTCGCGGCGTTTGATCAGAATCAAAACTGTTCGCAAATACAACGCTCCCTCTCTACAACGACACCAAATGGGAGACACAAAATGTGTGTGTTGTTCGGAGGGAGTCGTTATAGGGAGGGAAATTGGCTTACATTTACAAACAGCTTGTATCCAGATCAGACGCCGCGTAACGCTGTTTGTCACTCGTCATTAAGTTTTATGTCAAAATGTCTACATTGTATTTAGAAACTTCAAAAACAGCAGACGACAATTTTAAGCAGACACTATAGCAGACTTGAAAAGTTTGGACATATTTGTTTTGTTTTGGAAACAACGGCAATAGTGTTGTTGAAAGGAGGGAATCGATGTTGGGAGGGCCGTTGTACAGTGGAGAATCTGTTATTCTTTCCCAATAAACGCGTTTACGCTAAAACTATTATTTGCAGTCCAAACTGTTTGCCACCAAGATAAACATGAAATATCAGAATTGTCCAAAAGTTGTACTTTTCTACGTTTTAGTGCTTTGCGTTTGCGTACGTTTGCGTTTAAACGGGAAAGAATAACAGATTCTCCACTGTAGGAAGGGAGCACTGTAACTATTGTACTCGGGTTAAGGCAGTGAAGAGACTGAAAGCACTAGCCAAAACCTATGACAGCACTGAGTCACCATGGTTACTTCATTAGTACACTTTATCACGTGGCAATATTTGTCTTACTGACAACTGTAATCTTCTTAAGAGATCCCGTGAGTTTGCGACTCGATTTTGTCAATCTCTGGGCTTCCATTTCTCCGGAATTTTCCTAAATCTTCGGATTTTTTTCTAATACATGGTAGCTTAAAGCAGACTGAAAGTAAAGCAAAATGCGCTTTAAGGCGCATTCTGCTTTACTTCCAGCCTGCTTTTAGTAGTCACATGTCAACAAAGCTAGAAACAGGCTACCCGGTATGTGGTAAAGGTACCATACGTAAAATCGCACTTGAAAAATGGAAATTTGTAAATCTTAGGATTTTACACTTCAACTTATGGAGGCCCTGTTATTTATGCTTCCCTTTTATATTATACTCCTTGGAAATGTACTGAAATTAGGATAGAAGTAAAGCTGAAAGCACCTATTAAGATTTCTGTTGGTTTTGCTTTCAGCTTTAAGCTGTCATCTGTTATTAACAACATATCAGAGAGTCTTCTTTCAGACTGTGCTTATACAGTGGATAATCTGTTATTCTTTCCCAATAAACGCGTTTACGCTAAAACTATTATTTGCAGTGCAAACAGTTTGGAGCCAGATCAGACGCCGGTAACCCGGCGTCTGATCAGGCTCCAAACTGTTTGCCACCAAGATAAACAAGAATTATCAGAATTGTCCAAAAGTTGTTCTTTTCTACGTTTTAGTGCTTTGCGTTTGCGTACGTTTGCGTTTAAACGGATAAGAATAACAGATTCTCCACTGTAGCTGGTTTAAATGTAATTTTACTATTTTAACCCTTTATCACCATAGCCTGTTTCTATAGTTTTGCATATAGGTTAACATATAAAGCTGGTTGAAAGGAACGCAGAATGCGCCTAAAGACGCATTCTGCTTTACTTTCAACTTGCTTTAAGTTACTATCCGCTAGAATATAGAAAATATATTTTCGTGATACACATTTATGACTGTATGACTTGGAACTATTTGCTGCAGGTGAATGAATATTTTAAAGGCGTAAATATGCATATCTGTGGAGAAAAGGGTTAAGGCATGATATATTTTAGCAGAAGAATTATTTAAAACCATAGTGTAAATAAAATGATATTTAGACGAATGTGATTCCGATCTGTTTTTATGTTTGGCTGCTTTATATACCGGTAGTATGCTGAAACCATATTTGAATGTAATCTTTAACCTTTTATGGCCAAGATTGACAATACTGATATTTGCAAACAGTTTCGATTCAAAGGAGGGGAACTCAATAAAAGTACTTGTTCTTTAAGTTGTTTCCCCAAAGTAATATCCAGCGTTTGTATATTTGTAAAGCCTATTTTAGAAATACATACGTTTAAACTACATGTACATCTTATTCTAAATTACAGAGTTATACATGTACATGTATGTGAACATTATGTTAATGGTTCTACACTCAATAACAGTGTCGATTCTTTGAGATTTTGAGAACTTTGGAAATGAAAAATATTGACATGCGCTGTTCAAGTCGTGTGTATTCACATTTTAATCTGTATTACAATTTAACCCATTACTCCATTAATACGCCTTTTTCCGCCATTAATTTATTCCTCTTCTGAAGAAAATTGTTCCCATAAATAGAGTCATGAATGCGCATTTTAAAATAATTTTGAAAACTAGCAGCAGATTGTAGCTAAAAGCAGGTTGAAAGTATTGCAGACTGCGCCTTAATACCTTCAATCTGCTTTAAGTGGTCATCTACCTTCAAAACTAGAAACAGGCTATGGAGTAATGCGTTCATTGCTTGTTTATATTTCCGTTTCGGCATCTTCAACGAGTTCGTAGTCAAGAAGATGGCCGAATATTGAACTTTCTTTCCCAGCTACAAAACGGGCTATTACTTTTAACACGCCTGCCGCATTTCCAGTTTGTACATTTCCCTCCCACGTAAAACCCAACTTCCGCTTCAGATGGTGCCAGATGTCACCTACAACTACGAACACTTCCGAAGCTTGCGGAACGTCCAATCGGAATGTGTATCTTTTATTGGCCATGAGATCACCGGAAACCGGCTCATGTAACGCACATCTCTGCCAGCGATGGTATGTTTTGGGAAACGCCATGACGGCAGGGTTTGGTTCCTGGCAGAGAATGAGATATCTGTAAGCACAGTCTAACGACTGGCTCTCGGCCACGTCCGCTTGTGTAGCATACAATGAAAATATATAGAACCCTTCCTTAGGACAGCGGATCATGTATGTAGCACCGAGTTCATTTCTCGATTTCAAGAACACATATCTGTCAATATCAGTGACTGCTCCCTCTTCGGCATCGTAGAACTGAAAGGTATGTGTGACCTTCACATGTTTGTTCATGTTAAACACAATGTCTAGATAGTCGCTGTCAGATACTATGAACGGGTCTAACTGGTTTTCTGCAATAATACCGAATTTCTCCATGACTGGCGTAGGGCCAAAGAACGGAACTGGCGGATATGGTGGGGCCGGGGCTCCCATGTTTCTGGAACAGTTCACCATGAATGAGCACGCGCTTTCCAGACAGTCTGATTGCCAATAATCCCCGGTATACACTGAAAAGTAATACACTCCAGGTCGTGGAACATTCACTGTAAATATTGCCTCATTTTTAAAGTAACGCAATAACGTCCGACCTTCTAAATTAGCTGTGTTTGATTTGTCATAAGGCTCTAACAAGGAGCCGAACCCAAGCACCTTTGGTGTAATGATTCGCACCTCGACCATGCCTGTATCAGTGTCCAGGCACGCGCCATAGTTGCTATAGAAACGTAAACCGTAGTTGAAAAATGGCGATTTCACAACAGGGAGGTTAATGAATTCTGAGAATGGGAGGGGTATTTCTAACAGTTGCCAAGCAGAGTCGTCAGGGTAATGCTGATAAATGTAGTCCTCTGGATCCGTGAGGAAATAAAACTCGTCATATTTGTGGAATATTTCCGGAAGGTCATCCTTCATTCCGGTCACGTGACGTGCTGCCCATGTGCAGTTGATCAGTCGCCAACTTCCATCAATGGCGACGGCTGTCCATGAATTTCTGAACGCGTTTCCGTTAATAGGCATGCCTGGTTTGTACCCGGCTCCCTTGGAGTAGCCAATGATAACTTCGCAATGAATCCCGGCATAGCTGAAATACAGATAAGTTGACAATTACATACTACAGTGGAGAATCTGTTATTCTTTCCCAATAAACGCGTTTACGCTAAAACTATTATATGCAGTGCAAACAGTTTGGAGCCAGATCAGACGCTGGGTCCGAACTGTTAACCACCAAGATAAACAAGCATTATCAGAATTGTCCAAAAGTTGTTCGTGCTTTGCGTTTGCGTTTAAACGGGAAAGAATAACAGAGTGGAGATGGTATTCCTTCTCGTTTAACCCTTTCACTCGCAATGACGCATTAAAGCGCGTTTGGAAACAGTTTGTGTCCTGATCAGACGCCGCGTAACGCGGCGTCTGATCAGGACCCAAACTGTTTTAGATACTCTTATCGATATCTAATAAATTATACAACCTGAACGTGTCTTGCAGACAACACTACTGAGGCAGACGACAATAAAACGGTGAAGGGGTAAAACTCTCCCGAATAATTTGATCATGAAAGGGTTAAAGGAAGTTAACCGCAAACACAATGCACTTACAGTGGAGAATCTGTTATTCTTTCCCAATAAACGCGTTTACGCTAAAACTATTATTTGCAGTGCAAACAGTTTGGAGCCAGATCAGACGCCAGGTAACCCGGCGTCTGATCAGGCTCCAAATTGTTTGCCACCATGATAAACAAGAATTATCAGAATTGTCCAATAGTTGTTCTTTTCTACGTTTTAGTGTTTTGCGTTTGCGTACGTTTGCGTTTAAACGATAAAGAATAACACATTCTCCACTGTAACCCATTCACTACCTTACCCAGAGTATTGCAAACAGTTTGGATCTTGGTCAGACGCCACAGTGTCGGACTAGGATTCAAACCTTTTGACACTCATTTCAATATTTCTTTAGCCAAAAAAGCCTAAACTTCAAATCTGAGAAAAACAATAAAAGCTGGCGACAATTAATGACAATGAAGGAGTTCAATGCAGAAAATTCGCTTTATCTGGCTCCAAAACCGTTTGCAAAGGACATATGCTTTTACAGTGGAGAATCTGTTATTCTTTCCCGTTTAAACGCAAACGTACGCAAACGCAAAACACTAACACGTAGAAAAGTACAACTTTTGGACAATTCTGATAATTCATCTTTTTCTTGGTGGCAAACAGTTTGGAGCCTGATCAGACGCCGGATTAAAGAAACCTAAAGAAGAGTGTCAAACAGTATTGGTCCAGATCAGACGCCGCTTTACGCGATCTAAACTGTTTGCATAAAATAGTGAAGAAGCGATCAGCAGGACAAGGCTTAAACTGCAGTTACATGCTAGGAAAACATGCACTGTGTGTATCGACTGAAGTACATTCTATTTGACATAACCGGAAACATTGCACGTGACAACATGAGACATGCCTCTGTAAACGTGTACATGTATAACATTACAAACTTATCAGTGGAAATAAATCGTTGTTTCATCTCAAAGTTTTTAATGTTACTAGATAACTTATGTAAAACATAACTGCACAGTTACTAAAAGTCTGATAAGCGAGTATCATTCATTATGAAAATGGTATTCTTCCTCCAATAAAAGCCTTGGAGTATAACTATTATTACTATACAAATAGTTTGGAGCCATGTCAGACGCTGGTTTCAGACTGAACTGCCACAAACCTGTCCTTTTCAACATGTTCTTGTACTTACAGTGGAGAATCTTATTCTTTCCCAATAAACGCGTTTACGCTA
Source organism: Gari tellinella (assembly GCA_922989275.2). Classification (NCBI taxonomy): domain Eukaryota; kingdom Metazoa; phylum Mollusca; class Bivalvia; order Cardiida; family Psammobiidae; genus Gari; species Gari tellinella. The sequence continues at coordinate 79,172,470 of OV277868.1, read as the reverse complement.
AAACTATTATTTGCAGTACAAACAGTTTGGAGCCAGATCAGACGCCGGGTAACCCGGCGTCTGATCAGGCTCCAAACTGTTTGCCACCAAGAAAAAGATGAATTATCAGAATTGTCCAAAAGTTGTACTTTTGTACGTTTTAGTGTTTTGCGTTTGCGTACGTTTGCGTTTAAACGGGAAAGAATAACAGATTCTCCACTGTATGACGTCACCAATGACGTCAGAATAACAGATTCTCCACTGTAGGATGCCTTTAGTTTTGTATACGGCAAAACCTGTGTCAAGTGGTCACTCAACAGAGAGCAATATTAATCTATTGATACAGGTTTCCGCTTAATGCAGGATAGAAATACATGTAATACATTGAGCCGTGTCATGACACAATTAGCCTTTTTGGATTGAATCACTGTACATACCAAGCACCGTTGTCACCCCAGGCTCTGTAGCTGAGTTTGGTCTACACTGCCAAATACCGTATATATATAATACAGCAACAGAAAATACTTTCGATGCGCGCGGGTGTCAAACAGTGTAGATCAAGACCAGCCACCGCGTCATTGACGCGGCGACTGTCCTTGATCTACACTGTTTGCAATGCCATAAGTCAGGTTTTCTCATGGCATGGCCCATTTCTTTTGTCATCTATTAACCCTTAGCCCGCCAAATAAATTGTCGTCTGCTATATTTCTCGTCTGCTTCAAGTTTCAAAGTGCTTCAAAGTTGCTCAAAATTGCTGAAAATGTTGTCCGAGTGTCAAACAGCTTGGATCCGGATGAGACGCCGAGTAACCGGATGATACGCCGAGTTACTCGGCGTCTCATCCGGATCCAAGCTGTTTGCATATGGAGCTATAGTCGTGAGTGGCAGGCTAAGGGTTAAGCTGTCACCTCTATTTAAGACAGCATATTCGTTTTTTATATGGCTGCCTAACCCGAATTTTACTATAAACAAGAAAGAATAATGCACGCTCCCCACTTTATACAGGGACAATCTGACAATTCATACATACACACTACTGTACATTTTGGAACAAGATTAAAACACTCACCTGCACAGCCTTTTAAAGAGTTGGTGATAAGTCTCCTTGCCGCTCTTGACCCCTTTTAACAAGATCAAGGACGCATTGGGTCTCACAATGTCCTTCATGTTGTGTTTGCTGAGGTCCTTTGATATAATCCAACGAAACAGTGCCCTGATAGATAAGAAAACACAAACATGTGAAGCAGGTTTAGGCATGATGTATTAACTGCTGAATCTTCAAATGGACAAGGACCAATACCTGACACCGAGAGACAGAGATGCAGCGTCTGGTCAGGGTCTTCTCTGCTTGGCATTGGTTTAAGCCATTACCCCATAAATACGACTGTTTACGCCTTTAATTTATTGCTCCACAGAGGAATGTAGTTCTAGTTTATAAAGTCATGAATATGTACCATAAGAAATAATTCCTGTATCCAAAGCAGAATGCACCTTAAGGTGCATTCTGCTTTACTTTCGACTTGCTTTAAATGGACACCTGTCTCCAAAACTAGAAACAGGCTATGGAGTAATGGGTTAAACAGTCGAAGCTATTTTTTTTCGAAATATTACAAACATTGTGTCATATTTACAGAACATAAAGTCGAAAAACATTCAAAAATGGATTCCAAACAAGTTACTGAAAACTTAAATGAATTCCTCTCCATGCTTGACATTCATCAGCATAATTATACAGGATATTCGTATCTACCATTAGGTATATTTTTAGATCATAGTTTGGTTTGGCCTACGTGTGCAATGATTGCAATGCAATAAATCTGGTTTTCTCATGATACAGCTCAAATAGAAACTGCTGAGAGTAAAAAGAGCTGAAATAAATTTTCAGATTAACGTTTCCAAGAGGAAATTTTGCTTATTATAAAGCTCAATTTGTGCGTTTTCTTATGCTAGAATATCGCAGAAATTTAATGTACATATAAATCAATATACTGTTTTCATGGCTGTCTAGTGTCTACCATGCAATCTGTCTTAAGGAAATGGTCGCATGCCAACGAAAGTATAGATTTTCTTTTAAAACAGTATAGATTTTGTGGCAACAGTTTTTTCTATTCATTCTACGGGTATTTATTGTGTCAAACAGTTATCCAATATAAAGTAGAACCGCTCTATTACGGCCACTAAACCAAGTATGTTTGATGGGTTTGAAGACAGGTGACAGCGAGATGAAAGTAAAGCGAGATTAAAGTAAAGCAGAAAACAGGTAAAGGAGCTTTCAAGTTTACTTAATATTGCTTTGAGCAGTCACCTGGCTTAAACACCGATATAGTTGATATCATTGAGTGGCGGGGTTTTTATTGTCAGAAATATGTATTTCTTTACCTAATTATTATTTTGTATCTGCTCTTGATCAATCTTTATTTTAGTGGTCGTTATAGTCTGGTTTCAATTTAATGAAGCCCAACCATATTTTCTTAATGTTCCCCAAATGCGCTCTTTGATTAAATCATGTTCAGGCCTTGGAAACATTACGTCGTTGTAACGCGATATTTGATTGGTTGATAGCTAATTCAGAATGGCTACCCACGCGCACATTGTTGCGTACCTGACTTTTTCCAGTTCATTGGCACAGTCTCGGGTGAGATCCCGGACCAGGTCTGTGTACGTGTTATAATCCCTGTTGGCAAGCTGAAACACAATGAAAACGTTAAACATTCCAAAGTGCCTACAGTTAAGAAGACATTATCATTTCTTTTTAAAGGATACTTAAACGCAAATTTATTCCACTCAAAAAGTACGAAATAGCAACTCTTAACTTTTAACAACCCGTTTTCATCTGAGTGACAAACAGTTTTGTGTCTGACCAGACACCGAGGTACTCGCCCGTCTGATCTGGTCCCAAACCACTTGCAATGGACATGCGCGTTTTCGATGGTCTCTGGTATTTTTCTACACCGTTCAAGTGTTTATGGATATAGCTTGGTCCAAGAGTATAAGGCTTGTAGAGAATCCAATGTTTGAGAACTATCTCAGACCCAACTCAAATGCTTTATTACTTTGAGCACTGGTTCCAGCACTAATCCTCGTTGAAGTGAACAAGAAATCATAAGCCAATAAATGGAGTTTTGCTAAGCTGTAGATACATGTACAGTATATGAATCATTGTACATGTAACATCTAGTATTTTTACATTGAGTATCATTTATAAAGACATCGTTATAAAGCCCAGGGTGAACGTATTGTAAAGGTGTTTATGCTATGAATGCCAGTGTATACTTATAACATTGCAAAACATATTTTCATAATGATCGACCTCCAAATTAATGTTTTATATGTGTCCAGGAAAGGAATGCTGAGAAAACAATATTTACCCAATATTTACCTTCGTAACATTTTAAAGGATTATGCAAACATGAAAGACCCATCATCAAACGTGTTCTGTCAAGTGACATTGATCAAATTGTATCGTAATTGCATGGTTATTGTGTATGTTACCTCCATAGCCCGTCTATCTATCTGTTCAAAGATGGCTGGACTCTTGTACAGCTGGGATTTCTTTGTTTCTGGTGGCAATATGGCCGGCCTCATGGAGTGATCATAGAGGGCGCTGGCATCCACTTCCCGATCCTGAAGACAAGTGTAATATCAATTCGATTAAACCCCGTGTCAAGCGACAAATTAACGGGTGTACTTTAACCAAATATTTTATAAATACGCATTTTACTCTTTTTATTATTCAATCATACATCAAAATAAAACAACAGTCACCGCCAAGGAGATTCTTAATATGAAATAAAGATGGCATTTACAGTACCAATCCAGGTATGAGCTTAAATCAATCTGAAAGTACACAGAGTGTGCTTGGTTCTGATAAGTGTTCATAAAAGCAAGGTTCCATTGTACGCATCTTTTGAAAATTCCGCGCTGTGTTTGCATTTCTAGTCATCTTTGGTTGCTTTAACAACCGGAATTACATTTTGACCGTTGACAATTAAATGAGTCATACTGTATCTTCAGAGGTTAACAAACATTTCAGCCATATCCCTGCATACCCCTGTATTCGTTAACGAAAAAACCGTGACCACCCTTTGCAAAAAGTTTGGATTCAGATGAGAACAGTAACAGACTACAAGTGTTACATGTATAGACAAAAATAATACGTGCCCAAATGAGTAAAAGAAAAAAAACCATAAGTCTACGGTCGACCTTGCTTCACATCAGGCTCCAAAGTTAGAAAGTTTTTTAGTTGAGTCTGAAGTCGTTCTCACGCATTTGATTGGTCAGATTTGAGCCTAGGCTCAAACCTGACCGATCAAATGCTTACGAATAAACTCAGACTAAAGTCAAACGCTTCGTAACCTTGGAGCCAGTTGTATGCATTCTGTTTTATTTTAGTTTTACGTCATCTTTACTTAACGAATTAGTGTGTCTGTTTTATAATAGCATTTACCTTGTCATATTTAGTTTCTCCTGAAACAGTGTTATCTGAATAGATTTAGCATTTTAAATATCTTGCGATAAATACACCGTGATTGATCCGGGCATCAAAATGTTTAGAGCTCGATCAGACGCTGGGGTAATCCGAAGTCTTGCTTCGATCCAAACTCTTTGCAAATAGCACACCAATCGCGACTGACAGGGTAAACGATCATTCTCGAGTTTGCCATATGCAATTATCAAGATTAACAGTATCATATTCATAACTTGATATAAATCGAATAGAAAACAGTCAATACTACATGTACATGTATTTTAATTAGCGATCACTAATTAAAATAACATCGATACATGTATCTCTATAACCTTTTCCCCCATAGAAGTGCCTTTTAGCGAATATGAATTATTCTTTCGCTGAAGAAAATATTCCTATTTAATCAGTCATGAACATACAGTGTATATCGTAGGGAATATTTTCAATATTCCAGCACATGATAGATTAAAGCAGGCTGAAAGTAAAGCAGAATGCGCCTTAAGGCGCATTTTGCTTTACTTTCAACCTGCTTTAAGTAGTCACATATCTTCAATACAAGAAATATAGGCTATCAGGTAAAGGGATACACCGGTGACTACTAAATTCAATGGAAAATATGGAGCTTTCTGCATTATATTTATCATGTATTATATAAAAGCATTCAATTGCATTTCATATTGTTGAGTGGTCGAATAAGTGCATGGGTTACATTGTATTGGCTATGCCAGACTGTGTCGGTACACCAATGGTTTTAAAATGTTTGTGCACCGGCAAAATTTGATTGATATATTGTCTTTCAGTACAAATACTCTTCATATATCGAACAAAATATTATGAAACCAGCAGATTGATAATCCAACAATAATGTTCATCAGAGTGATTAAATTCTTTTCAAATATTTGCTCTTTTGATGTCTGCACAAAACTGTATATTATGAATACTCTTTTTTTTCGACACGATTGTAGCGAATAGTTGTACATCATATCGGTTGGTGAAGAAAAAGCGATTTTATTATTTAAAATGTTTACCGTATATGGAGATACAGTGGAGAATCTGTTATTCTTTCCCAATAAACGCGTTTACGCTAAAACTATTATTTCCAATACAAACAGTTTGGTGCCAGATCAGACGCCGGGTAACCCGGCGTCTGATCAGGCTCCAAACTGTTTGCCACCAAGATAAACATAAAATATCAGAATTGTCCAAAAGTTGTTCTTTTCTACGTTTTAGTGCTTTGCGTTTGCGTACGTTTGCGTTTAAATGGAAAGAATAACAGATTCTCCACTGTATCAGACATTCGGCATCATATTATGGTCAAAACTGATTACATAGTCAGGGACGCCGCATTGTACGACAGGAAAGAGTGTTATAGAGCTGTATTGGCAGTAGTTCTTTCAATGAGGCTATGCGTTTTACATGTATATATTGTTGGTTAATTGTTTAACGTTTTTGGTTAATTAAGTCTGTTTGATTTCGTTTGTTGTTGGTTTGTTTTTTACTTAAACTTTACCAATTTATACGTTACCTTTTCAGCTATAAGGATAAGCATTTCCTGAACCTGTCTGTCGAGCATGCGTGCTGATCTCGCTTTCTCTTCCGCTCCAACTTTGTCCATAACTGTTTTCAAGCGGTCGTCACGTGATCGCCGGAAGTGATCTTCCATCCGGTCTCGTTCTGCCACGAGATTCCGCTGGTTCGGTTGCACTCCCATGCGCTCGAAGCCTGTGAGAAGTTCAGCAGCAGCTTTTTCCTTTTCTGCCTCGATATTGGAATCTATTTTTTGCATTTCTTTTTCTCGCTCTTCCATTAGGAAACGTTGCAGTCTTTCTTCTTCTTCATGATGGCGTTCCTCTAACGTCCATTGTGCATCAAATACACCACTTCTATCGAAGTCCTGAAAGTGAAATTATTTAGTACTGTAAAACTTCTCTATTACGACCACTGAGTTTGGTTGAAGTATTAGGTGTTCACAACAGGTGACTGCTTAACACATTATCACATAGCCTTTTTCTAGTTTGGAAGACAGGTGACCACTTAAAACAGGTTGAAAGTAAAGCAGAATGCGCTTTAAGGCGCATTATGCTTTACTTTCAGCCTGCTTGAAGCTACTACATTGTATCTGCTAGAATATAGAAAATATTTCTTCTCATACATGTTCATAACTATACAAATTGGAACTATTTTCTTCAGAGAAGGAATATATTTTAATGCGCTAAAAGGCGCTCCTATGAGGGAAGGGGTTAAATTAAGGTGACAGTTAAACAGGAAGCTCCTTTAGGACCACCTGTCCTTTAAACAATCAATTAGGGTACGATTGGGTAGTCGTAATGCAGTGGTATTTCACTTAATCTATTGGTGCATATTGGCCAGAAAGGTAGACATTACAAAACAGTGCAGACCCTGATCAGGGTCTACACTGTTTGATATTTCACATGAAAATCTGCATGAATATTGAAATCTTCCACCAAGCATACGGGGAAATTTCATTGCAATATCCAGGTATAAAGGAGTTAATAAATTATCTAAGCTGCATGACATCTACAGTGTTCCCTCTCTACAACGACCCTCCCAACAACGACTCCCTCCTTACAACGACCCTTGTCGCTTTTCCCTAAACAGGACAATTATGTCTAGCGCCTTTACTGTTGTAATATCGTCTGCTTAAAATTGTTGTCTGCTAATTTTCTCAAAGTTACATAATGGACATTTTGACAGGATTTTTTTTATTTACTAGTGGCAAACAGCTTGAATCCAGATCAGACGCCGCGTTACGCGGCGTCTGATCTGGATGCAAGCTGTTTGCAAATGTAACACATTTCACTCTCTATAACGACTCCCTCCGAACAACGTGTCGTTGTAGAGAGGGGGCGCTGTATATAGATAACAAATAGGATTCAGTGCAAATAGTGTTTGCATAATATTCAAAACACTTTTCATGAGGTTATCATTCTTTATATGAATGTCATATTTCATTCTATATTTATAATTGGTATCTTGAGGGATATGCTTCATCACTTACAATTGCACGTAGAAATAACGCTTGAAATTATTGTTGCCAATGCTGTCACCAGGTAGTTTGGATATACTGTAGAACCCCTCTATTACGACCACACAATTGTGTTAATTATGAGATGTGTACAACAGGTGACTGCTTAAAGCAATGTCACAGTAAAGTAGAAAGCTTCTACAGGAGCTTTCTGTTTTACTGTCACCTTTCTTTAAGATGCCACTGTCCTTTATCCAACCAGTCTTCATTTTAGTGGTCGTAATTGGGAGGTTGTACTGTAGGTACAAATGTATATGGATATACCGAAATAATTTCCATATAAACGCGGCGCTAAAGCAATAACTTGACGCCATGTCAGACGCCGGGTAACCTGGAGTCTGATCTGGCTCCAAACTGTTTGCCACTTATGGTCAGAATTTTCAAAAGTTTGTCGTTTCATACACATCAAACAGCAAGATTTGGGGTCTTAACAACTGTACATCAGCCAATCAACTTACATCATAGCTCTGTAGCACGGGTTTAGGCCGACTGTAGGCGCCGCCGTGCATCAGGCTGTACTCCATACTATTCGGGGTCTGGGTGAGCCACGTGCTGCCGTTCATACTACGTGGTGTGACGCTGAAAATGCTCGAGCCCATGCTCGTGTCATGCGGCTTCGTGCCGGGCGTATGATTTGTTCCATGTGGACTGTTACTGCCATGGGGACTGTGGCTCCCTCGGGGACTTGCCCGTGGGCTGGGCTTTGGACTGAAGTTGGGCGCGGCCGGAAGTGCGGCATTTGGTCGTCCTGCAGGCTGAAAATATATCGTTTGAACAATGTATACTTATTTGAATAACACATTCATATTAGCCGGGCCAAGACAAAATGCATGTCGATGTCAAACAATGTAGATCAAGCAATATCAAGATGCTGCAGCTGGCCTTGATCAACACTGTTTGCAATACAATAAGACAGGTTTTGTTATGACATGGCTCTTATATCTATATTTTGTGTACTGTTCTTTTTGGTCTGGTACAACAGCAACAAACAGCAAAACTGGACATCAGACGAAATTAAATTCCTCCAAACGCATGTTATGGTGTCGTCTGCTTAATTATTTCAAATAAATATAGCATAGTAGGCGATACTTGGCGTCTGGTCAGTATCCAAACTTGAAGAACCACCGAGCTTAAAGGCTACCCATATGAAAAACCCGATGTGCCCAGACCGGGATTCGAACTCATACATGTAGCGGTAAGGAGCTTATTGATTGTCAGTCTCAATTAACGTTATTCTTTCCCGTTTAAACGCAAACGAAACGAAAAGCACTAAAACGTAGAAAAGCACATTTTTTAGACAATTCTGACAATTCATTCTTATCTAAGTGGCTAACAGTTTGGAGCCTGATCAGACGCCGGGTTACGCGGCGTCTGATCTAGCTCCAAACTGTTTGCAATAGAGATATTAGTTTGAGCGTAAACGCGTTTATTGGGAAAGAATAACGTTTTATCCACTGTATACATGTACATGTAACACCTCGACTACAGAGGCCCCTAAGAGTAAGCAGAATACTCAGCCTTGACCCAGGCCTAATCGAGACGCTAGCTTTGCGCGTACATGTACATACTATAATTATTCTAGTGGATATGTTATTCTTTCTCGTTAAAATGAAAGTAAACGCAAGCGCAATAAAATTAAATGTAGAAAATGACAAGATATTTTACTAATTTAACTTATTATTTTTTATTTGAGTGGCAAACAGTTTGGAGGCTGATCAGACGCCGGGTTACCCGGCGTCTGATCAGCCTCCAAACTGTTTGCAATGGAAATACTCGATTTCGCGCAAACGCGTTTTCGTCAAAGAACGTCGCCTCCACTGTACATAGGTGACGCGAGGCTATTTATGAGTTACGGTCTTTAGCACTGGGGGCCATCGAGGTATCACGAGGTTTGTTTCGCACAGAAGTCCTGTATATGTTCCGCACCGACAAAGTACATATTTTGTGTACCCAAAACGAAAGTAAAACACGAATTTCCTTGGGTGTCTCTCAATTTCGCCTATACTTTTTTTTCCTAGCCGGAACATATTATCAAATAGGTCCGATGGTAGGTAGAACGGTTTCTCGAGCAATCTACGTACAAATTTCATATTATTCATTGTATTACTTGCAAAATAACATAGTCATTCATCCTATGATGTAAAATGTTTCAAATGTATGATATTTGGTAAACAATGCTATTAATCATTATATGAACATTACCTTTTTAGATTGATTGTAACAATGGAATATTATTTGTGTTATAAAGAATCTGCAGTAATGCAATAAATGGATTTTAAATCGCGTTTAACAAATTAACCGTGTATAGGTGCCGCACAGAGTATGTATATGTTACTAAACGAAGTCCATTTTATATGTATATGTTACCAACTGAAGTCATCATTGAATTAATAGGATGCAAACTGCCTAGTATCATGCACTTACTGTTGCCTATACCGTTTATCTCGAAAATAAATAATCTCCACCAAATCTGTTGATAGTGACAGTCCAGTGAGAAAAATTTTAAAGGTTAAACACACAAAAAAACTGGTCCATTTCATGTAAGTTTCTGAAGCAGTTAAAAGTGCAGGACTAGGAAATGAATTCGATCAATCAACTGTTGCGGAAGCGGATGAAGCTGATAGAGTTGTTGATTTGTCAGAGCAACTGAAATACACTATAATTATTTTGTACGAAACAAATTCAAAGCGACATAATTTCTTTAAAAATGTTGCATCCCGAATTGAAAACCTCATGAACACCTTGGTCTATGTAATCAATTAATCTGTGAAAGTTTGCAACATGTTCTTTATAGGAAAATACTCAAAGGGCTATAATTTTGTAAAACAGAAACAGCCAATATTCCAAACTACACGAACACCTTCATATATAAGCATTTACTCTGGGAAAGTGTTAAGAAAAGTGTATGAGAAGCTGCACAGGTTTTTTCACAGGTTTTTCCCTATATATATTCTATTTATGAAACAATGATCTAATAATTACGTATATACCAGCAAATGGTAGCTTAAAGCAAACAGAGTAAAAGTACCTTAATGCTCATTCTGCTTTACTTTCAATTTGCTTTAATAAGTGACTATCCGTCTTCAAAACTAGAAACAGGCTTTAGGGTAATGGGTGAATGTCTTTTATTTTACACGTTTTATCAAAAAGCGAAGAGAATATAAATGGATAGTACCAAGTGTGACCATACCACATGGTCTGTGACGTAATATGTGGATACCACTGGCAGTCAAATTGTCAACAAAAAGGCCTCCATTCGGAACTTCAATCAAATGTAAGAAATTTGTTTTAGCCGATTTCAACGAAACATAGCTTATGATACGGGGGACTGGATTCTTTACAGTGGTATCAATGGATTTGTCTCCAAGGTAATACATTTTGCCTGAAAATGGGGCAAATTAGTTGGCAATATCTAGCATTAAATTGTCGTGGTATCATTGTGTGTGTTAACATTTCTGGATATTTGCCTCGTTTTCAGACAAAAAGTATCCATCTAGGGACAAATACATTGACATCATTCTAAAATAACTTATTAATACCCTTAGCATAGACTATGTTTCCTTGAAATCGACTCATAAATAAAAAAACAACAACAACAACATTCGATTAAAATTCCGAATCGAGGCTTTTTGGTGATAATTTAGCTGTCAGTTGTACCAAAATTAACGTCACAAACCACTTGGTATGGTCACACTGGTACCGCTTGACTGGACGGCCTCATCGCTAAAAGTGCGCCCACACTTGCTCTACGTCGGGCGTACGGCGCTCGCAGAAAGGTTAAATCGGACAGCGGGCATTATATAATGTTGTGAAGATTTGTAGCCTAATCCCCTGGATGTATATATTATGCAATAAATATGTTTAAACTAAAAATGAAATCGGAAGATTCTTGCGCTGGCCGAAGAAATCCTACGGCGGCAATGTGGCGGCCGCACGGCAAATCCCAAAGTTTTACAGGCCGTAGAGGTCGCCGCAGTATTATAACGCGGAGTTATAAAAAAGTTCATTTCTATGATGGCCGTAGAAAACGACACGCCATAGAGCGGTTCTGCGGCTGCCGTACGGCCACCGTGCGGCCGCCGGGCCTCAATGGTTAATTTTACTATTGGACATTTGCACTTTTGTTCATATGTGTCTATTGATCTAAAAGTGGAATCATATATGGCCTTTGAGTTCTCGGTGTAGTTGGACGGATATTAGTTATGTGCACATGTAGCAAGCCAATGTGTGTAGCAGGAGCAGCATTAAGACTGCACATCAACGGCCGCCGTACGGCCATTTGGCGGTCGCCGTAACTTTTATTAGAAATCGCGGCCGCCGCAGAGGCGACGTACGGCTGCCGAGCGGAGACCGCACTGCCGCAAGTTTTTTACCCCCAAAACATCAAATCTCGCATTGCGGCGGCCGCAGCAAATGTGAGCACAACATACGGTGGTCGTAGGAAATCAACGGCGGCCGGGAAATTGCTACTCGCCGTAAAAATAATAATCCGTGCGATTGCCGTACGACCGCCACAGCCAATGTGAGCTAGGCATAAACAATACATTTGTCCAATCCATTTTTTTGTCACTGCAACAGAAATCAATTAATTGACTTCAGGAGGTAACACATACACCTTCTGTTGGTAACGTATACACGTAAATGCGACTTCAGGAGGGCACATACACACTCATAAACCCTTCAGGGTACTGTGAGTGATTTAAAGTTGTATACATTATTGTGAAAAATAAATTGAAAAAGTATGGAAAAATGAAGCTATTAATAAACATGCGTCATGTCTGAGATGGGGTTCCAGAATATTTGTAAATATAGTGGATCATTCCAATGTTTTTTTCGATAATCGCCCGGTAATATTCATTTAAGAGTGACAAATTGACGTTTGTGCTTGATATACATTCTTATTTTCCATAAATAATACAAGAAAAGGTATGTAAACAGTTTATTCACGAACCTATACTGTAATTTGCCAAAAAAATAATTCAATTGATATGTGTGTCTATGGACACAGGTGGTTAATGCGAATGTCAACGCATAAAAAATAGTACACAAATGGCTGTGTTTACATGGATTGTAGGTGCGAAACATATACAGGACTTCTGTGCGAAACGGGCCTTCGTGATACCTCGATGGCCCCCAGTGTTTAGAGGGACTGATAAATGTGGACGTTTATTTACATTACCCTTGTTCGCATTCTTCAGTTACGAAAACAATATTCCCCTATCTGTATAACAAGATAAATATACCATTCAGGCCCGGAACAGGCGTATTGGAGGTGTTTGCGTTTATATGCAATATGAAGTCACTCCCTTTAATGTAATACAGTCAATCTTGAGTCAATCTTGTATTAAGTGACCACTCAAATAGAAGATCGTATGAAGTGCTTGATAAAGATTGGTGCTTAATACAGGTTAAAATAGTGCAGAAAGCTGTTGTTGGAATGTTCCGTATTATATGTATCCTGCACTAAGCAGTTTATTGCCCTATGAAGTACAATGTATATGTAACATGGTGGGATAAATATTGTATTGACTGGTTGATGTATTGACTGGTCACTTACATGTACATGTAATACAGTATTGACTACAGTGGAGAGGCCATACATTGTACATGTACATGTAATACAGTATTGACTACAGTGGAGAGGCCATACATTGTACATGTACATGTAATACAGTATTGACTACAGTGGAGAGGCCATACATTGTACATGTACATGTACATGTAATACAGTATTGACTACAGTGGAGAGGCCATACATTGTACATGTACATGTAGTTCTTTTCCTGTTTAAACGAAATGAATCGCAAACGCATTGTACTAAAATGTATAGAAATTGAGAACTTCCAGAACATGTTAACTCTTTGAACCCTAATCCCGCATATAGGCGTCTTTTAAAACAGTGTACATGTGAATAGTACTCTTGTCCTGTGCAAACAGTGAAGGCCCAGATCAGAGGGCTCCGAAAGGAGCCCTCTGATCAGGGTCTTCACTGTTTGTCAGTAATGACAAAATTGACAAAAACAACTCTTAAAAGCCAGAAATGAACTAGACAAAAATCGAAACTGGAATTGTTCATTTAAAGTTTCAGGGAGGAAAGAGTTAACTATCATTTTAATCTGAGTGGCAAGAAGTTTTGGGCCTTGCCAGACGCCGAGTTATCCGGCCTCTAATCAGGCTCCATATTTTTTTCAATTGGCGTAAGGCATTTTAGCACAAACGCGTATATTGGGAAAGAATAACATTTTCTCTACTGTGTATATTAACACAATAACAACCAAACCAGTACTCAGCGACTCTTAAAAGACACATCATTGATAAAGTAAACGTTAACACTATTATTTCTAATGCAAACAGTTTTGAGCCAGATCAGACGCCGGGTAACCCTGCGTCTGATCAGGCTCCAAACTATTTGTCACTCAGATTAAAATGAATAGTCAGATTTTTCAAAAAGCTGTCATTGTCTACATATTATTGTTATGCGTTTACGTTTCGTTTGCTGTTTAGAACAAGACATAAATCAAGCAGATCTCTAATAGGAGCATTGTGTATTAGGATGGTTTTACGTTAGCCATGCATTTCCAGTTTAGTTGTCGCTTTGCAAACGTTTAATTTAAACAAGGAAGTCTTAAATTGTATGGGACACAAATGGTTTTGTAAATTTTCTACACACGTAAAACCAATAGATGACCTCACCTACAATAGTATGGGCGTAGTGTGTGCATGGACAAGAAAAGAACCAATATGAGATGCTAGGTGTACTTAATCTGCAATCTCCAGACAGTGGGTGTACGTGTACATGTACTATTGATCAGTCTTAACCCTTTCCCCCATAGAAGCGACTTTTAGCGTATTTAATTTATTCCTCCGTTGAAGAAAACAGTTCCAGTTTATACCCATATGAACAATAACCATTACAAATATTTTATATAGCCTAGCAGATTTTAGCTTTAAGTGGTCACCTGTCTTCAAAACTAGAAACAGGCTATGAGGTACATGTAAATGGTTTAGGAGTTTTGAGGCTACATGTATCTTTGCCATTACCTATGTGAGCAGTTTGGAACTTGATGAAACGCAGAGGAGCTCTTTGGCGTCTCATCTGGGTCCAAACTGACTGAGACACTGGCTCTGAGTGAATGCATTATAGAAACATTTATTTTGAAGAACATTTGAGTTTTGCGGCCATTGTTTACAGCAGCATGCGTTTTCTCAAAAGACAGATGACGATGATCCGTGCCATGACAAAATTAGTCGTATTGCATTGCAACATGGTACAGTCGAAGCACCGTTGACTTCACCAGGCTCTGGATCTGAGTTTGGTAGATACACTATTTTATAAACAGTATGTAATATAGTAACCTGAAATGCTTCAGATGCTTGAGGGTGTCAAATAGTGTTGATCAAGACCAGCCACCGCGTCATTGACGCGGCGGCTGGCCTTGGTCTACACTGTTTGCAATGCAATAAGTCATTGGAGAGGACTCACATAGGCTTTGCCAGTTGTCCAATCCTTTTCTTCTGACTAAAATATTGTTTAAACTTTTGCAATAAGTAAGGTTTTCTCATGATACATCTCTAATGTAAAACCTAAGTAAAGCAGATATATGAAGCTCCTATATAAGTATGCTGCTTCCCTTTTTCATGCATTAATCTACTATAAATCTTAAGCACTATTAAAGTATGATATGTAATTTATTTCGTTTCAAGTGACCGCGTTACACAAATTTTGACTGAATTGCGAGAATCGCTGAGAGTGATTTATGCAAATGTGTGACACAGTGCATATAAGTAACGACTGCAAACGTGAACCACAATATATTTACCCGATAATCTCGAAATGCCATATTGCATTTTAACGATGTTTTTCCATATCTCACATAATTGTTTAAAGACTCATAAACATCCCTATAAGCACGGTGAAATTAGCACAAACAAGCAACGTATACGTTTATCCACGGGATACTATGCATTTAGAGAGAATTTAGAGTGTAATTGATATATGGATGCAACACGAGACACCACATAAATAGTAAGCCATCAACCGTAAAGTACAAAAATATCATCTTCATACTACACATAATATATATATACAGTGAAGAATCTGTTATTCTTTCCCAATAAACGCGTTTACGCTAAAACTATTATTTGCAGTGCAAACAGTTTGGAGCCAGATCAGACGCCGGGTAACCCGGCGTCTGATCAGGCTCCGAACTGTTTGCCACCAAGATAAACAAGAATTATCAGAATTGTCCAAAAGTTGTTCTTTTCTACGTTTTAGTGCTTTGCGTTTGCATACGTTTGCGTTTAAACGGGAAAGAATAACAGATTCTCCACTGTATATATATATATATATATATATCCGAGCAGAGCAAATATCACACAATGACAAGATAATTAAGTAGCTTCAACATGTAATACATTAACTATATTATTTTAAAGATATTCTTTATCACTATTTCTTTAACAAATACGTGTACACGATACAAAATTTTGTTTTATTTATTACCAAATAAGTAGAAGGTTTGAAATGAGTTTAATCTGTGTTTCCGACTAACGAAGTGCGTTTATTACTAAGAGCAAATTTGATAAATTTGGTAAGGTTGTTAAGTATAATTTTGTTAGTAGACTGCATCAACTGACAAACTTTTACGAAACTTGGTCTTATGTAAAAATACTTTTTTATATATTGTTTCCTTAAATCAGTGAAACTTGAAAAACCATTATGAAGTGATATTCATCTTCAATATCTCGCTTCTCACATACATCACAATATCTCTCATTCCTCGGTATACTATTTCTGCCATATCTGCCAGTTTCTTTTTTGAGAGGATGAGAAGAAAGCCTTAATTTGGTAAAATAGAATCGTAGATTTTTAGGTAATATATCCAAATATGGTTCCATTTCAAAATTCGATTTAAAATGTTTGTATGAAATGATAATACAGCGTATGTTATACAAAACACATACATTGTATATCTGCATACAGTGGAGAATCTGTTATTCTTTCCCGTTTAAACGCAAACGTACGCAAACGCAAAGCACTAAAACGTAGAAAAGAACAACTTTTGGACAATTCTGATATTTCATGTTTATCTTGGTGGCAAACAGTTTGGAGCCTGATCAGACGCCGGGTTACCCGGCGTCTGATCTGGCTCCAAATTGTTTGCACTGCAAATACTAGTTTTAGCGTAAACGCGTTTATTGGGAAAGAATAACAGATTCTCCACTGTACATACATTTGATTTGTAAAGAGAAAAATAACATAAATTATGTGCATCGGTTGGGAAAATTTAATAGAATACATGTATTAATTTTAATGAAATACAAATATATGTAACACCCGTAACCTTTCCCTCTCTGAAACGTCAAATGGTCATATGCATATACTAATTTAGGAGCTCTTTGATCAGGGTCTGCACTGTGTGTCTTATCGAAATATATTTGACAAAAAATCAACACTTAAATGTCATAACGGACTTGACTACAGGGCTCCAAATATAAGGATGTTAGCCAAAAAATATCAAATTCATACTAAAGTATAGTCTTTTTAGACAAATTGGTTGGTTTTTCAATGAATCGCAAACTGACAATTATAGCAGACCCTGGTTAGAAGGTTCCTTTAGGAGCCTTCTGGTCTAGGTCTGCACTGTTTGCAAAGGGCAAGTACACTCGTCATATGTACACTGCTTGTAAATGACGAGTGCATTCATCTCTAGGATTCAATGAGTTAATCCAGGGCTGCCATAAGTTGATATAAAAAATCCTAAGATTTCCAAATTTGCATTTTTCAAGTGCGATTTTACGAACCGTACCTTTACCCCATCGCCTGTTTCTAGTTTTTTGACACGTGGCTGCTTAAGGCGCATTCTGCTTTACTTTCAGCCTGCTTGAAGCTATCATGTACTAGAAAAAAAATCCGAAGATTTAGGAAAAATCCGGAGAAATGGCAGCCCTGTTAATCATCAAGTTAAACAAAATAAGGAGCTTGCAAATTACACACTACACAATACAGCAAAGTCTCTCTATTACGAGCACTAAAGAGAAGACTAATTGATCGTATGAAACCCATGTGACAGCTTAAAGCAAGGTGAAAGTAAAACAGAAAGCTCCTAAGAGCTTTCTGTTTTACTTCCATCTGGCTTTAAGCTGTCAACCGTCTTAAACACCTTACAACTAGCACAATTTAGTAGTTGTAATAGAGAGGTTTTACTATATTTGTAAATGTATAATGACCATACTGTCAGTTCGACATCAGCAGGATAAAGATGGGGTCCACTAAAATGTCTTAATTAGCTTTATCACCTGTCTGTCAACAATGTCACATCGGGGGTGTATATGGCTGTGTTAGACGGTCTGAGTCACTGGTGTAGTGTCTAGTTTAGTGGAGGACATTTTAGTAACGGCTGTCCGAATGACAACATACTGACTTCAACAAGTACATGTATAGAGGACTTACGCCAAAAACATACGACCTGTATGCAGAATGTTATGCTTTTCTAACAAAATGTGTTTGTGGAAGTTATGCTCTCTGATGTGACCATGACCTCTGAATGACCTTTGCCTTTGTCCGACATTACCCTACTTCTACTGAGCTCAGTGGTCTTCCTGGGTGGAGTACACATGCCTTATATGAAGTATGCATGATAATTATGTAGATCAAATGTTACACATAAATCTATGGGCAATTTTAAATACAGCATACCGGTAGTCGATCTCTAAATGACATTGACCTTTGTCTGGCATGACCAAACTTGTACTGAGTACAAGAGCTTCTTGAGTTGAGTACACGCACCAAATATTTACCAATTCAATATTTTACTATTTAAGATAGCGTTTTGTGCTAATACAATCTAATTATATTAAAAAGTAATCAAAGTAGACCAGGTCTCCAGATAAGAGGGAGTAAACTGAACGAATCAACACTTTCTCACTGATTTCAGCACCAACTCCTATGGTGTTACTACGCATTAGAATCATCTCGAAGAGATGATTCTAATGAGTAGTGACACCATAGGGTTTAACACAGAAATAAAGATGTTAGTTTTTGAAATACTCCCCTTATCTGGAGCCCTGTAGACTCCGATCAGATGGCTCCTAAATGACTCCTTTAGGTTTGAACATACGTGAGTTCCAAAAGCGGGTCGCACAACTAGTGTGATACAGTGGAGAATCTGTTATTCTTTCCCGTTTAAACGCAAACGTACGCAAACGCAAAGCACTAAAACGTAGAAAAGAACAACTTTTGGACAATTCTGATAATTCTTGTTTATCTTGGTGGCAAACAGTTTGGAGCCTGATCAGACGCCGGGTTACCCGGCGTCTGATCTGGCTCCAAACTGTTTGCACTGCAAATAATAGTTTTAGCGTAAACGCGTTTATTGGCAAAGAATAACAGATTCTCCACTGTAAGTCCATTGAATTGTAGGCTTATTTGTAGCATTTAAGACAGGCGGCACCTTAAAGCAAGATGACATCTTTCTTAAGCAGCCAACTGTCTAAAACTTGGATTTTTTTTATCTCATGTAGTGGTCGTAATAGAGAGGTTTTTACTGTACGTACGGAAAGCTACTGTAGGAGTTGTCTATGTTACTCTTGCAATGGCAAATTTCTTAAGACTTCGTGTTCATATCTTGACCTGGCTCCGAGGTTATAAAGCGTTTTAGTTGAGTCTGAGTGTGTTCCCAAGCATTTGATTGGTCAGATTTGAGCCTAGGCTAAAATCTGACCAATCAAATGCTTGGGAATTAGTTTAGACTCAAGTCAAAAGCTCTATAACCTCGGAGCCTGAATTACAAGTTTGACTGTATTTTCAAATATAATTAATAGCTGTTTACCAACACGCTGTTTTATTAATTACTGTTTCCCAGCACGCTATATAAATGACAGTCAGCAACAGATATACTAGAAGGGACACGAAACCTGTGTCACAGCTTTTGACTAGATATTGCTATACTTTATCATGACGTCATGCAGGTGAAAATACAAACTATGATAAGCATTGATAAGCCGCTTAAAAGATGGTGATTTTGGAAGTCTTAAAGGTATAGCGAGATGGCAGCAATATAGTCCATAGTATGCATACGTGTCCTTTGCAAACAGTGCACCTGTGAAGAGTATACTTGTTCTTTACGAAAAAATGCATATCAAGCTTAAAAGTTCCTTTAGAAATCCTCTGATCAGGGTATGTACTGTTTGTCGTTTTGTTATTTTAAGAGGACAAATATGGAATTGATTGAGAACTGGAAATGTCCATCACAATTTTGAAATTTCAGGACAAATGACTTAAAGGCAGGACAAAAGAAATAACAAGATGCTCAAAAGGGAAAGATATGTGTCAAATAATATTTCCTTATACATGTATATACAATAATCCCTCTCTACAACAACATCAAATGGGAGACAAAGATGTGTGTTGTACGGAGGGGTTGCTTTAGGGAGGAAAATTGGTTTCCATTTGCAAACAGCTTGAATGCAGATCAGACGCCGCGTAACGCGGCGTCTGATCTGGATTCAAGCTGTTTGTCATTCTTCACTGTATTGAATGAATATGAATTAATCTAACCCACTCAGCCCTAGTGAAGAGTATGTTCGTGATTAACAAACAGTGTACATGTGAATAGTACAATTATCATATGCAACCAGTGTAGACCCTAATCAGATGACCTTTGTACGAGCCCTCTGATCAGAGTCTACACTATTTTTCATTTCGTAAAATATTTTAGAAAATATCCCTAAATAGACAAAGTGAACTAGATTTAATTGGCTATTGGAATTGCCCATTTGAGTTTCAGGGGTGTATGCGTTAAACAGTGATTAACGGAATACGTTTGTACCAGCAATATAAAATTGTGTCGCACAAAAAAATCTTCTAAATAACATAAAAAATTGTTTAACGTTTGAAGTTGCACATAAGCAATTAACCACTTTATGAAACGGTTTACAATTGTGTAAAATGGATGTAGTTACATGTATAATGGGTTTCGGTGTAAACCTATTTTACCCTTATCGTTATGAACAAGTTGTGTTCCAGAAACGTTACAGTGTAAACAAAACTAAACGCAAAGGCATTAATGGAAAATGACAGGTTATTGAAAATCAAATGATTCACAGTGCTCCCTCCCTATAACGGCCCTCCCAACAACACAACGACGCGCTCCTTACAACGACCCTTGTCGCATTTCCCTAAACAGGACAATTATGTATATGAAGAAATGTTGTCCTTTAACATAAATGTATAACAAATTTATTGTTTCTTCCACATTGCTGCAAACGTCAGCAAAATACATGCATGTTATGACTTCAAACACCCTTATTGTGCAAGCCATGTCTACATACATCTCATGCAATGGGTGTAGACGCAGATTAGTGGGCTCCTGCAAGAGCCCTCTAATTTGGGTCTGCACTATTTGCTAAAGTTTTAAATAGTTTACAGGTAAGACACATCTCTTAATAACCATCAGTATCTGGTCAGATTTCAAAACGGTCAATTTTCAAAACGGGAAGAGTCCTTTTGAAAGATTAGCATTGTAAGGTAAAGCAAGTTGTAAATTAGTACTGATTAAAGCATAGTTATGAGGACACTTTGTATGGCGATCTTCTGATAAAATTCTCTTCGTGGTGTTTTCAGTGAATACAAAGTATGTTCACCTTTTGTCATGTTAAAAGGCTACCTTAACACTTATCGTGTTTAGATCGTCTTGAAGTACATAAGCAAACGGTTTGGTCCAGATCAGACGCCGAGTAACTCGGCGTCTGATCAGGATCCAAACTGTTTGATACACGGATTAATATTTAGTATTTTAGAAATATATAAAAATGTAACTTTACTGAATGCAAACGACAAGTTTGAAGCTACAGTGGAGAATCTGTTATTCTTTCCCGTTTAAACGCAAACGAAACGCAAACGCAAAGTACTAAAACGTACAACTTTTGGACAATTCTGATAATTCATATTTATATTGATGGCAAACAGTTTGGAGCCAGTTCAGACGCCGGGTTACCCGGCGTCTGATCTGGCTCCAAACTGTTTGTAAAAGAAAAACTAGTTTTAGCGTAAACGCGTTTATCGGGAAATAATAACAGATTCTCCACTGTACGTACTTTCAGCATGACCAGTTCAGTTAGGAATTTTTGAAATGTGTATATACAAGGTTACTTGAAACAGTGAGTTGGGTAGATTTATACAAGAATTTTTGTAACATCATTCTGTAACCCTTTACCCAGTAGCCGGTTTTTAATTTTGAAAATTGTGACATCTTACAGTGCTCCTATAAAGAGCCCTCTGATCAGGGTCTACACTGTTTGTCATATTGCAATACATGTACATCTATAAATTCAACTCTAAATAGTAAAACAATGGAACAGACGAAGTTGGACATTGGGATTGTCCTTTTGAAGTTTGAGGGAGGATAAAGCAAAACCTTTGTAATCTAAGTGTGAAACAGAGTGGCTCCAAATGAGGCGCCGAGTAAATCATCTGGGACCCGTTTTACTAAACTACTTACGCAAAATATTTGCGTAAGTAAAAATTTTAAATTTTAATTTATATGTTTTATTATCACTTGCTACAAACAGCAAATAGCCAGATCAGAGGACGCGCTTTAAGCCCGTCCTCTGATCGGGCTATTTGCTGTTTTGAGACGTTTATGATCGAAAAATAAGAGTAAAACGGTTTTGACTTACGCAAAAATGTTGCGTAAGTTGTTTAGTAAAATAGGGCCCCTGGATTCAAAATTGTTTGCAACGAGTCACACAAAATTTTCCCATAGCGAACTAAAGGTCAAATGTATGAAAGGTTATAGAAAATGTGTTCGATTATTTCACGTGAGTGATTCACAAATCTGAAGAATAAAATTATGTGAATACTCAATGAAAGTTGGAATCAATTGCTATGGTTTTGTGAATTTGACGACTAATTTGCATATTGCTGAGTGTGTCGGTCGATTTTCAAATCTCCAAATATGGAAATATAGAGTAAATTAATTACAAATATGCGACTATTAAAATTAAACAACTGAAATTTCCCTTCATGGACTTTTACTTGAGAAATAAGCATTTACATGTAATACAATTACGAACAATATAGATCTAGATCAACCCAGTCAAAAATGTCATTCTGTTTTAAGCTTCAATTTACGCTTAACATCATCAAAAAGTTCCTTTAGAGCTGTTGTAATTGAATTGTATTTTTGGCACAAAATTGAAATTAGAGAACGAACACCACCCTATTAGTCACTCGGGTTGTATTTCTGTAAAATATCCAAAAAAAAAATGACCGATGTCTGGTCTGGTATTCTGGGCAAACGGCATTGATGGAGTGTGTAATCCTTTCACTTTCTTCGTGAGATTTTTACCACTTCACCGTTTCATTGTCGTCTGCTTCAGTTTTGTTGTCTGCAATATCGTTTCAAAGTTAATTTTATGGCAGTATGACCGACACATTTTCGATACGACTGACAAACAGTTTGGATCCTGATCAGACGCCGCGTTACGCGGCGTCTGGTCAGGATCCAAACTGTTTGTAAATGCGCTTTATGACGTCATTGAGAGTGAAAAGGTAAAAATGAATAAACATTGTCCTGCAAAGGTCGAAAGCAGCATGTGAAAATATGAGTTGACGCGGCGCAGTAACTCGGCGTATGATCAGGATCCACACAACTTGGAACTAGAGTTTTAGGGTTTTCAAGTAAACAGACATTCAAATATACATCCATAGCAGGTTCAGACTACACTTTTAAAGCATTTTAACCCCTTCATTGCCATGACGTCATCAACTTTAGATAAATTCCGTCTGCTTTTATTTTTCAAATTTAAATTTTACGTCTTTTGACGTAAGAAACATTGAAATGAGTGTCAAACAGTTTGAATCTCGATGCAAACGCCCGTTGTGACGTCATTGAGAGTGAAAGGGTTAAATTCAAACTAAACTAGTCACGAGTTTCCGAAAAGTGAAACAGTCCATTTGAAACTTTCATCATTTTAAAGGTTAAACTGAAGAATTCTCCCCTTTGTCTGAATTTTTGCACTGCATCCCGGAGCAGCTGTCCCGGAGTTAGCGTCAGTTCTGACACAAAACACATAAAAAACGGCAAAACTTTGCCCTGGGGTACTTGCTCAACCCTTTTAACTCTGAAATAAGTCTAGTAAAACTAGTGTCTACTTGTTTTCTAAATTTATATACTTCTCTGTTTTTATATTTTTGTATGTTAACTGTCTGAGTTGCATTTAGTTTGGTTCCTGATCAGACACCGAGTTCCTCGGCGTCTGATCTGGATCCAAACTGTTTGCAAAGGTTAGAACAACTGGGATACCGCACTAAAAGGGTTGATGATGAATGATAAACCTAAACAGTTGTAAAAATATTCCGTTGCGTCAACTCTGGGATGCACCACCGACACTGCAATCAATTTGTAAACCATCGGTTAACTCGATACAAACAATTGTTTTCGGAGGAAATCGAGAAATAACAGAAGGCCACACATGTTACAGTCTGGCATATGCATATCAATTTGGAAAATAAATTGCCGTCATATAAATACTTGATAGTCTCTGACAATTCTCATTTGATTGACATGGTTAATTCGGGTTTATAATTTGACGTGTATGTATATACATGTATCTGTTTTTCCTAAATATTGCATCGTGAGATTAAAACAAATTGAAATTCGTACAATATACCGGTAAAATCGAGAGCTAATACATTTTATATTCCTGAAATTTTGACTGTGATTTGGTTTAACTGATAAATCGTCTTTAACATAAAAAACAATACGCTATTTTAAGGGACTGTAATTGTTGATGTTAACCACATTGCAAATTGCTCATGTACGCATAAAACGCCATTCAAAAAGCATGAGATCTTACAAATACTTCTGATTTAAGCTGCTTAAACATTACATGAACCTATTCACTACCGTGACGTCATATGATTTAAACAAGTGTTGTGTGCTTTATTTCTCAAATAAACATTCATGCATACATACTGACTGCAGAAACATCTATACGACGGTGTCAAACAGTTTAGATCCTGGTCAGACACCGTGTTACGCGGCGTCTGATCAGGATCCAAACTGTTTGCAAATAATCTTTGTACTTAGAATTAGGGCAGTGAATGGGTTACAGTGGAGAATCTGTTATTCTTTCCCGTTTAAACGCAAACGTACGCAAACGCAAAGCGCTAAAACGTTAGAAAAGAACAACTTTTGGACACTTCTGATAATTCTTGTTTATCTTGGTGGCAAACAGTTTGGAGCCTGATCAGACGCCGGGTTACCCGGCGTCTGATCTGGCTCCAAACTGTTTGCACTGGAAATAATAGTTTTAGCGTAAACGCGTTTATTGGGAAAGAATAACATATTCTCCACTGTAACAAATAATACAAAATCATAAAAGCATGTTTTCATCGACTAAATATACGAAGTGACATTGCTTATAAGTTAAGAGTATTTGGTAAGAAAAGCCTAAGCTGGTATTGCAAAAATGTATAACTTCACATATAGCTATCCCCCTTGTACCGGTCAAAGCAATTACTTATCTTGACAGAAAGTCATATACAATTCTCTCATTTCTCTGTCGCCAATTTTGTATCGTTAGTGACTTACTGGTTCTTCATTTCCATATACAACAGAAGTAACTCGGCGTTTGATATGGTTACGAACTGTTTGCAATGGAAATACAATGCAACAGTTAAACAATACAGTTTAAATGATCTTGAGGTACAGCAGACTTAACACTTTCAATCATATTGACGTGTTTACTGGTCATTTAAAAAACAGTGAACATAAAAAGAGTAAACGTGTTCTATGCAAACATTGTAAACCCTGATCCGGGTATACACACTTTGTAATTTTGTAATATATTGCAGAAAACAGCCGGCACGAATAGTCGTAAATGGGTTAGACTTAAATGGTAACTGGTACAGTGGAGAATGTGTTATTCTTTCCCAATAAACGCGTTTACGCTAAAACTATTATTTTCAGTGCAAATAGTTTGGAGCCAGATCAGACGCCGGGTAACCCGGCGTCTGATCAGGCTCCAAACTGTTTGCCACCAAGATAAACATGAAATATCAGAATTGTCCAAAAGTTGTTCTTTTCTACGTTTTAGTGCTTTGCGTTTGCGTACGTTTGCGTTTAAACGGGAAAGAATAACATATTCTCCACTGTACATGTGTAACTGGTATTGTCTATTAGAAATGTCAGGGGTGACTGAATTAATGGGCTTTTAACAGTGTATCATAATTATATGAGTTATTCACTATCACTCTATATATATTTCTCGCTGTGTGGTTGCTTTCTTGCTGTTTTTATCTATGATATAAAAATCAATTTTTCTGTACGCTCTAGTAATTCTAACGAGATCCCCAACTTTACCTGAGCAGGTTATCGACATGTGTTGCAAACATATATGTACAATGAAATCTCTTAAAAACTTTACTCCCGAAAATCTGAAGTCCCTGTTTCTTAATACCGAACTACAGTATACGATTCCATAGCGTACACGTATGGAACCTAATAAAGAACTCTAATTACAAATACAGTGGAGAATCTGTTATTCTTTCCCGTTTAAACGCAAACGTACGCAAACGCAAAGCACTAAAACGTAGAAAAGAACAATTTTTGGACAATTCTGATAATTCTTGTTTATCTTGGTGGCAAACAGTTTGGAGCCTGATCAGACGCCGGGTTACCCGGCGTCTGATCTGGCTTTAAACTGTTTGCAAATAATAGTTTTAGCGTAAACGCGTTTATTGGGAAAGAATAACACATTCTCCACTGTAGCTGGTTCATGCAAGACGACATCAAAACACTCAGGATAAAGGTTTGTGTATTTCTGCTTTTCTTCATTGAGCGGTAATTTTTTCAAAGGACAGCCAATTTAAATTCTATTTCAACCTCTCTAAACTATACATCTCTTAATCCAACTATCTTGGCCAAAGGGTTTGGCTTTCAGCAGTTCTACATGTATTGTAAAACATTTTAATATCCTGTGTGATTTATAGCGGGAATGCACGGTCACGATTTATCGATCATTTAGATTAGTTAAGTACATAAACCTGCATGCATTGCCAATATGCATTGACATGGGTCGTTTTCATACAGGGCTGCCACTTCTCCGGATGTTTCCGAAATCTTCGGGGTTTTCTTAATTTTTCCGGACCTACGGATTTCCCCCGAAATCCTCAGAATTCTGCTCTTACTTAAAAAAGTTGGATTTTTATGCATGTTTGTTTTTACTTAGGAATCATTGATATGGGTATCAAACAGTATAATCAAGATCAGACGCCGCGTTACGCGGCGTCTGATCTTGATCTATACTGTTTGCATATTTATGTAAGTGTTATAGAGCCTGGTAGCAAAGGGGTTAAAGGTACGATTCCTAAAATAGCGCTAGAAATGGAAATATTTGGATTTATATGAGCAACTTATGGTAGCCCTGTGCATACAGGGTCTGTGGAGAACACTCTTGTCCTATGCAGTGAAGGACCCAGATCAGATATAGGAGCCCTCTGCTCAGGAGCTACACTGTTTATCATATCGCCACACATTGACAAAACCAACACCACAGTCAAAATGGACTAAACTGAATTGGAAACTGGACTTGTACACCTAAAGTATCAGGGAGGTGATGGTTAAGAAGACAACTGATTTTAACCCCTTCACTCCCTTACCCCGAGTACGATGGTTATTTGCAAACAGTTTGGATCCTGATCAGACGCCGCGTGACGTGGCGTCTGATCAGAATCCAAACTGTTTGACACTCATTTCATTATTTCTTAAATCAAAATACCTAAAAATGAAATTTGTGAGATAAAAGCAGACGATAATTGTTTAAAAGTGATGACGTCACGTCAGTGAAGGGGTTAACACAGCATTGTTTCGAATGGTCGACAGGGTGCGGTTTTTCCCGTCGCAGACGGGTCTGTTTTGTATTTTGACCGCAACTCTATGAAACAATTTAACCAATCAGGAATTATCAGAAATCCTGGTCAATGATCACGTGCTTGAAATGCAGTACTCTTATCGGCCAATGGCCTAGACTGGCGTTCTGTTATTTTTTTACATCAATCTTGCGAGTGTAAACCTGGCAAAACATTGAGATGCAGTCTATGTCATCATTTCTAAATTTAGCGTGGATAAGCTCTAAATTTAGCATGTGGGAAAGTCTGTTTACGAAAGATGTTAAGTCAGAATCGGTGTATACACTTGTCTCTGGTTAAGTGAATACTGTACAGTGGAGAATGTGTTATCCTGTTTACGCTAAAACTATTATTTGCAGTGCAAACAATTTGGAGCCAGATCAGACGCCGGGTAACCCGGCGTCTGATCAGGCTCCAAACTCTTTGCCACCAAGATAAACATGAAATATCAGAATTGTCCAAAAGTTGTTCTTTTCTACGTTTTAGTGTTTTGCGTTTGCGTACGTTTGCGTTTAAACAGGAAAGAATAACAGATTCTCCACTGTACCCCACACAAAACTTTAACCTGCGACGGAATATCTTTTTTAAAGATATTTCTTGTTTACTGTTTGTGTCACTTTCAAAATTAAATGACGTATTCTGATGTCATAAATCGATTTGTTACATGAATTATAGGACGAGTCTTATATTACTTGACATTTTCCAATAGAATTTGGCCGATGACCATAAATGACCCCAATTAGAGAAAATTCCGATTTTATGAGTTCCGCTCACAGCCCCTGCCGCGGTCAGTAACGGGCCACATATAAATGAACTACCACACCAGGTTTAGTTTAAACATACATTGTATTTTTTTTCGATTTTTTACAGAAACTACCAGGTAGAGTCGGCTCTCTGATGAGAGACCATTAAAACCTTATTTGACACTAGTGGTGCGTATTCACACCCATTGTAAACAGTGTACCTGTGAATAGTACATTTGTCCTTTTCCGGAGGGATATACTCGTGCTTGACCACTGAAAATCGCTGAATACTGGTTTGGCCACACTTGTGGTATAGTGAACGTTCAACTATTTGACCACAAGCCAACCGCAAACTATAAATAAATGTACAGCAGTTGAAACCATCAATAGCCACAATTCATATTGTCCATCTTAAAAGATTTTTGATAAAAGTGAAATTAGCTGAAAATTACGAGTTGTTTTTGACAATTGTTTACATATCTATCTTGAAACAACCGCGGGGCTTTACCAAATCTTCAAGTTTCAAATTCATTCTAGTCTGTATTTCCTAGATCTACATTGTATTTACGTTTGTTTTGGGGCTTTTTGGTGGGATTTTTAGTTGTTTTTAAAACGTTTTACATTTTATTGAAAACATGACAAACTTTTGCACCCCTTTGATCTAGGTCCTCACAGTTTACATTGGGCCAAAGTAACAGTTATATGAACACTGTTTGTTAATAACAAGTATTCTCCTCGCTCAGGGTTGAATATGATAAAAAGCTGAAGTTATAAAGACTATGTTCGCTTTTCGAAGATACATGTACAGTATAGGGTATTCAACAGTTTTAACCCTTTCAACCCTACAGCCCGCTGTAGAGATTACTATGGGATCCCTCTGATCAGGGTCTACGCTGTTTGATATTTTCATTGACTTTTTGTTGTCATACCAAAAAATGTAACAGTAGACTGGTTAAAAAAACCTGTACTAAAAGAGTCCAAAAGAATTATAAATACCCACAAGAGAAATTTAGGATTGAAAGGGTTAAGGTCGCTGACCCGGGTGGTGTAGGGAAACTATCGATATTTCACGGAGACGGTCCACTAGGTTTTAAGGTCAGCCACCTTCTGTTATGCCGGAAGGAAAACATAACACTCCGTTGACCTTAAAATACCCGGTATCTGATTGCAACAATACCAAGTGACAGTATCTGAATGCAATCGCTTAGTGAAGTATCCATAAGTTTCAATTAAATGAATCAATAAAAGTGAAAAGCTGGAACCTTTTGTTTCTATTTTTTGTTGTCCAGAGGGAAAATAAGCAATGCATAGTATAATTATTTGTGTATACAATTTTAAACTTTTACAGTAAAATCGGTGATCAATTGAGAATTCAACCCAAAGGGTCTATAAATGTAAATTTCTGGTGAATTCAATGCCGTGATTGGAAAATGAAACCTCAAATGGACAATTCTAGTTTTCAATTACGTGTACATATAGTCCATTTTAAAATAACTATCTATAAGTGGTGAGGTTTTTGTTTTGTTTACAAAACATGCAAAAATGACAAACATTGTATACCCTGATCAGAGGGCTCCTATAGGATATGGGTCTACGCCGTTTGTATAGGACAAATGTACTCTTTCCAGCAAAATAGTTTGTGTAAATGACATGCATATTTACACTTCACTCATGATAGACCTGTGAGTTAATGCAGGACAATGTCAATGCAGAAAACTCCCAAGAGTCCACTTTGCTGCCTTCAACGGTGTCGGTTAATTCAAATGTAATTATTAAGTTGATAAATATTGTTGTTATATTCGTGATATTGTCCTCCTTTTGCAATATAAGTGTTCATTATCATAATCGTTGAAGATATATAAATAATTGAAATAATTAGTAAAACGCATTTGTAACATTTGACTTGAAACCGACAAGCTTGTAAACATCACTATGATTGACAGGTCGTCTGTCTTCTGCATTACAATATGATACAGTGGCGCCCTCTATCATGACCAATTAATGGGGTTATTTACCGGTATATAAGGCATTTAGCTGCTTAAAACAAGATGGAAGTGAAGCAGAAAGCTCCTACAGGAGCTTTCCGCTTTACTTCTCTTTTGCTTTAAGCTGTCATCTGTATTTAAACCAGCAATTAGTCGTCTTTTTTCAGCGGTTATGATAATAATAAATGATGTTTGCTATGCATGTAATCTGTGACAGTTGAACAACTGGACAGATGTTCTGTCATGCAAATAGCTACAGTGGAGAAAACGTTATTCTTTCCCAATAAACGCGTTTCCGCTAAAACTATTATTTCATTTACAAACAGATTGGAGCCAGATCAGACGCCGGATAACCCGGCGTCTGATCAGGCTCCAAACTGTTTGCCACCAAGATAAACTTGAATTATCAGAATTGTCTAAAAATTGTACCTTTCTACGTTTTAATGTTTTGCGTTTGCGTTTCGTTTGCGTTTAAACGGGAAAGAATAACGTATTCTCCACTGTAACATGCAATTACATCATCCTTGACACTGTTCAAAGGTCACCGAGGTTCACCAAACCAGTCAGTGATAGATTACAGTGGAGAATCTGTTATTCTTTCCCAATAAACGCGTTTACGCTAAGACTATTATTTGCAGTGCAAACAGTTTGAAGCCAGATCAGACGCCGGGTAACCCGGCGTCTGATCAGGCTCCAAATTGTTTGCCACCAAGATAAACATGAATTATCAGAATTGTCCAAAAGTTGTTCTTTTCTACGTTTTGGTGTTTTGCGTACGTTTGCGTTTAAACGGGAAAGAATAACAGATTCTCCACTGTACATGCATTTTAGTCATGATTATAATGAGCATATTTGTTGAGCTAGTTTGTATCATATCATTGAAACCCAGTGGGAAACGGGGTCCATATTATGGTAAAATTGAGAAAATCAGTCAAACAACTGATACATGTCTTTATAACAAAGGAAAGCACTTTGTTGTCCATTTTTATGCTGAATGCTTCATAATGCAATGTTTCGTTTATGAACAACGAACAGTTTGTGGTGATTTATACTACTGTACGGTTTGTATCTGTGATCTAGATAAGATTCAAGATTCAAGATTCAAACATTTTATTAAGTAACGTAAACATTAACATGTTTCTTGTTACATCATACAATGGATTGTTAATATAATATACATGAGAGAGATAAGATAGAGAAAACTAAACAATTTAAGATTTTTTCCTCTATGCCCGAGCAAAACCATATATACGGTGCTTAGTTTGTACAGTGGAGAATCTGTTATTCTTTCCCAATAAACGCGTTTACGCTAAAACTATTATTTGCAGTGCAAACAGTTTGGAGCCAGATCAGACGCCGGGTAACCCGGCGTCTGATCAGGCTCCAAACTGTTTGCCACCAAGATAAACAAGAATTATCAGAATTGTCCAAAAATTGTTCTTTTCTACGTTTTAGTGCTTTGCGTTTGCGTACGTTTGCGTTTAAACGGGAAAGAATAACAGATTATCCACTGTATGTGGTTTCCAGCATAGAATGCATTAGTACACGTATTTAGGAATACATTGCAATAATGTGTAAGATGATGATAAGGCTATATAAGCTGTTCGTGACGTGTTACATCTTGTGTCTATTTTATGTGTGGTATTTTATCTCAAAACCATTGAACTTGGTCAATAAACTCGGGTAACTGTGAAAACGCTGATAACAAGCCAGAAATTTCTTCGCTTGAACACTGAATTCAGCTGTACTTCGTCTTATTCTTTATAGAGTATACGGTTTAACCCTTTTACGCCAATTTAAGCGGATTCTTCCATGATGATATGTTGGACAAGTCAGTTTTTCTTTTTTTACGTTTATTTTATTTTTGACCGTAATTCTTGTTTGCAAACAGTGGAGACTCTGATCAGACGCCGCATAATGCGGCGTCTGATCAGAGTCTACACTGTTTGCCTATGCCCCTTTTATGGGACGTTAGGCACAAATGGGTTAGATTAGCTGGTACTGTCACTTGTAAACACTTTTTAAGTGGCTACTGAACCCACTTTTGCGCCAAGCGGATTCTTCCATGTTTATGTATATTGGATCAATCTATTTTCATCTAAGGGGTGTCTGGTCTTAATGTCCGTGTTCGTTTTGTTGTGTATTAAAATTCATCAGAAACCAGTATATAGACTCTGGTCAAACGCCGTATCAAGCGGCTTCTGATCAGAGTCTGCACTGTCTGTCTATGTCCAATATATGGGACCATGGGCACACATGGGTTAAGATTTCTGTATCATGTAACAAGAAACATGTATATGTTTACGTTCCTTAATAAAATGTTTTGAATCTTGAATCTTTAATCTCTGATATTAGCAGTTTTCAGGGCAAGTGCAATGTAGTATCTTTAAGGCGGAGAAAGTAGACAAAAATAAAGCATAAATTTTAAGTACTTTCTGTTTTGCTTTGCTATGTACATGTATTTAGAACGCATTCTATGTGTATGTATCTATACATTATACAAACATCTACATCTATTTAGAACGGATTCTGTGTTAATGTATTTATATAGACATCTTCATCTATTTAGAACGCATAATGTGTTTATGTATTTATATAGACATCTACATCTATATAGAAGTTGAACCATTCTGTGTTTATGTATCAATATCAATAGACACTTACATCTATTTAGAACGTATTCCGTTTTGGTGTATTTATATAGACACTTACATCTATTTAGAACGTATTCTGTTTTGTCGTATTTATATAGACATCTACATTTATTTAGAACGTATTCTGTTTTTCTGTATTTATACAAATATCTATATCTATTTAGAACGGATTATGTATTTATGTACTCGTATAGACATCTACATCTATTTAGAACGCATTCTGTATTTATGTATTTATATAGACAACTACATCTATTTAGAACACATTCTGTATTTATGTATTTATATAGACATCTACATCTATTTAGAACGCATTCTGTATTTATGTATTTATATAGACAACTACATCTATTTAGAACGCATTCTGTATTTATGTATTTATATAGACAACTACATCTATTTAGAACGCATTCTGTATTTATGTATTTATATAGACAACTACATCTATTTAGAACGCATTCTGTATTTATGTATTTATATAGACAACTACATCTATTTAGAACGCATTCTGTATTTATGTATTTATATAGACAACTACATCTATTTAGAACGCATTCTGTATTTATGTATTTATATAGACAACTACATCTATTTAGAACGCATTCCGTGTTTACATGTATGTATTTAAAAAGCTATCTACACCTATTCAGAAGTATTCTGTTCTTGTGTATCTATATACATATATGGTATATTTAGAACACGTGGTGCCCTTATGTACAGTGGAGAATCTGTTATTCTTTCCCAATAAACGCGTTTACGCTAAAACTATTATTTCCTTTGCAAACAGTTGGGAGCCAGATCAGACGCCGGGTAACCCGGCGTCTGATCAGGCTCCAAACTGTTTGCCACCAAGATAAACAAGAATTATCAGAATTGTCCAAAAGTTGTTCTTTTCTACGTTTTAGTGCTTTGCGTTTGCGTACGTTTGCATTTAAACGGGAAAGAATAACAGATTCTCCACTGTATAGTGTATGATGTATACGTACGTCTGTTTGGAAACGCTAGTGATGCGGTACATGTAGAAATAACCAAAATCTTTACAAGCCCATATGGGTATACTTCAAGTATATTGATTAGTTGTATACATTTTCCTAAAAATCTCTGTCTCATTCTCAGCTGTATGCGTCATGCACGCGATATACATGTACAGTAAAGCCCCACCTATTAAGAATTGTATTGATATTGTCCATGTTTAAGACGTATGTGTGCTTAGAGCAAGATGCAACGGAAGCAGAAAGCTCCTTAAGGAGCTTTCTGCTTTATTTTCATCTTGCTTTAAGCTGTCACACATTTAAACACCACCAATGCATCTGCCTATCAAATAGTGGTAAGAGGCGAAGTTGAAACTATAGAAAGTTTACTGTGACCATGGGGCATTGTACTGTGTTTTCTGTCTTGTGTCTAATTGGAATGTGCCGTGCAAGCGTCGCGTGCACAGAGAGACAGGTTCAATTGATGACTTTGAAACATGATCCCTGACATGCCTAGTGTCTGTTCTTGTAATGATGCGGGATGAGTGTCATGTGAGAAACCGAATGATATACAACTCTGTGTCTAATTGAAATCCCAGTAATTCGAGTAACATGTAATTAGTGACGTTTTAACTCATTTATCCCTGAAACTTGAGATGGAAACTTCCAGTTTCCAGTTTCCAATTAAGTTGAATCCATTTACGACTATTTAGGGTTGTTTTTATTATAAATATCAAAATGTCAAACAGGACAGAGCCTGATCAAAGGGCTCCTTTAGAAGTCTTATCTGAACTTACAATGCATAGGACAAATGTACTATTTACAAGTACACTGTTTGCAAAGGACGAGTATACTCATTGCTAAAGCTTAATAGGGAATATACTTGATACAGACAAGATACTGACTCCACAAATAAGTCAGAGAATTGCTTAAAACCTTAATCATCGTGACAAAAGGCTGCTATTGTTTGATAGAATTCACCCCTTCATTGAGAAGCTGATTATACTCATTACTGGTACATTAAAGGAAATACGTACATATTTCCCAATACACCCGTTTATGCTAAAACCCCTCATGTCCAATGCAAACAGTTTGGAGCCAGATCAGACGCCGGGTAACCCGGCGTCTGACCTGGCTCCAAACTGTTTGTCATTCAAATCTTCAAATTTTCATCATTGAAAAGATACCCCGGGTTGATGATATTGAAATAGACCCCGGGTCGATTCTCAAAGCAGGGTTAAAACTTTTTATTATACTGCAAAGTAAATTCCTTACTTTTCATTGGTCAACGAGCCGTAGACATAACACGAAATACCCTGTGAGCTGACAGGGTACATAGAAATGCAGCTGTTCCATTGGCTGACAGGTCCCTGAGTCTTGCTTTGCGGAAAATAAGATGGCCGATTGCTCGACAGGAGTGAGTGCATTCAATCGTGCATCCTCCGTTTTAATTCCATTTCGGCTAAGAACCATTCGCTGTTTGGATCTTTCAACAGTCGCATTATTTCTGGGAAAGTTTGACGACGAATATGCCCATTTTTCTAATTAATAGCAACGTCAAAAACATATGACGTCACAAGTTTACGCTCAACGTTATCTGCTTTGGCGCGATATTGTTATAGTTTATTATAAGCGCTGTACACGACAAATTCCGAAATCTTTCGTTTGTACAGTGAAAACTTTGCAGTATAATAAATTCGTTATACAGTTTCTTCACAGTGTACATGAGAATTTCTTCCCGGCTGAGGTAAATCATGTAACCCTCGCCTAACGGCTCGGGCAACATGATTTACCTCAGCCGGGAAGAAATTCTCATGTACACTGTGAAGAAACTGTATAACTAATAATGTAACACCCGTTTTCAGATTCCGTTATGCTTGGCAAATTAGTAACCCCATCCATGAAGTTTTCAAATACAGTGAAACCCCTATAAATCGGACATGTGTGGGAACAACATAAACTTCCGGTTTAGAGGGGTTTCCAGCTCAGAGGGGTTTTAACCATTTAAGTCTATTGTATGTTTCTAGTATAATATTATGGAAGATAACTGACCACTTAAAGCAGGTTTAAAGTAAAGCAGAATGCGCCTTAATGCACATTCTGCTTTACTTTCAACCAGCTTTAAGTTTTCATCTTCTAGAATGTATAAACTGGGACTATTTTCTTCAGTGTATGGATGACCAAGGACGTAAAAATGCGTATTTATGGTGTAATGGGTTAAAATAAAGAATGATTGGAGACGGGACCAACGTTTTTGTCCGATTTAGAGAGAATTTCGGTATTTAGAGGTTCCGCTTTGGAGAGGTTCCACTGTACCTATATACAATTTAATGTATCATACACACACACACACACACACCTGACATTACTTTATTATGGAGTGGCTTAACACGGCTAGTCATGTCAAATTCTTCATCGCGATGATCAAGTTAGAATGTTTGATTTATTGCATTTAATTCACCGAACTGAGAAGAAAATGTCTTACAGTAAAGAAGGCGTTATTATTTCCCATAGGCTGAACGAAACTAAACGCAAACGCAAATTGCAATAAAATATAGAACAAAAATCTGTTTGAAAATGTTAAATCTTATAGTTTAAACTTTTAATCTGAGTAGCAAACATTTCGAGACCTGATCAGACGCCGACCTACTCCAGGGCTGCCATAAGTTGACATGAAAAATCCTAAGATTTCCAAATTTGCATTTTTAAGTGCGATTTTACGAATCGTACCTTTACCCTATAGCCTTTTTCTTATTTGACATTGTGACATTATGTTGACATGCGACTACTTAAAGCAGGCTGTAAGTAAAGCAGAATGCGCCTTAGGGCGCATTCTGCTTTACTTTCAGCCTGCTTTAAGCTACCATGTACTAGGGAAAAATCCGGAGATTTAGGAAAATTCCGGAGAAATGGCAGCCCTGTTACTCTGCGTTTGTTTAAAGTTTAGACCTTACTGTTTAACCCATTGCACGGCGTTGAGAGCAGGGTGGGTGTTATTCCCCTTCCTAGAAACGACACAACAGGGCTCTAGTTAAGAGGAAGTAAACAGAACAAATCCAATGTTTTCTCACTTATAGTAGCACTAAATCCTATGGTGTAACTACATGTACTTATTAAAGAGACGATTCTGATAAGTGATAGCACCAATGGGTTTAAAGGGACTCGCAACCGGATGGTGTTCTTGTCAAAATAAAATAAAATACACAAATAAAAACAAATTTGTGGCATTATTTGGCTTCTGACATTAAAAAAATATGATCAGTCCAAAAAACGTCTCAAGAATCGTCACCGAATCTTAGTTTTTTAGATATTTTCCATCGTTTTTCCATAGCGTTAGCTAACGGTATAGTTGTTGTTGTTGCTTCTCTACACGGGGTCAGACATAAACCCGAGCCGAATAATATTCTATTAATAGCTATCATTGAAGTACGTTAATTCGCTACCATATATATAGAGAGCGTCCGTAGCCGAGGGCGTAAAGGCGATGCCTCATTTTTCATTTTTGTCTCCGCATGGATGGTCATGGGTTCGAATCCCACCAGAGCTTCTTCTTTTTTTTTTTTGGAAATGCATTTTTTAACAGAATGTATTATCCTAAACTAAATTTTACCCATTTATATAAGCATTTGACATATATTTACAAATTACTATTTTTAATGCTTGATCCGGTTGCGAGCCTCTTTAATGCCGAAATAAAGATTTTAGTTTTTGAAATACTCCCCTTATCTGGTGTTCCGTAAATAATACAGTTAAAACTAGCCATGTTTGTTACTATTGAAATACTGTGTGAATATTTTGTTCTTTGTTTATGCATTCTTGTAAATACTGTACATTTTTTTGAGGGCCACAAGGGAGATTAGTTTGCTGCCTGTACTAATTGTGTTACCCTCTTGAAATAAAGTCTTTATTATTATTACTACTATTATTAGCCTCAAGTACCACGTTCATGCATCATTTACAGAGTGAGAGAGTGTACTAGTGAAGAGTACACGTGTCCTATGCACACAAATAAACAGTGCAGATCCTGACCAGAGTCTGTATTGTTTGTTATTTTGAATAGGTTAACCAAACAACCCTAGATACTAGTAGTCAAAAATGGACTAGACTGGATTGTGATTTGGCTGCGTCTATTTGAAGTTTTGGGATAAAAAAAGGCAGATGTAGCCTGTTGGATTAGTGTTTATGACATCTTTTATTGGCGATTCAGTTGAAACTTTTGATTAATTGAATTTGAATTACCGACCATGTACGGATCACTGCATCTTGCTTGTACAAATCAAATACAGAAAGAGGTTCCGGTTTGATTCTCACGTCATTATCCGGTTAGGACTAAAACTTCTGAATCGATATTCTCATGGGAAAGGAAATAAATAGCTTTAAATAAGATGCTTAATCTTTTCTATGCTGAGGACGAATTTATGATAACGTATGCAAACAGTTTGGGTCCAGATGAGACGCCGAGTAACTCGGCGTCTCATCTGGACCCAAACTGTTTGACATGCTGATGAAGTTTCTCAAACAGAATTAAATGGCCGATAAAATTACTACAACTTTTTGTGCAGACGACACGTCCTTGCAGACGACAACTGTCCAAAGCGCTAAAATGTTAAGCCCCCTGTCGTATGTGTGAATGTTTCGAACTTTGGGCTCATTTGTATGAAAATTGCCGATTTGGGTGTTATTAGTGGGTCCTACTGGAATTCATTTTATTGCGACGGGGGCTAAATTATCCACCTGTCCCGCAATTATGTCCCCTCTCTCTGAAATTTCCGTGCGGCTCAAATTATCCGTTTGCTCATTATAAAATACAGACAGCACCCGTCGTGAGGACATGACAAGTTACATGTAATCCTTTCTGTGTTGGAAACCGGTAAATAGGTATATTTAGCAAACTATGAAGACCCTGCTCACTGCCAATGACGCCATCTGAATGACGCCAAAACAGTTTTGACCCTGATCAGATGCCACATATAGTGACGAGCAAACTCGTTATTTACATTGCAAACAGTGAAAAACTTGCTCACAGGAGCCCTCTAATTTGGGTCTGCACAA
Organism: Gari tellinella; assembly: GCA_922989275.2. Taxonomy (NCBI): domain Eukaryota; kingdom Metazoa; phylum Mollusca; class Bivalvia; order Cardiida; family Psammobiidae; genus Gari; species Gari tellinella. The sequence goes on along the minus strand of OV277868.1, from coordinate 79,133,657 downwards.
TTTGTCATTTTGCAATTGCGATTTATTGCTGAAATCCAAAATGTGTACATTTGAATGTTAAGGGGTGAGTGATGATGGTTATTTAAAGAAATGTGAATGTAATACAGAAAGTTCCCGGAGTGTTTTCTATGTGATTAATTTTGTCCTGTCTCTAGCTGTCCATAGTCCTTCTGGCTGTTAAAGGATTCTCGGTTGAATTATCCCTCACCCAAGGTATGACTTTTAACTATTTCTCTCATTGCCAAAAGTGCAAATCACCTTTAACATATTCAACCCTAGCGACGATTGTACTCGTCATTTACAAACAGCGTACCTGAGAGGATAACACTTGTCCCATGCAAACAGTATAGACCCTGATCAGAGGGTTCCCTAAGGAGCCCTCTGATCAGGGTCTACACTGTTTGTCATTTTGAAATATATGGTTAAAATCAACCCTAAATAGTAAAAAATGGACTACACTTATTTTGAAATTGGAATGCTAGCCTTTGAACCTTTCAGACACATACATGTATATACATGCCCGTTGTAAGCAGTGTACATGTACTTGTGAAGAGTGCATAAGAAATGTACACCGTGTAGACCTGGAAAAGATGAATCCTTAAGATCAGATGGCTCCTAAAGGTTTTGTTTTTACAATCAATGCACAATGACATACAGTGAATACCCTGATAAAATGGAATGCTATTGTGGCTCTATGATCTGGGTTTACTCTATTTGCATTGGACAAGTATATTCTCCTCATTCACATTGTGTGTAGCTAATGGACCCATATACATGACTGTCACTCTAGAGGTTAGTGTGTTCAGGCAGAATACTGCTTAAAGCAAAATGGAAGTGGATAAAAATTTACTTTTCGTTAAACTGCAAGCCTGTATTCAGCAGCACACATTTCTATTTCTGACTTCCGAGCAAGCATTAAAGAACCGTAGTGCTTATACCGAGGAAAATGGTAAAAACGTAGTGACGCTTATGTGTTGGTAATGGTTAACCGTTTCACCGAAAAATTAATCGTGAGGTTTTTACCCCCCCCCCCCCCCCTTTCACCGCCAAATTGTCGTATGCTTCAAACTATCGTTTCATGGTAAAAGAAATATGGTAGTATGGTTTAAGAAATATCGACACGAGCGTCAAACAGTTTGGATCCTGATCAGACGCCGCGTTACGCGACGTCTGATCTGGATCCAAACTGTTTGAAATGTTGACTATATAAATGCGACTTCGGTGGTGAATGGGCTAATGTATGAAATGCATTTTGTTAGTACTATCAGGGCCTCATGGGAAACTACATACCGTTTGAGCTGGCTTGTTTCCCGTCATGGCCTCCTCAAGACCAGCGATCACAGCCCTCTCTTCCTGTATCTGGTTGAGCATCTTCCCCACGTGCGTCCGACAGTACACTTCCTTATCCTGGGAACCATTGGCGTCGTTTCGAACATAGGTCTGTAAAGTGAGGGGCAGACCACATATCCGACACCGAAAGCACGCCTTGTGGTACAGAACCCCGACGTTGATCATCTGGTCCTTGTCCCATATTCGCCTGTAGCACCGGTAACAGGGGTCGACCGGGTCCGGTTGCGGCTTCCGCTCGTACTTAAACTCGTACAGCGTGGCTCTCTCGTACGAGAAGGAATATTTATACGACCCGTCATCCCCACGTACCTCTTGTACTTGAATATCCAACCCTGGGTCCTCCATATACAATAAATAAGGATATATCCCTAGTTGTCACACGATATTGATTATTATTCCCCGTTAACAATAAAAAATATTACGATCACAAATAGAAATTAACACAAATCACATATTTTTCACTCTCTGGTTTAGCTTTCCATTCAAGTCACGAATAATCCGATTGACATTTTCGCTAGGTGAGTAACAAAATGAAGTAAACACCGGCTATATATGGTTTGACCTACATTACCTTGTCGCGTCATTCGGGCCCTGGACTAGGCGTAACTATATCGATCCGACAGTTTTACCTGTGTCAGCGTGTATATTGATTGCTCACCTGTGCTGCGACATGACCGTACGAGTTATCTCCCTTCTATCCACACCCTATGAAATCTTTACCCCTTTCAACGCATCATTGTTGTCTGCTTCAATTTAGTGTACAGTGAAACCCCTCTAAACCGGACATGTGTGGGGACAACATAAATTTCCGGTTTAGAGGGGCTTCCGGTTTAGAGGGGTTTTAACTCATAGCTTGTTTCTAATATGGAAAATAGCTGATCACTTAAAGCAGGTTGAAAGTAAAGCAGAATGCGCCTTAAGGCGCGTCCTGTTTTACTTTCAACATGCTTTAAGCAATCATCTTCTAGAATATTGAACATGTTTCTGATGATACATATTCCTGAACGTATTTTCTTCAGTGTAGTAATAAATCAAAAGCGTAAAAAGTCATAGTTACGGTGTAATGGGTTAACGTAAAGAAGGGACCAACGTTTTAGTCCGGTTTAGAGAGAATTCCGGTATTTATAGGTTCCGGTTTAGAGGGGTTTCACTGTAGACTGTTTGACACTCAAAATGTATATATCTCAATTTAAAATATTTTGCAGACGACAATTTTAAAGCAGACGATATCACAGCAGGATTAGGGTTAAAGTCCCATTGTGTTTTCAGACCTTTTTTCTATGTCTAAAATACAACAAAGGTTAATAATAATGTTTGAACATTCTTGTGGGCCAAGCCGATCCTTGGAATGTTGAAAACAGACCTATATCACCAAAAAGGGTGGTTTAAAACTGTAACAAACCGAAAGTAAAACTTCTGATATAAATAGCACTATGTTTTGATGTGTCATGTGACATGGCCGGAAGTTGTGGAGATAACAAAAATGGCGGACAACGCGAGTTCAGCTTCTTGTTTGGTAAGTGTTTGAGCTTATATTGTCGATCATTCAAACCGATTAAAGATACTAACAGAAGAATGTGTTCAATTATGATGAATCGTTAAACGTGTTAATCATCTGTCATTTAGTTTAAGCCTTACAGACTCAAAAACTCAGTACAAATCACCAAAATGTAGTGAGAGGCGCCCAACGGGGCGAAATCATATTTGAATATGCGTAATTTCTTCTTCTTTCATTAATGTGCCGGGTCCACCCTGGGCAACTTTGGTCATGTATTTGGTTTATCTTTTCGAATATCTCCACAAAGAAAGACCTGATCGACCGTACCGAAAAGTACGGAATGTAACAATCTGAATTATGTTGAGACCATTTGATCCGGCTCAGCAGAGCCTCTATACGATCCTGGCTCCTTTATTGGAAGAAGAAGAATTAATACGTCGTAGAATCCTATTAAAGAGAAATAGGGGAAAAATGTCCGCCCAAGGTGGGATTCGAACCCACGACCACCTCAACACTAGTCTGGCGCTCTACCGACTGAGCTAACTGGGCGGTCTATTGATCCCACCTCCACAGCCACTACATTCCTCCCCCTTCACTTTTCAGAGCCTAACCCAGCTCTCACGAAGACCGAATGACTCCCAGGCCCGGACCGTCAAACACTTCTGACACCATTAAAGTGAAACGGGAAAAATGTCCGCCCGAGGTGGGACTCGAACCCACGACCACCTCAACACTAGTCCGGTGCTCTACAGAGTACCGACTGAGCTAACCGGGCGGTTTATCGATCCCACCTCCACAGACACTACACTATTAAGGCTTGTACACGATGGTGAGAAGTGACGCCAATATATTATTGATGATGATCATTGATCTCACCAATGTTGATACAGATTAAAGAATGAACTTATTATGAATGATTTATCGTACATTAGGTAGATTCTATAGATACAAATTGACAGCACCGGGGAACTTTAGTTGAATAAAATATAAAGGTAAAGGTTTTGTTTATAATAGTGCCAACCCTATTGAAAGGGCCGGCGATGTCATCAATTAGAAATCACCTCCCTTGGGTCAACCAATGCTTGAAAAGGCTAATCAGGAAACGTAATTGGGCATTTAGTAAAGCAAATAAGACACACAAACCTTCAGATAGGAAAAAATGTGTCAAGAAAAAGATAAAGGAGTCTTATAACCACTATCTCGAAGACATCTTAAATTTTGACGATACCGACTCATCTCATACCAAGAAACCAAACACCAAAAATATATTTTCACTCATTAAACATTCCACACAAGACTCCACAACATTACCACCACTAAAAGCTGAAAATAAGTTCTCCTATGAAGACAAAGCCACAGCTCTAATTTCTAAACAATCAATTTAAATCAGTTCTCAGCCCAAAATCACCGTTAAAGCTATTGTCTCTGTGCCAAATGAAACTTGACAATATCTCCAGCTCCACAGAAAATAATGGTCAACATTTCCCGGACATGTCAGAGATACTGATAGATGGTAAAGGAATTACCAAACTCCTACAAAACCTAAATCCTCACAAAGCTTGTGGTCCAGACAACTTACTGAAAAACCTAGCAGTACAGAGGAACTGTCACCTATCCTAAAACACATCTTCCAAAAGTCAATAGATAATGGCACCCTAGCTCGTATGGTGGGTTTCTTTTCGAATACATGTATGTACTCAAGGCAACATGGCCATGATATTTGGTTGTTTTTCATTACCATAGAAGAAATAAGAGAATAACTTCGGAAAAATTGGAAGGGGGGGCAACTTTGGTTGAATATTATGAACAGAAGAAGATATTTTTAATAACGTTCGGTTTGATTTGTCCTTAGCTTGGCAACAATGAGCTGGCTGGCAACCAGTGATACCCCTGTCTTGAGCAGATAATACTACATATTTGGTGAATGATGCAAACTCACTTTCATCAAGTATGTAGGGGGACCAAGAACCTTGGACAAATTAATATTGACAGTAAATTTCAGCTATACAGAGTGAACCATAATGCATTGTAATACAAACATTAAATGTAGTTACATTGTAGATGAAGTCAGAGCCTTTTGTTATTTTGCAGAATAACAATTTGGTCAATCATTATCCAGGAAAATGTTGATCTTTCCATTGCTCCTAATGAGATCGGACTAAAATTAGTAATCTATGTACCTCAACTAATGGTCCGATCCGAACCATGCTTAAATAGCATGGTTATGTATGGGCCTGCAGTTGGCGAGAATGGCAGATCGCTTTCTGTAGAGTACCAATATTAATATTGACCTCATCTCATTAGTAAGTCAAGCCCCAGTCTAGATGCCTTTAGGGTGGGACTGGGAGCAGTCACATACTAAGCACTGAGAGCTTGCTTTTAACTTAACTTTGCACCCTGTTTAAGTATATTCTTTATACTTTGGTTTTATCTATCTCTTATCTTCGATCTCTTAATTTTTATGTAACACTTTACTAACACTGTCTTTCCCAGACAACGTGCCTCCAAATCATAATGTTAAGGTGTAAAATAAAATTAATTAATTTACACCTCTAATTTATGCCTCCAAATACAATGTAACATGTAGTTCAATTTTTACAGTCAATAATATGCTCCATAAGAAATATATTCCATATCCTAGCAGGTGGTAGCTTAAAGCAGGCTAAAAGTTAAAAGCAGCAAGTGCCTTAACCCTTTCACAGCCAACTCTTTTGTGAGATTTTTACCCTTACAACGTTTCATTGTCATCTGCTTCAATTTTGTTGTCTGCAATGTCGTTTCAATGTTTAACAAAAGGCAGTATGACTGAAGAAATTTCCAAACGAGTGTCAAACAGTTTAGATCCTGATCAGACACATACCGCGTGAAGCGGCATCTGATCAGGATCAAAACTGTTTGCAAACATGCTTTAAAGTTTTAAGCGTCAATGAGAGCGAAAGGGTTAAGGAGCATTCTGCTTTATTTTTAATCTGCTTTAAGTGGTCATCAATCTTCAAAACAAGAAGCAGGCTATGGAGGTAAAGGATAAACTATGTAAAGGGTTCTAAACCTAAGTAAGATGAAACTAAAGAAGAAAACTCCCTTTTGGACTTTCTGCTTTAATTTCATTTTGCTTTCAGAAGCAAACTACCTCAAGTATAGTTGATGTAGGTGATTTACACATGTATAAGGTTATGGTGGAAAGGGTAAATGCTCAGGGAGCCCACTGAACTGGGTATTCACTTTTTGCATATAAGCAAGTGTACTACTATTTACAGGTACTGTAGTGTTGTAACCATGTAACTGTCAGTTTAATATGTAGCCCCGCCTGCTAGCAGACTGATGCCTCTCAAATAGCATGTAATTAATTGGGTTCCGATTCATAAAGCTTGATGTTAACATGTGTAGAATTGTAGTTAGCTTTAGATATTAAATAGTACTTTAAAGAGCATTCCTTATGCATCAACCCAAGACGCATCAATCTTACAGGTACACTGTAAAAGACTCATTTCTAGAATTAAATGTATTAACTCGTTCACCCATAAAACATCAAGTGGACATTTCCAGTTTCCAATTAAGCCATGTCCATTATGATTTTTATATATCGCAAACTCATAAACAGTGCAGTCCATGATCAGAGTTGTGCTTTAGGAGCACCCTTATCAGTGTATACACTGTTTAAATAAGACAAGTGAACTTTTCACAGGTACACTGGTTAATAACTATGAGTATACATGTACTCATTTCTAGGGTTCAATGGGTTAAGCAGTCATCTGTTTTAAACACTGATAAAGTTCTTTGAAGGGAAAGTTTAGTACTAAAGATGGTTAGTTCTTCAAGTTTTACAAGTTAAAGACACACAAAACAAATATTGATGATCATTGTTGGAGATACAAAACAACAAAACTTAAATACACAAATGTAATATTTAATTAAATTTGATCAGCACACGCTCAATGGAAAATTTGTTTTTCTAACTGGTATCATTGGTATGACTTATAAATCATTCAAAATATAGTTCAATGAATGTCATAGACTGTCCCGGTGTATTATCCTTGAAGATGCTCTCTGTTGTTGCAACATCTGTGTTGATGAATCTGAAATAAAAATAAAAGATTATAACAATTTTGTGTACTACTGATATATTTCCATATACAGTAAAGCCTCTCTAAAACAAAGGATAATTGATTATGTAAAAGACATGTTACAGCTTAAAGGGACTCGCAACCGGATGGTGTACTTGTCAAAATAAAATTAAATACTCAAATAAAAGCAAATTTGTGACATTATTTGGCCTCTGACATTAAAAAAATATGATCAGTCCAAAAAAAGTCTCAAGAATCGTCACCGAATCTTAAGTTTTTTAAGATATCTTCCATCGTTTTTCTATAGCGTCAGCTGACGGTATAATTGTTGTTGTTGCTTCTCTACACAGGCTCAGACATAAACCCGAGTCGAATAAAGTACTATCAATGGCTACCAGTGAAGTACGTTAATTTGCTACCATTTATATAGAGAGCGGTGGTAGCCGAGGTGTTAAAGGCGTTTCCTCATTTTTAGCTCACCTGAGCCGAAGGCTCAGGATGAGCTATTGTGATCCCATGCCGTCCGTCATCCGTTCACATTTTCAAACAATATCTCCTCAGAAACCACTGACCCGATTTCAACCAAACTTTGTCAGAAGCATCAGTGACAAGGGGGAACGAAATCTTGTTCAAAGATTTTGGCTAGAGTTATTCCCCTTGCTGTGTGACCAGGTTTTCTAACATGACCGTATAGACAACTTTTAATGCATAAGAAAATCTTAAAAAATCTTCTTCTCAGAAACCCAATGGCCCAGACCTTTGATATTTGGTATGTATCAATTCCTAATGATTTTCTAGCAAGATTGTTCAAATTTTGACCCAAGGGCCAAAAATGGCCCCTCCCTGGGGCTTATCAGTTTTTCTTAGGAAAACCTTTAAAAATCTTCTTCTGAAACTGTATGGCCTAGATCATTAATTATTGACATGTAGCTTTGCCTTATGGTCCTCTACCAAGATTGTTCAAATTATGACCCCCGGGTCAAAATTGGCTTCACCCCGGGGCTTATCAGTTTTACATAGAATTTATAGGAAAACTTTTAAAAATCTTCTTCTCTGAAACTGTAGGGCCCTGATCTTTAATATTTTACATATAGCTTTTCCTTGTGGTCCTCTACCAAGATTGTTCAAATTTTGACACCGGGGCCAAAAATGGCCCACCCTGGGGCTTATCAGTTTTTCATAGGAAAACCTTTAAAAATCTTCTTCTCAGAAACCGTATGGCCTAGATCATTAATATTTGACATGTAGCTTTGCCTTATGGTCATCTACCAAGATTGTTCAAATTATGACCCTTGGGTCCAAATTGGCCCGGCCCCGCCCCGGGGCTTATATGTTTTACATAGACTTATATAGGAAAACCTTTACAAATCTTCTTCTCTGAAACTGTAAGGCCCAGATCTTTAATATTTGACATATAGCTTTGCCTTCAGGTCCTCTACCAAGGTTGTTCAAATTTTGACCCCGGGGCCAAAAATGGCCCCGCCCTCAGGCTTATTAGTTTTTCATAGGAAAACCTTTAAAAAATCTTCTTGTCTGAACCCGTAAGGCCCAGATCATTTATATTTGACATGAAGCTTTGCCCCTATATGGTCCTCTACCAAGATTGTTCAAATTATGACCCCTGGATCAAATTGTCCTCGCCCCGGGGCTTATCAGTTATATCAGCTATATCAAAATGTTGTCTTGCCCAGTCAGCTTCTATGGTACAATGTCTCAGGTGAGCGAAATGTGGCCCTATGGGCCTCTTGTTCATGATTGTCTACGCATGGAGGGGTCACGGGTTCGAATCCCACCAGAGCTTCTTCTTTTCTTTTTTTTTGAAATACATTTTTTAACAGAATTTATTATACTAAACTAAATCTTACCCATTTATATAAGCATTTGACATATATTTACAAATAACTATTTTTAATGCTAAATCCGGTTGCGAGCCTCTTTAAAGCAAAGTGACAGTAAAACTGAACTGTCACTTTGCTTAAAGCATTCACCTGCCTTAAATACCTTCGACTTAACACAATATACTGACCGTAACAGAGAGGTTTTACTGTATATGTGTTGATTTAGAAAAAATCAATTTTATCAAGTTTATTCTCACTTGTCTAGAATACTTTGAAACATTTTACCACCAGGCAGCTTTGAGTATTCTCTTGAAAATAAGTGTCAAACTTTTTTTTTATATATATATAATATATATAACTTCTTTCTTTACAATTGGCATCAAACATTTCACTATTTCAACACCATACACCTGTTTGAAATATAATAGTTACATTTACAAACAGTGCAGACCCTGATCTGAGGGCTTTGGTCAGGGTCTACACTGTTTGCTAATTTAGACCAGTATTTATTAAAGTACACAGAATTCCAAGTAGAATAGCTCATGTTTTGGTAACTCAAATGATCCACAAGGGAACATTATAACCAACAAGAGTTACTAAGTGTTGAAAGAGTTAACTTGAACATTGGTTCACATTCACTTTGAAGCCAAAGAAGTGATGTACCAGTAATGATAATGACCATAATACTAATTTTTCATTTTTTCAGAGAGCAGACCATGTGAATCTCTTTGAATTTGTACAATCACCTGCTCAATTAAAATATACCTTTGTGTTTTTGTGTTATACATGTATTTTAAATTTTATATCACCAGTACTTTAACAAACTAATGTGAACATACAATTGAATCTTGTTTAAATTACCAATTCATGCACCCCTTGCATACACAGTCACTACACCAATCATTACAATTAATTGATTGACTCTTTCCTCCACTCAACCAGTTACTATTTATTCTTTACCCCATAGCCTGTTTCTAGTTTTGAGGACAGATTAGAACTTAAAACAGTTAAAAAAAAGCAAAATGCACCCCAAGCATTCTGCTTTTCAGCCTGTTTAAGCTACCCTCTAATAGTACATATAGAACTTGGTACATGTTTATGAGTGCATCAATTGGAAATATTTTCTTCAGTGGAGGAATAAATTAAATGTGCTAGAACTTGCCCTTCTATGGGGAGAAAAGGGTAAAATACATTAATACAGGTGGCGGCTTAAAATAATATGAGAGTAAAACAGAAAGCTCCTAAAGGAGCTTTCTGGTTAGCTTTCATCTTGTTGTTTGCAGTACCCTGTCTCAAACACAGAATGGGCTATTAGTGGTAAAACATTTACAGTGATTTAGGGTTCAAAATAATGCATGACATAGAATTCCTGAAGCATTTGGCATTCTTACCTGATGTATAGCTCTTTTATTGGGATTTTGAGAAGTTTTGCCTGTTGGGGGTGCCCCTCTCCATGCTCTCCCTCTTCCGGCAACTGTTTTGGGGAATTGAAAGAGCGGGTTTGCTGTAACCATACCCATGGAACTGGATCACACTGGGATGCCATTATTTTTCCCTTCTAACTGTCCTATCTTGTGTAACACTTTTGTGGTATAGATGGTCTGATGACTGCGACATATTGCTGAAGAATAAGAATTTGAATGTTCAAATCGCATGTGTAGCCGGGTTGAGTTTATGATTAAATGGTCAGATATATGTGTAAGCGGCCTGATGGTTCTGTGGGTAACCGTATAACACTTGCCCTGTAACTTGTAAACAAGGGGTCCCCGGTTCGAGCCCCGGTCTGGCTGCATGTTTTTCTCACCATGTTACACATAATTACAGTTCAGTCACATATTACGGCAATTTCACTGTATAACCAACACGTTTCTTGGCCACTTATTGAAAATAATGACAACCTAAATGTTCATCCCCGCCCAAAGCAAAAGTATATAAATATGAAGCTCAATAATATGAACTCATACTTGGAATACCTTTCTTTCGACGGTGGGGAAGAAATTGGGATTGATTATACTTTGCCTGCCCCCAGGATCTTCCTTAATAACAGGTCGCCATGCAAGAGTAAAAGCGTCACTATTTTTGCCTATCATTATGAATCGACCAAGGCCTAGGGGGTCGGGTTGAGCTGATTAGTCTGTTGAACTTTTTACTTGCAAGAGTAAAAGCGTCACTATTTTTGCCTTTCATTACGAAGCGACCAAGAGTAACATTTATGCCAATTATCATGTGAATCAGGTTGAAAGTGAAGGAGGAGTTCAAAGTACAAGATTTTGCCTACCAATTTCAAGACCAAAAGTCAAGGTCACAGAGACTTGAAATTTGTGTCTGGCACATCTACTACACCTGAATAACATTTATGCCAAGTATCAAATGAATTCGGTTGAAACTGAAGCAGGAGTTGAAAGTACAAAATTTTGCAGACATACCGACCGACAGGCTGATTCCAGTATACCCCCTTCAAACTCTGTTTGTAGGGGTATAACTAGACTTTATCACTAAAGGTGATTAATACCCCCACTAGCGCCTAATGTTACAAGAAGCAAATATGTCAAGATAAATGTTGTTGTGTGTACTCCATATGAAATAGAGGCTTCTCCTATGATTTGATTTAATGACCTTCTTTTTGACCATACATAACTCGCATTCATACATTGCCTAGATTCTTTGAACAAATTTTAAAGTCTATACAATGAGATTTTTTTTTTGAAATCGGGCCAGGAGTTTCAGAGGTTTTTTCTAGATTTTTTGCACTGTTGCCATGGCAACAAGACCATTTGCACCACCCAATTTTTTTTAAACAATTTGAAGCTCAAACCAATAGCATGTATCTGAGCAAGTTTGGTAACATTGATTAATTTTTAAAAAAATGACCGCAATTACCCATGAGGTTGTGTGGTATAGATAATAGATAATAATGATTACCCTCCATTTGATTCTGATATCTCAGACGACAGGAAAAGATGGTCCTGGGGCTTCAGCCAAATATATTGGGCTTGACTGTCTTGGGCCGGTACGTATTAGTTATAGTTCAATTTTTGAAAATTATGCAATATAACCTGGAGCGACCGTAGGGAGCGAACAGGTTATGTTGCATAATTTTCAAACAAATGAACTATAACTGATTTACCGGTGCCTCGAATATGGCGCGTTGGACGGTGTATGGCAGTTATCGTTCACCCTAGTTTTCATACCGTTCAACAAAATTTACATATCGCGCCAGTTTGTCTGCCAATAAAAGGGCTCTATTTCGGTGGGCGGCTCTTCGGATTTTGGAAACCCGCGAATTTATTCTTATAAATATGATGATGCCCCCCAGTGGCCCCACTCCCTACTCCCGCTAGCTGTAATTTTGTGAAAAATTAAAGCAAATCAAATCCTGTGCACATGCACATCTATGGTAGATCTATATGTGCAAACACACTGCCACATTATAAGGTTGTAGCTTGAAAACTGTATAGGAAAATTTAGCCGGTTTAAGATCACCTGTTAGATGACATTGATCTGGATTACGCTGTTAATAAAAGTAATGCCTGTGCCCTATGGCTTCGAAGGCGTTAAAGACGAGTGCCATAACGCAAGCAGAAACGCATATGGACGCTTTCTGTATTGCTATTCTAATGCATTGACGAATAGCCACCTTAGTTTCATATATTATTGAGAATAAACCCACTCCTTTTCTGATGGCCGCTTTCGAAACGTTTTACAGTCAAACCTTTGTATATATAGCGGTTACACAAAAGAAGATACAGGTGGCTGTTTAACCCTTTCAACTCCAACACTTATAATAGACAATTCCAATTTCTCATTCAGTCGAGTCCATTTGTTTGTAATAGAAGCTCTATGATGTGGTTCTACACTGTTTACGCATGACAAGTTTACCATTAACTGGTAGAGTTAAGTACCCTAATTTCGACACCTTAAGACACATTTTCATTGTAACGATGAGAGTTTGTAGTTATCCTAACTTCGACATAGCAACAAACAAAACAATACATTTACCCACGTTTTCTAATTACTATTGCTTATGAAAGTCCTTGAGAATGCAGTGCAATATGTTACTAACTTGAGCTGCTTTGGGTTCCTTATTTCGACAGGGGAACCCCAAATTCGACACCTAAACATAGTTTTTTAAAAAAGACATAAAAACATACACTCCTTTCAGATTTAACATTATCTAAATGATTAATCATTTAAAAGCACATTTTTGTCATATCTGTTTTGTGTTACTGGCATAAAAGTTCAAATTTAACAGCATTCAACTGTTAAAATTTAAAACAAGACTATTCCAATGATTTTGTCAAATCTGTTTGTGTTAATTGGCTGCAATTAAGGATCGTAGGATACCCGATACGCTAATTAAACCACCATGAGCTTTGGAATAGTCCTATATAACTGTACGCTTTGTTTAACCTTCTGCGTGCTACTGGTAAATTCATGATACTGGTGCAAACATTTTCGCGTATCTCGCTGTCTGATTTGGATCCAAACTTTGTTTGCCTACCTGATGATTTTTTAAATGAAAATGTAATGCAAGTCGAGAACTGATGTAGGCTACATAACTTTGGATAGCATGTAATAGTAGGCCTATGGCGTTCACATGTATACAAAGTAAGCATGCAGCCAGTGGCGTCCTCAAAGGCTATGATAATAATCCACACAACACCAAAGACACAAGGAAACGAATCAATGGCAATCTTTACAGATGATATTTCAAGCAATATTTCATCTCTATAATGCACTTGATATGTCATCCAAACGTACGACATGAAGCGGATCCACTCTTTAGGGCTGTCTTCATCAGATTGATAGCCGGTGCACATTAGCTGTAGGACTTTGTCATCAATGTCTATCAATTGTGGCTCACCCTCAGACAGTCTTCAATATTGTGGTTTGTTTTCATTAAATCTACAATATCTTAGTGACACCTATTCTGCTTTAATTTGATTGATATTTTCCTTTGATCTTCACCTCTTTGGACTCTTTTTATTTTCCCTACTCTTCAAGTTTCTTTTCCTTTTTGAAACCTTGACCCAAACGGAAATCCAAAATACCCCCCCCCCCCCCCCCCCCAAAAAAAAAAGAAAAACATAAAAAATCTGTGTCTGCCGTGATTTGAACCACTAATCACCAATTATCGAAGGCGTTAAGTACCCCCTGTCTTTGTACACGCGACCATTACCGCCAACGTTATTTAGCATATATATAAATATATGTTTATAGTGCAATGTGAATCTAAAATTAGGGGTGTCGAATTAAGGAGCAATCAATTATTTTGGCACCTTATTTCCGACACCCCTAATATGAAGGTCAAATCGCCTAACAGACAAGCAAGGATCAGTCTACATGATAAACAACAATAAAAAATGAGTTTCTGGAGTCCGTAATGGCTAAATTTTACAAAAACTAAAGCACCACATTTAGGTTCTGGTATGATGCCCCTTAACAGTTTCCGTAAGACACACTTTTTCGGTCTTTGAAAATTTTCGAATTTTTTTTCGACAGACCTATGTCATCAAACATACGCCTGTGTGAATAGATTTTTTTCGTGACGTCAACATTTAAATTTGACGTCATTAAATTATCAATCATAATATTGATTTAAACATTTAATCAGGAGAAATGGATATGGTTGTAAGAAGGTGTCGAATTAAGGGGCCTGTCGAATTTAGGTGCCATTGCTCTACATTGTAAATGACGAGTGTACTCCTCGCCTATAGGGTTCAATGACTTAATGCAGGACAAAAGTAATGCACAAAGGTCAGTTGTGAGCCTTCTGTATTAATTTGATTATGCATTAACTAGTCGCCTATCTACAGAGTTCTTTAACATAGTCATACCCCTTCACTGAATCATGGTCGTTAAACATAGGTTATACTGTACTATGTAACTTCCATACATGTACGTAGTATGTCTATTTCCCAGCTGAGCGATGGCTGTCTAATGACGTAATAATGCGTTTAGCCCCGCCTTAGCGCGAGACGTCCATAACCGTGTTCATAACCTGCTTTTTTTCTTCCATACCCGGTACAAAGCTGAACGAATATGCGATATATTTTTTCATTTCTCGCTGAAATAGAGCCCTTTCATTGGCTGGCAAACTAGGGCGAACGGTGAACTCTCTTGCTTCTCCTTTTGATGTTCTATTCTCAAACCTGTGAAAACACTCTCAGTTATTACTATTATCAATTTATCATTACTATTACTGATTCTATAAGAATACGATGCAGACATTAATCAGACAGCTCTTGATTCTTTAAGCAGACGTATAACAAATGAATTTAGTAAAGTAGAATGCACCTATGCCCGCCACCAATTAGAATATTGCTTTTTATTTATAGATGCTTTTTGGTGGATTACTAGGAAATAGCAGTGGATTATCACTTGATAATTTCACTGTTTCAAGCAGTGGAATTATCGTTGCACTAGGTTCTTTTATTAATTTTGCTCGTAAGGCTTCCCAAGAATCATAATTCAATGACGTCAAAAAAATAATTCAGTGACGTCATTATTCGGTAAACTGTCACGGAAATGTGTTTGATATCAATTTGGGGCTCAACATGGGATAAATAATGTACTTTCGCTTTCAATTGTCACACAATTTTGCTTAAAAAAGTGGCTTAAAAGCATAAATAAATAGAATAACTGTATTTTTTCAGTGTAAGATTGAATTTAATCCATTGAGTGAACATCAGACTGTTATATTTTCACGAAGCCACTCGTGAAAATATAACATCTGATGTTCACTCAATGGATTAAATTCTTATCTTTGTAACACTGAAAAAAACCCACAGTTATCCTCTATGTCATTTTTCATTTCTGGCAAAAACACCTCATCAAAAAGCTGGAAGGTGCTCAACGTGCAGCAGCCAGATTTTAAATGATCACATGTATCCCAGGTTAGGTTTGACTGTACTCCATTGTTCAATTTGATGATCATACAGACTATAGATAGTCTTTTACATCATGCTGTAGTCTGTATCATTGCTCACTATTTCCAGCATGTACATGTATATGTACTTGTCAGTGGCCAGTGAGAGAGTGAGTTTGGCAGGTGAACTCATACAGGGGTAAATGCGCTATTCCTACCCATTTACGCGTTAATCTATGCGTAAGAAACGCATAGTGAACGGTTAAATAACGAACGGTTAACGCCTAACGATTTTAAAGCGTTAATAAATGATTATACCAGAGATGTTGCGATGGGTGCGTCAGTTTCCGTTTCACACGGAATGTGCCTTAACTTAAAGCGCCTTTTGATTTACTTTTCAAGAAATGGCTAGGAAACGCGTTGAACGAAACGGATAATAAACGCGTAAAGTGGGTAGGAATAGTGTATTTACTAGTACTAGTATTTACCACTGTATAATGCACGAGTCAGTAGTTCTCTGCATGGTTTTCACATGACACTAATGTTAACGTGCAATATATCTGCACCATGGATACTAATGGACATTCTGACTTCATTCTCCCATCTTTAAGGTTGATAAATAGAATGCATTAACTTCTGTGTGAGACTTTGATAAGTTAGTTCTCTACCTCATCCGACCAGCTGATCTTTTGTCTACTATAAGCTGATAAACATACCAAACTCCACCAGGGTTTCTTACTCTATTTACAGGCCACCCTGGTTACATATAGATTATACAAGTAACACACTGTCCCAAAATGAATGATTAAATACTCTACACTGGAATACATTTATATGATTAGAACCGTAACAACAAATTGAAACCTCATCCCTAATGATCTACAAGATACAACACCAACAGTCTATGCCTATCAATCACCAACACCTTACTAGAACCTGAAATATTAACTTTTTTTATCACATAAACTCAAACTCAAAATACAACATGAACTAATTTCCCCCCCAGAACTGTAAGATATTGGAGTAGCCTCACAGATAAAACAAATGAAACCTGGTTCAGAGGTTATATAAAAGTATGGAGTCGAGTCTGAAGTGGTTCTCAAGTATTGATCATCGTCACATTTGATCCTACGCTCAAATCTGACCAAAAGACTCAAGTCAAATGCTTTATTACCATGGACCAAGATGTTCTGAAACACCAGCTGAGACCACAGGGCCCCGACACGATTTCTTTCAGAGAGAAAAAATCGTCAGAAGGTATATATAGAGACAAGGGGTACAACTGATTGTTAGTTTATTCTCACCCTATCTCGACAAAACCGGGCATATCATGAATAATAATTGATGAAACGACACCCTTTTTGCATTTCTGTCTAGCATATATAATACCCTTCAATAAAAACATAACATAAAACCAACTGTTAGCATGCACTTGCAACAGTAATTGCATTTACTCACAGAAATCAACGACTTTTAGAAAACGGGACAGGTGTTCGTTCACAGCTGACACATCGTTGGCCACTACTGTGCGCTTCTTTAGGTGGTAATATCGAGCATGACAGTCATACAGTTCCATAGATATCCATTTTTAACACCGATCAAAGCTGATTTATACTCAAATCGCTGAAACACCAACACATTCGCATGTTTTCATCGGCAGTAAAGCTATTCTTGTACATTTAAGCTTTTTTGGTACGGCAATGATTTGAGAAGAAATCAGTGTTGATCGGTGTCAAAAATGTATATCTATCGAACTGTATGACTTTTATGCTCGATATTCTCGCCTAAACAAGCGTACAGTAGTGGCCAATGACTGTAACACTCTATATTACCGCTTAAACAAGCGCACAGTAGTGGTCAATGCTGTGTTGGCTGTGAACGAACACCTGTCCCGTTTTCTAAAAGTCGTTGATTTCTATAAGTGAATGCAATTACTGTTGAAAGTGCAAGCTAACAGTTGGTTTTATGTTATGTTTTTATGGAAGGGTATTATATATGCTAGACAGAAATGCAAAAAGGGTGCCGTTTCATCAATTATTATTCAAGATATGCTCAGTTTTATCGAGATAGGGTGAGAATTTACTAACAATCAGTTATACCCCTTGTCTCTATATATACCTTCTGATGATTTTTTCTCTCAAAAAGCAATCGTGTCGGGGCCCTGTGGGCACTAATACCAAATAATACATACCGGTACCCTACATACAATGGGGGGGGGGCAGGTCCGTCAATCAATTACACACTGTGACACTAAGGTAATAAGCCCCATCCCAGTGGAACTCAACTGAATATCTTAGGCAAATTTATAGATGCAATACAGTACTTTCGTTTTATCCATCAGTTATCTATGATCTCTTAATTTGGTATATACATGTAACACTTTACTAATCAAGACAATGATCTCGAGCCTCCCAAATTCCCAATCAGTCTTTGTTCACGGCGTCTTATCAGCATCAAAACACTTCGAAAATAACAATTGAACTCAGGGCAACAAAAAGGTACAAAAACACCCCGTTGAGGGCCCCGCGGTTGCCGATTGGTATGTATGAACTATCAAACACACCAAAACCCATGTTGATTTCACTTTTGCAAAGCACAAACAATGGATATTGTTTGCTCGCAACAAACAGCACATGAAACGTGTATCTTATGTATCGAAAAACAGTCATATTCAAATTCAAATAAAAGTTTCGTTTTCCCTTACCAAAACGCAAACAAGACATCGGCCACAGCATCTTGTGTCTCCAGATTTACTTCTGCCTGCATCACCTTCCACCTCTGCCAGACATCTTCTGTTGGTCGTATCGTATGAAATTTCTGCATACGAAGAAGTTATTGTTGTCTTTTTCTTTCTTTAGCAGCCAATCTCGCTGCAGCGCTGAGTACAGGTCTACCACGAGGAGGGGCCATATTTGTTGTGATTGTCACTGATTCTCATTGGTTAACCGGTAACCACTTTGTTTTACAAGAGTTGTCGTTCTTCCCATTCACAAGGTTAAACTCTTTTCTTTGTGTTAGCACAATGAAATTAAAAAAAAATATTAAAACGCGAATTTCTTAGATAAAGCCGCTTTCCGTGGAAGAACCACGTACTATGTAGTTCAAATGGGATCCCAAACAACCGTTTTAGGCAGGTTTCCCAAAAGCACAATGCGGCTTTAAAGCAGTGGCCTTTGACTGACGAAATTTCAAAACGAGTGTGAAGCAGTTTGGATCCTGTTCAGACGCGGCATTTACGCGGTTTCTGATTATGATCCAAACTGTTTTTTGTTTGCAAAAACGCACATATTAGTGTCATTGACAGTGAAAGGCTTAACTTTGTCGAGACAAAATGTCATCTGCTAAAATTTGTCATCTGAAAGTTTATGACAACAAGAAATGTTTGAAGTTTTGACTGAAGAAATATTGGCACTTATTTGAACGTGTCAAATAGGTTGGATCCTAATTGGAATCCAAACTTTTTTGCAAAGCCGAATATAGTAGGGTTGTGCATCGTCAGTTATTTCCTTCACGATACATATCTCAATATATCATATTCTCGACGATACATTATATACCACGATACGTGTGGCATACTAAGTATAAATCGTCATGCACGATACTTAACCCTTATCATGCTGAATTGTCGTCTGCTGCAAATATATCGTTTGCAAAAATGATCTTAATTAGTTTTAATATATTTCTTATCTGAAGAAATGTTGAATATGAGTGAAAAGCAATTAGGATCCTGGTGAGACGCCGCGTGACGCGGCGTCTGATCTGGATCCAAACTATTTGCAAATGTTAGCAAGATCACGATTAGCATGACAATGGTTAACACTCGTATCGATGCATCGCAGAGCTTATAAATGTATTGCATCGCAATATATTGCAAGTTTTATTTACAAGCCGATAGTTTAGTTTAAACATATTTTATTTCAATATATACAGAGAAATGGGGTTGAGCCACAAGTTCTTACAACATTACATTCGGCTCTTGCCCTTGTGTTTAAACATTCAAAGTAGTATTACAATGGCTGTTCACATATTATCTAAGTTTTCGATAACAGTTAGCTTAGTGTTAAGTGCCCGATGTAGTTTATTTGAAGAAGTCCACGAATAGCACGGGGAAATCCGAACTGGCTAAAACCAGTTTGGAAGTGTAGGTTCATCGGCAGATGTACTGCACATTTTTAATAGGATTACATAAAGACTTTACATGGTGAATGTAATTATATGTATTTGACACAGATAAACAAAGCCGATACAAGTACATCGCAATGCATCGATGAATCGTTACACCACTAGAATTGAGTCGACTATGGCGATGCAAGGGTTAACAGTTACTCTTAAATCATATATTTCTGAACCTTTTTTTTCCAGGACTGCCAAACGTTGATCATAGAGTCCTAAGATATCTAAAAGCGCAATTTTAGGAGTCGTACTTTTAACCCGGGTCCTTTTCCAGTTTTGAAGTCATATGACCACTCAGGTTGAACGTAAAGCAGCGTACGACTTAAAGAGATACTTGCGTATTTGAAAATACCGGCAGAATCTCATGAAAAGTTCTACAAGTTGAATTAAGGTCTATATAAGCAAATTGCTAAAAGAAAATGGGGGTTGCGTTGCTTTTTTCAGCTCTAGCTGGTTTTGAAAAGTGTGACGTTTGCCGCAATTGCTCATTGTTAGACCAGAAATAGCCATAAGGGACAAATGCACTTATATTACAACAAAATAACATATTTCTAGTACACTTTTTAATTTTCTAGCATTCAATCATCACAAGCAAGTGTGAAATAAACTGTTTAAAGCTCTTTCTTGTGTTTTTAATGAGCTTTTGAGCTAAAATGAATGCTGAAAACCGGATAAATAAGACATTTTTCTTGCCAATGTCTCACAAAAACATCAATTATGAGAAAAGTGTCCAATAAAAATGCTGTAAACTTTCTAGGCATCTATGTTAAAGTATTCCTTATCAAATGGTGTAAAGAAACAACTTGATTACGCTGCTTTTTTTTTTAAAGTGTAAGCCTAAAATGAAGTATACCCCCTGTAATTTGAAACAGAATCAAAGCAAGAATACGTTCAAATTTTAAATGATTGTCTGCAATTCCAACAATTTGTGATATATGATATCTCATTATCATTCACTGGTGCTTGCAAATGTAAAAAAAAAAAAATTTTTTTTTTTTTTTTTTTTCCGACCCCATGTCACCTATGTAGATCTAGATGTAGATAATTTTATGTATAACAGAGGTTGCCAATGAACTACATTTTTTATTATTATAATAATTTTTTTTATAGGTTTAATATTCTTCTTGATCCCCAACCTCATACACAACAAGCACCTATGTTTTCATTGACCATTATTTGATTCTCCACTAGGTAGAATGGGCTATATCAGAATCACTTTGCTGGAAACAACGAAAAATAAGATCATTTTTCCACCTGCTTTAAAAATCTACCATCTGCTAGGATAAAAAAGAACTTCTTACGGATCATATTCGTGCAACGGGTTTAAACGCGCAATCCGTGAACGTTTGTATTTAAAGCCATCTTATGCTAGGTTCACACCAACGGCGAATGCCGCGCTTTAAATCGGCGAGCAAAGCGTCGTCATTTTTGTTTAGTTTTCCAAAAATATCACGATCTCTTACGCTCTGATAAGCTATGATACGCTCTGATACGAATTGATTGCCGCTTTGGGACGAGTTATTTCCCGACTTGTTACGGTTCCTCACGCTTTGATTCAGCTTTTATCAGGCTTTGCTACGCTTTAAATCACGCTTTTATAAGCTTTATTACGATGCGATTGTGATGCTTTAAATCAGGCTCTGATACGATTATCAAGCTTTGTTGTGCATTGTTACGCTCTGTTCAGCTCTGTTACGCATTGGAAAATGTCAAGATCGCCGATGTCATGCCGCTTTTGACCCATAGCCTAAAAAGAGATGCCGCAGATCCACAAAACCATTGCTTTTTGACTCCAGAACACGATGTCAGAACAACAAGATCCAGAAGTTCCAGATGTACCAGAACATGATCTATCTGAAACAATGCAATGAGTGGTACTCAAGTTGCAGTGCTATTTAAAGGGATGGATATAGAGCGTGCGTATCGTAGGAGAGCCTGAAAGAGCGTGAGAGAGCGTGAGGAAGCTTGCCAAGCGTAACACAGCCTAACAAAACGTGTCAATCCTTGATCAAAGCTTCTCAATTCTTGAGAAAGCATGAGAGTCCTTCATGGAAACGTAACAAAGCGTATCAAAGCGTGTCAGATCTTGATGAAAGCGTCTGACCTCGTATCAGATTTTCATGCCAAATCGTAACAAATCTTGAGACATCTTAACGAAGCGTGTCAAGTGGTGACAGACCGTGAAGACTGGGGTCCCCGCTTTGAACCAAGCTATGTTAAGCTTTCATACGCTTTGAGTCAAGCTTTGCTGAGCTTTGTTACGCTTTGTTAAGCTTTGATACGCTCTAGGTGCTTTAATCAATTCGTAACAGAGCGCCCAAATTTTTTAAACCGTTTAAAAAAAATTGGCGCTCTTGCCGAATGTCCCGCTTTACTCCAAGCTTTCCCACGATCTATTACGACCCTGACGCTTTAATAATATACAGTTATTAAACGGCCGAGGGCGGGCCGTCGTTGCTTATTGGCACAAGTTAGCCATAATGGCACGAGGGCCTTGACCCGAGTGCCAATGTGGCTAACGAGTGCCAATAAGCAACGACGGCCCGCCCTCGGCCGTTTAATGACTTGTTTATTGTATACCTGGTTCAAAATCAACGAATATGTAGATTGTTTGAATGTTTACATAAGCGCGGCCGTTAAAGAAATCAAATGACGTCATCTTCAACGAACGTTGGTCATTTTGAACGTTACGTTGCTAACGTTTTCACGTTCATAAATTCTGTTGCCCCCGGGCCAATAACCGGATGCAGTCCAAATAACCTGTAATTGGACTGCATCCGGTTATTGGCCCGCTCAGCAAGGGCGTATTGCATTGTCATCAAAGCAAAATCTGTTACTATTTATAGTAAGGTATACAATAAAGCTTTGTTACGCTTTTGTGCCGCCTTGCACGCCGCTTTAAAGCGCCATCAAAGCGCCGTTGGTGTGAACCTAGCATAATGCTAGGTTCACACCAACGGCGAATGCCGCGCTTTAAATCGGCGAGCAAAGCGTCGTCATTTTTGTTTAGTTTTCCAAAAATATCACGATCTCTTACGCTCTGATAAGCTATGATACGCTCTGATACGAATTGATTGCCGCTTTGGGACGAGTTATTTCCCGACTTGTTACGGTTCCTCACGCTTTGATTCAGCTTTTATCAGGCTTTGCTACGCTTTAAATCACGCTTTTATAAGCTTTATTACGATGCGATTGTGATGCTTTAAATCAGGCTCTGATACGATTATCAAGCTTTGTTGTGCATTGTTACGCTCTGTTCAGCTCTGTTACGCATTGGAAAATGTCAAGATCGCCGATGTCATGCCGCTTTTGACCCATAGCCTAAAAAGAGATGCCGCAGATCCACAAAATCATTGCTTTTTGACTCCAGAACACGATGTCAGAACAACAAGATCCAGAAGTTCCAGATGTACCAGAACATGATCTATCTGAAACAATGCAATGAGTGGTACTCAAGTTGCAGTGCTATTTATAGGGATGGATATAGAGCGTGCGTATCGTAGGAGAGCATGAAAGAGCGTGAGAGAGCGTGAGGAAGCTTGCCAAGCGTAACACAGCCTAACAAAACGTGTCAATCCTTGATCAAAGCTTCTCAATTCTTGAGAAAGCATGAGAGTCCTTCATGGAAACGTAACAAAGCGTATCAAAGCGTGTCAGATCTTGATGAAAGCGTCTGACCTCGTATCAGATTTTCATGCCAAATCGTAACAAATCTTGAGACATCTTAACGAAGCGTGTCAAGTGGTGACAGACCGTGAAGACTGGGGTCCCCGCTTTGAACCAAGCTATGTTAAGCTTTCATACGCTTTGAGTCAAGCTTTGCTGAGCTTTGTTACGCTTTGTTAAGCTTTGATACGCTCTAGGTGCTTTAATCAATTCGTAACAGAGCGCCCAAATTTTTTAAACCGTTTAAAAAAAATTGGCGCTCTTGCCGAATGTCCCGCTTTACTCCAAGCTTTCCCACGATCTATTACGACCCTGACGCTTTAATAATATACAGTTATTAAACGGCCGAGGGCGGGCCGTCGTTGCTTATTGGCACAAGTTAGCCATAATGGCACGAGGGCCTTGACCCGAGTGCCAATGTGGCTAACGAGTGCCAATAAGCAACGACGGCCCGCCCTCGGCCGTTTAATGACTTGTTTATTGTATACCTGGTTCAAAATCAACGAATATGTAGATTGTTTGAATGTTTACATAAGCGCGGCCGTTAAAGAAATCAAATGACGTCATCTTCAACGAACGTTGGTCATTTTGAACGTTACGTTGCTAACGTTTTCACGTTCATAAATTCTGTTGCCCCCGGGCCAATAACCGGATGCAGTCCAAATAACCTGTAATTGGACTGCATCCGGTTATTGGCCCGCTCAGCAAGGGCGTATTGCATTGTCATCAAAGCAAAATCTGTTACTATTTATAGTAAGGTATACAATAAAGCTTTGTTACGCTTTTGTGCCGCCTTGCACGCCGCTTTAAAGCGCCATCAAAGCGCCGTTGGTGTGAACCTAGCATTATCAAACAAATATACTCACCATTTACAACCACGACCTTTATAAAGCATAAATCTACACAACTAATGAACAGAATAAACTTTATTTCAATAAAATCGCAATATTTCGGTAAATTTGTAGGTCCGACGAAATTTTAAAAAATCCGAAGATTACAAAAAACAACAGAAGAAATGGGAGACCTGGCTTTTTACGCTGGAAACGAGTACATGTATATTTTTCAAATAGTTTATTTAAAACCTGACCAGAGGGTCTTCCAACTATATTTTTTTAGTTTATATTACTTTTTAGGTCACCGTCATCTACAGATGCGGCGGCATACATGTATGTACTGTCCGTCCGGTCGCCCGTGCATCCGTAACACACTTAAGTTTAACTAGATTAATAGAATCAAGCACGGCTTTTGGTAAAGACGGGGAATTCTATACCCGAGGTTTGTCTGTTTCCAGTCGGAAACGAGCCGTGCTTGATTTTTTTTCTCGCTTAAAATTACCGTTAAAACGAGTTAATTAAAGGAATTGTAAAGACCTACTTTTTATCCGAATCACACATTCCATATCCAACAGCAACAAACAGCTGTTTAAAAGTCGCGCTATTTCAGCTTGGCTTTAACATTTATTTGTACACACGTTTTAAGAAGAAAACATGTCCCATTTTACATCACAACTCAGAAATACAAACGTTTTTATTGAATCCAAGCGATTTTGATTAGTAAAAGTTTTCAAAACGTCCATTTCTTCCTTTATATGCGTTCTACTTTCAAGCCATAACAACAACCGACGTCAACGACGTCATATAAGAACGTGACCTTACGCGTATATTCGATCATGTGAAACAATCAACAACAACAACATAAATTATGGTTTAAACATCGGATCATTGAATTGTCGAAAGCCACAGACAACTGTAGATTATCGGTTTCATTTCTCTCTATAAACGTAGTTTGTGGTCCATTTAAGTTTTAGGGAATTTCTGTAAGAGTAACGTCCCTTTCCCTTGCTTTTAGCCAATCGGGCGGAAGGATACCGTACCAGACAAGGTTTGCCGCACTGCTATTTATAGTAACAAAATGTGGTCTAGCACCCCTGAAAAGCGAGAAATAACCATTTCGTCCAGCATCAACACGGTTCACTCAAATCCTTGGATACTTATACAGTCGTTGCCTTGGACCATTCCTAATCAACCAATATCACCCAACCACAGTTGACCTTGACCTACATGTAATTGGGACATATAATATTGTCAATAGGCTAATTCTTGGTTATCTAGATTATTTCCGTCTCATCCAGCGTCAACACTACTGACTACAATGCTTTGCTACGTATAAATGTACAGTTGTTGTCTTGGACCAACACCAACCTACCCATATTACCCGACCTTGATTTCGACAATGGCCTTCAACTTATTTGGATTTAGTATATGTTGAATTGGTTATTTCTCTGTTAACTATATTTTACGTTGAGCTTTCAAAAATGATCTTAACACAGATTCTGTGCACAACGAGCACATCAACGTTGAAACAACGTTGGAATATAGTTTTATTTATGCTTTTCGGTGGATTACCACGAAATAGCAGTGGATTATCACTTGGTAATCCACTGCAGTGGATTATCACCAATCGCTTTTATTATGAATTTTCCCCGTAGGACTCCCCAAGAATCGTAGTCAATCGTGTCTTATCGTTAAATTCCGGCAGTCCGATTTGTCGCGAACCACTCAACGGAAGAACACGAATCCAAAATCGGGAGCAACGATGTAATTCGGATGACGTTAAATCAATACATTAGTGACGTCATCGTATGGGAAACTGTTTCGAAAATGTGTTCGCTATAAACTTGGGGCTCAACACGGGGTAAATCATGTACTTTCGCTTTCACGATTGTCTTTTAAAAGTGGCTTAAAAGCATAAATAAATAGAATCATTGTATTTTTTCAGTATAAGATCGAATTTAATCCATTTCGTGAACATCAGACTGTTATATTTTCACTCGTGGCTTCGCCACTCGTGAAAATATAACGTCTGATGTTCACTCAATGGATTAAATTTCAATCTTATACTGAAAAAAACAATTATCCTCTATGTATTTGAAAATTGAAATGACGTTGAAATTTCAAAGTTGAATCAACGTCGAGCTATAGTTAAAATATAGTTGGGTTTGAAAATTGTAATGACGTTGTGTGCTCGCTAGGTGTCTTGTCTGTTTTTTTCTGCGCCTTCTTCTATACTGAAAAGTAGAAGATTTGCCAGCACCGATCATGGTTCCATTCCATGCATGCCATTATAGAGCATTTGGTTTACTATAATGTCCATTAACAGTCTTTCTAAATACGGGGTAACAATAATTCAGAAAGCTCCTACAGAAGCTTTCTGAATTATTGTTATCCCGTATTTATTAGTCTTCTAATCTTACAGTCTTACTAAATACAGGAGCTTTCTGCATTACATGTATTTCTATCCAGTATCAGGGACGTAGATAATAATCTACGTTCCTGCCAGTATTTAGCAGTCATCTGTTTTGATTACATATAAGCTAATTCGATGAAACGTCACTTAATACAAATTTGACTCAAATTGGTTGTAGTCCAAGTTAACTAGCTTGTATTTCACATTTTTAAACAATTTGAACGCAATTAATAAAGTAACGTCGCCAAGTGTTTTATTTATCTTATCAAACTTAGTCGCTACACGTACATTTTCGTGAATTGATACACTTTAACATTGTCGCTATTCCACTGTCCAAAATAAAGCTTGGCTTCAGTTTCTTCATAGCTGATTGTCTTGAGATCGCTCAGTCCGTCAACACTCGTCAGGATCACCTTGATCTTCTTACAGTCTTCCGTTATCTGGTGTACATTCTTGGATGAACACACATACACATTGCCAGTACTGTCCACTATGACCTGGTACGGGGATCGTAGCTCATTGTCCTTGTAGGTAGCCACCACGGTACCGTCAAACCTTAGACACAACAAGTTATCTCTCACCCTGCCACAGTTAGACACGTAAATAAGACTGCCCTCCGAATTGATAGCGACATAGAAAGGACCGTCAAACAGAGCCTGTCCATTACCGTCAGTCTGTATCGTACGCAGCACTGACCCTTTCACGTCCATTATCTCCACCTTATGAGGGCTACAGAAACTGACGACCAGTTTCCCGTCACTGTACGCCACACCATAGCAGGTGCCGTTCACTCCAATCTCCGTGTCAATGCCGAGGGCCGGATTAATTCTAACAAACACGATCTTTTTCTCAGCTGGCAAAGTGACGGCTACTCGGCCATCTGCTACTTTGGTTAAACTCCAGGGCTCTGATTTCAATGTTATAGCTGATAACACTTTCTGTTGTTTCGTGTCAATGACCTTTACATTGTTGTTTTTATAATCAGCAATAACAAGTCTATGATCTGATACAACAACAGAGCCTGTTATTCCACAGGTAATCTTGTCATCTTGACGCTTCACGTTTATGTCTTTGATATGTTCAGCTTTGACAATGTCCGTCTGTATCCGTAGTTTCCCGAGCCCGATTGAGCTATTTAATACCCGTCGTGTTTCTGCATTGGCATCAAATTTGAAACATTTCGCCAGATTTCCTCTTTTAGCGGCGTCTAGCTCTTTCTCTAGTGACACTAACTTGTTCTGTGATTTGACCATGGCTATATATAAATCACTGTTCTTATTCTTGTTCTGAAAAGTCTCCATTTCTGTAGCAATGGCTTGAATTTCCGTTTGGTACTGCAGACATTTGTCGACGACAGGGTTCAACTCAGAAATCCAATCCTGTGTAAACGTCTCTGCTTTGGCATATAAATCCCTCTCAAGTTGATCAATCGTCTCAAGTAACTCTAATTTGAACGCCTTGATTGCAGCAATAGCATCAGTGTGGCATTTTTCTATCAATGCGATATTGCGTTGGTATTCCTCCACTAGATCTTGTGATGTTTTAGATGCGTGTCTCAGTTTGTCCACAAACTCTTTGAAGTTATCTGAGATGTTAAACGTCTCTGATATATCTGGAATATATTTCACATCTCTGCATGTTTTCTGATGCTGGAAACAGCAAATATGACAGCCAAGGAACGAGTGGGCGGGGCAATGGTACATTACCTCTTCTTTGTCATGTATAGGACAACACTGACTTGTGTCATTACTCTCTTCATGTTCCAGCGCAGTTTGGTCTCTTTTCAACAGTATATGATTCCTCATTGGCTTTGGCAATATATGATAATCGAAACATAGCTTACACAAGGACTCCTTACATGTCTCACAATACCCCACAGCCGCTAGTCTCTTCCCATCACTCTGGCAAGGTGAACAAAACAACTCGTCACTTTCAGAGTCTGGTGTGGAAGAAGTGTTCATTATCTCCTCACTAGAAGTCGCCATCTTGTTCCTAAACGCTGTCGCCAGTGATCGACACAAAATGTTAGTAGATGATATCCTCTCCTTGAACAAACTGCAACAAGATCAAACAAATGGCTGTCATATTTATCACAAAATAAGTAAGTCGTTTTCAAACAAAAGTGTTGTCTTTCAAGCACACTGTTTTTTATATATGTTTAGATACAGTGCTCCCTCTCTATAACGAGGGGGGATTAAGACTTGGCTTCCATTCGTAAAGAGCTTTAAATACAGATAAGACGCCGCGTGACGCGACGTCTGATCTGGATTCAAGCTGTTTTTCCCTCGTCACTTTACTTATTATTCTATCAAAATGTCCACTTATATGTAATTTAAGAAAAAACAGCAGATGACAATTCAAGCAGACGATATTGCAGCAGTAAACGCATTAGACATAATTGTCCTGTTAAGGGAACTACAGCAAGGGTTGTTGTAAGGAGGGAGTCGTTGTTTGAAGGGCCGTTGTAGGGAGGGAACACTGTTCTAGTCTTTTATTGTTTCCTCCACTGCAGAGACTAGTTCCAGTTTATAAAGTATTGGATATGTATCTTAACAAATAGTTTCCATATTCTAACAAATAATAGCTTAAAGAAGGCTGAAAGTAAAGCAGAATGCGCCTTAAAGGCGCAGTCTGCTTTACTTCCAGCCTGCTTAAGATGTCACATATATTAAATACTAGAAACAGGCTATGGTGTAAAGGGTTAGTCAGTTCATATCAGATGTACATAGACATGAAACGTGTGTTTTGCTAGTGTTAACACCTCTGCACGTTACATATAGATGGACGTATTTGAGATAGCTGATACAAACAGTTTAGATCAAAATGAGAAGAAGAGTAATGGGGCCTTCACATACACGGAATTTCTACGATTTTCTTACGGATGGCACACATTGGCACACATCCGTAAAAGTTTACGGTTTCTTACGATATATGCCACTTTTAAGAGTGAATTAATATGTGTTATGAGTTGTTACGGGCTATTTACGGTATCTTACGAGTTATTACGATATGTTTGCGACAAAACTCCGCGTTCTATAGCAGTCGCACCTGGTTTTCTCTACTTGCACGCTCTTTCAGTTAAAGGGTCACTCAATATAAGTTTGACTGTACTTGCCCCTTCACCGCCATAGCCCGAGTACAATGATACTTGCAAAAGGTTTGGATCCAGATCTGGCATCGCATGACGCGGCACCTGGTCAGGTTCCAAACTGCTTGACACTCAATTTTATACTCCTTAAATCAAAAAACCTAGAATAAACGTAGACGAATTGTTCAAAGCTCGTTACGTGATGACAGTGAAGGGGCTTTATCGTAAACAATACGTAATATTACCGCCTGCAACAATTATTGCAAATTATTGTTATAATATTATTTTTTTCTTCAAAAATTTCTCAAAATATAAGATTAGAGTCTCAATTTGAGTAGGTCCTGATGTGAGTTGTGGTTTAATCTGGATATAAACTGTTTGCAAATGTTAGGAGTACGTGTTGTTACGTTCGATTTGCGATTAAGTTGCGGATTGTAACGGATTATTTACGTGTTGTTTACGGAGAAGTCCATCCGTGGTCTATCGTAGTCTATCGTAAAATAGTTTTTGACATGTCAAAAAAAAAGATTTTCGTCTTACGGAGGCTTACGGGTGTCGTCGAGTTTTGCGGGTGGTAACGGATTGTTTACGGACGTCTGCGATGTGTTTGCGGATGTTAACGAGTTATTTCCGGACGTTTGCGATTGACTACGGTTTGGAGATCCGTAAGGACTCGTAAGAAACATCTGTGTATGTGAACGCACCTTTATGATTTGTTACGATTTACCTAAGAGCACTGACGTGTTTGACCTTTTCAGTACCAAAAAGTATTCAATTTCAAATGTGTCATCATTCGACAACTGGCATGAAGTGATAGAACATCGATATGACTGAAATAATAGTTCACTTAGATTTTTGTGGTCTATGCCTGTTTGGACGGAAAACCTCCACGATAATACCACGGATGACTACGAACACGTTACGGTCGGTTTACGGATCCTTGCTGACTGTTTACGGATCCTTGCGGGCTGTTTACGGAGGATTACGTGTTGTTACAACCGGTTTACGACACTTAACGGATCGTTACGATTGATTTACGGAAGAATATCTCCGCGGACAATCGTAAGAAAATTTTTGACACAAAAATATGGGCATCTTCTTCCACGAATCCTTACGTATCCTTGCGAGTTATTTACGGACACTATCGGATCATTTGCGGATGCTTACGATTGACTACGAGTTGGCGATCCGTAAGGAATCGTAAGAAAATATCGTGTATGTAAAGGCCCCATTACACGGTGACTCATCTGGGTCAAACTTGTTTGACAATCTGCAAGTACATCTATTCTTTAACTCTTCCAAAACACACATTTTAAACACAACATATTATACAGACGACCAATACATTGTACGCTTAAGGGTAGCACCTTTCTCGCCTTAGGGAACTAAATTCTACTTCACAGATAGTTTGGATCCTAATCCGCGTGTCGCGGCGTCTGATCAGGACCCAAACTATGTGACACTCATGTTAATATTTGTTCGGTCAAAGTGCTTTTAATCTAACATTGACATTCTAGTTTGGGTAACAATTTAAATGCAGATATATGGTCGTCCGACACATCCAAATGTCACAGAAGCTATAAACATGTACCATATAATATACATTACAGAATATACATATATTTCCCTTCAAGACTGCCATAATATCACTTACTTGCACAAATATCATTTCCTTTTATTTCTAAAGTTTAGAATATGAGGTATTTTGACTTAACATATTTATAAGAGTATCAATGAGTTTTGGATCCTGATCAGACGCTTCGTGATGCGACGTCTGAACTAGATCCAAACTGTTTACAAATATAACTGTTGTCGAGACTGATAGGTTCAAAAGTCGAATCATAATTATATACTTTCTGTAACAAAATAAGGCCTATTCATGGTATATAAATCTCTGGGAAAGCATTTCCGTAAACCATTAAAACATATTTAAATCAAAACAGATTTAGAAATGAAGACAATTAATTTACAATTAAAATATCCAGACTGTGTGCCACAGAAATTTATATAGGCCAATCATAGATGACTAACAAGTGTGTTAAAGGTGAAACTATGTGACAATCGTAGTTCGAATCTATAGATGTTCATATAGAATAAACGGGTTTTTAGTGACTTTTTATATCTTTAAAGCAGGGTAATGCAGAACAATCCTACAAGAGTTCTCAGCACAAATTATTTGTTTCACTTTTATCATTCAGTACTAGTAAATAGTTCAACACACATACTAAATTTGAGAGAGAAAATGCTGGGGGCGAATTCAGGGCTGCCATTTATCCGGATTGTAGATTAACACAGGTTAAAAGTAAAGCAGAATGTCCCTGAAGGCACATTCTGCTTTACTTTCTCCCTGCTTCAAGTAATCTAGTCTCATCAATGAACCCCTGTGACGACAAGCTAATTTTAGACGGGTATCGTTCTCAGTGAGGACAGCGCCTGTGAAGTCTAAAAATAGCTCACTGTCTCTAACTGTACACAGAGTGGACTATAAGTAATCCCGCTTGAAAAATAAAAGAAATGGGAAACTTAGGATTTTTCAAGATCAACTAATATGGCAGCCCTGCGAATTGGTGATATCTCTGGGAAATTGTCTCAATCCAGCTTAGATACCGAATAAGAAACTCGGCGTCTCGTCTATACCAAACTGTGTGACACTCTGGTGGAATAAGGGCTCAAATATAAGAAGGACGAAAACTGAACAAATCTAACATTTAAGCATAAAATTCTTTTGGTGCCACTACTCATTAGAATATGATTCAAAGTAGTCTCATCAATTAATGGACCCCTCTGATGGCATGCTAGTTGTGTGACATGTGCCTTCTAAGGGACATGACCAAGTCTAAAAATAGCTTGTTGTCACTAACTGTACAGTGAGCTAAGATTTTGCAGAAATACAGACTTTAGTTTTGAAATCCATCTACTCCTCTTATCTGGAGCCCTGGGTATTTTCTGGAAGTAGATGTTAACAACACCATGGCTGTACAGTGGACTAGGTTTTTGCAGAAATACAGATTTTAGTTTTGAAATCCATCTACTTGTCTTATCTTGAGCGCTTGGTATTTTGTGGAAGTAGATGTTATCAACTCTGGGAACTGTTGTAGACGACACTTTAGCAGACGACAATTACATGTATACATAGTAGATCAAATCTGATACGTGTTGTGTACTACAGTGGAGATTTCGTAATCCTTTCCCGTTTAAACTCAAACGATACGCAAAACACTAAAATGTAGAAAATGACAACTTTTGGACAATTCTGACTTTTCATGTTTAGATAATCTGAGTGACAAACAGTTTGGAGCCTGGTCAGACGCCGGGTTACCTGGCTACTGATGTGGCTCCAAACTGTTTGCAATGGAAATTATAGTTTTAGCGTAAACGCGTTTATTGGGAAGAATAACGTTTTCTCCACTGTATAAGGAACATCGATTCATAGGTTACATGTATTTTTAATAGTCTGAACAAAAGCGAAAGTAGAATCTACACTGAACTATATATCCAAATGTAACTAGAGCATGTTAAACCAGTACATATTTGAATTGAAAAACAACATTATGAAAATCAGAAGAAACTTACTCTGTAGGAGCTTACACTTGCCTCAACAAATTACAAAATATCTGGACGAGGGAGGTACTGTCGCCATTTTCGTTTCTAACGATGAGGCCTTATGGGTATATTACAAAACGAAAGTAGATTTGTAAACACAGTGGAGTAAGAGAGACAACTCGTATAGTTTTGATGAAAGCTTACCTTACACAGTTATTTCGTATGTTATATACATGCATATGATTCATGTTTATTAGGAAGGGTTAACAGTTTGGAGCTTAACCCATTTATGTCTGGATATTGCAATAAACGCGTATGGTATAGATGAAAGAGGGTGATCTAAAGACAACACAGTGGTTGTTCATACAGAAACATATTTCATACCGCAAACAGTATAGACCCTGATGAGACGCCGCGTAAATGCGGCGTCTCTTCAGGGTCTACACTGTTTTCAAATGTCCATTTTAGTAGACACTAGGCCTAATTGGGTAATTACAGTGAATATGATACAAACACATGTATAAAACATTATTATCAATAGGCATGAACATATAAAATCAGCTAAATAAGACAGTATTGAAGACTTTAGTAGCAGAAGCATGAGCATAATACATATGTAACTACTCTATGATTGGTATATATGAAATCCACTATAATTTTTATAATTATAGAAGTTATTAAATCAAAGCTGTATTCATTGCATAATACACATCAGTATACTATGGTTAAACCACTATTATTTTATATAAAAGTTATTGAATATCAAAGCTGTATTAATTGTTCAAATTTAGATTATTTTTTATGATTTTTATTATTTCTGTAGAAATTACTTTATTTCAATTTACCAATGCATGACTCCATTAATCACAATGCACTAGGTAAAAATAATAATAATATTAATAATAATAATATTAATACTAATTTATCAAAGACAATCTCATGCAGTAACAGTTGTGTACAAACTTAGATACAATATTATGAAGGGGAAGCAATGTATCCTTGGTCAGCGGCCTCTTGGCAGCTAGTTTTACTCAACACAGTCAGGGTCCGTAACTTATATTTATCCATGTACATACAGAAGACCTGTATTGAAAACTTTACGTCTCATTTGGATCTTAATAGCTTAAAAGAAGGTTTAAACTTTATTTATTTCACATCGATTATAAAACAAGCTGCATTGACTTATACAAATCACTCTCGATGGCTCGAATGGTTTATCACTTGGATCGTTGTTCTATAAGTAGATATAAAGAAAACTGATCCTACTTCAGAATTCCAGCAGACACCATTTTAACAGACGACAGTTTACTCGATAATCAAACGGCTTTGCTAGTGATGTACTGTAAAATGTATAAGTAACACTTTTACTGCTGTGATATCGTCTGCTTTGAATGTGTGGTCTTCAAAATTTGTTAATTAT
The DNA here is from genome assembly GCA_922989275.2 of Gari tellinella. Taxonomy (NCBI): domain Eukaryota; kingdom Metazoa; phylum Mollusca; class Bivalvia; order Cardiida; family Psammobiidae; genus Gari; species Gari tellinella. The sequence continues at coordinate 79,098,903 of OV277868.1, read as the reverse complement.
AAATTTGTACAATTTTAAGTAAGGAAACGTAAAGACGCGTGTCAAACATTTGGATCCAGATCAGACTCTGCGTTACGCATAATCTGATCTGGATCCAAACCGTTTACATGTAACTGTGAAGTCGCGATCAGCTGGCAAATGGTTAACTGCTTGAACCTTTAAACTTGGGATGGATTCTTCCAGTTTCGTATTTAGAACAATACATGTCCATTATGTTGGGTTATCGTTTTCGAAAGACTTCAAACTGTTCAAAAAAATTTGCAAACCTTGATCAGAGGGTTCCAGTAGGATCGTTCTGATAATACACTGTTTGCATTGGACATGTGCTCTCGCTATTGTTCACTTTTTGTACATTAAGTTTGGAAATGACTCATACAGCGCTCCCTCCCTACAAAGGCCCTTCCAACAACGACTCCCTCCTAACAACGACGCTTGCCGCTGCTCCCCAAACAAAACATTAAAGCCGCATTGTGCTTTTGAGAAACCTGCATAAAACGGTTGTTTGGGGTCCCATTTGAACTACGTGGGACGTGATTCTTTCACAAAAACCGGTTTTATCTAAGCAATTCGTTTTTTAAATTTTATTTATAATATTTTGGTGCTAGCACCAATTAAAAAGCCTCCCTTGTGAATGGAAAGAAGGACAACTCTGTAAATACAGGGCTCCAGATAACGGAAGTATTTCAAAAAAACTGAAATCTTTATTTCTGCTTTTAAACCCAATGGTTTCATACTCATTAAAAGTGTCTCGAATAGACGGTTTAATCAGTAGTAACACCATAGCATTCGGTGCTGAAATGAGTGAGAAAATGTTAGATTGGTTCAGATTACTCTCGCTTACATGTTTAGCTGGAACATCTGGATAACCCTTATTCTGCTGCACAGACGTCTGCTTCGACATTGTCGTCTGCAAAATGTGTTCAGTTTAGATTTATGCATTGTTTTAATTAAACAAACCTTAAGACGAGTGTCAAATAGTTTGGATCCAGATGAGACGCCACGTTACGCGGCGTCTTTTTAGAATCATATAGTTTGTAAACTCCGTAAAGTAGGCACAGGGTTAAACACTATGAGATTCAATAACAATGTGTACATATCTTTCACTGTGGGTAAACGGTCAAATAAACTATAGAGAATGTATACATTGAGCTTGCTGAAAATGACTGTTTCAGCCTTGTCCGCTCTCTAACTCAAACATTTCTTTTTGGATCTTCACCAAACTTGCTACAAATGTTTATTAGTATAGAATCTAGGTCAGGTTCAATAACTAGCAAAATCGCATAAGGCATGTCTGAGTTATTGCTGAAAAATGCTGAAACAGTCATTTTTTAATACATAAAGGGCAAAAACTCAGATATGCCACATGCGATTTTTGTAATAATCAAACTAAACCTAATTTTTATATACTTAAACATTTTCAGCAAGTTTAATGAATATCCGATAAAAACTGTATGTGTTAGAGTGCAAAAAGTGACTGAAACCGTCATTTTTCATTAATAAACAGGCAATAACTTAGATATACCTTATGCGCTTTTAGTAGTAATCATACTAAACCTTGATATTATATCAATAAATATTTTCAGCAAATTTGGTGAAGATCCAATAAAACGTATTTGTGTTAGAGAGCAAACCTTGCTGAAAACAGTCATTTTTTAATACATAAAGGGCAAAAACTTAGGTATGCCACATGCGATTTTAGTAATAATCAAACTAGACCTGAATTTTATATGAATAAATATTTTCAGCGTGTTTGGTGAATATCCGATAAAAACTGTTTGTTTTAGAGTGCAAAAATGACTGAAACAGTCATTTTTTATAAATTAACAGGCAATAACTCAAAAACACCTTATGCGATTTTAGTAGTAATCAAACTAAACCTTGATTTTATATCAATGAACATTTTCAGCAAGTTTGTGGAAGATCGGATAAAAGATATTCGAGTTAGAGAGCGGACAAAAAAGTGTGATAGTCTAACTGACTGATGGATCGACCGTCGAAGGTAATTGCGGTTGCACACGGTGATGTTGACTCCGGCTGTATCACGTGATACTAAGCCGTGTGGTAAGGTTTATGGCAGACGCTCTATTTTCGGTTTGTTATGATTTTAAATCGCCCTTTTTGGTGATTTAGGTCCGTCTTCATCATTTCATAGACCAGTTTGGCCCATTAGAATGTTCAAACATTATTATTAAAGTCCCATTGTGTTTTCAGACCTTTTTTCTATGTCTAAAATACAACAAAGGTTAATAATAATGTTTGAACATTCTTGTGGGCCAAGCCGATCCTTGGAATGTTGAAAACAGACCTATATCACCAAAAAGGGTGGTTTAAAACTGTAACAAACCGAAAGTAAAACTTCTGATATAAATAGCACTATGTTTTGATGTGTCATGTGACATGGCCGGAAGTTGTGGAGATAACAAAAATGGCGGACAACGCGAGTTCAGCTTCTTGTTTGGTAAGTGTTTGAGCTTATATTGTCGATCATTCAAACCGATTAAAGATACTAACAGAAGAATGTGTTCAATTATGATGAATCGTTAAACGTGTTAATCATCTGTCATTTAGTTTAAGCCTTACAGACTCAAAAACTCAGTACAAATCACCAAAATGTAGTGAGAGGCGCCCAACGGGGCGAAATCATATTTGAATATGCGTAATTTCTTCTTCTTTCATTAATGTGCCGGGTCCACCCTGGGCAACTTTGGTCATGTATTTGGTTTATCTTTTCGAATATCTCCACAAAGAAAGACCTGATCGACCGTACCGAAAAGTACGGAATGTAACAATCTGAATTATGTTGAGACCATTTGATCCGGCTCAGCAGAGCCTCTATACGATCCTGGCTCCTTTATTGGAAGAAGAAGAATTAATACGTCGTAGAATCCTATTAAAGAGAAATAGGGGAAAAATGTCCGCCCAAGGTGGGATTCGAACCCACGACCACCTCAACACTAGTCTGGCGCTCTACCGACTGAGCTAACTGGGCGGTCTATTGGGTTTATGGTCTCAACGTCCCAATACCTCAACGTACCAGACGGAACGTCCCTATTATCTGGATGGAACGTCCCACTTTATAAAAATTATAGAAAATCAGTTTTATTTATACTATTTTTGTATAATTTATTGTTTTTGAGATTATTCACGATATATAATCTGATTGATTTAGGATATCTGTTATTACAAAAATGAACACCCGATCGTAGAAAAAATTGCAAATAGTACACTCCGACGGCCGTGACGGCAGCTAAAGCTAATCTCCTGATAACCTTTTCAAACAGTTTCATCCAGATTAGAGACCAACTCAATTCTCATCATATATTCCAAACTGTTTGTAAATTGGATATTAATAAAGTCACATATAGAGGATATATTGATTTAAGCAGGCGTCATATTTAGCAGAATTCATTTTCTTTGTTTTCATCGACGGGCGACTCGAAATGCAGAGAACACCACAGGAAAAGGGTTTTATGTTGTAATAGCGTATTTAAAGGTATCTGTGCACCAGTTTATAAGTCATATATGAATTCCCGCTCAAAAAGATACTTTTATTGTCCAAAAATCGGCGACGATATGAAAAATGCCGATCCTACCTAACCTTCGTAAACACCAACTAAAATAAATTTAATGTACTAATATCGTATTTAAAGGCATATATATATTGTTTAAATAACTGTGTCGACACCCCTGTTAAAAAAGGTGACTTTTCTTGGTTTACCGTGAATCGCCGATAATTTGAAAATACCCACCTTCCTTAACCTATTCATCCCTGAATGGACAATTCCAGTTTCCAGCTAAGTTTTGTCCATTAATGACTATTTAGGATTGAATAAGACAATATATTGCAAACTGACATACGAGCAGACATTGGGCAGAGGAGCCCTCTGATCAGGTTCTTCACTGTATTCGTATGACATGTGTACTCTTCATAGGTACATTATTTGTTAATGACGAGTATACTCGTCGTTAGGGCTGAATGTATAAACCTACGAAAAACGCCCCGAGTTCCCCATTTAAAATAGGGGTTATGCATTAATTCTATTTTTGGACTTTTTTCGACACTCCGATACCGAATACAACATTTAAAATAGGTTTAAGATATAGTCTTGAAACTTATTATATCAATTAAAATTTATAGTATGAACTATGGTCGAACATTGACGACCATATAAAAGTGCCGAGTATCCCGGACATACGAAAACAAAAGCCGAAATCATCATTTAATATGTACATAATATAAGCCCGTTCCCTTGTGAATATTCTTTCCAGACTCCACCCACTATGAATAATTAACTAAATTTCCACTCTGTTATAATTAACAATCGTTTTTGCTAAACAGTTGTGACAACTCTGATCTATGATAACTCTATAGACAGGTTTAGTAGGCCCTGACCTGTCTGCTCTGTTTGCAGAGGCGTTAAAAGGTTCATTTGGGAAAGGGGTAAAAGACCTACAAATTGGTGTTAAAACAAAAATCCCATTCAAAATGATTCTTTTATTGGATTAAATGCGGCTACACTTAAAACTGAATTCGCAATCTGCCGTTAAATTCGAAAAATATCATTTATGAAATTTAACTTGGTACTTTTATATTGACACCGATTTTAACAGTCCACAAAGGCATCTTTTTGAAACTTGACTGAAATTAGTCGCAGGTTCGAAAACACGTGTAATTTCAAAGAAATCGTAATATCAGTAAAACTTACACATACAGTGAAGAAGACGTTATTCTTTCACGTTTAAACGCAAACGAAATGCAATTGCAATAAAATGTAGGAAATGACAACTAGTGGTCAATTCTGAATATTTATTTTAATCTGAGTGGCAAACATTAAGGAGCCTGATCAGACGCCGGGTTACTCTCCAAAATGTTTGCAATTTCAATAATAAGTTTTAGCAAAAATGCGTTTATTTGGAAAGAATAATATGTTCTCCACTATAATTACCTAACAAATCAATAGTCCGGTCAATATTATCTGTAACAAAACTGATTCGACTCATGCACAAAAACACGTATGGGACGGGTGATTGACAGGACCAGGTCTTTTGAAGTTATAACGACACAGCTTCTTACAGGTTAACCGCTTTCTGATGACATGTACTGTTTCATCTGTTTCTGCAGACTTTATTTTCGGCAGTCGGCTCCACTTCAAAGTCTTTGATGTTGCCGCGCAGAGGGCGATTTTTTTTGTTTTTAAAAAGGGACCACCTGATGAGAAGAATCACCAGTCAAATTATCAGAACACACTGTTTAAATGTTATTTAAAAAAAATTGTAATAGTTATGCACCCATGCAAACCTGGCCTATTAAACTACCGCTGTACCCAGACCATTTAGCCTTATCTATTTTGTTAAGTAAACAGTGTAGACACTGCTCAGATGAATCCTTCACGAGTTCTTTGACCAGAATCTGCACTATTTGATGCCCCCGGTATCTATAAATGCGAATGCGTATAGCGTTGTCCTGTCCGTGTGTCCGTCCGTTAAGTAGACTTTACCGTTTCCTCCAGCATCAATACCACTTACTCAAATCCCTAGATACTTATACAGTTGTTCAGGGCTCCAGATAAGGGGGGGTATTTCAAAAACTAAAATCTTTATTTCTCAATTAAACCCTATCGTGTCACTACTCATTAGAATCGTCTCCATAGGATTTGGTGGTAAAATGAGTAAGAAAGTGCTGGATTTGTTCAATTTACCCCCTCTTATCTGGAGTCCTGGTTGTTGTCTTTAAGTTGTTTTACGGGTAAAATATTTAACCCTCATCATGTTTTAAAGTGCGACTTGTCTAATAATTACAAACAGGTTGTTTCCAGATCTGGATCGAAACTATTTGTCACTCATTTCAACTTTCCTTCTTTTTCAAATGCATGAAAACTAGTTTTCAGCTTATCAGACAATATGTTTAAAAAAGACGACAATTCAGCATGAACACGTTAAAAACTCTTTGATCAAATCTTCAAAGTTAGCCGACTTCGCTTCCCTGCTCAACATATTCAACTCACAAGTAGAGTTTGTTGTTTTCTTAAAGTGAGTGACAGCGGATTTTACTAATAATTATCCAATTGAAATACACCTTTTGGGAGCATGAAACTTTTTAGGGTCCAGATGTGAAATTAACAAATGGATAACGTTTCTAAATCTTCGAGTTACGATGTTCGTATGTATGTAATGAGTTTACACGCAGTGATCTGTGAATGATTTTCTGGAATTTTACGAAAAATGCTGAAGATAAAAAATAAACTTGGCGAAAACAAAACACTTTTCATGGGAGTATAATTATAAGGTAAATCGTTAATTTCATTCAACTGTCATATATAAACCAATAATTTGCTGTCTAATTATGATCTATTATGATATCAATATCTTTTTTTTTATAATGGCAATTTCGAATTGGAATTGAACGTTTGCTAAATAAATGAAACAAGTTGGAAGTTGGTTTCTGTGTGAATCAATCAGACATTTAAAAACGTTAAGAAAAGTTAAGAAAGTCGCAAACATTTGAACAATTTATCAAAGCGTGCCGATGTTCACACCCTCGCGAAAAATATGCTATGCGATTATCAGCGCGTGCCGAATACACAGTCAGTGGCATATTAGACTTGACACGTGTATTTGTTACGCCTCTCGTCTGCAACTTTTCCCTTTCATGTATGCCGACATTTCAAAGAGTATAATCGTAGACATGAAACATATACACAGTGAAAAATGGTAGCTACTTGGGTGTGGCATTAGCGAAAGGAAACTTATCTTCTACGAAATACGAAGATTAATGCGATTCTATAAGTGGATAAAACAACCCCGACTAACGGAGGATAATACTCACATAGGAACATCGTATGTACACAGTATGTAAGCAAAAAATATTTCATTTAATCCCAGTTACTCATTTAAATCACTATTTCACTTTTGCATCAATTAATAATTGTCAAATACGAGTGATATATATAATTTTTTAAAAATGGCACGTTGGATCCACAAATGGTACGTTGGTGTAGTGGGGCGTTAATGCAATGGGGCGTTGAGTCCTGTTACCGTCTATTGATCCCACCTCCACAGCCACTACATTCCTCCCCCTTCACTTTTCAGAGCCTAACCCAGCTCTCACGAAGACCGAATGACTCCCAGGCCCGGACCGTCAAACACTTCTGACACCATTAAAGTGAAACGGGAAAAATGTCCGCCCGAGGTGGGACTCGAACCCACGACCACCTCAACACTAGTCCGGTGCTCTACAGAGTACCGACTGAGCTAACCGGGCGGTTTATCGATCCCACCTCCACAGACACTACACTATTAAGGCTTGTACACGATGGTGAGAAGTGACGCCAATATATTATTGATGATGATCATTGATCTCACCAATGTTGATACAGATTAAAGAATGAACTTATTATGAATGATTTATCGTACATTAGGTAGATTCTATAGATACAAATTGACAGCACCGGGGAACTTTAGTTGAATAAAATATAAAGGTAAAGGTTTTGTTTATAATAGTGCCAACCCTATTGAAAGGGCCGGCGATGTCATCAATTAGAAATCACCTCCCTTGGGTCAACCAATGCTTGAAAAGGCTAATCAGGAAACGTAATTGGGCATTTAGTAAAGCAAATAAGACACACAAACCTTCAGATAGGAAAAAATGTGTCAAGAAAAAGATAAAGGAGTCTTATAACCACTATCTCGAAGACATCTTAAATTTTGACGATACCGACTCATCTCATACCAAGAAACCAAACACCAAAAATATATTTTCACTCATTAAACATTCCACACAAGACTCCACAACATTACCACCACTAAAAGCTGAAAATAAGTTCTCCTATGAAGACAAAGCCACAGCTCTAATTTCTAAACAATCAATTTAAATCAGTTCTCAGCCCAAAATCACCGTTAAAGCTATTGTCTCTGTGCCAAATGAAACTTGACAATATCTCCAGCTCCACAGAAAATAATGGTCAACATTTCCCGGACATGTCAGAGATACTGATAGATGGTAAAGGAATTACCAAACTCCTACAAAACCTAAATCCTCACAAAGCTTGTGGTCCAGACAACTTACTGAAAAACCTAGCAGTACAGAGGAACTGTCACCTATCCTAAAACACATCTTCCAAAAGTCAATAGATAATGGCACCCTAGCTCGTATGGTGGGTTTCTTTTCGAATACATGTATGTACTCAAGGCAACATGGCCATGATATTTGGTTGTTTTTCATTACCATAGAAGAAATAAGAGAATAACTTCGGAAAAATTGGAAGGGGGGGCAACTTTGGTTGAATATTATGAACAGAAGAAGATATTTTTAATAACGTTCGGTTTGATTTGTCCTTAGCTTGGCAACAATGAGCTGGCTGGCAACCAGTGATACCCCTGTCTTGAGCAGATAATACTACATATTTGGTGAATGATGCAAACTCACTTTCATCAAGTATGTAGGGGGACCAAGAACCTTGGACAAATTAATATTGACAGTAAATTTCAGCTATACAGAGTGAACCATAATGCATTGTAATACAAACATTAAATGTAGTTACATTGTAGATGAAGTCAGAGCCTTTTGTTATTTTGCAGAATAACAATTTGGTCAATCATTATCCAGGAAAATGTTGATCTTTCCATTGCTCCTAATGAGATCGGACTAAAATTAGTAAACTATGTACCTCAAATAATGGTCCGATCCGAACCATGCTTAAATAGCATGGTTATGTATGGGCCTGCAGTTGGCGAGAATGGCAGATCGCTTTCTGTAGAGTACCAATATTAATATTGACCTCATCTCATTAGTAAGTCAAGCCCCAGTCTAGATGCCTTTAGGGTGGGACTGGGAGCAGTCACATACTAAGCACTGAGAGCTTGCTTTTAACTTAACTTTGCACCCTGTTTAAGTATATTCTTTATACTTTGGTTTTATCTATCTCTTATCTTCGATCTCTTAATTTTTATGTAACACTTTACTAACACTGTCTTTCCCAGACAACGTGCCTCCAAATCATAATGTTAAGGTGTAAAATAAAATTAATTAATTTACACCTCTAATTTATGCCTCCAAATACAATGTAACATGTAGTTCAATTTTTACAGTCAATAATATGCTCCATAAGAAATATATTCCATATCCTAGCAGGTGGTAGCTTAAAGCAGGCTAAAAGTTAAAAGCAGCAAGTGCCTTAACCCTTTCACAGCCAACTCTTTTGTGAGATTTTTACCCTTACAACGTTTCATTGTCATCTGCTTCAATTTTGTTGTCTGCAATGTCGTTTCAATGTTTAACAAAAGGCAGTATGACTGAAGAAATTTCCAAACGAGTGTCAAACAGTTTAGATCCTGATCAGACACATACCGCGTGAAGCGGCATCTGATCAGGATCAAAACTGTTTGCAAACATGCTTTAAAGTTTTAAGCGTCAATGAGAGCGAAAGGGTTAAGGAGCATTCTGCTTTATTTTTAATCTGCTTTAAGTGGTCATCAATCTTCAAAACAAGAAGCAGGCTATGGAGGTAAAGGATAAACTATGTAAAGGGTTCTAAACCTAAGTAAGATGAAACTAAAGAAGAAAACTCCCTTTTGGACTTTCTGCTTTAATTTCATTTTGCTTTCAGAAGCAAACTACCTCAAGTATAGTTGATGTAGGTGATTTACACATGTATAAGGTTATGGTGGAAAGGGTAAATGCTCAGGGAGCCCACTGAACTGGGTATTCACTTTTTGCATATAAGCAAGTGTACTACTATTTACAGGTACTGTAGTGTTGTAACCATGTAACTGTCAGTTTAATATGTAGCCCCGCCTGCTAGCAGACTGATGCCTCTCAAATAGCATGTAATTAATTGGGTTCCGATTCATAAAGCTTGATGTTAACATGTGTAGAATTGTAGTTAGCTTTAGATATTAAATAGTACTTTAAAGAGCATTCCTTATGCATCAACCCAAGACGCATCAATCTTACAGGTACACTGTAAAAGACTCATTTCTAGAATTAAATGTATTAACTCGTTCACCCATAAAACATCAAGTGGACATTTCCAGTTTCCAATTAAGCCATGTCCATTATGATTTTTATATATCGCAAACTCATAAACAGTGCAGTCCATGATCAGAGTTGTGCTTTAGGAGCACCCTTATCAGTGTATACACTGTTTAAATAAGACAAGTGAACTTTTCACAGGTACACTGGTTAATAACTATGAGTATACATGTACTCATTTCTAGGGTTCAATGGGTTAAGCAGTCATCTGTTTTAAACACTGATAAAGTTCTTTGAAGGGAAAGTTTAGTACTAAAGATGGTTAGTTCTTCAAGTTTTACAAGTTAAAGACACACAAAACAAATATTGATGATCATTGTTGGAGATACAAAACAACAAAACTTAAATACACAAATGTAATATTTAATTAAATTTGATCAGCACACGCTCAATGGAAAATTTGTTTTTCTAACTGGTATCATTGGTATGACTTATAAATCATTCAAAATATAGTTCAATGAATGTCATAGACTGTCCCGGTGTATTATCCTTGAAGATGCTCTCTGTTGTTGCAACATCTGTGTTGATGAATCTGAAATAAAAATAAAAGATTATAACAATTTTGTGTACTACTGATATATTTCCATATACAGTAAAGCCTCTCTAAAACAAAGGATAATTGATTATGTAAAAGACATGTTACAGCTTAAAGGGACTCGCAACCGGATGGTGTACTTGTCAAAATAAAATTAAATACTCAAATAAAAGCAAATTTGTGACATTATTTGGCCTCTGACATTAAAAAAATATGATCAGTCCAAAAAAAGTCTCAAGAATCGTCACCGAATCTTAAGTTTTTTAAGATATCTTCCATCGTTTTTCTATAGCGTCAGCTGGCGGTATAATTGTTGTTGTTGCTTCTCTACACAGGCTCAGACATAAACCCGAGTCGAATAAAGTACTATCAATGGCTACCAGTGAAGTACGTTAATTTGCTACCATTTATATAGAGAGCGGTGGTAGCCGAGGTGTTAAAGGCGTTTCCTCATTTTTAGCTCACCTGAGCCGAAGGCTCAGGATGAGCTATTGTGATCCCATGCCGTCCGTCATCCGTTCACATTTTCAAACAATATCTCCTCAGAAACCACTGACCCGATTTCAACCAAACTTTGTCAGAAGCATCAGTGACAAGGGGGAACGAAATCTTGTTCAAAGATTTTGGCTAGAGTTATTCCCCTTGCTGTGTGACCAGGTTTTCTAACATGACCGTATAGACAACTTTTAATGCATAAGAAAATCTTAAAAAATCTTCTTCTCAGAAACCCAATGGCCCAGACCTTTGATATTTGGTATGTATCAATTCCTAATGATTTTCTAGCAAGATTGTTCAAATTTTGACCCAAGGGCCAAAAATGGCCCCTCCCTGGGGCTTATCAGTTTTTCTTAGGAAAACCTTTAAAAATCTTCTTCTGAAACTGTATGGCCTAGATCATTAATTATTGACATGTAGCTTTGCATTATGGTCCTCTACCAAGATTGTTCAAATTATGACCCCCGGGTCAAAATTGGCTTCACCCCGGGGCTTATCAGTTTTACATAGAATTTATAGGAAAACTTTTAAAAATCTTCTTCTCTGAAACTGTAGGGCCCTGATCTTTAATATTTTACATATAGCTTTTCCTTGTGGTCCTCTACCAAGATTGTTCAAATTTTGACACCGGGGCCAAAAATGGCCCACCCTGGGGCTTATCAGTTTTTCATAGGAAAACCTTTAAAAATCTTCTTCTCAGAAACCGTATGGCCTAGATCATTAATATTTGACATGTAGCTTTGCCTTATGGTCATCTACCAAGATTGTTCAAATTATGACCCTTGGGTCCAAATTGGCCCGGCCCCGCCCCGGGGCTTATATGTTTTACATAGACTTATATAGGAAAACCTTTACAAATCTTCTTCTCTGAAACTGTAAGGCCCAGATCTTTAATATTTGACATATAGCTTTGCCTTCAGGTCCTCTACCAAGGTTGTTCAAATTTTGACCCCGGGGCCAAAAATGGCCCCGCCCTCAGGCTTATTAGTTTTTCATAGGAAAACCTTTAAAAAATCTTCTTGTCTGAACCCGTAAGGCCCAGATCATTTATATTTGACATGAAGCTTTGCCCCTATATGGTCCTCTACCAAGATTGTTCAAATTATGACCCCTGGATCAAATTGTCCTCGCCCCGGGGCTTATCAGTTATATCAGCTATATCAAAATGTTGTCTTGCCCAGTCAGCTTCTATGGTACAATGTCTCAGGTGAGCGAAATGTGGCCCTATGGGCCTCTTGTTCATGATTGTCTACGCATGGAGGGGTCACGGGTTCGAATCCCACCAGAGCTTCTTCTTTTCTTTTTTTTTGAAATACATTTTTTAACAGAATTTATTATACTAAACTAAATCTTACCCATTTATATAAGCATTTGACATATATTTACAAATAACTATTTTTAATGCTAAATCCGGTTGCGAGCCTCTTTAAAGCAAAGTGACAGTAAAACTGAACTGTCACTTTGCTTAAAGCATTCACCTGCCTTAAATACCTTCGACTTAACACAATATACTGACCGTAACAGAGAGGTTTTACTGTATATGTGTTGATTTAGAAAAAATCAATTTTATCAAGTTTATTCTCACTTGTCTAGAATACTTTGAAACATTTTACCACCAGGCAGCTTTGAGTATTCTCTTGAAAATAAGTGTCAAACTTTTTTTTTATATATATATAATATATATAACTTCTTTCTTTACAATTGGCATCAAACATTTCACTATTTCAACACCATACACCTGTTTGAAATATAATAGTTACATTTACAAACAGTGCAGACCCTGATCTGAGGGCTTTGGTCAGGGTCTACACTGTTTGCTAATTTAGACCAGTATTTATTAAAGTACACAGAATTCCAAGTAGAATAGCTCATGTTTTGGTAACTCAAATGATCCACAAGGGAACATTATAACCAACAAGAGTTACTAAGTGTTGAAAGAGTTAACTTGAACATTGGTTCACATTCACTTTGAAGCCAAAGAAGTGATGTACCAGTAATGATAATGACCATAATACTAATTTTTCATTTTTTCAGAGAGCAGACCATGTGAATCTCTTTGAATTTGTACAATCACCTGCTCAATTAAAATATACCTTTGTGTTTTTGTGTTATACATGTATTTTAAATTTTATATCACCAGTACTTTAACAAACTAATGTGAACATACAATTGAATCTTGTTTAAATTACCAATTCATGCACCCCTTGCATACACAGTCACTACACCAATCATTACAATTAATTGATTGACTCTTTCCTCCACTCAACCAGTTACTATTTATTCTTTACCCCATAGCCTGTTTCTAGTTTTGAGGACAGATTAGAACTTAAAACAGTTAAAAAAAAGCAAAATGCACCCCAAGCATTCTGCTTTTCAGCCTGTTTAAGCTACCCTCTAATAGTACATATAGAACTTGGTACATGTTTATGAGTGCATCAATTGGAAATATTTTCTTCAGTGGAGGAATAAATTAAATGTGCTAGAACTTGCCCTTCTATGGGGAGAAAAGGGTAAAATACATTAATACAGGTGGCGGCTTAAAATAATATGAGAGTAAAACAGAAAGCTCCTAAAGGAGCTTTCTGGTTAGCTTTCATCTTGTTGTTTGCAGTACCCTGTCTCAAACACAGAATGGGCTATTAGTGGTAAAACATTTACAGTGATTTAGGGTTCAAAATAATGCATGACATAGAATTCCTGAAGCATTTGGCATTCTTACCTGATGTATAGCTCTTTTATTGGGATTTTGAGAAGTTTTGCCTGTTGGGGGTGCCCCTCTCCATGCTCTCCCTCTTCCGGCAACTGTTTTGGGGAATTGAAAGAGCGGGTTTGCTGTAACCATACCCATGGAACTGGATCACACTGGGATGCCATTATTTTTCCCTTCTAACTGTCCTATCTTGTGTAACACTTTTGTGGTATAGATGGTCTGATGACTGCGACATATTGCTGAAGAATAAGAATTTGAATGTTCAAATCGCATGTGTAGCCGGGTTGAGTTTATGATTAAATGGTCAGATATATGTGTAAGCGGCCTGATGGTTCTGTGGGTAACCGTATAACACTTGCCCTGTAACTTGTAAACAAGGGGTCCCCGGTTCGAGCCCCGGTCTGGCTGCATGTTTTTCTCACCATGTTACACATAATTACAGTTCAGTCACATATTACGGCAATTTCACTGTATAACCAACACGTTTCTTGGCCACTTATTGAAAATAATGACAACCTAAATGTTCATCCCCGCCCAAAGCAAAAGTATATAAATATGAAGCTCAATAATATGAACTCATACTTGGAATACCTTTCTTTCGACGGTGGGGAAGAAATTGGGATTGATTATACTTTGCCTGCCCCCAGGATCTTCCTTAATAACAGGTCGCCATGCAAGAGTAAAAGCGTCACTATTTTTGCCTTTCATTATGAATCGACCAAGGCCTAGGGGGTCGGGTTGAGCTGATTAGTCTGTTGAACTTTTTACTTGCAAGAGTAAAAGCGTCACTATTTTTGCCTTTCATTACGAAGCGACCAAGAGTAACATTTATGCCAATTATCATGTGAATCAGGTTGAAAGTGAAGGAGGAGTTCAAAGTACAAGATTTTGCCTACCAATTTCAAGACCAAAAGTCAAGGTCACAGAGACTTGAAATTTGTGTCTGGCACATCTACTACACCTGAATAACATTTATGCCAAGTATCAAATGAATTCGGTTGAAACTGAAGCAGGAGTTGAAAGTACAAAATTTTGCAGACATACCGACCGACAGGCTGATTCCAGTATACCCCCTTCAAACTCTGTTTGTAGGGGTATAACTAGACTTTATCACTAAAGGTGATTAATACCCCCACTAGCGCCTAATGTTACAAGAAGCAAATATGTCAAGATAAATGTTGTTGTGTGTACTCCATATGAAATAGAGGCTTCTCCTATGATTTGATTTAATGACCTTCTTTTTGACCATACATAACTCGCATTCATACATTGCCTAGATTCTTTGAACAAATTTTAAAGTCTATACAATGAGATTTTTTTTTTGAAATCGGGCCAGGAGTTTCAGAGGTTTTTTCTAGATTTTTTGCACTGTTGCCATGGCAACAAGACCATTTGCACCACCCAATTTTTTTTAAACAATTTGAAGCTCAAACCAATAGCATGTATCTGAGCAAGTTTGGTAACATTGATTAATTTTTAAAAAAATGACCGCAATTACCCATGAGGTTGTGTGGTATAGATAATAGATAATAATGATTACCCTCCATTTGATTCTGATATCTCAGACGACAGGAAAAGATGGTCCTGGGGCTTCAGCCAAATATATTGGGCTTGACTGTCTTGGGCCGGTACGTATTAGTTATAGTTCAATTTTTGAAAATTATGCAATATAACCTGGAGCGACCGTAGGGAGCGAACAGGTTATGTTGCATAATTTTCAAACAAATGAACTATAACTGATTTACCGGTGCCTCGAATATGGCGCGTTGGACGGTGTATGGCAGTTATCGTTCACCCTAGTTTTCATACCGTTCAACAAAATTTACATATCGCGCCAGTTTGTCTGCCAATAAAAGGGCTCTATTTCGGTGGGCGGCTCTTCGGATTTTGGAAACCCGCGAATTTATTCTTATAAATATGATGATGCCCCCCAGTGGCCCCACTCCCTACTCCCGCTAGCTGTAATTTTGTGAAAAATTAAAGCAAATCAAATCCTGTGCACATGCACATCTATGGTAGATCTATATGTGCAAACACACTGCCACATTATAAGGTTGTAGCTTGAAAACTGTATAGGAAAATTTAGCCGGTTTAAGATCACCTGTTAGATGACATTGATCTGGATTACGCTGTTAATAAAAGTAATGCCTGTGCCCTATGGCTTCGAAGGCGTTAAAGACGAGTGCCATAACGCAAGCAGAAACGCATATGGACGCTTTCTGTATTGCTATTCTAATGCATTGACGAATAGCCACCTTAGTTTCATATATTATTGAGAATAAACCCACTCCTTTTCTGATGGCCGCTTTCGAAACGTTTTACAGTCAAACCTTTGTATATATAGCGGTTACACAAAAGAAGATACAGGTGGCTGTTTAACCCTTTCAACTCCAACACTTATAATAGACAATTCCAATTTCTCATTCAGTCGAGTCCATTTGTTTGTAATAGAAGCTCTATGATGTGGTTCTACACTGTTTACGCATGACAAGTTTACCATTAACTGGTAGAGTTAAGTACCCTAATTTCGACACCTTAAGACACATTTTCATTGTAACGATGAGAGTTTGTAGTTATCCTAACTTCGACATAGCAACAAACAAAACAATACATTTACCCACGTTTTCTAATTACTATTGCTTATGAAAGTCCTTGAGAATGCAGTGCAATATGTTACTAACTTGAGCTGCTTTGGGTTCCTTATTTCGACAGGGGAACCCCAAATTCGACACCTAAACATAGTTTTTTAAAAAAGACATAAAAACATACACTCCTTTCAGATTTAACATTATCTAAATGATTAATCATTTAAAAGCACATTTTTGTCATATCTGTTTTGTGTTACTGGCATAAAAGTTCAAATTTAACAGCATTCAACTGTTAAAATTTAAAACAAGACTATTCCAATGATTTTGTCAAATCTGTTTGTGTTAATTGGCTGCAATTAAGGATCGTAGGATACCCGATACGCTAATTAAACCACCATGAGCTTTGGAATAGTCCTATATAACTGTACGCTTTGTTTAACCTTCTGCGTGCTACTGGTAAATTCATGATACTGGTGCAAACATTTTCGCGTATCTCGCTGTCTGATTTGGATCCAAACTTTGTTTGCCTACCTGATGATTTTTTAAATGAAAATGTAATGCAAGTCGAGAACTGATGTAGGCTACATAACTTTGGATAGCATGTAATAGTAGGCCTATGGCGTTCACATGTATACAAAGTAAGCATGCAGCCAGTGGCGTCCTCAAAGGCTATGATAATAATCCACACAACACCAAAGACACAAGGAAACGAATCAATGGCAATCTTTACAGATGATATTTCAAGCAATATTTCATCTCTATAATGCACTTGATATGTCATCCAAACGTACGACATGAAGCGGATCCACTCTTTAGGGCTGTCTTCATCAGATTGATAGCCGGTGCACATTAGCTGTAGGACTTTGTCATCAATGTCTATCAATTGTGGCTCACCCTCAGACAGTCTTCAATATTGTGGTTTGTTTTCATTAAATCTACAATATCTTAGTGACACCTATTCTGCTTTAATTTGATTGATATTTCCCTTTGATCTTCACCTCTTTGGACTCTTTTTATTTTCCCTACTCTTCAAGTTTCTTTTCCTTTTTGAAACCTTGACCCAAACGGAAATCCAAAATACCCCCCCCCCCCCCCCCCCAAAAAAAAAGAAAAACATAAAAAATCTGTGTCTGCCGTGATTTGAACCACTAATCACCAATTATCGAAGGCGTTAAGTACCCCCCTGTCTTTGTACACGCGACCATTACCGCCAACGTTATTTAGCATATATATAAATATATGTTTATAGTGCAATGTGAATCTAAAATTAGGGGTGTCGAATTAAGGAGCAATCAATTATTTTGGCACCTTATTTCCGACACCCCTAATATGAAGGTCAAATCGCCTAACAGACAAGCAAGGATCAGTCTACATGATAAACAACAATAAAAAATGAGTTTCTGGAGTCCGTAATGGCTAAATTTTACAAAAACTAAAGCACCACATTTAGGTTCTGGTATGATGCCCCTTAACAGTTTCCGTAAGACACACTTTTTCGGTCTTTGAAAATTTTCGAATTTTTTTTCGACAGACCTATGTCATCAAACATACGCCTGTGTGAATAGATTTTTTTCGTGACGTCAACATTTAAATTTGACGTCATTAAATTATCAATCATAATATTGATTTAAACATTTAATCAGGAGAAATGGATATGGTTGTAAGAAGGTGTCGAATTAAGGGGCCTGTCGAATTTAGGTGCCATTGCTCTACATTGTAAATGACGAGTGTACTCCTCGCCTA
The DNA here is from genome assembly GCA_922989275.2 of Gari tellinella. NCBI lineage: Eukaryota > Metazoa > Mollusca > Bivalvia > Cardiida > Psammobiidae > Gari > Gari tellinella. The sequence continues at coordinate 79,080,802 of OV277868.1, read as the reverse complement.
TAGGGTTCAATGACTTAATGCAGGACAAAAGTAATGCACAAAGGTCAGTTGTGAGCCTTCTGTATTAATTTGATTATGCATTAACTAGTCGCCTATCTACAGAGTTCTTTAACATAGTCATACCCCTTCACTGAATCATGGTCGTTAAACATAGGTTATACTGTACTATGTAACTTCCATACATGTACGTAGTATGTCTATTTCCCAGCTGAGCGATGGCTGTCTAATGACGTAATAATGCGTTTAGCCCCGCCTTAGCGCGAGACGTCCATAACCGTGTTCATAACCTGCTTTTTTTCTTCCATACCCGGTACAAAGCTGAACGAATATGCGATATATTTTTTCATTTCTCGCTGAAATAGAGCCCTTTCATTGGCTGGCAAACTAGGGCGAACGGTGAACTCTCTTGCTTCTCCTTTTGATGTTCTATTCTCAAACCTGTGAAAACACTCTCAGTTATTACTATTATCAATTTATCATTACTATTACTGATTCTATAAGAATACGATGCAGACATTAATCAGACAGCTCTTGATTCTTTAAGCAGACGTATAACAAATGAATTTAGTAAAGTAGAATGCACCTATGCCCGCCACCAATTAGAATATTGCTTTTTATTTATAGATGCTTTTTGGTGGATTACTAGGAAATAGCAGTGGATTATCACTTGATAATTTCACTGTTTCAAGCAGTGGAATTATCGTTGCACTAGGTTCTTTTATTAATTTTGCTCGTAAGGCTTCCCAAGAATCATAATTCAATGACGTCAAAAAAATAATTCAGTGACGTCATTATTCGGTAAACTGTCACGGAAATGTGTTTGATATCAATTTGGGGCTCAACATGGGATAAATAATGTACTTTCGCTTTCAATTGTCACACAATTTTGCTTAAAAAAGTGGCTTAAAAGCATAAATAAATAGAATAACTGTATTTTTTCAGTGTAAGATTGAATTTAATCCATTGAGTGAACATCAGACTGTTATATTTTCACGAAGCCACTCGTGAAAATATAACATCTGATGTTCACTCAATGGATTAAATTCTTATCTTTGTAACACTGAAAAAAACCCACAGTTATCCTCTATGTCATTTTTCATTTCTGGCAAAAACACCTCATCAAAAAGCTGGAAGGTGCTCAACGTGCAGCAGCCAGATTTTAAATGATCACATGTATCCCAGGTTAGGTTTGACTGTACTCCATTGTTCAATTTGATGATCATACAGACTATAGATAGTCTTTTACATCATGCTGTAGTCTGTATCATTGCTCACTATTTCCAGCATGTACATGTATATGTACTTGTCAGTGGCCAGTGAGAGAGTGAGTTTGGCAGGTGAACTCATACAGGGGTAAATGCGCTATTCCTACCCATTTACGCGTTAATCTATGCGTAAGAAACGCATAGTGAACGGTTAAATAACGAACGGTTAACGCCTAACGATTTTAAAGCGTTAATAAATGATTATACCAGAGATGTTGCGATGGGTGCGTCAGTTTCCGTTTCACACGGAATGTGCCTTAACTTAAAGCGCCTTTTGATTTACTTTTCAAGAAATGGCTAGGAAACGCGTTGAACGAAACGGATAATAAACGCGTAAAGTGGGTAGGAATAGTGTATTTACTAGTACTAGTATTTACCACTGTATAATGCACGAGTCAGTAGTTCTCTGCATGGTTTTCACATGACACTAATGTTAACGTGCAATATATCTGCACCATGGATACTAATGGACATTCTGACTTCATTCTCCCATCTTTAAGGTTGATAAATAGAATGCATTAACTTCTGTGTGAGACTTTGATAAGTTAGTTCTCTACCTCATCCGACCAGCTGATCTTTTGTCTACTATAAGCTGATAAACATACCAAACTCCACCAGGGTTTCTTACTCTATTTACAGGCCACCCTGGTTACATATAGATTATACAAGTAACACACTGTCCCAAAATGAATGATTAAATACTCTACACTGGAATACATTTATATGATTAGAACCGTAACAACAAATTGAAACCTCATCCCTAATGATCTACAAGATACAACACCAACAGTCTATGCCTATCAATCACCAACACCTTACTAGAACCTGAAATATTAACTTTTTTTATCACATAAACTCAAACTCAAAATACAACATGAACTAATTTCCCCCCAGAACTGTAAGATATTGGAGTAGCCTCACAGATAAAACAAATGAAACCTGGTTCAGAGGTTATATAAAAGTATGGAGTCGAGTCTGAAGTGGTTCTCAAGTATTGATCATCGTCACATTTGATCCTACGCTCAAATCTGACCAAAAGACTCAAGTCAAATGCTTTATTACCATGGACCAAGATGTTCTGAAACACCAGCTGAGACCACAGGGCCCCGACACGATTTCTTTCAGAGAGAAAAAATCGTCAGAAGGTATATATAGAGACAAGGGGTACAACTGATTGTTAGTTTATTCTCACCCTATCTCGACAAAACCGGGCATATCATGAATAATAATTGATGAAACGACACCCTTTTTGCATTTCTGTCTAGCATATATAATACCCTTCAATAAAAACATAACATAAAACCAACTGTTAGCATGCACTTGCAACAGTAATTGCATTTACTCACAGAAATCAACGACTTTTAGAAAACGGGACAGGTGTTCGTTCACAGCTGACACATCGTTGGCCACTACTGTGCGCTTCTTTAGGTGGTAATATCGAGCATGACAGTCATACAGTTCCATAGATATCCATTTTTAACACCGATCAAAGCTGATTTATACTCAAATCGCTGAAACACCAACACATTCGCATGTTTTCATCGGCAGTAAAGCTATTCTTGTACATTTAAGCTTTTTTGGTACGGCAATGATTTGAGAAGAAATCAGTGTTGATCGGTGTCAAAAATGTATATCTATCGAACTGTATGACTTTTATGCTCGATATTCTCGCCTAAACAAGCGTACAGTAGTGGCCAATGACTGTAACACTCTATATTACCGCTTAAACAAGCGCACAGTAGTGGTCAATGCTGTGTTGGCTGTGAACGAACACCTGTCCCGTTTTCTAAAAGTCGTTGATTTCTATAAGTGAATGCAATTACTGTTGAAAGTGCAAGCTAACAGTTGGTTTTATGTTATGTTTTTATGGAAGGGTATTATATATGCTAGACAGAAATGCAAAAAGGGTGCCGTTTCATCAATTATTATTCAAGATATGCTCAGTTTTATCGAGATAGGGTGAGAATTTACTAACAATCAGTTATACCCCTTGTCTCTATATATACCTTCTGATGATTTTTTCTCTCAAAAAGCAATCGTGTCGGGGCCCTGTGGGCACTAATACCAAATAATACATACCGGTACCCTACATACAATGGGGGGGGGGGCAGGTCCGTCAATCAATTACACACTGTGACACTAAGGTAATAAGCCCCATCCCAGTGGAACTCAACTGAATATCTTAGGCAAATTTATAGATGCAATACAGTACTTTCGTTTTATCCATCAGTTATCTATGATCTCTTAATTTGGTATATACATGTAACACTTTACTAATCAAGACAATGATCTCGAGCCTCCCAAATTCCCAATCAGTCTTTGTTCACGGCGTCTTATCAGCATCAAAACACTTCGAAAATAACAATTGAACTCAGGGCAACAAAAAGGTACAAAAACACCCCGTTGAGGGCCCCGCGGTTGCCGATTGGTATGTATGAACTATCAAACACACCAAAACCCATGTTGATTTCACTTTTGCAAAGCACAAACAATGGATATTGTTTGCTCGCAACAAACAGCACATGAAACGTGTATCTTATGTATCGAAAAACAGTCATATTCAAATTCAAATAAAAGTTTCGTTTTCCCTTACCAAAACGCAAACAAGACATCGGCCACAGCATCTTGTGTCTCCAGATTTACTTCTGCCTGCATCACCTTCCACCTCTGCCAGACATCTTCTGTTGGTCGTATCGTATGAAATTTCTGCATACGAAGAAGTTATTGTTGTCTTTTTCTTTCTTTAGCAGCCAATCTCGCTGCAGCGCTGAGTACAGGTCTACCACGAGGAGGGGCCATATTTGTTGTGATTGTCACTGATTCTCATTGGTTAACCGGTAACCACTTTGTTTTACAAGAGTTGTCGTTCTTCCCATTCACAAGGTTAAACTCTTTTCTTTGTGTTAGCACAATGAAATTAAAAAAAAATATTAAAACGCGAATTTCTTAGATAAAGCCGCTTTCCGTGGAAGAACCACGTACTATGTAGTTCAAATGGGATCCCAAACAACCGTTTTAGGCAGGTTTCCCAAAAGCACAATGCGGCTTTAACCGTTATTGTATTTCAGACATTATGAAAAGGTCTGAAAACACAATGGGACTTTAATGTCCAACTTTTTCATGGCTGCAATACCGTCTGCTTAAAATTGTCGTCTGCTGTTTTTAACAAAGTTACATAATGGACATTATGACATAAAAAAACCTTATTGACAAGTGACAAACAGCTTGAATCCAGATCAGACGCCGCGTTACGCGGCGTCTGATCTGGATTCAAGCTGTTTGCAAATGTAAGCCAATTCCCTCTCTATAACGACTCCCTCCGAACAACGAACACATTTTGTGTCTCCCATTGGGTGTCGTTGTAGAGAGGTAGACTCATATTTATAAATATAGTTAGGTCTGCGTTTGGGTTAAGCTACACTGCAAGTACATGTAGATACAGTGATATACGCGTATGGCAGGTGGCAGCTTAATGAAGGGCACGGAAATGCTGAGAGCTTAAAGAACTTTCTGTAGTTGATTCTACAACATATTGAGACAGAACCTAAATGAGTGTTGGTAATATCTGTGTTGGCAGTATCTGTCTGATCTATGTTTCTTAACTTAAAGTTGTTCATCGCTATTCAACCTTTTAACCCATTCAAGTTTTGTTTTGAAGGTCTCTGCAAAGGGTTTTGATCAAGATAGACCAACATTTTGGAATGTGATCAGGATCCACACTCACAGTTTGAAAATTGGTACAGATTACATTTTACACAGGTAATTATTCACCATTATCATGGTTAAATAGGATCTCTTAACCATTTACTCCATCAATATACGTATAACTAAATCATTTCTTCACTGAAGAAAAGAATTCCAATTTATACAGTCATGAATATGCCCAATAAAAAGTATTCTATATCCTAGCGCTTGGTAGCTGAAAGCAGGTTGAAAGTAAAGCAGAATGTGCCTTAAGGCACATTCTGCTTTACTTTCAACCTGTTTTAAGTGTTCACTTGTCTTCAGGTAAAGGGTAAAAACGTCTCTAACAGTTACCTATTGATCCAGCGTGACACGTATACCACGCATTCTCAATAAAAAGGTGCACATAGAATATTTAATAAGTGAAAAATGAAATTCAAAATTTCTTTGATGTTTTGTATTATATCAATTGATACATGTTTTGTGTGCAATATTATAAATTTTCTTGAACATGAATCAACTATCAATTGTTATACGGTCATTCAAGCAAACCTCTGCTTTTCTCTAGTGAAAGGTTAGTTACTGTATGGGTAGTTTGTTTTTAAGATGAGTTTGGCATGTTTATTTATTGTATTTGAACACTTATACTGTTTAAAGTTAGTATGCAAGTGTACTAGATATACCCTATAAATGATCTTCCTTAAAATGGAATATACCCGTTGGAAAACTGATTGCAAGCTAATTTGTGTATTTGGAAAAACATATTTTTGTCATACTGTATAAATGCAATGCCTAACATTTGCAATATACGACGTAATTCGATGTTCTTTTTAATCTAGTGTTTAGAAACATTAGAATTATTGGTGCTGGGTCAAATCCAAATGCAGTTTTAACATATTACTTCCATATAAATAAATATGTGTAACCTTTGAACAAGCTGACCCACAAGTAACTAACCTTACCACAAACGTTTCTACAAATGCTGTTAGTAAATGCAAGAATTAAAGGACCAAATAAGAGTGTATTTTGAAACAATAATATTTATCATACACAGAAACGACAGTGTTATGTACTTTATACTGTACATAAATAAACTGGCCAATCTGAATGCAGTTAAAATTGATCGAACAACCTTAGATCATGTAAACATTGGACATCATGTTGCAGATACCAACATCAACACTACCTTTGTTTACATGTTGTGTTCGTCTATATAATGACATACAGACTTGTCTTAATCATTATTATGGATCTCTTTTGTACCGTACCTAAGAAAATGTAAGTTAAATGTGTATATGTAAGGTTCGTTCACAGTGTAAGGTTCATTACTAGTAAATATTAACACTTAATGAACTTTCTAACTATTGCAAAACAGTTTAACAAAAGCAAAACAGCAAATACATTGGGAAACACTTATTTAAATAGATAGATTTATAACTCTGTATTTTCTTGCTATGAATGTTGCTATGTTTGTACAATATAGATCTACCACTATGTAAGGTTTGTGCCTCTGAGTTGCGCTCAACATATTGGAGTTACGTTTTGCTTTCAACTGTGTCTATGTCTTGTTTTACTCAGTTTAAACATTCGCTGTGACTTCCCTGTAGGTAAAGGCTCTGCAACTGTGCAGAAAATATCATGGCTGTGTGTCCAAAGTATGTCGTCATGTTTCAATCATTGTAATAACTTTTTCACATTTTCCATGAATGTAATCCAAAGGTATTTTTACCTGCGCATCGAGCTTGAGTCCGATACTCACAAAATTAACCAGGGACTCATTTGGTGAAAGGATGTGAGTCCCATGGACTCATAACTTTTCTTGCCTTTGTCCATTACACCATAATTATGCATTTTAATGTCTTTAATTATTCTTCCACTAAAGAGAATAGCTCAGCTTTATAGTTTATACAGTTATAAATGTTCATCATAAGAATAGTTTCTATATCCTAGCAGATGGTAGCTTAGAGCAGCCTTAAGGCACATCCTGCTTTACTTTCAAACGCTTTAAAGTTATCTTCAAAACTAAAAGTAAGTTTTTTGGATAATTGATTAGGTTTAAACTCAAGGACTGAATGTGTGCCTCAAGGTCTCGTTGTTTCACAGAATAACTATCCTTGGAATTCATTCTTTTAATTTCCAAATTCATCATTGTGATCTCAACCTCATCGTCTTCATCATCTCTAAAACCTTCCCTATCTAAGGACTGTATACATTGCTGTCATATCTAGTCTCAACAAAATCACCGATATTGATGTCTTAGAACTTCATTGTTTTAATGGTACGACGGCAGACGAGGTCCAGTGGTAACACACTCGACTGCGATACCAGAGGGCATGGGTTTGATTCTCCACCGGACCAAGTTCTTTGGATGAGACGTTTATATAAACCTATATCCGATGTATGTGCTTCACACTAGACATCATATTGACCTAAATAAATCTGTTGATAATAAGAGTAGGAAAAAGCACCCGGGTTTTCTGTATCCGCACCTCTTTCTCTGGAGCATCTAACTAACCCATTACCAAACAAATCGAATTCGTAATAGAACAACTTGGTGACTGTGCCCATTTCAAGAAATAGCTAGCATCTTTTATTGTAACTTAAATGTTCATGTGTTAACTGCATCGTCCGCCATTCTCTTTGCGTCCCCACTCAGTCCATCACATGAGTGACATGGCCCTTTGCACTGCCTCGACGATCTTTCCTCTGTTTCTTTACCTGCTTGTCCGCTGGTATTTTAATTGTTTCTCTTCTTTGCTCTTCCGTGCTCTTGCCTCTCTTATGTATAATTGATACCCTCTGAGGTCACTTTACGTTCTTTCTCTATATTGTACCCCTTTTTCTTTTGTTGACTTCGCCAGACGCTACCATTACTAATAAGAAAGGTTCGTTACTATGGGTAACTAACCTTACTATTAGCAAAACAGACAGTTACATGACTTATATACTACCAGGATAAAAATCAATGCCTGCAGTAATATAAAATCATTTTTACACGAATATCTTTGTAAATTTACGAATAATTAATAGGGCATATACATGATAAAACTTCACTTTTGATAGACAATCAAATTTTATCTCGTGATATTAACAAACAAATAAAATCAATTTAGACCAGCGTTTTCCAGTCACTGTAAGACATTTGAGGCACAACAACTCCTTCTAGAATAAGATAATCAGTTCAATACGTGAACTCTACAAAGCAATTGATATTCACTGACATTGCTAAAGACATGTAAGGTTAGTTACCAAATCTATGAACCTTACATGTCTTTAAACATAATTCTACTATAGTATTTTCTCTGTATTAAGTTTGAATTGTACTTTGCTAGCAAAAACATTATTTTAACAAGATACTTGCTATAAAAAAGGTCATATAAAATATAAAAAGTATTGTGAAAAATCCTTACTGTGTCTGCTAGTTAGAATGTTACCAAAACAAGACATGTGTACACTTCTCTCCGCACATATACTCACTATAATTGGCTTCTTTGACATGTATTCCAACCATTAACGTCATGTCTTAAAAACATGACGTAAGCAAACGTTTCTGTACAATATTGATTAAAACTTCCAGCTTTATTTATTTCCTGGTAACTAACCTTACAGAATGAACCTTACGAACACAGTTCAAAGTCTACTTTATAGTTGTTCTTACGGTGTCAGTAATATATATCTATATCAATTATATCCTTTATCTGTATTCTTTAAAATGGTGTAATCACCACTCAATATAGTTAACACGTATGTGTTAAAAGGTGTAACAAACCTTACTGTCTTAAAACAAACGTTGGGAGAAACTAATTTCATAGACGATTAATGCAGGCAATGTCCTTTAACACTAACTATAGATGCTACTTCATAACAAAATGAGTGCTACATGAAATTATAACGTATAAAAAAGTAGCTTATTCGTAAAAAGAGATACATATTTTTACTTTGTAATAAATAAGGTAAATGAATTTGTGATTAATTAAGATTTAAGAGACACTTAACTAACAAGGTTCTGCTTTCAACAAAGAAACTTTAAGATGATGTCATCTTCAGTTTCTGGTAGGTAGGACCATATGCAATACGACTTGCATGTAAAAAAAATCTACAATTAATAGATTATTTGAGAAAATAATACTACAAAATGAGATACCTTATCGGGGACAGTAACAAACCTTACAGAATTGTATATTCAGTCTGCAATTTGACAAGAAATATGAAGAATAATAAAGTCAAAGGTATGTGCCAGGAACAATACTTTATGTCTGCATTAGAAGATATTGTAAGTTTTATTTTGTAGAGGATTCAGACCATTGTACAATACAAGGACAACATAATTGGTTAAGTGCACCTTCTTATTGAGAATAAAAATGTTCATTAGCAGTCTTGTATACAGGCAGTTGCTAAATACATGATAAAAAAATAATGCAGAAAGCTCTAGAAGGAACTTCTTCTGGAGCTTTCTGTATTATTGTTTATCATGCACTTAGCAATCACCTGCCTTCGATTACCTGTACATGTACATGTCATCAACTACAGGTTGCTTAATACATGTTTGACTGTTATCAAAAATGGACTAGACATAATTGGATATTCAAATTATACATTTTATATTTCAGGGGACAATGCGTTAAAGTTTATCCCTGGCAACAAGTATACTCATCCTTTACAAACAGTATAAATGTAAGGAGTACAGTTTTCCTATGTAACCAATATAGACCCAGATCACTGTTTGTCATTCAAAAATATATTTCAGAAAACTCCCCTCAAAAGTCATAAATGGACTACATTGAATATGGAAATAGCATTGCCCATTTAAGGTTCCATGGATATGTGCGCTAACCCCTTACTTACAACTTGTTTGGAAGACATGACATCACTTAAAGCAGGTTGAAAATAAAGTAAAATGTGCCTTAAGATGCATCCTTTCATCTTCTTAAAGCTTCCTTCTGCTCGAATATAGTAACTCTTATTTATTGTGTATACTAATGATTGTATCAAGTGGAAATATTAACGTAAGTGGATGAATATATTAAAGGTGTATTTATGAAGTAAATGTTTAAAAGAGGTAATTGGCAAACATAACTATAAAAGAAGAGAAAATACAGTCGGTTTCAATCTTTTTACCTTATACATAGTCGGATTAACCACTTCGGAAAACAAACCAGTGAACATTCACATATAGTTCACAGTAGTTCATTTAAATTTTGTGAGGTCTAGCTTAATACAGGTGGGGGGAAACCCCAGAGGCCTTTTATAGACTGTTTTGAGCAGGTATCAACCGGCAAGTGCGCAGATCGGGATTCGAGCCCACATCGATGAGGGGCTTTGAAGTGTAAGTCACAAGTGATAAAAAAACAAAACGAAAATAAAAATTTAGAGCAGGCACCCCATTTATAAACAAGAGGCCCATGCGGGCCTAAATATCGCTCACCTGTAAAAACCAACAGATGGGCCACATTACCCATGGGGTGAGATCATTTTTTACCCCAGAGACATAATTTCAAAAATCTTGCTGATGAACTTGAAAATTAACTTTTTTAAGTGTTCTATCAAATATTTTGTACATGGATGGTTTCAGAAAGGAGGACCTTTCATTGAAAAAATATATTTTTAGCTAATGTGACCCAGATATGCAACAGACCCGCACCATTTCAACAATTTTGGTAAAAAAATCTTAAAGTGTCACTATGCTAAATAACAAAGCTCTGGCCATAACAGTTTCAGAGAAGAAGATTTCACTATATAACTCTATGTAAAACTTCAACCCCTAGGGCCTTGGCAGCTTTGACCCCTGGGACATAATTTGAACAACATTGAAAGAGGACCTAAAGATGATGTTTTGTGCCAAATATCTAAGCTCGGGGTACTGTGGTTTCAGACAAGAAGATTGCTTTTAGTTTTCATTGGAAAAATCTATTTTTAGCTCCTGTGACCTAGATACGCAACGGACTAGAACCATATTTACAATATTGGTTAAGGGCTTCAAGAAATGTCACCATGCCAAATATCAAAGCTCTGGCCATATAAGTTTCAGAGAAATACGTGTTTGAAGATTTCACTATATAACTCTATGTAAAATTATGAAACCCGGGGCGGGGTCATTTTTTACCCAAAGGACATAAATTGAACAATCTTGATAGAGGCCCTAAAGATGATGCTATATGCCAAATATCTAAGCTCAGGGTACTGTGGTTTCGGACAAGAAGATTTTTTAAGTTTTAATTGGAAATAATCTATTTTAGCTCCTGTGACCTAGATATGCAACGGACCGGAACAATATTTACAATATTGTTCAGGGCTTCCAGAAGTGTCACCATGCCCAATATTAAAGCTCTGGCCATATTAGTTTCAGAGAAAATGATGTTTGTAGATTTCACTATATAACTCTATGTAAAATTACGGCCCGGGGGGTATTATTTACCACAGGGACATAATTTGAACAATCTTGATAGAGGACCTGAAGACAATGCTTTGTGCCAAACATCTAAGCTCAGGGTACTGTGGTTTCAGACAAGAGGATTTTTTAAGTTTTCATTTAAAAAAATCTATTTTAGCTCCTTTGACGTAGATATGCAATAGACCGGAAATGTTTGAACAACTTTGAAAGAAGACCATACACGGATCATTCCTGCCAAGTTTAGTAAAAATCCATCCAATAGTCTAGGAGGAGAAGTCGTTTGAAGAAATTGTTGACGACGAACGAACGACGACGGACGTCGGACACAGCACACTCAAAATAGCCCACCTTGGCACTACGTGTCAGATGAGCTAAAAATGGAATAATCCAATATAAAAGCATGGAATAATTCACTGGGCGCAAATGGATTAATTTGGCAACAATCGATTAAGGAGTTCTCGCATCTCGACGACTTCCGTCTAGTGTATGTATTCGGTAAAAAAATCGAGTCTTTGCTGGACGGGATCACAGTTGCTACTTCCGCTTTCAAAAATGATCTTAACACTGAGTCTGTGTCTTCTCGGTTGTTTTCAGCGCCTTCTTGTATACCGAAAAGTAGAATATTTCCTGCATCGATCGTGCTTTCATTTCTTGCATATCATCATAAAGCATTTGGTTCCATTTGGTCCCATTAACCCATTACCACATAGCCTTTTTATATTTTTGAAGAGAGGTGACCACTTAAAGGAGGTTGAAAGTAAAGCAAAACGCGCATAAGGCCGTTCTGCTTTATTTTAAACCTGCTTGAAGCTACCGTCTGCTAGAAAAAAAAATTTCTTATATTACATAATTGTTTATTCAAGAATGTATTAATTCGAATTATTTTTTTGAGTAGATGAATAAACCAAAAACGTAAAACGATGTATCTATGGGATAATGATTCAACAGTATTTTATGCAGGTGGCTACTTAATACGCAATAAAGATAACACAGAAGGCTTCTATGGAAGGTTTTTCCCGCATTTTACTTTTAACTTTGCTACTTTCATTTTATATTTATTACTATGATTTTAAACTTTCAATTGTAATTTTGTAATTCTTATTATTATTTAAACTTGCTGTTCTCATTATCTTTTTCTAATTTTGATTGCTATATTTCAATTACTTTTTCATAATTCTAATTTATAGTTTTATCTTTTTCTTTTATTATTATTCTTTAATCATTATTAAAATATTTATGTCTACGAGCTTTCTGCGTTATTTCAAGCCAGCATTTAGAAGTCACCTGTCTTTGATTACCTATAAGCTAACTCGAAGAAAGATTACTTAGCACATTCAACATTAGCGATGAGTATACCCATCACTTACAAACAGTGTACCTGTGAGGATTACACTTGTGCTATGCAAACAGTATATACCCTGATCAGAGGGCTCCATAAGGAGCCTTCTGATCAGGGTCTACACTGTTTGTCAATTTGAAATACATGTATATTGTTAAAATCAACCTTAAATAGTCAAAAATGGACTGGACTTATTTTGAAATTGGAATTGTCCATTAAAAGCTTCAGGGGTGAATGAGTTAATACAAGTCTTACTGTAGCCCAAGTTAATAAAATTACACATCAGATTTTAAACAATTTAAGCGAGTTCAATTAGTTTATGTCGCTCAGTGTTTCTTTCATCTGATAAAGATTGGGTTCTACACGTACTCTTTGGTGACTTGGTACACTTTAACATTATCATTACCCCACTGTCCGACATAAAGCTTGCCTTCAGTTTCTTCATAACTTATTGTGTATGGATCTCTCAGTCCGACAGCACTCGTCAGGATCACCTTGATCTTCTTACAGTCCTCCGTTATCTGGTGTACATTCTTGGAGCCTGATGCACACACATAAACATTGCCAGTACTGTCCACTATGACCTGGCGCGGGTGCTGTAGCTCGTTGTCCTTGTAGGTAGCCACCACGGTACCGTCAAACCTTAGACACATCACGTTATGACTGTACACGTTAGACACGTAAATAAGACTGCTCTCAGGGTTGATGGCAACATAGAACGGACGGGCAAACAGAGCATATCCATTACCATCAGTCTGTATCGTACGCAACACTGACCCTTTCTTGTCCATTATCTCTACCTTATGAGGGTTATAGAAACTGACGACTAGTTTCCCGTCACTGTACGCCACACCATGACAGGCTCCATTCACCCTAATATCCGTGTCAATTCCGAGGGCCGGATTAATTCTAATGAAGACGATCTTTTTCTCATCTGGCAAAGTGGTGACTACTCTGTCATCTGCTACTTTGGCTAAACTCCGGGGATCTGATGTCAATGTTATAGCTGATAACACTTTCTGTTGTTTCGTGTCAATGACCTTCACATTCTTGTTCTGATAATCAGCAATAACAAGTATATGATCTTGCATAACAATAGAGCCTGTTATGATACAGGTATTATTGTCACCTTGACGCTTCACGTTTATGTCTTCGATATGATCAGCTTTGACACTGTCTGACAGTATCCGTAGTTTCCCGAGCCAGAATGAGCCCTTTAATATCTGTTGTGTTTCTAAATTGGCATCGAATTTGAAACATTTCACCTGATTTCCTCCTTTAGCTTCGTTCAGCTCTGTCTCCAGTGACAACAACTTGTTCTGTGATTTGACCATTGCTATGTACAGTTCATTTTTCCTATTCTTGTTCTGCAAAGTTTCCATTTCTGTAGCAATGGTTTCAATTTCCGTTTGGTACTGCAAGCATTTATCGACGGCGGATTTCAACTCAGAAATCCCCTCCTGTGTAAACGTCTCTGCCTTGGCTAATAAATCCCTCTCAAGTTGGTCAATCGTCTCAAGTAATTCTAATTTGAACGCCTTGATTGCAGCAATAGCATCAGCACGGCACTGTTCGACCAGGGTGATATTGCGTTTGTATTCATCCACTAGATCTTTTGATGCTTCAGTTGTGTGTCTCAGTTTAGCCATAAACTGTTTGAAGTTGTCGGAAATGTCAAACGTCTCTGCTATATCTGGAATATATTTCACATCTCGACATGTTTTCTGGTGCTGGAAAAAGCAAATATGGCAGCCAAGGAAAGAGTGGGTGGGGCAATGGTACATTATCTCACGTCATGTTCCACTGCAGTTTGATCAGTTTTCAACAGGCGATGATTCCTCATTGGCATTGGCACTGTATGACAATCGAAGCATAGTTTACACAAGGAAGCCTTACATGTCTCACAATACCCCACAGCCGCTTGTCTCTTCCCATCACTCTGGCAAGGTGAACAAAACAACTCGTTACTTTCAGATTCTGGTGTGGAAGAAGTGTTCATTATCTCGTCGCCAGAAGTCGCCATCTTGTTACTAAGCGCTGTCGCCAGTGATCGACACAGAATCTTAGCAGATGATATCTTCTCCTCGAACAAACTGCGAAAAGATCAAACAAATATGTCATAATAATTACAAAATAAGTAATTCGTTTTCAAACAAAATTGTGGTCTTTCAAGCAGTTAAAGTCCCTGCAAAGGGTCCAACTGAAACGGAAGATAGATAGATACAGTGCTCCCTCTCTATAACAACACCCAATGGGAGACACAGAGTGTGTGTGTTGTTCGGAGGGGCTTTAATACAGAGCTTTAATACAGATCAGACGCCGCGTAACGCGGCGTCTGATCTGGATTCAACATATTTTTCACTCGTCACTATACTTATAATTCTATCAAAATGTGCACTTATATGTAATTTAAGAAAAGACAGCAGATGACAATTCAAGCAGACGATATTGCAGCAGTAAACGCATTAGACATAATTGTCCTGTTAAGGGAACTACAGCAAGGGTTGTTGTAAGGAGGGAGTCGTTGTTAGAAGGGCCGTTGTAGGGGGGGGGGGGGGAATACTGAACTAGTCCTTTATTTTTTCTTCCACTGCAGAGACTAGTTCCAGTTTATAAAGTCATGGATATGTATCTTAACACATAGTTTCCATATTCTAACAAATAATAGCTTAAAGAAGGCTGAAAGTAAAGCAGAATGCGCCTTAAAGGCGCATTCTGCTTTACTTCCAACCTGCTTAAGATGTCACATATGTTAAATACTAGGAACAGGCAATGGAGTAAGGGGTTAAACAAGTTGTACATCGACATGAAACGTGTTTCTTGCTAGTGTTAACACCTCTGCACGCTACATGTAGATGGACGTCTTTGAGATAGCTGATACAGTGGAGAATCTGTTATTCTTTCCCAATAAACGCGTTTACGCTAAAACTATTATTTGCAGTGCAAACAGTTTGAAGCCAGATCAGACGCCGGGTAACCCGGCGTCTGATCAGGCTCCAAATTGTTTGCCACCAAGATAAACATGAATTATCAGAATTGTCCAAAAGTTGTTCTTTTCTACGTTTTAGTGTTTTGCGTTTGCGTACGTTTGCGTTTAAACGGGAAAGAATAACAGATTCTCCACTGTACACACAGTTTAGATCAAAATGAGAGGAAGAGTAACAAGGTGACTCATCTGGGTCAAACGTGTTTGACACTCTGCAAGTACATCTATTCTTTAACTCTTCCAAAAACACATTTTAAACACCACATATTATATAGACGACCAATGCATTGCACGCTTAAAGGTAGCACCTTTCTCACCTTAGTTAGTTAGTTTCTTTATTTCCTCCAATATTAGGGAATATATAGAGAATTAAATTCCACTTCACATATAACTTGGATCCTAATCCGCGTGGATGACGCGTCGTCTGATCAGGATCAATACATTGTGACACTCATGTCAATATTTCTTCGGTCATAATGCTTTTAATCTAACATTTAAAATACTAGTTTTGGTAACAATTTTAATGCAGATATATGGTCGTCTAACACATCGAAATGTCACAGAAGCTATAAACATGTACCATAGAATATATTTTCCTTGACTGCCATAACATCGCTTGCTTGCACAAATATAGTCTGTTTTAATTTCTAAAGGTTAAAATATGTGGCATTTTGACTTTAACACAGTTTATGTGAGTGTCAATTAGTTTTGATCCTGGTCAGACGCCGCGTGATGCGACGTCTGAACTAGATCCAAACTGTTAAAAAACTATAACTGTTATCTAGACTGATAGGTTCAATAGTCGAACCATAATTATATACTTTCTGTAACAAAATAAGGCCTATTCTGCGTATATAAATATCTGAGTATGCCTTTCCGTGAAGAATTAAAAACATATTTATATCAAAACAGATTTTATAATGAAGACATTACAATTAACATATCCAGGAGTGTACAATTATATAGGCCAATCATAGATAACTAACACGTGTGTGAAAGGTCAAAATATTTGACAATTGTAGTTAGAATATATAGATGTTCATATATAGTAAACTTGTGTTTAATAGACTTTTCATATATATAAAGCAGGATAATGCAGAACAATCCAACAAGAGTTCTCAGCACAAATTGTATGTTTCAGTTCTAGTAAATAGTTAAACACACATAATGGATTTGAGAGAGAAAATGCTGGTGGCGAATTCTATATTATAAAAGATGCGAAATAGTTTCAAGAAACAGACTGAAAGTAAAGCTGAATGCGCTTTTATGCGATTTCTGCTTTACTTTCAAACCTGCTTTAAAGCGACTCGCAACCAGATGGTGCATTAAAAATAGTAATTTGTAAATATGTGTCAAACGCTTATATAAATGGTAAAGAATTAGTTTAGGATAAGAAATTCTGTTTAAAAAAATGTATTTCAATAAAAAAAATATTGGTCTCTGTTGGGATTCGAACCCGGGGCCCGGCATTGGCGGACAGAAGGCAAAATAGGGGAAACCGCTTAGACCAATGGACCACGGAACTATCCGTTTATCTCGGATCGATTTTAACGTATTTCAATGTGTAGCATCGAAAGTGCATACAACTTCGTAATTCGGCTCGTGTTTATGTCTGAGCCCGTGTAGAGAAGCAACAACAACAACTATACCGTCTACTAGTCGGTATAGAAAAACGATGGAAAATATCTAAAAATCTTAGATTCGGTGACGATTCTTGAGACTTTTTTTGGACTGATCATATTTTTTTAATGTCAGAAGCCAAATAATGCCACAAATTTGCTTTTATTTGAGTATTTTATTTTATTTTTACAAGTACACCATCCGGTTGCGAGTCCCTTTAAAGTGGTCACCTGTCTTCAATACTAGAAATAGACTATGGAGTAAAGGGTTAAACAAATCATATCAGGTGTATAGCAACATGAAATGTGTTTCTCGCTATTGTCAAAACTTAAGCACTCTACGGGCGAAAAAAACGACAGTTGTTGCAAACAGTTTGGATCCAAATGACAGACTGTCTCATCTCAGGGCTGCCATTTCTCCGGATTTTTCCTAAATCTTCGGATTTTTTTCTAGAACATGGTAGCTTAAAGCAGACTGAAAGTAAAGCAGAATGCATCATAAGGCGCATTCTGCTTTACTTCCAGTCTGCTTTAAGTAGTCACGTGACAACAAAACTAGAAACAGGCTATGGGGTAAGGCAACGATTCGTAAATTCGCACTTGAAAAATGCAAATTTGGAAATCTTAGGATTTTCATGTCAACTTATGGCAGCCCTGTCATTTTGATAAATTTTCTTTGACACTCTGCAAGTGCATTTATTCTGAACTCTTGCAGATGACACATTTTGCAGCGACACATGTTTGCAGACGACAAATACATAACACGTGAAAAATTAACCATTTAATCGTCATAGGCAACTAAAGCCCACTTTACAGACAGTTTCGAACCTAACCAGACGCCGTGTGACGCTGCGTCGGATCAGGACCCAAACTGTTGGACACTCCCAATGGCTCATGTCAATATGTCTTCGGTCAAAGTTTTTTCAATCTAACTTTGACATAAACATTTGTTGTAACTATTGCTTAATGTAATCTAACACACACTGTCATAATATCGTCTGATTACACAATTGTCGTCTGCTTTTTTAAAGTCTGGATTTTGAGGCATTTTGTCTTCAAACATTTATGTGAGTGTCGATCAATTTTTACTAAACTGCTTACGCAGCAAAATGTTTGCGTAAGTCAAAATTTTAATTTTTAATTTATATTTTTTATTATCACTTGCTACAAACAGCAAATAGCCAGATCAGTGGCTATTTGCTGTTTGCAAACGTTTATGGTCGAAAAATAAGAGTTAAACGATTTTGACTTACGCAAAAATTTTGCGTAAGTAGTTTAGTAAAACGAGCCCTAGACGCCGCGTTATCGTAGCGTCTGAAGTCACAAAAATAAATGTTGTTGAGAATTTTACTGAATTGTTTATAAAGTCGAATTATAATAAAAAGTGTTGTATGTACTTTCTCTGACAAAATAAGGTTTTTCTGTCTAAATAAATCACTGAAGGCTTTAAAAGCTGACTCATAATAGAAAGTGGTAGTTATGTATATTATACAAACCTACTTTCCGTACATGTAACAAAATAAGTTTTATTTTCTGTGAATAAATTACTCAATATGCCATTTTGTAAACCATTTTAAACAGATTGACATCAACACAAATTAGTCAATAAAGACAATAACAATTAAAAGATACAGACTGTATGCCGAAGAAAACTATGAAGACCAATCATAGATGACAAAACGTGTGTGTAAGATCAAAATATTTAACACGTGTTGATCATATCCATATAATTATGTTCATATATACAGTGCTCCTCTATTCAACAACACCCAATGGGAGACACATATTATGTGTGTTGTTCGGAGGAAGTCGTTATAGGAACGGAAAATAAGGAATTTAACTTACATTTGCAAACAGCTTTAATCCAGAACTGGATTCAAACTGTTTGTCACTTGTCACTTTATTTATTCTATCAACATATCCCCTTATATGTAACTTTGAGAAAAAACAAAACACGACAATTTTAAGCTGACGATATCGCAGTAGTGCAAGCGTTAGCCATAAATGTCCTGTATAGGGAACTGCGGCAAGGCTCGTTGTAAGGAGGGAGTCGTTGTTTGAAGGGCCGTTGATGGGAGGGAGCACTGTAGCTGTGATAACGTATCTCCAACTCTAGACTAAAGTCTAATATAATTGGTAGCCATTTATCAACTCAATTATGACATCGCTGCTAGTTTATATACAGTTAACTGGGGTTTACATATTATATAAATCGACCGTTTATATTAGTAAAGCAGATTAGAGTAAAACCTCTCTATTACGACCACTAAAACAAAGGCTAATTGATTTATAAAAGACAGGTGACAGCTGAAAGTAATGTGACAGTAAAACAGAAAGCTCCTAAAGGAGTGCTCTGTCTTACTGGCACATTGCTTTAAGCAGTCACCTGCCGTGAACATCTAAATAATTAACACAACTTAGTGGCCATAATAGAGAAGTTTTACTGTAAAACAGAAAAGTCCAACTTTAATGGACGTTCATCAGTTGATTAACACTCGTGAAGCATTTAACCGACTTCTGCACGCTGTCGTCAAATTGGTTATACAGTAACTGTGGCAAATTGTCTAAATACATATTACATACCGAGCTAGTAACTCGGCGGCTCGTCCAATGCTCCAAATAAGAGGAAGCTAGTAAACTCAACAAATCAAACATTAATTACTCATTTCAGCACCAAATCCTATGGTGTTACTACTCATTAGAATCGTCTCTAAGAAACTATTGTAATCAGTAGTGACACCATATGGTTTTACAGCGCTTCCTCTCTACAAAGACACTCAATGGGAGACAAAAATGTGTTTTTGTTCAGAGGGAGTCGTTAAAGGGAAGGGAAATTGGCTTTTATTTGTAAACAGCTTGAATCCAGATCAAAGGCCGCGTAACGCTGCGTCTGATCTGGACTCAAGCTGTTTGTCACGTGTCATTAAGTGTTTTTCTCAGAAATGGTCAAATATGTAACTTTTAGAAAAACAGCAGACGACAATTTTATGCAGACGATATTGCAACAGTGAAATTGAAAAGGTTGGACAAAATTGTCTTGTTGGGGGGGGGGGCATCGGTGAGCGTCGTTGTAAGGAGGGAATCGTTGTTCGGAGGGCCGTTGTAGGGAGGGGCACTGTATACAAAAATAAAGATTATAGTTTTTGAAATACTCCTCTTATCTAGAGCCGGCTGGTTATTACAACTCTGGGGAACTGTCGTAGACGACAATGTTTTGGAGACGACAATTACATATAGCGTGCAGAAGATAAGAGATGAAACCTGATAGTCCGGCAGAGAAATGAGGGTTTGAAGGTCCACCTAGAAATGGCGTCCTAAGTTTTTTTCTTGATTGATATTGATAGTTCAAAGCATTGTCATTCAGAATTGACCGGGTGCCACCTTGGCACCCTTGAGCATTTTGATATATTTCCGATTTACCCAACCCACCATTTTTTACTAATTTCCACGAAATTGGTCCTTTTATGCTATACCCCGGCATCGAATACCGGGTAAATTCCTTGAAAGTTTAAGTATTATATCAATGAAACTTAAACCATAGATACGCCTTAATGTGAGTAGCATGTTGCATTGCAGTTTGATGACCTTGACCTTTGCCCTTGACCTCTGTGACATTTGTAAATTGTTTTGCGTTTTATAGGTCAATTTTGGACTAAGTACTTCAATTACATTCACATAACTTCACATGTATGTGCACTTCAACAAGTAAAACTAGTTACAATAGTAAATTACTAACATTGCCCTTTAACCTTGACCTCTGTGGCCTAGATTTTTTTCTTTTTGGTCAGTGTTGGACTAAGTACCAGCAGCTAGGGTCACGTAACTGTACATGCTTTTGTGCGTCAAAATATTTCATTCTTAGCATATAGTTTTGGTGGTATACACTTACTCAACAGCTTAGTTGCTGATGATGGTAGTTTGATGGCAGACAGTGGCTTAGCCTTTATATTTGCTGATGCATTGAAAGAGTGAAGTACATAGTGAAATGCTGCATTAAAGTTCTGATTCAGGTCATGTTAACTAACAATGGCAGATGTGGCATGGCTTACCTGAAAGAAAGGGAGGCTCTCCGAAGAGCGGTGCTCAGAATATTTTTGAAAATTAAGATTTGATGAGGCATGGACGAGGTATATAAAATTGAATATGTCATATGTTCATTGAAATCCCCTTTATGTGCCATGGGCATGTGGCCAATTGCATAATTAAGATTATGATTAAGCAGAAATACGCATAGGCTTTAGAATTCATATGTACAACCAGTTGCAAGCAAACTTTGAAATCATGGTGGCTCACAGGGATGATCCTGAAACTGACTTTGAGGGGCACAAAGGAGACGGAAAATAGAAAAAAACGCAAAGGACAAGGAAGGCACGGTAAGACAAGAGGACCATGATGGCCCTAAAATCTCTCACCTGAATTGAACGAGTAGTTTTATCCTTATATATTCAAATGTGTAGACACTAGAGCGCAAACGTTGTTAAAGTCTTGCCTTTTCGAGCCTATCTGAGTGCATCAAGGATGCATAACTCTTGACAAAGGGGTTCTATTGCACACAAACTGTAACTTATGGAAGAACTTACATTAATATGCACTGTGAGCAAGTCAGTTTAAAGTGCATTTAAAAAATTGTAGTTGCTAGATTGATAAAGAAATTGATAAAGATAGCATTTTCAACAGTAGTTACTGAAGAAATGGAATCAGATGATGTGCATAACAGCTAGAAACCAGACTAGGGACTGCTAATAGAATTGGACAAACACAATATCAGAGAAGAAATCACCGTGACCAAAAGAATGTGATGGTAGGTCAACTCATGTGAAATCAACTCAATAATCTTCGAAAGTCTTCAAGCTAGCAGCCATGAGGTTGATATCGGAGATGTTCTGTCCCATGAATTGACACCTTTTCCAACAGCACTGTTTGGTGATCATAATGATATGACAGTTAAAAATATTTATAAAGAAATTCCAAAATAAAATCTAGATAGGAGTTTTTGACACAAAAATGGGACCAGTAGACAGTCACCATAGACGGATCGATATTATTAAGGTTTTATGACATACCCCACAAAAGGCTCTGTGCAGAACATCTAAGTTGGAGGAAAACAATGTTGACCTATATATACAGCACTTACATTTCTATAAGTGTACGAGAGCAACAGGTTAAAATCGATTACTATCAGATGCATGCTAACAGCATATTACCAAAAACAGTTTATCTTACAGTCACTGAAAAAAAGAGTTAATGAAGCTGATAATCTCTTACATTCTAGATGCTGAGACTTTTCAAATTGAGCACACACAAATTAACAAGCAAGTGATAATAGGTAAAAATGAAACACAAGCTTAAACAAGCCGATGTATTATTTCAGAAAGAAACATTTGAAAGCAACATATGAAGAGATAGACAACATGATTGTGTAGTAGGTATTCTCGTGCATAAGAAATTATTCGAATCCTAAGCTGTCAGTCATATTATTAACCCTTTCACCGCCAGAATCGCCTAAAATCGAATTTGCAAACAGTTTTGATCCTGATCAGACGCCGCGTTATGCGGCGTCTGATCAGGATCAAAACTGTTTGGCACCCGTTTCGATATTTCTTATGTCATACTCTCTTAATTCTAACTTTGAAATGATATTGCAGACAATAATATTGAAGCAGACGACACAATAACGGTGTAGGGGTAAAAATCTCAAAAATAATTTGGCGGTGAAAGGGTTAAACAAGATGGGCGAATAAAATGTTAATCAAAGCTATTATTGATATTGCATGTGGCAAACATATGGACATTGCTGAGGACATTCTTTCTGCACATACCTTCTCGGGATGTAACACAGTTGCAGACAGCTTTGAAATAGGAACGTGAACTGCTGCAAGGAAATACTTGTGGTCCAACCATGTGTTTTAACTTATCGGTTGACTTGATTTTTCTATTGAAACTTACATTTCACAAGCAATAGTATTTCCCCGAGTTCATATCTGAAACACGCGTTCAAGTATAAACCACACAGCTTAGCGATGAAACATCAGCAAACCTCTGCTACCTTGATTTAGGCATTCATTAGAGGAAACAATCTACCTGAAATTGACCGAACAGGGTTTGGCTGGAGGAAGGATAAACAGAGCGGAAACCTTGTCATAACGCTATAGTAAATTTGTAAACAGAGCAATGTGTCTGTCAGGGTACGCTCGTAGCATGCCCTGTAGAGCGTAAATATTGATATGTAACAGCATGCATGGACGAGTTGGGTTTTAGGGTACTGCAACACAGAATAGATCATATAGCGCCGATAAAAGATGAGAGGTGATGAGATGAGATGATGATGATTTCAGAAAGATGATTTCGACTAGTCTCATTCGTTGCGAATCAGCGCATGGGAACAAAAATCAGCGACCTGCCTTCCTTTTAGATATTGACAGCGGGCATTATCTCGGTCAAATACGCAAAAATAGTCCTATGACAATTAAGCCCCAGAACCCCGATCAGGTAGGAAGTCTCTGGGGTTAACTGTAAAAGCGCTCTTGTGAACAAATACCAGGTGCTTAAAAAGAACCAGTCAAGAAACAGCTGTTTATTTTGACTTTTGAACATTTTAAATATTTTAAGCATTTCTATCGCAATGTTGGCCGCTTTCTTGATTACGGAAATGCTCAAGGTGAAAAGATGTCCCCCAAAGTATTTCAATAATGAGTATCATTCTGTCAATAATAAGTATCATTCTGGTAAGGTCAAACCATTTAGAAATAAGAAATAAAGATTGTTGTTGTTTTGACTTATCTTATTTTGATTTAAAGCATTTCGGTCAACGCTTTGGTCGCCATCTCGAATACATGGAAATGCTCAAGGGTGACAAGATGTCATCCACGTACAGTTCCATAAGAAGTATCATGTTTTCAATAATAAGCATCACCATATTAGATATACGGAAATACTCAAGGATGAAAAGATGTTACAAATTACATTTCATCAATAAGTATCATAAATCTAATAGTAAGTATAATTACGTTGATATCGAGTCAGTTATGAATATAAAATGTATGGTTGTTGATTTTTCGATATCATTTGCTAAACAAAATTGTCATCACTATTTTTGCCGCCATCTTAAATATCCGGAAACGCTCAATAATAAAACGATGTCACCCGTAACATTTCAATAATTAGTTTGCTTATTTCAATAACGAATACCATAATGGTGAGATCAAATCAATTATAAAAAAAAAGAAATTATGAATGCTGATTTGTTGACCATTTTGTTTTAAAGCATTTAGGTAGCCATTTAAGCCGCTATTTTGAATATACATATGTGCTCAAAGGTCATCCGTAACAGTTCAATAATATGTATCATCATTTCAGTAAAAACTTTCATGATGGTGGAGTCAAATAAATCTAGAAAACCAAACTATGAATGCTGAAGTTTAGAGTAGATTTTAACGCATTTGGATAGCCATATAAGCAGCCATTTGAATAAACGGAAATGCTGAAGGGTGACAAGATGTCACTCGTAACATTTTTGAAACATAAATTGTCCATGTAATAATAACTCTCATTATGGTGAGGTCAAATCAGTTTAAAAAGAGAAACAATGAATGCAGTTTTTTGGACTATAGTTTCGGTAGCCATTTTGGCCGCCATCTTGAATATACAGAAATGCTCACGGGTGAAAGGATGTCATCCGTAACAGTTCAATAATATGTATCATCAGTTCAGTAATATCTATCATTTTGGTGGGGTCAAATCAGTTGAGAAAACCAAACTATGAATGCTGAAGTTAAGAGTAGTTTGTTTCAACACATATAGGTAGCCATTTTAGCCGCCATTTTGAATATACTGAAATGCCAAAGAGTGACAAGATGTCACCCGTAATATTTTGAAAACATTAAATACCTTTTGAATAATAACTATCATTATGGTGAGTTCGAATCAATTAAAAAAAGAAAAATGAATGCTGATTTGTATGCTATTTTGTTTAAAAGCCTTTCGGCAGCCATTTTGGCCGCCATCTTGAATATACGAAAATGCTCAAGGGTGACAAAGTGGCACCCGGTTTTCAATAAGTAACATATGCTGAAGTAGAATCAGTCGAGAAAAAAACTTAGGACGGCATTTCCAGGTCAAGTCAGCCCTCTGCCGGACTATGATTAATGTTGTGCACTATAAGGAACACACGTACTGGATTCATGTAAAAATGAACCCGATTTTCTGCATTCCTAAAAGCGAAATAAACGACATAAATTATGGGCAAATTCCATGAATCGCGCTAGCGATTCAAGGTAATTTTCCGACTATTTTCGGCCGTTTATTTCGCTTAAACGCCGAAACATGTCTGTACAAAAGAGAACTAAAATTAAGACTGAATTCAACCCAACCCAACGCAATGCAATCAATATTAAGACTGAATTCAACCCAACCCAACGCAATGCAATCAATGGTCTATGCGTTTTGACGACCAGAAACTATACTAACACGATAAAGAAAGTGTTCATTTTGGCTTGAAGGACTTGTGTTATACAAACCAAAGACGAACTTCGTATCAAAATACGCAAAATTGTATTGGATTCACGATTGTGTATTTTTAATGGTGATTTAATAATTTGCAGATCATAAGTTTGCGTGTGAATGACGATGGTATGACAAGTAAAATGAAAGTTGCAGACTTGTAATGTTTTGTAATTTTCGTTTGGCAATCGACCAATCTTTTTGTGTCAAACCATGAGGCATAGAGCTTTAAAATGTAGACCTCTACCAAACTTGTTCAAATTATGCCACTGGGGTCAAAATTGGCCCCGCCACGTGGGCCACGGCACGAAGGAATAACGACATTCATTCGTGTCGTTATTCATTGGCATATATCGAGTTATAAAAACATTACAAGTCTGCAACATTTACTTTTCACGCCATCGTTGTTCAAGAGTATGATCTGTAAGTTATTAAATCACACCATCGTATAGTCAATACATTGTTTGCGCATTCATGTTGATACCAAATTTATCTAATGTTTGTACTTATAAGTATAACAACAGTCCATCAAAGTTTCTTTATCGTGTGCGTATATATGCATACAGATGCGCTTCCAATGTGACTAACACTGTAACATAGGAATTAAATAATAACAATATGTAAAACTTACTTTATAGGCGGCTACATTTGCTTGAAAATGTCTATACGACCTGGGGGAGGCATCGTCGCCATTTTCGTTGATAACGATGAGGCCTTGTGGGTATATTACAAAACAAAAGTAGACTTTCAAACCCAGCAGAGTAAGGGGGACAACTCGTATAGTTCTGATGCAAACTTTTCTTTCACAATTTAGCAAACTGACATAATAATATATAAATGGTTTATGAACACTTTCAAACTGTACATGTAACTCCATGTATGCCTAGATATTGCAATAAACTCTCCCTGTATATACTTGCTAGAACATTTCATTGTAGATATACATGTACATGGGTGATCTAAAGACAGTGCAGTGTTTGTCAATACAAACAATATTTCATATGATATAGCGCTAAGCGTAGACCCTGATGAGACGCCGCGTAATGTGGCGTCTCATCTGGGTCTACGCTGATTCCCAATGTCCACCTTAGTATGGGTTACTTATCAAACACTTTTAAAATTTCAGGTGCACAGTTTTAATTATAGTTTCTTCCCAGGGTATATGAGGATTTATTCCTGGCTGAGGAAAATAACGTTGCCCGAGACATTAGGCGAGGGTTACATGAAATTACCAGACGGGAATAAATTCTCATGTACCCTTAGAAGAAACAGTAAAAGTAATAAGTTTTCATAATTAAACTCTTGTTACGAACACATCCAACCCTAGGGATGAGTATAATCGTCGTTAACAAACAATGCCTATGTGAAGGTATACTGGTTGTATGCAAACAGTGTAGACATTGAACGGAGGGCTCTCAGAGGAGTCCTCTGATCAGGGTCGATTCTGTTTGTCATTTTGCAATAAATTGTTAAAATCAACCCTAAATGGTAAAACACAGACTGAACGTAATTGGAAATTGGAATTGTCCGTTGAAAGTTTCAGGGATGGATGAGTTAAGGCACATTCTGCTTTCTTTCAGTCTGCATTAACTAGTTACCTGTAATGGTAAAACATGGTTATAATAGACGAGAAAATTCAGTTGGTTTCAATCTTTTATACACTCCAATGTTACATGATAAAATGATGTAAGTGCATATTCTACTAAACACGTATCTTATAGTACACCTATGTAACAACTCGGTAAATGTGTAAGTCTTACACAGTAAACGTGTTCTAGAAAACATCATAGTATAAATGTCAAACTATCAATTTATATTTATTTGAGCAAACTGGTTATAAGTAAATGCAGTTAACCCAGTACATAGTTGGATTTATTCTTCGGAAAAAATAAACTAGATCTAGCACACTTCTCATAACACAATAATTATATTTGAATACAATTAGCAAATTTATCAGCCAACGGTATTCAACTGCAAACAGTGCAGAGTCTGATACTGGTATACAATGTATGCAATCATGTTTAATTATTTCTTCTGTAAAATCTAAGTAACAGGGCTTCCATTTCTCCGGAATTTCCCGAAATCTTCAGATTTTTATCCTAGCGGATGGTAGATTAAAGCAGGCTGAAAGTAAAGCAGAATGCGCCTTAAGGCTCATTCTGCTTTACTTTCAACCTGCTTTAAGTAATCGTGATTGAACATTTGAAAAATTCGAAATCTTAGGATTTCTCATGATAAACTTATGGCAGCCATAAAATAACATTATGACTCAGGTCATCGCAATAGACACATAAATCTTCCAATAACAATTTAATAACAATTTCACATGTGTTATTCATTCGTGACAATTTTGACAATGTTAAACAATTTAAAATAAGTTTTAAAATAAAATTAATAAAATTATTTGATATTGCATTAACGTTGTAAACAGATTTACATTGTAAACAGATTAAAATTTCACCAACTCTATACTACAACTAAATGTATTAAACATATTTATTTACTGGTACATTTATATCAATATACCACTTTATCTTATAATTAATAAACTTTGTACAATTTGGCACCTTATGTTTAAATGCTAAGTAAAGTCAATCTTGTATTCAGCGACCAGTAAGTGAAGTAGTGTAGATAACATTAAAGATAAGTGCCTGCTTAATGCAGGATAGAAATAATGCAGATGTTATAGGAGTGTTCTGTATTACTTCAATCTTGCATCAAGCAACCACATGTATACAAAACGTGTACAATGCGACTACCATATACCACTGTTTATATTTATATATATATATTTATTATATGACATTGATGTGGAAAAAAAATCAGATTTTAAATGTTGTATTATGGTGTTTTGACAACATTTTGACATGTTTGAGATTATTTTTACCAATATCTTTCTGTATGGTTGCAACAGGGGGTAGTCGAGGAATGGGTATGGGGTAGAACACAACAAACACCTTTGGAATTAAGTAGTCTCCTGTCTAAAGAAACCTCTATGCTACTTCAAAATGCTGGTGCTTAACACAAGCCTTGCTATAATAATAAAGTTAATCAAAACATATGTGTCTTAACAGATTCAATAAATATTCTCGACATAATTTCTAATTTTTGGGCAGACAAATTTACAGTTGAATTTCGATATCTCGAATTCAGTGTTTTCAAAATTATCTGTATTTTAAAGTTAAAACGTGGCTAAGCAACGTTTTAACTTTGAAATATGGGTATGTTCGACTTAGCCGAGCATGCAATAATGCAGTTCATATGTGGAACTATTGGTTAGTTCGAGTTAAATGAGTTCGAGATATCGAAGTTCGACTGTACTCTCAATAGTATTCACTGCAGTAAAAGAGTTAAAGGAAAATACACCCAGTAAAGTACATGTTTACACATTTCATAAACTGGAACCAGTTTGGTACACCATTAATTAACTCATTTACCCCTGAAACTTTAAATGGACAATTCCAGTTCACAATTATATTTAGTCCATTTTTGGATACTTAGGGTGGTATTTAACAATATTTTACAAAATGTCAAACAGTGTAGACCCTGATTAGAGGGCTCTAATCAGGGTCTATACTGTTTGCATAGGACAAGTCTACTCTTGATAGGTGTATGTTTTTTTTCAAGATGCGTCTCTATACTCGTCGCTAGGGTTCAATGTTTTAAAGTCCAATACTATTTTTCCATGAAATATAGATTCTGCTCCCTCTAACAATGATATCTAACAAATATAGGTAACAAACAGGTCTTAACAACGTTTTGTGTGATTCTTTGGCTGTCTGCATAATTATGCATAATCTATGTTTCTTATTGGAGGTAATATGGTTTGAGGACACTTGATTACCAGGAAGCAAATGAAATGCAAGTAGTCAAATTAGTGTTGTGCAGCCTTTCAAAATTATAATATTCATGAACAAGCTGTATTTGATAGGGAATGAAACTGAATGCAAGACAATAGTAAAACAGAAAGCTCCTGCAAGAGTTTTTTACTCTATTTTTGTTCTGCATCAACCTATCCATCCCTGGAAATTCAAAATTGAATGGACAATTCCAGCTCTAAATTAATTGTTTGTCCATTATTCATAATTAAGGATTGTACATGTATTTTATAATATATTGAAAAATGACAAACAGTGTAGACTCAGATCAGAGGGCTCCTATAGGAGCCCTCTGATCTGAGTCTACACTGTTTGCATTGGACAAGTGTGCTCTGCATCATGCACTGCAAAGACTGCATATACTCATCAATAGGGCTAACAGGGTTATTCTGAACAAAAGCAAAGTAAAAGCTCCTGAAGGAGTTTTTCTCGTGTCACTTTTGCTCTACATTAAAATCACCTGTCTGTGCTTCTTCAAAGAAAAGCTGCCTTACACATGTTTGACTGTTGATACTGAAGCGCAGTGCCTGGTGAATGCAAGCGGAAGCTGGTAAAAGACAGCAAGACCATTCTGTTTAGGTACTGTGAAGACGTTATATATATTGTTTCCCATTTAAACGATGCTAAACGCAATCACAAGACAATAATATGCAGCAAATGACAATTTTTTGTTGATTGTAAATATTGTTTTTAATGTGATTGGCAAACAGTTTTGAGCCTGATCAGATGCCAGGTTACCCGGCTTCTGGTCAGGCTCCAAAATGTTTGCATAGCCTTTTATTAGGACATAATTGTTTAAGCATTAACATGTTTATACGGAAAGAATTGTCTTTTCTATTATGTACAGTAACTACCGGTACACCAAAATATGTTTAAATATTTTAATTTATCTGTTTACTCATACAAAATGCATTTGTAAAACAAGACGCCAAGACAGGTACACTGATATCTACATATGACCTTCGCATTCATAGGTCACCACTGGAAGCTGTGCTGTGTAAATAGGCTTTACAGCTGCAGTAAAATTATATACATGTCAAATAGGAAGTACTGTATAACTCATCTTTAATGCATCTGGGCGCAAAGCAATGACTGATGTTAAGATTGTAGATTGACAGAAGGAATACCAACATTTAGACAGCTTAAACATCTGTCAGACTTTTGCTAAGCAGCAACTAAAAAGGAGAAGTCTTAACCCATTAACCCATAGCCTGTTTCTAATTTTGAAAAATAAGTTAGCTACTAAGCATTTAAAGCAGGTTGAAAGTAAAGCAGAATGTGCCTTAAGGCACATTCTGCTTTACTTTCAGCCTGCTTTACGCTAACATCTGCTAGAATATAGAAAATATTTCTTATCATACATATTTATACATGTAACTGTATAAATTGGAAATATTTTCTTCTGTGGAGAAATAAGTTAGACGTATTTATGGGGAAATGGGTTAAAAACGTCTTAAAGGTTTGTTGCAATATAATGCATAGTAAATGTAACACAGACAACTCCTATAGGAGCTTTCTGTATTACTTTCTCTACACATTAACCCTTTACCTTATAGAAGCACCTTTTAGCAAAATTCCGTTTAATCCTCCGCCCAAGAAAATAATTCCAATCAATACAGTCATGAATATGTATCAGAAGGAATACTTTCTTAATTCTAGCAAAAGGTAACTTAAAGCAGGCTGAAAGTAAAGCAGAATGCGCCCTACTTTACTTTCAACCTGTTTTAAGTACTCACCTATTTTCAAAACTAGAACAGGCTATGGGGTAAAGGGTGAAGCAGTCACATAACTGTATCTTATAGATTCTCAACTGTTCCTCCATGAATTATTGCTTAACTAAAAATTCCCACGTTCCAAAATATTCCGTCTAAAGGTTATATAAATGGCAAAATATGCATGTTCTGTGGATGCAATAGTAAGGGACTATCGGACAAAAATAAATAAAACAAACGGGTAACCTCTCTCCAGCGGACAAAAATAAATAAAACAAACAGGTAGCCTCTCTCCTGATGGAAGCATAATCAGAAGCTTTTTTAACATAAAAATGTAGACCCAGATCAGACAGCTCCTGAAGGAACTTTTGAGTTCTAGGTTTCAGGTAATGTTTTACACAATTCTTGAAATATAATTTCTATTTGAGTTGCATAGAGGGACAGTATCATAGTATAGTATAAATTGAAAGACTGATTTTGCAAGGCAATGTTATCTACAATCATTATCAACAAAGCTCAAGATAAGGGGAGTATTTCGAAAACTAAAATTTCTGCATTAAACCCTATGGTGTTAATACTTATTAGAATTGTCTCTTTGAGACAATTCTAATGAGTAGTTACACCATAGAAATTGGTGCTGAAATTAGTAAGAAAAGCTGGATTATTGATCGGTTTACTCCCTCTCATCTGGAGCCATGATTAAAATAGGAAAACTCTCTTGATCATGAAATGATAGGAAATAATGTTAGCCTTACTCATATTCTGATGTACTTAAGTGGACAATTATATCCAACTTTCTAATTATTAATAGATAACAAATTATGACACAAGTCTTACAAATGTACACAGTTAAGCCACTCTAGTACAAAAACTGAAAATCAGACAAATAAAAACAGTAAAACCTCACTAAAAAGGCTAATTAATAATATAAAATACAAGAAACAGCTTAAAACAAGGTGACAGTAAAACAGAAAGCTCCTTTTAGCAGTCACCTGTTTTAAACACATAATAATTAACCAAATTTAGTGGTCGTAATAGAGAGGTTTTACTGTAGTATCAAATACAGGGGACAGCTTAACTCATTCACCTCTGAAACTTTTAATGGACAATTCCAGTTTCAAATAAAACCTATTCTACTTTGAAAAGTTAAAACAATTTTTTACAAGATTTAGCAAAATTACAAACAGTGCAGACCCTGATAAGAGGGTTCCTATAGGAGCCTCTGATTTAGGTCTTCTCTCTACATTGTTTGTATATATTGAGTGTACTCTTCATACAGAGCTCCAGATAAGGGGAGTATTTCAAAATCTAAAATCTTTATTTCTGCATTAAACCCTATGGTGTCACTACTCATTAGAATCGTCTCGAAGAGACGATTCTAAAGAGTAGTAACACCATAGGGTTCAGTGTTAAAATGAGTGAGAAATTGTTTGATTTGTTCAGTTTACTCCCCCTTATCTGGAGCCCTGTTCATATGTATATTGCTTGTAAAGGATTTGTATTCTCGCCACTATGGTTCAAAGAGTTAAAGCAAATTGAAAATAAAACAAAACGCTTCTGCTTTCATCTTACTTAAACAGTTGAGAAGACATTCTTTCCCAATAAAGGTGTTTATTCTAAAACAATTATTTCCATAACAAACAGTTTGTAGCCAGATCAGACACTAGGTAGCCTAGCATCTGATCAGACTCCAAACTGTTTGGCAGATTATAATGAATAATAGAATTGTCAAAATATTGTCCTTTTCTGCATTTCGTTGCAATGTGTTGGTATTTCGTTTGATTTCTAATCGGAAAGAATAAAATCTTCTCCACTGCAGCAACTACTTGTCTTAACCAATTACCCCATAAATACGCCTTTTTACACATGTAATTTTTTCTTCCACTGAAGAAAATAGTTCCGATTTATACAGTCAAGATGTATAAAATAAGAAATATTTTCTATATCCTAGCACATGGTACCTGAAAGCAGGCTGAAAGTAAAGCAGAATGTGCTTAACTTTAAACCTGCTTTAAGTAGTCACATATCTTCAAAATTAGAGCCAAGCTATGGGGTAATGGGTTAACCCATTACCCCATCGCTTGTTTCTAGTTTGAAAGATAGTTGACCACTTGAAGCAGGTTGAAAGTAAAGCAGAATTCTGCTTTACTTTCAACCTGCTTTAATCTATCATCTGCTATAATATAGAAAATATTTCTGATGATACATATGCATGAATGTACAAAGTGGAACTATTTTCTTCAATTAAGGAATAAATCAAAGACGTAAAACGGCGCATTTATGGAGTAATAGGTTAAACACCTAAATCTTAAGTGGTTGTAATAGAGTGATTTTACTGTGCTCTTTACCAATAATCAGACATTAATTTATAAAGGATGACATCTCAAAACTTGCTTAATGTAGTACACCCCTGAAATCAAGCCAACATCTGTTGCTATTGGTACTAATCATAGAGTGATCATTACAGCTATTCTCGTAAACTGATAGTCCATGCTATACCAAGTTCGAGCATGAGCATAGTACGGTATGGACTATGATATGACCAGAAATGCTGATCACTATCAGTAGAGTACTGATATTGGTTGCCAATGGCCCAATTACACTAAGAGGTGTACTACCTTAAAAGTGGAATCTATAGTAACACCACACCAATCATAAATATAAGTTATAATAAATATGACGCCTAAATATAGACAAAAAAAAGTTTCAAAAACAAGGATTTTGTCACATCATATAATACACAGGAATTTTCTATAGTATAGGAACTTTTCTAAGAATTGCACAAAAAACAATGGACCCAGTCCATGGACATCAAATGTAAGTTATCTATAAGTAAAATGGTAAGCACAGCAATAATATTATAGGCAAGAACAAAACAATGCATTGGCTATGGAAAATAGCATTTCACACATACGATCACACACTTTTGATCCTTTACCTCATTAATATGCCTTTTTACTACTCCAACATATTTATCTACTGAAGAAAATAGTTCCACTTTATATACCATTAGTTATGAATATGTAAAATAAGATTTTTTTTTATCCTTAAGGTGCATTTTGCTTTACTTTCAACCTTCGTTAAGTGGTCACACATCTTTAAAACTAGAAACAGGCTACTGAGCCAACCAATTATCCCATAGCACTTTTAGTTTTAATGACAGGTGACTACTTAAAGCAGGTTTAAAGTTTTAAAGAAAAACAAAATGCGCCTTAACCCTTAGCCTGCCAGTCACGACTATAGCTCCATATGCAAACAGCTTGGATCCGGATGAGACGCAGAGTAACTCGGCGTCTCATCCGGATCCAAGCTGTTTGACACTCGGACAAAATGTTCAGCAATTTTGAGCAACTTTGAAGCACTTTGAAACTTGAAGCAGACGAGAAATATAGCAGACGACAATTTATTTGGCGGGCTAAGGGTTAAGGCGCATTCTGCTTTTATTTCAGCCTGGTTCAAGCTACCATCTGCTAAGATATAGATAATATATCTCATGAAATTTATTCATGACTGTATATACTAATACTGGAAGATAGGTGACCACTTAAAGCAGGCTAAATGTAAAGCAGAATGCACCTTTAAGGTGCATTCTGCTTTATGTTCAGCCTGTTTTAAGCTACGGTATAGAACACATTTCTTACGGTACATATTCATGACTATAAAGCGGAACTATTTTCTTCAGTAGAGGAATAAATCAAATGCATAAAAATGCATATCTATGAAGTAAAGGGTTAAGCAAATGAATCTTCACTTGAGTGGCAATTGTGCTAAAGTTTTACAGTAGCAAAATACTCCAAAGTGACTATCAAAAATTAGAACATAACCTACATTTTAAACCAATCAAACTGCCTTTTGCACCCCATTAACCCATTACCCCATAAAAACGCCTTTTTAAGCCTTTGATTTATTCATCGATTGAAGAAAATAGTTCCAATTTATACTGTTACAAATATAAATCATAAGAAATGTTTTCTTTAATCTAGCAGATAATAGCTTAAAGCAGGCTGAAAGTAAATCAGAATGTGCCATAAGACACATTCTGCTTTACTTTTAACCTGCTTTAAATTGTCACGTATCTTCAATACTAGAAACAGGCTATGGGGTAATGGGTTAAGTACGGAACTTAATCATTAAGAATTTTGTTGTTTTTGGACATCGCGTATAGATAACTCTGCCTCGTAGCAACTAGTTGTAAATACTGCCATATTTGGCAATCTAACAACCAGAATAAGCGAGGTTTGTTTACGATAAACGTGGGAATATTCTATCATCGGCCATGCAAAATATATAGGTTACATATCTTAATGGCTAAGAAGGGGGTCACTCGCTGCGCTCGCTCTGCCCCTTCTTAACCATTCAGATTTCACTTAATATGTTCTAACTATAACTGGCTTTTCATTATCTTAGCCTTATTATGACAAAAGTGTGGTGAAGATTGGGCAACCGTTATCAAAGACAGAGTAAAACATGAGCAAATTTAGTACCTTTTGGCTACTTAAGGTCAATAACTCTTAACAGTTTTAGCATTTAAGTTGGCCATTAAATATATTTTGCACATAAATGGTGGAAAAAGTGAGAGAATTTGACAACCTTTTGACAACAGTTACTGAAGGGTCACAACTCCAGAATAGGAAAATTTGGCTTGTAACAAAAAGGCTGAAATCAAACACAATATGCATATCTTCAATTGGAAGCGAACCATCATCACGCATCCTGGCAAATTTCCCAGAATTCCATCAAGTGGTTATAGAAAAGTAGTGTGGACACAAAAATTTAACATTGAAATTGGCCCATATAAAAGCATTACTTTAATCTCACTTGAGCTCTTTCACCGTGGTAAGACGAAACCCAAAAGCTTATTCTAACAACACAATTAAAATTGACAATATTTATTAAGTTATTAACCCATTACTCCATAGATAAGCACTTTTACGCCTTTTTAATACTTATTCCTCCACTGAAGAAATAATTACAAATTTACACAGTCATGAATATATATCATAGGAAAATACAGTAAAACCTCTCTATTACTACCACTAAAACGAAGGCTAATTGATTGTATAATAGACAGGTGACAGCTTAATGCAAGGTGACAATGAAACAGAAAGCTCCTAAAGGAGCTTTCTGTTTCACTGTCACCTTGCTTAAAGCGGTCACCTATCTTAAACACCCTAATAATTAACATAATTTAGTGGTCGTAATAGAGATTTTTTACTGTAGTTCTATATTCTAGCAGATGGAAGCATAAAGCAGGTTAAAAGTAAAGCAGTATATGCCTTAAGGGACTTTCTGCCTCACTTTCAACCTGCTTTAACTGGTCACCTATCTTCAATACAAGAAACAGGCTATGGAGTAAAGGCCTAGAATCATTTAAATAATGCTAATGCTTTCTTTAATCTTTAGAAATTTATTAGACTTACTGAAAAAACTTAACAAGTGACTAGTACAGTTTTCCATAATACTTAAAGTATTTCATTCAGTAACAAAATAAAGTTCTTTAGGCAAGTTAACTAGATAATATAAGACAATCTCTCTTGAATAACCATCTAGTTACATAAAAACATTCAGCAATGCATATGTCCTATACAGGCATTAAGCTTTCAACTGCCGCTAATATTCCTAGTATTTCTTAAAAAAACTTGTTATGTTAAGTGTGCACATTATATATTTAACAGGTGAACATTCTTTGTGCACACATAAGAATAAAAAGCACACATTCTTATAGAAAACAAAACAAAATATAGGCTTTAAAGCCAAGCAGACCAATGATTATCAAGCTAGTCATTCAGTCATAAAAAATGAACTCATGAATGTTACAGTTAAACAAAAAGCAGAGTTGGAAACAGAGTAGACCCATATGAGATGACTTAACCCATTTCATGCGGGATACACTTTTAGGTGTACCTCTAGGCAAACAGTTTTGATCTCAGATCAGGCCCCACATTGTGGGGGCTGATCTGAGATCAAAACTGTTTGCAGGTTAGTCAATATTCTATCCGAAACTGCTAAAATATTTTGCAAATATTTGAGTTATACCTGCTGCAGACGACATTTTAAAATGGCTGCCAAATATTACCCAGCATGCAATGGGTTAAATATGATGTCTCGTTAGGATCTTTACTATATGCTAGCATGTAAATCTCGTATTATAATATTAATAATGATTAATATTAATAATAATAAAATAATAAAAATAAAATAATAATATGTAAAGAATATCCTTTACTACAGTGAATAAGGCGTTATTCTTTCCAAATAAATGTGTTTATGCTAAAACTATTATGTCCATTGCAAAGAGTTTGGAGCCAGATCAGATGTCGGGTAACCCGGCATCCGACCTGGAGGCTCCAATTTTCTTTGCTACTCAAGTTAAAATGAATAGTCAAAATTGTAAAAAAAAATGTTATTTTGACATTTTATTGTAATGTTTTTGCTTTTCGTCTGAGTTTAACCCATTGCCCCATCAATACCCTTTTTAACACCTTTATTTTATTCCTCCAATGAAGAAAAAAGTTCCACTTTACACAGTCATGAGTATGTACTATAAGAAATATTGTCTTTATCCTAACAGATTATAGCTTAAAGCAGTTTGAAAGTAAAGCAGAATGTGCCTTAAGGCACATTCTGCTTTACTTTCAACCTGCTTTAAGTGGTCACCTTTCTTCAAAACTAGAAACCGGCTATGGGGTAATGGGTTAAATGGGAAAGAATAACGTCCTCTCTACTCACGGCACTACAGGTACCACCTTATGATTATCCCATTAACTCATAAGCAATAAACAATTATCAATGCTTATCTCAATACAAGCTAGTAGATTAAAGTGTGTCAAAATGAGTCAGTATGAGGCTATTGGGCAATGAGTCAAAATGAGTCTGTATGACTTAATGGGTTGTAAACATGGATTTTCTTTGTACATTACAGAGGTAGAAAAGAAGAGAAATAGATAAAACACAAATAAAGGTAGTTATTATGGATTTTACTGACTATGGATGTTTCCCTTATGGTATACCAAACTGATTAACAAGAATATTATATTATCAATGAAGAATGTTTTATATATTTAAAAATACTGATTCGAATTTCTTTCAGCAGTCCAAAATAAAGATAAAACATGTATTCTGTACTGGAGATCTCTGTTTAACCCTTTACTCCATAGATACACATTTTTACGCATTTGATTTATTTCTCCAGTACAGAATTTCAGCAGGTATTTAGCAAATATTATTTTCCCATGATATTTATCTAACCTTTTCTGATTTGTGACCATTTGCCTTTTGTCTCATTTGGTTTAGCAAACGGGAGAATACAAATCTAGGCTTGTAACTAGTCTATTGCTTTAACCCATCACCCTATAAATACACCTTTTTACGCCTTTAATTTCTTTGTCCACTGAAGAATATAGTTCAACTTTATACAGTCATGATTGTGTTCCATCAGATATATTTTCTATTTCCTAGACGGTGATAGCTTAAAGCAGAATGAAAGTAAAGCAGAATGTGCCTCAAGGCACATTCTGCTTTACTTTCAACCTGCTTTATGTGATCACTGATCTTCAATACTAGAAACAGGCTATGGGGTAATGGGTTAACTGAAAGCCAAACTTTAAATTGCTTAAGCTAACAAATGGAAGCCATAAATTCCCTACAGCTAAAATGAGTTATTGTGTATATACAGAAACCCTGTACTAGTTTATACAGAAACCTGGTATTAGTTTATAAAGAAATGAATGTTTGAGCAGTATTATTCAAGCAGTTTTAGGGGGAGATGCTGCTGACAGCAAAATAAATAGACAGACAGACAGACAGAGGGACAGTCATGCTTCAGAAATAAAAATGGCACTTATATTAGAAAATATTCCTAGTTACAAAGGAGAATAACGAACATTATTATATAATTCCATCTGACATTTATTAGTGTTTTCTTCTGACCTGTCGGAGTTATTTTTAGATTGGAACATTCTAAAACTTTCAAAGGGATGAGTTTTCTCTACATACGGTTAATGGTACGGATAGCTGTAATTTTTGTGCGCAATGTACAGTAGAGGATACCTTATTATTTCCCGTTTAAACGCAAACGCAATGCACTAAACTGTGGAAATTTACTTGAAGAAATTTTAATTATATTTTTAATCTGAGTAGCAAACAGGTTGGAGCCTGATCAGACGCCGGGTAACCCGGCGTCTGATCTGGCTCCAACCTGTTTGCAATGGAAATAATAGTTTTAGTATATAAATGCGTTTGTTGGGAAAGAATAAAATATCAATAAAGTTGGCGCAAGGGTCTCTTGCTGCACGAGGATCATGTTATCTCAAGTTGGAAAGTGTACGACTATATAGATCCGATGTTACCCTGTTATCTATTTACCATTATGAACTATTCTGTTCTAAAAATAACTACGACAGGTCAGAAAAATCGAACAATATGTCAATTGGACTATTCTTTATGATATAAATAAATAAATATAATTTTTCAAAATTCAGTAAATCGTGTGTTTGACTTACAATTAAAAATTATACAACAGGTGCCAATATTACGACACGTCGAACGACAAAAACGGTCTTAAGTCAAAACTTTAAAATACATCTTACTTCTGATTTCCCTGTCCAATCCTGTCTTGTGACATCTCTTTGGAATCGTCTTGAAAAGACGATTCCAAAGAAATGTTACAAGACAGGATTAGATGGAGAAGTAAATCAAAGTTAAGAAAAATTGAGAATCTGACTTTCAACAATATGTGTCGTACCACGTTTAATAAGACAGGCCCAAGAAGTAGTAGCATTTAGATGTCTGAACATGAAGACAAGTCAATAAAATCAGATTATAACTAAGTCTTATCAATCAGCTATTCCGCAGACTCAACCACAGGGGCATCCGGCTGATCCTGGACTGTGACTATGCTGCAGACTGGTATATGCTCTTTACTTAATTTTTCTCCGTCGGCCACGGGCCCTTGGGCGATGGGTTTGGAAGGCTCTATAGGGGCAAGACCTCGAATGAAGCTGTACAATTTGTCGATACAGGCGTCTTGGTAATCATGAATCCACCTAGGATAGAGAGAGAAAATACATAGGTTAACTCATTCATCTCTGAAACTTTTAATATATAGTTCCGGTTTCTAATTAAGTCTAGTCAATTTATGACTATTAACTCTTTCAACACTAATTAACTTTTGTGGATTATTAGGTTCCCTTGTGGATCCTTTTAGTTACCAAAACATGAACCAGTCTACATGGAATTCTTGGAAGATTAATAAATATTGGTCTTAATTAGCAAACAGTGCAGACCCTGATCAGAGGGTTCCTTTAGGGTCTACACTGTTTGCAAATGTAATGAGTATATGTTATAAACAGATCCATGGAGTTGAAAAAGTTGAGTGTTGTTGTCTGTAATATACTGCATATAGACAAACAGTGCAGACCCTCAGATCAGGGAGTTCTTTTAAAGAGCTCTCTGATCTGGGTCAACACTGTTTGCATAGGACAAGACTCTTAGTGTACTCTCCATTGTATACAAGTTACATATTACATCCCAGTATTTTTATTGTTTTGAGCAGCATTTTTTATATCAACATGCAAACATAATTTAAAAAGTTTTGTTCATGAAAGATATAAGACAAAGAGTAAAATCAGATATTCATTCAATATATATTATTATTATAGTAATGACTTATATAATAAATTATGTAAAGGAGTAAAACCTAAGAAATACATGATGAGAAAGCAGCAATTATAATGCCCCCCCCCCCCCCCTAATGAGGAACATACATAGACACACCTTTTAGGTCTTTTAATTTATTCTTCCACTGAAGAAAATAAGTTCCACTTTATACAGTCCTGAATATACTAGCAGATCGTTACAAACTTAAACAGGCTGAAATAAAGCAGAATGCACCTTAAGACCCACCCTGCTTTAATTTCAACCTGCTTTTTAAAAGTGATCACATGTCTTCAAATCTAGAAACAGGCTTATGGAGTAAAAAGGGTTAAAAGTGCTATCTAATTCCTTATTTTATAATTGCTTACTTAGAAGGGAGGAGAGCATTCATTTGACAAAACAATTTTGCTCATTGTTTACGTGCTAGTTATAGATAGTTGCCTAGGATAGAACTATCAACTCTATGACAGATGTAATACCTATAAAATCCTAAATATTGGGACATCCAGTACAGTTGACTGCTGCAACTATCATCAAGTTTGAGCAAATTGCCTTTATCGCACAGTAATTTGTCAAAAAAGATGCAAACCAAATGGCAACCAGTGTAGACCCTGATCAGACTGCTCCCTACAGATATCAGGGTTTACACTGTTTGCTCAGGCATGCATGTTCTTATACTTAGGATATATAGGATCTGTCATGAGTCAATGTTTAACCCTTTACCCCATAGCCTGTTTCTAGTTTTGAAGACGGATGAGCACTTAAAGCAGGTTGAAAGTAAAGCAGAATGTGCCTTACGGCACATTCTGCTTTACTTTCAGCCTGCTTTAAGCTACCATCTGCTAGAATATAGAAAATATATTTTTTCGTTTATGTGTATGGCTGTATAAATTGGAACTATTTTCTTCAGTGGAGGGATAAATTTAATGTGCTAAAAGGCGCTTCTATGAGGGAAAGGGTTAAGACAAGCTGATCTCAAACGAGTCTAGAATTGAAATGTTATTAAGTGAGCCTAGGCGAGTTTAATAACATTTCTATAATAGACAAGATTTTTTGGAATCCCAGTGACGTAATAACACCTTTATAAATAGTGACGTTAGAGTGACGTCATCAAATTTATCTCACACATGTTGGAAACAAGGATATTCGTGATCTTTGTTCACTATAGCAAACAGGGGAAGTTATGTAAGATAATTACAGTTAAACATTATTGTCAATTGCATCAACTGTTGTTCAAACAGTTTAGATCCTGATGAAACACCTCGTAATATGGTGTCTCATCTAAGGCCAAACTTTTTGCTAAGGTATTAATCACTATTTCAGGGCTCCAGATAAGGGGAGTATTTCAAAAACTAAAATCTTTATTTCTGCTTTAAACCCTATTGTGTCACTACTCA
The DNA here is from genome assembly GCA_922989275.2 of Gari tellinella. Taxonomy (NCBI): domain Eukaryota; kingdom Metazoa; phylum Mollusca; class Bivalvia; order Cardiida; family Psammobiidae; genus Gari; species Gari tellinella. Next base: position 79,038,378 of record OV277868.1, on the reverse strand, counting down.
TTAGAATCGTCTCAAAGAGACGATTCTAATGAGAAGTAACACAATAGGATTTTGTGTTGAAATAAGTGAGAAAATGTTGGATTTGTTCAGTTTACTCCCTCTTATCTGGATTGAACCCTGCTATTTCACTGTTAGTGTGCAAAGTGTTAAACACCTAATTAAAGTAGTGTGGAGATCCCTAAAGAAAGATAACTGCTTAATGCAGGATAAAGATAATGTAGAAAGCTCCTTTAGGATAAAGCTAATGTAGAAAGCTCCTGTAGGAGAGATGTAAAAGATGAAAAGGGTGTGACAAATTGGCAACCCATTATACACAGAAACTAAAACCTGTAAATAGTTCTAACTGAAGGAAAGTTTTGTGTCAGAAAGTATGTAATAAACTTTAAAAAATATATAAAATTCTAATATGTTCCAATCATGAAATAAAACATTTACATGCTAGATCCTAAGTGTAGTACTAGAATTTAACTCATAGCTGTTAATGATCAGACAAAAATACATGCATTTTAAGATCACTCAGTTATCACACTTGATTGGCAACGACTCTAGCAACTACAGTATTTAATTGATTTTGATATTATTTGCACACAATCATGAAATATATATGAAATGTTCTTGGATAAGATAAAATCTAGGTGAAATCAGGCAATGTTTAAACCTACAGGTATACCGACCATTTAAACACCTGCTCGGGGATGCAAAATACCAAATAGCCTAGCAGGCTGCAAAATCCTTGTAAGTAAAAGCAGAATGCAGGCTGAAAGTACAGCAGAATGCTCCTTATGGAGCATTCTGCTTTACTTTCAGCCTGCTTTAAGCAACCATTTGTTTCAATACTGAAAACAATTACGTTATAGAAGAAGGATTAAGGGGGGGGGGGGGGTATCCCAAATTTCCAAGTACAGTAAAACCTCTCTTTTACAGCCATTAAAAGGAAGGCTAATTGATTGTATAAAAGGCAGCTTAAAGCGAGGTGACAGTAAAACAGAAAGCTCAACTATAGGAGTTTTCTATTTTACTTTCACCTTGCTTTTAACAGTCACCTGTCTTAAACACCTGCCCATTAACAGAATCAAATGGTCGTAATAAAGAGGTTTTACTATACTGTGAGGCGCCAGTCCTGTTTTTTGTGTATCTGTTTATCATTCCAGCATTTGAAATGGGAATTTTTCTGTGATTATTAATCAATGTCTTTCTTAAATTTTTTTTATACATTATCCTTGCCATAAGAAAACCAGACCTCAACCTAGCCTAAAACTAGTATCTAGACCTGTGTCTGCATACATGTACACCGTTTGATACCTCCATTGAAATACTGAAGCACCTCACTAACCTCAGTTTAAAATTCTTTAAAGTTCTTAATGTTCTTTAATGGGTTAACCCATCACTCCGTTGATACAAATAGTTCCACTTTATGCAGTCAAGAATATGCATCAACATAAGAAATATAGTTTATATATCCTAGCAGATTGTAGCTTTAAGCAGGCTGAAAGTAAAGCAGAATGCACCTTTAAGGCACCTTCTGCTTTACTTTCAATCTGCTTTAAGTAGTCATCTGTCTTCAAACTATAAACATGCTATGGAGTAATAGATTAAACATAATGTCGTATAAGAGAAAGGAAGCACTAAGTAAGAAATTCTAGCATTCACAAACTTAAGAGTGCAAATCATATGAAAAAGAATAAGATTATACAAAGAGCAAACAGAAGAAAGAAGTATGTACAGTCTAAACTAGATACTATGAACTTGCTGAATTGAAGAGATATATAAGTATGTATAATCAAAACTCAATACTATGAACAGGCTGAAATTGACCTTACTAGTATTTCACTATAAGTTTAAATTCTATAGCTCCTTCTCGCTGAATCAGTCAAACATACCTATATTTCAAAGTTAAAACGTGGCTTAGCCACGTTTTAACTTTGAAATATGGGTATGTTGGAACTAAAGAAAGTTCAAATTATCGAGTTTTGACTGTATGTGCAAATCTAAGTGGTTTTGCTGCTGGAAAAAAAATTCTGTGAAAAATGAAGGCATTAATTAAAACATGCTGTATATATTAGTAACTGTCTAAATTCTACTGGTTATATGAGTATATGCTGCTGTTAGTAACTCTAGAGTGACATGTCATGGCTATTATGCATCAATGTGGTGTCCGGCTTTTTGGCTTTTTTCATTTGCTCAATCAGGTATAATTAGACCATAACATCATAAATACAAAACATATGCTCTTTTACGCCTCTAAATTATTTCTTCACTAAATAACGAAGTCCTCACCTAGGAAGTCATGAACATAAATGCAGCAGGCATTTCTAGTATCAAATTCCAGGTGGTATCTTAAAGTACCGTAGGCTGAAAGTAAAGCAGAGTGCTCCTTTTCAGCCTACCGTACTACACAACCATCAGTCTTCAATTCTGAAAACAAGCTGTTGAGGAAGGATTAATACAGATGGTTGCTTAAAGCAGACTGAAAGTAAAGCAGAAAGTTCCTTTAGGAGTGTTCTCCTTAACTTTCAGCCTTCAAGCATCCCCCTGTCAGCATGCAGGAAGTTTTTGCTTGGCATGTATAAGGTTTGTGTGTATTCATATTTGTTGCTAAAAACCTTAATGTGAGAACAACAGCAATGCCAGCCCCAATGCCAGCCATATAGCCCTACTTATTATTTGAATAGTCAAGCTGAGAACTATATAGTCTAGATGAAAAGATCTAGGGCCCAGGTGGACCAATCAAATTCATTTGTTTTATTTACCATTATGATTCAATAGCTAATATAGTAAGATGGTTACTTTGATAACATACGTCAAGAATCTTCTTTATGGTAGCATTTCTAAGACGGCATTGCAATAATTATACAAATCCTTTTACACATAGCTATTTGTTTAAGATAGGTGGTGGCTTAAAGCAGGCTGAAAATAAAGCAGCAAGCTCCTTAAGCAGTAGAGAATAGCAGACAATCCCTCCACCTGAAAGCTTAACCCTTCCCCCCCATAGTAGAATATTTTAGCGTACTGTAAAACCAGTTTTATTTGCGAGAATATAATTTACGCGTTAATATGCAAATGTGTTGCCTCGCGTCTCTAGTTTTGAAAATAGGGGACTTCTTAAAGCAGGATGAAAGTAAAGCAGAATGTGCCTTGACACATTCTGCTTTACTTTCAGCCTGTTATAAGCTACCACCTGCTAGAAATATAGCATGATGTCGCGAATAAATACAAAATCGCATTACGCGAAATATGACGCGAAAAATACCTGTTTTACAGTATTTACTTATTCCTAATAGAGATGCCGTTTTATGCTTTTACAGAGCTCAACTTGAACAGAGCATTCTAACTGAAACAGATAAGGTGTACCATGACAAAACCAGCCTTATTGCATTGCAACATTGCACAGACCAAGCACCATTTTCATCCTAGGCTTTGTATCTGAGTTTGGTCTACACTATCAAATACTGTTTATATAATACTGCTAAATAAAATGCTTTAGATGATTGTGGGTGTCCAACAGAGTAGATCAAGGCCAGCCACCGCCTCATAGACATGGCGGCTAGCTTTGATCTACACTGTTTGCAATGCAATAAGGCAGGTTTTGTCATGGCACAGCTCATATTGTTCCTGTGTCTTGCTTGACAGGTGGGTGCATAAAGCAGGCTGAAAGTATAACAGAAAACTCCTACTTGAAGCAACCAGCTGTCTTCAACATTGAAAACCAAGCTGTTGGAGGAGGGGGAAAGGGTAAGCTGAGTCAAACTATATAAATTGTACCCAATAAAGCCAGTTACCACATCCACACACTTTAGTATAGTGGAGAAAAAGTTATTATTTCCCGTTTAAACGCAAACGCATTGCAAAAAAAATGAAGAAAATTACAACTTTTAGACAATTTTGAATGCTGATTTTTACCTGGACAGCAAACAGTTTGGAGCCTGATCAGACGCCGGGTTACCCGGCGTCTGATCTGGCTCCAAACAGTTTGCATTGGAAATACTAGATTTCTCGTAAACGCGTTTATTGGGAAAGAATAACGTTTTCTCCACTGTAACAATGACATATCTAGAGGAAACTGAAATGGCACCTCGTACAAATCCAAGTCATTAGCATTAGTGCAATCACACAACACTATTCTAGAAAGCGCACCAGAGTGCCTATGATGGGTGCGTCTTCAATATTCCAGTCTGCGGGCTTGGGCAAGTCAAAACTAGTCTGGGGCGACAGCACACCCTTGGCAGAGCGGATGGAATTGGAGCGCAGTGCCTTGGCACGACACATTTTGTCGGGAAGAGTTTTGAGCTGCCCTCGTAGAAAACTTTCCAGTTTGTTAATACATGCATCCTGATACTCATGTACCCATCTACACAGAAAAGTAAACAAAGCGCATACAGTGGAGAAAACACTCTTCATACCTTTTCTTAACCCATTACCCAATAAAAATGCCTTTTTACGCCTCTTATCTATTCTGCCACTAAAGAAAATTAGCTCCATTTATACAGTCATGAATAAGTATCAGAATAAATATTTTCTATGTCCTGGCAGATGGTAGCTTAAAGCAGGCTGAAAGTAAAGCAGAATGTGCCTTAAGGCACATTCTGCTTTACTTTCAACCTACTTTAAGGGGTCACCTAGTCTTTAAAACTGAAAACAACCTATGGGGTAATTGGTTAAGCATAAAATGCAAACACAATGAAATTAAGAGGGAGAAAAATGACATTCTTCTAATCTAAATGGCAGATACTAAATGGAGGTTGTTTAGATGTCTGGATCTATCTCCAAACTACAGTAAAACCTCGCTATTACGACCACTAAAACGAATGCTAATTGATTGTATAATAGACAGGTGACAGCTTAAAGCAAGGTGACAGTGAAACAGAAAGCTCCTATAGGAGCTTTCTGTTTCACTGTCACCTTGCTTTAAGCGGTCACCTACTGTAAACACCCTAATAATTAACATAATTTAGTCGTCGTAATAGAGAGGTTTTACTGTATATGCAATGGAACATTTTGCTTTCAAGCAAATGAATAAATTATTGTTGGTGATGCATGGGTGGCCATGGAAATAATGTTTTCCCCATCGGGGAAAAATATAGTCTTCCCCACTGTATACAGTTGCATGGTTATCTTTTACCCTCATAAAGCTGCAGTTACAGTGGAGAATCTGTTATTCTTTCCCGTTTAAACGCAAACGCAAAGCACTAAGAACAACCTTTGGACAATTCTGATAATTCTTGTTTATCTTGGTGGCAAACAGTTTGGAGCCTGATCAGACGCCGGGTTACCCGGCGTCTGATCTGGCTTCAAACTGTTTGCACTGCAAATACTAGTTTTAGCGTAAACGCGTTTATTGGGAAAGAATAACAGTTTCTCCACTGTATAACTGGTCTGCTACACAGTAAGCGCTAAACCTTACTCCCATAGATACGCCTTTTTACGCCTTTACCTATTCCTCCTAGACATGCATTTGCATACGTCTACCATGCTCTCTTAACCCATTACGCCATAGATATTATAACTTTTTACGCCTTTAATTTATTCTCCACTGAAGAAAATAGTTCCACTTAATACAGTCATGAATTTGTATAATAAAAACAAAAATTCTTTAATGTAGTAGATGGTAGTTTAAAGAAGGATGAAAGGAAAGCAAAATGTGCCTTCAGTGCATTTTGCTTTACTTTCAACCTGCTTTGAGTGATCACCTGTTTTCGAAAAAGAAAAAGGCTATGGGGTAATGGTTTAAAGAGCAAAAACAAAACCCCAAATGTTTCTGCAATCTCACAGGTACAAGCTTAAAGCAGGCTGAAAGTAAAGTAGGAACTTCAGCCTGCTTTCAGCAAGTACCTGTCTTAAATTTTTATAAACAAGCTATTGGGAAAATGGTTAAACCAGCAGATTATTTTTCCTGCAAAAAGACACCATATTGACTGCTGTGTCATGAAAATAAATAAATTGGATATTTGTCATCAAACTTATTGTTGCTCATTAACCACTGGATAATTTTTCAACAAAAGATTGTTGAATTCATTGACCCCTAAAGGTTCAATGAAACAACTATTCCAGTTTTTTTAGGAAATAAAATGTTGTATTTTACAATAAATTACAAAATGACAAACGGTTCAGACCATGATCCTTAACCCTTTCCCCCATAGAAGTGCCTTTTAGCGCATTCAGTTTATTCTTGCCCTGAAGAAAATAGTTCCAATTTATACATTCATAAATATGTATAATACAAAATATTTTCTATATTCTAGCAGATGATAGCTTAAAGCAGGCTGAAATTAAAGCAGAATGCGCTTAAAGCGCATTCTGCTTTACTTTCAACCTGCTTTAAGTGGACACCTATATTCAATACTAGAGATATGCTATGTGGGATAGGGTTAAGGAACCCTCTAATTTACGTCTACAGTGTGTACCTAGGAAAAGTGTACTATTCATAAGTACACTGTTTGTTAATGATGTACATACACTCGCCACAAAGGCTCAATTGATTAACCCTTTCTCCCATAAAGCGCCTTTTAGCGCATTAAGTTTATTCCTTCACTGAAGAAAATAGTTCCAATTTATACAGTCATAAATATGTATCATACAAAATATTTTCTATATTCTAGCAGATGGTAGCTTAAAGCAGGCTGAAAGTAAAGCAGACTGCCCTTAAGGCGCATTCTGCAATACTTTCAACCTGCTTTAAGTGGACACCTATATTCAATACTAGAGATATGCTATGTGGGATAGGGTTAAAGGAACAATGACTTGAATCAAAATAATCTTGTTTTTACAAAACGTTTTTCTTCAAGAAAACTTGCAGAGGTAGATACTTTAAGCAAACAAGTCAAATCTGTAATTAGTAACCCTTTAACTATTGAAGATTCTTAAGACAGTTGCATGGCTGTTTAATGCAACCCTACAGTAGCCTTCTGCATTAATTCTGTTTTGCAGTAAGCTGCCACCTATCTAAATAAGTAGCCATTAGTCTGGTTTTAACACTCTCCTCTGCTCATAAACACCATTGAAAGAACAAGTGACTGCCCATAGAGGATAAAGTAAAGCAGAAAGCTTCAATCGGTGCTTTCTGTTTGACTTTTCTCCTCCTTTAATCCTCGCCATTTAACTTTTTCCTCCACTGAAGAAAAAAGTTCCATTCTATACAGTAATGAATCAGCAACTTAAGAAATATTTTCTTTATCCAAGCAGATGGTTGCTAAAGCAGGCTCAAAGTAAAGCAGAATGCCCCTTCAGGCACATTCTGCTTTACTCTCAACCTGCTTTAAGTAGTCACTCATTTTCAAAACAAGAAACAGGCTATGGGGTAAAGGATTAAAGCGTATAAAGTGACCTCTATATAGGAAAGCATTAACAGGTTGCTAAATACAGATTTGATTGTGTCATATGACACACTAGCCAACGTTTACATTCCCAGAACATTATACCTGTGTTATATTCATGCAGTTTAGTGCAGTACAGTAAAAACTCTCTATTACGACCACTAAACAGAAGGCTAATTGACTGTATGAATGACAAGTGGCTGCTAACAGCAAGGTGAAAGGAGCTTTCTGTTTCACTTTCACCTTGCTTTAAGAACCCACCTGCCTTAACCCATAAATACACCTTTTTACGCCTTTAATTTATCCCTCTTCTAAAGGAAATAGTTCCAATTTATACTGTTACAAGTAAGAATCATAATAAAAAATTTCTATGTTCTAGCGGAAAATAGCTTAAAGCAGGGTGAAAGTAAAGCAGAATGTGCCTTAAGGCACATTCTGCTTTACTTTCAAAATGCTTTAAGTGACCACCTGTCTTCAAAACTGGAAACAGACTATGAGGTAATGGGTTAACACAGCAACTCTAGGAACAAGAATACTCGTCATTTACAAACAGTATACCTGTGAAGAGTACACTTGTCCAATGCAAACCATGTAAACCCTGATCAGAGGGCTCCTGTACAAGCCCTCTGTTCTGGATCTGCACTGTTTGTAATTTTGCAATGTATTTTTAAAGTCAGCCATAAATAGTCAGAAAATAGACTAGACCAGATTGGAAACTGATTGGAAAGTGTAATTATCCATTTCAATTTTAAGCCACCTGCCTTAAACAAATCATATTTAACACAATTTAGTGGTTGTAATAGAGGGCTTTTTAACTGTACAAATCTAATAGCAACATTCACCTTTACCAAGGAATACAATCAAGTAAGAATTGTTAGACAGTACATTTTAAAGCCAAGATACATGCACAGATCAGGACAAAAACAGTTCAAAATATCATAAAGAGGGGAAGATATTATTCTTTCCATTCAATTCATTATCCCCTGATACTTCTAATTGACTAGTCCAGTTTGCAATAAAGGCTGGTCCATTTTCACCTATTAAAGGTTGTTTTTTATACACTATTTTACAAAATGACAAACAGTGAATACCCTGATCAGAGGGCTCCTGCAGGAGCCCTCTGATCAGGGACTTCACTGTTTGCATAGGACAAGTGTACTCTTCACAGATACACTTTTGGTAAAAGACGCATATATGCGTCACTAGGACTCAATGAGTTAATCCATTTCTCCACAAATCAGCCTTTTCACGCCTCTAGTTTATTCCTCCACTAAAGAAAAAAGAATTTCTTTATAGTTTACTTCTTTACAGTTTAAACAGTCATGAGTATGCACCATAATAAATATTTTCTGTTTCCCAGCAACTGGTAGCTGTAAACAGGCTAAAAGAAAAGTAAAATGCACCTTCAGGCATTGTTTGCTTTACTTAACAACCTGCTTTAAGAGGTAACCTATCTTCAAAACTAAAGACAGGCTATGGGGTAATGGGTTAAATGAAACAACAATCCAACTTCGATAATTTAAAGTACCTAAATATAACTCAGGTGCAAACTTAGGTGAACATGCTCGTATTTCAAAGTTGAAACATGGCAAAGTCAAGTTTTAACTTTGGAATATGGCTAAGTTGGAAGTAAAGAGTATGAGTTATCAATGTTTGACTTAACTCATTACCCCATAGCCTGTTTCTAGTAATGGAGATAGGCCACTACTTAAAGCAGGTTGAAAGTAAAGCAGAATGTGCCTTAGCACATTCTGCTTTACTTTCAGCCTGCTTTGAGCTACCATCAGTTAGAATAAAGAAAATATTTCTTATAGTACATATTGCATGAATTTATAAAGTTGAACTATTTCCTCAGTGGATGAATAAATTAGAGGCGTAAAAAGGCGTATTGATGAATACGTTAAATGGGTTAAAATGTAACAAATCATTTTTGTTGGGGAAGAATAACATCTTTCCCCCTGTATGTATAGAAACTTTTTAACCCTTTCCCTCATAGAAGCGTCTTTTAGCGAATATGATGTATTCCTCCGCTGAAGCAAATAGTTTCAATTTAACCATTCATGAATATTATATTATAGAGAATATTTTCTATATTCTAGCACATATTAGCTTAAAGCAGGCTGAAAGTAAAGCAGAATGCGCCTTGAGGCGCATTCTGCTTTACTTTCAACCTGCTTTCAGTAGTCACCTATCTTCAATACTAGAAATAGGATATCAGGTAAAGGGTTAATCGGTAAAAACAAACACAAGACACAAAATGCTTCAAATCAACATTATTTAGTGCCAATAACTGCAAGTTAATCTGATCTGAATCCAAACTGTTTGCAATTGAAATAATTGTTTTAGCATAACACATTTAAGCCCCTTTCACATCAGCCGTACGACAGCCGGTTTTTAGGGGTAAATCGCAAGGTTTCGTACAACAGCCGTATGACAGCCATACAAATTTTCAACGCCGCACGACAGCCGCAACGTCGCAAACTGGATTTTCAACATGTTCATTTTTCTTGGGATCACCATGCTATTTTTAGAGGTTGCAAGGTAGCCGTATGGCTGCCGTGAGACATATGCGATTTGTCTTGCAGTACACTAGACCTGCAAAATCGTACAACAAAAAAGTCAGACAGCTAATGTGAAAGGGGCTTTACTGGTAAGAGAATAACATCTTGTTGACTGTAGCTCAGTCACAATGTACAACATGTGGATCAAAGGGCTGGGAAAACCAAAACATCTTACCAACTACCTCATATAGCCCGACCTACCTGATGCCGTTGAAGTAGCACACTTGTCGCATGTCTTCTGGTAGCTGCTCTGGCTCCGGCCATTCACAGTTGTCTAATATAGGGATGATATTGCAGTGGGTCTCCAGGGCTGTCACAATTTCCTGTAATATATAGTATGGTACATCGTTCCCTCTCTACAAGGACACCCAATGGGAGACAATGATTGTGTGCGTTGTTCTGAGGGAGTCATTATAGGGAGGGAAAGTTTAGACTTACATTTGCTAACAGCTTGAATCCAGACCAGACGCCACATACCGCGGCATCTGATCTTGGTTTCAAACTGTTTTTCACTTGTCTTTTTCTGTCAAAATTTCTAAAACAGAACTTTGAGACAAACAGCAGACGACAAGTTTAAACAAGACTATATTTCAGCAGCGAAATCTTTATTATTAATGACTTTTTTGGGCGACAGCGACAAGGGTCGTTGTAAGGAGAGAATCCTTGCTCAGAGGGCTCTTGTCGAAATTTAAACCCAAGGTAAGAGTTCTGCAGGTATGAAAGCTGTTTGCCAAAGAGTACAAAACTTGTGAACAATTTTCAAAACTTAATAACCTATTCTGAAACTTAACCCTTTCCCTCATAGAAGGGCCTTTTTGCGCATTCAGTTTATTCCTCCGCTGTAGAAAATAGTTCCAATCTAAACAGCCATGAATATGTATCATAAGAAATATTTTCTTTATTCTAACAAGTGGTAGCTTAAAGCAGGCTGAAATAAAGCAGAATGTGCCTTAGGGCGCATTCTGCTTTACTTTCAACCTGCTTTAAGTAGTCACCTATTTTCAAAATTAAAAAACAGGCTATGGGGTAAAGGGTTAAACACAGATGCTGAGGTCAAAGTCAAGGTTGCAGGGGTCAAACTGTTCACATGGGTGAAGAGTTTTGTCCCTATAACCCTTTAACCCATAGCCTTTTTCTAGTACATGTATTTAAGATAGGTGGCCTAATAAAGCAGGCTGAAAGTAAAGCAGAATGTGCCCTAGGGCACATTCTGCTTTTCTTTCAGCCTACTTTTAGTAACTATCTGCTAGTATATAGAACATATTTCTTAAAGTACATATTCATGCCTGTATAATCTTGAACTATTTTCTTTGGCGGAGGGATAAATTAAAATGTGCTTAAAGGCCCTTCTATCAGGTAAAGGGTTAAGGTAGGTGTGGCCTGAATATTAAAGCTGTAGGTCAATGGGCATAAAAGACTTGTTGTGATCACTTTCTTGAAACTGCTTACGGGAATGGGATCGGCTACGCCGACACCAACAACTAGGCGACAACATTTTAATTAAGCTCTACTGGACATTTGTCTGGCAAGCAATCAACACCTACCTTATGTACCCAGTCTTGTTTTTCATTATCTCCTATACACCTGTCTAGAGCATTGGTTGTCAGCACCAACAGAAAGTGCTTGGCCAGCTTAATGTTCATCAGCAGATTTTCATCAAACTTGCCCGCGCGTAGACGATCAATGTCCAGAAATACTGAGAAGCCTCGCAGCTGTAGATGGACTTTCAATAAGCTGTGAATTTATAGAAAAGATAACATGTTATAAACTTGTAAATATACAGAGAGATGACATTTTAATTTTAGCAAATGTTGCTTAAAGCAGGGTGAAAATGAAACAGAGTGTGCCTTAAAATAAAGCAGAATGTGCATTAAGGCATATTCTATTGTACTTACAACCTGACTTAAGGCACATTCTACTTTATTTTCAACCTGTTTTAACCAGTTTCCCAATTAATATGCCATTTAACCCCTTTTATTTATTCCCACATTGAAGAACAAAGTTCAAATGCTGTCATAAATATGTATCATAAGAAATATCTCTATTATTCTAGCAGATGGTAGCTTTAAAATAGGCTGTAAGTAAAGCAGAATGTGCCTTTAAGCACATTCTGCTTTTATTTCAATCTGATTTAAGATACCATATCTTCTAAAATATAGATATTATTTCTAATGATACACATTCATGACTGCATAGATTGGAACTATTTTCTTCAGTGTAGGAATAAATTAAATGGGCTAAAAAGTGTTTCTATGGGGAAATGGGTTAATTTTAAGGCCAATTCTGCTTTACTTTCAACCTGCTTTAGGGGTTACCTGTCTTCAAAACTAGTACAAGCACATGACTATACTGACCTTGCCAGCTGTGAGCCTGTTGATCTTCTATAGCTGATGAAGACATCCACTGGTCTGGGACAGATAGATAGAGTGGAGCCTACATCGATACTGGACCTCGCTAATGAACTGCCACCAGGGTTACGAAGATCTGGTAAAAAACAATGTTTATTGTTAATATTATTTCTATTAATTAAGAACCCAAATAGGGGAAAGGGCCGAATCAAATGTTGTGAGACTTTGTGACCCTGATCTCCATTATTCTGTATATTTTGAAATGGAATGTTTAAACTATTAAGAACCAATCAAGCGTTTCCTTCTTTGCTGATCACAGAGTTAACCCTTTACATGTACAGTGGAGAATCTGTTAATCTTTCCCGTATAAACGCAAACGTACGCAAACGCAAAACACTAAAACGAAGAAAAGAACAACTTTTGGACAATACTGATAATTCTTGTTTATCTTGGTGGCAAACAGTTTGGAGCCAGATCAGACGCCGGGTTACCCGGCGTCTGATCTGGCTCCAAACTGTTTGCACTGCAAATAATAGATTTAGCGTAAACGCATTTATTGGGAAAGAATAACAGATTCTCCACTGTACTCCATCGATACATAATTCTACGACTTTAATTATTTCTTCTATACTGAAGAAAATTATTCCAATTTATATAGTCATGAACATGTACAATAAGAAATATTTTCTATATACTAGATGATGGTAGCTTTATGCAAGCTAAAAGTAAAGCAGAATGTGCATTAAGGGGCATCTGCTTTACTTTCAGACTGCTTTAAGTGGTCACCTATCTTCAAAACTAGAAACAGACTATAGGGTAAAAGGTTAATTTATTCTTCTGTTGAAGAAAATTGTTCCAATTATCCTAGAGCAGATGGTAGCTTAAAGCAGGTTGAAAGCAAAGCAGAATGTGCCTTAAGGCACATTCTGCTTTACTTTCAACCAGTGTTATTAAAGCGGTTTAGTCTGTCTTTAAAACTAGAAACACATTATTTAACTATTTTGAAAGTAAAGCAGAAGTACCTTAACTCTTAAGGGAACACTTTGCTTTACTTTCAAACTGCCTTTAGGCACATTCTGCTTCACTTTCAGCCGGTACTTTATATAATTGAGCTATAATCTGCAGGCATATAAACATATTTCTTATGGTGCATAATGCATCAGATTATATTGTGAAAGTATTTTTGTCAGTGCAGGAATAAGTTAATGATGTAAAAAGGTGTATTCATAGAGTAAAGGGTACAGTGGAGAATCTGTTATTCTTTCCCAAAAAACGCGTTTACGCTAAAACTTTTATTTGCAGTGCAAACAGTTTGGAGCCAGATCAGACGCCGGGTAACCCGGCGTCTGATCAGGCTCCAAACTGTTTGCCACCAAGATAAACAAGAATTATCAGAATTGTCCAAAAGTTGTTCTTTTCTACGTTTTAGTGCTTTGCGTTTGCGTACGTTTGCGTTTAAACGGGAAAGAATAACAGATTCTCCACTGTAATAAAGGTAGCCTTTATATGACAGGTGGGTGTTGAAATCAGGCTTAATTAAAATACAAATCTCCTTTGAATCAACAACCTGTCTATTAAAACAATGAAAACAAGCTATTAAGGAAACAGCATAATAATGTTTAGAGATACATGTATCAAAATTCTAACAAGAGGGCCTGAATGCCCTGATATCGCTCACCTGTTGTACTGAAGCTTGATTATAAGCTTTACCTTTCTGTTTCACCCGTTTTAATCTAAATTCATTCAAATTTGTAGTGTTGCCTGTAAACAATTTTGGAATACAACCTCATTAATTCTAGTACAGTAGAGTACATCAAGGGCAGATAACTAGAGCCTAAACAATACTGAAATGAAGCCTTTTCTACCATTTCAAAGTATTTCAAGGGCAGATAACTATTGCCACAATAATTAGATTTCGACAATAATTGCCCTCCTTGGAGAACTTATAGCTATATACAGTACTTTATGTGCAAGTATAATCAAAATTCATTGAAAACTGTAGATGCAAGAGTGTAAACACTGTTAGATATGGCATTTTCAGCAATTCAAGGGCAGACAACTCTTGACCCGTCATTATACATTCTGAGCAAGTTTGAAAAAGACTGGATAAAAATTGTGGCCTCTAGAATGTGTAAACACCGTTAAATATGGCATTTTCAGCAATTCAAAGGTAGATAACTCTTGATCTATTGGTCTGATTTCAACCATAATTAAAGTCGTCCAAACTCGTATGGCCATATACAATCTGGGCAAGTTTGAGAAAGATTGGATAAATAATGTGGCCTCTAGAGTGTAAACACTTTTCAGCAATTCAAAGGTAGATAACTCTTGACCTATTGGTCTGATTTCAACCATAATCAAACTCATCCTAACTCTTATGGTAATATACAATCTGGGCAAGTTTGAGAAAGATTGGATAAACATTGTGGCCTAAACACTAAAATTTTTGACGACGGACATTCAAGTATTGCAAAAGCTCACCCTGAGCTAGCTCAGGTGAGCTAAAAAGCTACAGAATGTATGGTCAGTAGCAAGAATAAACATACCGGTATAGCAAAAAACATTTTTTGTTATAGTTCTGAAACAAGATTTATTCCCCTGTTGTGAACAGTTCAGACCCGGATCAGAGAGACTTCGTAGTTGCCCCTGATAAAGATCTAAACTGTTTGTAACACCTATCAAAGCTCCAGATAAGGGGGGGGGGGGGGGGAGTGGTATTTCAAAAACTAAAATCTTCATTTCTGCATTAAACCCTATGGTGTCACTACTCATTAGAATCGTCTCAAAGAGATAAATTCAATAATTCCAATAAATCAATCTGTACTGTTTATAACATTTCATTGTCATTTCTTTATTATTTTTATCTAACCTTTAATTATGATTATGAAATTACAGTTGTAAAATGATTAATATAGCTAAATTGCTAGACAGTTTTAGGAAATATAGCAGCAAAGCTTCTTCTACATACAATTAAGAAAGGGGAGAGCCGTAATTGATGTTGGCAGAATTTGTGGCCCAACCCTTTTGTTAACCCATTACCCCATAAATACGCCTTTTTATGCCTCTAGTGTATTCATCCATTTAGGAAAATAGTTCCAATTTACACTATTATGAATATGTACCTTAAGAAATATTTTCTATATTCTAGCAGATTTTTGCTTTAAGCAGGCTGAAAGTAAAGCAGAATGCGCCTTAGGGCGCATTCTGCTTTACTTTCAACCTGCTTTAAGTAATAACTTGTTTCGAAAACAACATGCTATAGGGTAATGTGTTATACTTGATTATGCACTTGTGCTCTAATATGGTTGTACAAATATATGACAATAAAAATATGTTTAAATTAGTTTAGAAGATGATAAGAAGAAAATTATGAAGGTGTTTACAGAAGTGGGTCTTATTGGCAAAACAAGAGGTTCTACTTAACCCGATTACTCCATAGATACACCTTTTTACGCCTTGAATTTATTCCTCAACTGAAGATATTATAGTTCCACTTTATACAATCATGAACACGTATCATTCTATATTCGAGCAGATGCATGGTAGCTTAAAGCAGTCTGAAAGTAAAGTCTAATGTGGCTTACAGCACATTTTGCTATTCTTTCAAACTGCTTTAAGTGGTTGCCTAACTTGAAAACTAGAAACAGACTATTGGGCAATGGATTAAGAAACCTGTTTTGCAATAATATTATATTATGTTTTTTATATCACTACAGTATACATGACATGTATAAATTTTTTTACTAATACATGTATATCAAATATAAGGCTACTTATTAACAGCAGTAGCAGCTTATGATTAACATGTCTCCATGCAACGAGGAAGCCAAAGTGAGCCTAAGGTATTAACCCTTATCCTGCGGTGATGTCGTCTGCTTCGAAACTGTCGTCTGCAAAGTTTGCTAAATTTAGATTTATACATTTTGTAAGTAAAGAAACCTAAAGAAGAGTGTTAAACAGTTTGGATCCAGATCAGACGCCGCGTTACGCGGCGTCTGATTTTGATCTAAACTGTTTGCAAAAATCAATAAAGTCGCGACCAGCAGGCAAAGGGCTAAGAATCGAAGTTACCCTGGGAACCAAAATGCAACATACACATCTTCACATAGTAGTGACGCAACCTATAGCTAGCAGGTTTCTTATAAATCAGACCAGTGGTTGTAGAAAATTATACTACATGGAAACTTGATATTGGAGATTAACGACAATGCTGAGAGTCAGCAACTACCCCAATAGAAAATCAATACCAACGGTTCCCTTTCGCTCCTTCGTTGTCGGGAGACAAAAAAGACAGATATTTGTTATTATAATTACCTTGAAATTACATACAGAGAAGTTTTCAAACGAAATATGCGACATCTGTAGCAGCACCAATTACAGAGTATGATAACCCCATACCCCATATTACCCAATAAATACGCCTTTTTACGTTTTTAATTTATTCCTCCAGTGAAGAAATTAATCCCACTTAAACAGTCGGGAATATGTTACATAATTTTCTTTTTGTATATTCTATAGCAGATTATAGCTGAAAGTAGGCTGACAGTAAAGGCGCACTCTGCTTTACTTTCAACTTACTTTAAGTGGTCACCTGTCTTCAATACTAGATAAAGGCTATGAGTTTAAATGGGTTAAGCTATTTATTCATACTCTAAGAAAAGTAGCCCCATGCCAGGAAGTCCTGCATGAACATGAAATATAAAAGGCAATTCCAGTACCTTTCCATATAAGGACTTAAAGCAGGCTGAAAGTCAAACAAAATGCATTCTGTTTTTCTTTCAACCTGCTTTAATCCAATACCCCATAAATACGCCTTTTAGTTATTCCTCAACTCAAGAAAATAGTTCCAATTTATACAGACATGAAAATATTTTTATATTCTCGCAGATGTAACTTAAAACAGGCTGAAAATAAAGCAGAATGTGCCTAAATAAGGCGCATTCTGCTTTACTTTCAACCTGCTTTAAGTGGTAAACTGTCTTCAAAATGAGAAATACGCTATGGGGTAATGCTTGGGGCCGGTTAACCCTTTGAACCCTAGTCCCGCATATAGGCGTCATTTTCAAACAGTGTACATGTGAATAGTACGCTTGTCCTGTGCAAACAGTGATGACCCAGATCAGAGGGCTCCGAAAGGAGCCCTCTGATCAGGGTCTTCACTGTTTGTCACAATGCCAAACATTGACAAAAACAACCCTTGAAAGTCAGAAATGGACTAGACTAAAATAGAAACTGGAATTGTCCATTTAACGTTTCAGGGAGGAAAGAGTTAAGTGGTAACCTGTTTTCAAAACTAGAGACAGGTTAATTTTAGAAAGTTTGACTCCAGACAGACTGACTAACACTCCTGTATGTTATAAATGCCCTGCTAACAGATGACACAATACCACATATACTACAGTGGAGAAGTCTTTATATTTTCCCACTCAAAAAGAAACTAAACGCAATGCAATATAATGTTTATAAATGTTTTGAAATTTATTTGTTTGTTTGTTTTGTTTGGTAACGTCCCTTTCTGCCATCTATAGGCTAATTGGACGCCCCAGAGAGAGGGGAGCGGATACAGAGAACCCAGGCGCGATGCCCTACTCTTATTATGGAAAGAGTTCTCTGGTTCTTTTAGCTGCCAAGTGTAAAGCACTCATACATCGGAACACGGTTTATAAAGTCTCATCCGAAGGACTTGGTCTGGCGGGTGATCGAACTCACAACCCCTGACGTCGTAAGCGCATGCTTTACCCCTCGACTTTGTCCGCCTGTTTGAAATTTATAAATTTATCTTTATCTAAGTTGCAAACAATTACAAGTCTGATCAGATCCCTTGTAATCTCTGATATGGCTCTAAGTTGTTTGCAATTGACGAAAAATAGTTTTAGCTCAAAAGGGTTTAGTTGGAAAGAGTATTGTCTTCTAATTGTAGTAACCTATATCTCATCTCTAAAGAGGAAGGGAGAGAGTACATTGATTTGAAATTAGAAAAAAAATCTAGTCCAATTAACTTGTATTAATTGGCAATTCAAAAGACAGTGTATCAATTGTTATAGTTATAACTATACAGTGGAGAATGTGTTATTCTTTCCCAATAAACGCTTTTACGCTAAAACTATTATTTGCAGTGCAAACAGTTTGGAGCCAGATCAGACGCCGGGTAACCCGGCGTCTGGTCAGGCTCCAAACTGTTTGCCACCAAGATAAACATGAAATATCAAAATTGTCCAAAAGTTGTTCTTTTCTACGTTTTAGCGCTTTGCGTTTGCATACGTTTGCGTTTAAACGGGAAAGAATAACAGATTCTCCACTGTATATGTGGCATTGCTTACGTAAAGAATTAATTCTGTTTTGCAATAGAATAGTCACATATTTTGAACCATTTCATCCCAAAATGCATTAACTCTTTCAGCACTGTAGCTAAGTAACTCTTGTGGGTTTTAAGTTCCCTTGTGTATCTATTTAGTTACAAAAATGTGAACCAGTCTACTTGGAATTTTTGGTTGTTTAATAAATACTGCTATAAATTAGCAAACAGTGTAGACCCTGATCAGAGGACTCCTTTAGAAGCCCTCTGATCTGGGTCTATACTGTTTGCAAATGTAATGGGTATATTTCAAACAGGTCCATGGTGTTGAAACAGTTGAGAAGGCATTGTAAATCAGTTAGATCCAGATCAGATGCAAAGTATATAAGAACATACATGATAAGGATTCAAACTGTGTGGTGTCTGTATCATTCATAATTCTTCAGCAAAAATGTTGGAAGCCTTAACCCATTACCCCATAAATACACCATTTTATGCCTTTTATTTTTTTCCTCCGCTGAAGAAAATAGTTCCAAAGTATACCTTCACAAATATACACAATAAAAAATATTTTCTATACCCTAGTAGACGTTAGCTTAAAGCAGGCTGAAAGTAAAGCAGAATGTGCCTTATCTGCTTTACTTTAAACCTGCTTTAAGTGGTCATCTATTTTCAAAACTAGAAACAGGCTATGGAGTAATGGGTTAAACTGAAGAAAACAAATTGCACTTAACATGTTATAAGCAGACAACGACAATGTACAGTATTCAAAAAGTAAGAAACAGCCTCCTTTTCTCAATTGAATGCCATTCAACACAAGTTATACTATATCAATATCCACAGTAGTACCATACATATTATTTACAATGTGCGAACGTTCAGCTTCAATAGTGTCTGTTGTGTAGAAAAACAAAGGGCCGTCAGATACTGGGATTACTGGTATACACCACAAAGGAAACAAAGGAAACAGAAATACAGTGCTCCCTCTCTACAACAACATCCAATGGGAGACAAAGCTTGTGTGTGTTGTTCGGGGGAGTTGTTATAGGGAGGGAAATAGCTTACATTTGCAAACAGCTTGAATCCAGACCAGACGCCGCGTAACGCGGCGTCTGATCTGGATTCAAGCTGTTTGTCACTTGTCATTAAGTTTTATACTGTCAAAATGTCCAATATATGAATTTGAGAAAAACAGCAAATGACAATTCTTAGCAGAACATATTGCAGCCGTGAAAAGTTTAGACATAATTGTTATGTTAAGGGAACAGCCGCAAGCATTGTTGTGGGGAGGGAAATGTTTAAGGGAGGGCTGTTGTAGGGAGGGCTGTTGTAGGGAGGGAAATGTTGTAGGGAGGGCTGTTGTGGGGAGGGAGCACTGTACAGGGAATACTCAAACAACGATCAACCATTTGTCTAACTTTATCCCATTTTTCCAGAACTAATTCATAATGCGAATAAAGCAATGTGCTACTTTTAGACGACCAAATAAAAATTCACTGATGTGATAAAAGATTGGAAGTTCTGCTTCAACTTCAACTTACAGTGGAGAATCTGTTATTCTTTCCCGTTTAAACGCAAACGTACGCAAACGCAAAGCACTAAAACGTAGAAAAGAACAACTTTTGGACAATTCTGATAATTCTTGTTTATCTTGGTGGCAAACAGTTCGGAGCCTGATCAGAAGCCGGGTTACCCAAACTGTTTGCACTGCAAATAATAGTTTTAGCGTAAACGCGTTTATTGGGAAAGAATAACATGTCTCAAATACTGAAAACAAGCCTAACCCTTAGCCTGCCACTCATGACTATAGCTCCATATGCAAACAGCTTGGATCCGGATGAGACGCAGAGTAACTCGGCGTCTCATCCGGATCCAAGCTGTTTGACACTCGGACAACATTTTCAGCAATTTTGAGCAACTTTGAAGCACTTTGAAACTTGAAGCAGACGAGAAATATAGCAGACGGCAATTTATTTGGCGGGCTAAGGGTTAATAATAATTATGAGGCTTTTACTGTTGTTCATATTCTTTTTCTTGACATTCATTACATTAATCTCAATGTAAGCTTTTACCAATAAAACAACAAATGTCTCACATGGAACCTGTAAACAAATTATGGTTATTTCATATCCTTACCATAGTCCTTTCATGAGAAAAACATCAATACAACAATTTCTTTACTAAATCTTTCAACACTAAGCAACTCTTGTGAATTATTAAGTTCCCTTGTGGATCTTTTTCGTTACCAAAACATGAACCAGTCTACTTGGAATTCTCGGTAGTACTGCCCTAAATAAGCAAACGGTGTAGACTCAGATCAGAGGGCTCCTATAGATCTGGGTCTATACTGTTTGAAAATATAAAGAGTATATTTTAAACAGGCCCATGTATAATGTTGAAAGAGTTAAGCAACCTTTGAACGTCAAACATCTAAACATCGGACAAACTGCACTTCAAATGTACCCACAAGAGGAAACTGAGGAATAGTTACAACTTACAATCATATTGATGTTAAGCAGCCCTTTTAAAAACATATAGAGAGTGTTAACGAGAAATGACATGTCACAGCTTAACACAGAATAAAAGCAAAGCTAAAAGCTCCTATAAGAGCTTTCTGCTTTACATTCTGTCCTGCATTAAGCTCTCACCTGTACTTCATGCATGTAGGTGATGATCAAATTCTTAAACCATGTTGATAACTTTTTCGAAAAGTATGGATTCAAATCAGACCTGATAAATAAGGGATCTGATCTGGATCCGAATAAAGACCCTGATCAGAGTGCTCCTTATCCCTTTCCCACATAGCCTGTTTCTTATTTTGAAGACATGTGACTACTTAAAGCAGATTGAAAGTAAAGCAGAATGTGCCTTGAGGCACATTCTGCTTTACTTTTAGCCTGCTTTAAGCTACCATTTGCTACAATATAGAAAATATTTCTTTAGTACATTCTCATTCTATTTTCTTCAGTGTAGGAATAATTAAATGCGCTAAAAGGCGCTTCTATGAGGGAAAGGGTTAAAAAGCGGTCTGTTCAGGGTCGACATTGATTTCTTATAGAAACTGTCAGACGATTAAGACTGCACTCTTTCCTGATAAAATTTTTACTTAATTAATAAGCTCTAGTGTAACAGTTTAGATGATAGAGGCTCATAGTGGACCCAAATTTTATACATGAATATATTCAGGAAGGAAAAGCTACCGGTAAACGGCTGTTTAACACTTGTTAGATTGTATAGCTAGAGTGTTAGGCTGAGTTTGAGTGTGAATTTAGCCATACATGCACATCTAGAAGTTAGCCACTTACTATTACATGCCCTGAGCAATGGATGCCAGGCTGAAACGGACAACACACTGCATGTCAGTACTGTTATTCCATATGCAATGAACTGTCCAACTGTCCAACAAGTGTCCAAACTGTCCAGAACTGTTCAAACCGTCCAAAACTGTCCAAACTTGTATGCACTGGCTCATAGGTTATAAACCTTTTGAGTTGAGATTGTTTTCAAGCATTTGATTGGTCAGATTTGAGCCTAGGCTCAAATCTGACCAATCAAATACTTGAGAACTCAAACTCTAGCCTAGGCTTAAATTTGACCAATCAAATGCTTGAGAACTATGTCAGATTGAACTCAAACTATTTTTAATCTTGGGGCCTGGTATTGTCCAAACGTGTATGTTGTTTCTGCTATTAGGTTTATAGTCCCGCACAGTGTATGCACTGGATCCTAGGTAATAAAGCTTTCGAGTTGAGTCTGAGTTTATTCTCAAGCATTTGATTGGTCAGATTTGAGCCTGAGGCTCAAACCTGACCGATCAAATGCTTGAGAATGATCTCATATTAAACTCAAACTCTTTTTAACCTTGGGGCCTGGTATTGTCCAACAGTGTGAACTGTCCAAACTTGTGTGCAGTGACCAGTCAATGATGAAACATGGACGTCTGGGGCCCGTTTCATAAAACTTCGTACGAAAAATGTTGTCGTAAGTCAGATCATAAAAGTCTGAATTATTATTTATTTCTCCATCTAATCCTGTCTTGTGACATCTTTTTGGAAACGTCTTTTCAAGACGATTCAAAAAAGATGTCACAAGACAGGATTTGATAGGGAAATAAGAAATTATATGTATTTTAAATTTTGACTTACGATCGTTTTTGTCGTACGAAGCTTTATGAAACGGGCCCCAGAAGCCTAAATATCCTGCTCTAGAAACTTTCTGTAATTTTTTTTCTCGAAATTAATATATCGTTACTGCATAGTAATATTCATGCAGTGTTTCAGAACGGTAGTTGCTTAAATCAGACTAAAAGTAAAGCAGACTAAAAGTAAAGCTTTCTGCTTTATTTTCAACCTGTTTTCAAAAGCTTCTTAGCTGTCCTGATGTATGTTTTTTTTTATCAGAACAAATTAGTAACATGAAAAGGTGTCTCTATGACATAGATTTAAACATAAAATGATTTTATGATGAAGGGGTTAGTGTTAAAAATAAAAAGGACCATTGGCTCTAAATCGCTCACCTGAGTCATAGTGATATATGTTGACAGTGTGGCACAACATTTACTTTATATTGCATTATGTTAAAAGCAAACTTGTTAGTGTAATAATACATGATGTTTGAGATCAAATATCTATGGCCTGATCGAGCCACCAGGTTTTGTGACATTAAACATCTTTTTTTTAATTTGTCCTATGAAAGTCTTTATAACACATAGTTTTATAACCTTGAAAGTCAATACTACTAAACTAAAGACTATTTTAACAATGGACCTGGTGATAGAGGTCTTCTAAGTGATGTTAAACACCAAATATCATAGCTCTGGGCTATTTAGAATTTGACAATAAGAATTTTAATTTTTTTTGTTTTGGTTGCCAGGCAACAAGAGTCCTGCACAATACCATTATTAAATGGTACTGTAGCAAACCATTTAAGGAATATCCATGCTAAGTTTATGTTGGTAAATAGCTATACATAGCTAATGTTAACATGTTATATAATAATGAACCAACTTAAAATAAAATTTGAATTGAATTGTTTCAGGAGATGTTGTTTGATAGAAATTTGAATAGACAGTTTGACAGATCTATGATAATGGACATTGAGCGGTCACAATAGCTGAACTTGAAGCTCAAGCTGATAGTAAAGCAGAAAGCTCCCCAGGGCTCCAGATAAGAGGTAGTTATTTCAACAAATCCAACATTTTCTCACTCTTTTTAGCACCAGATCCTATGGTGTTACTACTCATTAGAATCGTCTTGAAGAGACGATTCTAATGAGTAGTGACACCATAGGGTTTAATTCAGAAATAAAGATTTTAGTTTTTGAAAAACTACCATTATCTGGTGGTCTGGCTCCTGTTTTAAACACACTGAGAAGAAGCTGCAAACCTGACTTGAAGAATGTCCATGCATCTATTTGTGACTGGTCTCCGAGCACAAGACGGACTGTATAAAGTTACACTAACACATTCATACAGTGGAGAAGACGTAATTCTTTCCCTTTTAACCCTTTACTCCATAAATACGCCATTTTACACATTTAATTAATTCTTCCACTCAAGAAAATACAGCAGTTCAAATTTATACAGTCAGGAATAATGTATCATAAGACATATTTTCTATATTCTAGCAGATGGTAGCTTAAAGCAGGCTTAAAGTAAAGTAGAATGTGCCTTAAGGCACATTCTGCTTTACTTTCAACCTGCTTTAAGTAGTCACACGTCATCAAGACTAGAAACAGGCTATGGAGTATAGAGTTAAAAGAAATTAACCCCAATGTAATGCAGAAATTGACAGTGTTTTCAAAATTTTGAGTTTTTATGTTAAATTCAGTTGCAAACAGTTTTAAGCCTAATCTGGCTCTAAACTGTTTGCAAGGTGAATACTAGTTTTAGCACAAACATGTTTCTATGGGAAAGAAAAACGTCTTTGATCCCAACTATACAGTCTTATACACATGTATATTGACACTTAAACATTCGTTAGTTATGTTTTCAACAAACAATCACTATAAGGGTTTCATTTATAATTGACCAGACAGCTAAACCTTATCCTGCTGTGATATCGTCTGCTTTGAAATTGTCATCTGCTAAATTTGTTAAATTAAGATCTACGAATTTTTCAAGTCCAGAAACCTAAAGACGAGTATAAAACAGTTTGGATTCAGATCAGATGCTGCGTCTGATCTGGATTCAAACTGTTTGCAATATTCAGGGAAGTTGTGACCAGCAGACACAGGGTTAAGTATAGCAATACACTAGGACAATATATTATAACAGTCTGGAAAGGGACATAACTGTGGAATATACCAAAACCAGTACATTTGTACATGTATATATATGTTTTGGGATGATGAAAATACTTCAGTTTTAACCCATTCACCCTTGAAAATTTTAATGGACAGTTCTAATTTCCAATTAAGTTTGGCCCCAATTTTTGAGTATTTAGGGTTGATTTTAACAATATATTGCAAAGTGACAAACAGTGCAGACCCTGACCAGAGGGATCCTACACTGTTTGCATTGGAAAAATGGAACTCTTTCTACATCTACAGTGATTGTTAATGACGTATTTGTTAACCCTTTCCCCTATGCATGGAAGCCCCTATAGCGCATTTAGTTTATTCCTCCACTGAAGAAAATAGTTCCCATTTGTATAGTCATCATGTGTATCATAAGGAATATTTTATTTTTTCTTGCAGATGGTAGCTTAAAGCAGGCTGAAAGTAAAGCAGAATGCGCCATCAAGCACATTCTGCTTTACTTTCAACCTGCTTTAACGCTTTCCTCCCTGAAACTTTAAACGGATAATCCCAGATTCCATTTTAGTTTAGTCCATTTTTGACTTATAAGGGTTGTTTATGTCAATGTTAAGCATTATGACAAACAATGAAGGAGCCCTCTGATCTGGGTATTCACTGTTTGCATAGGACAAGTACACTTTTCACATGTATACTGTTTGAAAAGGACACCTATATGCGGGACTAGGGTTCAAAGGGTTAAGAAGTCACCTATTTTCATAAATTAGAAATATGCTATGGGGTAAAGGGTTACTGTACTTGTTGCTAGGGACTTGAATGAGTTAATGAAGGGAAATATAACATTGATGAATAATATTGACGGATCTGACTAACTTACAACTCTTTCTGTTAAGGATAAAAAAGTTCAAAAAAATTATACATTAATATTTTATATGAAAATGTGAAGCCATTTTGAAAACACAACTCCTGTTTTGAAAGGGCACTATATAAATCTGGTATAATTATAATAATAATAATGAAACACCTCTATAATAGAAAATCAGTTAAAAGACAAATCTAACTTTTATTCCTAATTGAAATATATAATTTTATATTACTCATACTGTTCGAAAAACAAAGAAACAATACTTTAAACAAATTGTAAGACCAAAACAATTAATAATCATTTCATTTTTTTAACTAAGGGAGGTAACTAGTGTCTACTTACAACCAGAGTCACCTGGAGTGGACTCCTCGCTGCCTACATTCAGTCCTACAAACACACACATAGCAACATGATGCAGTATTGCCAAGTCAAAATCAAACAATAGATCCAGAAAAAGCAGGGCTCCAGATAAGAAGAGTATAAATTTGCAAAAGGTAAAATCTTTATTTATGCCTTAAACCCTATGGTGTCACTACTCATTAGAATCGTCTCTTTGAGACGATTCTAATGAGTAGTAACAACATAGGATTTGGTGTTGAAATGGGTGAGAAAAAGTTGGATTTATTCAGTATATTCCCTCTTTTCTTCTGAAGCCCTGAAAAAGGGAGAACAATCTATCATGTATCAACTCAATATGGTCCCTGAAACTTCAAATGGACAATTTCAGTTTCCTGTGAAGTGTAGTCCATTTCTTGACTACATGTATTTAGGGTTTTTTAAAGCAATTTATTGCAAAATGACAAACAATGCAGATCCTGATCAGAGGGCTCCTTAAGGAGCCCTCTGATCTGGGTCTACATTGTTTGCAAAGGGAAGAATATATTCAGTTCCAATATGACAAGAACAAATGTAACTCCCTTTCATCTAAAGTCCTGAATCAAACAAAAAATCACGTAAGTGTAATATGGAATGCAGGTCAGAATATGCCAATCACCATTTACTAAATTGGCAATTGCCAAAATACATGATGTACGAACATATTGTACAGATCGTATTTAATTTCCAGCCCCAAATGACAGGATGGAGGGATGTGGTCCAATGCTCATATTGAAATGAAGAGGTTAATTAAACAAGAGGGCCAGAATGGCCCTTGATCGCTCACCTGACAATGGTGACACTAGGATGGGTCACGTGATTTCAGAAAAGAAGATTTGTAAAAGGTGACCCCCAGAGCAGGGCCAATTTTGACCCCAGGGGCAAAATTTGAACAAATAAGATAGAGGACCTGTAAACGATGATATGTGCAAAATATCTAAACTCAGTGTTCTATGGTTTCAGACAAGAAGATTTTTTAAGTTTTCATTGAAAAAATCTATTTTTAGCTCCAGTGACCCAGATATGCAACAGACCAGAACCGATTCATCCATATATGTGAATGACCTCTAAAAGTTACATCATGCCAAATATCAAAGCTCTGGTCATATTGGTTCCAGAGAAAAAGATGTTTGAACATTTCACTATATAACTCTATGTAAAACTGTGATCCCCGGGGCGGGGCCAATTTTGACCCCAGGGACAAAATTTGAACAACTTTGATAGAGGATCTGTTGACGATGCTATGTGCAAAATATCTAAGCTCAGTGTACTATGGTTTCAGACAAGAAGATTTTTTAAGTTCTCATGGGAAAAAAATATATTTTTAGCTACGGTGACCCAGATATGCAACGGACCGGAACCGATTCAACAATAAAAGTCAAATACCTCTAGAAGTAATACCATGCTAAATATCAAAGCTCTGGACATATTGGTTTCAGAGAAAAAGATGTTTGAACATTTCACTATATAACTCTATGTAAAACGTTGACCCCCGGGGCGGGGCCAATTTTGACCCCAGGGGCAAAATTTGAACAACTTTGATAGAGGACCTATAGGTAATGACATGTGCCAAATATCTAAGCTCTGGCTCTTGTGGTTTGTGACAAGAAGATTTTTTAAGATTTCCTTATTTTTTCACTTTGGTTGCCATAGCAACCAGAGTTCTGCATGGTTTCAAATTCCTGTGAAGTTTGGTTGCAATTAAGCAAGTGGTTTTGGAGAAGAAGATGTTTGAAGAAATTGTTGACGCACGACGCACAACGCACGACGACGGACGCCGGACATTGACTGACCACAAAAGCTCACCTTGAGCACTTTGTGCTCAGGTGAGCTAAAAATAATAAATTCATACCTGCAATCCAACACTGGTAGGAGTTGAGATACGTAGTATTTTAATCACTAGGCCTTTAGGGCGAGTGATTTAATTACAAGCATCTCAACAACTACACGTGTTAGATTGTTAGATAAAACACTGGTATTAATTTATTATTTCGATTCTAACACATAATTTAACCTTAATTTGCACCGAAGCAACGGCGCTCATTTCTTGGCGTACGCATTTTCGAAGCCATATGACGTCACGTTAGAACGTTTTAGCGCGTGAGAGGTCTTTTGAAAAATCAAACACTGAAACGTTGGTTCTTTGTTTATATAGGAGTGTGCGCGAGGTGTATTAGAATTCCTCATACTCCATTCGCTTTGATTTGTTAAATTTGCTGGGTAACCGACAAGCACTCTTGAACAGTGAAAAGAAACTAGAAAATACAACAAAATGGCAACGCAATGTATCATTTAGCAACTGCAAGATGCATATTGGTAATTAGCATAAAGCAACTAGCAACTGGCAAATTTGATATTGGCATATAGCAAATGGCAAATAAACAATTAGTATTTGCCAATTGACATGTTCAACACAATGACAAACTGATTAACTCTTTGAACCCTAGTCCCGCATATAGGCGTGCTTTTCAAACAATATATGTGTGAAAAGTACACAATGTCATGTCATATGCAAACAGTGAAGACCCAGATCAGAGGGCTCCAAAAGGAGCCCTCTGATCAGGGTCTTCACTGTTTGTCACAATGCCAAACATGGACAAAATCAACCCTTAAAAGTCAGAAATGGACTACTCTAAAATGGAAACTGGAATTGTCCATTTAAAGTTTCAGGGAGGAAAGAGTTAACATGTATTTTTATTGAAATATTAACGGTATTATTATAAAGAATACAAAACATATTGTTAAATGAAGCCAGATCTATTTATTCTTTTTCCTGATCTCAAAAATAGGATACGGTAGCAGCATTTTGGCAACTGAACGTATGGTCAAATTTTCTCCAGTACTAGTCAGTGAATAGAAACCACAATGAAGACAAAATGGCAATTGGCATTTAGCAAAGTGAAACATTGGCATTTAGCAACTGGCAAAAAGCAATTAGCAATTGGCATTTCAAGACCCGCATTCCATAGTAACATATTAAAACTTTCAAACATTGTTAAATGAAACAGTCTAACAAACTGTATATATGTACAATGTATATCTATAATAGAATATATCAAAAACATGTCTAAAACTGAATACAATATAGAAAGTAAATTAAGTTTTGTATTACAAAACATGATTATTTATCTCATAAATCAAATTCTTTCAATCACATCACAAGCTTACATAAGCCTCATAGTAGCAATAGTTAGGTGTCCACAGGTGTATTTGTGGATGAAGTTATGAGTTTATAAATTAAGCCTGTCCTTGAATAGTCTTAACCCTTAGTCTGCCACTCACGACTATAGCTCCATATGCAAACAGCTTGGATCCGGATGAGACGCCGAGTAACTCGGCGTCTCATCCTGATCCAAGCTGTTTGACACTCGGACAACATTTTCAGCAATTTTGAGCAACTTTGAAGCACTTTGAAACTTGAAGCAGACGAGAAATATAGCAGACAACAATTTATTTGGCTGGCTATGGGTTAATGGTGAGGATCTGTTATAGGTTTTATTAGTAACAAGAAGGATTGCAAAGATAAATATTGGCATTTGTGTTAACTCATTCACCCGGAGACTTCACATGGACAGTTCCAGTTTATACAATTAATTTATTAGCCCATTACTTCATAAATACGAATTTGTACGCCTTTTATTTATTCCTCCACTGAACAAATAGTTCCAATTTTTTACAGGCATGGATATGTTTCATAAGAAATATTTTCTAAATTACAGCAGATGGCTGCTTAACTCTTTCCTCCCTGAAACTTTAAATGGACAATTCCAGTTTCCATTTTAGTCTAGTCCATTTCTGACTTTTAAGGGTTGTTTCTGTCAATGTTTGGCATTATGACAAACAGTGAAGACCCTGATCAGAGGGCTCCTTTCGAAGCCCTCTGATCTGGGTCTTCACTGTTTGCATAGGACAAGTATACTGTTCACATGTACACTGTTTGAAAAGGACGCCTATAGGCGTGACTAGGGATCAAAGGGTTAAAGCAGACTGAAAGTAAAACAGAATGTGCCTTAATGCACATTCTGCTTTTCTTTCAGCCTGCTTTAAGAGGTCACCTGTTTTCAAAACTAGAAACAATCTATAATAGAGTAAAGGACTAAGTATTGTCCATTTTCACTATCTATGGTTGAATCGTACCAGTACGATAATTTTACAAATGACAAGCAATGCTGAACCTGATCAGAGGGTTCCTTAAAAAACCCTCTGATCTGGGTCTACACTGTTTGCATAGGCAGTCACATGCTCTTGACAGGTTCATGTACATTGTCTGTAAATAAGGAGTATACCCGTTACTAGGGTTACAATAATTATCTTCACTTTTCAGTTTTTGTTTATCATACCATATTACCACCCATGCATAGCCTGTTTCTAGTTTTGAAAATAGGTGACTACTTAAAGCAGGCTAAAAGTAAAGCAGAATGTGCCTTAAGGCACATTCTGCTTTACTTTCAGCCTCTTTAAGCTTCCATCTTTTAGAATTTAGAAAATATTTCTCATGACTAATTATTTTCTTCAGTGGAGGAATAAATTGAATGCATTAAAAGGCCTATTTATGGGTTAATGGGTTAAGAGAAATATGTGCTTGGATAAAATCTAGCTCCCTGAGTCAGACATGAGTAAGTAAAATGAACATTTGGGGCCTTGCAGTTCGTTAGAGTTTTCAGGGCTTTGTTCCGCAATTAACCTTGTAAATAATTAAAGTACTCTGACTTAAAAACAAAATTAAATAAATGGATCTCACAGATATACAATGCAGTCAAAATTAACTCTCATGCATCATTCGTAACAATTCTAAGCTCAAAATAACAGAATTGAACTGAACAATGCTTTGTACAATAACTAAACTACCAACCGCTAAGATGCTGTATTATGATTCGCCGATGTACACCATTATGTATCCCGCACTCATCCCTCAGTTCCTCGTCTGTGGTACTAGCTAGCAGGTTTCTGTCCATTCCGCTCCGTAGCATGGCGTACGTATACTGGGACAGCTCGGGCAGAATACTCATCAGCCATGGGTCTATCTTTGTAGGATCATAAGAAGAGTAATCAGCAGTTACCTTCAAGTTGACAAGCTCTCGCTGAAATCTTTAAATGGAAAAATGTGTTAGTTATAAACCATTATCCCATAAATATGCCTTTTTAAGCCTCTATTTTATTTTTCCACTGAAGAAAATAATTCCAATTTATACAGTCATGAATATGTATGATAAACATTTTTTCTATATTCTAGCAAATGGTAGCTTAAAGGAGGCTGAAAGTAAAGCAGAATGCGCCTTAAGGCGTATTCTGCTTTACTTTCAACCTCCTTAAAGTTGTCACATGTCTTCAAAGCAAGAAACAGACTATGGGGGTAATGGAGTAATGGCATAAAACTGGATTCAAGAAACACTTATGCTCTCAGTAGCATCACAAACAATATATTCTGAATATTTTGTTAGTCTAATTTAGATCAAGTAAGTGGTGTTGATGCTAGAAGAAATGGTCAAATCTGGTTAACCTTGTACCGTAACGTGTACGGACACACGGTCAGCAAAAATCACCATATATCTCCTACATCAATAAATGATGGAGGTATAAAACTTACATTCACCCTTGAGGGGTTTATATCTCTAACCCATTACCCCATAGCCTGTTTCTGGTATTGAACATAGGTGACCACTTAAAGCAGGTTGAAAGTAAAGCAGAATGCACATTTAGGTACATTCTGCTTTACTTTCAGCCTGCTTTAAACTATCATCTGCAAAAATACAGAGACTTTTTCTTAAGCTGCATATTCATGACTTTATAAATTGGAACTATTTTCTACAGTGGAGGAATAAATTAAGGGGGTAATAAGGTGTATTTATGGGATAATGGGTAAAAACAATTACAAATAATGACAAATAAACTCAGGATCAAGTCAAGTCAAGTCAAAGAGATATAGTTAGAGGCATAAAAGGCATATTTATCCCTTTATCCCATAGCCTGTCTGTAGTTTTGAACACAGGTGAAAAGTTTAAACAGGTTGAAAGTAAAACAATGTGCCTACTTTAAGGTACCATCTACTAGGAAACAGAAAATATATTCCTTACAGTAAATATTTACTACTGTACAAGGTGGTAGAATTTTCTTCAGTGTAGGGATATATTAACCCATTACCCCATAGCCTGTTTATAGTTTTGAAAATAGGTGACTACTTAAAGCAGGTAGAAAGCAAAGCAGAATGCGCCATATGGCGCATTCTGCTTTACTTTCAGCCTGCTTTAACCTTTTACCAGCTAGAATATGGAAAGTATTAAATATGACACATATTCATTATAGGAATAAACAACATATTTTTGACGTTTTGGGTGTTTACGGAATTTACCCCCTGCGAAGCTAATGTAGTCATACCGTCATGAGCGGCAAAGAGATGTTGTTTATTCCTTATACTTATATTTTCTGTCTTGTCAATTTAATGTGTTTATTGGCCAGATTTGTTTTTCTGTATAAGAATTTATCATATACCGGTCAAAGAGGTTTGATAGATGTAATGTCGATGTAATAGCCATTCCAGTTTCTAAATATGGTGAGAAAGTAGTCCCAACTACATGTACTGTAACTGTATTAAAAATTCAGGATTTTTTCCAGTAAACTTTCTCTCTGTGAATGGAAAAGACTAACAAGGCAAACAAATAACAGTGCAACTTGAATATCTATTGCCAAAGCACATTCTAAAATTACAGGTTGCGGTTGTTTTCTTAACCCATTTACACACATAGCAACGCGATGGCAACGACATGTCTATGGGTCTGTATCACTCCGCTAGTGTCATATGACCGTTGACCAATGGGAGCTTAGAGTTAAGTGCCCGATGTAGTCTATTTGAATAAGTCCACGAATAGCACGGGGGAAATCCGAACTGGCTAAATCCAGATTCGAAGTGTAGGTTCATCGGCAGATGACTGCACATTTTTTGATAGGATTACATAAAGACTTTACAGGGTGAATGTAAATATTACGGTTTATATTGGAACTATTTTCTTCAGCGGATGAATAAAATGCATGTGCTAAAAGTCGCTTCTATAAGGGAAAGGGTTAATGGTGTTAACCCATTACCCCATAGATACGCCTTTTATTTATTCCTCCAAGAGAATAGATCCACTTTATACAGTCATAACTTATATGTATCATAATAAACATTTTCTATATCCTAGCAGATGATAGCTTCAAGCAGGCTGAAAGTAAAGCAGAATGCGCCTAAAGGTGCATTCTGCTTTACTTTCAACCTGCTTTAAGTGGCAACCTATCTTCAATACTAGAAACAGGCTATGGAGTAAAGGCTTAATGGAGAAATTAGTTAATTAAAGAGTAAAGGATTGTGCTTATAAATATGTAAAATATCTAGCCCACCTTTTTCTAAGCATTCCCGGCCTCATCTGTACACTGTCTACCAGATCATCTTCCTGCATCTGTAGTAACAGGTCCCCATCTATCTTACACTCCTCAAATTCTGTACTATACTCCTTAAAACCAATCTACAACAGAGAGAAACAGCTCATATCAAAGAGTTTATCATCTGTACTTCTCAAATTCTGTACCATACTCCTTAAAAACAATCTACAACACAGAGAAACAGCTCATATCAAAGAGTTTATCATTAATTTTGTACTTCTCAAATTCTGTACTATACTCCTTAAAACCAATCTACAACAGAGAGAAACAGCTCATATCAAAGAGTTTATCATTTGTACTTCTCAAATTCTGTACTATACTCCTTAAAACCAATCTACAACAGAGAGAAACAGCTCATATCAAAGAGTTTATCATTTGTACTTCTCAAATTCTGTACTATACTCCTTAAAACCAATCTACAACACAGAGAAAACAGCACATATTTCTATATTACTATTTCTTTTAACCTTTTACCCCATAGATACCACTAT
The DNA here is from genome assembly GCA_922989275.2 of Gari tellinella. NCBI lineage: Eukaryota > Metazoa > Mollusca > Bivalvia > Cardiida > Psammobiidae > Gari > Gari tellinella. The sequence continues at coordinate 79,004,462 of OV277868.1, read as the reverse complement.
TCACAAGTCAATTTAAGAAGGAAATTGGTCAGGAGGAATTCAGACTGGCTGTTGTTGACAGGTGACTGTTGTTCAGAGGTGACCATTCACACAGCTTTGACTGTATTAATTCTAATCTGAGTGGCAAACAGTTTGGAGCTTGATCAGACGCCGGCGTCTGATCTGGCTCCAAACTGTTTGCAAGGGAATAGTAGTTTTAGTGTATACATGTTTATTGGGAAAGAATTAGTCATCTTCTCCACTGTGTCGGCAAGGATATAGGAAATATTTCTTATGGTGCATATATGTGATAAGTACTTCTGGCTATGAAGGAAAAGGTTAAGACAAGTCAGTGTTCGCTATGTTATTCTACACCTTTGATGTTTTATTTCCATATATTTTTCCATAAAATTTTCTCCCAAGTATAAACCAGATTCATCAATCTTTCCATAAAAATTTCCCTAGATATAAATACTTGTACAGCACTACCTCTCAACAACGACTCCCTCCATACAACGACCCTTGCAGCAGTTCCCTAAACAAGACAATTATGTCCAACCATTTTATGGCTGCAATACCGTCTGCTTAAATTTGTTGTACCCTGTTTTCCTCAAAGTTACATATAAGTGGACATTTTGATTGAAAATATATAATGATGAGTGACAAACAGCTTGAATCCAGATCAGACGCCGTGTTACGCGGCGTCTGATCTGGATTCAAGTTATTTGCAAATGCAAGTCGAGTCTTAATTTTCCCTCCCTATAGCGACTCCCTCCAAATAACGCACACAATCTGTGTTTCACATGAGGTGTCGTTGTAGAGAGGAAGCACTGTACATGAATCTGGAAAGATTAACACACTGTTGGCAGTGTTTTCACAACAAGTATTTATGTTGGTCCTGGAAGTTACAAAGGTCAATGGAAATTCATTTCCAATTTCCTAAGAATAATTAACAGCATTAGAAAGGTGAAGAAAACTATACTTGAGTATGAGGTGTTGACTCCCAGGTAGTTGACATCTTCTCCAATCCCATGTTTTACCCATTACCCAATATAGTGCTCCCTCTCTACAACAACATCCAATGGGTGATAAAGTGCTTTTCAGTGGGAGTTTTTATAGGGAGTGAAATTGGCTTACATTTGCAAACAGCTTGAATCGAGATAAGACGCCGCGTTACATTGGGTCTGATCTGGATTCAAGACGTTTGTCACTCGTCATTATGGTTTTTTCCTGTAGGATAAATTAGAGGCTTAAAACGGTCTTCATTAAAATGCCAAAATCAAATATTCAATACATTTTGCAATTACATTTAAATGGCAGCTTAAAGTTTTAAAGCAAATTCAAAGTAAAGCAGAAAGCTCATAAAAAGAACTCTGTGCTTTACCTTCATCACACTTTAAGCAGCATATCTTGCCTTGCATAATTATACAATCATGTAGTTACATAGCAACAATTTGGACCAATGGCTGTGGGGGGGGAAATAATTATCTACCCATTGTTTTGACCTTGACCTACCTCAGTCACCCAGTGTGCCACGTCCTCCACTGTCCACAAGGGCACCTGCTGGGATAGTTTATGAGGCACCTCCTCTCCGATCAGCTGTAGAGCCTCACGGGCAAACCTCGACGCCACGGCATTCGGACTACTGGCAACCTTCCTCAATGGTTCCACAACCCCAATGTCATAAAATATCTACAGTATACAAAATACAGTACAGTGGAGAATCTATTTTTCTTTACTGTTTAAACGCAAACGTACGCAAACACAAAGTACTAAAACGTAGAAAAGAACAACTTTTGGACAATTCTGATAATTCTTGTTTATCTTGGTGGCAAACAGTTCGGAGCCTGATAAGACGCCGGGTTACCCGGCGTCTGATCTAGCTCCATACTGTTTGCACTGTAAATAATAGTTTTAGCGTAAACGCGTTTATTGGGAAAGAATAACAGATTCTCCACTGTATAACCTCTGTTTATAGCAGCCTTTCAGGATATAAGAAAATCTATCTTTAATAACAGGTTGTCGCTAAATGCAGGGCAACAAAGGGTAAAGCAGAAAGCTCCTATTAGAGCTTTCTGCTCTACCTTTGTCCTGCAGCATTAAGCTGCAATCTTACATATTGGTGTAAACCAATATTCTTCTGAGTGACTGCTTATCATAGGTTTTATTGTATGTCTCTCTCTCTTAATCCTGAATTGATTTGTCATCTGCTGTGGGTGTCCCAGCATCTGGGGTATGTATTTGCTTCATAACTATAATTCTTATCATTTACAGAAAGCCATGTCTTTCAGTTCTGTTCAAGAAAGGTAATCTATTTCCCTCTTAACTCTTTCCTCCCTGAAGCTTTAAAAGGACATTTCCAGTTTCCATTTTAGTCTAGTCCATTTCTGACTTTTAATGGTTGTTTTTGTCAATGTTTGACATTATGACAAACAGTGAAGACTCTGATCGGAGCCCTCTGATCTGGGTCTTTACTGTATGAATAGGACAAGTTTACTATTCACATGTACACTGTTTGAAAAGGACGCCTAATTGCGGGACTAGGGTTCAAAGGGTTAATCTTTGCCAAAGCAAGGAAGGGACTTCACATTAAAGCAAAGCTCCAGATTTAAGGAGTATTTTACAAACTTAAATCTTTATTAAACCCTATGGTGTCACTACTCATTAGAAGCGCATCGAAAAGACGATTCTAATGAGTAGTGACACTATAGGATTTGGTGCTGAAATGAGTAAGCAAATGTTGGATATGTTCAGTTTACTACCTGTTGTCTAGAACCCTGCATTAAAATGTTATAATGATTTACAGTAAATTCTCCCTATTACGACCACTAAATTGTGTTAACCCTTAGCCCGCCAAATAAATTGTCGTCTGCTATATTTCTCGTCTGCTTCAAGTTTCAAAGTGCTTCAAAGATGCTCAAAATTGCTGAAAATGTTGTCCTAGTGTCAAACAGCTTGGATCCGGATGAGACGCCGAGTTACTCGGCGTCTCATCCGGATCCAAGCTGTTTGCATATGAAGCTATAGTCGTGAATGGCAGGCTAAGGGTTAATCATGAGGTTTTCAGACAGGTGACTGCTTAAAGCAAGGTAACAGTAAAACAGAAAGCTCCTAAAGGAGCTTTCTGTTTTACTGTCACCCTGCTTTAAGCGGTCACCTGTTCTTATACAATCAATTACAGGGCACTAGATAAACTGAATATTTCCAACATTTTCTCATTCATTTAAGCATCAAATCCATGGTGTTCTTACTCATTAGAATTGTTGCGAAAATAAGTAGTGACACTATAGGGTTAAATTGACAAAGAAAGATTTTAGTGTTTGAAAATACTCCTCTTACTTAGAGCTCTGAATTAGCCTCCTTTTGTATGGTTGTGAATGAAAGGTTTTACTGTATATATTATAGGGTAATAATAAGTAATGTCGGCGTGATGCCGGGAACTACCGGGAAAAGCTGTATATATGATTTAAAAAAATAGATGATGTATTATAGGCTTTTAAAAACAATTTTGTTTCCTCAAACAATGCGCATTGTTTGAGGAAATGAAATTGTTTTTAAAAGCCTATAATACATCATCTATTTTTTTAAATCGTATTATACGGTATATATACAGGGCTCCTGATAAGATGTAGTGAAATGAACATATCAAACATATTCTGACTGATTTCAGCACCAAATCCTATGGTGTTACTACTCATTAGAATTGTCTGTTCCAGACGATTCTAAAGAGTAGTGACACCATAGTGTTTAATGTAGAAATTAAGACTTTTGTTTTTGAAAAACTCCCCTTGTCTGGAGCTCTGTATATATATAATATACCTGCTGTTTTCCTTGTTCAGACTTTATAACTGCCTCCATAGCAAAGTGAAAGGCTGCCAGGGCTTGAGCCTCCGGTCTCCGACTGCACAGTAACGGCTTCAACCTCTTCAGCCAGTGCGGATCACGACCCTGTCGATGACTATAGTCACTCATAGCAAACACTTCCGGTTTCTCCTTGGAAAGAAACGGTATCACAAGGTCTAGGGTTCCTGATTTAATAACTGATGCCTCCAGCTCCTTGTTAGCAACCAGAACTGCTATAGATAGACAAGCATAGTAGCGGACATACTTGTCCTCAAGAAAGGCCAAGGGAAATAACCACTCCGGCACATTCTGTTGAGTCATTATCTCTTGGTTTTCCGGGCCTCCGAAGAGCGAGAGGTTTGATAGTGCTTTAGCACACTTCCGTAATACTTTCATGTCGGAACATTTGCACCAGTATAGAATGGCGTCAAGTCCTCCATTCTCTATTACCTTAGATGAGATCTCCTCGTTTACCTTGAACAAGTTCTCTAGAATACCTGTAGTACATGCAGCCATCTGACGGTTACCGATAGACTTCTGGGTCATCTTTATCACCGACACTAAGTCTTGTTGAGCGACAGCTTCACGGTTTCTGTAAGTCATTACCTGCTCCAGAAGGGTAGCAGAAGCTGTTAGAAGTTCTTTGGATCCATTTGAACAATTCTTAACAAGTAAACTCAACACACTCTCGTTCCTAATTATATCACAAAGTGCATGAGATAAATCACGCCCGTACACTGGGAAATTCCATGCCTCGACCATGCTTTCGAGAATGCTGTTTAACGGTTTTATTTCATCCTGCCCCGTAGCTCTCTTTAGCTCTGAGATTTGTTTCTCTAAAGATAGACAGAACTGTTGGTATTTGAGCTTGAGGTTGTTCCTATTCTGCCAGTTAGCGTGATTGTCTGTTAGCCCGCCGCCAGGGCTTTGGTTGACTAGCAATGGATATTTTAGGTAATAGCTGCATGCCATTGGTTCACTGTTTGTTCTTTCTGCACTCTCAGCGATAAACTCCTGCTCCACAGAATCATCACTTTCTTCAATGTCATCTAGCGTATCAGATGAATATGTTCTTGAGCTGTATGAGAACTTTCTCTGGGATATTGACACTTCCAGTATCTCGTCCTGAGGTATTGTTTCCAGAGCTTGGTTCATTTTCAGTTTAAATCGTATATCCTTCATGTTATTAGCTGCGTTACTAACAGAGTTGGTCTCTCCTTCCGTGGTATCAATCTTAGACAAATCAAAATACACTCGTGAACTTTCCGACACACGTTTACCACTTAGTGGAACATCGTCTGTATCATCGAAGCTTGATATTGACATGGCATTGGTCAGGTAATGGTTATGCAGAATGTCTCTGCTTGTTAGAGCTGCATCCGACTGTGACCTTTCCAATAACCGTGACGAGTCAAATTCGTTCGATTCAAAACCACCTTCTCTGTCATCTTCAGTTAGGTTCAGGGTGTGTGTTTCAGAGTCTTCCAGCACAGACTCATCTTCCTCAGTGTCTGGCCCTACCGCTGCCTCTGCCATCATGTGCTTCAGCTGTGTCCTCAGTCTTCTTTAATCTTAAAACACACAAAATAATAAAACAATATTGGTTAAACCATTACTCCATAAATACGCGTTCTAACGCCTTTAATTTATTCTTCCACCGAAGAAAATAGTTTTAATTTATACATTCATAAGAATGTACGATCAAAAATATTTTCTATATATTCTAGAAGATTTTTGGCTTAAAGCAGGCTGCCTTAAGGCACATTATGCTTTACTTTCAACCTGCTTTAAGTGGTTACCTATCACATGCAGGGTAAGTCCCCTTTGTCTAATCTGACTCCAAGCTGTTTGTAAAAGTATAAACAGGTTTATTGGTAATGAATAATCATAACTTCTCCACTGCAAGCCTAAGGATGACTTGCATGTTATATATTAATTATTATGTCATGGAGGTATATGGGTTACAGCAAGATAATTATGAATGAGAGATAATTGTGAAATAGAGTAGTTAAGGTAATTCACCTCTCATGAGACCAGGTCAATGTCAGTCAAATTCATACTCTATGTAGAGTGATTAGCTATTCTAGTTAATTAACCCATTAAGCCTGATACTGACTCATATTGACGCATTGTGCAATAGTCTCATACTGACTCATTTTGACACAATTTAATCCACTAGCTTTTATTGAGATAAGCATTGATAATTGTTTATTACTTATGAGTTATAATGAATGGGTTAACGGTTAGTACTAAACCATGTTTCAGCATGGTTCATTATACAGCCAGGTAGTTGACGAGAATGGCTAAGGACTCAAGGTAGAATAAGGCATATTGACCAACATTAGCTCAATCTCATCAGGGGTGTACCACCTTAAGATAAGATTGATTACAGATGATATAAAAATGACAGATGAAGACATATCACATACAATTTTTGTGGATTTTCATAAATTTTATTCAGTCCCTACAAATTGTGCAAAACAGAAATCCATACATTGACCCTTAATTTACTCCAGATAAGCGATACACATTGTAGCGCATTTAATTTATTCCTCCACTGTTTCAACTATACAGTCAAGAACATGTATCATAAGAAATAATTTCTATATCCTTCTAGAGATGATTATATAAAAGTTTACAGCAGGCTGAAAGTAAAGCAGAATGTGCCTTAACCCTTTCACTCTCAATGACACCTTAAAAGCGTGTTTGCAAACAGTTTGGGTCCTGCATGATCAGGACACATACGGTTTGACACTCTTATTGATATTTATTTAGTCATAAAACGTTAAATCTAACTTTGAAACGTATGTGTCTTGCAGACAACAATACTGAAGCAGATGACAATAAAGCAGTGAAGGGGTAAAAACCTCACAAATAATTTGATCATGAACGGCTTAATGTGCATTCTGCTTTACTTTCAACCTGCTTTACATGATCACATGTCTTCAAAACTAACAAGAGCTGTCGGAGAACAGCAAAGCTCGCCTAATGAAACCTTTCTTAAATAGGTAACTATCAATAGAAAAGTGTATCAGTAGATTCATATTCAAGCCACAGGAAACCTCCATTCAAAATATCAACTTCCTACTAATGCAAATAAGTGCATTCCAACACTTACTCCATAACTAACTTTGAAATTTCAGTCCAAAAACTCTAAGTCCTCAACAGGTGACATTTTGACTAAATTTAAACTTTTTTTTTAATTTTAACAACGCAACATCAATGTTCAACCCACAGGGCACCTCCATTCCAAATATCAGCTTCTTGATACAAATATTTCATGTAGTATTAGAGCATCACAACACTTACTCCAAAACTTTAACAATGAGAAATTAGCCAAAAAACCTAAGTCCTCAAAAGGTGTAATTTTGACTAAATTTAAACTTTTTTTTAAATTTTAACTACGCAACATCAATGTTCAACCCACAGGGCACCTCCAATCCAAATATCAGCTTCTTAATACAAATATTTCATGTAGTATTAGTGCATCACAACACTTACCCCAAAACTTTAACCATGAGAAATCAGCCGAAAAACCTTAAGTCCACAAAAGGTAAAATTTTGACTAAATTTAAACTTTTTTTCAAATTTAAACTACGCAACATCAATGTTCAACCCACAGGGCACCTCCATTCCAAATATCAGCTTCCTATTATAAATAGTTCATGTAGTATTAGTGCATTACAACACTTACCCCAAAACTTTAACCATGAGAAATCAGCCGAAAAACCTAAGTCCACAAAAGGTGTAATTTTGACTAAATTTAAACTTTTTTTCAAATTTAAACTACGCAGCATCAATGTTCAACCCACAGGGCACCTCCATTCCAAATATCAGCTTCTTAATACAAATATTTCATGTAGTATTAGAGCATCACAACACTTACCCCAAAACTTTAACCATGAGAAATCAGCCGAAAAACCTAAGTCCTCAAAAGGTAAATTTTTGACTAAATTTAAACTTCTTTTTAAATTTTAACTACACAACATCAATGTTCAACCCACTGGGCACCTCCAATCCAAATATCAGCTTCCTAATGCAAATATTTCATGATGTATTAGTGCATTACAACACTTACCCCAAAACTTTAACCATGAAAAACCAACGCCGACGCCGGGTGATTCCATAAGCCCCCCCTTTCTCCGAAAAGGTGAGCTAAAAACGAGCTATTATCGGGGGCAATGGGTTAACATAGGAGTCTGTACTGTACAGTGGAGAATCTGTTATTCTTTCCCGTTTAAACGCAAACGTACGCAAACGCAACGCACTAAAACGTAGAAAAGAACAACTTTTGGACAATTCTGATAATTCTTGTTTATCTTGGTGGCAAACAGTTTGGAGCCTGATCAGACGCCGGGTTACCCGGCGTCTGATCTGGCTCCAAACTGTTTGCACTGCAAATAATAGTTTTAGCGTAAACGCATTTATTGGGAAAGAATAACAGATTCTCCACTGTATGACTGTACTGTATGTGGCTGCAGGTGCTCTTTCTGCTGTAATTGAGGCTGATGTTTATTTGCTTCAATTGATTTCTCTCATTCCTGTTTTACACAGAGTGCATCTGCAATAGCAGACAGATACAGGGAACCCTTTCCTTAACCATTTCCCTTTTCTAAATTACATTATATCATTTCGTGTTTAAGGCAGGTGGCTGCTTAAAGCAAGGTGAAGGTAAACAGAAAGCTCCTTCAGGAGCTTTCTGTTTTACCTTCACCTTGCTTTAAGCTGTCCGCTAATACCAGTTTTTCATATAATCAATTAAGCCTTGTTTTTAATGGTTGTAATAGAGAGGATTTACTATGTCAGATTTTTTGTCTATAATTGATCATTAGGGAACAATTATATCTTTCAACACTGAGTAGGTCTACCTGATCTGCTCAAAATATAATTCTGTTAAAACCCTGAAATCAATTCCCTTAATCTTCTTTATATTTACAGAAAACAGGGTTCTTAAGTGAGAAACAGTTTGGATCCTGGTCAGGCCCCAATTATTATGTGGGGCATGGTCTGGATCTAAGCGGTTTGCAAAGATCTTCAAAGCAAAACACATGGCATCTTCTGTCAATGATATTGCCCTTTAAAGAGTTTGGATACTAATGAGAAATTAAAAAATCTAAATTTGTGAAATTTAACTAATTATATATTTCTAAGACTTATATTAATGATAGAATTTTTCATGTTGTGTTTTGAAGAAAAATGATACTTAACATATGGATTTACCAGCATAATGAACTCTTTCAAAGACTTATAATGTGGTATACATTTCATGCACAAATAGTTTTGATCCAGGTAATATGCCAAGTTACATGGCATCTCTGATCAGGGCAGGATCCAGTGTGCATCTCTGCGTGGTTTAAAGACCAATCTAGCTGTTTGTCATTCATTTATTCTATAAGGACATATATAGAAAATTCATGTCATTTAAAATTTTCATCAGTTGTCAATTTTGAAGTAGATAACACTACAGTTAAACCTCTCTATGAAGACCACTAACAAGAAGGTTAATTGATTGTATAAAAGACAGGTGACAGCTTAACTCTTTCCTCCCTAAAACTTCAAAGGGACAATATTTTAGTCTAGTCCATTTCTGACTTTTAAGGGTTGTTTTTGTCAATGTTTTGCATTATGACAAACAGTGAAGACCCAGATCAGAGGGCTGACCGTAAGAAGCCCTCTGATCTGGGTATTCACTGTTTGCATAGGACAAGTGCACTTTCCATATGTACCGGTACACTGTTTGAAAAGAACGCCTATATGCAGGATTAGGGTTCAAAGGGTTAAAGCAAGAGGACAGTTAAACAGAAAGCTCCTAAAGGAGCTTTCTGTTTTACTGTCCTCTTGCTTTAATCAGTCCACCTGCCTTAAACACTTAATAATTTACACTATTCAGTGGACATACTATAGAGGCTTTACTGTTTTCAGCTTTGAATGAGTCCATGACTAAACTTCAAAGGCCATATCCTATTTCCATTCAGTGTGTTCCTGCATAAACCATAGTGCGATTACAGTAAAACCTCTCTATTACGACCACTAAATTATGTTAATTATTAGGGTGTTTACGGTAGGTGACCGCTTTAAGCAAGGTGACAATGAAACAGAAAGCTCCTTTAGGAGCTTTCTGTTTCACTGTCACCTTGCTTTAAGCTGTCACCTCTCTATTACTCAATCAATAAGCCTTCGTTTAATGGTCGTAATAGCGAGGTTTTACGGTATTTAGTCTGGAAGTTTTGGCAGTGTGGAAGATAAATAAACATGAAATTAATATCATTACAAATACAATGTACTATATACAGTCAACGCCGAGTTAACCCACAATTCAGTGACACAACAAATTTCTTTTTAAAGAGATTTTAATGTTTTCCCCAAAACCTGTTTCTAGTTTGAAGATAATAAAGGTGATCACTTAAAGCAGGTTGAAAATAAAGCAGAATGTACCTGCATTAAGCTTAGTAAACATCTGCTGGAATATAGAAGCTATAAATCATGGTTCATATTTAAGACGGCTAGTATAAAGAGGAAGAATAAATTAAATGTGTAAAAAGGCATATATAGCTACAGAGAAAAGAATCTTAATCTTTAAAGAGGAGAAGATAAACTCAAGTTAATGTAGAACTAAAGTAATGCAGGCAAGCTTCTTTAGGAGCTGCTGCATTTACTTAAATTGACACTGTTAGACTTAGTGCATTCTTTAAACCAGCTACACTCAGTATCAATTAATGCACCATCATGTCACCCAGAATGCCTTCTGTCTGTAGAATTTTTACCTTGAACCAATTTTCTTTTATCCGTAACAAATTATGTTAACCTTTAACCATTCAATTTTACTTTTAAACCAATGTATTATATCTTTAACCAATTAAATAAACTTTGAACCAATTAACTTAATTACATCAACAAATTTATTTTCAACAATTTATTTTACCTTTAACCAAGGCATACATAATAAAACATTATGTAATTTTTTTATACAGACCCAATTAATTTTACCTTTAGCAAATGAAATCCAAATCACCTGCATTCTGTATGCCAATAACTTCCATAGTTTTATATCAGCGAATTCCATAGAAAGATAATCAGTGAGCAGACCCCCTGACTACAAGATAAATATTGCTATAAAGGCAACAGGTTTGTTTACATAACAGCCAGAACTGTCAGTTTACAATACAGTGCAGAACATAGTTATGAGGTTCGGTGAATCTTAACTCTTTGCATGCTGGGTAATTTTTTCGTCTGTGAAAATTGTCATCTGCAACTGTTCTAAAAATAGATTTTTCAAAAAAAAATTCAAAACAGGGTCAGAGTGTCAAACAGTTTGGATCCTGATGAGACGCCGCGTTACGCGGCATCTCATCTGGATCCAAACTGTTTGCAAATATTGCAATCATGGTGGGGCATTATTCGCTGCTAGCATTGTAAGAGTTTGGTCTTAGTGATATTTCAGGGATGAGCTTGTAGAATTCACAATACCAGCACACACAACACACATGACACACACGTGTCTGTACTGCTTTAACTTTTTCCTCCCTGAAACTTAAAATGGACAATTCCAGTTTCCATTTTTGTCTAGTCCATTTCTGGCTTTTAAGACTTGTTTTTGTCAATTTTGGCATTACTGACAAAACAGTGAAGGCCCTCCTCTGATCTGGGCCTTCACTGTTTGCATAGGACAAGTGCACTTTTCACATGTACACTGTTTGAAAAGACGCCTATATGCAGGACTAGGGTTCAAAGGGTTTACCCTGTACTCCATTATCAGCCTGTACGTCACGGTTTCTTGTTTTGAAGACCGTGAGGTCACAAATTAGTTTAAAGTATATTATGTAGGTTCAAAGTATTAGAAGAATGCGCCTTAATAAAAGTGCATTTTGCTTTACTTCCAGCCTGCTTTATTGAGCTACCCAAAATTATGCTACGATATAGTAAATATTTCTTGTGCAGACCAGGAAGTACTTACATGTGTCAGTACTTCGTTTGCAGACTGCAGAATAATCATGACTGTATAAAGTGGAAATATTTTCTTCAGCAGAGGAATTATTTAGAGCTTTAGACTTTAAGAAAGCTGCTCATAATACTATATATCAACTGATCTTGAAAGCATAAAAATGGCACAACCATTTCAAGTAAAAACTTCTTTTATTATTAAAAGATCATTGCATGATTTCATGATGATTTCTATGCCAACTGGTGGTCAGTTCAGTTCCTTTAACCCATTACCCATAAATATACAGTTTTACCCCTTTAATCTATTCCTCCACTGAAGATAAGAGTTTGAATGTATACAGTCATGAATACATTACTTAAGATTTGCTGTATCTTAGCAGATGGTATATAGCTTAAAGCAGTATGAAAGTAATGAAGAATGGGCACAATCTGCTTTATTTCAACCTGCTTTAACCCTTAACTCCAATATAACATTTTAATTTATTCTTCCACTGAAGCAAATAGTTCCTGACTTTATTTAGTCAGGACAGTGTTTTTCCTCCTTATATAACTGGTTCCCATAAACGGAGTCATTCCCAATTGCCAAAACTGAACATTTTCCCAATTTGTGGTAATAAAATTCCCAATTCAAAGAGGTTAGATTGAGCAGAGTTTGTTTTAAGCATCTTTAAAGCAAATCCTGCTTATGCCAGCTGAAGACTCATACCCTTACAGAGGGTATACTTGGACAATTTGTTGCTAGTGCAGTCAAATTCAGTTTGAATTTTTTATAGTTAACTGTTTGCTACGGTCCATGCAAAATTCCCAATTTGACTAAAAATGACGCAAAATTTTCCCAATTTGACAAAAAACGACGCAATTTTCCCCAATTAGCTCGGAACCGGAGTCAAACCCAATTGGCCCAAGAAAAACCCTGCAGGAATTACGCAACATTAGAAATATTTTCTATATTCTAGCAGATAGTTGCTTCAACAGCAGGCTGAAAGTAAAGCAGAATGCACCTTCAGGCACATTCTGCTTTACTTCTCAACCTGCTTTAAGTGGTCACAATATAAAACAAGAGGGCCATGGCCCTAAATTCGCTCACCTGAGGACATTTGACTAAGCTGAAAGGACATAATAACTTTTTATTATACATGTAGTTGAAAGGGGAAACATAAGAGGCTCATGTTCCTGTGAAGTGAGCACATGGGAATCAACTTGGGTAGATGTCAATTTTTTAGTCAGGGGAGGAGCAGCGGAGTAATTGGTTTGTGATTTTAGACAAGATTTTTTGAACCTTAAGAAATGTTCTTTTTTAAATGGTAGATTGTTAAGCATGTTTCAGGATGGTATTGTTGGAACAACTTTAGCAAGGGTAAGTTTTCAGTATTGAAGTCAGATAGCACTTACAAACTTGAGTTATACACATATGTAACATTTCAAGACAGCCATTTTCAGTGCAAGATTTGGTGCACAAACAAACTTTTGAATGTGTTATTGCTGAAATCAATTCAAAAACCTTTTCATACTAGAATGCATATATTTTGGGGGTTTTTTACTGATAATATTGTTTTAACCGATTACAAATCTGATATGGTGTGTGTTTGGCGCTTGAATCTTCTTTGTGATTTGTGATGTAGACTGTTCAGGCAGAGTTGTCATAGAGCTTACCAGTGATCAAGTAGAAAAATCACTTTGGCGTCTGTATACTAAAATTTTGATGACTGTGGTGTGGCAGTGATCATTTTGCAAGGAGTCTGTGCTGCCTGCTAGTGGAGGAATAAATCAAAGGCCTAAAAATGCACTTTTATGGAGTAATGGGTTAACAAACGTCAGTATTAACAAACGTCAGATTCTTGGACATATGCATTTTCAAAACCTATTTGTGAAACGTATTAGATTTTTCCTCAAAAAAGATTATGATCCAACTATATTGCTGCGCACTTCACGTTTGGTTATCGATCAATCTACAATTGATAACTATGCTTTCCTCTTTGGTTGTGTGACGACAAACAGGGCTTAGCACTACATGATGATGTATCTCTAAAGCCGTCCTTAACCGGGAGAGTTATGTCGGATTTTCATGCTTTGTTTTTTCTCTCCCTCTCTGTCGTACCCTAAACCCTCCCATGTCTTACAGTTACTCGTGACTACAGACTATTCGCTTGAGTACAATTTGACCGTTGCCATAGTGGGTTATTTGTAACACGGGCTTGAATGTTTAATTCTTTCCCGTGTTACTAATAATCCTGTCAGAGAATTTTGTTAGATGTTTTACATGTATTTACTTACTGTGCTGGCGGTCATTTTGATTGTAAGGTTGTGGAACAGGGTTTATATTTTATGTACACTGTTCGTCTTTATAGGTGAATATAGGAGATAAGTGTGAGGTTGGGCGCCCCTAAACCCAGGTTTAACCCCCCAGTGGTTGTTAATAATTAATTAATTTATAATTGATTATTGATTGCTACTGACCGTACCAAGGCGGGCTCCTATATTCACTTAGCTTTATGTTTGTCTTGCGTGTTGTTTTCTATTTAGTGTGTAGATGAAGGAATGGTATTGCGTGTGTGTGGTTGTGTGTGTGTGTGTGTGTGTATGTGTTTGTTATGGTATGGCTGTGTGTGTGTGTTCTGCTTTAGAGATGGGTGTATTGTTTGTGTTGCGTTTCCTGCTTGAGTCTTCTTTCGTATTTATTTATGGGGGGAAAGGGTTGAATCCTGGACAAGAAAAAATGACAAGACATACAGATAACTCTGACAAAACCAATATTAAACATATGTATAAAATATGGCAAAAGACATAATTACATAACTGTCAGTGGATCACTTCCAGATCCTGTTTCTCTAAGTATGAAGCAGACTGAACCATTTCTAAACTTTAGCAGACAACATGTTCAACTAACACCATCAGTTCTGTTAGTCAGTGGCTGAGGTCAAATATTATGCAATAGCTGGGGAGTATGGTAGCATTAGCAACTGCTGGGGGCTTACCCTTACCAGACTGAAATGATATCTGCTTAAAATCTACTGTATGCGAAAAGTGTACAAAAAAAGAATTTAGAAAATGTTAAGTTGGTAAATGAGTGGCAAATAGTTTGGATCCAAATTAGATGCAGCATTATGTTGCATCTGATCTGGATCCAAACTGTTTGCAAATATTGGCTATTTGCCCTTAGTATATTAAGGGTAACTCAGGTAAATACAGTTCTGCTTAAATCAAAATACTGTGAAACCTGCCTAGAGCAGAACTTAACCTGTGCAGGGTGGTGTCAAATGTGACCCTAGGGATTTCATTTTAACAAACTATAGAGGGATCCACCAGGAGATACTACTGTAAAAATATCAAAGCTTAGGGCCTAGTAGTTTCTAGCAAGAAGATGTTTTAAAGTTTTTTGCTTTTTTGCTTTTTCAAGCAGAGTTTGTGCTTTTTTCCTTTCATTTGAACAACTTCTGTAAAGAAGCATCCAAGGAACATCATGAGCAGTTTGAACTCTCCCTACAATCGTCAGGTTCAGAGGAGATGTCGTTTGAAGTAAATGTGAACGGACAGACGTACTACGGACGGTGAGCGGTCACAATAGCTCACCTTGAGCCTTCGGCTCAGGTGAGCTAACTAGAAACTGCAAACCCTATGTAATGACAACGAGATGATTCTAATAAGCAGGGCTTCTGTGAGTGAAATAAGAGGAGTATTTCAGAAACTAAAATCTTAATTTCAGCTTTAAACCCT
Source organism: Gari tellinella (assembly GCA_922989275.2). Lineage (NCBI taxonomy): Eukaryota > Metazoa > Mollusca > Bivalvia > Cardiida > Psammobiidae > Gari > Gari tellinella. The sequence continues at coordinate 78,988,985 of OV277868.1, read as the reverse complement.
ATGCTGTTACTACTCATTAGAATCGTCTCGAAGAGACGATTCTAATGAGTAGTAACACTATAGGATTTGGTGCTAAAATGAGTGAGAAAACGTTAGATTTGTTCAGTGTACTCTTCTTTATCTGGAGCCCTGAATATAAGTACATTATATGATTTACTGCAAACATAAAACATAATCTTCCTTTACTCACTCTGCTCAGTGCTTTAAGTAAGCCCCATCATTCACTCAAGTGCCTACAATCATGTAGATACGTGATCCTCAATGCTCAGCCATACTGGGACCTGAAATAACAATAAACCAAACTGGTGTTATGATTTTCTACAGTGGAGAATCTGTTATTCTTTCCCGTTTAAACGCAAACGTACGCAAACGCAAAGCACTAAAGCGTAGAAAAGAACAACTTTTGGACAATTCTGATATTTCATGTTTATCTTGGTGGCAAACAGTTTGGAGCCTGATCAGACGCCGGGTTACCCGGCATCATATCTGGCTCCAAACTGTTTGCACTGCAAATAATAGTTTTAGCGTAAACGCGTTTATTGGGAAAGAATAACACATTCTCCACTGTACCTGATATCTCATTACCCCATATATAGGTCTTTTCACTCCTTTGATTTATTCCTCCATGAATGAAGATACATGTTAGTTCCAATTTATAGGTATACAGTCATGAATTATTAACCATTAGAATTTGTTTTCTATATCCTATAGCAGATAATTGTTTACTTGAAGCAGACTGAAAGTGAAGCCTTTTCAGGTGCATTCTGCTGTACTTTCAACCTGTTTAAAGTGGTCATCTGTCTTCAAAACAAAAAACAGGCTATGATCAGGTCAAGGGTTACCGTATTTTCCATTTATTCGGGATACGCTTTCAGATGTACCTAATATATAGGCAAACAGTTTTGATCTCATGTGGGGCCTAATCTGAGATTAAAACTGTTTGCAGCAAAGTCAATATTCTATCAGAAACTGCTAAAATCTTTTGCAAATATTTGAGTTATACCCGCTGCAGACGACATTTTAAAATGGCTGTCAAATATTACCCAGCTTACAATGGGTTAAACCAAACAGCTACCTCCAAGCTGAGAGAGTGACAAGTATAGCTAGTACCAACCTTTGACCTGCTCTTGTAACTACAATGAAATACTAGTTCTAGTATGTTTATTAACGTCCATGCGTTTCCAAATTTAGGTGTCACAGTGATCAATTATATATATCAATCCATTACTCCATTATAAGATACAAGTACAAATCATACGCATTTAATTTATTCTCCCTTGAAGAAAATAGTTCAACTTTATACAGTTATGAATATGCACCATAAGAAATATTTTCTTAACCAAACAAGTAGCTACAATCCAAGCTGATAGTGTGTCAACCTTCATATGTGTTCACTGTTGTACTAACTTAAGTACGTTCACATGCATGCGCTTCCAAATTTAGATGTGTGATCAATGAATACGTAAAACACCAAAAAAATATGGACCTAAAAATACACCAATAGTCAGTACATTGGAGTCAAGACATTACTATGCTTCCCTGTAAACATGTTATGCTTATTATATACAGCGCTCCTTCTCTACAACCACACCCAATGGAAGACTATAACTGTGTGCGTTGTTTGGAGGGAATCGTTATAGGGAGGGAAATTGGCTTACATTTGCAAACAGCTTGAATCCAGATCAGACGCCGCGTGACGCGGCGTCTGATCAGGATTCAAGCTGTTTGTCACTCTTCATTACATTTCTTCTATCAAAATGTCCGCTTTGTGTAACTTTGAGAAAAAAAGCAGACAACAATTTTAAGCAGACAATATTGCAGCATTAAAAGGTTATGCATTATTATACTGTTTACGGAACTGCAGCATGAGTTGTTGTAAGGAGGGAGTCGTTGTTTGGAGGGCCGTTGTAGAGAGGGAACACTGTAAAACGTTTTGTCCATTGCAAACACTAAACTAATGGAATCAGATCGGATGACAGAGCCTCAAATAATACAGCGTTTTGTGTCTAATCAAGTGAATTAATAATGATGAAAACTGTTCCGCATGGCAAAATTTCTTAACATGAGCAAAATGTGCAAACATAACACACAGTGTCACCCAATATTCATTTTTACGCATTTGATTATGCAGAGTCCACATACTGAAGTAAAAAAGCTCTCTTTATACAATCGTGAATATGCCCATAATGAAGTAATTTTTTCTATATCCTAGTAGATAATATTATATTAGACTAAGCTTAAAGCAGGCTGAAAGCAAAGCAGAATGCGCCTAAAGGCCCATTCTGCTTTACTTTCAACCTGCTTTAAGTGGTCAACTATATTCAATACTCAGTGAGAAGCAGGCTATGGAGTAATGGGTTATTAATCTTTCCCTCTATATAAAAGTACCTTTATTGAACACCTCTCTAGATCTTATACATCTTCAAAAGGCACATTCTGCTTTACTCTCAGCCTGCTTTAAGTGGTCACTTGTCTTCAAAACTAGAAATAGGCTATGGGGTAATAATTAATATACATGTATTGTAAACTTTGCTCCAAGTAAGAGTCTGTTTTTAAATAACACCATTCAAATATTTATTTTCTCTTTGATCTATTGTAAAAGAGAAAACACAGAAACAACTTGTCTCCTGCTGAATGATTAAAATTATATAAATAAAAACCACTATGAACATCTATCATATAAACTAAGTGTAAAACATTTTTCGCGTCATGAATATTTCACATAATGCGATTTTGTATTAATTCATGACACTATGTAATATTTCTAGTAGGTGGTAGCTTAAAGCAGGTTGAAAGTAAAGCAGAATGTGCCTTAAGGCACATTCTGCTTTACTTTCAACCTGCTTTAAGGAGTCACCTATTTTCAAAACTAGAGACATTCCCGAATGAACGAGAAAATTATATTCTCGAGAATAAAACCGGTTTTACAGTATTACATTGGCTATCCAAATAAGGGCAATTTCCCCCTGAAAAGAGTAAAAAAGACTCCTGTCTGACAGATCCTATAGATATGAAAGCAGTGCAGCTCCAGAAAACTGTCTGATCTGGGTCTGCACCGTTTTCAAAAAGTGACAAATATATAGACACTATTAGCAGGAGATTTGCCCAGTTAAGACCAGCAAAGTAAACTCAATATAAATATATTACTGTTTATTAGGGATATCAGCTTAACCCTTTACCACATAGCCTGTTTCTAGTTTTGAAGATAGGTGACCACTTAAAGCAGGTTGAAAGTAATTACTTTCAGCCTGCTTTAAGCTATCATCTACTAGGATGCAGAAAACATTTCTTCTGGTATGTGTTCATGACTATATAAATTGAAATTATTTTCTTCAGGGGATGAATAAATTGAATGTGCTAAAAGGGTTAAGAGTCTTAGTGGTGCTTAACTGAAGTACAGTACTTGAGTTAACATACATTTATGTCTACAATGAATGCATGTATTGTTTTTATTGGATGGTTTAACCCATTACTGCATAAGCTATAACCGTACATGCTTTGCCACCTTTCATTTATGCCTCCACTTAATTAACTCTTTCCTCCCTGAAACTTCAAATAGACAATCCCAGTCTCCATTTTTGTCTACTCCATTTCTGAATTTTAAGGGTTGTTTTTGTCAATGTTTTGCATTATGTGAAACAGTGAATACCCAGATCAGAGGGCTCCGTAAGGAGCCCTCTGATCTGGGTATTGTCACTGTTTGCATAGGACATGTGCACTTTTAACATGTACATGTATACTGTTTGAAAAGGACGCCTATATGCAGGACTAGGGCTCAAAGGGTTAAGAAAATAGTTCCACTTAATATTATGAAAATGTATATGCACTGTAATAAATGTTTTCTATTTCCTAGCAGAATTGGTAGCTTAAAGCAGACTGAAAGTAAAGCAGAATGCTCCATCTATCTAAGTATCTACATGTTTAATCAACCTACTTTAGGTGATAACAAAATTTAATGTCCTCAAAACTAGAAACTGTTTTGCAGGCTAATTAGTTTCAATGGTTTAAGTCGTCTGATTATTAAAATTACCCGGTAGCTGATTAACTGCTACTGTTCTTAAAACAGTTTGGATCCAAACGGTTTGCAAACCTACATGTAGGTTATCATGGTTTCACAGTTAGTTTGGAAACGAAGAGTCCACTTGAGAAAATTCTGAAAAAGGTTTTTCATTGCATCCATAAATCAATAAGATTATTTCTTAAAGTAATCCCTCACAAAACTAAAATGTAGATCTAATATCTATACAACATTAACCCTATGAACCCTAGTCCCGCATATAGGCGTCCTTTTCAAACAGTGAACATGTGGATAGTACACTTGTCCTATTCAAACAGTATACTTCATTATATCCATGTATTATGTACAATATCTGAAATAAAATATGTTTAAACCAAACAGTGAAGACCCAGATCAGAGGGCTCCTTTCGGAGCCCTCTGATCAGGGTCTTCACTGTTTGTCATAATACCAAACATTTACAAAATCAACCCTTAAAAGTCAGAAATGGACTAGACTAAAATGGAAACTGGAATTGTCCATTTAAAGTTTCAGGGAGGAAAGAGCCCGTACGAAAAATTCAGGCGGAATCCGCCCGGAAATGAGGCGGAATTGGGGCGGAAATGGCCGATTCCGGGCGGACTTGGGGCGGAAACCTAAATTCCGCCTCAATTCGGTCATTTTTACGGGCGGAATTTTGAGAAGATTCCGGGCGGAATTTAAAATCCAGGCGGAATTTTGTACTTTGACATTTTTCAGAGGCGGAATTTCTCACTTAGACTAGCATCTCGAGGCGGAAAATGAGAAAACATTGGAAATTGAGGCGGAATTTTTGACTTAGACTATTTCAATAAGGCGGAATTTCGGACTTAGTTTAAATTCTGCCTGAATGAGGCGGAATTTCATACTTAGACTATTGCAACAAGGCGGAATTTTGGACTGTGAATTTTGAAAAAATGTTTAAGTCCAAAACGTGAAAAAAGTTTTAAAAAATTGTATCTTTTTAATTATTTAATAAAATCAGGGTGTTCATGGATTCAAAATTATCGCCATAAAACAAAGAAGTCATATATGTACAAATGAGGAAGGTCTTTTGGTCAAATATAACAAAGGGGAATAACTCCGAAAATATTAATGTCTAGTCAGAGTTATGGACCCTGCACTTAATCTCTCCAAGCTAGCGATTTCCATATATGAAATTTTATTCCACTAGCATCAGTTAAACTGGAGTAAATATCTTAAAGACAATAACCCCCCCCCCCCCCCCCCAACCCCCCCCAACCCCCCCCCCCCCCCCCCCCCCCCCCCTCTCTCTCTCTCTCGGAATCAGTTGTGTGAATTTACTTTCAATTCAGAACTGCAGTTTCATTTAAGCAAGATTTTTAAAGTTGTTTCAATTGGTTGCCATGGCAACCACAGTTTCAACTGATAGACCTATATTTGAAGAAATCTGATACAGATTCACCCATTTGTATGAAATTAATTTTAAATTGAGTCAGTGGTTTCAGAAAATAAGAATTTTAAAGTTTCCACTATATTATAGCCAAATAAAGGAAATACGAGTGCCCCACCCACTGGTGTTTTTTTTTTTAATCTTGGAAAATTATTTTAAGAAATAGCCATTTAACTTTAAGGAAAGAACAATTTTAAATTCTCTTCAACGTTTTCCGTAGTTTTCATATGCACATAATATCATTTCAGAGATAATTCACGTTTATTCTCTGTTTCTAGCAGAAAGAATAACACCTTATTTACGTGAAAGGCCGAAACTCAATGGGGTCGAAGTTTCTCCGAGCGCTCCGTTCCGCGCATGCGCTAGCTGTTGGTCTCGAAATTTGAAATGAAGAGCCATAATTTGTAACGACGATACATGAATGTCCCTGTGTTTTTACCAAGAAATCACACCTTGTATGGCTCATACACGCTGTCGCGGACAATGTGTGTTGTGATTAAAGGTAAATTGTGTATTTAAACTTGTATGTTCGTGTATAAATTATAATTCAGATGTTATCGAACGCTGCCTGGGTGTTTATTTTTGTCAGTTGATCCTACTAGGATAATTGTAAGATTTAATGCAGATATTTACATGTATTTAGATTTGTTTCAGTAGATAGGTGTTCAAGTCGAAGCTGCAAATATTTATTTACCTAATTCCATCATTTGAAATGCAATTGATAGGCAGATTCAGGTGAATACAATCTCCTATGCTGAAAACGTAGCGGTTCAATTCGTCCCAAGTCAAATCGTAACTGGTTTAATTCGGCCTACACACTATAGAATAGTGATTGCAGTGTATAGTTAGATAGAGAAAATCGTTTCAACATTAACATTTTGTAATTAAGTTGTCCCGTATTTGATTGTTTTTCTTAGATTAAAATACATTCTTTTAGTTTAAACAAGTTAATTAGAGTTTAATGTGTGGTAAACAAGTTATTTAGAAATTAGATGTGATTTTATCTATCTTCTCACAACTCAAATTTAGATCTAGATACACTTTAATTTTATCAAAGCATATGTCTCTATTTCAGATTCCATGAGTCAACCAATAGAATAGTTACCACACTGTTGAAACATCTTATTTAAAGATCCATGGATGATGGACCAGAGATGTTGAGGTGGCTTAACAGCTGTGTTACCATTTCACAAGGTAAAGACTGCCGAAATATTAAATAAGAGTACTTCTATTTTAGATGATCAACACTGACACGGTCTGTGTACATAGCTCAGTGGTAGAGCGTCCCGTTCTAGTGCAGGAGGTTGCGGGTTCAATACCAGGCCGAGGCAAACCAAAGACTTAAAAATTAGTAGTTTTTAATGAAGTTCCCTCCTTGCTCAGGGTTTTGGGTTACATGTAGCATATAGTAACAACTGGTTTCGTCGGTGTCAGGATAAAGTGACCGGCACAGTGCACATATTCCTGAATCTATGACATATCGTGATAATTTACTTTGGTAAGAACCCGAAAAGAACGTGTATTTGAAATATCAATAATTCTTACAAACAAAGGTCTAGGGAAATATCTCTACTCACTGTTCGCCCAGACCCGGTCAGCTTTTTTTTTTTTTTTAGCTCACCTCGGGCACGAAGTGCCAAGGTGAGCTATTTTGATAGCCCTGTGTCCCTCGTCCGTCCGTCGTCAAACTTTTTCTTCAAAGATCTTCTTCTTGAAAACCACTGCCAATTTCATCAAAACTTCATAGGATTGTTCCTTGTAAGGTACTCTCTCAGATTTCTTCAAATATAGGTCATCCAATTGAAATTGTGGTTGCCATGGCAACCAATTGAAAAAACTTTAAAAATCTTCTCGTCAAAAACTACAGGTCCGAATTGTAAATAATTTTACCCAAATGTGCCATTGGTGACCCTCTATCAGATTTCTTAAAATAATTTTCCTATCATAACCCTTTCCCACATAGCATATCTCTAGTACTGAATACAGTGCTCCAGATAATTTTTGCATGCAATGAGTACGTACTCACACTATTTTCACTTCAATGCTGAAAATTGAAATTGAATACTGAAAATCTACGGAGAATACAAACAATGAAAAAATTCAACTAAATTTAACTTTTACTCGTTTGAGTAATGTAATCATGTACACACTTCTATGTTAATGTCATCATCTGAGCAAAACATTGATTCCTGTTCATATTTGAACACATCGCTTGTGCTCTTTAATACCTATGCCTGTCAACAGTATTTCTTTGCATGAATCTTTGAGCCTTCAATGGCCAACAAGGTGTCTACATTTCCCCCAATGCATATGGGATATTTCAATACTGTTTCTCGATCTTGTCCCTTAAAAACTAATATTTAACCAGGGATAATTTATTTCCAAGATTATTTTCAAGTTTTTTATTTAGATCTACCTGGGCACCGTTGTGTTTTCTTTTGATAATTTTTGCGGATTTTGATACACTGGGGTTGTCCTCACGAATGACGCTATCAATTGAACACTCAATGATAGATTTGAATACCCGCTCATGGCATCCTCGCGTTTTTTAAATTGAATAGTATAGGCGTTTTATCATTATTTTTAACGTTGACCAGCACCAGACGCCGCCATCATAACATGTTTTTCTGCCGACGCTTGCAATGACAATTTCGTCCCATAATGTTTCGACCCGTACCTTGTAGTAGGGGGAAAACTACGCGGGCGTGTTTATACTGGTCTCCGAGTATTTGAGTTTTAAAGTACACCGAATTCACAATCCTTTCTGAAAGGCTACGGAATCGAGATAACCCAGCCGATCCAATGTTGCCGCTTTTTAAAGTTCGCGACTGAGGCGAGACACTGCCGGTGCGAAACTAATTTAAACAGCGAACGGTGTTAGGGTAAACATTTCACTTAAAATACGGACTGGTTTGAAGTTATTTTTCTAAGTAAAGAACGTAGTTCTAACCCATCAAACGCGCAAAACTGATGCCCAGTCTACCGTTTGTTACTCGCAACTAAATATTTGAAATGCGTACGCAATTTTCTTTGTGCGTTTTTGTACGCCTGGATCGTCAATTCAAATGCGTTTCTCTCCAAAAAATATGCGGGAAAACGCACGTACGCACCTTATCTGGAGCACTGTGAATATAGGTGTCCTCTTAAAGCAGGTTGAAAGTAAAGCAGAATGCGCTTTAAGCGCATTCTGCTTTACTTTCAGCCTGCTTTAAGCTATCATCTGCTAGAATATAGAAAATATTTTGTATTATACATATTTATGAATGTATAAATTGGAACTATTTTCTTCAGGGCAAGAATAAACTGAATGCGCTAAAAGGCGCTTCTATGGGGGGAAAGGGTTAAAAAACATGGCCGCTAGTGGGTGGGGCAGATTTTCCTTATATTGATATATAGAGAAAACTTTAAAAATCTTCTTTTCAAAAACTACTGGTCCGATTTGTCAGTAATTTTATGCAAATGAACCATGGGTGACCCTCTTCCAGATTTCTTAAAATTATTTTGATATCTAAAAAAAACATGGCCTCCAGTGGGTGGGGCATATTTTCCTTATGTTACTGTATAGTAAAAACTTTAAAAATCTTCTTCTCTGAAACTAGATCTACTGGTGCAAATTCAAAATAATTTTACACAAATGGTCAATTGATGACCCTCTACCAGATTTCTTAAAATCGTTTTGTTATCTTAAAAAGCATGGCCGCCAGTTGGTGGGGCAAGTTTTCCTTATATTTCTGTATAGAAAAACTTTCAAAAACAATTTCTCTGAAACTATTGGTCTGATTTAAGAATAATTTTACACAAATAATGATTCATGGGTGACCCTTTGCCAGTTTTCTACAAATAATCTTACTAGCTCAAACAACATGGCCACCAGTGGGTGGGGTGAATAAGTGAAAACGTAATAATTACTGGTCCATTTACATGACCGTAATCATGGGTACCAGGTGAGCGATTTAGGGCCGCATGCGGCTCTTGTTTTATGAAAAAGGCGTGTGAATCGATCAGCTTTTTTGTGATAAAGACGTGAAACGTCGAAAGATGAAGTTAATAACCGAGTCTGCTGAGAAGATACTGTTATAATGTCTACAACGTGCGAGAAATGCATGTTACGCGTTTTTCGTAGTTAGAGAGTCGATTTCCGTGTTTGATGATTCGGACCATGTCAATTTTGTAACTATCCGAATTCAAAGTCGCCAAAAAAATATTTGACACTGATTCTTTATATATTATTTATTTAATCACCACTGAACACAATTTCTTTAGTGTGTTTTTTTAACACTAATACACTAGAATTCCACATTGTTTTGGCAATTTTGAATCTATGATATATTATATAATGATAATTCAAATGAGTATTCCCCCCACCATTCACTCAGAGTTACGAGAGTACCCATTAAAATACTTATTGAATTTGCAAAGGACTATATTGTAAAATAGTTCTTTGAGGTGCAAAAACTCACAACTTTTTCACTTCAAGGACATCTCTGAAAGAACATTGAATTTGAATTAAAATTCCATGGACCCGTCCCTACAGTGAGTATAATTCTGGTTACTAATTAATTCATCACTAATTTAGATAAATTTTATTTTTCAGAAACTATGTAAATGATGGAGTCAGGACAGAAAATGAAGGGAAAACCCCATGATGTTGTTGAACTTTAATGTTGGATGGTTGTCTTGTGTGGTACAACACAGTCAGTGATGCTTTACAGCGGCGGGAGCCAGTCATCTATAATAATTAATATGTGACCAAATCATCAAATGGTAAGGATTAGAACTCCAGATCAAAGCGTACCATTTTTTATCGAAGCGCACCACATATACTAGATATATCACGAAAATATTCAATTGTGTATTAGGTGTATTTGATGTTTGAATGATTTCAATAATATGACAAGCTTCCTAAAATAACAAGGTTAGCAGATTTAACAGGGGTCGTTTGTGATTTTGATATTGCTGCCGATAATTTTCCGTAGCGGTACGAAAAACTTCATTTGGACAATCTAAAACCTCTTTTATCGCCGCGGCATTCGATGGTTTGCAGCTTCATTTTGTTTTTTTCGGAGTCTTACTGGGCGCTCATTGTTTTATGAATTATGCCGATAACCAGAAGCTAAAATATATCACGCGGAACGCCTCCTGTTTTATTGTTGGGGTGCACCAAAATGCAATTAGTTAATTTTGTCACCAGTTTTCGCGAATTTAATATACTGGCGTATCTATCAAATGCAGCGTAAAAGTTAACTTTTATTTAACGCAATCTAAACAAAATTAAAAGATTGAACAGGAAGTTCGGTTTTAATCCGATTTTATGATAAAACAAGTAGCTTACTGAAGTTAATGATTTAAGATTTAGGACCCCTAATGAGATCAGACCACAATTGGTAGTCTAATTTCTAATTCGATCAGCCATTCTTGTCAACTGCCAAAGTGTTTCGAACCATGCATGTTTTAGCACAGTTCAGAACAGGTCGGCAGTTGATGAGAATGGCAGATCGCTCTCTGTAGAGTTCCAATATTGACCGAAATTGGCACGATCTCATTAGGGGTACTCAACCTTAAGATCCATTTTGAAATTAATTCAGACTCAAGTTTTTTGTAATAAATATTTGAAGTCATATTTTAAATTTAGTGTCTCCTGATTGTCTTTTAGATTATGTCAACACTTGATGTGGGAAAATATTGGCCAAGTTTTTACCAACAAGGCAGTGAATGAATGATGCCCGGTGACGGTGACATGGAGATCATCTTATGCTGGGAAACAAGTTACAACTAAAACCTTAGACATTTGATATGGATGTGTCATTAGAACTAGACTTATCCTGATCCTAGAATGGATTTGTTTAGGTAATTCTGTAGGCCAAATTGAACATTACCTGTGCCATATTTGTTTAACCCTTTCCCTCATAGAAGCACCTTTTAGTGCATTTAGTTTATTCCTCCGCTGAAGACAATAGTTCCAATTTATAGTCATGAATATGTATCATAAGGAATATTTTCTATATTCAAGCAGGTGGTAGCTTAAAGCAGGCTGAAAGTGAAGCAGAATGCGCTTAAGGTGCATTCTGATTTACTTTCAACCTGCTTTAAGTATAGTCACCTATTTTCAAAAAGGGTAAACTCTATCAACACAATTGACCTGTTTAAAATATACTAGTTACATAATTTGCAAACAGTGTAAACCCATTTCAGAGGGCTATTCTGATCAGGGTCTACACTGTTTGTTTGTGTAGAGCCGTATTTATAAACTACCCAGAATTCCAAGTAGACATTGGTTCATATTTTTGTAACTAAAAGGATCTACAAGAGAACCTAATAACACACAAGAGTTACTTAGTGTTGAAATAGTTAATGAGCTAAAGTGTTTATGTCAAAGATAGAAATTTTCTGTTTGATAATCTGTAACCCATCAAATTTATATGAGGTTTTTAATAAGAAAATAGAATTCAAAGACAATGACTTGATAAATATCTCTGTAAATAATAAGTGTATAAATATTTGATTATACAATTGTACATTAGTTAAGACAGATTAAATATTTCCCTCATAGACACTTTTTTATGGCATTAACAAACTGAGAAGACCCAGATTTGACTGTTCCTGATCCGTGTTTGCTCTGTTTGTTTATCAAATTTTGCAGGTGTTATCCTGCTCTTTTTACTTGGATAAGAAATTCCCATTCCAAGTTCAAACTATGTATATTTCTGTCAAGTACTAATTTGATTATAATTGGAGCATGACATTTTAACCATTACTCCATAGTTTGTTTCAACTTTTGAAGACAAGTGACCACTTAAAGCAGGTTGAAAGTAAAGTAGAATGCACTTTAAGACACATTCAGCTTTAGTTAATTTCAACCTGCTTTAAGCTACCATCTGCTAGGATATAGGAAAAACGGAACTTTGGGGTCATAAGTTAAAGATGTATTTATGGGGTTATGTAGGTTAAAGCAGGTTGAAAGTAAAGCAGAATGCACTGTAAGGTGCATTGTTTTGATTTCAGGCTACCATCTGCTAGGATAAAGAAAATATTTCTTACGAAGCACATTCATGTCTGTATAAACTATTTTCTTCAGCAGACTAATACATTAAAGGTGTAAAAAGGCATATTTATGGTTGAATGGGTTAAAGAAATAGTGCTGTTGGGGAACGATTTCAGGTTTGTTCTTGGAGATATTTTATCATACGAGACACATTATAAGAGATTTGGTTTCTAGGACAGCATCAAAGTGTGTGATTATGTAAGTTAAATTGATTAATATGTTACTTTTTTAATTAAAAAGTTTAATGATATGCACTTTTTTGGTTGTTTATCTATTTTCAGTAGCTCTTGGAGTTTCTTTTTCGCAATCCTTGATGGAAGTTGTGATGGGCATGCCTAATTTGACTGCAAAATTAAAAGAGGATGTTCTAAAGTCAAATTCTACCCAAAATAGATTTTGCAAAGCTTCTACCCTGAATATTCCCCTTCCTTTACTACTTATTCTGCATCAAAATTTCAGCCCCAAAGAAAATTCCGCTTCATTTGCATATCCTAATTCCGCCTGAAGATTTTCCGCCTCATTTACATATTTCGCCCCAAATTCCGCCCCGTTTCCGCCTGGAATCCGCCCGGAATATATTCCGCCTCATTTGCATATCTTAATTCCGCCTGGAAGATTTTCCGCCTCATTTACATATTTCGCCCCAAATTCCGCCCAGAATTTTTTCCGCCTGAAATTTTTTTCGCCCGTAAAATGTGCCTCATTTACATATTCCGCCCCGAATTCCGCCCCGTTTCCGCCTGGAATCCGCCCGGAATTTATTCTTTATTTCATATAAGTGGAAACAGGCGGAAATGCAGGCGGAATAGGATGTGAGATTCCGCCCCAATTCCGGGCGGAACATTTCGTACAGGAGTTAATTCAAGATACAGAGGCTCCTTCTCTACAACGACTTCCACTGGTAGACACATATTGTGTGTGTGTTGTGCAGGGCTCCAGATAAGAGGGAGTATTCTAAACAAATCCAACATTTTCTCATTCATACAGCACCAAATCCTATGGTGTTACTACTCATTAGAATCGTCTCTTCGAGACGATTCTAATAAGTAGTGACACCATAGGGTTTAAAGGAGAAATAAAGGTTTTAGTTTTTGAAATACCCCCCTTATCTGGAGCTCTGAGACACATATTGTGTGTGTGTTGTTCGGAGGGAGTCGTTATACGGTGGGGAAACTTAGGACATGACTTACATTTGCAAACAGCTTGAATCCAGATCAGACGCCGTATTATGCGGCGTCTGGTCTGGATTCAAGCTGTTTCTCACTCATCATTACAATGTAAATCTATTCTATCAAAATGTCCACTTATATGTAACTTTGAGAGAAAACAGCAGACGACAATAATAATTTCAAGCAGATGAAATTGCATCAGCAAAAGCATTAGACATAATTGTCATGTTTAGGGAACTGCGACATTAGGGTCGTTGTATTTGGACGGATTCTTTGTTGGGAGGGCTTTAATGTAGGAAGGATCGAGCACCGTACATTAAATCAGGTGACAAACAAATTAGGCATCTGATCTGGATCCAGTTTACTACATGCATTTGCAAACGCTGGTTAACCCACTACTCCCTATATAAAAGTCTTTTATGCATCTAATATTTATTTTTTTATATTCCTCCACTTTAGAAAATATATAGCTCCACTTTATTCACTCCTGATTTATTTAATATAATGTACCATAAGAAATATATTCTATATACCCTAGCAGATCCGAGGTAGCAAATAAAGCAGGCTGAAAGTAAAGCAGAATGCACCTTAAGGTGAATTCTGCCTTACTTTCAATCTGCTTTAAGTAGTCACCTATCTTTAAAACTAGAAACATGCTATGGGGTGACAGTGGGTTAAGTTAGGCTCAGCACAACAAGTTTCAGGTTAACTTGATTAGCTATTAACTCTGTAACCAAGCTAGCTGTGAATCCATGATACTGTGACCTTTGCTGTGAAACAATTTGAATCCTGACGAGATGAGACATAAAATGGCATCTCATCAGGATCCGAGCTTTTTGACACTCTGACCTTAATGTCTTATAAAAAGAACATTTTGAAAATTCTATCTTTAAAAACAGTAGCAGACAACAATTGTTGCAGACGAAAAAAAATACTCAGCATCCAAAGAGTAAATACCTAGGTCAGCATATTGACGTTAACTCTTTGCATGCTGGGTAATTTTTTTCGCCTGCAACAATTGTCGTCTGCTGACGTTCTAAAAATTCGATTTTTCTAATTTTCTTTTCAAAACATGGTCAGATTGTCAAACAGTTTGGATCCAGATGAGATGCCTCGTTACGCGGCGTCTCATCTGGATCCAATCTGTTTGCAGAGGTAATCACTATGGCAGGTAATATTATTATCCGCCGCTATCATTAGTGTGCAAAGAGTTAATGTTATTCCCATAGGTAAACATAGAGCAATAGCGTGCATACCATAACTCATTGATAACTGTTATCACAGGTACAGGAGAATGTTACACATATATTTCATCATTGAGAATGAATGATACTTTTCTCTTTCTAGGACAACCAGCATTGCTTAGAAAATAACTGAGAACTAGGGTATATATACGAGGTGTGTCCGTAAAGTTTGTAGACAATGTCAATATTTATTAAAGTAACGCACTGTTGGCAGTTTTATTATGTCTATTATTTGAAGTCATGTTTTAGGCATTATTTGTAGAAAATACATTGGTTTTGCATAAAAAATAAGAAAAAAATGAATTATTCTTCTAACAAGGAAAGCGGGACCCGGGGCACGTCAAAAACCCCAATTTATTTGATTTTTCAAAGTGCCGTCTGTAGTTCATAACTAGATGCAAACCAAACCGATTCTATCTCTGTTTGCCAAGTCCTACATCTTTAGCAGGCAAGTTACGGCTTTAGAAATCAAGGGTTAATGGGTAAATTATGATTTATTGATATATTGTCATAATATTGATATAGTATAAACTGATGTATTACATACCAATCCTCAGTCAAAGTTTTATCTCTGCAATTTACACCTGATACCAGATAACACATCATACTTATAGTGATACTTAACCCTTAGCCCGCCAAATAAATTGTCGTCTGCTATATTTCTCGTCTGCTTCAAGTTTCAAAGTGCTTCAAAGTTGCTCAAAATTGCTGAAAATGTTGTCCGAGTGTCAAACAGCTTGGATCCGGATGAGACGCCGAGTTACTCGGCGTCTCATCCGGATCCAAGCTGTTTGCATATGGAGCTATAGTCGTGACTGGCAGGCTAAGGGTTAATTTCGTTTAAGTCAGGTGTATTTGAAATTTTAACAAACTCGGTCAAACTAGGTAAACAGAATGGTGCAATATGTACTATAATCATATAAACATGTTCAATTATGACCCAGCGCAGGACTCCCCTGAGAGCTTATTTACCAGGTGCAGAGCTCCAGATAAGAGGGAGTAAACCGAACAAATCCAACAGTTTCTCTTTTATTTTAGCATCAAATCCTATGGTGTTACTAATCATTAGAATCGTCTCTTCGAGACGATTCTAATGAGTAGTGACACCATAGGGTTTAAAGCAGAAATAAAGATTTTAGTTTTTGAAATACTCCACTTATCTGTAGCTCTGCCGGTGTCTTTACCAAAACCTAAGGCGTAAAGACTCAAGTCTAGACTTAAGTCTTAGAAGTATTTTAGGTTTAACCCGGCCACTATTCAATAGTGATTCCTTTTACTTAAGGAAAGTTACAAAGTTCCCACCTAGGAAGTTTGACTCATGAATGTAAAACACAGATTAGGCATTTACAGTTACTGCACATGTATCTTTCTAGCTGGTAGCCCGGCTGTACTTTTTCCAAGGTTCAGTGTAAAATTTCCATGGAATATGAATAATTTACGTGGAATTTACATGGATTTCTAAAAGTTCCATGGTTATTTGTAACAATTTCCAAGGTTTTTGTTTAGTCACCAAAATTTCCAAGGTTTATGCATGTTTATGAACAAAAAAACCACGTAAATATCAAGAAAAAACCTTGGAAACTCTTAAAACCTTGGCAAAAGCTTGGAAAAATTGGACTTTGGCAAAAATAAACACGGAACAATCTCGGAAATAAGAACTTAACCATTTTTTAACACGGAAAATCCTTGTAAAATAATAACTTAAACAATTTGCACCTTGTAAAAATTGTACTTAGACATTTTCCAGCACGGAAAAACCTTGGAAGTACAACTTAGTGAATTATAAACATGGAGATATCTTCTTGACAAAAAGTGTGACAGACAGAATATAAGTAATATTTGCTACAATTGTAAGTTTCACAAAACAGTGAATATTATACACACCCAGGACACCAGCTCACAACAATCAGAGGTCAGAGATTTAAGTTGTCTGTTTATCTATACTTTAAAATGTGAATGTGGCAAAAATTAAAGACTCCAAACCAGTTCAGACTCCTGACAAAAGATTCATGGTAAGTTACATAACTTACATAAAAACAATTTTATCATGATCATAATATATTTTGGATATTTACATGATACAAACAGAAGCATGTGGTACCCCACCCACTAGTAGTTAACTATTCCTCGTATACTTTTCCATGGTATTTTGTCAAAACCACGTAAAATGGTTCTAACATTTCCGTGGTTTTTAGGAAAAAACCACGGAAATAACAGAGTAAATATTTTACAAGGATTCCTCGTAAACTTTTCCGAGGATTTTTGTTTCCGTGGTTTTTAGGAGAAAACCATGGAAATTAAATATTTTACAAGGATTCCTCGTAAACTTTTCCGAGGTATTTTGTCAAACCATGTAAAAACCAAGGTCTTGTATTTTCTAAGGTTTTCTCGTCTTTTTTTCCAAGGTTTTTGTAATATGACCGTCCGAATACTCCGAGGTTTTTTCCATGGTTTTTTTTCGTAAAACCTAGGAAAAAGTACAGCCGGGAGATTAAAGCAGGTTGGAAGTAAAGCAGATTGCAAGTAATCAGTAAAGTATTGGATTTAAGTTCATTTAAACCATTATTCAATAAATATATTTATAACATAACAGACGGCGTGAGCGTTGAATTAAACACCCGTTGTTTAAATGTCATATATAACTTGTTAAATAACTATGCAAATGAGGAACGCCACGACGCCGTTTACTTAATTGTGACGTCATTAAAATGCGTTCTATGCGTTCGATTTCCAACGTCTTCATTCCATCATGTAGATTCAATTTATAGATTTTTGGTGTAATTAATCAATATTAGATCTACATGAAAGTGTTTATTAATACATATAACAACATAAACATTATGCTAGTGAACGGGCTTAATTTGGAATAACTATTTTCCTGTATAGATCTACTTATATCGCGCTTAGCATTCACTTGACCTCAAAGGCTGCGATAAATAACATTTCTAGGTTATGTTATAAAAAGAATATAACATTCGTGTTAATAATTTATTGGATTTATCAAACTCGTCGTTTTAGAAAACAATAAAAACTCGGCAAAGCCTCGTTTTTATCGTTTTCTAAAAGACTTGTTTAATAAATCCAATAAATTATGAACACTCATGTAATATCCTATATGTACCTTAATTTTTACATGTTACGTCTTTTAATTTAATCCAGATGATGGTAGCTTTTTTAAAGCATGTTAAAAGCTGCTTATTAATCCATTACCCCATAAATACACCTTTTCACGCCTTTAAAATGTTCCTCACCTGAAGAAAATAGTTCTACTTTATACAGTTCTGAATATATGCACCATAAGAAATACTTTCCCTCATTCTGGAAAATTGTAGCTTAAAGCAGGCTGAAAGTAAAGCAGAATGTGCCCTAAGGCACATTCTGCTTTACTTTCAACCTACTTTAAGTGGTCACCTGTCTTCAAAACCAGAAACAGGCTATGGGGTAATGGGTTAATTAGTCACCCCCATAAGTGTCTTCAGCAGTGCCTTTATAACAGGTATATCAATTTGAGGAAGTATTTTAGTAAATTAAAAATTTCTAACATGTTCTCTTTTATAGTTCCTATGTCGTGGAAACCTCATTAGAATCAATCATCCCATATTAGAAATGATTCTAGTAAAAAGTCACACCACTAAGGGTTTGAAAATTGTCATAAAGATTTTAGTTTTTGAAAAAACTGAGGCCCCTTATCTGGATCCTTGCTAATGAGTACTCAAGACACAAGGTTTAAATGTGCTTGAGAATTAAGAGTAATTAAAGTTGCATGAAAATGTTTCACTGGCTGCCATAACTTGATCATAAAAATCGTAAGATTTCAAATTTTCAATTCTTCAGACCCAATTTTACTAATCGTACCTTATAATACCCCATATAGTCCATTTCTTGTTTTGAAGACACATGACTGCTTAAAACAAGTTGAAAGTAAAGCAGAATGCGCCTTAAGGCGCATTCTGCTTTACTTTCAGCCTGTTTTGAGCTATTATCTGCTAGGATAAAAATCCAAATACATGTACTTAGGAAAAATCCAGAGAAATTGGCAGCCCTGATGGTTGAGATTTTTTGTTCACTCTCTCTAATAAATCTCTAGCCTTGAATTATATGTTCATTTGTGATCGCTCATATGAGAACAGCTGCTGCATGAATTGCCATATATATTCTCATGTATATACATGTAGCAAGAGATTTAGCATAAATTATTGATTCTGAAACATTGTACAGGGCTCAGCTTTAACCCATTCACCCATAAATACGCATTTTTACGCCAATATATAGGATCTGTCATGAGTCGATGTTTAAGACAAGCTGATCTCAAACGAATCTAGAATTGAAATATTATAAAGCGAGGCTTGGCGAGCTTAATAACTTTACTATTCTAGACGAGTATGAGATCAACTTGTCTTAAACATCGACGAGTGACAGATTCTTTTTCTCACATAACCAACGATTTTAGGCTATTTTTTAAAGCAACAGACATTTTTTGGAACCCCGGTGACGTCAAAACGCCGTTATAAATAGTGACGTTATAGTGACGTCATCATATTGATCTCAAACATGTTGGAGACAAGGATATTCGTGATCGTTGTTCGCTATAGAAAACAAGGGTAGTTATGTGAGAAAATGTATTCCTCCCTGAAGAAAATATTT
Organism: Gari tellinella; assembly: GCA_922989275.2. Lineage (NCBI taxonomy): Eukaryota > Metazoa > Mollusca > Bivalvia > Cardiida > Psammobiidae > Gari > Gari tellinella. Next base: position 78,969,438 of record OV277868.1, on the reverse strand, counting down.
CCCTTTTATACAGCCATGAATATAATATGTATCATAAGAAATATCTTCTATATCCTAGCAGATTATAGATTAAAGCAGACTTAGGAAGTTAAGCAAAATGCGCCTTCAGGCACATTCTGCTTTACTTTCAACCTGCTTTAAGAGATCATCTTTCTTTAAAACTAGAAACAGGTAATGGGGTAATGGGTTAACCCTTTACCCCATAGCATGATTCTTCATTTCAAAGACACGTACATGACCACAGTTGAAAGTTAACCCATTATCCCATAGCCTGTTTCTAATAATTATTGAAGATAGATGACCACTTAAAGCAGATTGAAAGTAAAGCAGACTGCACCTTGAAAGGCGCACTCTGCTTTACTTTCAACCTGCTTTAAGCTATCATCTGCTAGGATATAGAAAATGTTTCTTACGATACATATTCATAACTGTTTATGCAATGGAACCACTTTGTTCAGTGAAGGAAGAAATTAGAGGCATAAAAAGGCATATTTATGGGATAATGGGTTAAAGATTAACTCTTTGAACCCTAGTCACGCATATATGCGTCATTTGCAAAGAGCATACCTGTGAGGAGTACACTTGTCATTTGCAAACAGTGTAGACCATGATCAGAGGGCTCCTTATGGAGCCCTCTGATCAGGGTCTACACTGTTTGCCATTTTGACATATATTGTAAAAATCAACCCTAAAAAGACAAAATGGACTAGACTTAATTGAAAACTAGAATTGTCCACTTTAGGTTTCAGGGAGGAAAGGGTTAAGGAGTAAAGGGTTCAGCAAGAGAGATTTGTGTAAGTGGCCCGATGGCTCAGTCGGTAGAGCACTTGCCCTGTAAGCAAGAGGTCCTGTTCAAGTCCCGTCTGGCTGCAAATTTTTCTCACCATCTATATGTTACAAAAATATCAAATTTGAACAGGAGAATTACAGACAGGTTTGACTTAAGTGAGGTCGAATTATCAGGGTTAGTCTGTACAAATATAGTTACTACATAAATAGTTTACCCCTATTAGTCACCCCAAGATTAAGATCAAGCAATATGTGATACGGCAATGTCCCAAATTTTAGTGCCACTCTCACAGCATTTCCCAGGGCTCCAGATAAGCGGTAGTTATTTCAACAAATCCAACATTTTCTCACTCTTTTTAGAACCAAATCCTATGGTGTTACTACTCATTAGAATCGTCTCGAAGAGACGATTCTAATGAGTAGTGACACCATAGGGTTTAATTCAGAAATAAAGATTTTAGTTTTTGAAAAACTACTCTTATCTGGAGCCCTGATTTCCCCTAGGGAAGCGGAGTATGAATGGATAAACTACATGTTTATCATACAGGCTAACAAATGTACTAATACTCGAAGAATCCCAAGAACTCTACACGAATCAAACTTGTTGTTTACAGTTTGTTAGCTAATAATAACCTTTCCTATATATTTACCTTAACTCAACTCATCTTAAAATGAACAATCCCTGTTTCCATTTGAGTCTAGTCCATTTCTGACTTTTAAGGTTTGTTTTTGTCAATGTTTTGCATTATGACAAACAGTGAATACCCAGATCAGAGGGCTCCTTACGGAGCCCTCTGATCTGGGTATTCACTGTTTGCATAGGACAAGTGCACTTTTCACAAGTATACTGTTTCAAAAGGATGCCTATATGACGGAGTAGGGTTCAAAAGGTTAAAGCAATTGCATGATAATGAGAGTATTAAAACATGATGAAAGTAAAGCATTTCTAAAGCTTGTATACAGCTTTGATAAGTCAACAACAATGCCTCTATGGCAGCTTAACCCTTTAGAAGAGAGGTGACTTTTACTTTCAGCCTGCTTTAACTCATTACCCGTCCCCATAACCTGTAAGTATTGAAGATAGGAAACCACTTAAAGCAGATTGAAAGTAAAGCTTTACTTTCAGTCTGCTTTATTAGCTACCATCTGTTAGAATATAAAAAGTACATCTTATGAAACATATTCATGGCTGTACATGAAGTGGAACTATTTTGTTAAATTTTAATGGAGGCGTAAATAAAGTGCGTAAAAAGGCCTATTTATGGGGTAATGGGTTAAGCCAACATCTGCTTTGATATACAAATCATTATTTATGTTGCATATTCCTGACTGTATAAAAATGAATAAGTTGCTTCAGTGGAGGAATGAATTAAATGCATTAAAAAGGTGCATTTAACCCATTACCCCATACATATGCCTTATTAGGCCTTCAATAAATTCCTCTACTGAAGAATATGGTTCCATTTCTACAGTCATGAATAAATAATATATGACCATGCATAAGAAATATTGTCTTAATTACTCTATATTCTAACATCTGGTAGCTTAAAGCAGGCTGAAAGTCTGAAGAAGAATGCATCTAAGTATGGCACATTCAGCTTTACTTCAACCTGCTTTAACTTAGTGGTCTCCTGTCTTTAGCCTAGGATTAGGCTATGGGAGTAAAGGGTTTAACTCAAGACTGTCCGAGTGTTGTATCATCCACATCCTCATTAGTGACAATTACCATGACAATTTGTCATACAATATTACATTCCTCCCCTTTTTATCCTATCTTTTATGAGTTCCACAAAAGGCCACATCAAATTTATATGCCAAAATATGATGAATGAACCAAAAACGAGCACATAGCTGACACAAACAGAGGAAAGCCTGACATGTTATATACAGTAAAATCTGTGATAAGTGGACACTCAATCAGACAATGCATGGAGACCTTCAAAAGCAAGTGTTTGCTTAACCCATTCCCCCATAAATACACCTTTTTACACCTTTAATTTATTCCTACACAAGAGAAAATGCTTCCATTTTAAACAATTATGCATAAAATTATGCACCATATGAATAAGTTTCTATATTCTTACAGATAATACTTTAAAGCAGGCTGAAAGTAAAACAGAATGCGCCTTAAGTAAAGGCACATTCTGCTTTACTTTCAACCTCCTATAAGTCCTCACCTACATTGTTGTATTTTCAAAATTAGAATCAGGCTATGGGGTAATGGGTTAATGCAGGACAAAAGAATGACACTGGGCTCCTTTAGGATTAACTCTTGCCATGTTATTGAGAGGCAGATATATCCTACAGTGATATCCTTTGCAAACAGTTTGGATCCTGATGAGATGGTCCCATAACGCAGCTTCTCATCAGCGAAGGATCCAAAGTGTTTGAAACTCTCACTGGACCAGGCTGTTTTGGAAAGAAATTTGGAAAATTCTATTATAGAACAATAGCAGGCGACAATTGTTGCAGACGAAACAAATTACCCAGCATGCAAAGAGTTCGTTAATCGTGCGCTCACATTTGCCCTACGGCGGCCGTAGAATCGGAAAATCGGTAGTTTCCCACGGCCGCCGTAGAAATCCTACGGCGGCCACACGGCTGCCGCACGGCGTATACCCATATTTCACAGGCCGTAGAGGTCGCCGTAGAATTATAACTCGGAGTTATAACATTTTATAATTCCTACGGCGGCCGTAGAAAACACTCGCCGCAGAGTGGTTCTACGGCTGCCGTACGGTGGCCGTACGGCCGCCGTAACTCAATTGTCACTTTTGTACTTTTGTTCATACATGTAAAACATGTGTATTATTAAAAATGGGTTAAGATGCTCTTAAGTGCTGTCCTAATGTGTCCATTGCGTTCACGGTGTAGTTGGACTGATATGAGTTGCGTGAACATGTAGCAAAACCAAGTTATGTAGCAGGAGCAGCATTTTGATTGCAGAGAATCTGGTGGAGCTTCCACGGCTGCCGTACGGTGGCCGCACGGCGACCGTAAGGCGGCCGTACGGTGGCCGCAGGATTTTTAACCTACAAAAATAGAAACTCGCCGTGCGGCAGCCGCAGCAAATGTGAGCGCAACACACGGCGGCCGTAGGAATTCTGCGGCGGCCGGGGAATTGCTACTCGCCGTAGAAACAACAAGCCGTGCGGCCGCCGTACGGCAGCCGCAGCAAATGTGAGCGAGGCATAAGCGGCTAGCTACTTTACTAATCATCAAGCTTGTAAATTCATTATGTTTCAGCTAGTGACCCTTTAACACAGGTTTTACTGTATATCACACTCACTTATATATTAACCCATTACCCCGTATAAATACGCTTTCTTCCTCCTTTAAGGTATTCCTCCAATGAAGAAAATAGCTCCAATTTATACAATCATAAATATGTATGATAAAAAACGTTTTCTATATTTTAGCAGAAGTTAGCTTAACGCAGGCTGAAAGTAAAGCAGAATGCGCCTTATGGCGCATTCTGCTTTACTTTCAACCTGCTTTAAGTGCAATTGTCACCTATTTCAAAACTAGAAACTGGCTATGGGGTAATGGGTTAACACAGGTTTCACACTCATGTATAAGAATTTAAGAAAGTTTTTGCACCTATAAATGGCTATAGATTTGTTTCCTTAACCTCCATTTATGCCATTTTATTCAATAATAATGATGCCTGACTATAATGAGGAAGTTCTCCTGGGACCCTTGTCTCAAAAACATTCATGTATGACTACCTTAACCCATAGCCTGTTTCTAGTATTGAAGATAGTTAACCACTTAAAGCAGGTTGAAAGTAAAGCAGAATGCGCCCTTAGGCACATTCTGCTTTACTTTTAACCTGATTTAAGCTACCAACTACTAGGATGTAGAAGATATTTCTTTCTGTACATATTATTGATGATATAAAGTGGAACTATTTTCTTCAATGGCACAATAAATTAATGTCGTAAAAAGGCGTATTTATGGGGCAATGGGTTAATTATACATGACAATACATCATCTTTATAATGACCACACAAAACATCTCAATTTTTTAGTTTAATTTAGGCATGTAATTATATAAAGTTTGGTGGGTGTATAAAGCTGAAAGCTTAATTCTACAGGTGTTTTCTGCTTTGTTTGCCTCCAGCTTTAACCCATTACACCATAGATATATGCATTTTTACGTCCTTTAATTTATTCATCCAATGATGAAAATAGTTCCACTTTATACAGTCATAAACATGACTGAACCATATGATAAGAAATATTTTCTTTATTCTAGCAGATGGTAGCTTAAAGGATAAAGCATGCTGAAAGTAAAGCAGAATGTGCCTTAAGGCTTTACTTTCAACCTGCTTTCTAAGTGGTCACTTACCGGTATCTTAAATACTAGAAACGGTTAATTAAGACTTATAATAAGGAATAATTTAGCTGTCACCTATATGTTAACTCTTTCCTCCCTGAAACTTTAAATGGACAATTCCAGTTTCCTTTATAGTCTAGTCCATTTCTGACTTTAAAGGGTTGTTTTTGTCAATGTTTGGCATTATGACAAACAGTGAAAACCCTGATCAGAGGGCTCCTTTCGGAGCCCTCTGATCTGGGTCTTCACTGTTTGCACAGGACAATTGTTCTATTAACATGTACACTGTTTGAAAAGGACGCCTATATGCGGGACTAGGGTTCAAAGGGTTAATCATTGGGTCTTACTTATTAAATTTTTACAGTAATAATGTCATCTGCAACTTTTGTCTTCTGCTACTGTTTTAAAAATAGAAATTGCACTGCTTCTCATCTGGATCCAAATTGTTTGTAAAAGTATTCACGATTTGGCCGCTAATATGGAAAGAGTTTAGAAAGGCTTTTCACAGCAGTGTAACTCATAATATGTCAGGTTATGAAATGAACCCTTTAATTGTTCCCTTAGATGCACATATTAAGTTATTAACGTCAATGCATATTAACGTTACGTCAACAGGATACCGGTTACTTAGCTATATCACAATACACATGGCTCTAGATAAGATGTTGTAAACTAAAAAATTTCCAATAATCTTTTCTTCATACCTTATGTGGCTCAAGAGATTAACCCATAAATCAAGTCATAACACCAGGTTTATGGCAATTATAACAACTGAACTTTGATCTGCAGAGGACAGGGTTAAGTTACCCACTGTTGTTTTGTTTTTGTCATTTTTGGACATAATTGACCTGGCCAAAGATCAAGCTTGAGCCTTACTTAAGTTATAACCCATTAGCCCATGGGCCTGTTTCTAGTTCAGAAGACCTAACATTAGGTTATCACTTAAAACCAGTTAACCCATTGCTCCATAAATATGCATTTTTATGTCACACATATTTTTATTCATTCCTCCATTGAAGAAAATAGTTGTCAATTACTGTTATCCAGATAGAGGCAAAATTTTGGCCTGTAGAATGTTTTTCTAAGATTTGACAAGCTGATCCTCAGTTTCTATATAAGAATCACAGACCAACTATATATATAGCATGACTGTTTAAACATGTTTTTGCAGCTGACTGTTAAGTATACCCAGTGTTGATTAATTAAGCTTATAATTACCATACATGTGATATCTCCCGATCTGGTCGGGAGCTCCCGAAATTAGACCTCTACTCACGATCTCCCGGTCGGGAGACGAAATCTCCCGATATTTCATTTAACCATGAAGGTTCATTTTTTTTTTTAAAAAAATATGAACTTTTATATCGTTTACCTCATTTGCCGACTCTAAAAATCTTTAAATTGTCTTCAGAGTTCTCTGGCTAATGATCCGATAATCCCTACACACGCTTATCACCAAACGCTACTAATGCGTGTAAACACGTTACGCAATCTATTGTGTACCACTATTATGGCAGGCTGCGTCATAACAATGTTTGGTTAAAGTTTGACCACACCCGCATTGGTTATCAAAAAAGTGATTGACAGGTTCGCCACGAATCGACAATTTTTAGAAGCGGTGATGCGAAGGATATTTCAATGTCCCCGATACGGAACGGATTAAAAAAGAACTATATCTCTGGGTGAAAATTGTCTCTGTCTTAGTGGTCTATAGACTTTAAAAAAAAAGCAATGAGTGATTAACTTATGAAAATACATAAATGTATTGGATTTTCATCCCCTGCGCCTAGTTTTGTCGCGAAAAAAGCTCCCTATTTGGCACCCCAATCTCCCTATTAAAATTTCCAAATCTCCCTATTTGGGTCCAAGAAAATATCACATGTATGATAATTACTTCATCATTAATTTTCTCTGAACCACCTGCTCACCTCAATTCGATCAAAGTTTCAAACGTATTCCAGCTGTAACTGTTTCAAATCAATAACAAATGGCCATATTAATCTGTCTCAAATGGCCAACATGACCTGTATCAAATATGAACAGAAAAAAAATTGATGACTTTTCCAGACTCCTGGGTCCAATGATCTATATTAAAACAGTTTATTTGTTTTATTATACATGTACCTGAGCTGTGACACGATTTAGTTTGTTGATAAACAATATAGATCCATACTTGTTTTATAACGAGCGAAGCGAGCTTCTACAGCTACGTATACAATAAATTTCAAGTTAAAATTCACATTTTTAGACCTGTATGTTAGACCTGTATGTACATTGAATAGATTTTTCTTCGTAGGTTTTTTGTACTTCCGCCGGATCTACTTGCTACATTATTTTTCACAGACTGGTCGACCCTGCTAGCGTTTTATTTATGAACATGTTGAACAAAAAAAGTTTCGTTAAAAATTTTGCTTCCGGTTACCCATACGTTGACCCGGAAGTTATTGTCTATCACTTGCGACCTCTCAGCTATTTTTCACATACTGGTCGACCCTGCTCGCGTTTTATTTATGAACATGTTGAACAAAAAAAGTTTCGTTAAAATTTTTGCTTCCGGTTACCCTAGGTTGACCCGGATGTTATTGTCAAACACGCGCGACTATTCTGACTGACCTCTCAGCTCTGGAAGAGTCTATTTGAGATTTTTTAAGTGCACATTTCCGGTTATCTCCAAAGAAAACATAATTAATTGCGAGAATCACACATCAAATTTAAATAAAAAAACCTCGCTCGTTAATACCATCCTACTGAAATTATCAACACAGTCAAAACTGTTTTATTGAGTTTCCCCCCTTTGTTTATCAGTTGTGATGTTTATGACGTCACTTCCTACGATTAGAAAAGTACAATGTCACACACATTCGACCGGTTTCGACTAGGCCTAGATCTTTATTTCTGTGATATCAGATATGTTGTTTCTAAATCTTGTCAATATCAAAGTGCATGTGTATAATACACAGATGATTTCAACACTGTGCTCGATCATGCCAGGTGGGGTAGATTTACGTAGATAGTCTGGCAGTCTGGAGATCATCACAGGTCTAGCAGTGTCACACAGATGCTCCAAGATCTGCACCTGCCCACATTACAAGAGAGGCGAGCACAGGCTAGGGCTGGGATGATGTACAGGGTAACCCACCAACTTGTACATGTCCCACAGACCTATCTCATACCATCCACCACCCTTCGTGGCCACAACCAGAAATTTCTTCTCCCATTTGCCAGAACCCTGGTTTACCAACACTCCTTCTTCATAGACGGGATCCGCCTCTGGAACGCTCTACCTCAGACAGTCATTGACAGCCCATCCATCGACATCTTCAGGTCAAGGGTGCAGGCTGTCCAGCTCCGTTAATCGTCCGTACCAGCTTTTATCTTTTATTTGCACTGTACAAAGGAAATTTTATTTAGCACCGACTTTTTGGTTCTGCGCACGCACATTTTAATCACGGTACGATTATACACCAGAGTGTGGTCCTGTACCTTAAAGGAAGAAGAAGAAGAAGTGTTGACAGTTTCAGCCGGTTTCGAAACACCTAGAAACCCAGGGCTATCCACTATTAAAACCCACCGTCCAATAGCCATGAAAAAAGTCATTTTCTGTAATAGTTTTCGTTATCTGAATGCCAGTCAGCTATATGGAAGTAATAATATTAGTGCCAACTATACACTTAATCCTCATTCATCAATTCACCCAAAGTCACCCAAATCCACCCAAGTTCAACAGTGTTTTTAAAACTCTAGAAGCCACAATATGTCTCCAATCTTTCTCAAACTTGGCCAGATTGTATATATGACCATAAGATTTTGTATGAGTTCGATTATGCTTGAAATCAGATCAATAGATCTAGATCACATCAAGAGTTTTCTATCTTTGAATTGCTGAAAATGCTGTATTTAACAGTGTCTACACTCTAGCGGCCACACTTTTTCTTCAAACTTGCTCAGATTGTATATGACTATAAGAGTTCAGATGAGTGTGATTATTGCTTGAAACAAGACAAATGGGTTGAGAGTTATCTACCTTTGAATTGCTGAAAATGCCATATTTAAGGGTGTTTACATTCTAGAGGCCACAATTTTTACCCAATCTATTTTAAACTTGCTCAGATTGGATATGACCATAAGAGTTCATATGAGTTTGAATATTGTTGAAATCGGACCCATAGGTTGAGAGTAACCTACCTTTGAATTGCTGAAAATGCCATATTTAACGGTGTTTACACTCTAGAGGCCAGAATTTTTATATAATCTATCTCAAACTTGCTCAGATTGTATATGACCATAAGAGTTTAGATAAGTTTAATTATGGTTGAAATCGGACCAATAGGTTGAGGATTATCTAAATTTGAATTGCTTAAAATGCCATATTTAACAGTGTTTACACACTAGAGGCCACAATATTTATCCAGTCTTTTTCAAACTTGGCCAGATTGTATATGACCATAAGAGTTTAGATATGTGTGATTATGGTTGAAATAAGACCTATAGGTCAAGAGTTGTCTGCCCTTGAATTGCTGAAAATGCCATATCTTACTGCAGCGTTTACACTCTTGCAACTACAGTTTTCAATGGATTTTGATTATACTTGCACACAAAGTATATAGCTATAAGTTCTCAAAGGAGTGCAATTATTGTTGAAATCTAATCATTGTGGCAATAGTTATCTGCCCTTGATATACTCTGAAATGCTAAAAAGGCTTCATTTCAGTATTGTTTAGGCTCTAGTTATCTGCCCTTGATGTACTCTACTATACTAGAATTATGAGGTTGTATTCCAAAAAGTTTTACATGGTATACTACAAATTTGAATGGATTTAGATTAAAACGGATGAAACAGAAAGGTAAAGCTTTCAAGCTTCAGTACAACAGTTGAGCGATATCAGGGCCCTCAGGTTATTAAATCATTTAGTTTATTAACCCATTACCCAATAAATACGCCTTAATGGGTTATAGTCAACGCGTACCATGGTTAAAGCGTACCAAGTCAAAACGTACCATTTTTGGTCGAAGCATACATAGGGAACATTTTCAATATGTTATTAGTCGATAATTTATTGTTTTTTGCACATTATATAACCTCGCGTAAATATCATAATTAGATCTAGTGTATTAAATATATGTCTTGATGTATAGTTTTTACCCAGACACAACAGTATCTTTGAAACTTTAGTCATTAGGAACAAATTTGCCATTATGATCATCAGTTCTCAAAGTTTCGAAATTATTAATATTAACATTAGTGCCAATAATTATGTTGATCCTGACCATGCGTCGCCGTACACATCTTCTAATAATCTACGGACTGTCACAAGTTCAGCTTCTTCCCGCGCACCATTCCAGTGTGGAACAGGCTCCCAGCGACTGCAGCTGAGGCTCCTTCTTTGGCATTTTTCAAGAAGGAGCTCTCCACTCTCTCCGTTTAAATGTAACAAGCCAACCGCCGGTAGACTCACATGACGGGTAGGAGCTGTGCCAGCGGGGTTTCGTACCCCAGCAGGGCCTCCCAAGCTGGATTGGTCTTACCCAGATGAGTTGAAAGTGGTTTGGTGACACTATCTCTTTTTCTTACTTTGTCTGTGTGTGCATTTCTCCAGTTTCTCTTGTCCGTGTCTTTTTCTATCTTTGTCTATATTTCTCTTTATTTTTCTGTCTGTGCGCCGCTGCAGTATTGTCAGTCTGTATGACAGTTCAGCGTATTATGTAGATGTAGATAAGGATCCAAACTGATTGAAAATAAATTGTGCACCCATGCACCACAGTATCTTTGAAGATTCAGTTCTCAAAATTTCGAAATATTAACATTAGTGTCAACAATTGTGTACGGTAGATCCTGATCATTCGCCGCCGTACGCAGCTCCTGATCAGGATCCAAACTGCTTGAAAAAAAAATTTCGTGCCCATGCAAAATATATTCTCTAATTACGAGGCTTCTGATCAGGATCCAAACTGTTCAAAAAGTAAATAGTTCCATTTGATACAGTCCAAAATCTGTACCATAAAATTATATTCTATATCCTAGCAGATTCTGACTTAAGGCAGGTTGGGAGTAAAGCAGAATGCGCCGTAAGGCGCATTCTGCTTTACTTTCAACTTGCTTTAAATAACCCTTCATTCTGTTTTCAAAACTAGAATTAGGCTATGGGGTAATGTGTTAATTTGTTTAAATGCTCCATTATTTAACAGCTTCGCTCGCTTGTAGGCTGTGCCTATTTCATATTATTTATCAGCTTAACATGCAATGCTGTCAGTCATTTTGAAATGTATACCCTTATCCAAAGCTGTCAGTCATTTTGAAATATATTAACCCTTATCCTGTTAGATGTGACTAATCCATGGCATAAATGTTCCAAGGGTTGGATCCATACTGTCTGCCATTTGAACTACTTGTCTCTGGATAGAATTTCAAGAAATTATGCCAGAACATAATAAGCTGACAATATCATCCCGATGAAATACTGACTGACTGTCAGAGCTCCAGATAAGGGGATAGTTTCAAAAACCTAAAATCTTTATTTCTGCATTAAACCCTATGGTGTCACTACTTATTAGAATCGTCTCGAAGAGACGATTCTAATGAGTAGTAACACCATAGGAGTTGGTACTAAAATGAGTGAGAAATGCTGGAACTGTTCAGTTTAGGAGCCCTGCAAACAGATAATGAGCAGAACTGTCAGAAATGTCAGTGACATTTTATGTCAATTATGACAAAAATCTATACTTTCTACGCTATGTTCTATTTCCCAAAGTGTTCATATACATACCGATATACAAAACTCCTACATGCACGTCGCTGTTGAAGTGATCTCTGGCGCATTATATTAACTAATCCTGTCAATGTCAAGTAGTTCTATTTAGTGTTTGTTGTCACTATTTGGCTCAGTTCTAAATTTGGTAATTGGATCTTGCTCTTCTCCGTGAAGAGTAGCAACCGGAAGTAGATTTTTTTTTGTAAACAGACTTGAGTCAGGATGGCGCAAGGCATTGGGAAGCTTAAGTCAAAGACTGCTGGCTTGAAGAAAGATAAAAACAGACATAAGAAACAACAACCTAAGAAAGGAGGTAAGATTCGATAGTTTCTGTTCTAAACTCAAACCTACCGCAGTAGTCTGCCAGGTTTCCCATTATGTCATTAGTTTTCGCGCTAAGTCAGTAAGTGATTAAGTACAGTTTAGTGTTACAGGCATGTTTCACTCAGTTTTAACCCATCTATACATTACCTACCTATTTACAACATTTCCAACTATAGATATCATCGTTGTTTAACTCTTTCACAGCCATTGGCGCCAAAAGGCGACTTTCCAAACTGTTGGCAAACGCAGCATCTGATCAGGTTTCAAACTGTTTGACACTCATATCGATATTTCTTTGGTCAAAACATATTGCAGATGACACTACCAGTGCAGATGAGATTTTGGCAGTAAGAGGGTTAAATCAGGCGATTAAAGAGTTAAAGTATGCTTATTGCATAGTGGACTTAGAGCTGGTTTAGAGCTCATATATTGAGGGAAAGACGGCTTTGTTAGTAATAATATGGTCAGTCCCATTGAACGTCCACTGGAGCAATCAAGCGCCCCAGAGATATGAAAGTTGCAGGAAAGCGTGAGCCTGGGAGGCCCAAGATGTCATGGAGGGAGCTGACTGTAAGAGACCACAAAGAATTGGGACTCGCAGCAGGTGACCCACATGATAAAGTATCACTGTATGATAGAAAAGCCTGGAGATCCTGTGTAAGAACTGCCATGTGTACAGCTAGCCAGTTACCTGGAAGGGAGCTCACTTATGTGGACAATGCCCCCACCACTGCACGTTAATAAAAAATCTGATGATAATAATGATTATTTAACCCATTACCCCATAAATACGCCTTTTTACGCCTTTAACAGAGTTCCCATTCACACACATATGTACGTGATTCACGTATAATTTAGAAAAATCACGCATAAAATCAATGCCCTGAACGTGCATACACGCACAGACTTATGTTGCAGATAATGCCGAAATCGGATGTACGAAGACCATTTTTATTAACAAACTAGATCTACAAAATACAAGTTAAACTTCAAAGTCTGACGAGTCAATTTGGATTTGTTTTCATTTTCCTTATAGTGTCTGTCAGGCGCTTGACAATTCTTATCATTCTTAATATGTAAAGCGCCTGGTTCACCCGCATCGCGAATCCGATGATTTAGCGGTTTAAAATAGATTGTGGGATTTCACGTCTCTGTGCCTAATAAAGTCGCTATTTTTTAAAAATAATTTTCGTTTTTATAAGAATTCAATACTTTATTTAGAGGAAGACGTGTTTGAAAAATGCTGACAAATGATTAAAAAAAAAAAAGTCCGGTCATAGGTCTATTTCTGGTCACGTTCGATTTAAAAAAAAGCGACACCATTTTTTTGCGAAATCTGACAACACAGTCGAAAAACTTGACGGGTTATCAGATGTATTTTATCCCGTCTATTGACAAGATGTATTTTATCCCGTCTATTGACAATGTTGGGGAAAATGCCTGATTTAATGAGACACAGTCTTAGCATAGGCCTACGCATTCGTGTAGTCTGGAAATATGTCGGCTAAGTCTCAATTGACAGCCTGGCTAAGAAATAATGGAGATATGTACAGTACACATTGAAACAAATGAAATAAAAAAATCATTCCTGGTGCGTATCCATTGTTTTGAATAACGGATTGCTACTTTGTAATAGCTGCAGTACTGCACCTCTAGACCACGGTCTAAATCCGCAATACAGTTACGGTATCGCAACTTACTTTGTAATAGAAGAAACAGAAAAACGTTTCATATGCACCCTCTGAAATTTGTTTGCACCCCCAAAAATTAGCCCTAGAGGGTACATGCACCCTCAAAATATAAAGCCTGTGGGAACCCTGCTTTAATTAATTCCTCTACTGAAGAAAATAGTTCCAATTTATACTGTCACAAATAAAAAGCATAAGAAATATTTTCTAAATTCTAGTAGATAATATCTTAAAGCAGGCTGAAAGTAAAGCAGAATGCGCCTTAAGGCGCATTCTGCTTTACTTTCAACCTGCTTTAAGTGGTCACCTATCTCCAACTCTAGAAACAGGCTATGGGGTAATGGGTTAAAGCTAGGTGAAAGATGTTGGACTGTTCAGACAACTGACAAGTAATTTTACACTGCTCATTGTGATTTCTCTGTCGAATTTGCACAATGCCACCAAGGAATCCGTTCATGAAACTTGCTTTACCTTCATCAACCCTGGATTATGCTGCATCCCTTTTGGGACCCCAACCAAAGTTATGAAGTCAGTTATGTGGTCAATTATCAAGTAGAAGTAGAAAAGGCAGACATTGATAAGCTGCAGAAAGTCAAGCAGAGGGACCTAGCTGATGCTCTTCAAGATCTCCAAAATGATCTCTCGGTTTGCACGTTACAAATTATTTGTAACGTGCAAACCGAGAGACCCAGCAACAACAAACACCGTCGTTGCAAAGCTTAAGCTCACACCAAGAGATGTTTGTTGCGCTATATAATTGACTCTACTTCCCAACATACAACGGTTTGGGAAGCCTCATTTGCATATAGTATACCAACGTACTACGTACGTTACATAGATAAAAGACGGAAAAAGGAACGCTTTTAGGGATTTTGTGTTCTTAATTTGATCGTATCAAGATCAGTCAAACTTTGACACTTTAATGATTACTTTGTCTTTCATTTGATCCGTTAGTCCATAGCCTATTTCTAGTTTTAAAGACATTAAGTGACCACTTAAAGCTGGGTGAAAGTAAAGCACATTGTGCCGCCAGCCTGGCAGGCACATTCTGTTTTATTCTCACCATACTTTAAGCTACCATATATCTGATAGAATATAGAATATTATATATTATAATTGCATGTTTACATAATTTATGGTGCATATCCATGACTATATAAATTGGAACTTTGCGTGTATTTTCATCAGTGGAGGAATAAATTAGAGGCATAAAAAGACATTTTATGGAGTAATGATGCCATTATTTGACCAAACAAGGGATCATGTTCTCAAGACTAATGACTGATCAAACTTACATGGTGACATCTTTAATACTACTAAGTGATAAAAAGGTGTTAATTTGTGGATTCCTTGTTTAATTTAAAATTTGAATTATCTCCCTTGGTGGATTTCCTGCTAAAATCAAAACCCTTTACAACATAGCCTGTTTCTGGTTTTGCAGATAGGTGACCACTTAAAGCAGGCACATTCTGCTTTACTTTCAGCCTGCTCTAAGCTACCATTTGCTAAAATATAAAAAAAAAAATCATGATTCATTACTGTATTAAGTGGAACTATTTTTCTTCATTGGAGGAATACATTGAAGGGGTAAAAATCTGTATACATGTATACATGTATAGGGTTTTGGGTTAAGTTGGACATAGTTGATTTTCACAAATGTCTATGGAGGAAAAGGCCATAAACAGTTTAACTATTTCAGGTTTGCCATTTAACCCCATAGAGCTCTGTTTCTTGTTTTAAAGGAAGATGATCACTTAAAGCACATTCTGCTTTACTTTCAGCCTGCTTTAAGCTATCATCTGCTAGAAGAGAGAAAATATTAACTATGCTACATTATATTCATGACTGTATAAATTTGAATTATTTTTTTTCAGTGGAGGAATAAATTAAATACGTAAAAAGGCGAATTTATGAGATTAATAAACATTGTGTTGACTCATTCACCCCTTACAGTTTCAATGGAATTTTCCAGTTTCTAATTAAAGTTAGTCTAGTTTTGACTAGTAGGGTTGTTTTCTACGAAACATTGCAAAATGACAAACAGTGTAGACCCAAATCAGTGGGTTAACTCTTTCAACAACTATTATTTTGGACATATTTAAAATATAATTATAGTTTATACTTATTACATTTGCAAACAGTGAAGACCCTGATCACAGGGCTCCTATAGGAGCCCTCTGCTCAGGATCTACACTGTTAATTGCTAGTTTAGTGCAGTTTTTATTAAAATACCCAGAATTCCAATTAGTAGACTGGTTCATGTTTTGGTACCTAAAAAGATCCACAAGGGAACCTAATAACCCACAAGAGTTAGTCAGCGTAGAAAGAGTTAACAATTCCTTTACTCTGCAGCCACTCAAAAGAAGAATAATCAACAGTCTCAGGGTTCCAGATAAGAGGCCAGAGTAAACTGAACAAATCCAGCATGTTCTCACTTATTTCAGCACCAAATCCTATGGTGTTACTACTCATTAGAATCGTAGTGACACCATAGGGTTTAAAGCAGAAATGAAGATTTTAATTTTTGACATACTCCCCTTATCTGTAATTTTAATGCAGGAAAAGAGTAATGAAGAATGTTCCCCATAGGAGTGTTCTGCATTGCTTTTGTCCTGCATTAAGTTAACCCATTAACCCATAAATACACCTTTTCATGTCCTTAGTTTATTCCTGTACTGAAGAAAATAATTCAAATTTATACCATAACTGAGTTTTACCCCTGTAACTTCAAGTGAAGAATTCCAGTTCCTACTTTAAAGTCCAGTCCAATTATGACAGTTTAGGGGTGTTTTCTGCAATATATTGCAACAGTGCTGATGCAGATCGATCCCTCTAATCTGGTTCTTCACTGTTTGCATCACACAAATGTACTCTTCACAGACTCACTGTTTGTAAATGACGAGTATACTCGTCACTAGGGTTGAACATGGTAATGTGTATCATGCTATTAACCCATTACCCCATAGCCTGATTCTAGTTTTGAAAATAGGTGACTAATTAAAGTAGGTTGAAAGTAAAGCAGAATGCGCTTTACTTTCAGCCTGCTTTAAGCTACCATCTGCTAGAATATAGAAAATAGTTCTTATTATACATATTCATAACTATAAATTGGAACCATTGTCCTCAGTGGAGGAATATAAAGTAAATGCATAAAAAGGCGTATTTATGGGGTAATGGGTTACAGACCAAGGTAATCAATGGCCAGATTGTTAGCAGGAGGGATGAACAACATCAGACATGTATGCATTGCACACAGACATGCAATTAATGCAGACATGCAAGGCATGCTACAGCAGAGCTCCAGATAAAGGGGAGTATGTTAAAAACTAAAATCTTTATTTTCGCATTAAACCCTTTGGTGTCACTACTGATTAGAATCGTCTAGGAGAGAAGATTCTAATGAGTAGTAACACCATATGATTTGGTGCTGAAATAAGTGAGAAAATGTTGGATTTGTTAAGTTAACTCTCTCTTATCTGGAGCACTGTTATACAGCTGTATAGTTACAAAGCTTGATCAGCTAATTTTCCCTTTGCCATCAACAGACCTTTGTTTACTTTCTAAGCTGTCATTTTCTGACATGTGTAAATTCTTACTCAGCAACTTTTTAAAACTTTAAATCTATCAACAAGTAAAGACATAAAAAGGTGTATATCTATGGGAAGAAAGGGTCAAAGCTATATTCTTTGTACCTGCATGTGCTTTAACCCTTTGAACCCTAGTCCCGAATATTGGCGTCCTTTGCAAACAGTCAACATATCAATAGTACACTAATGTCTTGTCCTATGCAAACAGTGAAGACCCAGATCAGGGGGCTCCTAAAGGAGCCCTCTGATCAGGGTCTTCACTGTTTATCATAGTGCCAAACATTGACAAAAACAACCCATAAAAGTCTGAAATGGACTAGGCTTAAATGGAAATTGGAATTGTCCATTTAAAGTTTCAGGGAGGAAAGAGTTAAAAAGTTAAACTGTGCAATTAGTAGCACAAAACAGCAACTTGATTCATTCACTCAGCAGTTTGGCAGACATGACCCCATCTATCATAATTAAATATAAAAATGTTATGAGCAGATTCCTCATTCAACTAGGCTTTTGAATATCTCACTATTTGTATGCTGGTCGTGAAGTTTTGAAATTGTCGGTAACAAATGTAGGGCCATCTGTATCCAAACTGTTTGAGAAACTTTGACTCTCAGGATTCAATATCTGCAAAACTTGGCTTTGATATGGAAGCCACAAATAGATAAACCAATTACACCATAACCTGTTTCTAGCTTTAAAAATAGGTGACCAGTACTGACCACCTAAAGCACATTGAAAGTAAAGGCTAAAGCAGAATCAGGGCTCCAGATAAGAGGTAGTTTTTTCAACAAATCCCACATTTTCTCACTATTTTTAGCACCAAATCCTATGGTGTTACTACTCATTAGAATCGTCTCGAAGAGACGATTCTAATGAGTAGTGACACCATAGGGTTTAATTCAGAAATCATAATTTTAGTTTTTGAAAAAGTACCCTTATCTGGTGCTCGATCTGCAGAATGCACCTTAATAAAGGTGCATTCTGATTTACTTTCAGCCTACTTTATTAGCTACAGTCTGCTAGGATATAGAAAAGTACTTCTTATTTTGCATATTCATGTCTAAAGTACATGTAGAACTATTTACTACATTGGAGGAATGCATTAGAGGTGTAAAAAGATTGCTTTAATCTATAGAGTAATGGGTTTAGACATCAAATCTGTCAAAATAACACTCGAAAACTTCGTAGCATTTACAAGAGTTAACATTTTATTACAGATTTTGAAGCAAGACAGAGTATATTATAACAAACATAAAAAGTTGTGTACACCAGGTGTTAATATTTCCAGGAGCTCATATATATTTAGTCTTAAAGTGACTTGCAACCGGATGGTGTACTTGTCAAAATAAAATAAATTACTCAAATAAAAACAAATTTGTGGCATTATTTGGCTTCTGACATTAAAAAAATATGATCAGTCCAAAAAAAGTCTCAAGAATCGTCACCGAATCTTAGTTTTTTTAGATATTTTCCATCGTTTTTTCTATAGCGACTAGTATAGTTGTTGTTGTTGCTTCTCTACACGGGCTCAGACATAAACCCAAGCCGAATAATGTACTATCAATCGCTACCAGTGAAGCACGTTAATTCGCTACCATATATATAGAGAGCGCTCGTAGTCGAGTGGGTAAAAGCGTTACCTTATTTTTCATGTTTGTCTCCGCATGGAGGCTCACGGGTTCGAATCCCACCAGAGCTTCTTCTTTTTTTTTTGAAATGCATTTTTTAACAGAATTTATTATCCTAAACTAAATCTTACCCATTTATATAAGCATTTGACATATATTTACAAATTACTATTTTTAATGCTAAATCCGGTTGCGAGCCTCTTTAAGCCCTTTACCCCATAACTTGTTTCTACTTTTGAAGACATGAGACAAAATAAAGCAGCTTGAAAGTAAAGCAGCTTTAACCCATTCCCCATAATGAGTCTTTTTACAACTTTTATTTATTCCTCCACTGAAGAAAATATTTCCAGTTTATACAGCAAAGAATATGTACCATTAGAAATATTTTCTATATCCTAGCAGATGGTAGTTTAAAGAAGGCTGAAAGTAAAGCAGAATGTACCTTAACCCATTAGCTCATAACCAATAACGAATTATCAATGCTTATCTCAATACAAGCTAGTGGATTAAAGTGTGTCAAAATGAGTCAGTATGAGGCTACAGCGCAATGAGTCAATATGAGTCAGTATGGCTGAATGGGTTAAGGCACATTCTGCTTTACTTTCAACCTGCTTTAAGTGGGTACAATCTTCAATAATAGAATCAGGCTATTGGGTAACGGGTTAAGCTGCTATATATTCTGCTAGGACTTAGTAAATATTTTATGGTACAGTTGCAACTATTTTCTTCAGTGGAGAAATGCATTAAATGTGCTAGAAGGCACTTCTTTCACTCAGTTTTGCTACATATATTTGCATTCTACATATCAAACAATTTGAATCCGGATCAGCTGTTACAGAGCCGTTTGGGATGCAAATTGTTTAAAAGGGTCCTGGATAAAAACAATTAGCATGTGAAGGGTCAAGGGTTGTTTTGGAGTGTTTATTCTTGCTAATAGAACATTCAATATTTATACAAGGGAAACCTCTCTAGTCATTAGTATTGATCCTCTTAACCCATAAATACGCCTTTTTACACCTTTTATGTATTCCTCCACTGAAGAAAATAGTTTATATTTATACAGTCAAGAATATGTACTATCAGAAATATTTTCTGTATTCTAGCAGATGGTAGCTTAAAGCAGGCTGAAAGTAAAGCAGAATGCGCCTTAAGGCGCATTCTGCTTAACTTTCAACCTGCTTTAAGTGGTCACCTGGTTTCAAAACTAGAAACAGGCCATGGGCTAATGGGTTAATTAAGCCAAAAAAATATTTTGAATGATTATCATTATGTACATTTAATCTTTTCAGTACTGAAACCCTGTATTTAATACTTCTGCAAACAGTTAAGATCAGGATTAGGTCCCACTTACAAAGTGGGCCCTGATCTGGATCTAAACTGTTTGTAACTGACAGACACATCAGGGTTTTACAAATATAAATGTAACGTACTTAGTACGTTGGTATATGCAAATTAGGCTTCCCAAACCGTCGTATGTTGGGACGTGAGTCAATTATATAGCGCAACAAACATCTGTTGGTGTGAGCTTAAGCTTTGCACCGACGGGGTTTGTTGTTGCTGGGTCACTCGGTTTGCACGTTACATAAAGAAGGATCCCTCTGATCTAAATCTGCATAGTTTGTCATGCTTTTGAATACTTTTTGGACCAGGCCTTAACTCTTTGAACCCTAATCACGCTTATATGCGTTATTTGCAAACAGTGTACCTGTAAGGAGTATACTTGTCCTAATGCAAACAGTGTAAACCCTGATCAGAGGTTGACATATATTGTGAAAATCAACCCTAAAATGTCAAAAATGGACAAGAATAAATTGGAAACTAGAATTGTCAATTTGAGCTTTCAGGGAAGAAAGGGTTAAGGTGCATTCTGCCATATATACTTTCAGCCTGCTTTAAGTGGCCAACTGTATTCAATACTAGAAACAGGCAACGGAGTAAAAGGTTAAACCAAACTTAATGCAAAGGCAGTACATTCAATGAAATATAGAAAAAATAACACCTTAACCCATTACCCCATAAATACGCCTTTAATTTAATCCTCCACTCAGGAAAATAGTTCCAATTTATACAGTTATGAATATGTGTGATAAGAATTATTTTCTATAATCTAGCAGATAGTAGCTTAAAGCAGGCTGAAAGTAAAGCAGAATGCGCCTTAAGGCGCATTCTGCTTTTCTTTCAATCTGCTTTAAGTGGTCACCTATTTTCAAAACTAGAAACAGGCTATGGGGTAATGGGTTAATAGAAATTTCGTACAAATTATTTTAATCTGAGTGGCAGTTTGGAGCCTCTGATCAGACATCAGGGCCGGAGGTTATAAAACACCGAGTTAATTGTTTTAAGTTTTATAACCTCCGGGCCAGGTTACCCAATTTCGGGATTGCCTCCAAACTGTTTGCAATGGAAATAATAGAATTAACACAACACATTTAATTTTAAGGCGCCTTCTTCACTGTATCAGTTTCAATTGCATTTGTATTGAAATATCATTTTTCTTTTCGTCTGTTTCAGCACGCTACATTGCACCGAAGAAGGCAAAGCGAGTTCAAGAAGAGAAACTGAAAAAGGTAAATATGTGTACAGTATTTATGGAGAAATGGGTTAACCGGCATTACCCCATAGCCTGTTTCTAGTTTTGAAGGTTGGTGACTTTCAGCCTGCTTTAAGCTATAATCTGCTAGAATATAGAAAATATTTATTGTAATACATATTCATAAACATATAAAATGGAACTATTTTCTTCAGTGGAGAAATAAATGAAAGGTGTCAAAAGGCGTATTTATTGGGTAATAGGTTAAATAGCCATTAACCCTAGTATAAGACTGTAAGAGCTTTGTCAACACCAGCAGTGAAATCAACTCTTTGCATGATGGGTAGTTTTTTTCCTCTGCAACAAATTGTCTGCTATTGTTCTTAAATAGATTTTTCAACATTTCTTTTCAAAACAGAGTCAGAGTGCCAAACAGTTTGGATCCTGATAAGACGCCGCGTTACAACTTACGCGGCGTCTCATCAGGATCCAAACTGTTTGCAAAGGTTATCATGCTTTCACTTATAGTATGGTAAGAGTTAATTTAACTTGATTGGTTGCGGAGGCAATCACTTAAAGGCCCTATTGATTTCTACATCAGCAAGCTGGTCAGGTTGACCACATGGTGGCAGCTGAGGGATACATTCATGAGCAGTCCGAAAATGAATATTGTAGGAATGATCCTATAAAGAATAATGTCAGAGTTCACAATTAATGGTGTGCATACTATTCTGGGCAGGTTAACATTGAGTCAAAGCAAGCCAGCTTTTGATTCATTTGTCATAGAGATCGTTTTGATTTGAAGGAAATATTTTTGCTGAAAATTCAAAGAGATATTGAAATATTTAAAACAGAGAAAAACTTTCAAAGATTGAACACTGTTTATTTTTAGCTCACCTGAGCCAAAGGCTCAAGGTGAGCTATTGGGATGGCCCTGTGTCCGTCGTCCTGCGTTGTCCGTCGTCCGTCGTCGTTAACAATTGCTTCAAATGACATCTCCTCCTAAACCCCTTGACAGAATTCAACCAAACTTTACAGAAATGTTCCTTGGGTCAAGCTCTTTCAAATTTGTTCAAAGAATTGAAAACAACCCCGAACTCTGGTTGCCATGGCAACCAAAGTGAAAAAATAAGGAAATCTTAAAAAATCTTCTTGTCTGAAACTACAAGGGCCAGAGTTTAGATGTTTGGTATATAGCATCATCTACAGGTCCTCTATCAAGTTTGTTCAAATTATGCCCCTGGGGTCAAAATTTGCCATGCCCCGGGGGTCACTGTTTTACATAGAGTTATATAGTGAAATTATCAAATGTCTTCTACTCTGAAACTAATATAGCCAGATCTTTGATATTTTGCATGGTGACACTTCTAGATGTCCTTAAGCAAAATTGTGCAAATGGTTCTGGTCGGTTGCATATCTAGGTCACAAGAGCTAAAAATAGATTTTTTCAATGAAAACTTAAAAAATCATCTTGTCTGAAACTACAAGTACCAGAGCTTAGATATTTTGCACATAGCATTGCCTACAGGTCCTCTATCAAGTTTATCAAATTATGCCCCTGGGGTCAAAATAGGCCCCACCCCTGTGGTCACAGTTTTACATAGAGTTATATAGTGAAATTTTCAAACGTCTTCTTCTTTGAAACTGATATGGCCAGAGCTTTGATATTTGGCATGGTGACACTTCTAGATGTCCTTTACCAATATTGTGCAAATGGTTCTGGTCTGTTGCATATCTAGGTCACAGGAGCTAAAAATAGATTTTTTTAATGAAAACTTAAAAAATCTTCTTGTCTGCAACTGCAAGGGCCAGAGCTTAGATGTTTGGCACATAGCATCACCTACAGGTCTTCTATCAAGTTTGTTCAAATTATGCCCCTGGGTTCAAAATTGGCCCCGCCCTGGGGGTCACAGTTTTACATAGAGTTATATAGCGAAATTTTTAAATGTCTTCTCCTCTGACACTAATATGGCCAGATCTTTGATATTCAGTATGGTGACACTTCTAAATATCCTTTACATTATTTGGTTCAAATGGTTCCAGAATGTTGCATATCTAGGTCACAGGAGCTAAAAATAGATTTTTTCGATAAAAACTTAAAAAATCTTCTAGTCAAAAACTACAAGGGCCAGAGCTTAGATATTTGGCACATAGCACCATCTACAGGTCCTCTGTCAAGATTATCTAAATTATGCCCCTTGAGTAAAATATGACTCCGTCCTGGACATAATTCATTATCTCCATTTAGTCAGTTATTCTCAGGTGAGCGAAATATGCCCCATGGGGCTCTTGTTTATGTTTCTGACATGTTTGGGACTGTGGCCTTCTTCAGAGAATGAAAGTAACAAATGAAATAATGCTAATTATGACGTCATATGAATGTGATGTTGTTGATGACATGAATATTAGAAACTTAATACAAAATAAGGGCGTTCTTTTGAATGAGTTTGATACAGTCAATCTTCTAATACTGTACGTCAATCTCCTATAGGAGATCCCTGCAGTATTTTTATCCTGCATTAACCAATTCACCCCTGAAACTCTTAATGAACAATTCCAATTTCAAAATAAGTCTAGTCCATTTTTGACTATTTAAGGTTGATTTACACAACATACATTGTATTTCAAAATGACAAACAGTGTAGCCCCTGATCAGATGGCTCTTTAAGGAGCCCTCTGATCAGGGTCTACACTGTTTGCATAGGACAAGTGTAATCGTCACAGGTACACTGTTTATAAATTTATGACGACTTTACTTGTTGCTAGGGTTGAAAGTGTTAAGCATACACTTGTATTTAAGATTCCCAAAGGACTGAAAGGTCATCTTTTGATTAACTTTTTACTCCATATCCTGTTTCTAGCATTGAAGATAGAAGACCTTTTAAAGCAGGTTGAAAGTAAAGCAGAATGGTCAGCTGCCTTCAAGACTAGAAACACTTAGGGGTAAAAGGTTTACCATTGCTCCCATACTTTCATTTCAGTATTGATGACAGATGATTGCCTAAGGTTTTAAGGTGGAAAATAAAGCAGACTGCTTCATAAGTATCATTCTGCTTTACTTTCAGCCTGCTTTAACCTACCATCTGGTAGAATTAATATAGAAAATTATGATACATAGACATAACTGTATAATTGGAGCTATTTTCTTCAGTGGAGGAATAAATTAAAAGAGTTAACATACATATCTATGGGGTAACCGTAAAGGGTTAATATAAGATTGAGTAAAGTTTGATTTACAAATAAAGGTGTACAGAGCTCCAGAAAAGGGTAGTATTAAATTGAAATTTTCAAAAACCAAAATCTTTATTTCTGCAATAAACCCTATGGTGTCACTATTCATTAGAATCGTCTCTTTGAGACGATTCTAATGAATAGTAACACGGAGTAATAACAGCTCCGTGATAGTAACGACATAGGATTTGGTGCTGAAATAAGTGAGAAAATGTTGAATTTGTTCTGGAGCCATGTATGTATTTATTTTTATTTCAGGGCTTGGACAAAGCCATCAAATCCAACATAGAGAGTGAAATTGCTGTAAAAGTGAAGTCCATTGAGTCGAAGCGCTTCCACCTTGTACAGGGCCAGTCAACATCGTCAGATAGCAAGTCAAAAGGAGATTCAAATGCCAGTGTAAAAAAGAAATAAAATAAAAATGTAAATTTTAATATCTTATTGTATGTGTAATTTTTTTAGCCTGTTTACCAAATAAATATTGCAAATTGTGTTACTCTACGTAGAACGATCATCCATTCCTCGAAGCATGGTTCGGTACTGATTGTTAGGCGAAGAGATTTACATATCGTTCTACATAGAGTACGGAATATTAAATTAAAACAGTCAATTATTCTGTACTTTATCTAGATCTAGATTTTTGCAAAGGTCTAGAAATTTTTTTACCAAAATAAAGGTTTAATCCATCACTCCATCAACACACCTTTTTATGGCATTAATTTATTCCTCCACTGAAGAAATATTTCCTATATTCTGGCAGGTAGTATCTTAACCCATTACCCCATAAATACACCTTTAATTTATTAAAGAAAAAAGTTCCTAGTCATACCGTGAGTCATGAATATGTATCATAAAGAATAGTTTCTATATTCTAGCAGAGGATAGCTTAAAGCATTCTGCTTTACTTTCAACCTGCTTTAAGTGATCAGCTGTCTTAAAAACTAGAAACAGGCTATGGGTTAATGGGTTAAAGCAGCTTGGAACTAAAGCAGAATGTGCCTTGAAGCACATTCTGCTTTACTTTTAATCTGCTTAAGTGGTCACATGTCTCTCAAACTAGAAACAGGCAATGGGGTATAGGGTTAACAGTGTCATAAGAACCTAAAATAGTCTAAATAAGGTGCCTTTGTTTTACCCCATTATCCCATAGCCGTATGGTGTACATTTATGACTATAAATTAGAACTATTTTCGTCAGTTGAGGAATATATTAAAGGCCTTAAAATGTGTATCTATGGAGTAATGGGTTAAACTAACATTTTCAATCCTATTTGATGACAATGATTGCTCATCTACACACACATTTTGTAATTCTCATTTTGTTGAAAATGTTGCATATAAAAATAGTTCTGGGAGATGGACTTCACCTACGTGTGTTCAAAGACGTCCACAGATATTTAGCAATATTTCCAATAATATAGGGAAATGAGTGCAAACTGCTTTAATATAACTAAAAGTGCACCCTTATATCGCTATTACGAATGCTCTAGATCTAGTTTTAAAATGTAGATCAACATTACTTGCAGCAAAATTTTTGCCACAATAATTTTTTTTATGTGTACGTTAAAGCGACTCGCAACCAGATGGTGCATTAAAAATAGTAATTTGTAAATATGTGTCAAACGCTTATATAAATGGTAAAGAATTAGTTAAGAATAAGAAATTCTGTTTAAAAAAATGTATTTCAATAAAAAAAAATATTGGTCTCTGGTGGGATTCGAACCCGGGGTCCGGCATTGGCGGACAGAAGGCAAAATAGGGGAAACCGCTTAGACCAATGGACCACGGAACTATCCGTTTATCTCGGATCGATTTAACGTATTTCAATGTGTAGCGATCGAAAGTGCATACACCTTCGTAATTCGGCTCGTGTTTATGTCTGAGCCCGTGTAGAGAAGCAACAAAAACAACTATACCGTTAGCTAACACTATAGAAAAACGATGGAAAATATCTAAAAATCTAAGATTCGGTGACGATTCTTGAGACTTTTTTTGGACTGATCATATTTTTTTAATGTCAGAAGCCAAATAATGCCACAAATTTGCTTTTCTTTGAGTATTTTATTTTATTTTGACAAGTACACCATCCGGTTGCGAGTCCCTTTAAATGGCCAAAGTAGTACAAATAGTTTTGATCCTGAACAGATGGCTAGTAACTTTACTTACAATCTGGATCCAAAATGTATACATGTACGTAAATGGAGCTATGCCTTACAGGATATAGGATTTAACTCTTTGCATGCTAGCCGCGGATACATTTGCCACAGTGATTACCTTTGCAAACAGTTCAGATCCTGATGTGACGCGGCGTCTCATCAGGATCCAAATTGTTTGACACTCTGACCCTGTTTTGAAACGAAATTTTGAACATTCTATTTTTAGAACAGCAGCAAACAACATTTGTTGCAGACAGAAAAAATTAATCACCCAGCATGCAAAGAGATAATGCAAAAATATCGCATAGGACATTGACCCTGTAGGCATCAGCATCACAGATGTTAACAAGAACATTATCATAGATTGGAGTGATAAGTACCTCTCGTGATTGAAATACCAGTAAGAGATGTTCCAAGGGGGATCTTTAACCCTTTACTCCATAGTCTGTTTATAGTATTGAAGATAGCTATGTGTCTACTATAACTTCAAAAAAGTAGGTTGAAAATAAAACAGAATGTGCCTTAAGGCACAGTGCCTCAAGGCACATTCTGCTTTACTCTCAGCCTGCTTAATATATAAGCTATCATTAGCTTGAATGTAAGAACTTTTCCTTTTGAGTTGTGATACATATTCATGACTTTATAAAATGGAATTATTTCTTCAGTGGAAGAATAAATTGGATGTGTTAAAATGCGTATCTAAGGAAAAATAGGTTATGGTTGCTGCTTTACCCTTTCCAAGAGCCAAATATGTCTATTGCTCTACTTACCAAACTGTGTTTTAGGGAAATTGCACCCCAAGGAAGGATATTTCTGCTTTACTTTCATTTTGCTTTAAGCTGCTACATGTATTTCAGCACAATTAATGAATATTCATTTGCCATATTTACCTGGAGAAGTAGGTAGAGGTTAAAAGAGTTGTCTCTGTAGAGGAAAGGGTTATTGCATGACAAAAATGTGCAGAAAGCTCCTATAAGAGCTTTCTACATCGTTTTTGTCATGTTTTAATCCTTTACCCCATAGCCTGTTTCTAATTTTGTAGACAGGTGACCACTTAAAGCAGGTTGAAAGTATAGCAGAATGTGCCTCAAGGCACATTCTGCTTTACTTTCAGCCTGCTTTAAGCTATCATCTGCTAGAATATAGAAAATATTTCTTATAATTCTTATTTATGACAGTATAAATTGGAACAATTTTCTTCAGTAGAGGAATAAATTAAAGGCGTAAAAAGGTGTATTTGTGGGATAATGGGTTAACCTGGAACTGTCTCAAAGACCAACATTGAGTCATACTTTGAGAGTTGTTCAAGGAGGGATAGTTCTGTACAATTAGTATCATGGTGATGACATCAATCAAGAAGAAAAATGTTCTCATTATCTGAGAAAAATCTAGTTAATTCTTTTGAAGTATGACTAATCTAGTTGTTGTCTGCTAAAAATGCCATCTGCTTTATTTGTTTGCCCCTGCATGACATAGTAGGCAGAGATGGTTGAGCATGTAGCTCACTTGGTCTTCAAAGCAGGGGAGGTGAGTTCGAACCCCTGCCGATTCATTGGCCTGACTACGGATTTTTGAGCTCACCTGGCACGAAGTGCCAAGGTGAGCTATTGGGATCGCTGGATAACCGTCATCTGCATGTCTGTTTGTCAGTCCACAATTGGTTCGTTAACACTCTAGTGACTACAATATCATCCTATCTTCATGAAACTTGATGACAATGTTTGTATTGAAGAAATCTAGGTCAAGTTCGAATGTGGGTCATGTCCAGTCACAAACTAGGTCACTAGGTCAAATTATAGAAAAACCTTGTTAACACTCTAGAGGTTAACAATCTAATTGAATTCTAAAGCAATTTAGTCAGAATGTTTGCCTTATAGATATCTAGGGTCATATATAATGGGTCATGTTGGGTCAAAAACTAGGTCACTAGGTCAAATAAAAGAAAAACATTGTTAACACACTAGAGGCTACAAATCTCTTTGGATATTTATGAATCTTGCTGAAAATGTTTATATCTAGCTCAGGTTTGCATGTGGGGCATGTCGGATCAACAACTAGGTCAAAGCAAAGAAAAATAGCGTTAACTCCCTTGAGGCTACAAATCTCATTAGATCTTAATGAAATGTAGTCAGAATGATTGCCTACATAAAATCTAGGTCAAGTTCAAATGTGGACCATAGCCGGGCAAAAAATTGGTCACTAGGTCAAATCATAGAAAAATCTTGTTATCACTCTAGAAACTACAAATATCATTAAATCTTATCGAAACCTGGTCAAAATGTTCATCTCATTGATATCTAGGTCAAGTTTCAATGTGGATTATGTTGATTCAAAAACTAGGTCCCTAGCTCAAATCATAGAAAAACCTTGTTAACACTCTAGAGACCACATTTTGCACTTCATCTGTGAACGAATTAGTTTTAATATTGTCCTGGCTGAAGTCTGGGTCAAGTTTGAATATTGGTCACCAACCATAAAAAACTAGGTCACTAGGTCAAATAGAAATATCTTGTTGATACTCCGCAAGGCCACAAATATCATTTCATATTAAATAATCTTGATCAAAATGTTTGCTTCATTGATATCTAGCTCATATTTGAATATTGACAATGTAGTGTCAAAAACAAGGTAAAATCATAAAAGATGCCTTGTTAACAGTCTAGAAACTACAAATCTCATTTGATCTTAATGAAACTTGCTCAAAATGGTTGCCTAATTGAAATTTAGGTCATGGTTGGTTGTCGGTCATATTGGGTCATAATCAAGGTCATTATAGGTAAAATTTTACGTGGTGTACCAGGTGAGCGATTTAGCGTCCCGATGATTCAAAGGTACGTTCTTGAGCAAGATATGCACCGAGAATTTCTCCTTTCCACTCTTCAACTTCAACTTCAATTCGTTACTTCCAGACGATCAGTTCAGATCATTATCGGAAGGCGCTGTCAGGGAAATAGACGGAATTAGTCTGTTAAGTGCAAAATAAAAGAATAAAAGCATGAGATAAAAGATAATTTAGACAAGTAAAAGAACAGAGGTGCAAAGTTAAAAATAAAAACAATTCATGGGTAGGCTAGGGGTTGACCGCTCCCAGTCCACTCTTGAAAGCATCCAGACTGGGGCATGATTTCAGTTGACTTGGCAGGCTGTTCCAGTATCTTATAGTACGAGGGAAGAATGAATTCATGTGATATTGTGTCCTGGAATGGGGGATTAGGTAATTCTGGTTTCTGATAAGTGTGAGGTGGCTGTGGTCTACATAGACAAGCTGGTGCTGTATTTTGTAAAGCATTATTAAAGAGGTAAGAATTCTGCGATGGGCAAGGGTGTTCCACTCAAGGGTGGTCAGCATTTGGGTGACGCTACTGGTGAAGTTGAAGTCATTAAGGACATACCTGGCAGCAGCTCGTTGGACCCCCTCAACCTTGTTTGTTAGGAAATTTTGCCAGGGATGCCACACCACAGCACAATATTCTAATTGGGGTCTGACATAGGTGGTATATGCTGCTTCTTTGACCTTGGCATTTTTTGTTTTGACATTTCTTTTTATGAACCTAAGTGTGTTTTTGGCTTTGGCTACAGTATTATTGATGTGATTTGTCCAGTTTAAGTCCTTATTTATCGTGATACCTAAATATTTAGCATTGTCAGTGGTTTTGAGTAACTTGTCATGTAGAGTATAGGGGAATTTGACTGTTGACCTTTTCTTTGTGATTTGTAATACTTCACATTTGTCAGGGTTGAACTCCATTGTCCAGTCGCTTTCCCAACGTTGAAGTCTGTTTAGGTCGTCTTGGAGTTTATTTGAGTCATTTAGTGATCTTACTGTTAGATACACTATAGTGTCGTCAGCAAATAGTCGAGTGCGGCATTTTACACTGTCCGGTAGGTCGTTAATATATGCTAAAAATAGGCAAGGTCCCAGGACAGAACCTTGGGGAACTCCGGACAGTACCGGTAGCTCGTCAGAGGTAGTTCCTTCTACTGCCACTCTTTGGGACCTGCCATGTAAGAAAGACTTAATCCACTTTGTGACCTGGGGGTTAATGCCTAAGAGAGACAGTTTGTGGATCAGCCTAAGATGGTCAACTTTATCAAAGGCCTTAGAAAAATCCATTACTATAACGTCAGTCTGTTCTCCCTTTTCCAAAGAGTCAAAAATCTCTTGTGTAAAGCTCACAAGCTGCGTCTCACAGCTTCTTTTTGACCGGAAACCATGTTGGAGAGGGGAGAGAAGCTGATGTTTGTCAAAGTGAGACATCATATTGGAGACAATGATGTGCTCCATCAGCTTAGATGCAATACAGGTCAGTGATATTGGCCTGTAATTGCTGGGCTTTGACCGTGGGCCTTTTTTGAACACGGGTGCTATAATGGCTTTTTTCCAATCTAGGGGGACGTAACCTGCATTTAGTGACAGTTGAAAGATGTGACATAGGACTGGGGCAATCTCGGAGTGCAACTCTTTGAGGACTCTGGGTGAAATCTGGTCTGGTCCAGAGGCTTTGTTGGGACATAGGCCACAAAGAAGTTTCTGTACTCCGGGGACTGTAATTGATATGGAGGGCATTTGGACACAATTGTTTCTAGTTTGGTCAGAAGAGAGTTGCTTTAAGCTGAGGGGCTGGGGATGAGAAAATACAGATTCAAATTGTTTATTGAGAATGTTGGCTTTCTCAGCCGGGTCAGTGAAAGTCAAGCCATCTTTCTTAAGGGGTGCTACACCACAATTTTCAGATTTGTTGTGTTTCACGAAGCTGTAAAATTTCTTATTCTTGCCGGGTTGGGAGTCGTGTTCAAAAATAACTGAGTCAAGGTAGTCCAAGTAAGAGTTTTTAATCCGTCTCTGTATTGTGGACTTCAGCGCTTTGAAATGACCAAGGAGTTTTGGGTTTGCTGAAGTTTTATGTTTAATATGTTGGTAGAGTTTGTCACGTCGTCTGATTAGTCTGATGATGGAGGGGGTAATCCATGGCTGGTCTTGTCTAGTTTTTGTTGTTTTTGTCGGGATATGAACATCGCAGAGATTCTTAAGTTTGACTTTGAAGTCCGTCCAGGCAAGGTCAGGGTCACTGTAATTGTTACCTAGAAAGTATGTCTTAAAGGAGTTCATATCCATTTTTAGTTTTGACCAGTTTGCAACTTTGAAACATTGGATCTTCCGCCTTGGCTGATAGATCCGTCCCCGATTGACCTTTATTTCATGGAATACAATATCATGATCAGATGTTGCTAGACTTGGAAGTGTTTTAGTACAGAATACAGCTGAGGGCAGGTTTGTGAGGAAGAGATCCAGTGTATTCATGTTTCTAGTGGGGATTTTGACCATTTGTTCCAAGTTAAAGTTTACTATGTGTTCCAGGAAGTCGCTGTAGAGGTCTTTATGCTTGCAGTTAGGCTTGAGAGATTCGTTTGTCCAGTCTATGTCCGGTAAGTTAAAGTCACCAAGGAGCCATATGATACTGTTCTTGGGGATCTGTGTAAGTGATGACCAGAGTTCTGTGAGGGATTCTTTGTCATCTTCATGTGGCTTATAGTAGGATGCAATATAAATTGACCTTACTCCAGGGATTGATATTTTTGTCCAGCATATGTTGCAATTTGTCTTTAGTTCTGGCATCTCCTGACTTACAAGGGACCGTGAGACAGCAATGAGGACACCTCCGCCTTTAGAATGTGTGCGGTCATCCCGGTACACATTGTAATCAAGTGTGTCAGGGAAAATCTCAGAGGAATGTACCTCAGGTTTAAGCCAAGTTTCAGTGCAGCATATGATATCTGGTTTGGTTTGGCCAATCACAAGATGAAGGTCAGGTATTTTATTCTTAATCGAGCGGCAGTTAATGTTCAGTACTGTGATACGTTGACCTTTAATTGACGAATCACGTTTTTTCGGAGGTTTTTTAGAGTTAGGAGTGGAAGATGCCAGTGGGGGAACGAGCTTGTCAGGTGTGCCTGGTGAATTCAGATGTGATATATGAGAGCCACTTAATGTGGTGGAGACATGGGTGGTCTCAAGTGAAGTTTCACTAAGAAGGCTGTACATATTGTGGTCACTAAGAGAATTCAATGATACAGCCAAAGATATTGCATAGTTTGTGCTATTGCAGATGAGACAGTGCCAACTAAACTGGGATTCTGACAATTTTTCATAGGTCTCATCTCCAATTCTCTGGCAGCTTGAGTGGAACCACTGTTCGCATGTATCGCATATGATACCCTTATGTGCCCATGAGACATTTTCACCACACTTACCGCATGGGTACTGTGATTCTCCTCCTGTAGGACGTGGGTTCAGTTCAATGTCTGGTGACTGACAGGTCAGAAGGAAAAACAAATACAGAAATGTTGTTTTACACTTGGAGGGGTTGAGCTTCTGAGTGGATTGCAGTGTATGAAAGATTACAAGTTTGTAAGACCTACTCAGAATTTCCACCAGCTGGGTGTGATTCCTGTCAACATACACATGAATTCCTTCTTCAGGTGGGGTTTCTTTGTGCACGTAGTGTGCTACTCGAACACACGCCGCCCACAAGCAAAAAGTAAACAACGTTAAGTTCATGTTGTAGTACTAGTACTCGGACACCAGGACAACCGGATGCCAATTCAATCGAGACTTTGCTGTTTTCAGTTAGGAGAGGCAAGAAAGTTCAATACTAATAGGTTATTTAAATATGTTATACTTTCCAAAAACTTACCAACACCAAAGAATATGTGAAATTTGAACAGAAAAGTGAAAAAGTTTTAGTTAAATGTGACAAGATTTGAAGACGTGACCGCCATTGATCCCGACGCATGCGTATAAACTCAGCGGTTAAAACGGGTACCTGGGTACTGCGGCTGCCTACACCATTAGTTAGCAGTGCTCAATATTGTAGGCAAGATAACTCGATGATCAGGGGAGTAAATGTACAGTCGACTAAATGGTCATTCATGTTTAAAGTAGACTTTAAATTATTTCTTTACTTTAATAGTCCGGCGCATATTGTTTTGACGTCTCTATGTCCATGGAGAAATGACAAAATTTTGTCATTTCTCCATGGTATGTCTATCTGTTGAAAATTCTAACCTTGACCAAATTAAGCTCTTAAACTACATGTCATTGAGACTTTATATTTGGCATATGTACTCAACGTATCCCTTTCAACCCTAAATTTCTCTTGTGGGTATTTATAATCCCTTTGGACTCTTCTAGTACAGGCATTTCGAACCAGTCTACTGTTACATTTTTTGTATGACAATGAAAACCAATGAAAATATCAAACAGTGCAGGCCCTGATCAGAGGGCTCCTATAAGAGCCCTCTGATCAGGATCTACACTGTTTGCATATGCAATCAGTAATCTCTCCAGAGGACTGTAGAGTTGAAAGGGTTAAGAATCTCTTGAGCACGGTAAACTTTGGTCAACGTCATTTAAAGGCCATTTAGACTACATTTAACATGCTTTGACTTACGAAATAAATGTTATAGAGACATCATATTTGGTATGTGTGCTCAACTCTGGAAGCTATTGAACTCGGTACGAGTTTGGACACGGTAGACAAAGGTCAAGGTCATTTAGAGGACATGGTCACACCAGGGAGCATAGTGTCTTTGTTTTAAGATAATATGGTATATGTACATCTCAATTCTGAATTTTCCTTTGGAGTCTAAATACCATAGTTGCTACCCATGCAGTAAGGAGCAGTCTGATCGGGTTCTGAACTGGTTGCCATTCAGTTTGTACCTTTTGGACAAATTACTGTGTGATGAAAGCAATTTGTTCAAAGTTAATGATAATTAGAATATAACTTACATTTTAACCAATCAAACTGTCTTTTTTCACCCCATTAAGTACTGCTTCGCTTTGACCTTCTTAACCATTAAGATTTCACTTAATATGTTCTACAGTGGAGAATCTGTTATTCTTTCCCAATAAACGCGTTTACGCTAAAACTATTATTTCCATTGCAAACAGTTTGGAGCCAGATCAGACGCCGGGTAACCCGGCGTCTGATCAGGCTCCAAACTGTTTGCCACCAAGATAAACATGAATTATCAGAATTGTCAAAAAGTTGTACTTTTCTACGTTTTAGTGTTTTGCGTTTGCGTACGTTTGCGTTTAAACGGGAAAGAATAACAGATTCTCCACTGTAACTATAACATACAGCAGTTACACAGGTTGTCAAAAAATTAGGTTTTAGGTACATGTCACGGAGGACTGATGTGGTACATGTACATTGTACAGTAAATCTCGATTATATGGTACTCGTTTATAAGGAATCCTCGGCTATAGGGAACAGTTTTAAACTCCCCGTATCTGGGTATAGACAAAACTTTGGCCGCAAGACATTTGTTCTACTGGTCCATTGACCATTCAGGCATTAACCACAACATTTCTTCATTAACTTCAGTTTATGGTTTTACATGAAACAGAAACAACTCTCTTAATTATTTGCATGCTGGGTAATTTTTTGTCTGCAACAAATGTAAGGCACTTCTGAGGAGGAAAGGATTAAATACTGCCAACACATTTTCTATTGAATGTTGACAGGTGTTGCCTGTACGACCATTCATCAGTTGTTTTTTACTCGTAGTTCTTAGAGTGTCTGCCAGTCTAGGACTGTTTACACCTGGTTATACAGTGGAGAATCTGTTATTCTTTCCCGTTTAAACGCAAACGTACGCAAACGCAAAGCACTAAAACGTAGAAAAGTACAACTTTTGGACAATTCTGATAATTCTTGTTTATCTTGGTGGCAAACAGTTTGGAGCCTGATCAGACGCCGGGTTACCCGGCGTCTGATCTGGCTCCAAACTGTTTGCACTGCAAATAATAGATTTAGCGTAAACGCGTTTATTGGGAAAGAATAACAGATTCTCCACTGTACTGTTCGTCAATCAGCATAGTGAATACACCTAAAATCCCAGCCCTAAAATCATGGGGTACGTCTTACGAAATACGAAATTATTCAAACGACAAATACTATTGTCGTAAGTTGGGTTATAACATTTTTTTTTATTTATTTCTCCGCCTAATCCTGTCTTGTGACATCTCTTTTGAATCGTCTTAAAAAGTCGATTCCAAGGAGATATAAGAAGACGTACAAAATTAGATTGGGAAAAATAAATTAGATGTATTTAAAGTTTTGACTTACGACCGTTGTTGTCGTACATCGTCAGTTTTGTAAAGAACGGACCCCAGATATCTGTGAAAAGAAATGCCCTTTAGCTCATTTACGCATGAAACATCAAATAGACAACTCAGAGAGCCTCCTACCTTTTCGTACTTCTGGGGCTTAGTTGACATGGGGAATTGTTTCTGTTTAATAGACCGAGATTATCCCATCTGCCAAGAACTAAAAGGAAGGCAAGTTGTTGTTTTGATCCCATGCGCTACATCGCAATGAATGAGGTTAGCCAAAATCAATTCCTGAGGTCATAATCATCTCATCCCATTACGCCTCATCAATCATTGGCGCTATATGACATATTTTTGTCGCAGTGCCGTAACATCTATCAAATAGACAATTCTAGTTTCAAATTAAACCTAGTCAAATTTTGACTCTTTTATGGTTGTTTTTAGAATGTATTGCAAATGTGAAAAACAGTGCAAACCCTGATTTGAGTGCTCTTATATATAATGGAGTCATCTGATCTGGGTCTTCATTGTTTGCATAGGACAAGTGTACTATTTTCAGGTGCACTTCTTGTAAAAGACGCTTAAAACGTCACAGGAGCTCAAATAGTTAAAATCCAGTTAACAGAACTACAAACTTCTTTGTCCCAAAACAATGTTACGTTTGCTGAACTAATCATTCAACTGGCACATCTGGGGCCCGTTTTACTAAACTACTTACGCAAAATCTTTGCGTAAGTCAAAATTTTAATTTTTTATTTATATTTGTTATTATCACTTGCTACAAACAGAAATAGCCAGATCTTGCTATTTGCTGTTTGCAAACGTTTATGATCGTAAATAAGAGTTAAAAGATTTTGACTTACGCAAAAATTTTGCATAAGTGGGCCCCAGATGATTTTAACCCTTATCATGGTGTATTGTCGTCTGCTTCAAACATATCGTCTGTCGAAAAACTGAAAATCAATTTCCAAGCTATTTAAACTGAAAAAAGATAATAAAATGAAAAATGGTTTGGATCCAGGTCAGACATCACGTTTTGCGGTGTCTGATCTGGATCTAAACTGTTTGCACATGTGTGCTTGGTCGCGCGTTTAGCACGATAATGTTTAATGTAGGACAAAAGTTTCATCTAAGTTATAGTTAGAACATAATGAGTGAAATATTAGTGGTAGCGAAGCGTCAGCGAGTATCAACAAGTCGTCATTTACTACATTTCAATGCCTTGCGTTTGCGTTTCGTTCGCGTTTCGTTATATGGGAAAGAATAACGTTTTCTCTACTGTAACGGCCTATTTTATGTTCAGGTGAAACGCTCCAGCATTAAACTGTTATTGAAACCAAAACCTGAAAACTCCATTAAGACCTGCTACTTGAAACCTGTATCACTGATCATATCAAAAGTCAAGTGGATCTGTTACATATAGGATTAACATTTTACTAGCAGCAGATTTATTAGCAGCACGTGTTCACAGATTTGCAATTACCCGTTTGCTGCTAAAAGCGTAGCCCATTACAGTGTTCCCTCCCAACAAGTTGAACAACGGCCTTCCCAACAACGACTCCCTCCTGACAACAATGTATGCCGCTGGTCCCAAAACAAGCAACATCGTTGCAATATCGTCTGCTTAAACTTGACGTCTGCTCGAATTTCTCAAAGTTACATTTGGACATTTTGACAGAAGGAATTTAATGACGAGTGACAAACAGCTTGACTCCAGATCAGACACCGCTGCTTACAAATTCTTAATTTTCCTCCCTATAACTTGGCAACGCTCTCCGAACAACACACGCAATAGTTGACTCCCATCGGGTGTTTGTTATACGCCCGTCATCGACGGTCATATTATGGTATACCCAGCGCTGTCCGTACGTCCGTACGTCCGTCCGTACGTCCGTCCGTTAACTTTTCTTGTTAGCGCTCTCTCACCTTCATTTATTTTACCGATTTTGATTAAACTTCCTACAAATATTCCATACCACAATAGCTCGGACGAGTTCGCGTTTCAGACGTTGACGGCTATTTTGAGCAGAGTTATGCCCCTTTATTGTCAAAA
This sequence comes from Gari tellinella, assembly GCA_922989275.2. Lineage (NCBI taxonomy): Eukaryota > Metazoa > Mollusca > Bivalvia > Cardiida > Psammobiidae > Gari > Gari tellinella. The sequence continues at coordinate 78,931,250 of OV277868.1, read as the reverse complement.
ATGGGCATTTTTAAAAAAAAAACAGAACTTTTTTTTTAATTATTCAATTGATTTCAAATTTGATATGGTGATACAATGAATGAAGTTACTTAACATATATTACGGGTTTTTGGTTTGACTTCGTATTTTCAGAGTTATGCCCCTTTACACAATTTTTTAACAATATATTGTTTCCTGATAATAATTTTACTTACATTTTGTCTATTGTAACCAAATTTCATATTTATCTTTCTCATCATGCAGGGAAGGCACCTGTGAATTTTGGTTTCTGTTAAATTATTTTTCTATGAGTTATGCCCCTTTACATCCTTAAAATTTAAAATAAGCCACACTTCGTCCGTTAACTTTTCTTCTTAGCGCTCTCTCACCTTCATTTATTGACCGATTTTGATTAAACTTCCTACAAATATTCCATACCACAATAGTTTGGACGAGTTCGCGTTTCAGACGTTGGCGACTATTTTTAGCAGAGTTATGCCCCTTTATTGTCAAAAATGGGCATTTTTAAAAAAAAACAGAACTTTTTTTTTTTGATTCAATTGATATGGTGATACAATGAATGAAGTGACTTAATATATATTACGGGTTTTTGGTTTGACTCTGTATTTTCAGAGTTATGCCCCTTCACACAATTTTTTTAACAATATATTGTTTCCTGATAATAATTTTACTTACATTTTGTCTATTGTAACCAAATGTCATAGTTAGCTTTCTCATCATACAGGGAAGGCACCTGTGAATTTTGGTTCCTGTTCAATTTTTTTTAATACGCCCGTCATCGACGGTCGTATTATGGTATACCCAGCGCTGTCCGTACGTCCGTACGTCCGTCCGTACGTCCGTCCGTTAACTTTTCTTGTTAGCGCTCTCTCACCTTCATTTATTTTACCGATTTTGATTAAACTTCCTACAAATATTCCATACCACAATAGCTCGGACGAGTTCGCGTTTCAGACGTTGACGGCTATTTTGAGCAGAGTTATGCCCCTTTATTGTCAAAAATGGGCATTTTTTAAAAAAAAACAGAACTTTTTTTTTAATTATTCAATTGATTTCAAATTTGATATGGTGATACAATGAATGAAGTTACTTAACATATATTACGGGTTTTTGGTTTGACTTCGTATTTTCAGAGTTATGCCCCTTTACACAATTTTTTAACAATATATTGTTTCCTGATAATAATTTTACTTACATTTTGTCTATTGTAACCAAATTTCATATTTATCTTTCTCATCATGCAGGGAAGGCACCTGTGAATTTTGGTTTCTGTTAAATTATTTTTCTATGAGTTATGCCCCTTTACATCCTTAAAATTTAAAATAAGCCACACTTCGTCCGTTAACTTTTATTCTTAGCGCTCTCTCACCTTCATTTATTGACCGATTTTGATTAAACTTCCTACAAATATTCCATACCACAATAGTTTGGACGAGTTCGCGTTTCAGACGTTGGCGACTATTTTTAGCAGAGTTATGCCCCTTTATTGTCAAAAATGGGCATTTTTAAAAAAACAACAGAACTTTTTTATTTTTGATTCAATTGATATGGTGATACAATGAATGAAGTGACTTAATATATATTACGGGTTTTTGGTTCGACTGTATTTTCAGAGTTATGCCCCTTCACACAATTTTTTTAACAATATATTGTTTCCTGATAATAATTTTACTTACATTTTGTCTATTGTAACCAAATGTCATAGTTAGCTTTCTCATCATACATGGAAGGCACCTGTGAATTTTGGTTCCTGTTCAATTTCAGACGTTGGCGACTATTTTTAGCAGAGTTATGCCCCCTTTATTGTCAAAAATGGGCATTTTTTAAAAAAAAAAAAACTTTTTTCTTGACTATCGCAATACTATCGGGATAGTACTTGAGCTATCGCAATACTACAGCATAGTCTTTTTGAGATCGATAGTCGGGCCTACACTCCGGGCGACTTTTTCCAGTCGGCCTGAGTCTGGACGACTTTGACACCCGTCGGCCGTGACGGGCGTATTTTGCCGCACTGCGGTGCTCTTGTTGTAGAAAGGAGCACTATAACGTATCCCACTACTCCATAAATACACCATTTATTCAGTATGTTTATCCCGCAACTGAAGAAAATACATATACTTCCACTTTATACAGTCATTAATATGTGGTACGTTCAGTGTCCCCTCCCTATAACGACCCTCCCAACAACGATACCCTCCTTACAACGACCCTTGTTGCAGTTCCCTAAACGGGACAATTATGTCCAAACTATTCACGACTGCAATGTCGTCTGCTTAAAATTGTCGTCTGCTGTTTTTCTCAAAGTTACATAATGAACATTTTGACAGAGAAAAACTTAATGACGAGTGACAAAAAAACTTGAATCCAGATCAGACACCGCGTCACGCGGCGTCTGATCTGGGTTCAATCTGTTTGCAAATGTCTCTCCCTATAACGACTGCCTCCGAACAACGCACATATTTTTGTTTCCCGTTCGGTGTCGTTGTAGAGAGGGAGCGCTGTATAACAAATATTTTCTATATTCTAGCAAATGATAGCTTAATGCAGGCTGAAAGTGATGAACTGTCTTCAAACATAGATTAAGAAACTTTTATTTTAAGTTATACAGTGGAGAATGTGTTATTCTTTTCCAATAAACGCGTTTACGCTAAAACTATTATTTGCAGTGCAAACAGTTTGGAGCCAGATCAGACGCCGGGTAACCCGGCGTCTGATCAGGCTCCAAACTGTTTGCCACCAAGATAAACATGAAATATCAGAATTGTCCAAAAGTTGTTCTTTTCTACGTTTTAGTGCTTTGCGTTTGCGTACGTTATCGTTTAAACGGGAAAGAATAACAGGACTCGGGGTAATGGGTAAGTTTAGTGATAAATCTTGCAAACAATGTGGATCTATGTGAGATCACCAGTAAATCAGGGGCCCGTTTCATAAAACTTCGCACGACAAATGTTGTCGTAAGTCAGATTATAAAAGTCTCAATTATTATTCATATCTCCATCTAATCATGTCTTGTGACATCTCTTTGGAATCGTCTTGAAAAGACGATTCCAAAGAGATGTCACAAGACAGGATTAGAAAGAGATATGAGAAATTATATGTATTTTAATGTTTTTACTTACGAACGTTTTTGTCGTACGAAGTTTTATGAAACGGGCCCCCAGCATCTCGCCTGGACCCAAGTTGTTGGACACTCTGGCCGTTGGTACTTCCATTATAATAAACCCAGTTTTAACTTTGAAGTACGGATGTGTTCGAAATAACGTGAGTTCGTTGTATCGAGTTTTGGCTGTATATATATTTCTATATCTATTCCTATATATCCTAGCAGATGGTAGACTAGCTAAATAAAGAAGGTTGACAGAAAAATGTGTCTTGAGGTACATTCTGCTTTACTTTCAACCTGCTTTAAGTGATTATCTGTCTTGAAATCTATTAAAAAGTTATGTGGTTAAGAGTGAGTAAATCTTTTTGAGTAATTTTATACAACATATTTCTTTCTTTTCGCCTATAGAAATGGCTTTTTATTAAAGTTTATATTCCAAATAAAATATTCCTTGTCCAGAAAAAGGGTTACCTTGGCTGCTTAACCCTTTACCTCATAGCCTGTGTCTGGTTTTGAAGACAGATGACCAAACAAGTTGAAAATAGAGCAGGGTGCGAATTTTCTTCAGTGGATTAACGCATTCAACCCTAGCGACGAGTTTACTCGTCATTTATAAACAGTGTACCTGTGAGGATTACAATTTTCCCATGCAAACAGTGTAGACGCTGATCAGAGGGCTCCTTAAGGGTGTATCCAACCCATAAGCGATTTTTTCAAAGTATCAAACTTTTTTTCTATCATAGTTTTTTTGGAAGAGCTATTTATGATGAATGAAAAAATGGAAAAAAATATATGGTGGTGTCCTTGTTTTTGAGCTACAGCGATTTGAAAAAGGTATGTCAAATTTGGACTTTTTCTCTCAAATTTTACCCATTCTGAGTACAAGCTTCAGTAAAATCTATTTCAAAACAAAACAAACATGGTAATTTGGGTTTTCATTATTTATTTCATGTCTATGGTGGTATTTTCACATATGGAAACCAAATTTAGACAAAGCAGGCACTAGGTTTGAACAATATGGATCCTCGAATATAAAAAATATGCTTTTTATAGGGCATGATTTTATTAGATATTTTATTTTATGAAAAAAAGTTAAAAAGTTTGAAAATGAAATAGTTCTAGTATTAAACTTTTTCTTATATTCTACCAAATGAAAGCCAATGCTAAGGCAGTTCAAAATATGAAAAGAAATTGAAAGGTCAGTGTTGAAAATTTTGAGTTATTAAAGTAAAAAGAGTTATCTCCCCTTACAAAATTTACAAAAAAGTACCATATCGATGATATTTAGAGCTTTATAAATTTCACATTTGGTGCCTGTTTTTTCTTAAATTAGTTTTTGTATGAAGAAATCATGACTACCATAGATGGGAAATAAATAACACAAAACCAAATTATCATATTTTTTTTCATTTAAAATGGATTTTATTGAAGCGGGCTGTTTGAAAAGGACAAAATAAGAGGAAGTGGGTGGGGGTAAATTTTACATGGCCATGGAGCCAACTGTTGTTCACCAAAATGTACACTTTTTCTATTTTTTCATTCATCTAAAATAGCTCTTCAATACAAAACCATCATAAAGTGTTTTTATATACTTTGAAAGTTTCTTAAATTCATGACATTGATACACCCTTAAGGAGCCCTCTGATCAGGATCTACACTGTTTGTCATTTTGAAATATATTGATAAAATCAACCATAAATAGTCAAAAATGGACTAGACTTATTTTAAAATTGGAATTGTCCATCAAAATTTCAGGGGTGAATGAGTTAAAAAAAACGACAATCACTCCAAGTCGGCGATAATCCATTGACATTCGACGTCGTAATTCGTATAATGTATTAAAATTGGTCAAAGTTATGAAACAAAATGTTTTTGAAAAAAACGAGAAATGACGCTTTTGGTTCGGAAGAGCGAATATATGCTTTACTTTCTATTTCATGGCAATTTTATGGCACACATTTCCCACCATACCTTGCTTTATTGACACACGAGCGTCTGGATGATCATGCTCAGTAGATATACATCATGTGATATTTTCCCGCCAGTAACGTAGCTTCATTGAATATCACGAAAATGGTGTCTGCTAAATATGACGCCCGGTTAAATCGATTATATAATTAATGAAATAAGGTAAGATTTTTATAGATTTTCTATTAAATTACTATGAACAGTTTTAAAAATATCAACTAGATCTATTAGGTCCACTTTTATAAAAAAAAAAAAAATGTCCACAAGTAGATCTATATCCGCTATGTTTAATCATGGAGGAAGTATACCTGGAGAAGTATCCGGCCGGCTCGCGATTTATCTTGTCGTCCAAAATCGGTAAATCAGCGGCGCTCGCTGGCCGCTAGAAAACAACGTTTTTCCGAAAGTTAGGTGTTAATAGAAATGCTTTTAATGTCATCTTTTCGTTATAAATCTTAATACAGATGTTTTATTAGACAATAATCTTATGCGTAGTACAAAATTTGAGGCGATAGCTTATAAATTGTTAGTTTAGTGAGGTTTTGAAAATGAGAGAAAAACGTATTTTTTCGTTTACCTACGAAGTTTAATGTTTAATAGAAATGCTTTTAATGTCATATTTTCATTATAAATTTTAATACAGATGTTTTATTAGACAATAATCTTATGCGTAGTACAAAATTTGAGGCGATAGCTTATAAATTGTTAGTTTAGTGAGGTTTTGAAAATGAGAGAAAAACGTATTTTTTCGTTTACCTACGAAGTTTGGTGTTTAATAGAAATGCTTTTAATGTCATATTTTCATTATAAATTTTAATACAGATGTTTTATTAGACAATAATCTTATGCGTAGTACAAAATTTGAGGCGATAGCTTATAAATTGTTAGTATAGTGAGGTTTTGAAAATGAGAGAAAAACGTATTTTTTCGTTTACCTACGAAGCTTGTGTGTGTCTATATTTCTCTGCCACTGTCTGTTTGCCTCTTGTCTGTCTCTCTGTCTGTCTGTTTTTCTCTTATCTCTGTCTGTCAGTCTCTCGCTTCTTCTTTTCTGTCTCCATCTTTCTGTATGAATGTCTGTCTGTCTCTCTCTCTGATGATCCTCATGCGGAGAAAAGATAAAATGTGTCATAAAGAGCTTAATTTGAAAAAGGGGTAAACTATATTTCAAGAGACATTCTCTATGAATCCGACATTTTTGCACCCTGGTCTGGATTACAACTGTTTGCAATTGCAATAGTCATCATGTTACTGGTATTCAGTAATGAGAGGGTTAATCCAGTCATCAACCAAACCAGGTGCATTGATGTTGGTCTTTTTTTTCTTTTCTTTTTTTCAATTCAATTCTATTATCTTTATTTTTTGTGATTTGTATAATATATAAAAATCATGCGGTTACAGAAGTCAAAAACACATGTTCAAGTTACACGCACGGGTAGTATTGATCTTTTTTTATTAAAGAGGAAACCCCCTGGTGTCCAGTTCCCTAACAAGCACTTCATAGATAATCGGCATGTTCAAGAAGCATGGACTTCATGCTGGGACAGTTTTATGATGCTTATAAATGGCCTGCTAATTGTGTACGGTTACGTAATGTGTCACATTCCTTTGTGATGTGTAATATGGTAGACATGTAGTTTACAGATGAATAGCCCTAGTTCATTATTTAACCACAATTTCTTGATGATTTTATTCTTAAATAAACGTCTATTACCTTTGTAGGTCATCATTACTTTTTTCGCTTCAAGAAAACCCCTGGTATTTTTACAACCGAAAGATAAGTGTCACGGCTTTATATCAAGACCTTTTTTTAATATATATATATATAAAAGACGGAAAATGTAAAATATTCCGGCAAATATATATATATCGGACGAAAATTATGGATTAAATTCAAGTTTTTGAAACGGGACGTATTTATTTCGCGATCGCCTGCTCTCGTTTATCGACTATTTCATTTGGCAATCGCTCTTTAACTCGCCATAAAATTTGTTGATTTCAAAAATAAACACTGGCATTTTCTACAACTGAAAGAAAAATATCTTAGCTGTCCTTTAAGACCATTGTTATGGAAATCGGCCTAAAATTGAGGATTTTATGAAAGGTTTTGTAACAGGGCGTGATATATTTTTGCGCGAGCGCTTGCTCCCTTTTAGCGGCAAATTCATTTGGTAACCGCTCTTTAACTCGCCATAAAAATGATCAATGTAAAAATTAGATTATGTTATTTTCACAAGTGAAAGATAAATATCTTAGCCTTCTTTTAAGATCATTATAATGAAAATCGGGTAAAAATTAAGGATTTTATGTAACTTAAACTAACAGTAGGTAACCATTCAACACGATAAAAAACGCGATAGCCCGCTATCGGCGTACCGGTGCAGTTGAATTATCGATCGATTAAGCGTTATCGCGCATACAGGTATTGGACGACAACATTTTCGGGAAAATGCAGATTTGTGTATATGATTCTTCTCCAGGTATACTTCCTCCATGGTTTAATGTAAAACTAGTGTCATGTGTTTCCGCGGATGAAAAAAAACGACTTCAATGAATAAAATTTAGGGAATTATAATACACTTATACCTATGTACTGATTTCAGAAAATGTAGAAGATATAACAAATCTAGCGCATGAATAAATGACTCTGCTCTACTCGTTTTTGTTCAGTATGGTAGACTCTTAGTACCGTAAATTATATGACTGAAATACTGTTAAAACAATGTAAGATTATAATTAATAAATCCAAATCTGAGAAACGTTGGCATGGTCGGAAAGGTCTTGACACAAGCAAGGCACAGACCAAATATGTCCTTTTGAGTATAACAGGTGGGTTTTTTAAAATTTGATTGAATAGGTCAAAGGTCAAGGTCACATGGTAAAAAATTAGTATGGTTGGAAATGTCTTAACACAAGAAAGATACATACTTTGATGGAAACTGTAGACCTATTGGTTCAAATATTATAGGCATTTACAGATTTTTATACGCCCACCTCAAGGTTAAGGTTTTTTTAAACAGGCAGAGAAACATACAGATGGACAAAGAAACAGACAGACAGGGCAAAAACTATATGCCCCCGAATCACAGATTTTGATTTTTCTTAGACAATATACTACCGTTTGAAGCAGAGGACAATTTAGCATGTTAGCTTTTGACTGAAAGTATTCATGTCCTGCTGTTAAACCACTCAGTTACCTTGAAACAAAGATTTATTTAATTATACATAGCGCATCCTGTTAATTCATTTTAATTTTAAAACCCTGTTTCTTCAATTGGACTATTCCTATTCCATTTTTAAAAACTGACCAAATGCTGATTTTGTAGGTCTTATGACAGGCAATATCTAAAATGAAAATAAATATAATTATGTTAGTTCTCTAATTGGGATTTACACTGATTGTAGAGAAAATACAAACTTGTTTTCAGGACAGTATTAAGGTTTATATTTGTAAATAGATTGACCTTGTGGTTTTCAGTATGACAAATATGTACTACGCATGAGATGATGGTTTAAGGAGGCGTAATAATCATGCCTACTGGATATCTGATGTCTGCAAGTAAGTCGAATTTTGAAAGCTGTGACTTGTCTTTTATCCCATTAACTCCTGAAACTTTTAATGGAAAGTTCCATTTTCCAATTAAGTTTAGTCCAATTATGACAATTTAGGAGTATTTTCTGTAATATATTGCAAATTGACAAACAGTGCAGACCCTGATCAGAGGGCTCCTGCAGGAGCCCTCTGATCTGGGTCTACACTGTTTGTATTGGACAAGTGTACTCTTTATACATGTACAATGTTTATAAATGATGAGTATACTCGCCGCTAGGGTTGAATTTGTTAAAGCCTATGCATACGTCCTCAAACGTAGACATTTACTGGGCAATCTGGGCGGATGTTCCCATAAGATGCCTCAATTTCTCATCTTATTCAGGTCTGCACTGTTTGCTATTTTGTATGAAATGATGTGCTGTATGAACAAACATTGCAGTGTCCAAAGATTACCCTTCATATCTATAATAAAATGTTCCAGCAAGCAATTTTTAACAGGGAAAGTCTGAACCAATGCATTATAAGTATATAACTTAAATTAACCCTTTACTCCATAGATTCATATTTTTACGCAATTAACTTATTCCACCACTTAAGAAAATAGTTCCATGATTATGAAAATATGTACTACCAGTATAAGAAATGTTTTCTATACCCGATCAGATGGTAGTCAAAAGCAGGCTGAAAGTAAAGCAGAATGCGCCTTAAGGCGCATTCTGCTTCTACTTTCAACCTGCTTTAAGTGATCAGCTATCTTCAATACTAGAATCAGGCTATTGAGTAATGGGTTAGACATATACCTTATAGAAACAACTTTGTCTTTTCTTTATAGAAATGCCATTTAATGCTCCCACCTTGATCTGATACAGAGTCAAATTGAACCCTCTGATCCGGGTCTGCATTGTTTGCATAGGACATAATTACTCTTCACAGGTACTGTCTGATTATAAAGTACAAGTATACTCATTGATAGGCTTGAGAAGGATAAATTGTCCTGCATTAACCCTTAGCCTGCCAGTCACGACTATAGCTCCATATGCAAACAGCTTGGATCCGGATGAGACGCCGAGTAACTCGGCGTCTCATCCGGATCCATGCTGTTTGACACTCAGACAACATTTTCAGCAATTTCGAGCAACTTTGAAGCACTTTGAAACTTGAAGCAGACGATAAATATAGCAGACGACAATTTATTTGGCGGGCTAAGGGTTAAGAAATACCCATGCATCTTTAATGCATATAGTGTCTTCACAAGTTGGACAGAATCAGCAAATGTACATTAATGGCATTTAGTCCTGACCGTATTGTGAACCTAAGTTTGACAAATTTGGCAGGCATTTGATGTATTAATTTTGTATATTTAATTAACCCTTTGAACCCTAGTCAATAGTCACACTTAAAAATTAAGCACCTTTTACTAACAGTACACGACACACCTGTCCTATGCAAACAGTGAAGACCCAGGTCAGAGGTTTGCACTATTTGTCATATTGCAGTACATTGACAAAAAATTTCAACCCTAAATAGTATAAAATGGACTAGTAGACATACCGTAACTGGATACTGAAACTGTCAATTTTAAGTTTCAGGGAGGAAAGGGTTAAGAAAGATTGTATTATCATGTTATAATTAACTCATTGAGCCCTAGTGACGAATATATGCATGCTTTACCAAATGTGTACCTGTGAAGAGTACACTTGTCATAAGCAAACAGTGAAGTCCCTGATCAGTCTGTGCTCCTACAGGAGCCCTCTGATCAGCAATTTCACTGTTTGTCATTTTGAAATTTGTTACAAAAAACAACCCTAAATAGTCTAAAATGGATCAGCCTTGATTGCAAACTGGAATTGTGCATTGAAAGTCTTATGGGATAATGAGTTAAAAGAGATGTTGTTATTTGCAGGATTCACACAAAATGAAAATGAGAAGGAATAACTCAATCCCTCCTGAAACTTCAAATGGACATTTCCAGTTTTCAGGTAGGTCTATTTTGGTTGGATTTCGATTTTATCATTTCAGGAACTCTGATCTGTGTCTACAGTGTTTAACCCTTAATTACCCCATAGCTTTTTCTAGTTTTGAAGACATGTTACCATTTAAAGCAGGTAGAAAGTAAATCAGAATGTGCCTTAAGGCACATTCTGCTTTACTTTCAGCCTGCTTAAAGCTATCATCTGCTAGGATTTAGTATTTTTTATCTTATGGTTCATTTTCAAGACTAAAAATAAATGGAACTGTATTTTTCAGTGGAGGAATAAATCAAATGTGCTAAAAGGCACTTCTATGAGAGAAAGGGTTAATAACTCATTTTTTTCAGTATTTCTACAGTTTTATTAATTTTATTTATTTCTACCTCTTGGACATATCCTTATTTCAAAGTTAAAGCATGGCTTAGCCATGTTTTAACTTTAAAATACGGATTTGTGCCACTTAACCAAGTTTCTTCCCTAGGAATGCCTTTTAGCACATTCAATATATTCTTCCACTGAAGAAATACAGTCAATGAACTCAGAACCTTAACAAAATTTAATGTTTTCTATATCCTAGCAGATGCGGTACCGTAAAGCAGGTTGAAAGTAAAGGCGCATTCTGTTTTACTTTCATCTTACTTTAAGTGGTCACCTCTCTTGAAAATAGAAACAGGTTATGGAGTTATAATTGGGTTAAGCAGGTTTGAAAGTAAAACAGAATGCACCTTAAGGTTAGGCGCATTCTGCCTTACTTTCAACCTGCTTTAAGTGGTCAGCTGTCTTCAAGACTAGAAACAGGTTATGAGGTAAAGGTTTTAAGCAAATTTGAGATGATGAAGTTTGAATGCTGTTACAGAATAAAGGATTTGTGCTCTGAGGTCAAACAGGAAAAGGACCATCCAAATAATAAAGATCAAAACGTCGAGATAGGGCCAGATATAGTGACCGTATCCATAAATACTTTATTCATATATATACTTTATGGTAACTTTCAGCGTTTTTTTTCACCCAATTGGGAACGGGTCCGGTACCCCTCAGATTGGGAATTTTTCAAGTCAAATTGGGAAAAACGAGTTTTGAAATGATGACAACGCAGAAATTGGGAATTTAAGTTACTAAACCGTTATAACTGTTTATGATGGTAAACATGGTGTAAAAACTAAATCTACGCTGGGTGTGTCAACTCACGGTAGACGCTGTTGCGGGCGAGACAGAGTTGATGACTTGGTAAAATCCAAAATCTCTGAATACTGCCAATCAAGCTCGCGAGTGTTAAGGCAGTGATCTAGATTCAAGTTCTTCTTTATCGTCTTTCTCAAAACAATTCTGTAATACTTTGAATTATTGCTCATCAGGGATTTCCCCAGGAATTTCTGAAGGCATGTTGAATTTGGGGCATAGGGGGAGGGTGCGGGAGGGCTCTCCCTCCCGCGCTGCGGCGAAATTTTTTGCTCTTTAATCAATGAAATAGTGCATTTTTGGCTTTAAGTTTTCACTTATTCACCCCCACCCACTGGTGGCCATGTTGTTTGAGCTAGGAAGATTATTGGAAGAAAACTGGCAAATGGTCACCCATGAATCATCATTTGAGTACAATACTTCTTAAATCAGAACAACAGTTTCAGAGAATTTTTTTTTGAAATTTTTTCCATACAGAAATAATAGGAAAACTTGCCCCTCCCACTGGTGGCCATGTTTTTTTTTAGATAACAAAAAGATTTAAGAAATCTGGTAGAGGATCATCAATTGACCATTTGTGTAAAATCATTTTTAATTTGGACCAGTAGTTTCAGAGAAGAAGATTTTTAAAGTTTTTAGTAAACAGTAACATAAGGAAAACTTGCCCCACCCACTGGCGGCCATGTTTTTTAAGATAACAAAATGATTTTAAGAAATCTTGTAGAGGATCATCAATTGACCATTTCTGTAAAATTATTTTTAATTTGGCCCAGTAGTTTCAGAGAAGAAGATTTTTAAAGTTTTTAGTATACAGTAACAAAAGGAAAACTTGCCCCACCCACTGGCGGCCATGTTTTTTTTTAGATATCAAAATAATGTTAAGAAATCTGGTAGAGGGTCACCCATGGATCATTTGCATAAAATTACTTTCAAATCGGACCAGTAGTTTTTGACAAGAAGATTTTTAAAGTTTTCACTATATAGCCATATGAAGAAAATCTGCCCCACCCACTAGCGGCCATGTTTTTTAAGATAGGAATGGGTTTTTTTAGGTTAAAGAAACGAAATTGTTTTTGTACTCTATCGAAGATAGATCTAGATCTACGGTAATATAATGGAGGTCTCGTAAAAAATATTTTTTTTGTGTGTGTGTGTCAAGAACCTGTGGTTTAAGAGCATAGAAAAATTCACTGCATCCCGGCAAGTGGATGTCAAATGGTGGATTCATGTTTACTTGAAGCCTGCTCTTAACATCCATCCATCATAAAAACAGAAAACAAATTTTAACTCTGTGAAGAATTAATTGGACTGTTTGACTTTGTCATGAGATAAAACCAAGTCTACTTGAATATGTGTTGTCACGATTGTTTTGTTTCAATATTTAATCTCCCAAGTATTCAATTTCAATTTCTATTTACCAAAAATACCAGAAAGCTTTTTTAAGAGATTCATCGTTTCCCGCGTGTATGTGTTGCTTTTGTTCTTCTCTTGTAACTTATTTTCCGAAACTCCCACGAAAAACGTCTTCCGCGTCGATAGCTAGCCATTGCCTACGAATAAGAGCTAATTTTAAACATCGCAATTTATGTTAATTTCCTGTCATTCTAAATGGAAGTTTATAACGTCTAATCTAATTGGATGTTTTCAAAAAATGACGCTAGGAAGCATGCCGCGCATTTGGATTTCATTTCGGAAGTTTGGAATACTGTTTGCGTCTGTTACGTGATTATTAATACGGAGTTGTGAGGAAATCAATTCTAAAAGGTAATTTATATTCTTTTAAAACATTCGTTTGTTCAGTATTTGCGGAGAATTTCCTTATTTAACAGGCCCCGTATCGAGTATATTTTTCCGAGGCGACGCACGATTTCACGTCTCATTATTCGCGGCGAATTTTCAGTCCACCGTTAATCATCTTTTGAATGTTAAATTCGGGAAAAGGAATGTCCGAGATTCCGGTTTCGGCTAGTATTTATTTTTCTTTCAGCGTTGTTCGTAGCTTGTTTTCCGAAAATCATTAAAGTCGCTGTTTGTAAAGTAAGCCATGTTCGGCATGTTGTAGAATCTACTCGCATCAAAACCAGAACTAGCGGTTTTAGAAACGTCAATCAAAAGTTAATCTCCCTCAAAATGGAACGAGTCCCTGTCAATCACCGTTTAGATAAGGAAATTCGGCTCCTGATTGGTTGATGAAGCTAAGCACACGCCCGACACGCGTGACGGCGTTTGGCATATGAAATAATTACTGGAATACACAACACGGAGCCCTGATTAAGGCTAGTCGCTCTACAGATTAAGACATGTCGGCCAGATCAAAGCATGTCGCGAAGAGACCGCCGGGAAGGAAGGCATGTCGCCCGCGACAGGCGAAAACGGCCTGGGGAAATCCCTGCTCATGATTGTTTTAATTGTAGGTTTTCTATTTTATAAATGATGGTAAACAGAGTCAGACTGGGTTTGTAAACTCTTATCAATTTCAGCGGATTTTGCGATCACGCAACATAAACCAGTCTCGATGAAGGGGCATGTATAAATCTTCGCCCAGACCGTTTCCGAAATTCGGCCGTAATCACTGGTATTGTTTTATACATACTCCCAAAAATGTCAATGGAGTTGCGTAACTTTGTTTACATTCACGAGACCACGGAATTATAAACTTCTGTATATTTCCTTGACGAGACATTCATTGTAGCAAAAGATAAGTTGAAATATGGATGGTTTGCTATGATTTAAAGGGAAAAAGTAATTTGACAATTGGGAAATATGTTTATTTTGATTGGGAACGGGTCCGATATTTGATTTCTTTTGATTGGGAAGGGTCCGGTCGCCAAATTGGGAAGGGTCCGCCTCCAATTGGGAACGGGTCCGTTCCCCGGTACCATTCAAAGAAGGAAAAAAAACGCTGACTTTATACCATGTAATGAGCTTAATTAAGTGGGACAGACAATTGCCTTAGCAAATAGTGTAGACCCTGATCAGACTGTTCCTGAGGGAACAGTCTGATCAGGATCTTCACTGTTTACCATTCAGTTTGCACTATTTGGAGAAATTATTGTGTGATAAAAGCAATAAGCTCAAAGTTTAGGACCAGGGGCCCGTTTCATAAAACTTCGTACGAAAAAATCGATCGTAAGTCAAAACTTTAAAATGCATTTAATTTCTTATTTCTCCATTTAATCCGGTCTTGTGACATATTTTTGGAATCATCTTTTCAAGACGATTCCAAAAAGATGTCACAAGACTGGATTAGATGGAGAAATAAAAAACATATTGAGACTTTTATAATCTGACTTACGACAACATTTGTCGTACAAAGTTTTATGAAACGGGCCCCAGGTGCCTCATTTTAGGAGTTTTATGGTAATTATATTTTTATGGATTATGATTATTGTGTTGGCGCTATTTGATGGGACACTTTTAACACATTCAACCCTAGCGACGAGTATACTCGTCATTTACAAACAGTGGTCCTGTGAGGATTACACATACCAGACACATTAAAGTCCTTAGTCGTAAAAGGGCATATTTATGGGGAAATGGGTTAACCCTTTGAACCCTAGTCCTGCATATAGGCGTCCTTTTGAAACAGTGTAAATTTGAAAAGTACACTAAGTCTTGTCCTATGCAAACAGTGAACACCCAGATCAGAGGGCTCCGAAAGGAGCCCTCTGATCAGGGTCTTCACTGTTTGTCAAAATACCAAACATTGACAAAAACAACCCTTAAAAGTCAGAAATGGACTAGACTAAAATAGAAACTGGAGTTGTCTATTTAAAGTTTAAGGGAGGAAAGAGTTAAGGTGCATTCTGCTTTACTTTCAGCATGCTTTAAGTTACCATCTGCTATGCTATAGAAAATACTTCTTTAATGCTGCATAATATTCATTATGGTATAAATTGGAACTATTTTCTTCTGTGGAGGAATGAATTAACCCTTAGCCCGCCAAATAAATTGTCGTCTTCTATATTTCTCGTCTGCTTCAAGTTTCAAAGTGCTTCAAAGTTGCTCAAAATTGCTGAAAATGTTGTCCGAGTGTCAAACAGCTTGGATCCGGATGAGACGCCGAGTTACTCGGCGTCTCATCCGGATCCAAGCTGTTTGCATATGGAGTTAGTCCTGCGTGGCAGGCTAAGGGTTAAAGTCCTTAGTCGTAAAAAGGCATATTTATGGGGAAATGGGTTAAGGCACATTCTGCTTTACTTTCAGCCTGCTACAGAAAATACTTCTTATATGCTGCATATTCATTATGGTTATAACCTGGAACTATTTTCTTCAGTGGAGTAATAAATTAAATGTGTAAAAATGCATATCTAAGGGGTAATTCGTTAATAGTCAGTTATACAATTTCCTCTGGTATCCGAAAGAAGCTTTCTCTGGCTGTAAGCCAGTATTCTCCAGACAAGGTCAATGAGAGACACTGTATGTAAAACATCTCAGAACCATTTCTGACAGTTTTATGGAGCAGGTTCTTAGCATGGACTAATTTAGAAATCAATTCAATTTTCTCAAAATTATAACAGTTGCACTGTGGGATACAAATTCACAGCAGCCCATGGCAAATGGAAATATATCTCTCTGTGCGCTTGTGAAAGTTGCTTTCAATTACGGCCAGGGTGGTGAAAGAATATTTTATTCAAGTCTATTTAACCCATTACCCCCATAGCCTATTTCTTGATTTGAAGACAGGTGAACACTTATAGCAGGTTGAAAGTAAAGCAGAATGTGCCTTTAGGCGCATTCTGCTTTTCTTTTAGCCTTCTTTAAGCTATTATCTGCTAGGATATAGAAAACATTCCTTATATTACATGTTTATTGCTGTATAAAAGAGAACTATTTTCTTCAGTGGAGGAATAAATTATAGGTGTAAAAAGTCGTATTTATGGGGAATGGGTTAAAATAACAAAACACAGTGCATTACTCAAGTTGAAAACTCTTTCCCTAATTCAGAAGCCTATTAATTATGGACAACTTTAACCCTTTACTCCATAAAATATGGAATTTTACTCACTTAATTTAGTCTTCCACTGAAGAAAATAGTTCCAATTTATACGGTCTTATACAATATTTCTTTATTCTTGCATATGGTAGATTAAAACAGGCTGAAAATAAAGCAGAATGTGCCTTTTAAGGCACATTCTGCTTTACTTTCAACCTGCTTTAAGTGGTAACCTGTTTCAAAAGTAGAAACAGGCTTTGGAGAAAAGGGTTAAATGAAAGTATTTAGCAGAAAGTTCCAGCAGAAGCATTTTGCTTTATATGTATTTTGTCCTTTTACTACAAATTTAAAGCAATCATTTGCCTGTAATGTTTTCATTGATAGCTTTAGGGCAAAGGGTTAGGACAAGTCAGACTGCTGAAAGCTACTTAAGGAGCTGTCTGCATTACTTTTGTCCTACATGAAGCTAACACCTATCTACTATCTAGGAGCCAATTAAGTCTGTATCACACTGTTAAAGTGAGAAAGACCATACACACTTCTTTTTTGGCTTAGTAAACAAACTACATATTACCAGCATGCGGAAACAGAGAGACCCACTAAGAATTGATACCTTTTGTTACTTGTAAACAGCAGATCAATAACATTGGAGCCCGTATCGGCCGACCCGAGCCAGATCAATCGAATGCGATATCTCTGGTTCCACGTTCAACAGTCCAGTGTTTGCAGGGTGCTGTAGAGTCTTGTCAGTGCTATATATGGAGTTATTTATTGGAAATTTATAGGTAAAGGGAATGGATTTTCCATTAATACCCAGTGTTGTTTGTGAGGGTAAAATAGTTTGTGGAGCTCTCTCGGTATTCTGGACAAAGCTTTACTTTCCGATCATGCTATTACAGGAGTTTGAGAATAGTTGTTACTGAGTGGTGCTGGATGTTGAATTATTGATCGGCGGTGGAGCAGATCAACGGAGCTATATATAGAGGTGGAGCAGTGTGTCGTGGTAATTAGTGCATGATATTGTATAGCATAAAACAGGACATATTATTAGCATTAGGAATACAGGAAGTTATTATCAACTGTCTGTTAACCCATTACCCTATTATAAATATGCCTTTTTACGCCTGTAACTTTTTCCTCCACTGATGAAATTAGTTCCCTGTTATATAGTGATGAATATGTATCATAAGAAATATTTTCTATATCCTAGCTGATAATAGCTTAAAGCAGGCTGAAAGTAAAGCAGAATGCCCATACTTAGGTCACTTCTGTTCTACTAATGCTTTCCAGATTTTTTTCATTTACTTAAATTAGTTGATGAGTGGAAGTGTCTTGCACATGGTTCATTTCTCATGCATCAATACCATGATAGTTATTCCCCTTTTCTACACTTTTTGAGGCAGATTATTTCTGCTATAACGAAGTTTGTCAATTTAACTTAAACTCTTGTTCGACTGATAGCCACAATGATGGCAGTCTGATCAGGGTCTTCACCATTCACCATTCATTCTGCATCTTTTTGGTTTATCTAAGATTTCCACACTTTTCTGATACATACATGTACTTTGATGAAGCTGAAATTTGGTATATAATGGCATATCAAGTTTGGATGTTGTCTAATTTGTCAAGTTTTCTATGAGTTATTCCCCTTTTTGAATTGAAAGTATTTCAATATGTCGTTTTCTGATTTTTACCCCCACTGCCATGTCTTCACATATTGAGCTAAAATGTGGTAAATGATGTTGTTTTGATAAATTGCATAGCAAGTTTGTGTTTCGTCACAATTGATTTTCTGTGAGTTATGCCCCTTTTCCTCACATTTTCCCTCTCCATGCTGTCACATATTGAACTGCAGCAATGGTATATTTTGTTTTGATGAACTGCTTGTTAATTTTTAGGTTGTGTGTGGTCACAATTCTTAAACTTATCCATGACTTATGTCCCATGAAAGGCGTATTATGCACTATTTGCACTTATGGCCTTAAAGGAGAATTGAAATTTAATGTATAATGTTTAGAATTTTAGCTTAACCCTTTGAACCCTAGTCACGCCTATAGGCGTCCTTTTGAAATAGTGTACATGTGAATAGTACAATTTTCCTGTGCAAACAGTGAAGACCCAGATCAGAGGGCTCCGAAAGGAGCCCTCTGATCAGGGTCTTCACTGTTTGTCATAATGCAAAACATTGACAAAAACAACCCTAAAAAGTCAAAAATGGACTAGACTCAAATGGAAACTGGGATTGTCCATTTAAAGTTTCAGAGAGGAAAGAGTTAATAGGACCTGCATGCAAAATGCATGTTGCTTCAACTCATTCACTCATGAAACTTTTACTGGACAATGCCAGTTTCCAATTAAAGCAACTCCACTTTCACTATTTATGGTTGTTTATACAATTTATTGCAATTTGTCAAATAGTGCAGACCCAAATCAGAGGACTCCGTTAGGAGACCTCTGATCTGGGTCTACACTGTTTGCATAAGACAAATGTACTCTTCACAGCTCCATACTGTTTACCATAGCCCCTTTAAAGTCAAATATGTACTAGAGGGGTGACTTTGTCTGTAAGATAAATATTGCTTCTTCCAGCAAAAAGGTTCAACTGGCTGTATAATTTTGTGAAAAAGTAAAGCAGATCAAAATCCTGTTCACATGCACGTCTATGATATTAATAATGTGCAAACACTCTGCCAAATTGTAAGTTTGTAGCTTGAAAACTGTAGGAGGAATTAAAACAGACAAAGTATGTATAGTTTATGTGGGACGGACGAACAAACAGACAGAGGTAAAACAGTATGCCCCTGAATGATCGCTGTGGGGGCATATTAAGTCCATCTGGAAAGTGATCAGTATAAGGGTAAGAGTTTGTATTCTACAGGCTATAAGGACCGGTGGAGATCAATAATCATCTGTCATTCTTCACCCAGTGTCTGAGGTGACTGATGCAATCTCAGACCAGCCTCTCATAAACTTCACATTTCTCAGTACAAACCTTTTAAATTCTGTCATCCAGCTTCTTTTATAGATTTTTTTTGTCATATTTATACAGTGGAGAAAACGTCATTCTTTACCTTTTAAACGCAAACGCATTTCACTTAAACCTAGACAATGACAACTTGTTGAAGATTCTGCCTTATAATCCATTTTAATCTGAGTGGCAAACAGTTGGGAGCCTGATCAGAGGCCGGGTTACAATGGAAATGATAGATTTAGTGTTAATGCATTTATCGGGAAAGAATAATGTTTTCGAGATCTCCACTTTATACTCAAAGTTTGCTAAAGCACCAAAGAGTTTTCTGTATGTGTTTTCAAGAATTACTGCAATGCAGTCCTGTAAATGTTTTTTTAAAATGTTAGATAAATGTTTATATGCATTTACTTTCCACGCTTTAAACACAACTTTACAGTTTTAGTTCATTTTACAAATAAACACCCCAATAAATATTGCTTATAAATTTTTTTTAATATATACATGTACGGAAAAACCTTTGGTGCTTAGCAAACTTTGAGTGGTATATCACAGGGCTCCAGATAAGAGGGAGTAAAGCGAACAAATCCAAAATTTCTCACTCATTTCAGCACCAAATCCTATGGAGTTACTACTCATTAGAATCGTCTCTTCAAGACGATTCTAATGAGTAGTGACACCATAAGGTTTTATGCAGAAATAAAGATTTTAGTTTTTGAAATACTCCCCTTATCTGGAACTCTGTATCATATAGTTAGGAAGCTTTATATTGACTAGATATATATATTGGAGTATTGGAGTAAATATCCATCTATAACTCTTTTACAGTGGAGAATCTGTTATTCTTTCCCGTTTAAACGCAAACGTACGCAAACGCAAAACACTAAAACGTTGAAAAGTACAACTTTTTGACAATTCTGTTATTTATCTTTATCTTGGTGGCAAACAGTTTGGAGCCTGATCAGACGCGTCTGATCTGGCTCCAAACTGTTTGCAGTGAAAATAATAGTTTTAGCGTAAACGCGTTTATTGGGAAAGAATAACGTTTTCTCCACTGTAACACCATGGAACTGTTTAAAATGTACTCATTACTTTTGCAACCAGTGTAAGAGTCCTCTGACCTGGGTCTACACTGTTTGCTTAGAATTTAGACCTGTATTTTTTTAACTACCCAGAATTCCATGTAGACTGGTTCTTGTTTTGGTAACTTAAATGATCCACAAGTGAACCTAATAACCCACAAAAAGTTACTTAGTGTTGAAAGAGTTAAAAGGAACAAATATCTTATCATAGTAAAGATACAAAGACGCAGAGAAGAAAGTGTCAAATCAGAATTAATTCCTGTTGGCAAGATTTTTAGCAGGCAATATTGATTTAGCATTAAAATAGTAAGGCAACTGTTAATCAAACAAAAAGCAATTAACCAAGTTATTCACAATCCGCAGCTAACTATTTGTTCAGCGTTTTTTTCCATAACCCATTCTCCCATAGTTTGTGTTTACAATTGAAGGCCAGTGTTCCAGAGAAAGGGAGTATTTCAAAAATTAAAATCTTTATATCTGCTTTAAACCCTATGGTGTCACTACTCATTAGAATCGTCTCTTTGAGACGATTCTAATGAGTAGTAACACCATAGGATTTTGTGTTGAAATAAGTGAGAAAATGCTGGATTTGTTCAGTTTACTCCCCCTTATCTGGAAAACTGGAAGACGAATGGTTGTTTAAAGCAGGCTGAAAGTAAAGTAGAGTGCTCCATTGCAAAATGGCAAACAATGTAAACCATGATGAGAGGGCTTCAGTAGGAGCCATCATTCTGATCTGGGACTACTTTGTTTACATAGGTACTCTTCGAAGGTTTATTAAAGAAGGGTTTCATAAACACATCACTTATATTTAGATTGAACTACCCCGTAACTCAATATATGTGCCTTTTTATGCCTTTAATTTATTCCTCCACTAAAGTAATAGCTCCACTCTTTACAGTCATGACTTATGCCTCATCAGAAATGTTTTCGATATTCTAGAAACTTGTAGATTAAAGCAGGCTGAAAGTAAAGCAGAATGCACGTTAAGGTGCATTCTGCTTAACTTTCAACCTGCTTTACATGGTCACCTGACATTGAAGGTGAATGTACTTTTTTGCTCTGGGGGAATGGGTTAAGGTGTCAGGTTTTCAGAGATTATCCGCTGTTTAATTCTTTTGAGGTAATGGTTAGGAGCATTCAGGGTCCAAGGTTAAAGAGTGCTTTGAGAGGAGTCTGAGATCGTTTTCAAGCATTTGATTGGCCAGATTTGAGCTTTTGCTCAAATCTGACCAATCAAATGCATGAAAACGATCTCATGCTGAGACTCCTCTCAAAGCTTTATAACCATGGACCCAGGATCCATAATATACTCTATATACAATGCATATTGGTTCTTATATCAAGTGTCAACATCTGTATTTTCTGTCATTAAAGTTGTGTCGTATTGTGAGAAAATTAGTCTTTAGGGACATTGACAGATAATATGATAAAATGGGTCAATTAACCCTTAGCCTGCCACTCACGACTATAGCTCCATATGTAAACAGCTTGGATCCGGATGAGACGCCGAGTAACTCGGCGTCTCATCCGGATCCAAGCTGTTTGACACTCGGACAACATTTTCAGCAATTTTGAGCAACTTTGAAGCACTTTGAAACTTGAAGCAGACGAGAAATATAGCAGACAACAATTTATTTGGCGGGCTAAGGATTAAGTATCAATGTGACAACAGAGAAAACAGGGATTGCTTCATATACACAGCTGTATGCTTAACCGATTACTCCATAGTTATGCCTTTTTATGCATTTGATAATTCTAATTCTAACACAACTCGCACACATCCCTATATATATATATTCAAAGAAGGACGCAACTGTGTTTGAATTCATAATAAAACATGCACACGCTGTAACGGCTAAAATATGATGTTACTGATGTAATATGCATCGAAAATGCATACCCCAAGAAATGTAGCGCCGTTGTGTCAGTGCAAATTGTTGTTAAATTGAAGTGTTAGAATCGAAATAATAAATTAATACCAGTGTTTTATCGTGCAATAGAACACAGGTAGTCATTGGGATGCTGGTAATTAAATCACTTGGCCTACAGCCTCGTGATTAAATTACTACGCATCTCAACTCCTAAGTTCCATTTAATACAGTAATGTCTATGCAGCATAAGAAATATTTCCTTTATCCTAGCAGAAAGTTTCTTTAAGCAGGCTGAAAGTAAAGAAGAATGAGACTGCATGAAGACATGTAGTGTCTTTCTGCTTTACTTTAAAACGGATTTAAGTGGTCACTTGTCTTCAAAAGTTGAAATAGGCTGGAGTGAAGGCTTAATTCTCCAAGATGAAATGCATACTAAGCTTGGATGATGATGATGATGATGATTATTGTTGTAAATATCATAATGTATTCATAGATATGCACTTTATAAACACCTGCAGCTGGTAATGCTTGATTATCCAAGATAAAATTTATGTAGCCTTTGGCTTGTATATATAACACTTCCCTCTCAGTTATAGCATAAATACCACAATGTTATCAAATATATTATATAACCCGTCACTCAATAGATACTCTTTTTTACGCATTTAATAATTATAACCTCCATTGAAGATTTTTTTCTTCAATTTATACAATCATGAACATGTACCAAAAGAAGAAATACCCATGCAAAAAATTCCAAGAAATTTCAAGGAAACACCTGGCAATTACTGTGGTAAAAATTTCTGAACCAGTAATTACCAGGGCGGTTTCTTATAATTGCCTATATAAAAGCAGATGGTAGCTTAAAGCAGGCTGAAAGTAAAGCAGAATGTGCCTGAAGGCACATTCTGCTTTACTTTCAACCTGCTTTAAGTGTTCACATATCTGGAAACAGCGAGGGTATGAAATAAAGGGTTATAATTATCCCAGATGATATGCATGTAGCCTTTGGCTTGGGATATATCATTAATCCTCCCCTCTCATTGGTATTGTTATCATGGATATCAAAGTACATACATGTAAACAACATTGCACAGGTTCAATCTATTTAGAGCTGTTAATTATAACATTGGATTTAATTAGTTGGGAAACAGTTTGAATTCAGATCACGCACTGAGTAACTCGGCATCTAATTATTAGGATTACCTGTTTTGTCACTTGGATCAATATCTCTAGTTATGCATGCACAGTAAAACCTGTATATTACTTCCGCTAAAAAGAAGGTTAATTAATTGCATAAAACACAGATGACAGCTTAAAGTAAGGTGACAGTAAAACAGAAAGCTCCTATAGTCACCTGACCAAACGCCTAATAATTAAAGACTTTTCCTCAGTCCATTGATGGAGTCCCAAATTGTTCTCGATAGGTGTGATAAAGCATGCAGCATAAGCTGTCAGCGGGTGTACCAATCTCAGTTTACCTGGTGAGGCCCAGATTATACTCATGCTCTAGTGCTTTTCAATGGTTATTTCTAACCAAACTATCCAATATAAAGGTCGGGTCTCACATGAGACGCTTCAATGGTTATTTGCAACCGGTATGTCCACAAGACCCACGGTTTTTGCAAGGAAATTGTCTGGCAAGGCGTTATGACCAAAAGGTTGTCAGGAGATGTCTTTAATGCAATATTGTGGTTATTATAGAGAAGTTTTACTGTATGGTGTGAGAGGACAAAGAACCACAATAATGACCCTGAGTAATTCTGCTGTTATTAGCGTTTATTTGCACTTTTTGATAATAGACTACCGTTATTACCCAGATCAGACAGCTCCTTTAACCAATAGCTTATCGTCTGTTTCTAGTTTTGAAGAATGTTTGTGACCATGCATCTATCTTTAAGCAGGTTTGAAAGTAAAGCATATTTTTATGCACCTTAAGGCATTCTGCTAGGGTATAGAAAATATGTCTTATGGTACATATTCATGAGTCATGACTGTATGAAATGAAACTATTTCCTTCAGTGGAGTAATAAACTAAATATGTAAAATGGTGTATATATGGAGTAAACATTAACAGAAGTATTCTCCCTTAATACTGGACTGATGATTCTAGAACAGATTTCTGACTCATTGTTTTCCAAAATATCTATCACAGTGGCACTGAGCTGCAACTTGGGCTAGCTGAACAGATGTAGAGTTGATCCGTCTATCATCTGGATCCAAACTGTTTGTGAATATTATTGCACAGTCGGCAGTGTCATTTCATGTACAGAATCTATTGAGTTTGAAATAGTTTGAATTCTCATAAGATGAAAGCTTAGTATATAATAACAAAGATTGTGATGGTGCTTTTATATCAAACTAAACACCTGTTTGGACCTTTAAAAATTTACTGTTTCAGTGAACAAAAATGTCATTCTTTCCCGTCTAAACAAACTAAATGCAAACGCAATGCAACTATTTTGGCTGAGTGGCAAACAAGTTGTATATGCCTATATTATATGGCTCCAAACTGTTTCCATTGGCAATAATTGGTTTTGGACAAACACGTTTAGTGGGAAATTTAAGAACAACATCAGCCGTTCTGTACTGAGCAGTATCCAAATATCTATAATTTCTTCAATGAAATAAAATGCAGTTAATTTGCAACTATCAATTAAAGCATACACATTATGTCTGTTATGTAATAAAGCAGACAATTAATTTTGCATGACACAGGTAACATGGCATTCGCTTTCATGGTAATGATTTATCATGAATTTATCTTTTCATCGTAGAAATACCTTTCTATTCTTTGAATGCTGGGTAGTTTTTTGTCTCTGCAACAATTGTCACCTGCTACTGTTCTGGAATAAACAGTTTGGATCCTGGAGAGTAGAAAGGAAACCTACATCCTGACAGGTGGCTGATTAAAGCAGACTGAAAGTAGAGCTGAGATAAAGCTCCATCAGGAGCTTCCTACTTTACTTTCAGCTAGCTTCAACCCTTGTAACCCATACAGTTTGTTTCTAGTTTGGAAGACACTGGTGACAAATAAAGCAGGTTGATAGTAAAACAGAATGTGCCTTCTGGTGCATGATGCCTTTAACTTTCAGCCTGTTTTATTACGGAAAAAAGGCTTGCCTTTTTTCCGTTCTTAAGTAATGTGTGATAAAATCAAAGGTATTCCAATTCTATTCAATCACTGACAGACTTTGAAAAGTGTTTGATTTGCGCGTGAATAATTTCCTCAAAACTAGGCAACTACAAAACATGGGGGCTGACATCTTGGATGATGACGTCACGGCTTTGACGAAGAGTTGTGCGTGACGTTTCGGAATTCCCGATTTCGGTGATATTTTTAAACCAGTTTAAGAATGAATAACCCACAACACTCACTTGTACTGATTTCCTCCAAAATGACAAAATTTCAAACAGTTCAATTCATACCCTTTAACGCTAAAATGAACGTTATTTGCAAAAAGCTACTTCTCAATCAAACCGATAAAAATAACGGATTACCAACACGTCATCAATATAAATAATGACGTCATTATTGGTGGTCATATGACTTCCAAAAATAGTTTCAGATTGCATTATAATACAGGACTGCCATCTAATAACTTGGTTGAAATGAAAAAACCTAAGATTTCCAAATATGCATTTTTCAAGCGCGATTTTACGAATCGTACCTTTACCCAATAGCCGATTTCTAGTTTTGTTGGCATGTGACTACTTAAAGCAGACTGGAAGTAAAGCAGAATGCGCCTAATGGCGCATTCTGCTTTACTTTCAGCGTGCTTTAAGCTACCATAACCTGGGGAAAATCCGGAAATTTAGGAAAAATCCGGAGAAATGGCAGCCCTGATATTATATAGCTGTACGGAGGAGTTTTAACTTTTTAACATTGTATACACTTATATATCTATTTGATTATTGGGTAACAATATATAGATCTTGTCCCAAACAATTTAGGTTTATAATAAAAGTTCGAGTCGGTTGTGTAATCCAGATCTCAGTCACGAGAGGCGTAGTCTCGAGTGTGATCTGGAATACACAACAAACTGATACAAGAGCGCTGATCACACACTGGAGATAGATCTATTCCGTTTTCATTAGTACAATTTTGCTTTTTTCCGTCCATAGGCAAAGCCTAAATACATATTATTTAATTAGCTACCATCTGATAGGATGTACAATGTAGAATACATTTGTAATAGTGCATTTTCATTGTCTGTATAAATTGAAAATATTTTCGTCAATGGAGAAATAGATTAAATGCATAAAATGGGTATCAATGGAATAATTTCATAGAAGCAAACAATTTGAAGCCTCAGATCAGATGCTTGGAAACCCTGAGCATCTGGTCTGGCTCTAAACTGTTTGCAATGGAAATAAACACATTTATTGGGAAATAACATGTCGTCTCCACTGTATAAATAAAATAGCAAACAACACACATGGGACAAGTGTACTTACTATATTACTGACTATATTATATCCAGCACAGAATGTATACATACTATAGCTAAAGTAGAGTTCCAAAGTGGCTCTATGATCTGCAGAAACTGTAGAAACACTCCAGAAGTCTCCGACAAGAGGCTGTCAGTCATTAATAAACTGTTTACTACCCCCTTCTTACTGGTGGTTGGAGAAGATAACATTTACAAAAAAACTTGGTGAAGAAAAACATACTGTCAGATTGTTATATCACCTTTAGTATGTGCCTGTAGTGGGGAAGAAAGTATTTGCTCCTGTTTAATTAATTTTTTTTACAGTACTGCCATAAGTTGATTTTGAAAAGTCCTAAGATTTTCAAATTTTCTATTTTTTCAAGCATGATTACTTAAAGAAGGTTGAAAGTAAAGCAGAATGCACCTTAAGGTGCATTCTGCTTTACTTTCAACCTGCTTTAAGCTACCATCTGTTAGGATAAAAACCCAAAGATTTCTGAATCCGGAGAAATGGCAGCCCTGAAATTAAATGCAAAAGTCACTCAGCATCTGATCTGGCTCCAAACTGTTTGCAATTAAACAAAAAGTTTATTGCATAAATTTATAACATAGTTTATAAGAAAACAGCACAAATCCTGATCAGCCAACTCTTTCTGGAGCTGTCTGGGTTGCGACTGATTTAAAAAAGCATCAATATTTATGTACTGATAGGACTTAAAGGGTCATATTGTCAGATAGATCCTATGAAAACAGTGGCAATCCTGATCAGCTAATATAACACAATATTAAGGGTTAAGCCAGATGTTCAACACTAGTGACGAATATATTACTCATCATTTACAAACAATGTACCTGTTTATAGTACACTTGTCCTATGCAAAATCCAGATGAGACGCCACATTACGCGTCGTGCAACGCTGCGTCTGATCTGGGGTTCAAACTGTTTGCCATTCTGACTCTGAATTTAAAAGAAACTTAGAAAATTTCAATTTAGAACAGATGCAGATGACAATTGTCGCATACAATTTTTTTTACCCAGCATGCAAAGAGTTAAAAGTTTCAGGAGTAGGTGAGCTTGTACCTTAAAACAGGCTGAAAGTAAAGCAGAATGCGCCATATGGCGCATTCTGCTTTCCTTTCAACCTGTTTTAAGTTGTCACCTGTCTTCAAAACTAGAAACGTACATGCTTTATGGAGTAAAGGGCAGTTATAAGAGAACATCCTTATCATCTCAGATCTGTAGTGATTCTTCCTCTTGGAGAAATTTCTCTTTTATCGCCCCATGATGCCAGTAAATGATCATTTACTGATAGTTTACCTGAAAAATGTTTTTATTCATGAAGTGCAACATTATCGCTTGGCAACATCTCTGTTCCTCGCTATGTATTTTTGCTTGTCAAAGATAGTGATCACAGAGTTAGGCAAATATATGTCTATGACCTCTCTGTTTTCACGTTGCTATGGAAATTGAACTCTTTTTAAACATTAACCCATTACTCCATTAATGTGCTTTTCTACTTCTTTAATTTATGCCTCCATTGATGAAAATAGTTCCACTTTTTACAGTCATGAGTATATATGATTAGAAACATTTTCTCTATCCTAGCAGATGGTAGCTTAAAGCAGACTGAAAGTAAAGCAGAATGCGCCTCAAGGTGCATTAAGTGTTTTAAGTTACAGTCACCTGTCGTCAAAACTAGAAATACACTATAGAGTATAACAGGTTAATATATTCTTGCACTAAAGAAAATATACATGTAGTTTCACTTTATACAATCATAAATATATATGGGCCAAAAGAAATATATTCTATATTGTAGCAGAACTAATGGTTAAATAAAAAAACTTATTAAGCTTAAAGCAGGTTGAAAATAAAGCAGAATGCGCCTGCCTTAAGGAGCCCACTGATTTGGTTTTGCACTGTTTGTTATATTGTTTTTATATATTTTTGGAACAAATTCCACACAAGTCGATCAGGCAATGTATATAACCTGGTTATTAAATACCAGAACATTACCATGTACCTGTTAGAATATTCTCCTTACACATATTTTCAAACAGTGTACACCTAGATCAGAGGCTCCTATAGGAGCCCTCTGATCTAGGTCTACACTGTTTGCTAATGCACAGCAGTATCTATCAAACTACTCAGAATTCCAAGTATAGACTGGTTCATGTTTTAGTAACTATAAATAGCCACAAGGGAACCTAATAACCCACAAGAGTTACTTTATAAGTGTCACAAGAGTTAAGGAGAGTACTTTTGAAAATTCATAATGGTAAGGGATGTACTGCCTTGAAACATCCATGAAACAGCCATATATCTAAATTTATTATATACCTACCAATGTTCTGCCCGAAATATTTCCGTATTTTATCGAACAAATACACCTTGACGGATTGAAAATTCCGTATTACCCATGTACTTGTGTAATGGGAAAAGAACGTTTACTGTGTAGTCGGAAGTTCGGAACTACAGTAAAACCTCTCTATTACGACCACTAAATTATGTTAAGTATTAGGGTGTTTACGGTAGGTAGCTTTCTGTTTCACTGTCACCTTGCTTTAAGCTGTCACCTCTCTATTATTTAATCAATTAGCATTCGTTTTAGTGGTCGTAATAGCGAGGGTTTACTGTATCTAAATGTATAAGCCATCTATATGAGCACACCATGCTTGGAGCCAAATCCATATCTGAATACATAGCATAGAGAGAGATCTTTGGACTAGCTATTAGAGGTAAAAAATGTGCGTGATAAAATGCTATGCCAGATTCGATGCATCAAGGAACCAAAGCTGAGACAGACGTAATAGAGTAACCTTAGGACTATTTTATGGAAGAAACGGAATTCTGTTGTTTTATATGGCAATACTAACATCTGTTTTAGGATCAAGGGAAAACTTGTAGATATTAATTGGTGAATATACTAATGGATATATCAGAAATCGATAGTGATCAAGAATATGTGTGTTTTTTTATATGATAATAACTGTATCTGATCAGGATCAAAGAAGTGTTTTGACTTCATATATGGATTTGATCTGCATCAATAAAAGGTTTGTTTATTTCATGCATGCTGGTCACTGTTTCAGCATCTTAGAAATTATATAACTGGATCAAGGAAATGTTAAGATATGATCAAATATGGAGATTTTTTTTTATTTCAAATATAATTAATATACATTGAATGCACATGGCTTAAATAATGACAGTATGTGATCAGGATCATTGAAATGTTTGCTTAGTATATGTTTACATATAAGCAGCTCAGCAGATCATGATCATACAAATGTTTGACATTATAAACGGATAAATTAGTGATTGAACTCGATCAACGAAAAGCTTTCTGGCAACAATTAAGGTAACAGTCCCAAGTGGTAGTTGATTTCCACATTCATGTTACAGTGGAGAATCTGTTATTCTTTCCCGTTTAAACGCAAACGTACGCAAACGCAAAGCACTAAAACGTAGAAAAGAACAGCTTTTGGACAATTATGATAATTCTTCTTTATCTTGGTGGCAAACAGTTTGGAGCCTGATCAGACGCCGGGTTACCCGGCGTCTGATCTGGCTCCTAACTGTTTGCACTGCAAATAATAGTTTTAGCGTAAACGCGTTTATTGGGAAAGAATAACACATTCTCCACTGTAATGTCATTATAATCATCATTGAATTAGTTCTCTTTAGAAAATATTGATTGCTTATAGGAGAAAGTACATGTTATTTAATCCTTTGCAAACAAGTTGGATCCAGATCAGGCCCCACATTATGTGGGGCCTGATCTGGGTCCAAACTGTTTGTCACTAGTACAAAAATAATTGGAAATCAATCTTGCGATTCAGCCAATATTAAAGCTGATCAATGTGATTTCAGAGCTTCTGAGTAGGTTACATTTTTAGCAGATGTCGTTTATTTTACATCCAAAACAGTTGTAACAATTAGTAAGCAATTAGTGTATAACGATAAGAGGGTGTCCCCTGCTAGGTCTCGATACATGACTAGTAAGCCTTTGAACACTGATCGACTGCTTCAAAAAGGTTGTCTATTGAAATTCTGAAATTGACTAACTCCTTCAACCCTATTGACAATGATACTCTTACAAACAGAGTTCCTGTAAAGAGTACACTTGTCATTATGCAAACAGTGTAGACCTAGATCAGAAGGCTCCTAAAGGAGCCCTCTGATTAGGGTCTGCACTGCTAGCGATTTTGCAATACATCCTGAAAAAACCCCATAAATAGTCAGAAATGGACTAAACTAAATCGGAAACTGGAATTGTCAATTGAAAGTCCAGGGATGACTGAGTTAGTACAGTCAGTCCTGTATCAAGTGATCATTAATTGAAAGAGGGAAGACATGAGAAATATATTGTTATATCCTAGCAGATTGTAGCCCTAAGGTGCATTCTGCTTTACTTTCAACCTGCTTTAAGTGGTCACCCGTCTTTAATACTAGAAACTTTAAACCATTTGAAGTTTCAGGGGTGAATGAGTTAATGAATACTCATTTGTGGCACTCAATATATAGAGAAGTTGGTATAGGTGCTCTATTAACCCATTACCCAATAAATACACTTTTTAGGCCTTTAATTTATTCCTACACTGAGAGAAATTGTTTCACTTTATACAGTCATGAATATGGACCATAAGAAATATTTTCTATAATTCCAAGTAGGTGATAGCTTAAAGCAGGCTGAGAGTAAAGCAGAATGCGCCTTAAGGCGCATTCTGCTTTACTTTCAACCTGCTTCAACCCATTAACTCATAAATATGCCTTTTTATACCTTTTATTTATTCCTCCACTAAAGAAAATGGATGCAATATTTACAATCATGAATATTGTATAGTAAGAAATATTTGCTAAATTCTAGCGAGACGTTTGCTTAAAGCAGGCTGATACTGTTGGCCTGCTTTAAGTGGCCACATGTCTTCAAAACTAGAAACAGGCTATTGGGTAATGGGTTAAGATCCTCTTGAACTAATATGGAGAAAAATGTTAAGCCGCCAGATGTCTGGAAGACACTTAAATTTGTCCATGTAATCATTATTCTTGAAGTTTGAGTCCACACAGATTTGACTGAATCTGGTGAATCATTCCTGCTGATTTGAATAAATTTAAATACTTTCTCTCAAAATTTCAATGTCTGAGCAGACTGATCAGCTGCAATCAGCCTGGGTTATAGGGGCAGTTATTAAGGCAGCAGTCTTCAGCTATTTATGTCTTAACTCATTGAGCCCTAGTGACGCATATATGCCTCCTTTATCAAATGTGTACCTGCGAAAATTACACTTGTCCTATGCAAACAGTGAAGTCCCTGATCAGAGGGCTCCTCTGAGGAGCCCTCTGATCAGGGACTTCACTGTTTGTCATTAATTTTGCAATTTATTAAAAAAAACTAAATAATCTAAAATGGACCAGCCTTTATTGCAAACAGGAATTGTCCATAGGAAGTTTCAGGGGATAATGAGTTAATGAAGCCTTTCTTTCATCAGGGTTTGTTATCCATTACTCCATTATGAGATGCATCTTTTTTTACACCGTCAATTATTCCTTAACCCTTTCCCTTATAGAAGCGACTTTTAGCGCATTCATTTTTATTCATCCGCCAAAGAAAATAGTTCCATTTTATACTGTCATGAATATGTACCATAAGAAATATTTTCTATATCCTAGCAGATAGTAACTAAAAGCAGGCTGAAAGTAAAGCAGAAAGTGCCCTATGGCGCATTCTGCTTTACTTTTAGCCTGCTTTAATAGGTCACATATCTTAAATACTAGAAACAGGCTAAGGGTTAAAGGATACTGAAAAAACATGGTTCCACATTATACATTCATGATTGTACCATAACAAATATTTTCTGTATCCTTGAGTCTAAGCAGATTGTAGCTTAAAAAGCGGGATGAAATCAAAGCAGAATGTGCCTTAAGGCATTCTGCTTTATCGTTTTTAACCTGCTTTAATCCATTACCCAGAGTGAGTATATAGCCTGGTTTTAGAATTGAAGACGGGTTACCACTTAAAGCAGGTTGAAAGTAAAGCAGAATGTGCCTTGCGGCGCATTCTGCTTCACTTTCAGCCTGCTTTAAGCTACAGTACCGTGCAAAAAGTATTCGTTAAATGGCGGCCATATTGGATTTGGTCGGGATAATTAGCGGGTGTTTCAAAGCTTTTATAACAGAAACGAAAACAGAAACGAAAACATAAACTTGATTTCTCTTACCTAAATACTAAGTCGGATGTCCTTTCAATGTTATAACCTGCATTATCCTACGGGAAATAGATATGTAGAGGTTTTGAACATAGGTCGGTGGGATTTCAGTCCCGATACGAAAATTTTCATCGTACAAATCCTGATTGCTATTTATGAATTTCACTCTGCACGACAGATTTCTCTTAATATACAGCTAGATAATTTCAATAATGTTCAGATCAGGTGATTGTGCTGGCTAAGAATTTTTTTTGTATTATTTTGAACCTTGTAAACCGAGATCATACCCGCACGATGCACCGGGACGTTATAATCCTGAAATAAATTTAAAATGGTCGGGAAATGTCTTGCTACAACAGGCCAAAGATAATCTTCGAAGATTTTTCTATATTTTACTTCTATTCTAATACCGTTTAAACTTACAGGTTATAGCTGTCATCGAATCTCTGCGGTTGGTCTTCACAGTCCGCTCAACTGTCAGACACTCATTTTCACCCACCACGCAAGGTCTCCGTGATATAGGAAGATTTTCAATCGATTCAGTTGTCTTGAATTCATTCAAAAAAGAGAATACTGTACTTTAAGGTCTCTATAATCATCGTTAGGTTTCTGAGATTCGAAATCCATTTAAAAACATATTTACGGCTACGTTTTTCCATGTCACTTCTCAATTCTGAGCCCTTCCACCATATTTTGATTCAACAACAAAACAAACATAAATGACGTGTATATTACAACCACTCTTATGTCATACCATTTTCAAGGAATCAAACTATTTATAAATCTAAAATTTTACATGTTTTGCTATTTTTAACTCAATATGAAAGGGGAGGAAAATCGCGCAAGCTTAATTATCGCGACGTCACGAAGCCATTTTAACGAATACTTTTTGCACGGTACTGTACCATCTACTAGAATATACAAAATATTTCTTACGATACATATTCAAGGCTATATAGATTTTAACTATTTTCTTCAGTGAAGGAATAAATTAGAGGTGTTGAAAGGTGTATTTATGGGGTAATGGGTTAATCTTAGCAGTGTATAGCTTAAAAAGCGGGATGATTTGTAGCAGAATGCATCTTAACCCTTTGAGCCCTAGTCCCGCATATAGGCGTCCTTTTCAAACAGTGTACCTGTGAATAGTATATACTTGTCCTGTGCAAACAGTAAAGACCCAGATCAGAGGGCTCCGAAAGGAGCCCTCTGATCAGGGTCTTCACTGTTTGTCATAATGCCAAACATGGACAAAAACAACCCTTAAAAGTCA
Source organism: Gari tellinella (assembly GCA_922989275.2). Lineage (NCBI taxonomy): Eukaryota > Metazoa > Mollusca > Bivalvia > Cardiida > Psammobiidae > Gari > Gari tellinella. The sequence goes on along the minus strand of OV277868.1, from coordinate 78,896,704 downwards.
GAAATGGACTAGACTAAAATGGAAACTGGAATTGTCCATTTAAAGTTTCAGGGAGGAAAGAGTTTAAGGTGCGTTCTGCTTTATTTTCAACCTGCTCTTAGTCAGCTGTCTTCAAACCAGAAACAGTGGCTAATGGGTTATAGCAGGACAAGAAAAACAATGCAGAAAGCTCCTGCAGTATTTTACCTTGCCATCTGTTTCAAAAAGGTTGTCAGAGTGTTATCTGTATCTGTATCTTGTACGTTGTAGAGCCCGAATACGGTTTTTATACAACGGAGTTTTCTTAACTCCGATGATTCGCCCCTGAAACTTATAATGGACTTTTCTAATTTCTATATAAGACTAGTCCATTTTTGACTATTTAGGGTTGATTTTAACAATATATTTCAAAATGACAAACAGGGTCTACACTGTTTGCAATTGGGACACTTAGTGCCTAATCCTCACAGATACACTGTTTGTAAATGACAAGTATACTCGTTGCTAGGGTTGAAATGTGTAAATTTCTTGTTTTTGTAACTTGTTTGAATAATGATAAGAGTTAAAAGTGAATAAATAATGATTACAAAAAAACGATTTCAGTTCTAATTATAAAATTTATCTAGATCTATATATTTACAAAATGAATATCAAAATAACAAACAGTTTGGATTAGGCCCAGATGTGCAATCCTGTGGCATCTGATCTGGATCCAAACTGTTTACAAACTAGCTAGAAATTATTTGTATCCATTCAGCAAGGTTAAACACAAGGTGATTTGTGGGTCAACATCCTCTATCATATCAAGGTTTGCCTGCTAGAATGTAGTAACTTTACGTAAATAGATCAGGTAGTTACTTCAGTATTGTAGACAACCAATTAACATTTAAATTAAGATACAGAGCATGCATGCATAATTACATGTACACAGAATTGATAAATATACACATTTTCAGTTAAATTTTTAAGGAGTATGTAGGTAAGATGGCATTGCTAAAGGTTTTTCAAATGGGTTGTATCCAGATCAGATAACTTTCTACTCACTCTGATCAGGATCCAACATTTTGACATTTTCGAAAAAAGTACAAAGAAATGAAAAAAAAATCAGATTTTCAGTACACCATCATTTTCAAGAATTTAAGGTGGTTCGACAGCAGGCGGCCCGCATCTTGAGTTCCGGAAATGCTGATGACTTTCACCTGATCTTTGCGGCACGTGCTTATAGTAGAAAATTGAGATAAAGAAAAGTTTGATCTACTCTAGTGTCTTCTCTGTTAGCGCAGTGGCTACGGTGATTGACTTGCAATCCAAAGGTTCTGTGTTCGATTCCCACTCGCTTCAAAACTTTTTTTTTTAACAAATTGTCCGATTTTAGTGACTAGTCAATTCATAACGCAGTGATCAAAGGACAGGCTATGTTTAGTCACGTAATAATGAATAGTATCAGATGCAAGTTTAGTCAAGTGACAGCTAAATTTGTGAGGATTAGCCTATATGACAGATTGGCAGCTTAACGCAGGACAAAAGTAATGCTAAAAAGATTGATCCTAAAGGAGCTTTTATGCATTACTTTTGTTATGCATTAAGCAGTCACATGCCTTTAAAGATCTACAGGCTACCGTATCCAATGGTCCCTTTTTACAGGTTTGACTTATGGTATTTTTTAGAGCTGACGGCATTTTAAAGTTGATCTTAAGGGAGGTTACTCATTTTGTGTTAACATTTTGTCAGAATTTCAGGAAATCATGTATAAAATTTAAATTCTACTGTAGATTTTCATTAAATTTTTATGACTAGTAGAATTAAGTTATATCTATCTAATGAGAGTAAAATGAGTGTATGTTAAACAGCTAGATTTTTTGTAATTTGAGATTTTCAGAATTTGACTTTTTTAAAATATTGATATTTCCAGGAAATATGTTATGAAATACTTTTGTTTGCCCAATATCTTATAGTCTATGTACAGTTTACTTGAATGTACAGAGATTATTGAGTTATATCATTTTATAAAGAAAATATTCCTGTTTATTAAAAAAGGAGCTTTTCTCGACAAAAGGTCCTGTCAGAAAAAAACGGCACTGTAACTTTTTTTTATTTTAACGATTTTTCACTCTCCATATGGTATATTTCAATTTAATCAAGGTTTCAAAGAATTCTGACACAGAATAAGCTGACATGCGAACCACCTTAAAAACAATGTCAGTGTTTGTTATGGAATAAAATGTTAACCATTAAAGTGCTCGGGAACTGGATTATTCCTTACACATGTACATCCTATGCAGACAGTGTAAACCCAGATCAGAGGGCTCCTTCAGGAGCCCTCTGATCTGGGTCTGCACTGTTTGTCTAACTTTTAAATATTTCTAGGAACAGACCCCTTGAGCATCAATGTTACTGATCATTTTATCAGAAAACAAAAATTCTGTGTGTTAGGGTTTAAAGTGTCATTTGATATCTCATGTCTGTAGTATTGGTGATTCCGTATCTCTGTGTCTTTTTATGCTTGCAGTTAACGGAATCTTAGGAATTGTCAATACTGGAGTGTTTTGTGCTGTCACTGCTACGCCTGACAGGTCGTCGAGATTCTCCTACGATATCAACAATGGCAGAGGCTAACCCTGCAGCCGTAAAAGGTAGGTAATGTTTTAAAATTTATTTTATCTGTTGTTTTTACCGTACTCTTGTAAAAGTGCATACTAACTATAAAGATTCCGGTGAATCGGGAGTTCCAGATACGGGGAGTATTTTAAAAATTTAAGACTTTATTTTTGCATTAAACCCTACGGTAACACTATTTATTAGAATCGTCTCTTCGAGACGATTCTAATGAGTAGTAACACCATAGGATTTGGTTCTGAAATAAGTGAGAAAATGATGGATTTGTTCAGTTTACTCCCTCTCATATCTGGAGTCAGAGATTTCTCCCACAATATCAACAATGGCAGAGGCTAACCCTGCAGCCGTAAAAGCTCGGGAATGTTTTTGAATTTTTTTTTTTTTTTTTTAGCTCTCTCCTGTAATGTGGTAAATACGCTATTCCTACCCATTTATGCGTTAATCTATGCATAAGAAACGCATAGTGAACAGTTAAAGAACGGTTAATGCCTAACGATTTTAACGCGTTTAAACGCGTTAATAAACGATTATACCAATGCAGTCTCGGCTAATGGGTCAGTCGGCTAAGTGATGACCCTTTCATCGGAGCTCTTTTAAACGCGTAAAGAAACGGCTAGGAAACGCGTTTAACGAAACGGATAATAAACGCTTTAGAAACGCGTAAAGTGGGTAGGAATAGCGTATTTACCACTGTAATTAGTGCATACTGATTAAAGGTATCAGTTGATTTTAATAATTTAACCCTTTCATGGTGAAATTTGTTGTGACGTTTTTACCCCTTCACCACCATAGTGTCGTCTGCTTCAATATTGTTTGTCTGCAAGACACGTTTCAAAGTAAGATTTAAGGTAGTTTGATGAAATTTCTAAACAAGTGTCTAACAGTTTGGGTCCTGATCAGATGCCACATTTTAAGCAGTGTCTGATCAGAACTAAAACTGTTTGCAAATGTGCTTTATTGTGTCATTGAGAGTGAAAGGGCTAAGCCAAACATTTTCAACACTTTCTCTTTTATGTCTCTATTGATAAATATGTTTTGACTCGAGACAATTCTTTGAATGAGTGATCACTCATTCAAAGAATAGTCTCTTTAAGACAATTCTTAAGTGTTACAAGTGAAACTAAACCCATTACCTCATAGTCTGTTTCTAGTTTTGAAGATAAGTGATTACTTAAAATAGGTTAAAAGTAAAGGAAAATGTGTCCTAATATGCATTTTGCTTTACTTCCATTCTGCTTTAAGCTAGCATCTATGATTTATTATTGTGCATATTCATGATTGTACTAGATTTTCTTACTGGAACTATTTTCTTCAGCTGACTTAAAAAGAAAAGGCATAAAAAGGAGTATTTATGGGGTAATGAATTAACATATTTTTTCATGGAAACATAAAACAGATAGTATTTTAGATTCTCGCATGATCACCATATAATTATGAAGCTCATAATTATATGGATTATCATTTTACAAACAGCATGTGCACATCTCCAGAGGTATATATTATATGACCTTGGACTTTGGAACACCCATTCCATCTTGAAAATAAAAAAAAGTGGGAAAGAAAAGAAGATGGAAACATTATGAGTTTTATGTTGTACACAGTAGCACGTACCCCTCTATTAAGATCACACTAAAGAAGACTGGTTGAGGACATTAAAGAAAGATGACAGCTTAAAGCAAGATGAAAGTAAAGCAGAAAGCTCCTTTAGGAGCTTTCTGCTTTACTTTCATTTTGCTTTAAGCAATCATCTGCCTTAAAATACTGAGAACTTTACCTCATAAAGTGATCAAAATGGAGGGGTGTACTGTGTATTAATTCATCTCAGATGAGAACAAAACCGGATCTGCACATGAGCAGTTTGTGTCTGATTGAAACGAATCTAGAAAGTTCCAATTCTAGAGATACATGTAGTAGCAGGCAACATTATTTTTTGCAGACAAATAATTATTTAATTTTCAAAGAGTCAACAATAACAGTACATTAAAGCCTTAGGACATTTTCGAATCTTCATTTTCTTTTTAGCTCTTGGGTGTCCTTTATATAATTATTTGAGCATAAAAAATTGTTTTCCTCTGCAGTATGACAAATTACTAGTTTACTTAAATACTCAAGGGGTTTGTTCCAAGCTTGTAAAGTTTTCATTTATCTCCCTGCATGCTGGGTAATTTTTTCGTCTGTAACAATAATGTCGTCTGCGACGATTCTAAAATTATATTTTGGTTTTGATACAGGGTCAGAGGGTCTAACAGCTTGGATCCTGATGAGACGCCACATTAACCGTTACCCCATGGCCTGTTTCTAGTTTTGAATATATGTGACCACTTAAAGCAGATTGAAAGTAAAGCAGAATGTGCCTAAAGGCACATTCTGCTTTACTTTCAGCCTGCTTTAAGCTATCATCTGCTAGAACATAGAAAATATTTCATTATCATTACATTCATGGTTTTATAAATTGAAACTATTTATTCAATTGAGGAATAAATTACAGGCATTTTAATAAAAAATCATATTTATAAGGTAATGGGTTAAGCAGCGTATCGTCAGGATCCTTACTGTTTGTACAGATAATCATGATTTTGCTACCAGGGCTCCAGATAAGAGGGAGTAAACCAAACAAATCATACATCTTCCCCTCTTATTTCAGCACCAAATCCTATGATGTTACTACTCAATAGAATTGTCTCTTCGAGACAATTCTAATGAGTAGTGACACCATAGGGTTTAATGCACAAATACAGATTTTATTTTTAGAATACGCCCCTTATCTCGAGCCCTGTGCTACTAACTAAGCATGCTATATGAGTTCTACAAATAGTTTATTACAAGACTATAAAATCAATTGCAAGAGAAGTCACTGTCTCATTCTTCTCTGATATGAAATTGTCATAAAGCTTTTATATTAATCAAGTACACTATTACAGCTTCTTCTTTGATGTTAATATTATATGTTTTGATTGTAAATCTTTTCTCCACATATATACTAAGCACCAATGGACATGGTAATCTTAATACTAAAGGCACTTATAAAGCACTAAAGGATGCCGTGACCCGATTGCTAAATGAAGTCAAATGAGGATCTATAGACTTTCTATGGTACATATTTATGACCATATCGATTGGAACTACAGTAGAACCTCTCTATAACGACCACAAAATTGTGTAAAATATAAGTCGTTTAAGAAAGGTGACTGCTTAAAGCAATGTGAAAGTGAAACAGAAAGCTCCTACAGGAGCTTTCTGTTTCACTTTCACAATGCTTTAAGCTGTCGCCTGTCTTTTATACAGACACTTATCCTTCTTTTAAGCGGTCGTAATAGAGAGGTTCTACTGTATTTTCAACAGTGGAGGATTGGAATAAATGAAAGGTGTAAAAATGCATATGTATGGAGTAATGAGGTACACTAGCTCAAAGAGTAACACTGGTAAACCCTGTAACCACTATACTTTGCCATCTGATCAGGATCCAAACTGTTTGAAAGTCTTATTGATATTTCTTTTATACAAAAGCTCAACAATGAGAATTTGACATACTATTTGCAGGCAACTTATTTGAGCAGATGATTATAGATACATTAAAACCTCGCTATTACGACCACTAAAACGAAGGCTAATTGATTGTATAATAGAGAGGTGACAGCTTAAATCAAGGTGACTGCAGTGAAACAGAAAGCTCCTAAAGGAGCTTTCTGTTTCACTGTCACCTTGCTTTAAGCGGTCACTTATCGTAAACACCCTAATAATTAACAACATGTAGTGGTCGTAATAGAGAGGTTTTACTGTACTTTGTCTGCGAAAGGGTTCGCTCTTTGCATTGAAATGGTCAACCCTTTTTAACCCTTTCCCCAATAGAAGCCCATTTTACAGTACTGAATCTTATTAAATTAACCATTTTTGCGATTCGATGGCAATTCGCTTGCAATTCAATGGCAATTTGCTTGCGATTCAAAGTACTATTTTTACCCTCGGGTAAGTTTTCTTGAATGGTGTATCTCACAAATTGTTCGCAAATATGCCTTCGTTATTTTTTTTCGATTCCATTTTTGTCACAACCGCTTCGGAAAATTTGCGTAAAAATAGTCAAACGTAGGATTTGTTTTTTGAAGCGCGCGATTCGATGGCAATTCGCTTGCGATTATCAATTTAATTTAATAAGGTTCAGTACTGTAGCAGATATGATTTATTCCTCCGCTGAAGAAAATAGTTACAATTTAATCAGTCATGAATATTTAGTATAGGCAATATTTTCTATATTCTAGCACATGGAAGCTTAAAGCAGGCTGAAAGTAAAGCAGAATGCGCCTACAGGCGCATTCTGCTTTACTTTCAACCTGCTTTAAGTGGTCACCTGTATTCAATACTAGAAATAGGCTATCAGGTAAAGGGTTAAATTGAAGATTTATCACCTACTCAACATGCCATCAGCTTAAACCCATTACTCCATAGACATGTGTTAAACTGTTTTACACCTTTTAATTATTCTTACACTGAAGAAGAAAATAGTTCCAATTAATTTATACAGTCTTAAATATGTATCCATAACAATATAATTACTATTTCCGTGCAGATGGTAGCGCAAAGCAGGCTGAAAGTAATTTTTGCAGAAGTTATGATCTTAAGGTGCATTCTGTTTTACTTTCAACCTGCTTTAAGTAGTAACCTGTCTTAAAAACTAAAACAGGCTATGGGGTAATGAGTTAATTGATAAATTAACTCTCTTTTTAAAAAAATTGCAGATATACAATCCTGGAGGCAAATGGTTAGGATCCTTATCAGACACTGGGAAAATTGGCATCGGATCTGTATCCAAACATTTTGCAAATTACATTGTTGATGTGCTAATAAAATTGTCTCCTGCTTTCATAGCATAAATGGGTAATTTTCAATTGCTGAACATGTCTTAAAAACTGAGATGTTTGGCCTCATTTTGACATTTACAACACCGAGGTACTCTTTGGCCATGAATTTTTCATGAACTTTTGTTTTTATGCTGAACCCTTAGCCTGCCACTCACGACTATAGCTCCATATGCAAACAGCTTGGATCTGGATGAGACGCCGAGTATTTCGGCGTCTCATCCGGATCCAAGCTGTTTGACACCCCTGGACAACATTTTCAGCAATTTTGAGCAACTTTGAAGCACTTTGAAACTTGAAGCAGACGAGAAATATAGCAGACAACAATTTATTTGGCGGGCTAAGGGTGAATTCTTAACATGCTAGTGGTGACCCCATGATAATCTGACCTTTGCAAACATGTTTGGATCCTGATGACATGCTGCATAATGCAGCATCTCATCAGGATCCAAACTGTTTGACTCTCAGACTGTGTTTTAAAAAGAAATTATGAAAATTCTATTTTTAAAACCAGAAGCAGAAGACAACTGCTGCAGATGAAAATATTACCCAGCATGCAAAGAGTTAAATCTTTGAACCCTAGTCCCGCATATAGGCGTGCTTTTCAAACAGTGTACATGTGAATAGTACACAATGTCATGTCCTATGCAAACAGTGAAGACCCAGATCAGAGGGCTCCGAAAGGAGCCCTCTGATCAGGGTCTTCACTGTTTGTCACAATGCCAAACATTGACAAAAACAACCCTTAAAAGTCAGAAATGGACTTGTCTAAAATGGAAACTGGGATTGTCCATTTAAAGTTTCAGGGAGGAAAGAGTTAATGTTCTTCCTAGTCCTTACTTTGCTGAAATTTTAAATGCACAGTAATAATTATTCATCTTCCAAATAATATCAAGTTTATTTTGGTTTTTAGGGCTATTTTAAGAAATTATTTCCGAAAAATAAAACGTTCAAGAAACTGATCCCACTCAGTGATGGCTGTTTGCAAAATATAAATTCCTGCAATGTGTTCACTCACCCCTGAAACACTAAAATTTAATGGACAATTTCAATTTGGCATTGAATTTAGTCTGTTTATGACATTAATGCTAGGTTCACACCAACGGCGCTTTGATAGCGCTTTAAAGCGGCGGGCAAAGCGGCACAAAAGCGTAACAAAGCTTGATTTAAGCGTCAGAGTCGTAATAGATCGTGGGAAAGCTTGGAGTAAAGCGGGACATTCGGCAAGAGCGCCAAATTTTTTAAAACGGTTTAAAAAATTTGGGCGCTCTGTTACGAATTGATTAAAGCGCCTAGAGAGTATCAAAGCTTAACAAAGCTTAACAAAGCGTAATAAAGCTCAGCAAAGCTTGACTCAAAGCGTAGGAAAGCTTAACAGAGCTTGGTTCAAAGCGGGGACCCCAGTCATCACGGTCTGTCACCACTTGACACGCTTCGTTAAGATGTCTCAAGATTTGTTACGATTTGGCATGAAGATATGATACGCTTTCACCAAGATCTGACACGCTTTGATACGCTTTGTTACGTTTTAATGAAGGACTCTCACGCTTTCTCAAGAATTGATACGCTTTGATCAAGGATTGACACGTTTTGTTAGGCTTTGTTACGCTTGGCAAGCTTCCTCACGCTCTCTCGCGCTCTTTCAGGCTCTCCTACGATACCAACGCTATGTCTCCATCCCTATAAATAGTGCTGCGACTTGAGTACCACTCATTGCATTGTTTCAGATAGATCATGTTCTGGTACATCTGGAACGTCTGGTTCTTGTTGTTCTGACATCGTGTTCTGGAGTCAAAATGCAATGAGTTGTGGATTTGCTGCATCTCTATATAGGCTCTGGACCAAAGGCGGCATGAAATCGGCGATCTTTACATTTTCCAATGCGTAACAGAGCTGAACATAGCGCAACAATGCCCAACAAAGCTTGATAATCGTATCAGAGCCTGATTTAAAGCGTCAAAATCGCATCAAAGCATAATAAAGCGTAATAAAGCTTATCAAAGCGTGATTTCAAGCGTAGCAAAGCCTGATCAAAGCGGGATCAAAGCGTGAGGAACCGTAACAAATCGGGAAATAACTCGTCCCAAAGCGGCAACCAATTCGTATCAGAGCGTATCAGAGCTTATCAGAGCGTAAGAGATCGTAATATTTTTGGAAAAGTAAACAAAAATGACGACGCTTTGCTCGCCGATTTAAAGCGCGGCATTCGCCGTTGGTGTGCACCTAGCATTAAGGTTTGTTTTTCTGCAATATATTGCAAATGATTTTACTATGTCGGATGCTTTGTTGCCTACAAAGTTTGGATGAATCGTAAATGGTAACAATTTGACTATCTTTGTTGGAGTTATGTCCCTTGATTGGCATATACTTTGTGGAATTATACCCCTTGATTGGCATATATTTGGTAGAATTATACCCCTTGATTGGCATATCTTTGGCAGAATTATTCCCCTTGATGGGCATATCTTTGTTGGAGTTATTCCCCTTGATAGGTATTTCTTAAGTAGAGTTATTCTCCTTGATTGGTGTATCTTTCATGGAGTTATTCCCTGTGATAGGCATATCTTTTGTGAAGTTATGCCCCTTGATAGGCATACCTTTGATAGAGTTTTTCCCCTTGATAGGCAAATCTGTGTTGGAGTTATTCCCCATGATAGGCATATCTTTTGTAAAGTTACGCTCCTTGATAGGCATATCTTTGATAGAGTTTTTCCCCTTGATAGGCAAATCTTTGTTGGAGTTATTCCCCTTGATTGGTATATCTTGTGCTTGAGGCATTCTTCTAATTAACTGGTTGTATAATTAATTTTTTACATGGACTATTTCACTTTTGAAATTAATCAATTTGCTTTGAATTTTAGTGCCGTTTTTAGAAAATATCTCAGAAAAGTAAAGGTTAATATGTATGCAGAAAATGAACCATATGCTAAGACATACATTTGACTTTATTGGTTTACACAAATTAGGTTAAGTTTCTCAGCCAGAAGCCAATTTTATGGCAATACATTTCAATTACTGTGAAAACAGTAGTGTCTATGGCACAGAGAGAGTATAGTAAAATTGAACTTTTAGTGTACAGTAAAACTTGTATGAAGCCATCTTTTCATTATGTCAGTGAATATATATATCTCTAGATCATTGTTGCAGCTTTAACCCATTACCCCAAAAATACACCTTTTTACACCTCTAATTTATCCCTCCACTAAAGAAATTAGTTCCAATTTATACAGTTGTGAATATTTAACATTATAGATATGTTCTATATATATATTTTTAAAGCAGGATGAAAGTAAAGCAGAATGTGCCCTATTAAGGCAGATTCTGTTTTACTTTCAACCTGCTGTAAGTGGTCACCTGTCTTCAAAACTAGAAACAGGCTATAGGGTAATGATTTAACTCTTTCCTCCCTGAAACTTTAAATGAACAATTCCAGTTTCGATTTTTGTCTAGTCCATTTCTGGCTTTTAAGAGTTGTTTTTGTCATTTTTGGCATTACTGACTAACAGTGAAGACCCTGATCAGAGGGCTCCTTTCGGAGCCCTCTGATCTGGGTCTTCACTGTTTGCACAGGACAAGAGTACTATTTACATGTACACTGTTTTATAAGACGCCTATATGCGGGATTAGGGTTCAAATAGTTAAGGGCTTTTTGATATTATGATAATTTTAACTCTTTATTCTATTTATCCTGCATTTAGCAGTGACCCTTCTTTGATTCCATGTATGCTTCTTTAAAAAGGAAGTTCACTTACTCATTTAATACCCTGTAATTTGGCTTCAAAGACAAGTGATCATTATATAAGATGCTATCTGCTAGGATATAGAAACTATTTCTTATAATGCATGAACTCATGAATGTTTAAATTGAAACTTAATAATTTCTGTAGTGGATGAATAAAATAAAGGTGTGAAAGGGAGTATCTTTTCCCCATAGCCTGTTTCTAGTTTTGAAGATAGATGACCCCTTAAAACAGGTTGAAGGCGCATTCTGCTTTACCTTCAACCTGCTTTAAGCTACCATCTGCTAGGGTATAGCAAATATTTATGGTACAATATTCATGACTGTATCAATTGGAACTATTTTCTAAAGTGGAGTAATAAGTTAAATGTGCTGAAAGGCACTTTTATGAGAGAAAGGCTCAATACATACACATTACCAGTTGACAGTGGGATACAGAGTGATGTATTTAGCTCGAGACGTTTTTTGGTGGAAATAGCCGATCTGACGAGCGCCTTGGCGCGAGTCTGATCGGTTGTTTCCGCCAAAAACGTCGAGAGCTAAATGCAACACTCTGTTGCGCACTGCCAACTGGTGATGTGTTTATTATATGCCTTGAATACAAACCAGAAACAACTAAATAGTTGTTTACATCATTTTATATCCAAAATTTATTAGTTATTTGAAGCAGAACAAGATTTTTTGTATGTCACAAAGAATAACGCGGCACTCGTACATGTACGTAAATGACGTCACGTCAAATCGAAAGCGAGGTCAGAGTAAAATACAAAGTGGCTGATACAAGGTGGCTGATACAGACTCTTGTATTTTACTCTGCAAATACACGCGGAAACGCTCGATATCACTCGAAGGCATATAATACAGGTTAGAATGTACTGGGGAAAGACTAACATCTTCCTATCTGTCAGTCAATAGTTCTGTAGACAAGCAATATAAGGCCAATCCCAGCACAACAGACCATAGCTATCAGCTGGTTGACATCCATATACTGTTTTGATGCCATATTAGGTTCCATGTCATGTATCTGCCAAGTCACATAGGATTCAAGATAAGCTTGAGTAAATGGAACTTTGTTATTTTTCTTTAAAACCCTATGTTGGGACTACTCATTAGAAAATGATCTCTTCAAGATTATTCAAATGAATACCCATAGTCAATGAATAGTCAGAACATAGGGTAGGGCTCAAGATAAGGGGGTATAATTATATAACTGAAAAAATCCAACATTTTCTCACTCATTTTAGCACCAAATCCTATGGTGTCATACTCATTGGAATCATCTCTTCCAGATGATTCTAATGAGTAGTGACAACCTAGGGTTTAAAACAAATAAAGGTTTTAGTTTTTGAAATACTCACCTATCTGGAGCCCTCAGATAGGGTTTGGTTGAGAAATGAAGAAGGTAGCTACAGTGGAGAAAACGTTATTCATTCCCGTTTAAACGCAAAACACTAAAACGTAGAAAAGTACAACTTTTGAACAATTCTGATAATTCATGTTTATCTTGGTGGCAAACAGTTTAGAGCCTGATCAGACGCCGGGTTACCCGGCGTCTGATCTGGCTCGAAACTGTTTGCAATAGAAATATAGTTTTAGCGTAAACGCGTTTATTGGGAAAGAATAACGTTTTCTCCACTGTAGTACTGTTTAAACTTGAAATGACTAACTGTACTCACTTTTAGCCTACCAGGAATGGTTGCTAATTTTTTTTTGCTAGATTTGGGAACGTTTCTGTATCATTTACAGAACATTCTGAAAAGTTGCCTTATAATATGGTCTGCAGCTTGTTCCCCACCATGATCAAAGAATAAACCCTTTTCACAGAAGAATCGCCTTTTATCATGTTTACTTTTTCCCTCATAGTTATATACTTTTTCACATTTTTACCATGACCAATTAAAGACGCACTATAGAGAAGTTTTCCTGTTTCCTTACAGGTGAACGCTTAAAGGAGATTGAAAGTAAGGCAGCAAGTTCCTAAAGGAAGTACACATTTTTATGGCTTTAGTTCCTGTCTTCACGCAATAATTCCAATTTATTTAAGGAATAATTCGAATATTTATTGTATTCATGGAGGTATGAAAAAAAAACCTGGTCACACTGTATGAAACCGCAAAGCGGTTTCATACAAAAGTGTGACCAGGTTTTATTTTCATACCTCCATGAATACAATAAATATTCCGAATTATTCCTTATAATTTAATATCACTTCTGCCTTTAAAAAAGTAGTTAAATAGAGAATCTGACGCGAATGTTCTTTTTTAACGCTTTTAAAACGTAGGTTGTAGTCCTTCCGCCAAATATATTTTCCGCCAAAACGCGACGTTGTTATGTAGTTACGCCGACGTCAATGACGTCATTTGGCATCCTGCTTCATGCAGCGCTTGTGAAGAGCAGTTGAACTAAGGGAAAGTAGTCCTGACAAGGCGTGGCCTGAATTTTATTTTTTTCATGGAGTTTTGAAAAACAAAAATTACAGCCAATCACAGCTAACCAAATGTAATGAAAACAAACAATATTAAATTATACAGTCATCAATATGTATCATAAGAAATATTTTCTATATTCTAGCAGACGGTAGCTTAAAGTAGACTGAAAATAAAGCAGTATGCTCCTTAAGATGTATTTTCTTTAATTTTAGCTGTTTTCACAACCACCTGTATTCCAAAACAGTCAACCAGCTATTGGGGTCATTTATATGGTTTATCTGAGCAGACTGAAAACAGCTTTCTGCTTTACTTTCAGTTTGCTTTAAACAACCAACTGTCTTTAACGCTGAAATAAACACTCTTGTAGTGGATTAACTCTTTGTGTGCTATCAGCAGATACATATGTGCCACAGTGATAGCATATTATATTTGCAAACAGTTTGGATCCAGATGAGACGCCGTGTAACGCGGCGTCTCATCAGGATCCAAACTGTTTGACACTCTGACCCTACAAAGAAATTTAGAAAATTTTATTTTTAGAACAGTAACTGTTGCAGACGACAATTTTTTCAAACAAACAAATTACCCAGCATGCAATGGATTAAAGCAGATAGCAATTCCTCCAACGTCTATCATTCCCTGGTAATACTGGTAATGTATGGTATTTGGGCTCTCATGAGGATTCTAACAAATCAGACATGACTGCTATTGGTGTCTGTGACTTGTTTTTTATCTTGTTTATTTCCTCCGCCTCATAGGTTCGGTATTTCAGGCGTCTTGTTGTTTTGACTACCGTATTTATACTACTGAGCATTTTCTTCTGCTATGAGAGAATATTGACGCTTTTTGAAATAAATGAAAACCCAGATCAGACAGCTCCTGAAAGAGCTGTCTGATCTGGGTCTTCACTGTTTTATTATCTCTTTACTCCATAGCTTAGTTTTAGTTTTGAAGACATTATTACCACTTAAAGCAGGTTGAAAGTAAATCAGAATGCGCCTTTAAAGGCGCATTCTGCTTTACTTTCAGCCTGCTTTAAGCCGCCACTTGCTAAGAATATAGAAAATATTTCTTATGATACATTATAATTGATGACTGTGTAAAGCGGAAGTATTTTCTGCAGTGGAGGAATAAATTAAATCAGGGCCCCAGATAAGGGGGAGTAAACTTCACAAATCCAGCAGTTTCTCACTTATTTAGCATCAAATCCTATGGTGTTACCACTCATTAGAATCGTCTCGAAGAGACGATTCTAATGAGTGGTGACACCATAGGGTTTAAAGCAGAAATAAAGATTTTAGTTTTTGAAATACTCCCCTTATCTTGAGCTCTGTTAAATGTGTTAAAATGCATATCTATGAAGTAAAGGGTAATAGGATGAACTTAGGAATTATCTTCATATTCTATAATCATATATACTCATAGGCTACAGTTAAACCCAATTAGCCATACTGACTCATATTGATGCGTTGCGCAATATTCTCATACAGACTAATTTTGAAACACTTTAATCCACTAGCTTGTATTAAGATAAGCATTGATAATTGTTTATCGCTTAAGAGTTAATGAGTTAAGCCTTTGCTGCATCATCTATATATGCCTCCTTTGCACTCAGTCTTGTCCTTTGAAAACAGTGAAGACCCAGATTGGAGGGCTCCTAAAGGAACTCTCTTATCATGATCAGGGTCTGCACTGTTTGTCATACAGAAATACAAGAACATAAACCATTAAACCCTTATTGTCAAAAAGACTAAATTGGAAAATAATGAATTCTTGTCCATTTGAAGTTTCAGGGAGGAAATAGATAATTCGAGATGAGATGTAAATAGAACTCAATGATCTGGTCATTTCCGAGATAATTCTTAGAGAATTACTAGAATCTAGCTTTTACAGAATTACTTGACCGGATTTCTTCTTGGCTATTTTACTAGAGAATTAACCCTTTATTCCATAGACTGTTTCTAGTTTGAAAACAGGTGATTACTTAAAGCAGGTTGAAAGTAAAGCAGAATATGCCTTAAGGCACATTCTGCTTTACTTTCAGCCTGCTTTAAGCTACCATCAGTTCTGTTAGAATATAGAAAATAAAATATTTCATATGATAAAAATTCATTATTGAATGAATTGGAACTACTTTATTTAGTGGAGGATTATAAATTAAAAGTAAAAAAACTCATACAATGTATTAATTGTAATGGGTTAAAAGGAGATGGTGGATTAATTGTATCTAAATAAAACACAATTATCTGCTAATTTCCTAGACTATTCTCAGAACATTTACTAGGATCTTTTTACAGGATAATACTTTGCTTGATTTCTTCTCGGATATTTTATTAGACAATGATTGCTTTAATTGGACACTAATTATATTGATGGGCTTGGCTTCTCTTGGGATGTAGGAGACTGTAGAGATTTGCTGTTCCTTAACTCTTTGCATGCTGGGTAATTTTTTTCGTCTGCAATAATTGTCATCTGCTGCAGTTCTAAAAATTTAATTTTCAATAATTATTTTTAAAAAAAGGGACAGAGTGAAAACAGTTTGGATCCTAATGAGACACCGCGTTACGCGACGTCTCATCAGGATCCAAACTGTTTGCATAGACAATCAATGTTCCGACTCTAGCATGCTTAAAGTTAATACAATGTAGTGCCTGCATTATAATTCTGTTTTTTACGCTGTCACATATCACGTTGCGACCATTAATTCTCAAATCGACCTAATTCTCAGCCTCTTGACAACTTCTTAGCTTCGCTGATTTTTTCCTGATTTTCGTTCATTTTGAGAAATGTCTATTGGAGTGTCAGGCAGTTCTGATATTGTTCAGACACAGCATTTCCCGGTATAATTAATCTCCTTGAGACTGAATAATAATGTTACAGTCGAACCTCGATATCTCAAACTTAATTGCTCGAATCTAACTTGAAATACAGGTATACATACAGTTCAACTTACTAAAGCTAGATTTCATCATCATCATCATCATCATCCTGTTTAGTTTATACAGGCCGAATAATCCTTTAACAAGGGTGAGGCCTGTCTGTCTGTCGAGGAGCGTAGTCTTCCTCTCCACTCCTGGCGATCCTGTGGTTGGGTAGAGGCCATCCCCAGAGTCTGCACGATCACGCTTCACAAGGTCAATCCATGATAATTTTGGTCTTCCTTGAGCTCTCTGTGAAGCAATGTTCATATTTCTGATATGGTAGATCCAGCTTGAACTTTGTTCAGTTTGGCCAAACCACCTCAGCCTGCCTGTTTGCAGTATGTCTGCAATGGCCTTGAGTTTGAGCTGAGACAGGAGAGTTTCGAAAGGGACATCATTTTCTGGCTTAACTCTTTGCGGCCTAACGCTAAATCTCGCCTTACAGTCGGTATATTATTACGGGGTTCCAGTCGACCGGGTGTATACCTATATAGACTGACTGCTGACATATTCGGGTGCATAACTATTATAACAATTACTTACATAATTTGTTGACTATTTGTCCATAAATGTACAAAATCTATCAAATATCTGAACAACCTCCTGAAATATCCGTCGGTTCGGTGTTTCAGTGATATTTTTCAGTTACAGCTTCGTCCACAACTTCAAATTTTCCTTCGACTCCGTTGTAAACAGGTCTCCAATTAGGTTCTGTTTCTCGGTCTATTAACTTGAAATTCATATTTGGAATCGCTACTTATGGTGAGAGAAATATCATATTTTTCTATCCCAGCGTGTGTTTGTTTCTTGCGTTGCCTTTGTTTTCTCTCGCCCGTAAATTCTTCTCGAACTTTCCACGTTTCTTCGCATCAAGTATGGCGGCCATTTTTCTCGCATGTCAATTTAAAAAAATGACAGGTTTATTTTTAACGTCGTTTTATATGTCAATATCTCCTATTAAAAACATAAAGTGTCTTAAAAAATAGGAAAAGTAATAAAAAACACCAAAGGAGTAGAAGACACGATCAAGCAGTATTGTGTTGACTGTTTTTTATTCACCAACGTTTCGGCCTTACAAAGGCCTTCATCAGGGTGGTACAAAAATGGAAACAAAATAGGAAAAGAAATAATGCTTTGTTAAACCGATAACGTTTGGGAGGCATATTTTTTATATGCAGCTGTAAATACAAGTAATACACATGCAGGCATTATGTCAAAATCCGCCATTTTCTCGCATAGAGTTATATAGTGTTGAATATCTTCGACGCAATTTCGACACATCTCTTTGTTCCCCTAACGGGATAATTCATAATGTTTTGTCGGAAAATCAATTCGAAAAGTTAACTTCCGATTTAGATACATATGAAATGTTTATTACATGGGTATTATGCTTATCTCACGTCACTGTTTTCCCCGTCCGTTCTATCGCACGTTAGATGGTTGGATTCGAAATGATTTTTCAACGGTTTTAACTGTAAATTATTATCGGAATAACTATTTTCGAGGTAAGAAATGCATTATTCTTCTTAACTGCTGTTAGTATTTTTGTATTTAATTGCTTTTCTTGTAGCTCATTTCTCCAAAATCATTCCGTATAGCTTGTAGAGTATTACCATTTACCGCCATTGTCTACGTACACAAATTAGAACATGTATGCGGTTTTTAAACGTGAATTACATGTTTATATGGCAAAAAGTCCAGAATATTTTTTCAGAATGGAATATTATTAGGTCTAAATTAAATGGATTTTAAACAAAGATGCTGTTAATCACTTTTTAGATAACCAAATAAACACTTAAAAACAACTTGTCAACATCACGCATATATGCGTGATTCGACTTGATATTGATATCGATCAACACACGCGTAGGCGTGACCCGACTGCAAAGGGTATATTGCCATCACGCATATTCGCGGGACTCGACTGCAAAGAGTTAACCAAGCTGACCCATCTTACCATGGATAGCTCTGTCGTTGCGCTGTAGACGTCGGAGAGTGTTTGCTGATGCTGCCCATGTCTCTGAACCGTATAGTATCACACTCTTTGAATAAAGAAATTCAAAAGTGACAAATACAGGCTAGTTATTTTACAGGGCTTTATTTCACAATTTTTGGAATATGTCACCTTAGAAGCCCCTGAAATTTGGAATTTTCGCAACAAATCATGGAAAATTGGAAATTTGCACTAAAAATTAAAAAAAAACAAATTGTATAATATTTTATTTGACTAAAATCAATGATTGTTTCAATTTATTTGACCATGCAGGAACAGTACTATATACCATATATTGTATAATATGCAGACACATGTGCATAATTATGTAGTTATAATATACCTTATAAGACTTATCCATTATGCCCTGCTTTACAAATATAGCTTAGGACTTTTATTTTCGTGTAGCAATTGGGAATTTTTTGCTGAACATTGGGAATAAAAGATACCTTTTGCCAATAGGAACATAGCCCAATAATTAACGGCTATTATAAAAATTGTCCGATAATGCGAGTTCCAGATATTGAGATTTAAGTGTATTGCCTTAATTATATATTTCCTCTGCTGAAATTCTGAAATGTGCTTGGTCTTTTTTTATATTTACAGAAATAAAATCCAATTTAGCGACAAAATGGTTGGATCTTAATTAGACCCCACATCTTGTGGGTTCTGATCTGGCTCTAGACTGTTTGTAAGGTCTCCAATACTGATATTTAGTGCTAAAAGGGTCAACCCAGTTACAATTTCCAATTTTCAAATGCACATCTCCATATTTTAGAGATGACAAGTTAACCATTTACTTCATAGCCTGTTTCTGGTTTTTAAGATAAGTGACCTTTTAAAGCAGGTTGAAAGTAAAGCAGAATGTGCCTTTATGGCACATTCTGCTTTACTTTCAGCCTGCTTTAACCCTTTACTGCATCATAAGCCTGTTTCTTGTTTTGAAGACAGGTGCAATTACAGCAGGTTGAAAGTAAAACAGATATATAATGCACCTTAAAGCGACTCGCAACCAGATGGTGCATTAAAAAAAGTAAATTGTAAATATGTGTCAAACGCTTATATAAATGGTAAAGAATTAGTTTAGGATAAGAAATTCTGTTTAAAAAAATGTAGATCTATTTCAATAAAAAAAAAATATTGGTCTCTGGTGGGATTCGAACCCGGGGCCCGGCATTGGCGGACAGAAGGCAAAATAGGGGAAACCGCTTAGACCAATGGACCACGGAACTATCCGTTTATCTCGGATCGATTTAACGTATTTCAATGTGTAGCGATCGAAAGTGCATACAACTTCGTAATTCGGCTCGCGTTTATGTCTGAGCCCGTGTAGAGAAGCAACAACAACAACTATACCGTTAGCTAACGCTATAGAAAAACGATGGAAAATATCTAAAAATCTAAGATTCGGTGACGATTCTTGAGACTTTTTTTGGAC
This sequence comes from Gari tellinella, assembly GCA_922989275.2. Lineage (NCBI taxonomy): Eukaryota > Metazoa > Mollusca > Bivalvia > Cardiida > Psammobiidae > Gari > Gari tellinella. Next base: position 78,876,736 of record OV277868.1, on the reverse strand, counting down.
TGATCATATTTTTTTAATGTCAGAAGCCAAATAATGCCACAAATTTGCTTTTATTTGAGTATTTCATTTTATTTTGACAAGTACACCATCCGGTTGCGAGTCCCTTTAAGGTGCATTCTGCTTTTCTTTCATCCTGCATAAATAAGCTACTATCTGCTAGAATATAGAAAATGTTCTTATGATACATATTTCTTATATAAATTTCAACTAACTTCTTCAGTTGAGGAATAAATTATATGCGTAAAAAGGTGTATTTTGGGGGTAATGGGTTAAGCTATTATCAGCTAGGATATATAAATCATATTTTATGCTGCATATATTCATAACTTATTATAAATTGAATCTGTAACTTCTTCCTAAAAGTAGCCCATTGATCATGGTGTGCCTTTTTTGTCATTTTACAATACATGTAGTGACAGAAAACAACCATAGAATTGTATAAAAGAACCTGGACTTAATTGGAAACTGGAATTTTACGTTAAAAGAAGTGAAATGGATCTTGGGAGTTCCAGTCTATACTAATTGCCTGAGACAAGGTGGCAATTCTGTAGGCGGACCAATTACTGGTATTTCTGTCAGATATATTGACTGGTAAATGTTAAAAGTGTTGTTAACTTTTGAACTTTGCATTGGAGATGTCATTTTGATTGTCGATGAAAAATAAATGTACTTTACAGGGATATAATTTTCTCTTGTTACACATTATCCCAGACCGTTTCAAGTTTTGAATTCAGGTGACCACTTAATAAAGCAGGTTAAAAGTAAAGTTGAATGCACCTTTAGCTATGACATCTGCTAGGATATATAAAATAATTCTTATTGATAATATTCATCATGATATAAAGCAGAAGCAGAAAAAAAGCTTTCTGCTTTATTTTTAAATTGCTAAAGACTTTTCCTCAGTCCATTGAGGGACCAACTAGCATATTGTTCTGGAGGTGTCAATGTAACTGTCAAATCACATGCAGTTTACCTGGTGAAGTCCTGAGATTATACTCATGCTCTAGTGATTTTCAATGGTTATTTCTAACCAAACTATCAAATATAAAGGTAGAGTCTCACACAAGACGCTTCAATGGTTCAATATGCACAAGACCCATGCTTTTTGCAAGGAAATTGTCTGGCAATGCGTAATATGACCAAAAGGTCGTCAGTAGATGTCTTTAAGTGGTCATCTGTCTTTAAAAAAGAGACAGGCTATAGGGTAAAGGGTTACGACAGGTAGCACACAAAATAAGATGAAAGTATAAAGTAGAAATAATGCTCCTTCAAGTTCTTCTTCTTCTTCTAGTTGTAGCACATTCCGACTGCAGTACCAGGGGGCGTGAGTTGAACGTTCTCCAGCCGGACCACAAGTCCTTCAGATAGACTTTATAAACCACATAAACAGTGGAGAATCTGTTATCTTTCCCATTTAAATGCAAACGTACGCAAACGCAATGCACTAAAACGTAGAAAGGAACAACTTTTGGACAATTCTGATAATTCTTGTTTATCTTGGTGGCAAACAGTTCGGAGCCTGATCAGACGCCGGGTTACCCGGCGTCTGATCTGGCTCCAAACTGTTGGCAAGGGAAATAATAGTTTATTGGGAAAGAATAACGTTTTCTCCACTGTATACCATCATTGAGTCTTCCTATAAATGAGTGGTCACAGAAATTGAACTTTACTATAGGATGTTTATTTCTGTAACAAAAGTAAGAATAGTCAGATGTCTTTTTGTGGGGAAATAATTGTCATGTGACAAGGTCCAATAGACAGCTATAATTATGTGCTACAGTCTAAATTTATCTTACGGTATATATACCATTTCTATGCTGGAACCAGTATACTTATACAGTAAAACCTCGCTATTACGACCACTAAAACGAAGGCTTATTGATTGCATAATAGAGAGGTGGCAGCTTAAAGCAAGATGACAGTGAAACAGAAAGCTCCTAAAGAAGCTTTCTGTTTCACTGTCACCTAGCTTTAAGGGGTCACCTATCGTAAACACCCTAATAATTAACATAATTTAGTGGTCGTAATAGAGGGGTTTTACTGTAATTTATACTTTGAAAACAGTGTAGACCCAAATCAAAGTGACCTTAAGGAATTTACCCTGATCTGCTTGTGTTTGTTTTACTTTTATTTTCTGAAAGGTTTTCTAAATACAATCCTATAAACAATGCAAAACTCACTGGGTAGTCGTTTAGCCCTTTTTATGCTGTTTGTCATTTTGCACCATACAGTAGAACGTCTCTATTACGACCACTAAACTGTGTCAAATATAAGTCGTTTAAGACAGGTGACTGCTTAAAGCAATGTGAAAGTGAAACAGAAAGCTCCTACAGGAGCTTTCTGTTTCATGTTCACATTGCTTTAAGCTGTCACCTGTCTTTTATACAGACAATTAGCCTTCTTTTTAGTGGTCCTAATAGAGAGCACATTTAATTTATTCCCCAACTGAAGAAAATAGTTCCAATTCATACAGTCATGAAAATATACCATAAGAAATATTTTCTAAATCCTACATGTAGTAGATGATAGATTAAAGCAGGCTGGAGGAAAGCAGAATGCGCCTTCAGATACATTCTGCTTTACTTTCAACCTGCTTTAAGTGGTCACCAGTCTTCAAAACTAGAAACAGGCTATGGAGTAACAGGTTAAAATCAACCCTAAATAGTAAAAATGGATTAATTAGACTTAATTGGAAATTTGAATTGACTATTAAAGAGCCTCGCAACCGGATCAAGCATTAAAAATAGTAATTTGTAAATATATGTCAAATGCTTATATAAATGGGTAAAATTTAGTTTAGGATAATAAATTCTGTTAAAAAATGCATTTCCAAAAAAAAAAAAGAAGAGGCTCTGGTGGGATTCGAACCCGTGACCATCCATGCGGAGACAAAAATGAAAAATGAGGCGTCGCCTTTACGCCCTTGGCTACGGACGCTCTCTATATATATGGTAGCGAATTTACGTACTTCAATGATAGCTATTAATAGAACATTATTCGGCTCGGGTTTATGTCTAACCCCATGTAGAGAAGCAACAACAACAACTATACCGTTAGCTAACGCTATGGAAAAACGATGGAAAATATCTAAAAAACTAAGATTCGGTGACGATTCTTGAGACGTTTTTTTGACTGATCATATTTTTTTAATGTCAAAAGCCAAATAATGCCACAAATTTGCTTTTATTTGAGTATTTTATTTTATTTTGACAAGAACACCATCCGGTTGCGAGTCCCTTTAAAGGTTTTAGGGGTGAATGAGTTCAGTTTTCAGATTTTTTTGTTTAATTGGTAATTTCACGTCTTTCCTTAGAGTTTGGTTTTCGCCATACTCAGTAAAAGGTGTAAATTTAATTAAGGTGGTCATACAACAAATATTGTCATAATTATTATGAGTCAGATTCTAAAATTTTCAACTATTATTTATTACTCCGTCTAATCCTGCCTTGTGACATCTCTTTGGAATCATCTTGAGATGTCACCAGATAGGATTAGATGGAGAAATAAGAAAATAGATGTATTTTAAAGTTTTGACTTACAACCGTTTTTGTCGTATGACATTTCGTAAGACGTACAGGCCCCAGGTTTTCAGATTCTGTACGTATTATATACCTAATGCCCTTTTCTGGGAGTAATTGTTTGTCATTTGACAAGGAGACAGGAAACTTGATTCTGTATGTAAGTAATGGGTAATAGGACGCCTGTCATTGGCAAATTACAGTATGCAGAATTACCACCAAAATTGCTATGTCTCTGAGTCTCAGAGACTAGAATATATTTTCTTCCGATTTCGCATCAAAATTTTTTGAGATTTTTTCTGAATAATCACCGCAAGGAAGTTTGTTGTTTACAGCAACTAGAAAGTACACAAAGGTGAATCCCAATATTACAAACAGTTACGGCCCTCAGTAGTGCACCAGATAAAGGTAGTTTTTCAAAAACTAAAATCTTTATTTCTGAATTAAACCCTATGGTGTCACTACTCATTAGAATCGTCTCTTCGAGACGATTCTAATAAGTAGTAACATCATAGGATTTCGTGCTAAAAAGAGTGTGAAAATGTTGGATTTGTTGAAATAACTACCTCTTATCTGGAGCCCTACCTCAGGTCAGAGGGCTCTTTCAGGAGCAACTTTGATCTTGGTTTTCACTGTTTGCATCATAGGACAAATGTACTCTATGCATGTATACTATATACAAAGGATGCGTATACGTGTGACTAGAGTTCAAAGGGTTAAAGTACATATTATAACATATGGGCAGCAATGTAATTGCAGCCAATCCTTTACAAGTAATTATTATATTTTCCTAAAATATCTTGATGCCTGTTTATTTTGCCTGGATGAAGATGCCATAATGAATTTATCCAACAATAATAAGTTAATTGTCTGGATACATTGTGTTACTTAGATTTTGCTTTTAAAAAAAACCCTAAAAATTGGGGCATCTTATTATGACTGAACTATATAGCCTAAAACAAATTAATTGCTTTTATTACACAGTAGTTTTTTCCAAAATGACTGTAAACTGAATTGAAAACAGTGTAGATCCTGATCAGGGTTAACACTGTTCGCTCAAGCCTTTCTGTCCCAATACTTAGGGTCATTATTGTACCTTGAAGCTTCTCTTATAACTGCAACCTCCAGGGTATACTAATAGATAGTCTTAGTAGTACAGTGTTCCCTCTCTACAACGGCCCTCCCAACAGCGGTTCCCTCCTTATAACGACGATTGCTGCTGTTCCCCAAACAATAAAATTATGTCCAACCTTTTCACGACTGCACTATAGTCTACTTAAAATTGTCGTCGGCTGTTTTTTCTCAAATTTACACATTAGAAATTTTGACAGGAAAAAAACATAAATACGAGTGGCAAACAGTTTGAATCCAGTTCAGACGCCACGTCACGCGGCGTCTGATCTGGATTCAAGCTGTTTGCAAATGTAATCCAATTTCCCTCCCTACAACGACTCCCTCCGAACAACGCACATATTTTTAGTCTCCCATTGGGTGTCGTTGTAGAGAGGGAGCGCTGTAATGTTATACATACAATTAGTCCTATGGGGAAGATATTATTCTTTTCAAATTTATCCATGATTATGCCAAATCCGTTACATCCATTGCAAACAGTTTCGAGCCAGATCAGATGCCAGATAACATAAAAGGAGGTATTTGCAGAGTATTGGGTTAACAGTTTAGTGGATCGAAATCAAGCCCAATTAATTATCATTTGTGTGGCTTAATCTGGGTTCAACTTTGCAAAAGGCATAAAGTTAGAATTTGATGATTGACAAATCAAATTTATCCATGAAACATGACTGACTTTACCTAAATATCAATTCTCTATATGTTATCCTGCTTGTGCTACATTCTTAGGCTGGAGGCTTTAGAATAATCTCTAACTTATTTGTTTTTCTCCCAGCTTCAACCAGAATAGCAGAAGCTGGGAGCCACACAAATGGATTAGAGATTAGTCCTTAAGTCTTACCATGCTAGCAGGCCACTGTGTCCCACAGTGACCTTTGCAAACAGTTTGGATACAGATGAGATACTGCGTAACACGGTGTCTCATCTGGATCCAAACTGTTTGACATTCTGATCCTTTTTTAAAAAGAATTTTGAAAATTTCTGTTTGTAAAACACCGTAGTAGACAACAACTTTCGTTGCAGACGAAAAAATTACCCAGCGTGCAAAGAGTTAAGTCTCAATTATTGTTGTATGTGAATTCAAGGCTAAGACAGAGCACACAACAGGGCTGTCATAACTTGATCATAATTTTTTTTAAGATTTCTAAATGTTTATTTTTCAAGCGCTTTTACTTAAAGCAGGTTGAAAGTAAAGCAGAATGTGCCCTATGGCACATTCTGTTTCACTTTCAGCCTGCTTTAAAGAGGCTCGCAACCGGATTTAGCATTAAAAATAGTAATTTGTAAATATATGACATTGTCAAATGCTTATATAAATGGGTAAGATTTAGTTTTGGATAATAAATTCTGTTAATAAATGCATTTCAAAAAAAAAAAGGAAGAAGCTCTGGTGGGATTCGAACCCATGACCCTCCATGCGGAGACAAACATGAAAACAAAGGCAAACGCCTTAACCACGCGGCTACTGGGGCTCTGTATCTATATGGTAGCGAATTAACGTACTTGACTGGTAGCGATTGATTTATACATATTCGGCTCGGGTTTATGTCTGAGCATGTGTAGAGAAGCAACAACAACAACTATACCGCCAGCTGACGCTATAGAAAAACGATGGAAAATATCTATAAAAACTAAGATTCGGTGACGATTCTTGAGACTTTTTTTGGACTGATCATATTTTTTTAATGTCAGAAGCCAAATAATGCCACAAATTTGCTTTTATTTGAGTATTTTATTTTATTTTGACAAGTACACCATCCGGTTGCGAGTCCCTTTATTTAGCTACCATCTGCAAGGATAAATTCTGAAGATTTCGGAAAAATCCGGAGAAATGGCAGCCCTGAAAAATCCGGAGAAATGGCAGCCCTGACACCATGTCATATCCGGGGATAGTAAACAATTTGGAAAAACTTATTTTTCTAACAAAGCTGAACTTTGTCATATCGAATGAAAGCCGAAACTTACTGCATGCAAGGACTGCCAGACAAGATACAGTGGAGAATCTGTTATTCTTTCCCGTTTAAACGCAAACATATGCAAACGCAAAGCACTAAAACGTAGAAAAGAACAACTTTGTTTATCTTGGTGGCAAACAATTTGGAGCCTGATCAGACGCCGGGTTACCCGGCGTCTGATCTGGCTCCAAACTGTTTGCACTGCAAATAATAGTTTTAGCGTAAACGCGTTTATTGGGAAAGAATAACAGATTCTCCACTATAAGCCAATGAAGAGAGATTTGCATGCTGTATATAGACATATTGAATAGTTCCTCCAGGCAAATATACTGGTCTCTCATAAAGTCGTATAGAGATGCAAATATGTTACAGTATTGAAATGAATTCTTACTAAAGATATGCATAAAATCCATTTAGTGCTGTACACAATCAACAAAACAAAAAACCTGCCAGGGGTGTGTCTGGGCTTACGCACTCACGCACGTGCATAAAGTTAATTGACAAAGTCGAACATTTCAAAACGCTAAAAATGCAATAAAAACCACCACCTTACCCGGGTGAGGCATAAATAATATTTTTTTAAAGTGTCTTTAGTCTACTTCAAATTATACACAATGTATATAATTCACCCTCTGATAAGGTTTCAGGTTGTCCACTACTCAGTTTACTAGAATGTAGATTTTAGCTGGTAAAATTACCCATAACAATTTAAGGTGTTTCGTACAATTTTAAGTATTAGTGGCAGAATTTTGACATAGATTTATGTTAGTATTGTACCTGTTTCAGGCCCGTAGGAAGCAAAATTGGATTGGGGGGGCACACTCTATATTGGTCACTCAACATTGGGGGGGGGGGGGGGGGGGGGGGGCACCACCCCCTTGCCCCCCCTGTTCCTACGGGCCTGTGTTTTAAATGTGCGAAACGCCCCCAGAGCGCATCAGAGACCATCTAGAAATCAAATTTTTCCCAGGGGAGCATGCCCCCTAGTAACTGTGTGTACACTTATTGGTGAGGGTAGAAGTTAGAGGAAAATGGCCAGAAAATAATCTATCAAAAAAAAAAAAAATATGCAGTTCATGTTTTTTAGGAGTCGAATACTTGCATAAATGTATGGTAGGAATTTACCTGGTTTGGATGTGAAAAACGCACCAGAGACCATTTAGGAGTAAAATTGTCCAAAGTTGCATACACTAATTTTGTTTAGCTACGCCCCTGACGTGTGCCCCAATCGTATTTTTCTTCATACAAAAGGGGAGGTCAGGAGAGCAAGCATCTTTCTCTGTATTTTGATATGCATTTCTAGCACTCATTCAAAAGTGTAAATAAGTTTTGAAAATGCATGTACATGTATGTAAAACAAGTACAATAGAAGGTAAAATCAAGGGAAAGTAAACAGACAAAAGTGAAACATTAATAGAGGTAATGCAAATGCAGTTGGTAATATAAAAGGTGGAGGCAGGAACGCCTATATACGTTCCTGGTGGAGGGAAGGAGGAGGCTAATTAACACATGTCAGAGCCGTACGGACATAGTTGGTTAGTCAGGGAAAAGTCAAGGAATTTTGCTTCACAATAATTGTGGACATCCTGTTAATAAAATATTAACTAAAAATGATGTATGTATTTTATTACATCAAACAGCCGTATGTGCATTGTGAGGGGTATTTAGAATATAAAAAACCTTTCAGGGGTATTTAGAATATAAAAAAACTTTCTAAAACGATAGTTTAACTATCATTTTAGAAAGATTTTTATATTCTAAATACCCCTCAAAATGCACGTACGGCTTTCCAACGAAAAAAAATTTTCCCGGCGGAGCATGCCCCCGGACCCCCCTAGCCAGGGTGTGTACACTCAAAATTGGTCCAGACACGCCTTTTTGGGACATTTAAAGTTATGACTTTTAGTTTGTGGCTGAATAATTTATAAGGAGCTTTCTGAAGCTTAAATCTATATTATATAGTTCTGTCTTTGAATCCTAGTGATGTGTATACATGTCTTGTACCTATTAAAGAGACAAATTTAAATGGTTCCGCGGTCCTCTGCGAGGATGTTTCGATGAATACAAGTTTGACTGAGCACTGCGAAAAATTAATTATTATAAAGGAAAGTTAGATCAGCATCACAAAATTCATGGAACTATAGGACTGTTGCTTTAACCATTATGATGCAAACTGCCTTCTGACAATTTACACTTGTAACACACTGACAACAAGCTGATTGTGCTTAGTGACCTTTAATTAATGACAACACTGACGATAAGCTGGGAACATTATGGTGAAACACTGGTAACAAGAAAAAGATGTTTCTGATTATAGGAACTATTGTCAGTGTATTTTAGCTGCTGGCTAGATTATAGAAAGAGTCTGGAAACAAAATGGACAGAATTGTGAATGCTGGTAATACACTGACACTATTGTCAGTTTATTGCCAGGGCCTGGCGGATTGACACTCCAGGAAATGCAATAACAAGAAATATCTTTAACCCTTAGCCCGCCAAATAAATTGTCGTCTGCTATATTTCTCGTCTGCTTCAAGTTTCAAAGTGCTTCAAAGTTGCTCAAAATTGCTGAAAATGTTGTCCGAGTGTCAAACAGCTTGGATCCGGATGAGACGCCGAGTTACTCGGCGTCTCATCCGGATCCAAGCTGTTTGCATATGGAGCTATATGTCGTGATTGGCAGGCTAAGGGTTAATCAATTACCCCATAGACTGTTTCTAGTTTTGAAGACAGGTGACTACTTAAAGCAGGTTGAAAGTAAAGAAGAATGCGTCTTAAGGTGCATTCTGCTTTACTTTCAGCCTGCTTTAAGCTTTTATCTGCTAGAATATAGAAAATATTTCTCATGACTTTAATCTGTGACAGTATAAATTGGAACTATTTTCTTCAGTAGAGGAATTAATTAAAGCCGTAAAAAGATATATTTAAGGGGTAATGGTTTAAAACTTTGCTTCTAAAGAATGTTGACTGTAAACTATCAAATGACAAAACGCAATTCAAAAGGTGATATATTTCAATGATGACGTCAGACACTCGAGTGTCAAATAAGTTCACAGACTATTACAATTATCAGAACTGTCAACTCCTCAATACTGTGGCTTATACTTCGTAACATGTGAGAAATTGATGACATCAACTGTTTCAACACCATGCGACGTGCTTAAAATGCTGAATTGTCAATCTAAATTCTGAAACTGTTCAGGGCTTTTCTTTATGTTAAATTAAAAAAACAGGAAATGAGTAACAAACAGTTTGAATCCAGATCAGGCCCCACTAAATGTGGGGCCTGATCTGGATTCAAACTGTGTGCAAAGGTATTCTTTATTGATTGCCAGTGTTAAAAAAGGGTAAAGGTCTTAATTCCACCTGAGGATGGGCTGAGGATCAATAGCAGAATTAATCAATACAGAAAACCTCCACATATACAGCGGTACCACTAAATAATGATGAATTTACAGTCTTGAATAAAAGCTGACTGCTTAATACAGGACATAAGTAATGCAGAAAGCTCCTAAAGGAGCTTTCTGCATTACTCATGTCCTGCATTAGGCAGTATTCGGTCATTGGAGAATTATTTTATTGAAGTGGCTGATGTACATCATAAGGTTTAACGGTATTTAACTCTTTTGCATGCTGGGTATTTTTTTCTTCTGCAACACTGGTCGTCTGCTATTGTTCTAAAAATAGATTTTTTCTTAAATTTCTTCTCAAAACAGGGTCAGAGTGTCAAAAAGTTTAGATCCTGGTGAGACACTGCGTCATGCGGCGTCTCATCTGGATCCAAACTCTTTGCAAAGATATTCACTGTGGCACATATCTGCTGCTAGCATGGTAAGTCTCCAGTGTTAAGCTTGAGCATGGAAGATTAAGGTTATTGGATTTTTGTGCTAAAAGAGTCTATACCATTTTGCAATTAGAGGCTGTCTCTTGCTGTGTGATATGAGGGGAAATTTTCAGTTGATTACAAAATATGTAGCAAATTAAATGTAAGAGTTGTTAAATCTTGGTTGCTGTTGGTCTGACATGACCTTAATTGGTAATAGCAATCATTAAATACTGGGTTCTTCATATGATAACCCCTTTCTTCTTAGCTTGTATTCAGGGTTTATATGTGACAAATGACTGCTTAAAGCAACATGTAGAAATAAAGCAGGAATGTCCCTTAGCTAGGTTTCTGCTTTACTTTCAACCTGCTTTAGTACATTACCCCTTAAATATGCCTTTTTATTATGAAACTAATTTATTCTTTTGAAGACGAAAATATAAAAAATTGCACCATAAGAAATATTTTCTATATATTCTAACAGATGGTAGCTTAGACCAGGCTGAAAGTAAAGCACAATGTGCCTTAACTCTTTCCTCCCTGAAACTTTAAATGGACAAGTCCAGTTTCCATTTAAGTCTAGTCCATTTCTGACTTTTAAGGGTTGTTTTTGTCAATGTTTGGCATTATGGCAAACAGTGAAGACTCTGATCAGAGGGCTCCTTTCGGAGCCCTCTGATCTGGGTCTTCACTGTTTGCACAGGACAAGTGTACTATTCACATGTACACTGTTTGAAAAGGACGCCTATATGCAGATGGTAGCTTAACCAGGCTGAACGTTAACAGGGCTCCAGATAAGAGGGAGTAAACTGCACAAATCAAGCATTTTCTCACTTATTTCAGCACAAAATCATATGGTGTTACTACTCATTAGAATCGTCTCTTCGAGACGATTCTAATGAGTAGTGACACCATAGGGTTTAAAACAGAAATAAAGATTTTAGTTTTTGAAATACCCCCCTTATCTGGAGCCCTGCGTTAAGAACAATGTGCCTTAAGGCACATTCTGCTTTACTTCCAACCTGCTTTAAGTGGACAACTGTCTTCAAAACGAGAAATGGGTATTGAAATTACAATGGATTAATTAAGGAACCAACTTTCAGGGTGTATTATTAAGAACTATTTTCTATCACTCTTTAACAGGCCAGAATAGATTCTTAACATGAAAATACTTCATATATAATGGAGAATAGGTAAGATTTGACATGACATTTCTTTTAAGGAATGGGTTATTTGATGTGGCAGATAAATTATTGTAATAGCAGGACATCACAGTTTCCAATAATGACATTGTTAATTAAAAGTAATTGGGATTTCTGTGATAGGCTTGTCATCATGCAATTTTTATGTTAACAGTTTAACCCTTTCCCACATAGCATATCTCTAGTATTGAATATAGGTGTCCACTTAAAGCAGGTTGAAAGTAAAGCAGAATGCGCTTTAAGCGCATTCTGCTTAACTTTCAGCCTGCTTTAAGCTATCATCTGCTAGAATATAGAAAATATTTTGTATTATACATATTTATGAATGTATAAATTGGAACTATTTTCTTCAAGGCAAGAATAAACTGAATGCGCTAAAAGGCGCTTCTATGGGGGAAAGGGTTAACCACTTTGTATCCAGACAGAACCAATTATTTGAAATAAGAACTAAACTCTTTTTTGCTGAATTAATCAACATAAATTTTAACGCTGAAAATTTACCAAAATTAAAATACCCTTACTATACTGAATTTTAAAATGGACTCATTAGTTGACTGATATACAGTGCTCCCTTGAATTTGGATCCCTACATCGGCCCTCGGAACCAGGATTCCCTCCTTAAAACAATGTCTGCTACTGTTCCCCAAACAAGAACATGATGTATAAAGCATTCATTGCTGCAATAACATCTGCTTACAAATTATAATTTACTGTTTTTAGCTCACCTGGCACAAAGTGCCAAGGTGAGCTATTTTGATTGTCCTGTGTCGTCATCCGTCGTCCGTTCGTTCGTCGTCCGTCGTCAACAATTTCATTAAAACGACATCTTCTCCTAAACTACTGGATGGATTTTAACCAAACTTGTCAGGAATGATCCTTATATAGTCCTCTTTAAAAGTTGTTCAAATATTTTTGATCCGATGCATATCTAGGTCAGAGGAGCTAAAAATAGATCGTTTCAATAAAAACTTAAAAGATCTTCTTCTCTGAAACCACAGTACCCTTAGCTTAGATATTTTGCACAAAGCATCATCTACAGGTCCTCTATCAAGATTGTTCAAATTATGTCCCTGGGGTCAAAAATGGCCCCGCCCCGGGGTCACAAATTTACATAGAGTTATATAGTGAAATCTTCAAACCTCTTCTTCTCTGAAACTAATACAGCTAGAGCATTGCTATTTGGCATGGTCCAACTTCTAAAGGTACTTTACCAATATTGTTCAAATGGTTCCTGTCCGTTGCGTAACTAGGTCACGGGAACTAAAAATAGATTTTTTCAATAAAAACTTTAAAAATCTTCACCTCTGAAAGCACAGTACCCTGATCTTAGATATTTTGCACAAAGCATCATCTACAGGTCCTAGTCTATCAAGATTGTTCAAATTATGTCCCTGGGGTAAAAAATGGCCCTGCCACGGGGGTCACAAATTTACATAGAGTTATATTGTGAAATCTTCAAACCTCTTCTTCTCTCAAACTAATACAGCTAGAGCTTTGATATTTGGCATGGTGTTACTTCTAGAGATACTGTACCAATATTGTTCAAATTGTTCCAGTCCGTTGCATATTTAGGTCACAGGAGCTAAAAATAGATTTTTTCAATAAAAACTTAAAAAATCTTCTTCTCTGAAACCACAATACCCTGAGCTTAGATATTTTGCACAAAGCATCATCTTCAGGTCCTCTATCAAGATTGTTCAAATTATGTCCCTGGGGTAAAAAATGACTCCGCCCAGGGGTCACAAAATTACAAAGAGTTATATAGTGAAATATTCAAACCTCTTCTTCTCTGAAACTAATATAGCTAGAGCTTTGATATTTGGCATGGTGTAACTTCTAGAGGTACTTTACCAATATTGTTCAATTGATTCCGGTCAGTTGCATATTTAGGTCACAGGAGCTAAAAATAGATTTTTTCAATAAAACTTTAAAAATCTTCTCTGAAACTACAGTACCCTAGCTGTGCTTAGTTATTTGGCACTCAGCATCATCTAATCAGCAATTTGCACAATCATATTGTCATAATTTCTCAGCTTTCCATACATCAATGGTTCTTGGTGAGCGATTTAGGGCAGTATACGGCTCTTGTTTCTGAAAGTTACCGATTGGATTTTTTTGACTGAAGGAATATAGGATGAGTAACAAACAGTTTGATTCCAGATCAGACGCCACCTAATGCGGCGTCTGATTTGGGTTCAAACTGTTTGCAAATGTAAGTCAAGTCATGCTGAGCACTCTAAGGGGTTTTGAGTTTCCCTCCATATAACAACTGCCTCTGAACAGCACACACAATCTTTGTCTCTAATGTTGGGTGTTGTTGTGGCCAATTCCTGTGCATCACAACTCTTGTTGTTAAATAGCCGATTAACAACGGTAGAATATATATTATTTCTTAAATATACAAAGACTGTCCATATTTTTTATTTGAATAAACCCTGAACACTGGGTGTCATTTAGTTCTTTTTACTTACTATCAATCTTGTATCAAGCGACCACTCAATAGAAAACACACAATGATTGTGCAGTGTTTAATATACATGTATATGGTTGCTTAACTCTTTCCTGCCTGAAACTTTAAATGGACAATTCCAGTTTCCATTTTAGTCTAGTCCATTTCTGACTTTTAAGGGTTGTTTTTGTCAATGTTTGGCATTGTGACAAACAGTGAAGACCCTGATCAGAGGGCTCCTTTTGGAGCCCTCTGATCTGGGTCTTCACTGTTTGCATAGGACACGTGTACTATTCACATGTACACTGTTTGAAAAGGACGCCTATATGCGGGATTAGGGTTCAAATAGTTATTAATGCAGGATGTAAATTATTGATAATGCAGAAAGCTCAGATTGGAGCTTTCTGCATTATTTCTATCCTGTATTACCATAAGTAATGTATACTGACATTGGTCTCCACACTTTTTCCCTGAGTGCTTGTTCTCAATCACCTCTAGTGCAATGTTTTGGTATCTTTTATAGTTTACATGATTGTGAAGAGTATACTTGTCCTATACAAAGATCCTGATCTAACATAACTCCTACATTGTCAGCACTGTTTGTCATTTTACAATATATTGTAAAACAAACAGCCTATATAATTATAAAAGTAAAAAATGGGCTAGACTTTATTGAAAATCGTGATTGACCATTTGAAGTAAGCGGCAGAGGTGAATGAGTAAATACATGATTAAATTCTTAGCCTGCCACGCACAACTATAGCTCCATATGCAAACAGCTTGGATCCGAATGAGACGCCGAGTAACTCGGCGTCTCATCCGGATCCAAGCTGTTTGACACTCGGACAACATTTTCAGCAATTTTGAGCAACTTTGAAGCACTTTGAAACTTGAAGCAGATGAGAAATATAGCAGACGACAATTTATTTGGCGGGCTTAGAAGGGTTAAATTCTTAGCATGCTAGCGGGGGAATCGTGAATAAAATTATGTGAAAAATAGTTTTGATCCTCATAAAATGCCCTGCTACACAGCATCTCATAGGATCCAAACTTTTTGAAACTTTAGATCTGATCGTGTTTTGAAAAGAAATACAGTAAAACCTCGCTATTACGACCACTAAAATGAAGGCTAATTGATTGTATAATAGAGAGGTGACAGCATAAAGCAAGGTGACAGTGAAACAGAAAGCTCCTGAGGAGCTTTCTGTTTCACTGTCACATTGCTTTAAGCGGTCACCTATCGTAAACACACGAATAATTAACAAAAGTTTGTGGTCGTAATAGAGAGGTTTTACTGTATAGAACATTCTATTTTAAGAACAATAGCAGACGACCATTGTTGCAGACGAAAAAAATACCCAGCATGCCCAGAGTTATCTGTAGTAATTTGCATGTTGGGATATACCCTATACGGCTTTGACTATTGATTAAACCTTTGTATGCTGATTAATTACAGCATCTTTCAAAAATTATCATCTGCTTAAATTCTACAATTAATTCATACATTTATTAAAGATTTTTGGCCCAAATGACAAACTTTGTGTATCCTATCAAAATGGTTGTTTATTGGAGAAAGTCTGATTTGGATCCAATATGTTTGTAAATGCAAATCAAGTCAGCGTTAGCGCTTTAAGTTCAGTTTATTGCCATGTTGCCTGTACATGGTCTGTTCGTTTGATTGTAAAGGTGAGCCGATGTATAATGGAATTAGTTCTCAGATCTCGAGTGCTAGTGGAGAATATGTGCACTTTGAAAACAGTTAATATCTAATGTGATGCAATGATGAATTTGATCAGAATCCAAACTGTTTACCTGTTGGCTTTTTTTTCTGAAAATAGTTTTATAAATTTAATTTTTGAATATAGCAGGTGACAATTCTGATTCAGACGCCATTTTATCAGCGCTATAATAAATTTTAAGGATGCTGCATGAGCTGACAATTCTGCATACTCAGCAATTAATTTTTCTGCTCGATGACAATTTGACAGATGTTCGCAAACAGTTTGGATCCAGATCAGACGCCAAGGAACTTGGCATCTGATCTGGATCCAAACTGGTTGAAAATTAATAGGGATTTCTCTTAATGAATAGAAAATTGATATTTTAAGAAACAGACAATTTGATGACATGTTAAGGGCTAAGCCCGGCAGAAAGACTGAGTCATAATAATGTGACTGCCCCGGGTTAACATTGACAAGGTGCGTGCCAGTTGAACGCTGAGTGTGACGCGTGGAGTACAGTATGTTAATTCCTTGCATGCTAACAAAGATTTTGTGAATTGTTTATCACATTTGCAAACAGTTTGGATCCAGACTGTTTGACATTCAAGATACAATTTCTGCGAAGTTGATCTTAAAAATTAAACATTTATATTTAATAGACGTTGAAGATGATAAAATAGCAGGAAAGTTTAACTTAAGCATATGAAGTGTTAAGTTAGAAATGTTACGAGCTCCTTCGGAGAGTTTGACGAGGAAATAAATTAAGTGTTATTTAATTGTCGGATATATCTACTTGCCAAGTTGTTGGTACTGAATTGTACAGTGTATGGATGTAAAGTAAGATGTGTTTTTTTTATTGTAATGTTAAAAAACGTTATGTTATAATAAGTTATATATGTACATGTCATTTACAAACAGCGTACCTGTGAAGAGTACACTTGTGTCCTATGCAAACAGTGTAGATCCTCAGAGGAGTCGTTTGATCTGAGGGTCTACACTGTGTTTCATTTTCAAATATATTTAGAAAAAAAACATGTATCCCTGATTACGGGTAGTCAAAAGTTGACTTAACCCTTTCAACCCTTCAGCCCTCTGTAGAGATTAAAGATTACATAATTATGCAAACATTGTAGACCCTGATCAGAGGGCTCCTATAGGAGCCCTCTGATCTGGGTCTACACTGTTTGATATTTCATTGGCTTTTGTTGTCATACCAAAAATGGAACAGTTGACTGGTTCAAAGTACCTGTACTAGAAGAGTTCAAAATGATCATAAATACCCAAAAGAGAAATTAAGGGTTGAAAGGGTTAAAGACTTTTCCTCAGTCCTTTGATGGACTAACCCCCCCCCCCCCCCCCCCCATTGTCTGGATAGGTGTGAATTTTAACTGTCAAAGCATGCATCACATGCCAATTTATCTGGTGAGGCTCAGATTATACTCATGCTCTAGTGATTTTCAATGGTTATTTTTAACCAAACTATCAAATATATAAAGGTTGGGTCTCACACGAGAAGCTTCAATGGTTCTTTGCTACCCACATGTCCATAAGATCCATGCTTTTTGCAAGAAAATTGTCTGGCAAGGCGTTATGATTGAAAGGTCGTCAGGAGATGTCTTTAATAACAGAATTGTCTATGCTGTTTTTCAGGAAAGCTTCCTGACCTGCTGATAGAGAAAGACAGAGGTGAAGGTCACCAGTATGTGTACAAGTCCCTAGAGCGGTCACAGTCTGAAGCTGCCTTGCTGCAAGGTAAACGTCAACGCTCTTCCGTGACATCACAAGACAGTACAGACTCTCTAGAACTGCACAATATTTCCGAATGTTCAAAGGTGTATTTTGATTTATCTAAAGGCGAGACATTTGAAGAACATTCTGGAACAAATACCATATTTGCCACATCTAGGTCAAACTCTGGACGTTTTTTAGAGACCATACATCAGAATGAGGAATTACGTGTGGACGAATTGTCCTTGAACTACAGAGGTCAAAGGTCAGTGTCTATGGGAAGCACCTCCAGTATGGATAGTGTCGACGGAAAAGTTCACAGATCGATTAGTGAAGAAGACGGTAAGAGTCTAATTGATAATGCAAATTTACATTCCCAGTTTGAAACTTTTGCAAATTCTCTCAAAGAGAAGATTGTGAAATTGTCAGCCTGTGAGACTGAAGATGAAAGAATTTCCATGCTTGATGAGATAAATTTACTCATTGAGCAAGCATGGGCGATGTCAGCTATAGGGAGAGACCTGGCGTATGGTCTCAGTGCTATTGTACATCATGAGAAAGTGTTGGATATTGTCCTGAAAAATTGTACATCTAATTCTAAGCACTTGTTACTAGCTTCTCTGCGAGTGCTTGAGCAAGTGTTAACAACAAACAATAGAGAGTATGTGGCTGCCACCGGTCTGGAGCCGTTACTGAGGATGTGTGTTAGGTATAAAGAGGACAAGGAAATAGCACAGATTATAACTGGTATACTCGAAAGTTTGTTCAAGACATCGGAAGCCACCTGTGAGAGACTTATCGAGCTAGGGGGACTTGGAGTTATACTGTACTGGTGCCGTAGCCAGGATCGGTTAATCTTACGTCATTGTGCAATAGCCTTAGCTAACCTAGCGCTGTACGGGGGACCAGAGAATCACAGTCTCATGATCAACCACAAAGTCCCAGAATGGCTGTTTCCCCTTGCTTTCAACAAAGACGACATAGTTAGATATTACGCATGTTTAGCAATATCTGTGCTTGTAGCCAATAAGTATGACAAGAAAATAGAGGCAGCGGTCCTTAATTCTGGGACCCTGGAGCTAGTCCTGCCATTTATAAACAGTCACACACCCATGGAGTTTGCCCAGATGGACCTGTGGCACAGACATGGGCGATCTCAAGATTGGCTCCAGCGACTGGTTCCTGTATTAGACAATAAGAGGAAAGAGCCCCAGGCTCTGGCTGCTTTCCATTTTGCCATGGAAGCTGGGATCAAGTCAGAGCAGGGCAGGAAAAAGGTGAGTATTACCCATAGGCACAGACTTTTTATGCTTTAAATTATTCCTCCACTGAAGAAAGTAGTTCCAATTTACACAGTCATGAACATGTACCATAAGAAATATTTTCTATATCTTAGCATATAGTAGCTGAAAGCAGGCTCACTCATGTGAAGTACAGTAGAATGCACCTTAACCCTTTACCCCATAGAAGCGACTTTTAGCGAATCTGATTTATTCCTCCGCTGAAGAAAATAGTTCCAATTTAATCAGTCATGAATATATATTATAGGGAAAATTTTCAATATATTCTAGCACAGGATAGCTTAAAGCAGGCTGAAAGTAAAGCAGAATGCGCCTTAAGCGCATTCTGCTTTACTTTCAACCTGCTTTAAGTAGTAACCTATTTTCATTTCTAGAAATAGGCTATCAGGTAAAGGGTTAAGGGGCATTCTGCTCTAGTAGTAATTGCTTTCAACCTGCTTTAAGTGGTCACATGTCTTCAAAACTAGAAACAGACAATGTCTATTGGGTAAAGTGTTAACCCTTTTCTTTTAACCCTTTACTTCATAGAAGTGCCTTTTAGCAGCTACTTTTTCCTCATAGAGATACCTTTTCATGTTTTACTTATTGCTTTGTTTAAAAAGTTTGCTTTGCATTCTGACAGGTGAATGCTCCAAGCAGGATGAAAGTTTTCAACCAGCTTTAAGTGATCACCTGCATCATTTTCTTCAAAACTAGAAATAGGCTATGGGATAATGGGTTATCCCTTTACCCCATAGCATCTTTCTTGTTTTTAAGGCAGTTGAGCACTTAAAGTAGGTTGAACGGAAAGTAGAATGCACCTTTAGGCGCATTCTGCTTTACATAAGCCTGCTTTAAACCCACCATCTGCTAGGACACGAATAACACTTCTTTTGGTACATGTTTATGAATGTATAAATTTGAACTATTTTCTTCAGTGGAGGAATAAATCAAATGCCCTAAAAGGCACTTATAATGGGGAAAGGATTAAATTGGTAATTTATACAAGTAGATTTTCATGCTTTAGGTAGTCACCTGCCTTTAACACAGTCTGGTAGAGGTCACGCAAATGTTCGCTTTTGGCTATATGGTAGAGATGGTTAACCAAGTCTGTTTTCACAAAAGTCTTAGAATCACTTTCCCTGTTTTCAAATGGTTAACAGAAAAAAAATCTATCTTGCTTCTAACAAACCCAATCACATAACTCACACAAGTCTAATTTAGAGAAGATTGGAACCGGGAAAAACCTGTGGTTAGAAAGTTAGAGTAATTGTCAAATACTTGATTGAATGCATTTTAAATCTTGGAGCGCTACAGTGGAGAAGACGTCATTCTTTCCTGTTTAACACATTTAACCCTAGCGACGAGTATACTCGTCATTTACAACAGTGTATCTGTGAGGATTACACTTGTCCCATGCAAACAGTGTAGACCCTGATCAGAGGGCTCCTTAAGGAGCCCTCTGATCAGGGGCTACACTGTTTGTCATTGTGAAATAAATTGTTAAAATCAACCCTAAATATAGTCAAAAATAGACTGGAGTTATATTGAAATTGGAGTTGTCAATTTAAAGTTTCAAGGGTTGAATGAGTTAAATGAAACTAAATTTTGGAAACACACATACAATTATACTGCAATAACATGTAAAATGTAAAAAATTGCGTCTTTTGGAAATTTGTAGATAAGCAGAGTATCCGAGTAATTACCCAATTGAAATTGGTGAAATACCCAATTATTTCAAAACTAATGGGTGACAGTACCCGACAAAAGCAAAAGGAAACCCAATTATTTGAAAG
Source organism: Gari tellinella (assembly GCA_922989275.2). NCBI lineage: Eukaryota > Metazoa > Mollusca > Bivalvia > Cardiida > Psammobiidae > Gari > Gari tellinella. The sequence goes on along the minus strand of OV277868.1, from coordinate 78,856,136 downwards.
TGATTGCTTAAAAAACAAATAAATACTCAAATGCTTTATAATTTCATCAGGTTATCAACTGAGCTTTTACTTTAGTCAAATGTGTGTTAACAAAAAGTTGCATATAGAACTATGTAAGGTAAACACTGAAAATCATTTTTAGACAGTTATCAACAATGACCCTGAATGAACTGTTGAAAGGACAAGGATAAGAAATCCAAGTTTATTTTCCTACTGATACCCAATTATATTACAAATCATGGAGTTCTGGACTGCGGATACCCAAATGAATTAGAAACCATGGGGTTGTGGTCAATGCAATACCCAATGCATTTTCCAAAAAAACCTATTCCTCCAAGACAAAACTTATCTACAACTCTGGGAAAATATTGAAATGATGGTTGCTTTTCTCTGAGAACAAACAAACATTGGGCTACCTGGTGTCCAATCCTGGTTCCAAGCTGTTTGCAATGGAAATTTTTATTTTAGAGCAAACATTTTTATGGACAAGAATAAATTGTCTATGATTAAACTCCAACTTACTGAGCTGCAGTTTGACTTAATACATTTAAAAACATTTGGACCAAGATCAAATTCCAAACTGATCAAGATCCAAACTGTTTGTCACTGGTGAAGAACCAGTCAATAATATGGTTTAAAACAGATTTCCATTTTAGAGCAGACATTTTTTTATTCAGGATTCAAAAGGTTAAAGTAATATAGCTAAAGTCAATTAAGTGTTTCCATAATAGAAGTGAGGATTTATTTCACACAAAACAGATATACAAAAGACCATAGATTTGAAAGCTCAGTACGTGTTCCATGGCAACCAATTTTTAATCTTCTAAAGTGTTCACAATAGAGATGGTATAGGATTTCAGAAATAAGCCGAGCTTCACAATAATTTAACCCAATTCATGCTATACCCTCTTGAAATAAAGTCATTATCATTATTATCATTATTATAATATTTGCAAGCTGCTAATATATTGATGCTGTGGACTCCAGATAAGGGGAATATTTCAAAAACTAAAAACTATATTTCTGCATTAAACCCTATGCTGTCACTACTCATTAGAATCGTCTTTTCAAAAGGAGCCCTTTGATCTGAGTCTACACTGTTTGCTGATTTAGAGCGGTATTTATGAAAACTACCCAGAATTCCATTGAGTAGACTGGTTCATGTCTTGGTAACTAAAAAGATCCACAAGGGAAGAGTCACTTGAAAGAGTTCATTTTGACATTATCAGATACATGAGTTTGTTACTATTATAAGGTATTCCATGAGATTGAAGCCATAGAGCCCCTGAAGAAGGTTGCAAGTACGAGCCCAAACCCAACGGCCTCTCGGTTGGCCCAGGAGGCCCTGAAGATCCTTGGAGAGGAGCTGCCCCACAAGTTGTCCCAGAGTGTTCCCTTATGGTCTGTGGAGGACGTCATATTCTGGGTCTCACAGGTAAATACTTCCCAGTGATTAACCCACTACTCCATAAATATGCCTTTCTACACCTTTGATTTATTCCTACACTGAAGAAAATAATTCCAATTTATCCAGTCATGAATATGTGCCAGTATTGAAGATTTTGCAGACAGTTTGGATCCTGATCAGGCCACACAAATGTGGAATCTCATCAGGATCCAAACTATGTATCATCCTGATGGTATTTCCTAAAATATACTAAAGTAATAGATAAATTTAGACTTTTAACAGAATACATTTTTATCATGATCCAAAACCTTTGTCACTCATAGTATTTCTAATATTTCTAAATTCATACTTTTAGCTGCAGACATTTTGATTGGGCGTCATTTATTTAGTAAAGTGGTTATATTACCATGTGCCAAAGAATAATGTTATTTCTGACATGCAGGAGCTACAAAGCTGTCACACAGATTTGTGTTTGGCACGCAAGGTTTATATGGAATAATATTCCATTAACCCCTTGTATGATGGTTATTATGTCTGTGTGATTCAAGCTCCAGTCTTCTGAGTGCTGAGTGCTTTCCCATAACTCAAAAGTGCAAGTATTTGAGTGAGTTGGCTGCTTATAGCAGGATGAAAGTTTAAAAGAAAGTTCATTAACCCTTTACCCCATTATTGTTTCTAGTTATCAAGACAGATGACCACTTAACCCTCATCCGGACCTTGCAAAAACTTCCGTTTTGAGACTTTTGGGGTCCATTGGACCCCACTGTGCATTTTTGTTATTTTTCTAAAGCAAGATGGGCATTTGAAACATAACTGGTGCCGCATTATAATTTGATGTGTTTATGCTATATGGTGATGATAAAACCGAAATGTTGCTCTCACTGTTACCATGGCAACCTGCGACCATAGTAACACAAAAAACTCAGTTTTTTGCTCTAAAATCGAATTTTATCTAATAACTTGTGCAGAAAAATGTACAGATTGGGAAATGTGGACATATTTATGACTAGATATACATTTTGTTACATTAATGGTGTATCTTGTACAAAACTATGCAAATATTTGAAAGAAAATGACAAAAATATGGTTGGGGTCCAGTGGACCCCAAATAATATTTATGCATATTAACATGGGTTACTATACAACTGTTAACCACGACTGACTTAAAAACATTATTAGTGGAACACATGTAACCAAAACAGCGTCCAAGCTGAACAATATCGTCAATTTCCTACGACCATCATCAATTCATTAATTTTTATTCATGAATGAAATAACAAGAAATTGTATCAAACATTAGGTTAAGCCACTGCTGAACAAGCGTTTGCCATACATCCTAAATGGAGCATGTTTGTCTAATGTGTGTTTTTCTTCCCCTGTAGCTATATATATCTGAATCTGATATACTGAAAAATGACAATAAATCATTGAAATAGATGTCTTAAATAACGACCGACCAGACCTCGTTGGCCAACGATCAATAGGGTCAAGGTCAAAGGTCAAGGTCGCCAATCTTGGCCCATGATTGCTATTGAAACTTCCAGAAAGGACCAGAACCAAGAATAATACAGTTTACTTATTTGAATCTTGAAATGATTTCGATAATTTGAGGTCGGATAGAATTGTATTCGTTCCATACAGTGTGATTCCCTTGAATCGCGGTTTGCGCTCCGGGGTTATAATATCCAAGGGAAGTAACTCAACCACAAGATCATGAAATATATAGTTTGATATGTACAATTGAGGAACAGTATTGTCGGGGCTATCTAGTATTCAATAAATGCCATTATTGTAGTTGTAAACAACAAGGAACGGTTTTGAAATGACCTGAACTACATTTTACTTACCTTTAGAATTCTGGGGTCCGGTTGGACCCCAGAAGTGTTTTGAAAATAAAATCTATGCGAATCGACCTATTAAGTACGTATTTCATAGAAGTGTCAAAAACAATCATAGGAACAATGTCTGAAAACGTCATAAGCGTCATTAGGCAGATTAATTTTTTCTAGCAAAAATAAAGCCGCTGGGGTCCAATGGACCCCAAAGGTCCGGATGAGGGTTAAAGCAGGTTGAAAGTAAAGCAGAATGCGCCTTTTGGCGGGAAAATATTCCTATCCTACATCAAAAAAATGAGTGGTGGATTACTTTTCTCCCATTTAAATCAATTTAAAACATGATATAAATAACGAAATAATTACAGTTTCTGTGCACTCTTTTCTGCCAAAACACAACATTGTTTATAGTAATGTCATCAGAAATGACGTCATTAGTTACCCGCGTCATGCAGCGCTTGCGGTAAAGCTGGGCAAACAATTAAAGAAGTCATGTGGTATGGAGGATAGAGTTATTCCCCAGTGGGGGAAATCTCTATCCCACATGGGCGAAAATGGGAGAAAGGTCAGTCTTTGTGATTGTTATATTCTATTTACAGATTGGGTTTGCCTACTATATTCCATACTTCAAGGACTGCTAGGTAGATTGAGATTTACTGTTGATCTTTGGGACATGTTTTCTGTTTACTACTATATTCCATACTTCAAGGACTGTCAGGTGTTTTCTATATTCTATACTTCAAGGACTGTCAGGTGGATGGAGATTTACTGTTAAGGATTACTGATGAAGATCTGGTAGACAGTATCAAGATGCAGTCAGCCTTTGTGATTGTTATATTCTATTTACAGATTGGGTTTGCCTACTATATTCTATACTTCAAGGACTGCTAGGTAGATGGAGATTTACTGTTGATCTTTGGGACATGTTTTCTGTTTACTACTATATTCCATACTTCAAGGACTGTCAGGTGGATGGAGATTTACTGTTGATCTTTGTGACATGTTTTCTGTTTACAGATTGGGTTTGCCTACTATATTCCATACTTCAAGGACTGTCAGGTGGATGGAGATTTACTGTTGATCTTTGTGACATGTTTTCTGTTTACAGATTGGGTTTGCCTACTATATTCCATACTTCAAGGACTGCTAGGTAGATTGAGATTTACTGTTGATCTTTGTGACATGTTTTCTGTTTACAGATTGGGTTTGCCTACTATATTCCATACTTCAAGGACTGTCAGGTGGATGGAGATTTACTGTTAAGGATTACTGATGAAGATCTGGTAGACAGTATCAAGATGCAGTCAGCCTTAGTCAGGAAAAGGTAAGGTTAACCCATTCCCCCATAAATAGGCCTTTTTACGCCTTTAATTTATTCAATCTAGTGAAGAAAATAGTTCCAATTTATACTGCTACAAATTATTAGAATCATAAGAAATAGTTTCTATATTCTAGCAGATAATAGCTTAAAGCAGGCTGAAAGTAAAGCAGAATGCGCCTTAAGGGGCATTCTGCTTTACTTTCAACCTGCTTTAAGTGGTAACCTTTCTTCAAAACTAGAAACAAGCTATGGGGTAATGGGTTAACCCATTACTCCATAGATGTTTTATGTCTCTTATCAAAATTGTTGCAAACTGTGCCACTGGCCAGCCTTAGTTGTCTGCTGTCAATTCTTGTTTATAAGTTGAATTGTCCATTTGAATAATTCCAGGGTTAGAAAGTTATTTTTGCCAACGTTGCCAATGGCTTGAATCATAATTGGATGAGATTCCAGTGACACTTTCAAAGCAGATGCATCTCTGCTAGTGACAGACTTACATTACCATACATATTAAGGTCTACAGTCAAACTTGAATTAAGTCATTACCCAATGAACACACCTTTTTACGCCTTTGATTTATTATTCTACGGAAGAAAAAATTCCCACATTAAACAGTAGCATAAGAAATACTATTTTCTAGCAGATGGTTGCAACCTGCTTTAAGTGGTAATTTTTCTTCAAAAGTAGAAATAGGCTAGGTAAAATGGGTTAAGTCATCACTAAATAAAAAAGTATAACAGTCTTCAAAAGACAGGTGACCAATATTGACAGCTTAATGCAGGAAAAAAGTAATGTAAAAAGCTCCTAAAGGAGCTTTATGCATGCTTTTTGTGCAGCATCAATTAATAACTTGTTCTAAAGACTGCAAATGCATTGTCTCGCCATTGGTTGCTTCATACTATTTTGACTGTATTGTGTATCATAAAATGCATAAAAAATGCTTGTTTTGTTTATCAAGATTAAATCTTGTCTGTAAAAGAAAGCTTAACTCCTTTAGGAGCTGTCTGATCTTGGTTTGCACTGACTTCAAATCGTGTCAATTATACACTTAGTCAGTACAGTGGGGAAGACCTTTTTCTCTCCCAATAAACTTGTTTACTTTAAAACTATAATATTTCCATTGTAAACAGTGTGGCGCTAGATTAGATGCCAGATGACCCTGTGTCTGGTCAGCCTCCAACCTGTTTGCCACTCAAATGAGAATAAATCATGAGAAATTTAAAAAAAATAAAGACATTTTCTGCATTTCAGTGCATTAAATGGATTTGGGTTATATTTGCATTTAACCCATTACCCCTTAGCCTGTTTCTAGTATTGAACATAGTTGACCACTTAAAGCAGGGTGAAAGTAAAGCAGAATGTGCCTTAAGGCACATTCTGCTTTACTTTCAGCCTGCTTTAAGGTAGTACCTGCTAGGGTATAGAAAATATTTCTTATTTTACATATTCATGACTTTATAAATTGGAAGTTTTTTCTTCGGTGGAGAAATTGATTAAAAGCATAAAAAGGCGTATTTATGGGGTAATGGGTTAAATAGGAAAGAATAATGCATTCTCCACTGTAACAAGAGAAGGGTCAACATTAACCCATTACACCGTAAATACACCTTTTTACGCCTTTAATTTTTTCATGTTCCAATTTATACAGTAATGAACATGTACAATAAGAAATATATTCTATATATCCTAGCTAGCAGATGGTAGCTTAAAGCAGACTGAAAGCAAAGCAGAATGCGCCTTAAGGCGCATTCTGCTTTACTTTCAACCTGCTTTAAGTGGTCATCTATCTTCAAAATTGGAAATAGGCTATGTAGTAATAGGTTAAAAGAAAGGCCTGTTGTATTTCAGGGATTGGCTTCGACAAAACATTGTGGCTATACTAACATAATAATTAGTCTCCATGGAATTTATATATTGTATTGGAATTGTTAGCCTCCTGCTGTCTCTTGCTATAATAGTATAGCATCTACTTCAAAATGGTTGTCTGCTGGGTTTTGTTTTCTTCTTCAAAATAAGGTTTAAATTTTGATTGAAGAAATCAAATACAATTGTCAAATAGCTTAGATTGTGATCAGATGCAAAGTTATATGTACATGCAATAGGGACTATTTTGGTGAAATGCCTGGCTTAATCGAGGGAGTTACTCCCCTTGAAAAATAAGCCAATAGCAACTTTCCAGCAAAAAGCCATTGATTTAGGTTACATAGAATATATAGGGAATTGTTTTTTGTAACTGCAATAAAACCATTATTATTCCAATCACAATATCCTCCCCGTTATGAGTTGAATGGTCTAAATCTACACTTTATGATGGTATATTTTGTTTAAGATAATATTTCATCTTCAACAGAATTTTTTTGATTATTCAAACAGTAAAGTGCTGCCTATATATTCTTATACGAATATGCAAAAAAGTGGGAGGGTTGTACATTTCTTGGATCTTAAGGTACTTCGCATGTGCGCTTAGTTTCCATACAATTGTTGTGAAACTTTTCATGAAGAATGAAAATAGGCTTAGAATTAATGTGTGAAAATATAAGCAAAATCTATCGTGTGGTTTGTCTTTAAGGTCTCTTTTTCTGACAAAAACCTGGAATTTTGATGATTTTATTTTTCTCAAAAATAAATAAAGCTAATGACTATTAGTCTGGCCCAATAAGAAGTCCACAACATTCATTACAAGAAAAGCTAAAAACATTTTGAATAAAGGTGTTCAGAAAGATGTTATCAGCTATTTAAATTTTGCAAAATGCTAAACAATTGAATTACAAAAAACTGACTCATTCAATGTAAATTTTGTTTCATTTATTTCAAATATATGGTTGATGAAACAGTTGGTCAGAAAATATTACAGTCAGGATTTGTTGTTATAACAGATTTTCTTATTAAAATGGGGGCAATTTGAAGTTGAGATACAGTTACTTGCCTTAAAATTAGAATGCGCTATTATTTATTCACGGACTTGCATACAAGGTTAATTCTATTGTTTAAACATAATAATAATTGGCAATGTTGATCTTGAAAAGGTTGACGTATTGATAAGCTTCAATGTGTGGCTTTATAGTTCGATCAAATCGTGTACATGCATACCGATTTTATTGACTTGTAAGTCATTAAATTAAAACGTACATGTAAGTGGACATATAATTGGACCGTATATAACATCACTTATTCTAATCAACAAAGACTAAACATAAGTTTATTTTTGTTCATGTCCCTTGATTACTGCGTTATGGATTGACAAGTCAATAAATAGGACACTTAAAAAAAATATTTGGATCGGATGGGTCTCGAACCTATGACCATTGAATTTTTAGTCAATCACTCTGCACACTGCGCTATGAAGGATTATACTAAATAGTATCAACATTTTCCTTTATATAAATTTTCTAGTATAAGCACGTACGGAAAAAGTCTATGTTGCCAAGACGCATATCCGCTTGCCCGCAAGACCGACTTCCGGTAGCGAAAGGCCTTAAAAGCAATTTATTTATCAAAATTAAATATCCGCCTCGTTATGAGTAAATTGAGAAAACATTGTTCTTTGATTCTAACGATATATATTTCAGAAAAATAGATTAGTGTCTTGTACAGTATTTTTTAAGTTGAATTACACTATATTTCATGATTTCAAGCTGTTACACTCTTTAATCCTACGGAAATTACCGACCGTAGCATTATCATTGGGTGACCCCCCCCGGCGCGGTATCATAAAACTGCCAAGGGAAAGGATATATTATCTGTCATGTATTTAAATAAAGGGAGAAAACCGCAATGCGTATTTCGGCTTCTTTACTAGGTCTTTAAGGGACGCAATCCAGTGATTTTACTCAAAATAGTTGCTAATGTGTATGTGGTGCCTGTTCTGGATCAGAACTGTTAGCGAATTTCAGCATAACAAGAGAAGCATTTAATTGTTAACTCTTTGAATTAATATTTAAACATTATGTACCTTATGAAATATTTTCTATATCTTAGCAAATTTCATAGCTTAACCCATTAATTTATACATACACATATTTACGCATTTAATTAATTCCTTCGCTGTTGAAATAGTCCCATTTGATACAGTAATGATTGGGCATAAATATTTTCTATATGTTAGAAGATGCCACCTTAAAGCCGGCTGAAAGCAGAATGGGCCTTCTGGTATCTGCTTAACTTTCAGCCTGCTTTAATTTTTAAGTGGTCACCTGTCTTAGAAAATAGAAATAGGCTATTGGGTAATGGGTTGTGGAAAGACACATTATTCTTTTCTTTCAACCTGCTCTAAGTGCTCACCTGTCTTCAAAACTAGAAGCAGGCAAGTGGGTAATTGGTTAATATCTGTCTTAATAATGTTTTCTTCAGATTTCAAAGAGAACTGCGAGAATTGAAAATCTCTTCCGACTATTCATCATGTGACCCTACAAAGTTGGACAATTGGATGAGTGAATTGTCGCTAGATCTGAGTCAGTACACATACCAACTACTGCTGTCTGGGGTAGACAGACCCTTCCTCAACCAAATGTCCGAGGAACAACTGAAGACCGACTGTCATCTCACCAATGGAATCCACCGCTCCAAGATACTTCAGCAAGTCCGAGGTATTTTTTTACCACTGGTGACCACTTAAAGCATGCTGAAAATGAAGCAGAATGCACCTTAAGGCGCATTCTGCTTTACTTTCAGCCTGCTTGAAGCTACCATCTGCTAGAATTAACATTGTAGAATATATTTCATATGGTGTAATTGTTATGACTGCATAAAGTGGAACTATTTTCTTCAGTGAAGGAATAAATTATATATACAGTCAAACTTGCTGATGCGACCACGTGTATTAAACGACCTTTGTGTTAAGCGGCCGGTTTGAATCCCGCCGGATCGTTTTTACTATATAAATTGAGTGTATTCAACGACTTTTGCCTAACGTGACCAGCGACCGGTGTTTTTTCGTCCCAAACAACACTTTTCGTTTTATTAAACGACCGCCTCGAGGTTAAAAGGTCATAATTGATCAATTATGTCCAAACATTTGACATCTTTTCACACTTATTCGCAATTAAGATCGGTGTTTCTCAATTTCATGAAAGGTGTGAAAAAGTACGCAAAATCGAAAGTTATTTTTTACGGGAAACTTCGACAAACTCCGTCAAGCACGGAACTGAAGTAAATTGTTTCGAAATCGATTGCCGCTATGAATATTCTTATAGGAATCTAAAGGTTTGACATCTATTAATTTGATTCCGTAGACCCTCTGCTGTTTTTATGGCAACTTCCTTTCAACGCCAGTTTGACAGCCATTTTTTGTTTTGAAGAATCACCCATACGTCACATGTGAAGTTCTCGAGAGGGTGTGTCGGAAATCCCGTGTTTTATTGGTTGGTATCTTGTAAACAAAGAAACCGTATTCCAGCCTTTTACGTCCGGGCTATACCGAATAATAACGAGCCATATCACGTTGAAAACACCGGTTCTCGTCCGATCACCGAAGTTAAGCAACGTAGAGCCCGGTTAGTACTTGGATGGGTGACCGACTGGGAATACCGGGTACCGTAGACTTAAAGAAAAGTCCATTCAACAATCGGCATGATGCTGACAATTGTCCCAATCCTGAGTTAGAAGGTAGCCCAAGTTTGTGTTTTTTCGCGCATGCTCCGTCTCTCAATTATTCACGGAATACCTGCTAACATAGTAGGAACCGAAATCTATAAATAGTAACAAAGATCATTTTCCTCGAGAATCATGTCAATTTCTCGGCGAATTAACGCACATGCTATCTGTTAATTTGACATTGAAATAGGGAATCGTATATCAGCGTTTTTATTGTGCTATTGATAAATTCGTACATATATCAGCGTTTTTATGCAATTACGGATAAAAAATTGATTGATATTAAAATGTAAAAAGGGTAAGTTCAACTGTATGGACTATGTCAAGTTATTCAATTCAGATTAAGGACGAAAAAGATAACAACCCAAATCAATCATGTTTTATTCAGCGGTTATTTTATTCAGCGACCACTTTAGAGCCGTCCCTTGGGTGGTCGCTTAATACAAGTTTGACTGTATAAGCATATGGAATAATAGGTTAAAAAGTCTTTCTTTCATAGCTTAGTTTCAGTGTTTTAGATATGTCATTACTTAAAGCAGGCTAAAAGTACTTCAGCTATTAACCTGCTTTTAGTTGTATATTGATGCTTTTTGAAAACAGTGTAGACAGTCAGATCAGACATCTCATACTGCAATAATTCTTGTCACCACTAGTCTTGAAAAGCAAAACTTTAATCTTGTTTTGTTCCATCATCCTAGTTTGACAGTTTTGGAATTATCGTAAAAAAAGGGGTCTACTTGGAAAATGCTGTCTTCTATATATCGCTAGAAATCATCTTTGTGTTATCTGTTTGCTGTATAGGCGTACAATTGTATTGTCTATTTCAGAGGAGATGATGAAGAGTACATGTACCAAGTCTAGCAATGACCTCACGGACGCTGGGGACACATACACAACTGGAAAGAGTATTGACGCCTTCATCAGCTACCGAAGGCTGAACGGAGCGCAGCTCGCCAGGTAACACCAGAAACAATCCCAGGGATCCAGATAAGAGGGAGTGAACTGAACAAGTCCAAAATTTTCTAAATCCTTTCAGCATCAAATCCTATGGTGATACTACTCATTAGAATCGTCTTGAACAGATGATTCTAATGAGTAGTGACATCATAGGATTTAATGCAGAAATGAAGATTTTAGTTCTCCAGGTAACAATATCTTATAAATACCAAAAGCAATTCCATGGCTCCAGATAAGAGGGAGTAAACTGAACAAGTCCAACATTTTCTCACTCATTTCAGCACCAAATCCTTAGGTGTTTCTACTCATTAGAATTGTCTCTTTGAGATGATTCTAATGAGTAGTGACACCATAGCATTAATGCAGAAATGAAGAATTTAGTTCGCCAGGTAACAATGTGTTATAAATACCAAAAACAATCCTATAAAAAAGTAGTGCAAACCTGGATTTTATCAATATATTTTTAGGCTTGTGAATCAAAAATAATCTCTAATAGGACTTGGATTGTCTCCCGGCTTGTATCATTCTGGCAGAAGCTGGGAGCCAATCCAAATGTTAGAGACTATTCTTGAATCTCATTATCTTACGAATGTGTAGGTGAATTCTGTTTATTGGACAATCTCACAACTTACTTAACCCTTTCCCTCATAAATAAGTCTCTACGCCTGTAAGTTCTATAACTAACCTCCACTGAAGAAAATAGTTCCACTTGATACAGTCATGAATTTGTACCATAAGAAATATTTGCAATATCCTAGAAGATTGAATCTTAAAGCAGGCTGAAAGTAAAGCAGAATATGCCTTAAGGCACATTCTGCTTTACTTTCAACCTGTTTTAGGTTGTCATTTTTTTTAAGAAGAAGAAATAGGCTATGGAGTAAAGGGTTAATATTAATACTATATTACAGATTTGAGATTTTACTGTTGTGTTATTTACAGCTTGTTGAAAGTTCACCTACAGCTTCGTGGTTTCTCTGTGTTTCTTGACATTGAGAGACTGAGCGCTGGCAAGTTTGATGAGGGTTTGCTGACTAGTATCGCCCAGTCTAAAAACTTTATTCTGGTCCTCACTCAAGATTCCCTCCATAGATGTATAGGAGATCATATGAAGAAGGACTGGGTCCACAGAGTGAGTAGCAATACTTAAGATTCAGTTAACCATGATTTCCCCCATTGAATCGCATTTTAGAAAGTTTAATTTATCCTGAAGAAAATCAATTTTTATAGTCTTGAACATGTACCATGATTTACTCCTCCTATATACTAGAAGATGGTAGCCTAAAGAAGTCTGAAAGTAAAGCAGAATGTGCCATAAGACTTCTTTAGGCTACCATCTTCTAGTATATAGGAGGAGAAAATCATGGTGTAATAAAGAAACTAGGTTGTTGAAAACATCATCTCCATTGATTTCCATATGATTAACATAGAAAGCAATGGAGATGGTGATTTCAACAACTTAGTATCAGTATCACACATCTGTCATTTTACTAAGACTCAAAATAGCTGAACAATTCTTAATGTTTAATAATCATTAATGATTTCTCTTTAAAATGGTAGCATGTCATGGTGATTTGAAACACAACCAATAGTTCAAATCACCTTCCTCTGTATTTAACTTATAATTACAATTACCTCGTGACACCCCTGAAACTTCTATTGGACATTTCCTGTTTCCAATGTATAAGTCAACCCCATTTCTGTCTATTCAGGTGTGATTTGAACAATATATTGTAAAATGACAAACAGTGGAGACCAATCATCATACACCTCATTTTGCATAGCTATATCATGTCTGTTCTGTTATAATCTGCTTTATATACTTTCTGTCTGCTTAAAATGATCTCCTGTCTTCAAAACTAGAAACAGGTCAACCAATTTTCTATTTTGATCACCTGCCTTAATAAAATAGCCCTGATCAAATTCTCTCATATGATTTAAATCCAACTTTTTAAAATACAGTATAACCTCTGTTATCCGACACCCCATGGTTCCACGTTAGTAAGTCGGTTAAGAGAGGGTGTCGGTTAATGGAATTATGCCTACATTCACAAGTTTACACACCCAAAGATTCAGTCCATTTTTCGCTGCGAGGGGAATTCCTCGATGCCAACCGACATGTTAAATATGTATGACTGCAGCATACAGCATATATCCTGATCAGATCGTTCCAGATTAAACTAAGAGTCACCTGGTCCGGATCTACACTGTTCTTCTCATTATTCCTTTAAACTACAGTAGGCATAAAACGTGTATATATAGTGTAAAATCGGAAGTAAACATGCATGTACATATCAAGGGTTCGATGAAAACATCGGCATATTCGTATTTACATTTTATGTACAAGTATAGTCCACTGTCGTTAGGTCGAACTCGCTGGAAATTAACAAAAACTTCAAATCGCATGAATGTATTTATTTTCTCTCAATATAACTTTAGCATATATTTTTACGCCTGCGACTTTTGATATAGACCTCGAATTATGCGGAGGGCGAATTAGATATATATTTCTCACTTTCTCATGTTGACAGTGAGGACACCTGTGCAATTTAAACACGAAATCATGTTTAGCCATTAATGGAAAGGATGGATGAGTTGCGTTTTCGGCACTGCGACACTGAATGGGTTGCTTATACAATTGTTGGCTTAAGTTATCTTGTTAACCCTCATATCATTCACTCACTGTTAAAACAACACACTGTGTTTTACACGGCCATCCGAGCGATGTGTGTCATTATCACCTGCACGTACATAGTCGCTGTCAATGACCACAGGTCAGCATACCGTCGGATAACGAGGTGTGAACAACCTCAAATTTGCCTTCATCGGACCGTCAAGGTATGTCGGATAACGGTTAACAGAGGATCCGATCAAGAGAGAGTTTGGTTACATAAAACAAATAGGGAAACTGCCGGGACCAAACAGCAGGGTCGGATAACAGAGGTTTCCGGTCAAGAGAGGTGTCGATCAACAGAGGTTATACTGTATAAACAAATGCGTGTGAGATGACATTTTCTTTCTTGTTTAAATCTTTCTTAGAAATTCTTGCAAATTGTCTTTTGGTAGAGTTTGCTGCCATTTTGTTTGTTTAGACAGTATTTATAAGTGTTTTCTTCTGACCTGTCAGAGTTATGTTTAGATTGGAACATTCTATAATTTTAAAAGAGATGATTTCCCGAATAAACGCAAACATGTC